>JARZZO010000007.1:51679808-53177308 GCA_030544215.1 Zantedeschia hybrid cultivar | reverse complement strand
GGGAGAGATGCTGATGCCTCCCGCAATTCTGCCCCCATTCCTTATCGACATGATGGGAATATCCGGACTCCTCTCTTTCATCCACACGATCAATATCATGATCTTCCCCCGCATGAATATGCGATCCCCAATCCCGATCTTGAGGGGGACATGAATCATCATGATCCCTCATCCTCCGATCCTATGGATCTTGTCAACGCCCTGGGAGTTCTTGCCTCCCGACTGGACCCTCAGCAATTCGAGGCCATCCAGTCTATTTTGAAGGGGAAGGCACCCATGCAGCCTGCTGAGCCGAACCCTATGGCTCCCCCCGTTGTTCCTCAACAACCTCCCCATCCTCCTCCTTATATCCATCAGGCCATGGAAGGCCTTCACATTACTTCTCGGCCCACTGGGCCGCAACTTTCATCATCCAGGCAACCGGCTAGACCGCAAACGCCTATTCATCAAAATGCCCTCGGGCATGGCGGAAGCTCTGCCGGACCTCATCCTTATTATCCTCCTTGTCCAACGTACTCTAGGCAGCAGACCTATCAAGTACTTCCTCCTCCTCCTCCTCCCCAGGCAGATCTGACCACGCAGACGTTGCTGGCCAAGATGGAGCGCATGGATGAGCAGTTCAACAATCTCCAGAAGATGATGGGGGTTAAAGCTGTGCCAGAAATCAGTCTACCGAGCCTGCCAGTATTCCATCTGCCACCCTCTGAAATGCCAGTGTATCGAAAGTATAACGGTACCGGTAACCCCTTCACGCACCTGAAGGAGTTCATGTACGAATCCTCTTTCTGGCAGAATGATAAGAGGTCATTGGCTTTCTTGTTCATGAGATCCCTAGAGGGACCAGCCCTCGAGTGGTTCTTTTCTCTGGAACCCTCCGAAGTAGAGGATTACGGTGTCGTTTCACGCAAATTTATCCAACGATACCAGGACAGAGTTGCACCCTCCTTGTCTATCACGGACCTCATTGCAGAAAAGATGAAACCGGATGAGGAGTTTGTCAGTTTTGCTGACAGGTGGCGGGGCCTGGCTGAAAAAGTGAAGGATCACTTGTCCGAATCTGAACAAGTGAAGATGCTAATTTCTAACGCCACTCCCCAGTTCAAGCTAGTCCTCTCCTTGAACAATTTGACTAATATGGCAGAGCTCTATGAAAGAGCACGATACTGCCAGAATGCCTTCAAGGACGCTACGTTCTCTAGCGTCTTTGATCCTCACAGACCTAGCATGCCTCCACCTCGGAAGCCTGCAGTGCCAAATTCTCCTAGCACAGGTCCGACTACTGAGGGCACGCTCTCTCACGAGCAAGTCAGTACCATGAACAATAACTCGCCCCAGTTTGTGAGGAACCAGCAGCAGTACCAGAGGCCACCACAGTTGAACCAACAAGGGTACAGGCAACAGCAGAACCCCCATTACCAACAGCAGTACCAGCGGCCCCAGCAGCCGAATCAAAACCAGCAACAGCTACAGCAACAGCCGCAACGGCAGTATCAGCAGCTCCCTCAGCAGCAGTATCAGCAGCAACAGCCACAGTACCAACCGCGTGCACCGCCGGCGTACCACAATGTCCCTCCTCCTGGTGACTACAACCAGCAGAGGAGACCTCCAGGCCCGAAGAGGGCAGAATACCCGGCCCTCCCAGAATCCTTGGCGGATATCTTCAGCGCTTTAATGGCAGCCAATGCCTTAGTTTTGCCGAGGGAGAAGGCTGTCTGGCCTCAAAATGCCGATACGTCTAGGTATTGCTACTTCCACAGGCAACCTGGGCATACCATTGACACCTGCTTCTAATTCAGAGATTATATTCATGATCTCAACGAGCAGGGCGGCATAGACTGGGAGGAGATGAAAAAGTACATAACAGCCCTGAAGGCGAGGAGACCGCAGCAGCAGCAGCAGCAAGCAAGACCACCAGCACAAGCAGCAGCACCACCCAACATGGGCATAGTGCAGAATCCACTCCCGGAGCATCAGAACCAAAACCAGGTTGCTCCCATTTTGACGAACAACCAGTCTGAGGCTGGTCGTGGGCAGCAGTGGAGAGTAGAGGACTCTTCCTCTCTTTGTTCAACGGGTCACGTTCAAGGTACCGCAGAGCGACCACCACGCCGCACCATCCACATACCCAGACCACAACCCGTTACCATCACCCCTATACCCACACCTACATATCACTCACCTACGCCCAATAACCCATTACCACTACCTACCTTCCTTAGGCCCATTACGCCCCGCACCACTACGCCTCCATCATATAACCCCCCGCAAACCAATAACGCGCCCCTCTTACCATCTAGGCCTTTATTACGCGTACCATTTCCTACTTCACCCGCTACCACCACCACCCACACAGATATCCCCTTACCATCTAGACCGCTATTACGCGTACCATTCCCCACTTCGCCAACCGCTTACCCATCCACCATCCAACCCTCTAGGCCTTTAATCCGCACCGCGCCATCACCATCTAACCCTACGCCATCACCTACCTACCAACCCTCTACGCCATCCGCACCATCCAACTCTGCGGTACTTAAGGTGTCACCTGGATCCTCCACGGTTGAGGAACATGCGTTCCGGAGTGGCAGGATTTTCAACAAGGTCTTCCCTCAGTCCACAGTCAGAGACGGTCCATCACAGCCGACTGAGGAAGCCCATAATGAAGAGAGTGCACCAGGCACTCAATATGATTTGTTGAAACACCTGGACCGGACACCGGCACGGATCACTATACTCGAACTAATCAAAAGATCCAAGATTCACCAAGAAGCTTTAATGGAATATCTGCAAAAGGTGATGGTCAATGAAGACGTGCCGGTAGAGAAAATTGCAACACTACTAGTTCCTCAGGGGGATCAGCCCTCCATAACATTTCATACATCGGAACTAGCACCGCCGGCAGCCAGAAGTATGGCTCTGAGCATCACGGTCAATATCTGTAAGAAGGCCGTGGATGCATGCCTGGTCGACACAGGGGCTTCGATTAATGTTTTACCTCCGAAGACCCTGGAGCTGTGCGGTGTGCCCAAAGAGAAATGGCTGCCCAGCCCCATCTCAGTGACAGCATATGACAATTCTACCCGTTCCCCTCTGGGAATGGTTTATTTAAAGGTGGAGCTGGGCCCCGTAAGTCATGCAGAGGTCGAATTTCACATCCTGGAAATCGACCCTTCCATAAATGCCATTTTAGGTCGTCCTTATATCAAAACTCTTGAGGCGATTCCCTCTACGAATCATCAATGCCTCAAATTTCCTTATAAAGGACGAATTATTAAAGTGACGAGCATGCCGATCCTTGTTGCTGCTCATACCTTGAACATTAAATCTGCTGTTTTACCTGGCCAACAACCTTTTCTGTCGGTATTACAGGTCTACCGTCCAGTGGCTGATCCTCTGAAAGCCGCTATTATTTCTCCATACCCATTAGATGCTATCAAAAGGGGGAAGTGCATGAGTACCCCGGGATGGAGGATTATGATGAAGAACGGCTACAAGCCTGGGAAAGGTCTGGGCACTCAGTTGCAAGGCAGGACCACTCCTGTCAAAAATCATCGAGCAGCACCTGGAAGTGGTCTGGGCTATAGGCCAATAAAATTGAAACAAACAGAGATCAAAGAAGGTCCGAAGATCTGGGAGGCAATGTCTACACCACCCAAAGAAGGCCGAGAACCCCTAACATGGACCCTATGCACGCACTTTGTAAAAGGGCCCATACTTAGCCACGACAATACGGTAGTCATTACTTCCTGTTTTGACTTCCATGATATATATGGGAGGGATTTGGCCAGACATTGCTCCGAACTGCTTACGTACCAATCCTTGGAGGCTCTGCGGCCTATGAAAAAGAGGAAATTTCATGATCCTGAATGTGAATGGTACAGATGGTTTGATCTGAGGGACCTGTATATTGCACTGAATAGACTATTCCTGGATCCTGCAGAACCTAAGTGGCCGCCGCAGATTGATGAACTGATTGAAAGCCCTGGTGCCATATTTGACAAGCGGATACTGCTATCTGAAGAGACTGACGAAGGGGAACCAGATGACCCCTATGAAGCTGGTTACACAACAGATCTGCTCTGGAGGGGGACATATCCTTCACATGTCTTCATGCTCCATACTTTATTCCGTACACTGCTCTTGACCCCGACTTGCTCGCGGGTCATAATTGAAGATATTCCACGGGCTCCGCCCGTCATGATTACTCTGTCCCCTCGGGACCTTATACCAAAACCTCCTCTCGATCTAGAGAGGTTGTATAATTTGATTTGGGACATATTACTATATGATCCCCCTAATCCTCTGGCCTTGGTGCCGCTTCCTCCGTCTGATTCTCCTCCCATTTTTATTCATTCCTGCTTTATGTTTAATTCTTTCATTATCAAAAAAAAAACGCCAATTTGGCAACAAATTCTTTCCAAATCCTTATCGAGGAAACATCTTACTTGTCCGATTGCACCCCGCCGCGCGGGTCCTTCGGTCAAGATTCTCTCCTAGATTTACTCTGCCCCTCCCCTCGGGAGGATTCTCTTGTATTTCCACTTGTATCCCAGGATTTTCATCCTGCCTCATCTTCGTTAGGTTATGATAGTGAAGTTAGGCAGTCTAGTCAGGTTAGGAAGTCTAGGAAGCCTAAGGGTAGGCAAATTCCAGATAGATACCTCCAGGACTTAGCTGATAAGTGTTCTTCTTGTTCTTTAATCCCTCAATTTTTAGAAAATCCAATTCAGATGCCAGAAGATTGCATGGACGATGAGTCAGTCAATGATGGGTACGGGGTATATGAATTAATACACGAAAAGGACCCCATTGAGGAAGATGACGAGGACGCGGCTGAGGCATATGCCAGTGGAGTAAAGAGATTCGATGAACCCTCAGCTGCCGTAGAAGAGCCCACCAAAGAAATCAATTTAGGGACTGAAGACGAACCTAAGGTTGTTCTCGTCAGTAAAAGTTTTTCTATAGAGGATGAAAAAGCAATGGTACAAGTACTAAAAGACTATAAGGACACTTTCGCCTGGAGTTATGAAGATATGCCGGGGTTAGACTCAACTTTGGTTGAACACAGATTGACATTAAAGGAAGGAGCTAACCCTGTCAAACAAAAATTAAGGCGATTCCACCCACAAATGGCTTTAAAGATAAAGGAAGAGGTCGATAAATTGCACAAAGCCAAATTTATTAAAGTTGTCCTTTATCCACAATGGGTGGCCAACATAGTCCCGGTTATGAAGAAGGACGGGAAGGTCAGGATTTGCATCGACTTCCGCGATCTGAACCGGGCGTGTCCTAAAGATGATTTTCCATTGCCTCATATTGATGTACTCATCGATAACACTGCTGGCTATGAGACTTTATCATTTATGGATGGATTTTCAGGATATAATCAGATTAAGCTGGCAGAAGAGGATCAAGAAAAAACGTCATTCACTACACCTTGGGGAACATACTGTTATGTCGTCATGCCGTTCGGATTGAAGAATGCTGGAGCCACTTATCAAAGGGCCATGATGGCAATATTCCATGACATGATGCACATAGATTTGGAAGTGTACGTAGATGACTTACTAGTTAAATCTAAAACAAAGGCTGAGCACGCCAAAGTTTTGGCAAGGGTATTAGAGAGATCGAGAGAATATCAGTTAAAGATGAACCCCAAGAAATGTGTATTCGGAGTGTCTTCAGGAAAATTACTTGGATTCATTGTCAGTAAACGGGGAATTGAGATCGATCCTAACAAGGCGAAGGCTATTAGAGAAATGCCACCTCCTAAAAATTTGAAGGAGTTAAGAGGATTAATCGGGAGGTTACAATTTATTCGCCGCTTTGTTTCCCAGCACTCACAAAGGTGTAAGCCGTTTTACGAGCTTACCAAGCCGGGAGTCAAATTCGTTTGGGACGATAAGTGTCAGGAGGCATTCGATGGATTAAAGGACTATTTAGCAAGTCCTCCTGTTTTGAGACCACCATCTCCAGGCAAACCATTGATACTTTATATTTCAGTCCTGGATGATGCAGTGGGGGCTGTCCTAGCACAAGAAGATGAAGAAGGAAAAGAGAGGGCAGCCTACTATCTCTCTAAACTTCTCAACCCCGCTGAACAGAGATATACGGCGATGGAGAAAACATGTGCAGCATTGGTTTGGGTTGTGCAGAAATTGAAGCATTATTTTCTGGCCCATGAAGTCCATCTCATCGCTAGGATGAATCCGATCAAATTCCTTCTGGAGAAATCTGTCCTTACTGATAGGTTAGCACGATGGCAAAGCTTTCTATCTCAATTCGATATCACCTATATTCAGCAGAAAGCGATCAAGGGCTATGCCATAGCAGAACATCTCGCTCATCATCCCCTTCCTCATTTTGATCCAGTGCGATCAGAGTTTCCGGATGAGGAACTGATGTCTGTAAATCAAATCAGAGATGATATGTGGACTCTGCATTTTGACGGAGCTCTGAATTCTCATGGAAAATGGATCGGTATCGTTCTGTTATCACCTGAAGGCGTCATCATTCCACAAGCCTTTCAGCTTGATTTTCCAGTCACCAACAATATAGTTGAATACGAGGCACTCCTTGCTGGCCTCGAGGCTGCTCATCTCCATGGTGCTACTAAACTCAGGATTGTAGGTGATAGCCAACTGATTCTTCGCCAAGTGCTGACCAAGTATCGAACTCTCGATCCTAAGCTCAAGCCTTATCAGGAGCTTACTTCTGCTTACTCAAAGCTTTTCACAAAATTGATCTTTGTCCATGTCCCTAGGAATCAAAACATCTTAGCTGACGCTCTAGCTTCACTGGCATCTTCTCTTGATTTTCCAATCAGCAAACAATCCGAATCAATCATAGTTCATAGGCGTCTTTCACCCGCCGTGAAAGACCCTTCATTTCTTAGAACTAAGGAGAAGTTGCTGAAGAAAGTCAGGGACGGAAATATCATTGAGAAAAGAGAAATCATGTTGATGGAGCTGTTAGAAGAGATGGATGATGAACAGAAGCCATGGTATTATGAAATTGCAAAATATTGTGAAGATCAATCATATCCTGAGGAAGCTACAACATAAGAAAAGAGAGCTATCAAGAGAGTTGCTCAAAGATACACCCTAATTGGAGGAGCATTGTATAAGAGAGGTTTTGATGGAGTTCTTTTGAGATGTCTAGATGAAGATGAGCTTTGGAAGGTTATGGAAGGAGCTCATAGTGGAGTTTGTGGTGGTCATGTCAATGGACAGATGCTAGCAAAAAAGATCCTTATACAAGGATTTTATTGGCCAACCATGGAAGAAGACTGTGTAGGATATGTCCGTAGGTGTGCTAAGTGTCAACTTCACGCCGACAAAATTCATTCTCCTGCATCTTCACTCCATCATGTTTCTTCCCCATGGCCTTTCTCCATGTGGGCTTTCGACATTATTGGACCTCTTGGTAACCCAGATTCCGGCATCAAGCAAAAATCTTTCATTCTCACGGCAACGGAATACTTTACCAAGTGGGCGGAAGCTGAAGCGTACGTAGAGATCAAAGCATCAACCGTCTGCAAGTTCATCATGAAGAACATCATCACCCGATTTGGAATTCCAAGCACCATCGTCACCGACAACGAACCGCAGTTCGTGTCACAAGAATTGAAGGACCTCTGTAACATGTATAAAATTGCATTGCATCATTCATCTCCTTATTATCCGCAAGGCAATGGCCAAGCAGAGGCAACAAATAAGACTTTGATAAAAATCATCAAAAAGACGTGCAAATCTAACAAATTCGCAGATTGGCCAGAAAAATTGGTTGAGGCTCTATGGGCCTACCGAACTTCAATCCGCACACCCACTGGGCAAACTCCTTATTCCTTACCATTTGGAATGGAGACGGTAGTTCCATATGAGATCCTCATACCGTCATTAAGAGTACAATTGAACAAGGAATTTTCCATTGATGAACATCGTTCAGCACTCCTTGCTCAATTGGAACTTTTAGACGAGAAAAGATGGTCAGCTGCTAATCATGCAAAAGTTTATCAAAATAGACTAGCACGTTTTTATCAAAAGAAAGTCATTGAACGTAAGTTCAAAGTCGGTGAAATGGTCGTCAAAAGAATTTTTGTAAAACCTGGTGGTCCGCGTTCTAAGCTCCAACCCAACTGGGAAGGACCTTATGTTGTATCGCACGCTTTTCCTGGTAATGCTTATCGTCTTGTTAATGTAGAAGGAGAAGAGCTAAAACATCCCTGGAATGGTTTACATCTTAAGAAATACTACCCTTAAGTTAAAGAGTCGATCAGTATGGTACAAAGACCAATAGAATCAGAAAATTTATAAACTCAAATTTCCTTATCAGTCTGAATAACTTAATTTTAAGCCCATTACTGCACACACTGACACGTTTAATTCGTGAATAACAAGAGATGACAAGGCCTAAAGGATATCGAAAGCTTGACCACAAGTGCGAAGTCTAAATCATTATTTTTGAAGCACAAATTCTGTCTTAAATTCAGCCCATGATGTCGGAACGAGACTTAGAATAAACTACCGAGAATACCCGCCATCTTAGTAGGAGGCCGTCATAAAAAAATGGGGGAGATCCGTCCCGAAAAGAAAAGAAAAGAAAAAGCAAAAAGGCAAAAAGCCAAATGTCAAATCAAAAGGCCATTACACTATAAACGTTACATCAAGGCCATGAAATGAAACGAAAGGGAACGCAAGGTCGATAAATACCCCGGAAAGAAATGACCGAACCCCAACAGATATTAGGGTAAGAAAGGGACATCTTTTTAAGTCTCCGGAACCTTCTCATGGGCTTTCTAAACTCATTCATCTTTTCTTTCTAAAGAGATGTACTCCAAACTTAAGGAATGGCTTAGATTGACTAAGGGTCAAATCATCAAATGGGATCACGAATGGAAACACAAATTCAAACACGATGGGTTTAAGTTGAGTTGTTGAAGAACAATTTGGAAATTAAGTTAATAAATGAATATGATCTTTTGATCGCTGATCTTTTAGTCAAAAATCCAAAAAAATACATATGTCAAAATCCAAAAAGATACATATGTCAAAAATTCAAAAAAAAATACATATGTCAAAAATTCAAAAATCCAAAAAAAAATACATATAACAAAACTCAAAAAAAATACATAAGCAAAAATTCAAATAAATATACATGTTTTCAAAACCCAAAAAAAAAATACATATGTTTCAAAATTCAAAAAAAAAACATATGTCAAAATTCAAAAAAAAAGGCATATATTTCAAAAACCCAAACAAAAAAATGAATATTTCAAAACAACAAAAATATTTCAGTTAGCATATGCTTGTTGCATTTAGTATGTCTCATTCCTTTTATTTTTAGCGAGCATCTGTCTGCTTGTATGTTGCATTTTGCTTAAGTTTGATTATTCTCATTACCTTTGTTAATAAAGGCTATGCCCCTTGACCATTTATTGAAGAAAAGATTGATTGACCATTTATTTGGTCAGGCAAGGGGCTAAGCCTAAATAGATACTTAACCTGTTTGTTAAGTATGTACAGGATGCAAGATAAGCACAGGAACACAAGATTGGAGCCAAAAGTTTCATGTATATTATCAAAATGAGTTTTTGTACATGATACATGAAGAAAAGAAGATACATGAGCCCTCAAGGCTGGCTCTCCCCTCCGCCCTCGTCCAACTGGCTCTCCCCTCAAGGATGTGCATTGATAGAGTTGGAATTCGAGTAGAGAACAAGCAGAAACCTGTTTCTGTGAGTGAAAGGCGTCGAGGACAAGCGACGCGTTTTAACGTTAAAAGGCGTCTGCACGACATGACGCGTTTCAGCTTTTTATGTTATTTACCCGAAATTCTATAAATTGAATATTTGTTTGGAGTTATTAACAATTTTAATTGCAGAAAGTTCAAGAAAACTCAGTAAAGTTGGAAAATATCAAGAAGATCCCACTGTGGGAGTTCAAGAAGTCCTGACCGTGGCTAAAAAGACGGTTATCTCTACCCTTGTATTCTTTTCATGTAATTAATTTGCATTCGCATTATTATATGTTAAATATTTATTAGAGCATATCAAGGACCTTGTAATTTTGATGAAACTGGAATTTGAGTTCCCCTTCAACAAACAAAAACAGTGATGATTCCAGATGATTCTTAATCACATGGATAGGCCGTTGATTGTTAATTAGTGGGGACGACGGTTCCATTTTTGTGAAACGGTGCGTGGATAAACAAGCTTCGGCTTAGCACTGGATTACAAGAATTGGTATCTTGACTCATTAATGGCAATTTAACAATATTATCCTTGATTAATTTATATTTTATTTGACTTTATATTTTTCTTTTAGCCCAGCATGCATCATGTAGGACTTTGAAATCATTGTGATAAGGATTAATTATTGATTAAGTTTCAGACCATTAATCAAATAATCTCAACATGATATGAAATATTCCATTCTGAATTGAGTATCTTGATTATCTTTGAGGTTCGCTTGAAGATATCCTTGGAATTCTATCCTTGATTGGATTCTTTATCCAATATTTCTTGTTTTCTTTTAAGATCCATCATGGCTGCAGCACGTCCACATTGGCTGGCAAACGCTCCCCATGATGAAACCTACAGTGTCTATGACCTGGGGTACTTCCCACTCCGAGGAGGTTGATCGACCTTATTTTATTTCCTTGTCTACTTCATCCAGACAGGATTGATTCCATTGATCTCATTGAGCTATTCTTCATTGATGATTTTGAGAAAAATTCCAATCATGTGATGTTAAGAGCGTGTCTCATCACACCTTGGCATCACATTTTCAGTACATTCCATTTCATTTCACTCCCTTGCAAAGACGATGCCAAGGTGAGGCAGCTGTAGACACGCTAATTTTGACATCATTTTGAGTAAATTTCATATCATTTAATAATGCCTCATAATGGTCTGATAATTAATCATTGATTAATTTTTATTAATATTTTTAAGTGTCGGGTTGAACAGACATGTTTTAAGTTAATCAATTAAATTGATTTTAGCTCAAATTTTAGAAGCCTAAAAGACGTCGACGTGTGTGGACGCCATTTAGAGTTTATTCTTATTTTAGCGTTTAAATTTGAATTTTAATCAATTGATTAATTAGCTAAAAGGCGTCTGTTAGAGTCGACGCGTTTTAGGTCTCCTAGGCTGTTTTAACTTCTCTTCCGGATGTTTATCCTTATCTTAATTAGTGTAAAAGACGTCTACACAAGTGGACGCGTTTTAGCTAATAAAGATAAAGATAAGTTTTCCCGGATATTTATCCTTATCTTAATTAATCTTAAAGGCGTCAGCCAAGGTGGACGCGTTTTAGATAATTACAGATAAAGATGAATTAATCAGTAATTATCTGTCGGTTAAAGTAGATAAATCCTAGATTTTTCTATGTTAATCGCGAACGCAGGAAATGCCTATAAATACCCTACATATTGAAGAGTTAAAAAAAAAAAAAGAGAGAGATAATTATTGAGCCACAGCGTTATAACGATTTGAAGATCGAAGCAACCACGTCGGAACGCCGGAGCGCTGCCATTTCCAGAAGTCGGCATCCTTCTTCAAGATCTTCATCCTTTCAAAGCTTCAACCAACTGGACTGGGCATAAGTGTTTCATTTTGAATTTCATTTTTACATCATTCATTAGTTTCATACCACATATTCACTTCATGCAACACACACCACGTCATCTATCTTCCAAAACCCATTTGTTTTAAAGGGGTTTCAAAGCCATTTAAACAAGTGAGTTGTTGTTTAAACATGTTTATAATCATGGTTAGTTTTGATATTATTTACATTTAAATTCTCATCAGTACTTCTTCTTTATTTCTCTGTTTCTATCTCTGCTGCACTCAACAACAACAACAAGAGATCAAAAAGAGGGAAATCAAGCACGAAGCCAGGAGAACTTCTGGACGATCCTCAACATTCAACAGCAAGAACAAAAGAACAAAGAGGCTCTCTTTCTTCAGCCGGCTGAAGGAGGGGAACCAAGGATTCAATCTTCCGCATTCAAACAGGTAAGCGATCAAATCTCTTTTGAAGCTTTTTAGTTAAAAGTTTCTGGCGATCACTGCACCTTAGTTGCATTTTTTTAATAGGTTAATTTACCCTAAACAACATAATTTTTCACATTAATCACACGAGCATTTCCAGCACCTACACCGGTCTTGGGTCATTCTCATGGCCCAAGTCCTGTGATCTCTCTCCTCTAGCTGGCATAGTGTCTTTGAAGTATTGGAGGGCTGAGTCATAAGAGAGAGAGGGAGCGTCAAGAGGGAGAGCGACAGGAGGGAGAGCGCAGGAGAGGGTGGATGGACTTTGGTTAGTAGGAGCAGGGGGAAGATGGTCTCGAAGCTCACTGCTTCTCCGTCTGCATCCTCTCTTCCGATGGAGAGGGATGTTTGCATCAGATGTCTCCGCAGAGGTCACCGGGCGAATGTTTGCACTGAGAATGTTAGATGTTTGGAGTGTGGGGGAGAAGGTCATAGGAGAAGATCCTGTAAGAAGAAGGTCTCCCAACAGGGGATCAGATATGCTCCTGTTTTAGAACAGAACCCTGTCCCCCGCCCGGTGGAGAAGGAGGGGTGGTTCCCCTCTTCGTTGCACCAGAGTCATGCGCCTATTGCCATCCCTTGGTCGAAGGAAGCTGCCGAGGCCAAGCTATTCCTGGAAGGCTGTGCGGTCCTCTCGTTTTCTGAGGCCTCCTCTTCTAAGGGCCGTAAAGAAGTCTCCGGCAATAGCTTGATGCAGGTTCTTCACCAACGTTGGCCTCTGGTGAAAGATTGGTGGTGCCAGGAACTTTCTCTTGAGTCTTTTCTAATTCGAGTAGAAGACTTTGCCTAGAAGAAGGAGGCCATCGCCCTCAAAGAAATCACTACTGAAGATTTGAAGTTCCGGTGTTCTGAATGGAACCTGGAGGTGGCGTCGGAACCAGTACAACAGGGGAAACTCCTCTGGGTCAAATTAAAGGGGATCCCTTTGCATCTTTGGAATGCATTTTCTTTTCAAACAATAGTTTCCAAGTTTGCTATTCTTAGAAAGGTAGACGCAAGTTCCATGGGAGGGAGGCAGTTCAAATCTGCCAGAATCTTGATTGAAGTCGACTGCCTATCAGTTGTCCCTTCCAGAGTCAAAATCTTGGTGGAAGGTAAATTCTTTTGGGTGTCGATTCAGCCAAAAGAGGAGTCGTCTAGGCACTTGTTGGCTGCTGAGTATCCAACATCTGATTGGACTTGGGCTGAGGTGGTGGCGGAATACAAAAATTACAAAGCAGGTAGAGCTGAGTTAACTCATTCGTTACATAGGGATGGAGGGGAGAGGGTCTCTTTTTCAGCTGAAGGCACCTCTAAATCCTCTCAGGACCATCATAAAGGGAGGAGGGTCTCCGCCAAATCAGATTCTTCCCCATGCAACAGGGCGGCTTCCAATGCTCAGGGGAAAAGAATTTGCTCTAAACTGGTGATAACAGGGGAAGTAAAGGCCTGTGATCAGGGTTCTGTTGGGGTGATGTCTACCCTGAGCTTGACTCAGGGTGCTCTTGCGAGTTCGATATCTCAGACTCGGAATATCTGGAGTGACTCAAAGGAGACCTGTCTTGAAGACTACCCGCGCCATTCTATTTTGGGGTCCGCCCCTGTTATTGAAGATTATGGGTCACTGTGTATGGATGGCAGTCTTCTCGAGGATGTGGCGTTGCTCGAGGCAAAGGTGGCAGGTTGGACAAACAATGGTTTGCATCTCCACGTGGAAGATGAATGCTCTCATTGGAGGAGGTGGGCGGCAGGCAAGGCGCCCATATCGGGCAGGGAAGATGAACAGGCTCGGGTCTATTCGGACTCTGCAGGTTCGCTTTCGAGCCCCACAGTCAAGTGCGTAGCGGGTAAGTCATTCGAGTCCCGATCTTGGGTCGTATCGGGTATATCAGATGGGCCTCTATCTAGGTTCGTATCGGGTAAGTCTCACCCGATCAAGACCTGCCCGGACCCTTCTTCTTCACCCGTTACGTCCATGTCGGGTCCGCTGGCTGGCGGTTTTAAGCCGGTGTCACCGAGGACTGCTTTGAGGTCATCTCTCCCCCCTTCCCTCTTTGTTTCCGCTGGAAGCTCCCCAACCGGAATGGAGAGTGCGGTCCGGTGCACAGGTTCTTCCTCGTAGCTCCTCCCGGCCGATAGTGTTTGTTGCAGAGGTACAACAGGTGATCAGTTCTAGAGGGGATCTTCTTCTGGGATCCTTGTTAACCTCTCTAACGCCCTGGAACACTCACAACTACTTAATAATGGGCTGGCTCTTACAATATTTGATCAAGACTTAACCGCGGAACACTCAGCGGCCCTGAACAAGATCCCAGAAGAAGGATTCTCAGCTTATGTGGTAGGATCTACTCCTTCAGATGAGTCTTACCCTCTCGCAATCATTAATCCTGGGGAGAACTTGGAATGGTCTGATGACACTATTAAAATGATTGGGAGTTTGGTCGGTATCTCCTTCTCTGGTAAAGAGGATGTGGTTAGAAAATTCCTGTGGAAAATCAGAAGAGATCTGAATCTCTCCATTAGATCGAGTAGAAGAGGCAATAACTCTGGAGTGAGAAGGGTAAAAACTCTAACTTCTCATGAACATTGTCAGCTGGAATGTTCGAGGCCTGAACAGTTCTGTAAAAGGCAGGGAAGTCAGAACACTGATACAATGTTACAAGGTTCAGATTGTGTGTCTGCAGTAGAGAAAGATGAAGAACTTATTAAAAGACTAGGAGGTAATAGACTCACAGGATGGGCAGCTAAACCAGCTGATGGCCAGCGAGGGGGTATCTTAATTCTATGGGATGAGAATGTACTTCAATGGTGCAACTCTAGAGTGGGCAATTATTGTATCTCCATTGATTCCAAAATGAAAAGGAATAATATTTTCTGGACATTCACAGGTGTTTATGGCCCTCAGGATTTGCAAGCTAAATTGAATTTTTTTGGCGAATTAAGAGACCTGTAACTTACAAGTGCAGAGGCTTGGTGTGTGGGAGGGGATTTTAATGCTGTTAGATTCCCAGGAGAAAGAGAAAATCAACTAGCCTGGAATTCTGAAATGGAAGCCTTCGGAGATTGGGTGAATACTTGCAGTCTTATTGAAGTGGATTCTACATTAGTGTCTTATACTTGGTCTAATGTCAAGACCAAGTCAAAAATTGACATATTTTTCATTACTCCTCAGTGGCAGCAGAATTTTAACTCTTTCTCTCTGAAAGGGCTACCTAGAGTTCTCTCGGACCATACCCCTTTATTACTCTCTGTTGGAAAGAACAACATGTGTAGAAACAGATTATTTAAATTTGAATTGGCCTAGCTGAAACATGAAGATTTTTTTGAGCTTGTCTCTACATGGTGGAAGGAAGCCCCTATGCATTCTAATGCTTGCCATAATCTGGCATCTAAACTTAAATGGCTGAAACAAAAGCTGATCAAATGGAATGATTTAACTTTCAGAGCAGCATCTAGAATCCGGAATGAACTTCTCAAGGACATTGAAACTTACCAAGCCAAATTTGACCATGATTTGTTATCTAGAGAGGAAATCCAACACTGGGACAATCTAAAACAACAATATCTTGATTAGTCCTTAAGGGAAGAAATCAAATGGAAGCAGAGATCTAAGGAACTGTGGTTAAAAGAAGGTGACAAAAACACTTCCTACTTTCATGCGATGGCCAGTGGTAAAAAGAGGAGAATCTTGATAGAGTCCTTGAAGGTTGACAATCATAATTTACTTGAGGAACAAGAGAAGGGAGCAACTGCAGTAAACTTCTTTGAGAAGTTGTTTAAGGAAGAGGAGGTGTGGAGACCTTGGATCAGCTCTTACATGTTCAAGCAAATCTTAGAACAGGAGGCTAGCAGTCTCATTAGACCATTTTCTGAGGAAGAAATTAAGGTTGCAGTTTTTAGCATGGATGTCCATAAATCTCCAAGACCAGATGGATTCTCAATTGGGTTCTACCAACATTTCTGGAAAGTTATTAAGGTAGAAATTATGGCAGCTGTTAGAGAGTTTGAAAGGAGGCCTTGGAAAATTAAATCTCTTAACACTACATTCATAGTCCCTTTTCCTAAGAAGGACATTGCAGAAGAGCTAGGGGATTTTAGGCCCATAAGTTTACTTAATGGCAGCTACAAGATCATCTCAAAAGCTTTGGCAAATAGACTCAAGCTAGTGATCAACAGTGTGGTGGATACTAATCAAGCTGCTTTCATTCAAGGCCGTTTCATTCTTGATAATTTTCTGGCTGCTTATGAATGTATCCATGATCAGAAGAGCAGAAAAAAGGAGGTTGTTGTGTGTAAAATTGATTTTGAAAAGGCGTTTGACAGAATAAACTGGAACTGTTTGTCAAAAGTTATGCAACTAATGGGGTTCAAAAGGAAATGGATAGAATGGATAAAAAGCTGCATATGGACAGCAAAATTTTCCATTTTAATCAATGGAGCCCCATTTGGCTACTTTGATAGCTCGAGAGGACTCAGACAAGGTGACCCCCTATCACCTCTTCTCTTCATTATAGTGGGACAGGTTATGAGCTCCATGTGGAATAAAGCAAGAGCATGTCAAATTATTGAGGGTATCAAAGTTAGAAGAATGGAAGAGGAGGTTACCCACCTTTAATATGCTGATGACACAATTTTATTCTCATCTACAAAGGAAGATAAGATGGTCAATTTGAAGATTCTGTTGAAGATTCTTAAAGCGGTGACTGGACTTAAAATCAATTTCACCAAAAGTGTTATGGTGGGTATCAATGTTCCAGAAGACAAGATGGTGGTTCTATCAAATCTGATCAATGCGCAGCCAGTTACCTTCCCTGTTTCTTATCTGGGTTTACCACTTTCTGACATGAGGCTTAATAATTGTGATTGGAACCCTTTGATTAGGAAATTTGAAAGTAAACTTCAAGGCTGGAAAGGTTCCTTTCTTTCTGCAGGAGGAAGATGGGTTCTGTCCAAATCAGTGCTCTCTTCTTTGGCTATTTATTACTTATCTATTTTTGAAGTACCTAAGATGGTATGTAAGAAACTGGAGTCTATAAGAGCAGCTTTCTTTTGGAAAGGTAAACTACCGGATGTAAAGGGTGGGCATCACATTGGTTGGAAATTTGTGTGCAAAAGTACAGAGGAAGGGGGAGCTGGTTTAACACCTATTCAAAACTTCAATAAAGCTCTTTTGATAAAATGGATTTGGAGATTTGATAAGGATGTTCAATCTATATGGACTAGAATCATCAGAAGTAAATATTTTTCTCATAATGATCTTTGGATTAACAACTTCCAGATCACATGCTATGTTTCTTATGTTTGGAAGAGTATCCTTCATAACTTGGATCTCTACAATTGCTCAACTTTCATAACTGTGGGTAATGGCCGAACTGCAAAATTCTAGGATGATGCTTGGAAAGAGGGAAGAACTTTCAAATATAGATTTCCAAATCTGTACAGCATTTTAGAGGATAAGAATTCTACTATCAGAGATGTCCGAGCTTCCACATCTCAAGGACTTGTGTGGGATTTCAGATTTTGCAGAAATTTTCACTTTGTAGAAGAGAGGGAGTTCCTTCAACTCAATTTGCTGCTTCAAGACTTTCAAGAGATGAATGAGAGGGAATATGTCAAATACTGGAGATGGGATCCAGGTGGTAAGTTTTCTGTCAAATCTACAACCAAATTGCTGAACTCAGGAGGGATTAAGGTCAGTTGGGAATCTCAGGCATGGATTGCGGAATCGGCCGATTCCGATCCGAATCGGCCGATTCGGATCAGAATCGGCGGGTTCCGATCCGATTCGGGGGGGATTTCACTGTTCCCCCCCACCGATTTGAAAAAAAAAAAAAAAAAACGGCCGAAATCGGCCCGAACCGGACCAAATCGGGGCCGGACCGGCCAGATCGGCCGGTCCGGACCCGATCTGGTCCGGTTCGGGCCGGTCCCGATCCCCCCCTTAAGGTTTAAGGGTTTAGGGGTTTAGGGTTTAGGGTTTAGGGTTTAGGGTTTAGGGTTTAGGGTTTTAGGGTTTTAGGGTTTTAGGGTTTAGGGTTTAGGGTTTAGGGTTTAGGGTTTAAGGGTTTAAGGGTTTAAGGGTTTAAGGGTTAAGGGTTAAGGGTTAAGGGTTAAGGGTTAAGGGTTTAGGTTTTAGGGTTTAGGGTTTTAGGGTTTAGGGTTTTTTATGGATGTACATGAATTGCATTCATTCTTATTGTACATCAATTGAATAATATGTATGTAATTTTTTCTAATTTTTTTTATTTTTTCCTGATTTTTTTTAATTTTTTATTATTTTTTAATCTGGCCGAGTCGGACTGGCCAGACTTCATCTGGATCGGCCGACTCGGCCGATCCGATCCGAGTCGGATCGGGATCGGCGGGTCCCGATTCGGGGACCCGATCCGATCCGGAATTCCTTGATCTCAGGTGTGGAATAAATCTCTTCCCATCAAGATTAGGATCCTTCTGTGGAAAATAGCATGGGGCAGATTGCCTACTGGGGACAAGCTCATTTTGTGGGATGTTTGAAGAAACTGTGGACCATCTTTTTATTAATTGCGGTATAGTGGATGTTATATGGAGGGCTTTTTTTAGAGTCTTAGGCAATCATCCAAGCAGCTTCAATTCGGTTGGTAGCCTTATGGCTAACTGGAATCGGATGTGTCCTTACCAGCAGGAATTACGTTTATGGGAAACCCTTCTGCCAGATATGCTATGGGCCATTTGGAGAGAAAGAAATCTCAGAATCTTCAGCAACCAATACTCTTGCCCAACAGGGATTTTCGGACATTGTATCCACTTCATACAAGAATGGTCTTTCAGAAGATTTGGGCACAAGATCTCATTGGAAAAGTGTCTTTCTTTGAGGGTTCTGGTGTAAGATGTAATGGGTTTTATTTTATGGGAAGGGTGTTGTCTGTGGTTCCTGGGTCTCTTGTAATGTCTACTGTCTTGGTAGACAATTTCTTTGTTTTCCTTCCCCTCTCTTTTTCCCTTGTAATCTCTTCTTGATTATCTCAATGAATGAATGCGGCTGTTGCTGCCTTCCAAAAAAAAAAAGCTCTCTCTCCTCTCCATCTCCTTCCATCTCCCCCCCCCTCGGTTTAGGTTGCAGCAGTGACAAAAGGAGAAGAAGAGGAAGAGAAGGCAGGGGGAACCAACCTGTCAGGTCGCCCTCGCCGACCTCCACCGGCTGCTCCGCCGCCGTCCACGCGAGCCCTTGCCAGCAGCGCCATAGGCACAGCAAATCCCAGCAGCAGCAGCCAACGTAGTAGTGGCCCCCCCACCGGTCCCGTTGGAGCCAACGCCATTGTCGTTATGGTCGCAGACGAACAGCGACGAGAAGCCCATCTTGAGCACGGCGCAGAGAAGGAGTGGGACCTCCTGCTCCGCCTTCCGCTTCGGGTAGCTGATCCACTTCACCGCCTCCACGCCGAAGGCCACCTTGTAGAACTGCACGGCCTTGTCGGTCTTCTGCACTGGTACCACCAGCTGCGGCTTCAACGACACGAACACCGCCAGCTTGGCACTCCCGTTCTCCTGGCAACAACTCTTGCCGACGGAGGCGACGATCCAAACTTGGCCGAAGGGATCCTTGAGCTTGCCAGTGAGGCCTCCTCTGCACGGCCCCTCCATCTTCGCCAGCTCGTCATCCAGCACCACTCTGGCCTTCACGGTGTTGGCGACGACCGCCTCCACGTCCTTGGTTTCCAACTTGAGGACCACTCCATCGCCGGGTGCCTTCGATCTAGTGCCGTCGTCGTTCTGCCCCGCCATCGCCGCAACCGTACTCGCCGCCCGCCCGCCGCTGCCGTCGGCGCTCGCTGCCTTCGTGCCCGCTGCCCTCTCTCCCTCTCCCTCGTGCTATCTCTCTCTGCTCCCTGTTAGGGTTTGGAGACGGGCTCCTTATAAGTCAATTGGATCCCATCTGGTTCGACTAATCCGATTGCCCGAAGCTACTGGATTTGGACCCAACGGCGAATCCGGATGACCCGGATGTCCTTTGAAGTTACCGTATCCATACCCAAGGGTTGGATCCAATAACTTAAGGTAACGGTTCAGCCACCCTTCTCTTTCGTTTCAAGGTAGGCCGGTCCAGGGTGGTCTGAACCACCTACGGACATTTTGGCTCGAACCGGGTCTCCTTTAGTTTGCACCAGGTTCAAGCTAGTATACACCCTGGTCTGCTACAGTGCACACAGATGGTGGACTAAGGAACCTTATCGCACCGCCAGCGCTTGCAGCTCGTCTGTGCTCTGATTCGCGCACCGTTCGCACAGTCGGATTCGTCTCGACGAGGCCGACCCAGATTCGGTACATTGCGTCGACTTGCCTCGTTTTGCATGCAGCTTCTACACGCATATCGAGGTCCTCATTTGTGCTCCGTTTCGTGTGTCGATCATACAGTTGACATCCTTGTAGCGAGGCGGACCTCGTCCCGTACTTCTTTGGCCAATGGTGCATCCTTTTGCATGCTGCATTTGCATACTTTACGAGGACGATTGTACGTACCATTCGAGGTCGTCACGGACTCCGATTTAAGCGTCGTCAGCCGCGTTGGTCTCGTCTCAGCGAGGCCCATCTAGTTTCAGTACACATCTGCCTTGACTTGCATCGTTTTACATGTCACTTCTGCACGCATACTGAGGTTGGTGGTTTGAGCTCCGTTTTTTGCGCCAATCATATCGTTGGCATCTTTACAGTGAGGCGGACCTCGTCCCGTGCTCTTTCAGTTAGTAGCGAATTGTTTTGCGTGCCACTTCCCCTGCTTCCCGAGGCAATGGCTACTGACAACTCGAGCAGACATTGGGAGATGTCTAAGGATCTTGGATTGGATAAATTAGTGGATGATTGGGACAACTTCAGGAATGATTGGAGGTACGATTTGGACCAATTAAAGGGTGATCTTTGGAGCCTTTGTGCCATACTGACCAAGCCAAAGGATGTTGTCTACGAGGCCGACCCAGCGATGATCGAGGAATATGAAAATCAAATGAAAGAGGTATACTATGTAGCCGATCCAACGTAGAAGATGAATATTTAGGGGAGGTTGAATTGGTGATGCTGTAGCAGATAATGACCTCTTCCTCACTGAAGAGAATGAGCCGAAAACAGGAAAGCTACTTAGAGATATGGTCGATCAGCCAAAGGTCATTTGAGATGTCATCAGTCTGCAAGATTTTGACCACATATGGAGCGACATTGAGACACACTTTCTTCCTCAGGTTGGAGCATTCCTGTGTACGATGATTCATGAGCCGTCTGTGTTGTTTCCCGGGTATGCTACCATCATTTCTTCATGGGTATTGACTCACTTTAAAACTCAAGGACGAGTTTTCTCTAACAAGGAGAGAATGATGGGAATTCAAGACCTGTAGAAATGTAGTCAAAGATTGGCCCATTAGAGGCTCATTTAGTGCATTTTTATTTTATATGTAATTTTCTACATGTTTTTTGCTATTTTCAGAGTCTCAGGGGTAATTTGGTAATTTTCTTACTAGGACTTCCTTTGGGGGGCCTATATATGTCCTATGTACTCCTTTTTGGGGATAAGCTAATGATGAGAAGATAAGAAGAAAGCTTGGCTGCCGCTTGTTGCGTTTTGTGTGGGAATGGACCCGTGAAGGGTCGTTTGTGATGGGGTGAGAAGCCCATGTTCTTCTTCCTCCACCCCCCACCCCCCCTTCTTCCGCCCCTGTTCAACCTTGCCTTCTTGCCCTTTCTTCTTCTTCTTCCCTGGCCTCCGAGCCCTTCCCTCTGGATTCCTCGTCCTTGTCCCGCGTCAGTTTTGGTATCAGAGCCGTTCTTGGGTCATTCTCATGGCCCAAGTCTTGTGATCTCTCCCCTCTCCATCTCCTTCCATCTCCCTCCCCCTCGTTTGGGTTACAGCAGTGACAGAAGGAGAAGAAGAGGAAAAGAAGGCCAAGGGAACCAACCTGTCAGGTCGCCCTCGCCGACCTCCACCGGCTGCTCCGCCGCCGTCCACGCGAGCCCTTGCCAGCAGCGCCATAGGCACAGCAAATCCCAGCAGCAGCAGCCAACGTAGTAGTGGCCCCCCCACCGGTCCCGTTGGAGCCAACGCCATTGTCGTTATGGTCGCAGACGAACAGCGACGAGAAGCCCATCTTGAGCACGGCGCAGAGAAGGAGTGGGACCTCCTGCTCCGCCTTCCGCTTCGGGTAGCTGATCCACTTCACCGCCTCCACGCCGAAGGCCACCTTGTAGAACTGCACGGCCTTGTCGGTCTTCTGCACTGGTACCACCAGCTGCGGCTTCAACGACACGAACACCGCCAGCTTGGCACTCCCGTTCTCCTGGCAACAACTCTTGCCGACGGAGGCGACGATCCAGACCTGGCCGAAGGGATCCTTGAGCTTGCCGGTGAGGCCTCCTCCGCACGGCCCCTCCATCTCTGCCAACTCGCCATCCAGCACCACTCTGGCCTTCACGGCGTTGGCGACGATCGCCTCCACATCCTTGGTTTCCAACTTGAGGATCACTCCATCACCGGGTGCATTCGATCCAGCGCCGTCGTCGTTCTGCCGCGCCGTCGCCGCAACCGTGCTCGCCGCCCGCCCACCAGCCCGCCTCCGCCGTCGGTGCTCGCTGCCTTCGTGCCTGCTGCCCTCTCTCTCTGCTCCCTGTTAGGGTTTGGAGGGGTTTGGGAGAAGAAGACCTCGATGCATCACTCAGGCTCCTTATAAGTCAATTGGATCCCATATGGTTCGGCTAATCCGATTGCCCGAAGCTACCGGATTTGGACCCAACGGTGAATCCGGATGACCCGGATGTGCTTTGAAGTTACCGCATCCAGACCCAAGGGTTGGATCCAATAACTTAAGGTAACGGTTCAGCCACCCTTCTCTTTCGTTTCAAGGTAGGCCGGTCCAGGGTGGTCTGAACCACCTAAGGACATTTTGGCTCGAACCGGGTCTCCTTTGGTTTGCACCAGGTTTAAGCCAGTATACACCCTGGTCTGCTACAGTGCACACAGATGGTGGACTAAGGAACCTTATCGCACCGCCAGCGCCTGTAGCTCGTCCGTGCTCCAATTCGCGCACCGTTCGTACCGTCGGATTCGTCTCGACGAGGCCGACCCAGATTCGGCACGTTGCGTCGACTTGCCTCGTTTTGCATGTCGCTTCTGCATGCATATCGAGGTCATCGTTTGTGCTCCGTTTCGTGTGTTGATCATACAGTTGGCATCCTTGCAGCGAGGCGGACCTCGTCCCGTACTTCTTCGGCCAATGGTGCATCATTTTGCGTGTTGCATTTGCATACTTTACGAGGATGATTGTGCGTACCATTCAAAGTCGTCACAGACTCCGATTTAAGCACCGTCAGCCGCGTTGGTCTCGTCTCAGCGAGGCCCATCCAGTTTCACCACACATCTGCCTTGACTTGCATCATTTTACATGTCACTTCTGCATGCATACTGAGGTTGGTGGTTTGAGCTCCGTTTCTTGCTCCAATCATACCGTTGGCATCTTTACAGCGAGGCGGACCTCGTCCTGTGCTTTTTCAGTCAGTAGTGAATTGTTTTGCGTGCCACTTCTCCTGCTTCCCGAGGCAATGGCTACTGACTACTCAAGCGGACATTGGAAGATGTCTAAGGATCTTGGATTGGATAAATTAGTGGATGATTAGGACAACTTCATGAATGATTGGAGGTACGATTTGGGCCAATTAAAGGGTGATCTTTGGAGCCTTTGTGCCATACTGACCAAGCCAAAGGATGTTGTCTACGAGGCCGACCCAGCAATGATCGAGGAATATGAAAATCAAATGAAAGAGGTATACTATGTAGCCGATCCAACGTAGAAGATGAATATTTAGGGGAGGTTGAATCGGTGATGCTGTAGCAAATAATGACTTCTTCCTCACTGAAGAGAATGAGCCGAAAACAGGAAAGCTACTTAGAGATGTGGTCGATCAGCCGAAGGTCATTCGAGATGTCATCAGTCTGCAAGATTTTGACCACATATGGAGCGACATTGAGACACACTTTCTTCCTCATGTTGGAGCATTCCTGTGTACGATGATTCATGAGCCGTCTGTGTTGTTTCCCGAGTATGCTACCATCATTTCTCCATGGGTATTGACTCACTTTAAAACTCAAGGGCGAGTTTTCTCTAACAATGGGAGAATGATGGGGATTCAAGACCTGTAGAAATGGAGTCAAAGAACCCTTGCATATTGTATTTGGCCCATTAGAGGCCCATTTAGTGCATTTTTATTTTATCTGTAATTTTCTACATGTTTTTGCTATTTTCGGAGTCCTAAGGGTAATTTGGTAATTTTCCTACTATGGCTTCCTTTGGGGGGCCTATATATGTCCTATGTACTCCTTTTTGGTGGAGAAGCTAATGATGAGAAGATAAGAAGAAAGCTTGGCTGCCGCCTATTGCGTTTTGTGTGGGAATGGACCCGTAAAGGGTCATTTGTGATGGGGTGAGAAGCCCATGTTCTTCTTCCTCCACCCCCGCTTCTTCCTCCCTTGTTTAGCCTTGCCTTCTTGCCCTTTCTTCTTCTTCTTCTTCCCTAGCCTTCGAGCCCTTCCCTCTAGATTCTCCGTCCTTGTCCCGCATCACTTTCAACATGAGATAATATGTCAAAAGTCTTACAAGACAAGTTAACCAGTGAAGGCAAAGGACTATTTCTTCTAGATGTAGTTTAAGCTCATGCAATTAAGGAGTGCCATGTTTGTGATGTTACATTCCTGATGTAGTTCCTCCGTGCTTTTGTAGGGACGAGGGAAGACATCTATATATCTGCACTAAAAGCTGTTAGTTTCTCGTTGCCTGCTGGGGCTTGGCTAGTTTACAACAACCACCTACTTGGCCCCAAATTAGTTCAAGGCTCTCTATCATTCTACAACTAACATAACAGCCAAGAAAATCCAACGAAAAGACATTAACAAATCTATGTATTTGACATGTTACACTGACAGAAGAAAACTAGTAGAGACCCAGTACCAAAAGGACGTAACAAACAAAGAATGCATTTAGCAAGAATCGGAGGAAATCGCTTTCTTTTCAGACCTTTAATCCTAGTCGACTCCATATTAATGAAATTACTTTTATGATTGATAGACTGAAGCACAAATATAACCTTGCATGTTGATACAATTAACGGAAAGGATGTTGGCTACCAACCCACTACAAGAATATCACGTTTCTGAGAAGAAACATTACCTGATTCAGAAGGGCCCAGGATATCTGGTGAGGGTTTCCTCTCTGTGATTGAAACAAGGAAATCCCACTAAGCATACGCAATACAACATTTGAAAATATCCATGCAAGTTAAAAACAAATACTATAACTCACGTGACAATCATACTGCTTCATATTTAAATAAAACTTGTGGCATAAAATCCTAAACAAGCATGGACATGTGGAAAATCCTTTGAAACTTTAGCACATGAAAACATCTCATACAAAGATGTGACTGCGCATGCAACACAATGATCATCCAAAAGGGGCCTTTTAAGGTGTCCTTTTCACATATACAACACTAATTAGGGTACATTTGCAATTAAAAAAGAAGGTTCCAGCTACCTGATATCGGCGTAGCCGGCATCGGCGGCTCCTCCTTCTCCCCCTCTTCCGCTTCTTCTTCTTCCACCTCCTCCACCTCGAAATCCGAGAACAGCCCGTCCTCCGCCGCCGTGCGCCCGCTGTCAAATATCGCCCCCTCCTCCTCCGCCGCCGCGGGCGGCGGCCCCGCGCATCCCATCCTCACGGGCGCCCCCTCCGGCTCCGGCTCCGGCGCCACCTCCCCGTTGAGCATTGCGTAGACTTGCCGGTCGAAGGACCACGGCAGCCGCCATTCCCTCCTCCGTTCGTTCCCCATGGCCCAGAAGGACTCCTTCCTGGCGCCGCCCGCCCTCCAGCACTCCCAGACCTTGATCCTCTTGTAGTCCCTCGCCAGGTTTTCCCACCGCTTCTGGCACTGCCGAGGGCTCCGGTCCACCCCGCCCTGCCGGCAGTAGGAGGACACCGCCACCCACTTGGGCTCGGAGGGGGAGGGGGCCATGTGGATGGCCGGCCTCGTCCGCCCTCGGGTCTCCGCCGCCTTCTTCCCCTGTATCAGCACCCGCAGCTCCTGGGGAGTCCACTTCTGCTGCCTCGGCGGCCTCGAGCCCCCGCCGCCATCGTTCCCGTCGTCCGCGACGGCGTTCGCCATTGGAGAGTTCTCCCCCATGCAGAGTGAGAGAGAGAGGAGTCCTCCGCTGCCTCCTCTGCCCCGCCTGGGGTGCTGGAGACGGAAGGAGGAAAAGAAAAGGAGAGAGGAAAGGGTTAAAAAAGAAAGGAGCGTTTCGGTTCGTGGCCAATAAGCTCGGATCCGAAAGAAGAGAGTATAATGATGCTTGCTGATGTGGGTTGAGCCCTCCTCCCCAACTGCATTTCACCCCCTTAAAAGGGAAATAAAATTTCACCCCCTTAAAAGGGAAATAAAATTATTATTGTACATCATGGTCTGTAAATTTTGATAAAGTAGATTGCACACCTTAATAAGGTGATTTGGAGTGCCAACATTCATGTGGACTTGTCTCTCACCCACTTTATTATGAATTGATTGAGAGGGCACTCCAAGACATCTTATTGAGGTGCAACCCACCTCATAAAATTTGCACACCAAGATGTACACTAAGTATCATTTCAAATAACTCACATGGGGGCTGTCTTCTCCAACGTCATCCCCATGTCAGCATATAGGAGGGAGTCAAATTTGAAAAAAATAAAAGAATTTACCTGCCACGTGCTCTTCATGATTTTGTTAGAACATTTAAATGCTCTCCAGAGCATCATACTCTCGAGAGCGTGATTATGCTTACGAGAGTCTATACTTTTGAGAGCATAGTCCATATTCTTAAAAAACTAGTCAAGTAAAATTTTCTTTATTTTTTTTAATATGATCTCCCATATGCGCTAACGCATAGATGACATCAAAACACATTTAATAGAGGAGACAACCCCCATATAGATTTTTTAACTGACGAAATGTAGTTGAGGAGCTCAATCTAAATTAAGATTCTTGCATAGAAACGATGTAGCAACCATTACTCTTAAAGGTAAGAAACATTGACCATGTCATCATCCATCTTCCCCACCCCTTACACATGGAAGGTGTGTTGGGGGTCTAGATATCTATGGGCTGCCCTTTAGAATGAGGGGAAGGTTTTGAGTGACGTCACTATCTTACATCTATTGATAGGACATTGCTAATGATATTGGCTGCATTTGATAACATTTATTGAAAGAGTTTATTTGGTGCACCACAATTGTTGGTACAGTAAGAATAAAGTAGATTGAGCAGCACAAGGACATCCGACCATTTAAATAGGACACATAATGATTGTTTCTTCTATTAAATGCGCATTGACGTCATGCGTATATAGGAAGTTGAATTCAAAAAAATAAAAAAAAATACTTACCAAATTACTTTCAAGAGTATTTGCTATGCTGTCGAGAGCATGATCGAAATCCACAGCACGATTAACATGTCTCATAACATTCAAATACTCTTCACAACATCATACTCTCAAGAGCTTGGTTGTATCATCATACTGTGGAGAATCTAATCATACTCTCGAGAGCATAAAAAAAAATACTTTCAGAAATAGTTTAGGGGGTAATTTTTTCTTTGTTTTTTTTTTTTCCTGAAGTCAACCTCACATGTGCTCAATTAATGGAGGAGACAGTTCCATCTGTCCAATCTAGATGGTAGGATGTCATTAGCTAGTGCAATTTACGTCATCCTTGTTGCACCTGTAGTGGTGCAACAAGTAAAACTCTTATCAAAAAAGTATATCATAGATAATTTCTTAATTTCCATCTTTTCAAAGAAGCATAGATTTTACTCATGAGAATTTAAATGTTCAAAATCCCTTAATTTCTCTTAATACCACTAACGAGGAAGTTGAACTCATGGGGCACCCCATGGACCAAGCATTGGGGACATGCCTTGTTGAGGCATTTTGCATAAAATATTTTCTCTTGTCGAGTTGCCATAATTCAGTAGTGAGCAACTATTATGAAAAGATTGTCTTTCATGTGAAAATAAAAGACATAATATTTTATTATACATATTGGATTAAAATCAGTCTAATAAGTATTATGAATGAGCTCCTTTCTATTCACAATTTAACATTACTAGTAGGTTATGTTTGTAGGAAAGTTAAAAAGACTCACAATAGAAGACTTCCCTCTGACAAATGAGTTCTCTCATTTAAATCTTACAGTCGATGATTATGCAAGAGGAAAATTTTGTCTCATAGATTGTTCATGAGAGTCTATATTTGACTCCTCCTAAGTAATGAAATTTCTAGAGAGATTATTACTCCCTATTAAGAATAAAGAATTGATGACAGTGCCCCTACAGTCCTATACTCTCTCCATTGAAGAGACCTGAACAAAAGAGAAAATAGAAAAATTGCCTACAAAATTATTTACATAATTTAACTCATTTGAGAAATGCTAAATTCATGTCATTTTTCTTCAATCTTCACTACATGATGATTATATTTGATGTTGAGGAAGATTAAACCTAAGGACTTTCTCAGATGATGAAGATGCTAAGTGACACGTTCAACATGGCATGGCATGTTACTAGTCTCCCAACGTTTTTAGACAACGGACACTAGTAGTTGCAGACAATGATCTGAATTGAACTTTAAAATCGTACTCGATCAGAGTCCTAAGTTTTGATTCAAACTCTAGACAAAACTTGAGCTTGACACGAATATAAAAGACTTGAGCTTGAGTTAAGCGTGACTCTAGCTCGCCAAGTTAATTTAGGTGAATCAAGTCTGTGTGGCATTTGGTGTAAAGGAATGGCCTAATTTGTCCTAAGATTTTTTCTTTGACGCGTAGGCAAGCGGGTAGATAGAATGTCCTATGTTAAAAGAAAAAGAAAAAAATACAACCATTTATATTATTTGCATTTCTATTTTGGTAATAGTTTTACCTCAGATTCGGCGTCCTCAAATTTGGTAGAAATTTAAAAAGTGCTATTTTTTTTTCAAACAAAAAAAGCTAACTGGATTTTATAAGAATCCAAATTTTGTTCCAAATTCACAAAGGACCTCTTTATGATTCCCGTATCTTTTGAAAAGAGGATAGAAGAAAAATCTGGAGATTCTCATATATAACATCCTCCTTTTTTTTTAATCATCCTAAAGTTCCTAAAAAAGAGTCATATGAGAGTAAAGTGTCTTTTGATGTGTCTTCAAACCGGAGTTCTCATGATCTCTCGAAATGAGATTCTAAAAAGTAAACAACTTCTCCTAAAATCTAAATTTAAGAGTTGATGAAGTAACTCTTTTTAGAATTTGAATTCCTCCATAGAATCCGAAAAGTGTTCTCAAAGGATGCCAAAAAGATAAATTAGATTGTTAATGAATGGAATGCTTAGATTTAGATTAAGCATAAATTTTATTTAATTATTTTAATCTAAGTTACCTTACAAATTGAGCAAGTAGAGCCCTACCAAATTTATGCACAGCTTATTTAATCGAGCGAGATTTGCCTCAAGCTCAAGGTTGACCCGTGTGCATAGTTGCATTGAGCCAAGTCAAACTAAACTTGAGCCAAACTCTAGTGGCTTAGTTAATTGTCATCTCTAGATCCAATTCCTTCAAGAATTTTCAAATTTCTTATATACCAACATCTGAAATTAACCAACGCTAACCTCATTATTTGTACTTTACTAATGAGAGCATCCTTAAAAAGAAATTTTGTTCATTTTTATTTTTATTATATCATGAGTACTTAGAATAATTAATTTGTAGAATAATTAATTTATTTTATGTTTAATGGTAACGAGTTTAACTATATGCACTTCAATGTAATATTGGTCATGTAAATTATAGGACCACATGTTGTGAGTTGTAGACTTACAAAGCTAGTTTACAAAATCTTAGGGATTGCTTAGATGTGACTTAAGAAATTGCAAATGGAGTTATGATAAATACATTTATCACCAAACTTGTATGCCACATACATAGTTTTTGTAAACTCATGCTTAGTTGTTCACAATGAACACAATTGAGTTTATGATAAACTTGGTAGAGTCTCTAGTGTAAACTAATTTCATAGAAGTTAATGAAAAATGTATTATGGGAAGGATTTGAGTTTGTCATAAACTTTAGTGAATTTATAATAGATTTGCTTTTTATCATCTAAATTCAGATTATTATGAAAAATGAGTTTATGAAAAATTCAAACACATTTATAACTTGCATCCAAACAAGCCCTTATTCTCTCATGAAATAAGTTTAGACCAAGATCATGAATTTGTTCAAAATGTGGTGACCCATTTTTTATGAAATAGTCAATTATTGCAACATAGTTAAGTTGTTACATCATGAACATTAGGGGCATGTTCATTAAAGATGGAAGCCATTCTTTTCGACATCTATTTTCAATATAGAAAATGTTGAATGGATATGGTTATAATAACTTTGGAGGTTGCGATTGTCAAAATTTTTCCTAACCACACCAATTTTACTCCGCCTCCGGAAACTTTACTTGTGGTTAGTTATTTCTAAAATTTAGAAATAACCAAAACATTGTGTAAATAAATTTTCAAGATCTAACTCCTTTCCTTTAAAATAATTAGATGAAAGTCTAAAAATGCTTTCAACTGAAAAGTGTAAACTCTACCAAATATCGGTTTTGCATTGAGTGAACAAATTGTGAGATATTTTTGACCAACTGATATTTGATCTATGTGAGTGTATAGCAACCAGTGGCACGTGTGTGCTGATTGTAATATTTTCTACAGACCTAGATTGATAACATTAGATGGTTATCAAGTATTCCTTGGTTAACTTCAATATGATTTTTCAAATGCCACATTGATGGTTTCTTATCCTAGATTACATAAGTGAGAATCTTTGTATCACACGGAATTAACACATAGTCATTCCATTCAATTTCATTGAAATAATTTCAAATTCTGTCTATTTTGCATTGCATTTTCTGTACCAATAAGTGGAAAAAATCTAAGCAATATCACTAGGAGTTACCATGGCAGCAACCGTAATGTAGTTGCCTGCATCTAGGGCCACAATCACGTTTAACATGATTTTTACAAAATACTTTTCTATCTTTTTTTGTTCAAGATAAAATACTTTTCTATCATCACTTCAGGTACATGATTTTGTAACGTCCTTGATAGAAAATGCCGTAGAGAGTTAAGATCTACGAAATATAGATGGTTGAAAGATAAAGAAATTCATAAGACACAATAACCTATAGTCAATATTATTAAATTAAAATTTGTTCAATATAAAATTACTCTTTAATCCAATATTTAAATAATAAGAACTCCCAAGGTCTGAACGTAATAATCTCTCACGGTAACTTCATGAGACAATGTTTACATATATAGAGAGAGGAGTGCTATAGTGCACCTGTCACAATGCATGCTATTGCTATAGTGCATGCTTTTAAATCACATGTCCTGTTTCTTCTATCCTCATGTTAATAGAAAATATAAATTATAATAAAATTTTAAATATTTAATTCTCTCCAAAATTATTTCATCCATTTTGAGTTAATTTTCACCATTAAATCGTAAGGCATTCAATCTAAGTTGTCCAACTTTAAATACGTAAATTGATGATGAATACTAAATCCCAAGGAAAAAATCCTAGGAGGATGGATTTTCTATTTTTGACTATATTTTCATGATTTTTTCACATCAAAATTATTTGTATGCACTGATGGATGGTTATGATTGAATTTCAAGATCAGATTTGATCAGATAATCAAAATAACGCTACAATAAATAGAAATAACCCTATGGAGGTTATTGAATATTAAAGATTTATGAATTTTTTTATTATTTTAAACTATGGAGATGGGGTCGAAAACAATGCATCAACACATATGGGAGGTCAGATTTAAAAAATAAAAAAATTACTTGTCAAACTGTTAGTAACGTCCCTACCAACTCAATTTGGTCTTATTAGCCTACTATGAACCGGTAGGTGGGTGCCACAGTGAGAACAACCATAACATCCACTAAAGGTAGTAAAAGTATAAGCATGAACATTACATAAAAATGAAATAATCTTCATAACCACAAGATAAATCCATTAATTAAAACAACTCCATAACCATAGAAATAACAACCAACATATATCTAACATCTCTACGTGTCCAAATAAAATGAAATACATTTCTGGAACTAAAGCAAACTAGCATATTAGGTCTCTTGCTAAAATTTGAAAATAAAGTTAAAACCTACTTCTAATAAGCAAGTCTTCAACTAAGCCTCTATCCTCCCGCTCCTCGGGCTCAATATCTCCTTTAACTTCTCTTGAAAATGTTAACTCATAAGGATGAATTCCAACCGACTCAGCAAACTCATAATCTACAAAACCATAGATTTTTTTAATACCATAAAACATAAATACTACTCGCATGATAACATCTACTCATAAGGAACAATTATATCATATATATAAGCTTTGCCCTAAACATACTTCTTCAACAATTAATCAACATGACATATGAAACTTAACGTGCATAAACTTAAACATACTTAACTAAACGTGTACATCTATCATAAATATGAGATGCACCTTGTCTAATGTATGCTAAAACATAACTTATTTTTAACATGCACCATTCATCATACTTCATCATGATCACACATATCATCATCTTATTACTTTATTATCATAGGAGAAACAACCATAACATGCACCATTCATCATAGTGCATCATAATCATACATATCATCATTTTTATTACTTTCTTATATATATATATATATATATATATATATATATATATATATACATATAGTTTGTTATCAAATACGAGATACGTTTTTATGTTAATAGTTTTTAAACTTTCATTTTTTGTGTCGTGGGGCCTACGATACTCATAATTCACGAAGGGGTGGGTGATTAAAGGGGAGGTGAAAGTTTAAAAAATAAAATGAAATAAAAAAATTATAGCCAGCGCGCCCAATGTGGAGGGGTGGGGGGGAGTGGGGATGGAGGGTAGGGAGTAAGGTTATCAATTTTGTTTTATTTGTTTTGATTTTTTTAAACCATCAGTTAAAAAGTGATAACAAAAAGTTTATTTGTTGACTAATAATAGATTAGCTTTTCTCATATATATGTATATGTATATATATATATATATATAATGGCTAGTCTGTTATCAAGTAACATATAAGTTTTCTGTTAAAAGTTTTTAAACTTTTGCTTTTTGTGTTGTGGAGCCTTTGGTCTCCGAAATTCACAGAGGAGGTAAGTGATTAAAGGGGAGGTGAAAGTTTTTTAAAACATAAAATAAAAAAATTATAGCCGTTTGATCAATTGATCAGAAGGCACTGGGCGCCCAGTGCTAAAATGCGGTTCACTATAGTGCGTGCGATTAATTCTCAACTCCTTTCTCATTTAAAAAAATAAATAAAAAAATAAATATTCAATAATCTGCCCTTTAGAGTTGTTTCCATTCTTTAAAACTTCCTTTTAATTGTCTGATCGTAATCCGATCTTAAAACTCAATCTTAGCCATCCATCGAGCACATCCTAATCTCTATTTAAAAAAATTATGAAAAAATAGTCAAAAAGTAGGAAAATCGTCAGATTAGTCTCTAGGGTTATTCCCATCTCTTAAGATTTTTGTATTCATTAACAATTTTTTAATATAAAATCAGACAATTTAGATCAAATGTCCTAAGATTCGATGGTGAAAATTAAGTAAAAAAGGATAAAAATAATTTTAAGAGGAGAGTTAAATGATTAAAAATTTATCATAATTTTTATTTTATTTTTTAACATGGGGATGAAGTCAAAACCTACTTGGACTGTAGCAATATGTGCCTCTCCTTCATACTGATGCACTTCTGCTCTCTGCAAGGCCTTTACCTTTTCCCTTTGAGTCAGGATTGTTTCAATATAGCATTGGACTTGGCTCCAGCAGTAATCAATCATAGGATGGCATGTGTAGAGTAGGCTTGTCGTTTGAGACGCATCCCATCGAAGTTGGCAAATTTTTCTTTGTTCCCGGTTCTGCAGGTTTTCAATACAATGTAGTACACTTAAATACCACTAAGAGCACAAGATTACAACCATAATTTAAAATACATTCCAATGTACATATGGGTACAACCTAAACTACTACATGAATATCACATTGGGGTGTATTTGAAATTATGGTTGTAGTCTTATGCTCTTAGTGGTATTTAAGTGCTTTGCGTTATATTGAAAACATGCTGAATCGGGAACAAAGAGGAAGTTGCCAACTTCGAAGGGATGCGTCTCGAATGGCGAACCTACTTTACACATGACATTTAGAGACTGGTTACTACTAGAGTCCGGTCCAATGTTGTACTGAGACGATCCGGACTCTTTCCCTTTTGTCAAAACCTCCTCACTTGATCCCCTTGTTTTTCTAAAATTTTACTTAGTATCTCTTACTGTCAACTTCAATAAAACATTCATTTAAAAAAAAATTCAAAATGCCTCTCAAAACTTTTTTTGTTTTTTTTCAAAACATTGCACACACTTTTACTTTTTGTCTTCTTCTCTTCCCAAACTGCCACATACCTCTCATATGCTATTTATGATATTTTATTCTTTTTATGTTGATTATGATTTTATAAAATTTTAAAGAATTATCCTATATGTAAGTAATGTTTAATTATCTTAAATTATTTTTTAATTATCATATTAAAACTTAACATGTTGTACATATTCTTATCTTTTGTCCTTTTCTCTTGAGAAATGTCGTATACTTCTGTGCACTATTTGTTATAAATATTTTCTTCTTTTTATTGAATTAATATTTTATAATTTTATAAAAAAATAAATATTATTAGTATTTAACAATTTTAAATTATTTTAAATTACCTTATTAGCATTTAGGACTTTTTCTATACCGATCCTTATAAATATATCGAATTCGAAATTAATCCAGGTGCCTTGCGAAATTTGATAATAGTCTCTATAAACTTAATATAATTTAATAATAAATATTTATGGTTAAGAATCATTTAAAAGAAGCAGTATTCATAGAATATTCTTCAAACAGTGTTAAAACGGATAGAGATATTTGAAATGACTTAAAAAAAAGACTTTAATGTCAAGCCTAATACTATCTGTTGATTTTTTGGATCATCTAATTGGAGATTGGATTATTATGTACACATGTGTGCATGGGGACATTATTTTTACTACAGTGGCGGCCAATGCAACATCGGCAGTCGTCGCAACAAGTAAAACTTAAAATCTAAACAAGGTATTAGTGACTTTTCTACAGTAAGTTAACTTAAGTTCATGTTAATGATATACTTAAGAAAAATCGATGGAAGCAAATGATAGGGATGAAAAACTAAAAAGTTTAAGTATATCAAGACTAATAGCAAAATATATAAGATATAAGGACTAAGTCCTTATAATCTTCTAATATTCCTTGTAAGCCCCTGCAATCTTCATATTTCCTTTAAACACCTTACAATCTATGAATTATCCTTAAGAAGTAGGAAGGCTTAAGGGGCCTTTCAAGGACACTTTTATGTTAAGCCCTATAAACTTTTGATATTAGGAGCTAATCCAACTATTTACAAATATGCCCCTACAATCATAACTTTCTTATACAAATAAGCTCTTTTTAGGAGTTTATTTTTAAAACTCTTAGGGGCTTATTTGTAATATTTAGGAGCCTTTAACTAATTCATTGTAAATTGTGAGGGCTTATGTGTAAATAGTTAGATTAGGAGGACTTATTTGTAAATAAAAAATGTTTTTAGGGGTTAAAACACATAAAATATCATTTAAATAATCGTGAATACTTATAAGGAATATAAAGATTGTAGGAGCTTATAATGAATATTGGAAGATTATAGGTACTAAAAAGGGAAAATATTAAATTCAATACGTGTATACACTCTTTATTTTTTGTTTTCTTATCTTAAGAAACAATCATATACCTCCTGTGCACTATTCACCATGAATTTTTTTTGTTATAATTAATATTATATAAAAAATATATAACATTGATTAATATATATCTAATCTTTAATAATCTAAAATTATTTTTAATTATTTTTTTAAATTTAAATTATAAACATCTTATTTTAATCTTCTTTAACGCCACCTTATGTATGCATACATCTCTCCTCACAAATCGTCACATGCCACCATATCTTATTCAACATGAAATTTGTTTATTTTATTTAATATTTAATATTTTTTTTTAAATTACTTTTTACATGTACAAATAGATGTAGTGAATATGCAATTGATTTTTCTGGTCCCATATTTGAAAAGAGGAGTGTGTAATCCTTTATGTCTTTAAGACTTTTATAGTAAAACGTATAATCATAACACTTTATCGCTTTAATATAAATAATAAATATTTTCTTTAAAAGTTTTAAAATGAAGATATATCACTTTATTTGTATAATACTATAATATTATAATGAGAAGGCAATAATACTTTAACATTATAAAACTTTAACCTTGAGACACTTTAAAGCGAACATTATAATACCTTCACACTATAGTACTTTAGATATTAGAATATTTTAATATCATGAAACTTTAATACTAAAACACTTTAAAGTGAGTATAAACTATAACATATTAACTTTAGCTTTTAATAAAATATTATCAATTTTAAAGTAATAAGTAAAATTAATATTAAAATAATAAATAAAATATTACCCTTTTTAAAGTAAAATCTTTCCATGATAGCAATAAGCTGAGGTTGTTCCTCTTCTCACGAAGGTGAGAGATTTGTTAAATTAAATGGAATACTTTAACATAGTCAATCAAAATGAAGGCTACAACACTTTAATAGTATAATACTTTTTAACACTATAATGAAAAGATAATAACATTTTAGCACTGTAAAACTTTAATAATAAGATACTATTAACTGAATACTAGAATACTTTCACACTACAAAATTTTAATGGGAATACTATGATACTTTCACACTACAAAATTTTAATGGAAATACTATAATACTTTTACACTACAGAATTTTAATGGGAATACTATAATAATGTAATATTGTAAAAACTTTAATAAAATGTTTTAAACTAAATACTATGACGTGTTAACATATTAATATTAATCTCTCATCTATTATAATATTCACTTTAAAATGTTTTAATGTTAAAGTTCTACGGTGTTAAAGTATTCTAATATTCTTATTAAAGTATTTTTGTGTGAAAGTGTTATAGTATTCACTTTAAAGTATCTTAGTATTAAAGTTTTATAATGTTAAAATATTATTGTTTTCTCATTATAGTGTTAAAGTATTATACTATTAAAGTATTACAGTCTTCATCTTAAAGTTTTAAATAATATAACACATTATTTATATTAAAGTGATAAAATGCTAAAATTACACATTTTTCTATAAAAGTGATAAAGAGTTAAAGGGTTACATGCTCCTCTTTTCCAAGACACTTGTAATGTTAAATTTCACACCAATACACTTTAAAGTAAACACTCTAACATCTTCACTCTATAAACTTTAATGAGAATACTAGAAATATTTTAACATTGTACAAATGAGCGCTGTAACATATTAACACTTAAATTCTTTAAAGTGAACACTTCTTCACCCTCTATTACTTTAGATAGTAGAGTTATTACTTTAAAATAGTAAGCTACACTATTAAAGTGATAAATTTAATTTTTTAAGTGAAATGCTACCACCTTTAAAATAAAATATTATTGATTTTAAGGCAATAGTTAAAATCAATTTTAAAACAATAATTTTTAAAGTAAAGTCTTTATATAATAGCAACAAGCAGAGGTTGTTCCTCTTCTCACTGAGGTAAGTTTTATTATGCTAAACAGAATACTTTAACTTCGTGAATTAAGTTGAAAGTATAATATTTTAAGAGTATAATACCTTCACTTGTACTAAGAAGGCATTATATAATACTTTTACACCGTAAAATTTTAACATAGATACTTTAAAGTGAACATGATAACACTTTCATACTATAATACTATAATACTTTAATATCATAAAGTTTTAATTCTAAAAAGTTTTAAAGTGAACTTTTATGACATATTCACACTATAGTACTTTAATGGGAATGCTATAATACTTAAACAACGTAAAGCTTTAACACTAAAACATTTTAAAGTGAACACTATAACATATTAACATATTAATACTAGCTAAAGTTAAACGTCACTATAAAAGATAAAGAATAAGTGTTTACTTTAAAGTATTAAAGTGTTATTATGTTATAGTACTCGCTTTAAAGTATTTTAATACTAAATTTTTATATTAATAAAATATTGTAGCATTCATATTAAAGTATTATAGTGTAAAGGCATTATAGTGTTCAATTTAAGATATCTTACTGTTAATGTTTTATAGTTCTGAAGGATTATTATCTTTATATTATATTGTTGACGGATTATACTATTAAAGTACTATAGTCTTTATTTTAAGGTATTGAACAAGATAACACATTATTTATATTAAAGTGATAAAGTGTTAAAATTACATATTTTCCTATAAAGTGATAAAGAGTTAAAGGATTACATACTCCTCTTTTTCAAGCACTAGGCAAGATAATATTTGACAATAGGTTCACTACAACTTTTTTTAAAAAAATATTTTTTTATAATTTTCATAAGATATTAAAAATAAATAAAAATCATCATGAATAGTATATGGCGATTTGTAAGGAGAAAATGCGTTTATAGATAAGGTGGCTAAAGAAGATTAAAGTAAGATGTTTAGAATTTAAAGGTTAATAAGATATTAAAATAATTTCATATTGTTAAATATTAATTATATATTAAAAAATTAAAAAATTTATAAAATATTAATTAAAAAATTCACAATGAATTGTATGCAGGATGTGTGTGGCAATTTCTCGAGAGAAGAAGACAAAAGATAGAGTGTGTATGCACATATTAAAATTTTCATAAGATAATTAAAAATATTTAAAGCTATTAAATACTAGTTACATATTAAGTATGTTTTTAAATTTTTATAAAATATTAATTAAAATAAGAAAAAAATTCACGATGAGTAGTGAATGGGAGGTGTGTGATGACTATTTCTTAAGAGAAGACAACAAAAGAAAAGAGTGTATATAACGTATTAAATTTTAGTACAATAATAAAAAATAATTTAAGATTAAAAATATTAAATATATATTAAATATATGTTTAGAATTTTATACAATATTATTTTAGGTGTTGTTGAATGTTATCTTTGATTGAAATCAAATAACACAGTTCTTCTATTTGTAAATTTCTTGACGTGTGTGAAATGCCGTAGAATGTTGGAACTCCTATTCTCCAGGGTTAGTTTTTTGTTTAAAAACTATGAAATCAAAATCAAAGATTTTAAGATAAAAAAATTAAAGATTTTGCATATGTTGATTTTAAAAACCTCAAATTTTAAACCAATACTTTACATTGTAAAATACTAGACTGAATTTACCTCTTAATCATTTTAAATATTTTTTGCAACCGAACAACCTTTTAGTCATTTAAATATTTTCGACCTTAATATTCATGTCTTTTTTATATTATTTGATACAGAATCGAAGTTGTTGCATGCTTTATGGTATGTCTTTTGAATTCTATTACAAAAGTCTATCTTTGGTTCCATGGGAATTTCATTATAAAATTATTTAGTTAATAATGTAATTAACTAAGGTTACTATGTCCGCCCCAAAAGAAAAATCCTAATTTCACCTGTATGCAATACCATGCCGGAGATGATATCGATCCTTTTACGAATCTTCTTCAAATGGACATCAGGTGAAGTGGCACTCTAGTTTTCTTTCTTTGTTATTATTTGTTGCTGTGCAAAAAAAGAGATCTCATGTTGGATGCGTTGTTTTTAATTGAGTTATACTTGCTGCATCAGAGCAGCTCAAATATTTTTATTTTTTATTTTTTTAAATTTTTTTAGGTCGATCCTATCATGGTCCACACATCCGTACATGTCGATCCTCTATCAGAAGATCTAAACAAATCTGAAAAATAAAAAATCGAGCTTATTGAACATTTTGATTTTTTATTTCTTTAGATTTATGGGGTCGTCCGATGGGAGATCAGCTTATACAAAAGGTGTCACCATAGTGACGCCGACCTATAAAAGATTTTAAAAAATAAAAAATAAAAAAATTACTACTGTTGCAGCCGTCTTGTTCGGTTATCAAACGGTGCAGCAAAAATTACTCTTGTTAATTATAAGGTGGATAAAGACCCTAAATCATTTATTAAGAAGAGAGGGATCAAGGCCTAATGGCTATCACTCTCTCCCTTCACTTTCATTTCACTGACCAAAAGGGGTAGAGTTCATTAGTAAAATTATTGTCACAATACTATTCCTATCACTCCTAGTAAAGAGATCGCAGAAGAATTCACCCCAATCAAATCAATGAAGATAAAAGTAATAACACTAATAGTATTACTAATGGAGTCACGTTTGCTGCACCTCATCTTGGTACAGCGTCAAATAGTGTGACAGCTTGGATCATCCAGAGTGTGCGATCCTTTTTATTTTTATTTTTTTGGCTCTCTAATTTGTGATCAAATGGTCTAGATGTCGAAATAAAGTGAGCCCCCAACTCGGTAATTCTTTTTTAAAATTAAAAGAAAAGATTCACATCGATATGCTGCCATCCGATCAAAGAGATCGGCAGTGCTGTGAAGTACAACAAGCATTACTTGTTAGTAGTAAGTAAGCCTGATGGGCCACTAAATAGGATAAATTTAACAGTTTCCTATCAAGTTTTATGAAAACTATTTGCATAAACTTTAGAAAATCATAGGTTGAATTCTTTAATTTCTCTTGAATCCTTAGTTAACTTCAAAGATTTTGGTAAGATGAATTGCAATGCTTCCACCTTTCGCCAAATTACCCATTGTGTCGAACTGATGTTCAGAATGTCAACATGGATGTGTTTTAGTTGAGAAATACTTGCTGCACTGCACCGTGTGTGTCCTGTACACATAGCTGCTCTCTATCCAGCAGAGAGCAATGTTATTTTTTTGGTTTCTCCATATTTTTTTTAAAAAAATTTAAGTGTCCGATCAAAAATCGAATGGTACAATCAGTGAATTCAGGTGGACCCCGAACCGACTGTATTAAAATTTTTTTTTTACACGTAAATCGAAGTATGTGTTAATTTTTTTTTCAAAAAAAATATAGCTGACTCGGAGTCTATCTAAGCTCATTAACTGTATTATCCGATTTTTGATCAGATGTTTTAGAAAAAAAAAAAAAAAAAATCACCGCTGCTCCCCACTGAATGAGGAACAACACCGCCGTCCGATCCTTGAGACCGAACAACCCTATACCGTGCAGTACAAGACGTGTGCCCTGCACTGCATAGTGCAGGCCGTGTAGTGCAGCAATCATTTCTCCTTTTCGTTTGCCTAGCTTAATCGTGGGCCTTGTTACGATCAGTTCGATCAATTTCAACAAATGATGTAGAGAGAGATTCTACTCTATCCGAGGAGACTTACTTTTAAACTTTGTTTAAGACTCACTTGAATTATTTAATAAGCAATCTTATTTTAGACGTGAAACATAAATGACTAAATTCAAATTATGATTATGGCCTATGGGAGTTCAGTTAATCCTGGAGAGCAAGACCAATAACTTTGGCAGTGCCATCCATCTCTTAGTTCGGACAGCTGCGCAAAGGACTTCCTTTTCTAAAACTCAAGAAGTTGGGTACAACTTAAGGGAATCGAGATCGTCTGAACCGTTTTGTCTAGATCTCGGTACACCCGCAGACTCAACAAAGGAAGAGCAAATGGGTAGCTTGCATTTGAAATAATAAGACTAACCAAGTACATCATCTTTTGTTGAGTCTAGAGACACACTAAGGTCTAGACAAAATGATTCAGACGTTCTCGTCCCCCATTTATAGAAACCGTCTATACCATCCCTCTCTGCTTTCATGGAATACAACAGATGGGACATAAAGTCAGGAGTCCTCGGAGTCAAGTGCATGCCTCTTGCCAATAACAAGTCTCAAGATCTTGAATTAAAACGTGAATAAAACGGTTGGTATTAAAAAATGAATATTTTTTTACTATCTTTTGGTACATGCAATATACGGAAATTTAATTAGAAAATTCAAAGATATGCATACTATACACGTATTATAAAGTATTTAACTAACTATGGACCAGACCCACTTAAAGTCCTACCCGACGTATATGATAAGGTGATTCCTACCTCCTTTCCTATTACAAGTTGACGACTAGTTAACTTATTAAACAGATAGCCCTATTGCGAAAGTTTTGATAACCTGCTGACCTGACTCTAAGAACAATGGGAATCACCCTATATCTCTACTAGGGAGACTTTGTTAGAATATTACGTGGGGGATGTGATTAGTACTGCGCGGGTGATCCCAAACTATTAAATCCCAGGTTAGCCTGTGATTAGGCTGCTGTGAAATGATTGGGTATCATGATAGGTCATGGCTATGTTTTGGGAAGTGTGATTATTAAATTAAATCACCCCCATCTTTCTGCTGGTTGGTTGCAATTTGGAGACATACTTATTCTAAAAGATGTGCAGTCCAGTGAAGGCGAATCTTTTGGGAGGTTCCAATGCAGACACCACGCCCATGTGAAACTTTTGTTTCAACAAATGACATATAGAGCAAGGTTCGTCTTATCGTTGATCCGTATCGGATCATGATATGGTACGATACCGATCCGTTTGGGTTGACTCGGTCCGACTCCCATAACTCGCATGAGTCCAGTTAATAAGTTTGTTAAAATCAATGAGTTATTTGTTAAAATTAACGAGTTTAAGTCACACTTTAGATAAATATATCTTATTAATTGATATAAAAATATAATTTTACTTATCAAACAGAAAAAAACTCAACTTAAAATATTCCATTAAGAATCGGCACGATTCGGTCCGACTCGGTGTGTATCAGAGAATCGGGTCGGTCCATATACGAGTCGACTCGTACGAGTCGGCCCGATCTAGTATGATACGGTAAACCATGATATAGAGTATAAGTAAGCTGAGTTGAGTCAAGTTTGATGATGCATTTTATTCTTAGAAATTTTCTTTGAATCTAACCTTTTTTGGGTATCCACCATAGAGGCAGCACTTCATGAAAATTTAGGAAAGTTCACCACTCAAGGTCGAATCTGATCAATCCTTCCCATCTTTTCCCAAAACCCCACTTGGAGCCAAATGCATCAAACTTGGTCCGTAGTTTAGTTTATTCTTAACTAGTTCTTGACTCCTCTATTCAAACCCGACTTGCTGAGAACAAAAATTAGTTTTATATTAGACAGAATACTTGTAGTCAATTAATAGGTCGACTCTAATATGTTAACTGATGATATCTCAATACACGATGACGTGATTTTTTTTTTTATGTGAATCAAAACTTAAAATCAACTTATTCATTAATTTCGAAGACCGGATAATTTCATCTTGCTGGTGAAAGTGTGTAATAAGTACATCGCGGAGGGTTGATGCAGCCCAAACCCACACGTCATGGTTAGGCCCAAGAGAGTATGGGCCGAGAGAGTATGGGCCAAGCTCCTTAAAATCAGCCCTTTTAAACTAAGAAGACCGTCCTTGACTGTCAAATAGACCGCAAAGCATTTGAGAGGGTGCCCACCAATAGAAACAAATAAACTACCGCAAACATAAAAAAAGAATGATCTTTGCTGCACAAAGTGTTCCAATTGCACTAACCCTTAGTTCAGTAGATAAATAAAAAAATTATTTTTTGAAATTTTTTTAGGTGGATCCCGAAGTGTCTTACGTGTCCGTACATGCCAATCTCTAATCGCATGATAAAAAAAATTAAAAAATTAAAAATTGAGTCCTAATGAATAGTAAAAAAAAATTCTTAATGGGCCGAACCCAATAACGATTTTTATTTTTCAGATTTTTTTGAATCGTCCGATCAGAGATCGGCCTGTATGGACATATAAGACACTTCGGAGCCCACCTTTTTTTTTTTAAAATATATATTTTTTATTTACTAATTGCAGTGAAGGTCAGTGCAATTGAGACCCTCAATGCATCAAGTATTACCCTATAGAAAAAGCCTCGTCTAAACCAAATTTGACTCATATGAAAAGATCACTAAATATGGTTGCTATTAGGAATCGAAAGATGAAAAAAAATGCAAAACAAAAGAAGTGACGATTCTCAAGGGGATGTAGTTTTCAAAGATGGGGGCAGAATAACCGACCCTCTGATTCCCATTAGAAGGGAGACCCCGAATACAAAAATTACGTCGATTATTTATTTGGATAATTCTCAATTTTTATTATTTATTTAGCTGCCAATAAGGGTTGAATATAGAAAAAGTATGCTGTACACCTGTTCCTTTGCACTCTTGCTTACGAAATCTGAAAAATTGAGTTGTCCCATTCAAAGATGGTGGCTTCTGTTGACTTAGCTCTAACCAATACATGCTTATCATGTGCCTCACACGAAAGCGTTCCCGACAAAGTCGGGTCATTTGAGAATATTATGGGTACACCTGTTGGAAGCAGCTGCAAAAACTAAATAGGCAAGCACACTAGAACAAGATATCTTAAGATAATGAGATATTTATAGCTCTGTCAATACCAATCTCGATAATGCTATTTATAGTGGGTGTTTGATTACCATACGTCAATCTTGACATTCATATATTGATAAAATATGTTGTTACAACAAATTTAATATAGGTTTCAAAGTGTATTAAAAATGTTAATGTTTAGTTAGGCTCACTTTGTTAGCGGAATATGGCATGAAATAACCGGTATAAGGGTTTAAATTCGGTTTGATTGTCGGGATGCCAAATTTCATTAATTCCCCAAATTATACCTAGAATGCCTAATTCTCTCACGTCACTTTGATTGGAGAATAGGAGAAGAATAAGAGAGAATAAACTTAATTTCGCTTTGACAAGCAGAATGACTTATACCGGTGAATAATAGCCTATTGGAGAATAAGGAGAATAAGCCATCCCACTCTAGACCCAAGAATTACTAATTCTTCTTATTCTGTCAGCGGGCCCCACTAAACTATCAAATTGAAACACCCCTTATTCTAGTATATGTTATTCCGTCTGTGGGCCCCACATAATAATTTATTCTCCAAACAAAGTGAGGCTCGATTCTTCCAATTCTACTATTTATTTCACTATTTATTCTACTTTTTCCTACTAAATCACTTGGAATAGCGCAATGTAATTCTCTTTATTCTTAGTAGAATACCAACAACTTACCAAATCAAAATCCATCTTATTCTGATTTAAGAAATCTCCATAATTTTATTCTGGTATAAGAAATTCTACAAACAAAGTCACAGGGTCTAAAATCCTCCTTTCCTCTCCCTTTCTCATTTCTAACTCTCTCTCTCTCTCTCTCTCTTCTAACTATCCTCCTTTATATTTCTCTAATTTTAATATTAATATTGTTAATCTTAAAAACATAACTATCAAAATTAATACTTATTAAAAATAACATTTTAACTAAAAATTAAATTAGATGATCGAGATATGTTAGAATAGTCTCACACTAGAAAAAAGAGAAAAAAATATGCTTAAAATAATAATGCCTACTCCGCATAATACCTTAAGGTTCTGAATTGGATGACCCAATAACTTCATAATATCAGAACTTGTCCTTATCTTTTTGATCTACGTGACAGAACTTAAAATCGATCCTATATAAAACTATTCAAGCAAAAGTTTGATTCTCCTAAGCCAAAGTGATACCCACCCTGAGACGATGGACAACGCATATATCTTTTATACTTCGAAAGCCAATATACCTAATTCGGTCTCAGCACACTAAGGAGAGAACATGGACAATAGAGTAGTCAAAGGAAAAGGACTATAAAATGTCAACCATACTGATCGAAGGTTATTCTGTTTACAGAACCAGACTTGTTATGCAAGGACAAGAGGATCGTTGATTCGAACTATTTGATAAGCAATTTTATTCTAGATGGGAAACACAATTGAATAGCTCAAATCATTTGACAAACAATCTTATTCTAGATGTGAAAGGTAACCTATATCTTACAATTTAAAAAAAAAATAGCAACAGGAGTTTGAAAATTCTAGATGTGAAACGTACATACCTATATGTTACAAAATCTTTGAAATTTTGGCAATAAAAAATTTAAAATGCTAGATGATTTTCCTAACTTTTGTAAAAGGAGCATCTGAAAAGACTTCAAGGGGGGCATAGATGACAATCTTATCTATATGTGGCTGCAGTTGCCCCACATCAGAAGAAAACAAAGTCCACGTAACTGGAAGTGACGTGCCGTCCCTAGCTTGAGCAGTTGATTTTGAAGATCTACTCTCATCACCAATACTCAATTCTCTTTACGAAAAGGTTGTGAGATTTTTTTTTTTTGTCAAGATAGTTCAGCGGCTAATATTTACAATGTTTCTTAAGTGGGAAATATTTAAATTTCGTAAAATTTTTCCTACTTATTTATTCTGCTTAATTAAATAATTTTATCAACTCAACCGCAGCATCTAATGTAGTGAGAATTGAACCAGCGACCTTCCCAAATGAAGAGACCATGTAAACATTAACTAAGCTATGCCCAGTTGATGTAGTGAAATCCTATAAATCAAGTGCAGTACTGCTGAGAACTTTAATTAAGCACCTTGTGTTCCTCAACAAAAGGTGCCAACTTTTACTAGTTCTGAGCCTCTTCGTCTATTAACTTGAGTTTTTGGGTCGGCATTTCGATCGGTAACACGGTATCATAATTAAATTTCTAGATTCTAATCATGTAGAGCTCTGAGAAGCTCTTGCAAAACCCCCCAAAAAAAACTAGCACCCTTTACCGTACGACTTCATTTGAATCCATCATAAGGGGAAGGGGTGCTGAAGATAGCCCCTGAATCAGATATTCAAGAGCCATTTTGTACCCATTTCACTGGGCTCTCCTCCTTAATTAATTTGTTTAGCAGCTTCAGATAATGCCATTTACCATACAACTTCATTTGAGTTCATCATAAGGGCAGGGCCTGATGACAATAGTGTTGGAGCGGGTGTAGTCCTACATTGGTTAAGATGGACTGTTAGCAGTACTTATATGACTTTGGGCCCTTCAAATTCAACATCCGGATTTTGTAGTTAGTAAGATGGTGTCAGAACATGTGTCTTGCCTAACTTTATCTTCTGATTTGTGCCGCCTCTTATATAATTTTCATGGCTCATCCTAGCTGTGAGGGGGAGTATTGTAATGGGTATAATCCTACATCGGTTAAAATGGGTTGTGAGTAGTACTTATGACCTCGGGTCCTTCAACACCCGGGTTTGTGGTATATAACATCAGATATTCAACAGTCATTTAGTACCTGTATTAATTATGAGTCTCTTCATCCACTGACTCGAGTTTAAATTTGTGATTCAATTCTAAAACGATTTTCTTGTTCACTTCTTTCAAAGTAAATTGGATTAGTTTTCTCATTCGAGAATTTCCTCACTCCTTCGGTCCCTCCCAAAGAATACTCCCACGGGTGCTGGAGCTTTTCTAAGTTTTAAATTTCTTTTCAACCGCGAAGGGTCACGAGGAGGAAGAGTGCCTTTTGCTTCTCTTTCTTGTCATGCTTGGCATTGGGAGCTGCTTCTACATATCAGCCACAACCCACAAGCACATGAATCATCCATCCTTCTGTCCCTTTGTTCACCCCTTACTACTTATCTCGTCCACCCAATTCCCAACTATTTCTCGCTAGAACCACGTTTGAGAGAGAGAGAGAGTCTGTACTCTAATATGCTTGGGGAGAGACAATCTGTACTTAGGGTTGACAATGAGCCGAATTGAGTCGAGTTTTGGATGGCTCAAATTCGCCTTGGGTCAAAGAAGGTTGGCTCAAATCTAGGTTCGAGCTCGGCTCGCTTCATTTTTGTCAGGTTCGAACTCAGTTCGGTTCGAGTTCGAACCATTCAAATCTGGACAGTCATACAGTCACACCCACACGAGATGGGATGTTCACTTTCACTTGACCTAATTTGAAAAATTAAAAAATATATATTAAATATATAGAACCGACTCACGAGCCTACGAGTCAAGCCACAGTAAACTTGAGTTCGGCTTATTAAGTTAATTGAGCTTGACTCGTTTGAAGTTTTAAGTTGAACTGAACTGAGTCGGAACCAAGCTGAACCCGAGCGACTCACGAGCGGCTGGGCTCATTGCCAGTCCTGGACTCATGTTTTGGAGAGAGAGAGTCTGTACTCTAATATGCCTCAGTTCGTGTGTGCGTGTGAGAGAGAGAGAGGAAGCGGACAAATGTAAGGAAGATCCTCTCATAACTTTTTCTCCTATGTTTAATCTAAAAATTTCCGGTTTTCAACCTTAATCTTTTGAACACAACATATTTCATGTGATGTCAAAGGGTTCTATTGTTTTTTATATCCTCAGATAGAAGAACTTTTTCAGATTTGGACCCTACAAACGGCCTTACTTCAGAAGAAGCTCCCCTACTTTGAAACTTAATTTTCAGAAGAATCTCTCCTACTTTAACAATTAATTTATACCCACTCAAAATCTTAAGTTGTTTAATAGCAACTTATGATTTCTTTTAGAATATTCCTGAAGGCTTTTGAGAAAAAGATTGACTAGGTTGGAGGTATTAAACCCAGCAATCTTAAATAGGAAGTTCCTTAATTTTATCCTTTCTTCTCATATATTTATATTCCTAATCTTATCCTTTTACTCATACATTCCTAACTTATAAAATTCTATAACAGATTATACTACAAAATTTCATTATTTTCACATATTTTTACATTTTAGCCCTCAAAATATTAGACGTATAAACAAACAACATCACTAACTTGATAGTTGATACCATATAGTCTGCAAAATTTTGTACTTAGTGAAGGCGGTTTTGCCTAAAAAGCAGAAGAGATGAAAAACAAAGGGTGGTGAAGCCAAATGATCCTAAATTAAAAAAATAAAATAAATTACCATCCTTATATTTATTTTAAAACCTGTATTCATATCCTTCTTAATGATTTGGAAAATGGTGGATTGCCAGGTTCACGGGTACCATTTGCATCCCTAATATATGCCCAAAAATCATATTTGCCTCCTTATCTCTATCTTAAAACTTATATTCATATCATTCTTAAAGATTTGGAAAATGGTAAGTTATCAGGTTTACTGTTACCATTTTGCATCCTAGTATATGCCCATAGTCATATTTGCCTCCGCACCTTTTAAATTAGAAAAGTGGTCATGCTTCGAACTTAGACCTCTCTTTTTGCTTATTATTAAGTATTTTTAGAGCACAACATCAAAATAAATGGCTACATAGACAAATGGGTAACACTTACAAAATAAAGGGACACATAAACAAAAGGGTAATATTTATTACAATGTTCTAATATACTGTAGCTGCAATCGCCGTCCGATCGTATATTCAGATAATGTATGATCATTGTACCACTTCATAAGGAGTGCAGTAAAATTTAAAACTTATATCATTCCCGGACCAAATAGTAAATGCAATTGGAATATTCATAAGTCTGGCGCATGTGGCGCAATGGACATGTTCCTCTCGTTGGCTGGCGGGGAGACCTAGATTTGAACCCTACGAGAGAGCTTCTCGTGGATGTCTTTTTCCTTTCCCATACTTAATCCGGCGGAATGCCGAGTTTTGAATTTGAGATTTTGGTTAGAAATCCCTCTCCCTGTTCCCACTAATCTACTAGTTCAAAAAAAATTGAAATATTTATAAATACTATAGTAAGTATTACTCTAGGCAAATAATAATAATAAAAAGTAACAAACGGAACTCATGACACGCCTAAGGTCACAGGTGTATTCCCACAACATCAGATAGTGGTTAATTATGTATGGTCCCTTGTGAGCCCTAAATGAGGTGGGACCACATGAATAGCTAGTCGACTTCACTTTCTTTCCTTGTTTCTTTCACAAGTTGCTTAACCCTTCTCGTCAAAACATCCACATTCTCCCTGCCTACCCACCCTTCTTTGCCAATTGATGTTTGATGTCGACATATGTTTAGGACATACATATACCTCTCTCAATTTTCTGTGTTTGGACCTCTACTCCCATGGCACACTGCCTCTACTCAATAAAATAATGTCACAATATTCTTTAAACACTATTTTACCTAGCTAATAGTTTGTCAAAATAACTTCATGACATCTATTATTGAACCAGAAAAATATAATGCACCTGATTTCAATATGATGCACCTGTTTTCCACTTGGTCAGGTGGCTCAGTACCCGAGTATTTACAATGTCTTCCAATGGAGATGTCCAAATTCCACAAACATCTTTAACCGAAGATATGTCTGCACTAAATACGATTATTTTACCTAATTAGATAAGTATTTAAAATATTTTAGATCAATTCCACCATCAAAGAGAAGAACTCCCTAGGACACACCCTCACATCTGAAACTGCATTGATCAGGTGCACTGCACCATGGCACAGAGCATCTCATCCCCTTCCCCACCAGCTATTCAAGTAGATGATTAGTTTGGTGACATATTAAATGGGATGTCGTATTGAGAAAGTTACGGACCTGACTCAAAAGAGTACTGGGAATCCACCCTAATATGAAATATCCCTACCAGGTGCAACCTTGCTAAATTATTATAAGTATGGGATGTAGTTGCTATGCTGCAGCCTGCAGGTGATTCCACAGTATTAAATCCCAAGTTGGCCTGTGATTAGGTTGCGGTGAAATGATTGGTTGTTTCATAGGCCGTGGACTATGTTTTGGGAGGTGGGATTATTAAATTTAATGGTTCCCAATCTTTCTGCTCATTGGGTGCAACTTGAAGTCGGAAATTATTCTAAAGATAAGCAGTCCAGTGCAAACCAAACTTCACCACCCCCATGTGGGACTAGCATCTTCTTTTGAGAAGGTTATTTTTACGGTTATATCCTGAAATCTTGAGTATTTGGATCATATCACGAATTTTCTTGTTTTAGAAAATTACCAGTTTTAAAACAAGTGATTTTTTTTTGTCTTAGAATCAAGAAATATTTATTTGATTGTCTGTAAAATAAAATAAGAAGGATGATTCAATCTTCTTGTTTTTATTTATAGTGGGTCTTTGCAGTAAATCAAAATAAGAGAATTGAACTGCCAAGTGGGTAGGCAAGGTTCAAACATAATTTTTTTTTATATTATTTTTACATCATTTTAAACAACCGAAAATACCACAAAATAAAACAATTATTTCAAATCATGCTGTTTTATGCCAAAACAAACAACCCCTAAATAAATATGTGATTCGAGCGCATTTTCCAGTATAAGCACTGTTGTTGTTCTCACTGAGGGGAGATTTCAAGATTCCTAACTTTTGGTAGAAGTTCGAAGGGACAATAGTGAAAATAGATAGACATATATTCCATCAAATGTTTGGACTCTTTTAAAAGTTACAATTTTTAGAAAGAGACACTTGGTGGTCCCTCATGCAACATCTCTTTCGTTTTTGAATTCTACAGGAATCCAATGAAAAAAGATAGCAAGAGAATTCACTCACAACTAACTTTGCACTTTAACCTGAAACTTCACAAGTAAAAATAAACACACAAGTTTCTAACTTTCGAGAGAATTTAAAACTTTGATGGGACATGTATTCATTTATTTTTACTGTAAAATTTTTCAAAATTTCCTCCAAAAGTTAGGAGCTTTAAAATCTCCTATACAGATAATCTTGAAGAGATGACTCCACATACCACTCTTATGGAAAGTACTGACATAGACTTTCACAAATGTAAGTCACAAGTCTCTTTCTTATTCATGCAGTAGAAGTTTTTGATCTCTTATATCCTTAAGACTATCAAATAAAAGTGATGCTACCAAAGCATACGGGATGCTGAATCAGGCAGCCGAGAAGCCAGTTGGAGTAGGGTTCAGTCTGGGAGAGCAGAGCGTCGAACAGTTGGAGGAGCCGGCGCAGTAGGCTTGCCATTGAAAGGCCATAGTCTTCTGCACCGAAGAGACAAAGCATCAAAGGAGGTCCAGATAACTCTCCCGAATAAATCTCTCCGAAGCTAAGCTCAAGTTAAATGATGACAAGAAGACAAAAGAAAGAGAGTGATTAAGACATAAAACATATTAAATGCGGCTTTTATAGCATATCCCTATATGGCGCTGGACCTCCTTTATTTATAAAAAGAGGAGATACTTGGAAGAATAAATGTTGTAGCCGATGTAAGACTAAATGGGGCCATTGTAGTGACGTTAGGCTCCACTCCTTCTCCTCTTGCCAATTAATGGCGAGCCGGTGACGAACCCGACCAAGCACGGACCGGCTGAGCTCACTTTGTTTGTAGAATAGGGCCAGAATAACTGATATAAAGGCTCTATTCTGATTTGGTTGAGGGTATGCCTAATTCCTCCAATTCCTCAAACTCCCAAAATCTACATGGAATAGCTAATTCTTCCAATTCTCTCAATTTTATCTTTTATTTCACTCCTTATTCCACTTATTCCTACCAAATCACTTGGAATAGCACAGTATAATTCTCCTTATTCTAAGTGGACTACCAAATCAAAATACGGCTTATTCTGGTTTAAGAAATCCCCAGAACCTTATTCTGGTTTAAGTTATTCTGCAAACAAAGTGAGGAGTACCCCTCATCAAAAAGAGACCTCACAAAATGAAAAAAAAATATAAGGCCAAGAGGTCGCATGGGAATGTGTGCAATATTCCCACGAAAATAGAGGTAAGAGAATGAAGAAGTGGACCCTCATAATCGCATTACATGTTCTTATGATCACATATTCTCTTCACTTTTTTATTTTATTTTTATTTTTTTCCCTCTTGAGCTTTCAGTGATTTCAAGTAATAATCGGACTGTGCTCTAACCCTGCGGCCCCCGGAAAGACTTTGGGTAGCCAAGTAGTTCGGGCTCAAAATGGACTTACTACGGACATCTAAGGTGGTGTTTGGTAATAATTTTAAATGAGAAATACTTATTACACTCGCAGCCCCAATATTGTATTAGTTGTCGGTATTTTTAATATAACAAATTTATTTTTAAAACTGTTTTAGGTAGACCTCAACCTAACCTACATGTTTATTTGGTTTGATTTTTGATCTTTCATTTTTTGTCTGGGTCGTCCTATTAGTGATCGGATTGTACGGTCACATAGAGAAATATGGAGCCAACCTAAAAAATTAAAAAATATTTTTTTATATTAAAAACACTGGCAACTAGTGTTACAGTGTAGCAAGTATTTCTCTTTTTAAATTTAAGTGAATTTATAAAATATATTTTTATAAACATATTTGTTGTCGGAGTTGATGTATAAAACCGCCGATCTTAGTTGCATATTATTTTTAATAAAATTTTAAGTTTAACATCATCAATTAGACTAAAATATGCTTATGAGGAGGAGTTCTTTTGAGTATAATATTGCACCAAAGAGAGAGAGAGAGAGAGGGAGAGAGAGAGACTAGAGAATTTTAGATAAAAGTTAATTAATATAAGCTAAGATATTTTATGAGTATTTCTGTAAGTACTATATTGGAGTGAGGTTATCAAAAGCAATACAAAAATGGTCTGGCAATTTTGTTAATTAACTAAGAAGGAAGGTAAATTTGTAAAAATTCGTCAATAAAATTGAATTTTGAAATGTCAGCATAGGTATGTTAGAAGCTAAAGATCTCGTTTGAGAAAGTTCCGTTATCAAACACATACTTCTTAAATGACTAAGTATCTATGAAAACCATACTGCAGTGTGCATGGCCATTGCATATACTGATCATATACATCTAACTATACGTCAAAGGAGTTATATGCATGTACAGTGATCATATACATCTAACTCTATTCTCCACATATGTTGTCCTATGATTCCGAGATGGAGGGCATATTAATTAATTTAATATCATGGCATCAAACCTGGCCATATGCAACACATAGCCTGTCTCTTTATTTCTGTTGTAGTTCGATGACTCCATTTGCGTACGTCTCTGACGATGTCCAACGTATGTGATCAAGACTTGTATCCCATTTCTATTATATTAGTGGTGTCTTGATTACAGACAGATTAGAATAAATTGGAGTGGCCCGTTCCTACAGGAAATGGGATGGACACTATGACCTTGTCTAATAAGGATTAGTATTTGTATTACTCTACATACAGTCGTTTATTGTGTCATATTTTGATATGCCCGAGTATCATGCATTCATGTAGACTTGTTGGTAAGATGGAGTAGGGCCAAGTTGATATATGGGATGTCAAGGTAAAGTGAATGTTTGCAATGTTTACAATGGCATAAGAATTGGCAACATTGATATATAGCATGTGATGGATGTCATTATACAGGGACAGTTAGGCCATTTGTTCCTTTCAAACTTTCTTTCTTCAGTCCTATCTTGTTCAACCAAAGCAAAGTCTGTCGACAACCCTAGTAATTGTGAAATATGAGGGGCACACTTCTATTTTTCAGAGATATATATAGAGGTACACATGATAATTTCAAAAGTATCATGTGAAATATGTGGCTCTAATATCGATGAATTTACAGAATGTTTTTGCATATATTGATTTACTATTCCTTGTTTCTTCTTTTCATTCACAAGTGTCTTCTATGTGATAAAAGTTAATCTTTACTAAGTCCCATTTGATTAGAACATAGTATTGATCGTAGTAAATTAGAGAATAGGATTATCAATAATGAAATTGATACACCAAAGGTTTGGGAGGCAGCTGAAGAAGAAGAAGATAGTCAAAGGCTAGCTAGAGGAAACAAGAACTGCAATAATTAAAATTGCTATAATTATTATTATATTAAATTTGTTATCATAACAAAGTATCCAAGAGTTAGCATAATATGATCAAACTCATACTGTTAATACAAGTAGTGGATACAGTAACCAAACACCTCATCCCCCAATAATGTTCCCGTATTGTAGTAGAGAGTACGTAAACGACACATCACATCATGAATCGATTTATTTTTCCACGTTATCCAATGATATCCAAATTTCATTAATTTTAGTAAGTTTTGGACAGAAGTAAACGAGTTCATATATACTCTTATGGAGTGTCAAATAAGTTACAGATGTTGGTGTCTTTAATCCAATTAGATGTTTGTTGGAGAACGGATACATAGATTTTTTTTCCATAAAATATTATTGGAAGATTCTTTTGATTGTTCTCTGGCTATTTAAAATTTTTAATCTTTTCCAAAAATCAAAATGGGAATGACAGATGATCTCTGCATGCATCATATCATTGTGGGTCCAATCTTAACTCGTATTGCAATGGCATCCCAAAAACCTTGGTCACAACGACATCCTTGTAGTCTCACTTGTGATATATAGCTCCTCTTTTTGTAAGTCTGATATTAATTTCCTTGTGAAAGCTTTTAAAAAGGTGATTCAACTGATTAAGCATATGTAATTCCTTTTTAACGAAGAGAGTAAAATTTGAGTTATCTTTAATACAAAGTCAAAGCCAAATATTTGTCAGCACTCTTCCAAATTAGAGGTCCTATTACCCCTATCATGATTATTCTATACAATTATTTCAAGTTCAGAGAACCACTCGGTCATACGTCTTTGCAACTCTGATTAAAATCTTCTCTGTTACATATCTGTGAAAAAGTAAAATCTACCCTTATGACCTCCCTTCCCCCCTCTCACCTCACACACTCAGAAAGAGAGAGAGAGAGAGATAGCCACGGATAAATTGGTCATTGTTATTCTTTCATCTACTATAGAATGAAAGGTTAACTTGCTGCACCGCATCAAGTTGATGTGGAATGCGCCTCGTAATCCTATTTCGTCGTTTGGCATGTATACATGAAGTTGTCCTCCTGCATAAATATATCTTGACATCATCAAGAAAAAATATAAAAATTTACTCCTTCATATGTGATCTCGAGTGTATCCTAAGGCACTTGAGAGCGTCTAACACTCTCAAATGTATCAGGGTGCTCTTTAGTGCACGAGTCCAATGCACTCATGCACCGGAAAGTGTACTGATGTGCTCGAGAGCGTTAAGATGCTCTTGAGCGCGTTAAGATGCACTCGAGGAATACAATCTGTAGGTAATTTCTTTTATTTTCGTTATTTTTGTTGGCATCAAGATACATTTATGTGAGAGACGATCTCACGTGTGCACTCCAAATGACGGAATATTGCAAAACCTATTACACGTCCGTTAAGTGCGGTATAACAAGTAAAACTTATAGAATAATAACTGATATTTCATTTTTTAAGTGGGGACAACCAAGAATCTGATCTCCCTTTGTTCACACGAACAATGATGAGGGGCCAGCGAAGAAGAAGGGGGCTCTCACGTTTTTCATAATTGTGGAGTTGTAAAAGAGTGCCGTATGTTTGGCTGTTCCCCACCAATTACCAAAGACAATGACGTGGACTGTCAGTTCAAGAAAAAAATGACATGGACTGTGAACTGCGAAGGCACTCCTGGTGATGGGTGGATGGGATGCCAAGCGGACCCTTTCAGCTGGTAAGTGAGTAGGACTGTAAGAGGGGAAGGACGTGTTTGGCAAAATTTTTATTTGGAAGTTATTTTTGATTCACTTCTCACATAAAATGAGTTGAGAGAGAGAGGTTATAATTAATTGTAATTTATTACAAAAGTCAACTCTTTCGTAACAATCTCACTTTTTTTTCTAATCTTGAAAGTTCCCTCCTTTAGCTTTTGGTTGGAAGTTAAAATACAAATAAAATATCACATAAATGACTTACAAGATCTAATAGCTTCCAACAAAAATAACTAAATGTAAATGTAAAAGTACTTCCAAATAGAAGTCGGCCGAAATGAGTCGAAAGCATTGAGCTTTCATAGGTTCGGCTCCGCAGAGGAAGTGAAGTTTGAGTTTTAACTTGATTCTTAGATTTGTAGGTGTAAGTTTGACTTGGCTTGAGCTGGAAGTTAAGATTGTAATGGTCGTTTCATCTGATTTTTGTATTTTATAGATTTTTAATATTTTAAAAATAAATTAAAAAATATATAAAAAGTCTTTCCTTCTCGTACACAAATGTGTTTGAATTTAAACTTTTTGATAAGAAATCAAATGCAAGAAGAAACATGGTTAACTAAAATATATTTTTATGAAATGTTATTGAATATTTCTAGAATTTACTTTTTGTAAAAATTCATATTTTAAAATAAACTATTGTGACTTGTGTATTTTGTGTCCACTCTAAGAAAGCTTAGTTTTTCTTTGAAATAAGTCCCCCTAGTCAACAGTCATTTGACAGATGGGAAGAGGTGATAAGGATTAACCAAAGTTTAATGGAGCTAAGACTAGATATGCAAGATAGAAGGAATTCTTTTTTTTCTAGACTTGATAGTTTATAGGAACTAAAAACTAAACATTTTAGTTATTAATTATATTTTTTATTTCATAATAGCCAACTAATGAGGCCAAAGACTTATAACTTTTGCTTCGAATTGGATGACTCCACCACTAATGATTTGGTTCAATAAAGGGCAATACTTTTATAAAGAGGGTATGAATCTTTCCTCTCTTGTTTGATGTGATGTTAACTAACAAGGGCATTTCTCTAGCCTATTGTGTCTCACATGCATTAGTACTATGAATATCATCATATCTATTGCACATTACATGGGACTTATAAAGGATAACACATTACATGCAAATTATGACATACACTATGAGTGAGAGAGGGGGAGGGTACGAAAATGGATACTTCTCTACTTTTGTTTCTACTTTCTAATAGAAAAGGGATGTAAAGATGAAAATATGCATTTTCATTTCTACTTTCGTTTATGATATTTATATAACAAATAGAAGTAGAAATATTTGCTTTAATTTATTTCTATCTTTAACCCATTTACAATATGAGAGCAATTCCATTATGTAAACAAGGATTAAAGTACATCTCTCTCTCTCTTCCCCCCCCCCCCCCAAGCCCCAATACACCCACAAATTCTCCATGAACTGAAAGAGAATGTGCTAACCCTAACATGAAGAGGGTATACATATCTATATCTTGAAACTAATGGTTTCCTCAACAGGAAAGTCAAGTCTGTATGGCAGGGGCTCCTCCCCCACACCAAATTTTCCATTTTAGATCTTACACGAACATGGAATTGAGCCAGATCTTGACATCGGGTCCATTTTAAGTATTTGAGACATACATAACCGTCCAAAAACAAGCCTTATATCTGACATAAAACTTATAAAAAACACCTATTTATAACACACGTCACTCATGTATTAAGGTGTTTTATAAAATCACTTCCAAACCGAGCTGATGATTTAGCAACTTGGAAAACCTTTTACAAAGAAAAAAGAGTTTTTCCTACAAAGTTGGGGGTTGTTGGACTCATATTCTCTTATGTAGCTATATGCCTTTATTCATCGAAATCTAAAACCCATCTTATTTTGTTCCTAATTTCTCCATTTTTTGGGATTCTCCACTATTACATGAATGAACCTCATACACTTCATTCAAATTGGGGCTACCTACTTCTTGATAGTGTTAGTTTTATGTGGCCTACAAGCCAATCTAACTATGTAAATCTCGTTCATTTATTAATAAAATGACATAATATTCATTATGTGTAAATCGCATTAATTATCGTTTCATAATGAAGTCCGTGGATATGTGCTATAGTGATCAGATTATGATGAGATCATACTAATGAGACTGATCATTTAAACACACATATTCTTAATCGTTCATAGTCGGAGGATATCCGAGAAGGACATCGGATATCCGGTTAGACTAGTACAGATTACTCCTACTCATATGATGAGGGTGACTGATCTCATAAGTCACTTGTGTGGAGACACTGAGGCGAATCTGTAGGTGCTCATTGGAGAATGAGTTTACTGAACTGATCCGACTGAATCGCTGGATGGTAATGTACTTCACTGTCAACCAGCTTGATTTTATTGTCGCAGTTGCGTGGATGGTCTTCAGACCTGAGACACCAAAGACACCTTGTCGGTGGACTTCTGTGCTTTGACCTTGGTTTACGAATCTCTAGCCACGTGATTCTAAAACGCCAAAGATTGGGTACAGCGGAATACCGTCTAAGGGAATTGTGTGTCAATAAGGAATCATTCGCTCTCGGTACTTAGAGAGAGAATGCTCTAGGAAGGATGCGCGAAAGTCCCTGGTCAGGGCGGACGATAATATCGGGAAAGGAGTTTTTCGATATTCATCAGCGGCATCCAATCTAAGTGAGTCGACCGGTTAGGGTTTGACAGCACGTCATGCCCTGAGTTGACTCGAGAGCATTGTACGAATGAAGGATTATATCCACGCGGTAACTGTCGGCGGAAAGGTTCCAAGAGTGGGTTACTTAACCCCAGATACCTTCCGGGCTTACGCGGTGTTGCTTGGCACCCAACGTGATCGGAGGCCCGATCGAATTCGATGTGCGACATCAATTCGATTGATTAATTAATTAATAAAGGGTTATTAATTAATTAATAAAGCCAGTAAGGAGTCACTGGACTTGTTGGGCCATTAACTGGACTGGTACTTGGGCCTAGAAGGTCACACGCAAATGATTCTCAAGGCGATGGATAAATAAGTGGGTTTTATACAAACCAAGGGTTTTTATGAAAAACCACGCGGTTAGTATAAAACATAGCGAACGGGCTGAGCAGGCCAAGTTGCTGCTAACCCTAGCCGCTCCTCCTCTGTTTCTCTCTCTCTCTGGCGTCCAGACAGATCCAGATCTGCTCCGCCGCTTCTCTGAATCCCGTTCGACGGGAAATCGTCCGCGCGTTGAGGCGATCGTTGCGGCGACCGGCGGAGGTTTCGTGGGCTGCGAAGAATGAGGAACGCGAGGATATCCGTCACGGGGAGGATCGCGTGGACTTCGCTAGAGGCCGGGCACTTGCGCGGCTTGCGGTGTCGCACCGACGGAATCGAACGGTTGCGGATTCGAATCCGCACACGGTGAGAATCGATTATCTGATAATCGTTGTTTTTAGTTTTTCGAAACGGGAACGGATCGCTGTAATTTTTAGTTTCCGCTGCGTGAGCGATCCGGAGAAACCCGAGAAATCCCAACAGTGGTATCAGAGCCAGATTCCACTGTTTCTTATCCTGTTTCGGACTCCGAAATTAATTTTTCTTGAGTTATTCCATGCGTTTAATCCGATTAAAATGACGGAATAGTGTTCATAAGATGAACACAAATAATTTGATTATTTTTCTGTGATTTTTCGGATTTTATTTGGGATTTTCGGAGTTCTTCATGAGATGATGAACCGGGTTACTTTAGCGGCTTCGTACATGCCTCCCAAGCGTTGGGATGGCGGGTTAGATCTCTGGATCTCTTGGTGATAGTCACAACTACACACCGGGCATGATAACCGGCGCCATGGTGGCCTTGAAGAGCTACAAAATCGAGCCCCAAATCGGATTTAAAATCCAGAAAATCAGATTTTTGGGGATCTTTGGGGGCTCGGCCGGCTGTTGCTTTGGCCACCGCCGGTGGCCCTGCCGGCGCTGGGCACGTCGCCGGCGCCGGGGGCGGCCACCGGCGCCGCCTGCAACTCCACCCGCCGCCGGTTTCAACTTCTGCAACGCAGGTTAGGGTTTTCCAATAGGGGCTTCGGGTGGAAGACAGCGGCTGGGCCGCTGGCGGGCCGGGCCGGGCCGGGCGGACCGGGCCCCTGGCCAGACCGGGCCGGATCCCCTTGCCGAGCCAGGGCTCGACCCTGGTCGAGCCAGGGTCCGGGCCATTTAGCCCTAATGGGCTGGGCCCATTTCTCTTTTTAATTTACCCATTTTAAAACCCTATTACCCTGTTATTAATTAAATTAGATTTGGATTTAAAATTTGAAATTGTTTTAAATTTTAAATTAGAATTCTAATTTAGTTAATTCTTTAATTAATGATTTTGAATCATTATGTTAATTAAGGATTTTTTTAATTAACTAGCAATTAGTTGTTAATTAGTTAGGGTTAATATTAATTTAAATGTGAAATTGATTATTAACCTCAGTTTAACTAATTTAAATGTTAAATTAGTTATTAAATTAGTTATTAATAGTTATTAGTCTAATTGTTAGATTATTAACTATTATCTCAGTTAATTGTTAATTAATATTTGAGTTAGTGATTAATTTAATTGTTAAATTAATAATTAACTTAAATGACTGATTTAAATGTTAAATTAGTAGTTCTTAATTAATTACTGTTAGTCATTAATTTAATAGTTAAATTAATGATAACTTTAATTATCTAATCTAAGAGTTAGATTAATTGATTATTAATTAGTTAGTGTTAATTATTGGTTTAAGAGTTAAATTAATAATTAGCATTAATTGACTAATCTAAGTATTAGATTAGTAGTTAATAATTAATTATGGTTGATTATTAATTTAAGTGTTAAATTATTAATTAACTTAGTTGGATTAATCTAAGAGTTAGATTAGTCTTTTAATAGTCTAATTGTTAGATTATTAATGGGGTTTGATCTAAGTGTTAGATTATTAGAAATGTTCTAATTTGCATGGAATAATTTGGAATTATTAATTTGGAGTGTGTGCGCATGTGATGTGTATTTAATGCTTTTAAATTTTGATTTAATTGCATGTTAAGTTAATAAAATAAGTTTTCAAAATTCAAATACCAATTTTGATTGGATCTCAGCTTTTTGAAACCCAAAGTTATCTATTTTTGAAAACTCTTTTATTTTAGCCATGTGATGCGTTGAATCATGTGTGGATGTTTAAAACACACCGTGGTCATGGATATGCACTTAATTTATTATTCATGTGATGAATGGATTGTGTGGATCGTGGATGTATGTTTGATTATTAATTGTTAATAAATAGAGGTCTGCGCACCTCTCTCTCATACTCCGTTGTATTTCTACCTCCCTCTCTCTCTTGTACTCGCCATAAGGCCTTCTTCAATTTACTTATAAATTCTAGAATTTAAATGTAATATGATCGAGGCAACCGAGGAAAGAGCGAGGACAATCCACAGTTGCAACCAGGAAGGCGAAAAGATGGAGATCTCTTGCCTATGTGATTGCAGGATATCTAATATAATTGTTGTGTTAGGTTGTGTGTGCATTTGACTGTTGGCTCCAGTCAAACCCACTATGCTATCTATGACCACACTAATGACATGTATGAGATGCATTGTTTTTCTTTTGATTATGAATCAAAACAGGTTATAGTATTTAGTAAATATATACGATATATCTATATACTATCACCTAGGAGAGACCAAGATAAAAGTTATCTAAATACCCTCAGATAAACTCTAAGCCGTAACGCGAGTAGTTAAGAACTTACCGCGTGGTCCACCATCGTTATAGCCATAGGATTCGAATCACTTTAGGTAGGTTTGTTGTGCTATCCACAAGGCCTGCTTAATTGGGAGGAGAAACTGTGGCTATGGCATTAGATGCCTATAGATCGGGGTAGAGGAACCATGTAGCTTTGTTGTGCTATCCACAAGGGTTGCATGCAAATCTATGCTCGTCGCGTAATGATGGTTAGCTTAGACCAGAATTAATGGTTTGTTGTACTATCCACAAGGCCATTAAATCTCTGGGGACCGAAGCTATAATCAGATATTGCAAGGAGTTGCAAGTCTCATGAGTTGGGTGCTCTCTGATTGTATTACAGTTTGTTGTGCTATCCACAAGGCTGTAGTGCAAGTCATTGAGATTCTGATCTCCACTAGGAGACTGTCGGCGTCTCCCGTTCTGTATAACTGAGGGTTATACGGTCCGTCGAAAATTAGTGGGAGTTAAACTTGAACAAAAGACTATGTCTTGTTTTAAATTTTAATAATTGAACATCTGCTAAATAGATTTTACTTATCTCCTGTAGGGAATTATGTTGTCGAATAACCTACTCCGTGGCATACTTGATGCCCTTTTGACTTACCTGATCTACTCGGATTGGTTCAGAAACCTGAAGAATGTCTTTAGATTTGAGTACATTGACTTTGTCCCTGGAGCTGATCCTCCTGCTGAATCGGCATTGGATGCCCCTAAAGCAGAGATGATAGCTAACGATAAAGGATCGAAGGACAAAGGCAAAAGAGTAATGAAGGGTGACTGCTTCTACTATAAGCAGTATGGTCACTGGAAGAGGAACTGCAAGGAGTTCCTTAACGATAAAGCTCATGGAAGAGTGAAGCTGAATGAAGCTTCAGATATCTATATGATAGATATCAACTTGTCAGTTAGAGATTCCACATCTTGGGTATTAGATACCAGATGCGCTTCTCATATCTGCCATGATGTGCAGATGTTGACAAGTAAGCGCAAGCTGAGACAAGATGAGGTGGAATTGAGACTAGGAAACGGCGCAAAAGTTGCGGCGATTGTTGTTGGGACAGCAAACCTCAAGCTTCCATCGGGAGACACCTTACTATTAGAAGATTGTTATTATGTTCCTAGCATAATAAAGAACATCATATCAATATCTTGTTTGGACAAGATAGGTTGACTATTGAGAATAGAAGTTGTTCGATTTATTATGGTAATAAATCAATAGCTTCGGCATCCTTAGTCAACGGTCTATATCTGTTAGATGTTACTTATTACAATCTTCAAATTGATAATGCTCTTAAGAAGAGCAAGAATTGTGTGAACCAAGCCTACATGTGGCATTGTAGACTTGGGGACATTGGCGAAAGCAGGTTGCAAAAGTTGCATAAGCATGGTTATTTAACAGCATTTGATTATGAATCGTTTGCAACATGTGAATCCTGCCTTATGGGAAAGATGACAAAATCTCCATTTACTGGACATGGAGAACGAGCCAAGGACATTCTGGGACTAATACATTCGGATGTATGTGGTCTCATGTCCACCCAAGCCAAAGGTGGCTTTTCTTACTTCATCACATTCACCGATGACTTCTCAAGATTCGGCTATGTGTACTTAATGAAGTACAAGTCGGAAGCGTTTGAGAAGTTCAAGGAGTTTAAGAATGAGGTAGAGAAACAGTTAGGAAAGAGTATTAAAACTCTTCGATCAAATCGAGGAGGAGAATACTTGAGTACTAACTTCACACAATTCTTAAAGGATAATGGTATCCTTTCTCAGCTGACCCCTCCATATACACCACAGATGAATGGTGTATCAGAAAGGAGGAATCGCACCTTGTTGGACATGGTGCGATCCATGATGAGCTTTTCGGGATTACCAGTGTCCCTCTGGGGGTATGCTCTAGAGTCAGCAACATACCTACTGAACAGAGTACCCAGCAAGTTTGTGGCCTCTACTCCATATGAGATATGGAAAGGCAGGAAACCAGAATTTAAACATGTTAAAGTCTGGGGTTGTCCTGCTCATGTAAAGAGGCATGATCCAGACAAGCTGGAATCACGAACTGATAAATGCAGGTTTGTGGGATATCCAAAGGAAACCTTTGGATACTATTTTTACCATCCTGGTGAACAAAAGGTGTTTGTCGCCAGGAAGCTGTCTTCTTGGAAGAGGAATACCTTCCCCAGGAGGACAGTGGGAGTAAAATAGTACTGGAAGAGGTTCCAGATCCCCAAACAGCTACATTATCATCATATGAGATATCAGTTCCTGAATCTGTTCAGGTATATACAGATGAGCCTCGCAGATTTGGTAGAGTACCTAGACTACCTGAACGATATGTGGGACATATTGCTGAAGGTAAGTCTAAGGTACAATATAATGAGGATGATGATCCTAAAACCTACCAGGAGGCCATAGAAGGCCCAGAAGCTGGGAAATGGCGAGAAGCCATGAACTTAGAAATCCAGTCCATGTACACCAACCAAGTTTGGAACTTGGAGGATGTAAGGAATTGCCAAGAACGCAGCGGAGAATAAAAACGATTCCATTGTATCAGCTGCTGGGATCGTAAAACGGACATTAAAATAAACGCGGGAAGAACGGTTCTTCACCTTTGCGGGGTTTCGAATCTCCCGTGGATGATTCCGACTCGGTAATCGCGCACGCGTACGATTTCTAGAGGTATCCACACGAGTTCCCGCTTCAGACGCGATTTCCTCATCGATTTGAGTGCTCATACCAGATCTCAAATCCACCATGTGCGGAGAGAGACAGATCCACTCCTAGAGAGAGAGAAGGAGAGAGAGATAGGAGATAGAGAATCTGGGGTGTAAAATTCGTCCAACCAACCTTTTTACCCCTCCCCCTCGGCCCTCCTTATATAGAAATAAGGATAAGGACAAGGATTAATCCTCATGATTATCCAAGAGTTTGGCCTTGGATAATTCTCCATTAAATCTTCATGTTTATCTTGCAACTTTTCATAAAAACCCAGATAAGCATGAAATTTAACGTCTCTCACCGCCTGACGAGAACTCTTATGTGTGTGACCCTCTAGGCCCATATATCAGTTCGGTTTCAGGCCCATTAAACTTAGAACTGATTCTAGAGTTTAATATTTATTAATTAACATTTAAACATCATATGTTAAATGATTAATTTAATAAATAAGTGAATTATCATCTGATGATTAATTCACTTGGCCTTCTGATCATGAACAGCACCAAACACTATCTCATGATCCCAGAAGATATAAGGGATACTGTTCCCTTTAATTGAACCTTTCCGTCTGCAGATACCGCACAGATATAATCCTTCACTCATGCAATGTCCCAATAACGCAAGGGTATGGTTTTATAGTCAAACCCTCTATCGCATTATCCAGATGGATTCCAGTACTCAGTTAATATCTAGAAAGATATCTCTTTCATTTGACCCTGGCCAGGGATTTCTGTGTACACATCCATGGGACATTCTCTCTCCAGTCTTATACCAAGAGTGAGTGATCCCTTGTTGTTCACTCAATTATTTTCGCTAGCTTTTCACTATATCTGAAAGACCGACTATCGTGGACTTAATGGTTAAAGTCCACAAGTCAGAGAATCAAGATACAATGGTCCACAAACAAGGTATCATTGGTGACTCAGGTCAAAGGACCAACTATGCTACTGCAACGATTGAATTCCCTGGTTGACTAATAGGTATAATTACCATCCAAGAATTCTTATTTGGGTCTGTTCAGTGAACTCATTCTCTAATGAGCACCCACATGTTTGTCTTAGTGTCACCACACGAGTGAATGTGAGATCATTCACCCTCATCACATGAGCAGATATAACTTGTGTCGATCTTATCAAATATTTAATGTCCATCTCAAATATCCTATGATCGAGAACTGTTTAAGACAATTGACTGAGGATATTGATCTCACTATCATGATCTCATCATGATTCAATATCCCATACATTTGTCTATGGACCTTCATTACGATAGTTAATTTGCGAGAGCTATGAATGAAGAAATGATTGCCTTTATTAATAATTTGAATTAGAATGTACAATGATTGGCTTTGAGGCCACCCAATTCTAACAGAGGACTTGTCCGGGGGTATTGTACCCATCGGTTGCAAGTGGATCTTTAAGAGAAAGATCGGTGCTGATGGACGGATCGACACTTATAAGGCAATGTTGGTGGCAAAGGGATATCGTCAAAGGCAAGGAATTGACTATGACGAGACTTTCTCATCAGTTGCCATGATAAAGTCGATCAGAGTTCTGCTCGCCATTGCTGCACACTTTGATTATGAAATCTGGCAGATGGATGTGAAGACTGCCTTTCTCAATGGTAACTTTGAGGAAGAGGTGTATATGATACAACTAGAAGGTTTCACATCCAAAGAATCTCCAGATAAAGTGTGCAAGCTTCAGAGGTTCATTTATAGACTGAAGCAGGCTTCCCGGAGCTGGAATATAAGATTTGACGAGTCTGTCAAGTCTTATGACTTCATTAAGAATGAAGATGAGCCTTGTGTGTACAAGAAGACCAGTGGGAGTGCAGTCACTTTTCTAGTTCTTTACGTAGATGACATACTACTCATTGGGAATGATGTAGCTATGATGTCATCAGTAAAGATCTGGCTGTCGAAAAACTTCTCCATGAAGGATTTGGGAGAAGCATCCTACGTATTGGGAATACGGATCTATAGAGATAGATCAAAGAGGATGCTTGGTATGACCCAATCCTTGTACATAGATATCATAGTCAAAAGGTTTGGCATGGAAAATTCCAAGAGAGGTCTCATACCGATGAGACATGGAATTAGTCTCTCAAAGGAGCAGTCTCCTAAGACTCCTAATGAGAGGGCATTCATGGATAGAATACCATATGCCTCTGCTATAGGATCTATCATGTATGCCATGCTATGTACACGGCCTGATGTTGCATTTGCTCTAAGTGTTACGAGCAGATTTCAGGCTGATCCAGGCCAAGAGCACTGGAAGGCAGTGAAATGTATCCTTAAGTACTTGAGAAGAACTAAGGAAATGTTACTTGTCTATGAAGGAGGTGACTTGAACCTGCGAGGCTTTACTGACTCGAGTTTCTAGTCAGATCCAGATGATAGCAAGTCTACATCTGGATTCGTGTTTACTTTGAACGGAGGTGCAGTGTGCTGGAAGCGTTCCAAGCAAGTAACCAGTGCAGATTCGACGACTGAAACTGAGTACATCGCTGCAGCTGAAGCCGCCAAGGAAGCAGTGTGGTTGAAGAAATTCATCACCGACCTCGGCGTAGTTCCCAGCATCTTTGATCCTGTTCCACTGTTGTGCGACAACAATGGAGCAATTGCGCAAGCGAAAGAGCCGCGTTCTCATCATAAATCGAAGCATATTCTGAGGCGCTTTCACCTTATCAGAGAGATCATATCCAGAGGAGATGTAGTAGTGGAAAGAGTTCCATCCGTCGACAATGTAGCAGATCCACTGACGAAGCCGTTGGCCTAAATTGTGTTTGAGCGTCACCTAGAGTCTATAGGCATATTGTATAAAGGTGATTGACTTTAGTCCAAGTGGGAGATTGTTAGTTTTAGGTGGCCTACAAGCCAATCTAACTATGTAAATCTCGTTCATTTATTAATAAAATGACATAATATTCATTATGTGTAAATCGCATTAATTATCGTTTCATAATGAAATTCGTGGATATGTGCTATAGTGATCAGATTATGATGAGATCATATTAATGAGACTGATCACTTAAACACACATATTCTTAATCGTTCCTAGTCGGAGGATATTCGAGAAGGACATCGGATATCTGGTTAGACTAGTACATATTACTCCTACTCATATGATGATGGTGACTGATCTCATAAGTCACTTGTGTGGAGACACTAAGGCGAATATGTAGGTGCTCATTGGAGAATGAGTTCACTGAACTGATCCGATTGAATCGCTGGATGGTATTGTACCTCACTGTCAACCAGTTTGATTCTATTGTCGCAGTTGCGTGGATGGTCCTCGGACCTGAGACACCAAGGACACCTTGTCGGTGGACTTCTGTGCTTTGACCTTGGTTTACGAATCTCTAGCCACGAGATTCTAATACGCCAAGGATTGGGTACAGCGGAATACCGTCGAAGGGAATTGTGTGTCAATAAGGAATCATTCGCTCTCGGTACTTAGAGAGAGAATGCTCTAGGAAGGATGCGCGAAAGTCCCTGGTCAGGGCGGACGATAATATCGGGAAAGGAGTTTTCCGATATTCATCAGCGGCATCCAATCCAAGTGAGTCGACCGGTTAGGGTTTGACAGCACGCCATGCCATGAGTTGACTCGAGAGCATTGTACGAATGAAGGATTATATCCACGCGGTAACTGTCGGCGGAAAGGTTCCAAGAGTGGGTTACTTAACCCCAGATACCTTCCGGGTTCACGCGGTGTTGTTTGGCACCCAACGTTATCGGAGGCCCAGTCGAATTCGATGTGCGACATCAATTCGATTGATTAATTAATTAATAAAGGGTTATTAATTAATTAATAAAGTCAGTGAGGAGTCACTGGGCTTGTTGGGCCATTAACTGGACTGGTACTTGGGCCTAGAGGGTCACACGCAAATGATTCTCAAGGCGATGGATAAATAAGTGGGTTTTATACAAACCGGGGGTTTTTATGAAAAACCGCGCGGTTAGTATAAAACATAGCGAACGGGCTGAGCAGGCCAAGTTGTTGCTAACCCTAGCCGCCCCTCCTCTGTTTCTCTCTCTCTCTCTGGCGTCCAGAAAGATCCGGATATGCTCCGCCGCTTCTCCGAATCCCGTTCGACGGAAAATCGTCCGTGTATTGCGGCGATCGTTGCGGCGACCGGCGGAGGTTTCGTGGGCTGCGAAGAACGAGGAACGCGAGGATATCCGTCGCGGGGAGGATCGCGTGGACTTCGCTAGAGGCCGGGCACTTGCGCGGCTTGCGGTGTCGCACCGACGGAACCGAACGGTTGCGGATTCGAATCCGCACACGGTGAGAATCAATTATCTGATAATCGTTGTTTTTAGTTTTTCGAAACGGGAACGGATCGCTGTAATTTTTAGTTTCCGCTGCGTGAGCGATATGGAGAAACTCGAGAAATCCCAACATATAGGATACAATAGTTTTTATATTTCGTTTGCTTTTCTTTATTTTTAATAAATATAACATATATTTTAATAAAGAGTAATAGTTACTGCACATGTAGTTGTGCGCAAGATGTAATTTTTCTTTTAAGATTTTTTGTAAACTGTCAGTAATAAGTGTTTGTCAAACCAATCTTTAGACATCTATAAACATTCTTGTTCTTACAATAGAAGGCATTTACTCATTATATTTAATTCACATTTGTCATCTTATAATGAAGTCCAAATGTATATATATGTAATGACGATTGAATTATGATAAGATCATGATAATGAAATCAATATTTTTTAAACAGATATCTTAAACCATTTCTAGTCAAAGGATGTTCAAGAAGGACATCAAATATGTAGTAAGACTAATGCATGTTATGCATGCTCATATGATAAGGGTGATTGATCATATGGCCACTTGTGTGGAGGCACTAAAGTAAACTGTATGTGCTCATTGGTGAATGAATTTACTGAACTGAACTATTTTAGAATCTCTGGATGGTCATTATACCTAGCTATCAATACAAAGATAATTTACGTCACAATAACATAGTTGGTTCTTAGGTATGAGACACCAAAGATGTCTTGTTGGTAGATTGCTATGCCTTTGTTCTTGACTCAAGGATCCATAACAAGAGGCCTTACACAGTTAAGTATTTGGACACATTGAGACATTTTCAAAGGTGATTGTATGATTAACAAGGAATTATTCACCCTCAATATAAGTAAGAGAAAGAATGTTTCATAGAATATTACCCAAGAAATACCTAACCAAGGTTAGAGAGCATAACAGAGAAATGAGTTTGCTGATGATGCTATTAGAGGGTATTTAATCTACTTGAGTGAACCGAATTAAGGTTTCAAAGTCGAACTATATCCTAAGTTCACTTTAGGGCATGATATGAATGAAAGGATTATAACTGTGTAGTAGTTGATGACGGAAAGATTCTTGAGCTAGTTGCCTAACCCCAGTGCCTTCTAGGATCATAAGATGTTGCGTCAGATCATGATCAGAAGACCGATCGATTTACTCATGTGATAATTAAATTGATCAATTATTTATTTAATGTGAGATATTAAATAACTAACTAAGTCAGTAAAGAGTTATTAAGCTTAGCGGACTCGAAATCAAATTGACATCTGGACCTATAGGGTCACACACAAAAGTTTCTCGATTAATGGGAATTAAGTGGATATTTATATTATTTAAGGATTTTATGAAAAATCACAAAACTAATATAAATAATAGCTCGAGACGAATCCTAACTCAAGCTTCGGGATTTCTCTAGAGCTGGCTGCCCCCTCTCCCTCTCCTCTTTATTGGTGGGCCCCTCCTAGGGACACCCCTCTTCGTCCGCCTCTGTGGTCACTATGTCATTCACACTGTTCTACATGCTGTGAGCCATACAAGAAAAGAAGAACTAGAGATTAGAAGGATCCTGCTGGAAAGATGAGGATGATCCCTCAATCGAAGAACCATGTAGATACTACTAGAGGCTGGCATCTGTGTGGCTAATGGCATCACGTCATAGAAACTCAGCATTGGTCGTGGATCTGAATCCGTTCAAGGGTGATGATTCTTATCATTCCGGTTGCTTTAGGTGAGAAATTAGATCGAACAACACTGTTGGGAGTGATTTTATGTCCACTGCATATTGATTTTTCGTAGTTTTCACTCCCCAGCCCAATCCTTGCATAAATAACCTCCTAAAAGATTCAGTATTTCTGGATAATCCCCATATGATATGTATTTACATATAATCTCCTAAAAGATTCCATATTTGTGAATAATTTCCTATATGATACATATTTACATATACCCTTCTTAACTATAGTGTTTCTTTTAATTTTAAAACATTGTTATCATATATACGATATGTGAGGATTATTAAACGTACCTTCGAACAACACATTCTATTCAATAGCCGAAATAATCTACTAATTATATGGATGTGATAATAATCAGTGTCATTAGGCCAAGTTACTTGATGAGGGATATTTTTGATATTTTATCATAGCTAGATGTCACAATCTTTTTTCAACTATAGACAATAACATACTATTTAGAAGGTGTTTATACTTTGACTGATCTTATTACTAATATTTTCATTTAATAAGTTTCACTAATAATAGAATATTCTATTAAGGGTAATAGTGTTTCAACTCAAGTGAAATTGAAAATGAATACCTTACTTTATGAGTTATATGAAAATATGGATCACATAAGGGGTTATTTGTAAATATAGAATCTTATAAGGAGTTATTTTCTAAAACTCCTTATATATTGCACCTCTACTTCTTGGCACTTTCTGAAGAGAGAATAGAGTAGGTAACCTCGGAGTACCCATCCTATAGATAGAAATATCTTCTTATTTGTAGCGTGGGAGGAATGAAGTTGACAGGGCAACCCAAAATGTGGAGCATCAAAAGAAATACGTGGGAAAGTTACAGGATAACACGTTCCTTCTCTCTTCTCACACAAACAAACGATGACAGAGTTAACGAGTCGTTGTTGTTTTGATAAAATAATTAGGAATATAAAATGTAGAAAGCATTTATTTTTTAGTTTGATATGGCGGTGAAACTGGTGGAATCTGAATTGGTGATTATGAAATATTTATAGGAAGAAGTTTCTTCTGATCTTAGGCCAATCCCAAATGAGCCCGGCTTAAGCTTGATCATGAGGGATGGGTCTATCTTTCAGTCCTGGTGGTAAGGATGAAACCTGGTTAGATCCGGGGCGGTTCTAAGGTTGATCCATGACTTTATTAGTTTTGCCATTAATTTAGAAAAGTTGTCCATCAACTAATTAACCTATTAATTCAATGAGTCGGATAATCAAATTGTCAATAATATCATATGCATTTGTTTTAGAAACGATTGTGTTCCTTATCATGCTAGTATGCATATCAGTTTTTTTAAAAAAATTAACTGTCTTATAAACTAATAACTGATCAAATAATATCGGTTATCATTCGCATCCTTAATTAATTACTTGGTGATATAGTGTTCAAGGACATTTAGTTCCTTGTTAGGAACTATTAAGGGGAGGGAGGGAAGGTGAGGAGGAAGACCAGCTCCTCACAAAAATGGGAAGGTTGGTCCCTTCTGTTGCTTCTAACTTGACCCCTCTTCCTTTATGTAAAGTGGCAAACAAGCTAATAGTACTTGATATGTAATTCAAGTTCAACTTGGTTAATATTTAACATGTATTCATTTATGAAGTTAAATAAGGCCTTAGACTAGTGGGATCCATTTGAATGTGCCTAAAGTTGACCTTATAAAAAATTTGAACCTCTCAACTTTCAGAAAGTCTAGGCGTGAGACTGAAGTTGGGAGCTTGCACATATGGTTGAAATGGGAAGACGGGACAGCCATATTTTGAGGCAGCCCCCTACCTAGGCTGTGGGCGTTTATGGCTAAGAGTGCTCACTCTACAGGGTAAAAATAAAAAATTTAAGGATTTTTTATATATATACTCTTGCAAATTATTATATTTGCATATATACCTCTAACTCAGACATATTATTACAAATACTTTTGAAATCTTCAAAGATTATAGTTATATCTCTATATCAAAATACTATGAACTTCAATGGAATATGCTAAAAAGATTTTATAAATTTTAGTAAAGTTAAGGGTATAAATGTAAAATTTTGAGGAATTTAAACGTCTGTGTATGTATATATATAATTTTTTTTTCCACATACTCCATTAGACTTCACAACATTTTAATAGTAAGATTATAAATGCGACTTTTCTGAAGATTTCAAGAATATTTATAATAAAATAGATATGTACAAATATGATAATTTTAGAGTTATATACACAAAATCTCAAATTTAAATTAGAGTATTTTATGTGTTGAGTAGTTATGGGGCCATGAGCTGAACTTAAACTCATTCTTTAAAAGAGACGAGTTTGAATAAGCATTTCACGTGGTCGAGTTCAAACCAAATTGGAAATCAGTCTTAAGTGGCTATAAATCAAGTCCGAGCAGTGATATTAGGGGTTTTAAAGATGAGGAATGACCGTATCAAAGTAAATATGGATTTTGAATATTTAATTAATAAGTATGTATAAAATATATTACATTATTCCAAGTGATTAATGTGACAACTTTTTTCTATCTCTTTCGTCAGAAAGTCATGACTGAGACAAGCATATATAGAGAAAAGAGAAGAATTTTGCTTTCTCTTTCAGAAGATCATGTCAAAAATCATATATTCTGACTTCAATTGATACCCTTGCCACTAGTGCCTTTGTAATTGGTAACTGCTGTTTAACAATAATTTTTCTTAGGAATTCTTATTTTTTAGTCCTTATAATCTTGCAATATTCCTTATAAATACTATGGAATCTTCATATTCCCCTAAAAACCTCCCACAAGCTTTGAACTATTCTTACAAAAGCTCCTCTAGGGGTGCTTTTAGGGACGGTAAAGGGATCTTTTAGAAACATTTTAAATAATTGCAGAGATTATAAATAATATAAAGATTGCAAGAGTTTATAAAGAATATTAGAAGATTATAGCGATTGAAAAGTAAAAATTCTTTTTTCTTTATATGTAAGTGAATGATGAAAACTCAACCATCAATCCCAAAGACCCAACAATCCATCGTTACAACCATCGTTAATACGTATATATTTTACACGAATATAAGTAATAACTTTGTATAATTTTATCTGCATATCTCATCTCAGGTTATTTAAAAACTTGATGAATGACAAAGGCAAAATAATATGACAAAGTTATACAAAGTTAATATTAGGATCAGCGACGAATTTCGTAAAGATTTATAGGGGAAGATACTCAGACAATGTGAAAATTCGACAAACGTATATGATTAGTGGAGAAAATAATCAGATGGAATATTAGAAGATTATAGAGACTGAAAAGTAAAAAATTTCCTTTTTCTTTATCTTTAAGTGAATGATGAAAACTCAACCATCAATCCCAAAGACCCAACAATCCATCAGTACAAAAATAAGTATATATTTTACACAAATATAGGTAATAACTTTGTATAATTTTATCTATGTATCTCAAGTTATTAAAAAACTTGATGAATGACAAGGGCAAAATAATACGACAAAGTTATACAAAGTTATTATTAGGATCAGCGACGAAGTAAAGATTTATAGGGAAAAATAATTGGACAATGTGAAAATTCGACAAATGTATCCGATTAGTGGAGAAAATAATCAGATGGAATATTAGAAGATTATAGAGACTGAAAAGTAAAAAAAAATCTTTTTTCTTTATATGTAAGTGAATGGTGAAAACTCAACCATCAATCCCAAAGACCCAAGAATTGATCGGTACAAAAATAAGTATATATTTTACATGAATATAAGTAATAACTTTGTATAATTTTATCTATGTATTTCAAGTTATTAAAAAACTTGATGAATGACAAGGACAAAATAATTTGACAAAGTCATAGAAAGTTAATATTAGGATCAGCGACGAAGTAAAGATTTATAGGGAAAAATAATTGGACAATGTGAAAATTTGGTAAACGAATCTGATTAGTGGAGAAAATAATCAGATTATTTCTACTTGAAACTCTTGACCAGTGAGATAAAACAAGTCAATTATTGAACACTAACATTGAAAATTTTCATTTATCTTAACAAAAAATAAAAGAATTAAGAATAAATTAACATTAAATACCTTTTTTATAATTATCAAATTACACATGAGACTTAAAGGAGACGAAAACTACACCAGTGTTTGCAAATGAGACAAGATTATAGACTAACCTCATCATTTATTATAAAAACTTAAGGGACAATTTCATATTAACCTCTCGTATATAGTAAATTTCAAAAGAATTATTTGCATAATACCCCTCAAATACATTGTATTTACATGTATACTCCTAAATCTCACATATTATTTTTAATACTCTTAAAATCTCTGATGTCTTGCAGTTATATCCCTCCATCAAAATGTCGTTAAATCAAAAAAGACTTTACATACATACTTCTAATTTTACTGATATTTTACATATATATCCCTAAATTTATTAAAATTTTGAATATATACTTTAATATTATCAAGACTTACATATTTTTTTATCATATTCAATTAGAATTCACATTATATTGACGAAAGAGTATAACCGCAATATATTCGAGATTTCAAGCGTGGGAGTTGGAGATATATGAAAATATGATGTATTTGAAAGGTATATATGCAAAAATTCCTTTAAAAAATGCGATGCTTTATTTACGCATATTGTTAATTACTCATAACAGACATCATTAATTTATTAATTATTATATTATTCTGATATTATTATGGGTTAAAGGTTTCGTTGAGCTGAGTTTAATATACTCTGGTATTAAGTTAAGACGTTGATGATTCTTTGTGATCAGTTCATGAAAGGAGATGAAAAATAATATTAAATGAAAGACAAAATAACTAAAGGTAAATAAAATCCCAATCAGAGATAATAAAATAGTAAATTTTTGATAAAATAATTTATTTTATTCAAAGAACACTGCCTCGGATGCAGGTGCCGAGGCACGCGTGTAGTTGTGAGCAGTCTTCTTGCAGACGAAACGTGGCATAAACAGATAAAAAGGAGGCTCACTTGAGGCCAGACGTACGGCTTCTGGCTTTGGGTTTGCCCGAATCCGGAAGTTAAATCCGCCGCGCGGGGTTGTCGCTCCTTTTTGGGTTTTTTTTGCTCTTAGTCTCACTTCGTTTACGAAATAAATGGTTAAGTGGGGTCCATTGCTGGAATAAGATATAATAGAGTAAGGAATATTTCGATTTGACAGTTTTATGCCACTCATAATAAAAAAGAATAAGTGATTTTTAGATCTAGGGTGGAATGACTTGTTCTCCTTATTATCCGAATACGTTATTCTACACCGGTATAAATCATTTCGATTGTCAAATTAAAATTAAGCTTATTCTCCTCTTATTCGTCTTTATTCTTCTCTTATTCTCCAATCAAAGTGGCGCTTAATTCTCCATATATTCTATGAAATACTCTTGAAAATCTCAGAAACATTGAGATTATATCCTTCCGTCAAAATATTGTTAACTCCAATTGAATGTGTCAAAAACATTAGATACACTTTAATAAATTTTGGGGCATATATATATATATATTTTTAATAAATTTAAAGGTATATCTGTAATTTTTTTGACATATTCCATTAGAGTTAATGGCATTTTGATGAAGAGGTGTAGCCGCAACTTTTCTGATATTTTCAGAAGTATTTTGTACAATATATGTGACTTGGGGGTATAGATACAAATATATTAGTCTACAGGGTACACATACAAAATTCCTTCTTTTTTAGGTTTCTTGGATTATTGTATATATGACCCTATAGACTATCATATATGTACGTATGCCCTAGCTCCTATATATTGTTTTAAATATCTTTAAAATCTTCAGAAATATTATAGATATACCTTTTTGTCAAAATACCATGAAATAAATTTGAGTGATTTTATACATACACCCATAAATTTTGTAGTATTTTTCATATATACCGTTAAATTTACTAAGATTTTACATACATAGCCTTGTCTTTATCAGACTTTATTGAATTTTTTAGCACATTTTTGTAAAAGTTCACAGTATCTCGATGGAGGGGTATAGTCGCAACATTTTGAAGATTTTAAGAAGATTGATAACAATGTGTGCGAGTTAGGGCTACACATACAAATGTGGGAGTATACATACAGAAAATCCTTTTATATATACTCCTCTGAAGTAGCCATATCTGTACATATACCCATGACTCCCATATTATTATAATATTTGTAAAACTTTCAAAAAGATTGTAGTTATATTCCTTTATCAAAATAATGTGAAATGTAACCAGACATATTAGAAAGATTTCATAAACTCTAATAAAGTCAAGGTTATATATGTATATGTATATATATGTAATATTTTAGTAAATTTAACAGTAGATATACAAAAAATTTTCTGCTGTATTCAATTGGAGTTCACAGCATTTTGACGAAGACTATAACTGTGATCTTTCTAAAAATTTGTGGGTATTTATAATAATATGTGAGAGTTAAGAGTATACATATAGATGCAGTAATTTGTAGGAGTATATATACAATAATCCTTCTTATTTTTCCCACCGGCAATGGAAACTGTTGGTTTGCTGACGTCCAAAAAGAAACTATTGGACATAAAAATGTGCTTGTTTTCTTTTAGTAAATGCTGCCTATGTTGAGATGTTGGAAGCACTCGTGTGAGTTTCAAGTAAGGTTGTTGCTCAGGTTAAGTTAGGTCAGTTTGAGTTGATCTTAACCTTATTCATGTCAAAAACCTCTCCAATTTTAAGATGTTGTTTGGTGCATTTAAAATCAATAGATTTAAAATTGGTAAAGTCTGAAGGATTTTAAAATTATTGTAACTTCGTTTAGTTTGCCGTACAATCTATGAAAATAAATAAATATATTTATTTGGTGCGCTGAATTTTTAGATCAGCGTACCTTCGATTTTGAAAGGTAAGATTACCTTCTGTGCCTATAGCTCTATGAGGGAGAAGAGGGAGATGGAGAGGACTATTTTTTTTTGAAGGGCCCAGAGGCCAATTATAATATCTCAACAACACGGGGGGCTGTATAATTGAGGGGTTTTTAGGCTCCAAATAGAATCGAACCTGAGACCTCCCTTTTGCAAGAGAGGTGGTGAACCAACTGCCCTGATTCGATGGAGGAAGACTATTGCGAAATAAAAGAAATGCCTGCAATGACTGGAGAAGAAGGGAGAGAAAGGAGGTAGCATAACAGTGGATTCTTCCGTGCCCGACGGGTGACGAGACTAGTTTACATGGAAAAGCAAACTCATAGGTTGGTTTTTAGTGGTCTTCAAATTTTAAACTAAAATAAGAGAAAGCAGGTGTTATGTTTGATTTTTTTTTTGAATGATTAGACTAGTATGAACGGGGAGAGAAATTTTTAACCAAAGTCTTGAGCTCGAAACTCGATATTTTACCGGATTAAACGTGAGGAAAAGAAAAGATACATGTGAGAGGCACCCCGCAAGATTCGAATCCGAACCTATCTGCCGAAGGCAGGGAGCATGTCCATTGCTCCACAAGCGCCGGACAGTGTCAGATTTGTTATATGAAGCATCCAAACCCCGTAAAAGAAAGATAAATATTTCTTTTATACAGTAAATATGCTTCTAAAGGCTTTGTTAGGTGGATGATACTACTCAATTACACAGTGGATCTTGCGGTTCATATTTACTACACGCAGATTTTTTTTTCTTCTGAGAATTTCCAGCATGTGATACTGTGAATAAAAAAGAACATGACGATTTATTTATGTATTTACAGTTATAAATTATGGTATTTAAAAAACTGATTTGACATTGAACATGTAACAAGCATACCAAAATTTTCAGATTTCAAAATTTATGTGATATTGAAATGATTTTGAAAAATAACATACCCAATTTTATGAAATATCAATGAATCAACATAGATTAGAGAGTCGGATGGTTTGTCATAAAACGCCATAAAACATTGGTTTTGATATCACTACTTTTAAAATTATTAAAAACAAAGCCACCACAATCTTTCAAGTTTAAAATGATCATCTTTTAAAATCTTTGAAAAAAAATGGGAAAAAAATAGAAGGGACACAATGAGAGAATGTTGAAACTTGGTAATCTATGCTACCCCAAAATATTAAAATATTATAAAATAGTTTATGCTACTTTAACAAAATAAAAGCACCATAAAACAAGGTTTTCAATACTTTCCACCATTTCCCAGCAACAACAGAAGAAACTACCCCTTCCCCACCAACGCGACAGGCAATTTGAGACAACTTCTAGATGTTTTTGTCGTCACTTTTTTTTTTTATTTATTGAACAGTAGCCCAATGGTACTAGGCGAAGGTCTCAACTCCAGAAGAGGAGGGTTCGAGTCGGTTTGAAGTTAAATCGATTTAAAGCTCAAGGAAGTAAGAAGCACACTTGAAGTGAGATAGACTGCACAACAAGGTGCGAGAAGGCTGCCGAATGGGGCGAGAAGACCGCCTAAAAGGTGAAAATTTCACAAGATGACATCCGCCCGCTCAACCGTGAGACGGGATCAATCCCGCGACCTCCCCGCCCGACGGGGAGAATGAAACCACCGCACCAAGGTGCACAAAACAAATAAAATGATAGGAGAATCTGATACCCTTCATTGGCTAAAAATCTCATAGTACGGATAGCGTAAGTGCCACATACATGGATGCTGAATGTTACAACGGAAAGAAAAAAGAAATAATATCCTGTGATCATGATGCATATGTTAAAGCTGCAAGCATTCTCTCCTCTCTTCCTTCCCAAAGCATAACATAACAATTAGGGTATGATAGAAAGGTCCACATCCAATGGAAACAAAAAGAGAAGAGAAAGCGGCACACGTTAAGGTCTGACCTCTGGCACTGGCGGTTCCCGGACCCAAATTTAGCAGATTCGTCCACTTTTAAAGCTTGTCATTTACTTTATCTTTATGTGTGTCAACATCAAAAAAGAAGGTTAGAGAGAGTGACAGGTACAAAAATTTGCCAAACATTGCTGCAGTCGGATAACTAGAGTTGATGGCATCCAAGAAAATTTTGTGAATTTGAATTCTGATCTTGGGGGTAAGTGTAAAATGTTGATTTGATTTGCAAAACCAGTGAAAATAAGATTGTTGTGATTTATATGTTTTTAACATCACTACTTTCAAAATCTTTTAACCTTTTGTTTGCAATAGTTTTAAATTGAAAGTCATAACTGAATAGTAAAGATGTCACATGGACGACCAGGATTTTAAGATCTAATAGTTTACCATCTCTAAGTACAAAAAATACAGTGAAATATTTTTTTATCATTCCAAAAATAAAGGATACCATATAACAATATTTAGCAATAGTCTAGAATACCTTACAGCATATAAACATTATTTTTAGGGATTTATACATATATATCCCTAAAACATATCATATTTACATCTATATCCCCAACTCTCATGCTGTCATCAATACCCATAATATCTTCAAAATGTGGCATTTTGCTCCCTCCCGTCAAACTAACATGAATTTCAACAAAATATACCAAAAGGATTCCATAAATTATAACAATATCTGAGTGTCAAGGGTACATATGCAAAATTATAATAATATCAGAGTGTTGCAGGTATATATGCAGAATTTTAGTAAATTGAGGGATATATATGCAAAACATTAGTAAATTTAGAAGTATCTATGCAACATCTTTGGAGGAATATAAGTGCAACCTTTCGGAAGGTTCCAAAGGTATTGATGACAATATGTGAGAGTCAGATGTATAATCCAAATATGCTATTTTTCAGGTACATATGCAAAAAAACCCTTCTTTTATAGAAAGATAAGCATACGTACGTTTAGATAACTTTTTACAATCACTCTAAATTAACTCCAAACTATCAATATTTACATGATAAAAAATTGGAAAACAATAATTGTGCTCATTTGATTCTATCTCGGTCAATAATTTACATCAGAAGCCACAGGATGCAGGCCACACATAACCATATTAAAGAAAAAAATTCTAGTGTCAACTTGAAAAAATTTAGAGTTTTTTTGCATATACACCCCTAAAAAATAGTTACATCTATACCTCCAACTCACATATTGTCATTAATACTCTTAAAATTTTCAAAACATTTGCATTTATACCTCTCCATCCAACAAACGTGAATTTTAACTAAATATGTCAAAAAGATTCCATAAATCATGCCAACATCACGTGCAAATGCAAATTTTAGTAAATTGAGAGGTATATATGTAAAATATTAGTCAATTTAAGGGTATCTATGTAAAATCTTTAGTTGGAGAGGTATAAGTGCAGCCGCCTTTATGAAGATTTTAGGAGTATTAATGACAATACAGGAGAGTTGGGAGTATAGATGTAAACACAGTATTTCTCAAAAATATATATATCAAAAAACCAAAAATTTTAGCCAACATAGATTTTTTTAATAATTTATTTTTACTGCCCAGATAAAAGGTTGCCGACATGACTATTTGCCACGATAACCAAAATAAAGAAAATAGAAGATATGTTTCTTAAGAACTTGAGGTTGGCTTTATTGAGTTAGGGGCTTAAACTGAGTGGATACACTTTTTTTGTGTCCAGCTGTTTACAATAAATGGATAATCAGTATCCACACCGTTTACGAATTTGATATGGAGCGGAGATTCTTAGGCGAATATTCTTCGGATTTGGAATGGATACGGATAATATTCTGATATTTAAATAAAATTATTATAATATAATATTTATTTAAAAATTTATAAAATTATAAAAAATATAAAAATTAATAACTAATTGATAAAAATTAATATTTTAAGTACTCGTTAGTAGTTGGGACTCGGGGATTTAGAGTTTCACCCACTTAAATATCTTATACGGAACATATATATACCATTAGATCTTAGATCTAAGGCCGTAATGCACTCTCTATTTGGAGCGGATATCCGACGGAGCAGATACAAGATTTCCATAACTGCTCCACTTATAATTCAGATCATAAATAAATATCTGCTTATGATCCACCAAATATCAATTTCGGATAAATATTTGCAAATTCAGATATGAATATGGAGTGGATCAAGATATTATCAGGATCCGTTTACAGCCGTACATTGAGCCGATGTAAAGTCCATCACCTTGGTATCAACAATAGTATGAATTTAGTTTACAAGAATAACGAAAAGTAGTTAATCAAAATGACCTCCTATATTACTCACTTTATATGTAAAATGAACCTACATATAAACCGCCAGTTAGTTTGTTGAAGTTGGTAGATACCACAAAATTAATGGCAACTAGAATGCATACAAAACCACCGTATTTATTTTTCTCACTCTCTAATAGATTATTTTCCCTTCCATGAGAAATTCAATTATATTCTATCAGTATATAATTTAGTGTACCCCTTTTATTATTGAGCGAGGCGACGATGACAGAAAAGTGCATCCAATCCAATTTTTCTTACCCCACTAGAAGAAGTATAAACTTGGGAATTTTCATAAATTTATTGGTTATATATTTTACTATATCCAGCTGCAGTTGCCGTTGCTTTTCAAATATAAGTGAGAGGGTTCAATTTCGCGGGCCTATTTGCTAGGTGGGCCTGCCAGCTAAGGAATGCCTTTGCTCGTTACCAAAGTATGATGAGCCTTTTAACTAGTAGGTCCATGAACTCAGGCTCCAACAGGGAGCGTCTCAATTTGAGACGAACTCCGATGTCCTACGAGCGCCAGAAAACTTCCTACCGATAGAACTCTCCTTCGGATCAACTCCGGAATAGATAAAGGAAACCAAAGAATTTGACCTAACTTCTCGCAACACGCACCCCGATCAGACTCAGTTACTGTCTTAGATTTACCTTTATAAAAGGGAACCCTTGGTACCTTCAGAAAGGTACGTCCTACATCAAATTCTCTACCTTATCCTTGTCTATATACACTCTGACTTAGGCATCGGAGGGGATTCCCTCGAATCACAACCAAGGTCTCCTCTAACCTAGTGTCTATTATGTAGGAGCGCGAAGAGTCTTTTGTAATCCAAGGAGTCCTGACCATCTGGTCTAGAGCGGACGAATTCCCGACCTAATATCTTTTTTGGCACCGGATGTAAGAAACCAACAAAAAGCCATGGCCAAAAGGAACCGTAACCGCTCTTAGCGTGGTCTACCGACCCCCATGTTCTTCCTCTCGTTGCCCAACTAATTGTCCCTCTTATTGCCCATCCCGTTACGGCACCTACTGTTCTCCCTTCCGTTCCCCCTGCTATTCAAGCCCCGATTGTTCAAGCCAATATATCTCTGGTGCCTACTGCCGCATCTGTCGGGGCCAAGGTCAAGAACCCACCTCCTCCAGGAAATCTTCAGTAAGAAAGGCTCGTGACCATAATAGCTTTGTTACGATCACTTGAGGAGCAGCTTGACCGTGTAGAGGGCCTTCGAGTAGGCGACTCTGAGCCGACCAACCCGCAACAAGACAATCCATAGCAAAAGCTTTAGTCAGCAGCCCCCCCGGGTCCCCAAGCTTCGCTGGGGCCTTGAGGACTTTGCCTGGAAGGTCTGCAACCGAAGATATGCCAACTGACCCCCCAGGCAAGTTGAGGGCGATCATAGCAGCATTCAGAGAAGGGTTGGCATCAGCGCCGACGCTCCTTGACTTCATCAACCATTCTACCACGACGTCCTCAGAGCACCGCTCTTATCGCGGTCAAGGGAGAGGCTCCTCTCGGGAGAGGTCATCTGATCGATTATCAGAATCCTCTACTTCCCAAAGCTGACAGACTTATAGGAGCGATCGCCAACATCATAGGCACTCCTCCAGCAAAGATCGTGTGCAGAAGTTAGAAGAGCGTGTGGAAAGGGTGCTCCGACATGATTATAATGTCAGGCTGGATGATAGAAAGGGTGTTCGATCATGTTTTACCAGGCGCATGCTGAAGACACCCTTGCTGCACTGCTTTCGCATGCGGTCATTAAAGAGGTACGATGGCACTCATGATCTCGACGACCATCTGCAATCCTTCGAAAGCACCTTCGACCTGTTAGATGCACCTGACACAATCCAGTGTCGTGCCTTTCCTACGACCCTTGAGGGACTCGCCCGATGATGGTTTGTCCAACTCAAACCAAGTTCTATCGACGACTTCTTATAGCTGAGGAGAGCTTTCAAAAGTAATTTTGCAGCCAGTCGGCACACGTTTGCTACGGTTGCTACTCTATCTTCTATGAGGCAGGGGAAAGATGAAACTCTGCGAAAGTTTTGGATCCGTTTTCATGAAGCAGCTCTTAAAATCCCCAATCGAGATGTGCCAAATGCCATGCAATACTTCATTGTCAGGATCCACAACCAGCAGGTCCAGTTCGAGTTGAGTAAGCAACTCTCGGTAGATCTCCCAGACCTGATCTGAAGGGTGAATCGGTGCATCAACAATGAAGAGCTTCTGTGAGCCTACCTAGTCTACCGACTGACCGAGTCCAGAGAAGATAGGAAGAAGATTTCGAAACGGACCCGGGGTAAGAGGCATTTTGACTGTAACGCTGATGATGACCGCTTAAAGGACAACGTCAGGAGCTCCGTGAAGACCGGCGTAAACATCCTAGCTACGGGAGGGAAGATAATTATACCCCTCTCGACATGCCGATCGATCGGAAGCTCCGAGAGATCAAGGATGAGGAATATTTTAGATGGCCTAGGAAGATCAAGCCTATCTCAAGGGCAAAAAAGTTGGGGAGGTTCTGTGCCTATCATCATGAATACGGGCACTTCACCTCAAAATTCACGATCTTAAGAGAGAGATAAAAAATCTCATCAAGAGGGGACACCTGAAGTGTGTTGCAAACCCAAAGCCCGATCAACAGTGCCGTGATGGATCCCCCTACTGCCGAGTACGATCCTCCGGCCCAAGCCGAGTGTATGATCTACGTCATATATGGAGGATTGGCTAGCGGAGAAGACAACAACAAGAGGAGGCGTAGTTATGCCTCTAAGACCCAAAAGGCAACTTGGAAGGTCGCCTCAACCTCCCACCGGCACTGATTAAGGAGTCAATCACATTCACAGAAGCAAATATTGAGGGACTGATATTACCTCACAATGATGTCCTAGTGATAAAGCCTAAGATAGCTGAATTCAAGGTAAGAAGGGTGTTCGTAGATAATGGTAGCTCTCTTAACATTATCTTTACTGATTGTTTCAAACAGATCGACCCAGAGATGAGAAGATTGAGGAGGGTCCGAATACCAATATATGTCTTTAATAGCCAACCTATTATGGTCGAGGGTGTAGACACGCTAATTTTGACGTCATTTCGAGTAAATTTCATATCATATAATAATGCCTCAGAATGGTCTAATATTTAATCATTGATTAATTTTTATTGATCTTTTTGAGTGTCGGGTCAGACATACATGTTTAAGTTAATCAATTAAATTGATTTTAACTCAAATTTCAGTTAAAATATGAAGAAGGCTAAAAGACGTCTACCCATGTGGACGCCATGTAGACTTTATTCTTATTTTAGCGTTTAAATTTGAATTTTAATCAGTTAATTAATTAGCTAAAAGGCGTCTGTAAGGCACGACGCGTTTTAGGTTTCCTAAGCTATTTCTACTTCTCTTCCGGATGATTATTCTTACCTTAATTAGTGTAAAAGACGTCTATACATATAGACGCGTTTTATCTAATACAGATAAAGATAAGTTTTTCCCGGATGTTTATCCTTATCGTAATTAATCTGAAAGGCGTCAGCAATGGTGGACGCGTTTTAGATAATTATAGATAAAGATGAATTAATATGTATTTATATGTTGGTTAAGATGGATAAATCCGAAAAATTTTTCCATGTTAATCACAAACGCAGAAAAAGCCTATAAATACCTTGCATCTTGAAGAGTTAAAAAAAAAAAAAAAAGTTGAGTGTTATTGAAGAGTTGGTGATCGAAGCGACACCGAAGCGAGATTGAAGCAACGACGTCCTAACGCTGCCGTTTCCAGAAGTCTTCGTCCATTCAAGATTCTTCATCCAATTCAAGGCTTCAATTCATTCGGCATAAGTTTTTTAATTCGTTTTCGCATTTACATTTCATTAGTTCTACATTCATCATCACTCCATGCAACACACAACACTAGCATTCTTTTCAAAACCTACTTGATTAAGGGGTTTCAAAAGCCATTCAAACAAGTAAGTTTGCTGTATAGTTGCATGTTTAGAACTTTGATTAGGATGTATACTATTCTTGCTTAAGTTCTCATCATTGTTTCTTCGTTTCCATTCCTAATTTTTTGTTGCACGGTGCAAAGGAGAATCATGGGGAGTAAATCAATCAAAATCACAAAGAACTCTGGACGATCCTCAACTTCAAAATTCAACAGCAAGAACAAAAACAAGAAAGGGCTCTCTTTCTTCAGCCGGCTGAGGAAGGGGAATCAAGGACTTAACATCTTCCGCGTTTAAACAGGTAGGCGATCAAAACCTTCTTTTGGAACTTTTTAGTTAAAAGTTTCTGGCGATCACTGCACTTAGTTTCTGTTTTTAATAGGTTTATTTTGCACTAAACAACATAGTTTTTCATGATAATCACACTATCATTTTAAGCACTCACAGCTTTTTTGGCGATCACGGTGGGACTTGGTCTCGCCATCTTTTAGTTTTTTGTTCTTGCTATCATCAATCAGACACCCACGGTGCACTACTTGTGTCTCTCGACACGTCCTCACCAATTGGTGAGTATTTTTATTTTAGTTAATTTCCCTCATGCACCACGTGCACACCCCAGTGGCAAAATCTTGCCCTCCCGTTGATTAGTTAAAAAGTTGTTTTGTGATGAAAATGCTGTGTGATTGATTGGCATCTTAGTTGTTTAGCTAGTAAAATCATCCTGTTAAAATTTGGACTAAAAAATTTTTGCATGAACTAATTATTTACTGCTTTTATCCTGTTTGAGGAGGATTCAACTCAGAAATTCCTCCTGGAAAACTGTTTCTGCGACTTGAAAAGCGTCCAGGAACAGCGACGCGTTTCAAACTGCGTCGCCATACCCAGACGCCTTTCAGTCTTCATTCTCTGCTGTCTGCAATCTGAGTTTATACGAAGAAAAATTAAGATTTTGTTTGAATAGCGTCTACTACCCTCGACGCAATTCAGACAGTTTTTTTAATTTTTCTCCAGTTCTCAGATTTTTGTGACTTGAGTGCTAACTACCAATTATTATTAAGCATTAGAGGCCATCCAGGCTATAGGTCATACGCATTGAGGCGAATACCCTCCTTTTCTTAAGAACATACCACTTGACGTCATCAACTCTCTCTGATTGGGTCGGTCCCTTAATCAGACTAGAGAAGTTGACGTTGAGGCCTCCATAAGTCCCCAAAATCAAGGTACTCCTCCTTGATCATCGGGCTGGTTGTACCAGTTGAAGTCTCGGTTAGATTCCATAAACGTTGTGAGAGAAAGCCATAGAGAATAACGGTGGATACTGAACTAAAACTAGGATCCTATCCCCTGAGCGAATTTGTGGTTTAAGTAAATCCAAGTAACTCAAGAAGGAATCTTAAAATCACGTTAAGCATCCACTTGTGTGTTTAAATCTCTGTGCAACTTGTTTGTCAAATCTTTGAAGAAAAGAATCTAACATCATGCTGCTCCGATCAGGCAGGGACTTGAGTATGGCTCAAGACGCCATTATCAACTACGAGGGAGATGCTAATGCCCCTCGCGATTCTGACTACAACTATGAGAGTGGGAGAGATGCTGATGCCTCCCGTAATTCTGTCCCCATTCCATATCGACAAGATGGGAATGTCCGGACACCTCTCTTTCATCCCCATGATCGATATCCTGATCTTCCCCCGCATGAATATGCGATTCCCAATCCCAATCTTGAGGGGGACATGAATCAGAATGATCCCTCATCCTCTGATCCTTCGGATCTCGTCAACGCTTTGGGAGTTCTTGCCTCCCGTTTGGACCCTCAGCAGTTCGAGGCGATCCAGTCTATTCTGAAGGGGAAGGCACCCATGCAGCCTGCTGAGCCGAACCCTGCGGCTCCCCCTGCTGTCCCTCAGCAACCTCCTATTCATCCTCCTTACATTCATCAGGCCATGGAGGGCCTCCATATTACTTCTCGGCCAGCTGGGCCGCAACTTTCATCTTCTAGGCAACCGGCTAGACCGCTAACGCCTGCTTATCAAAATGCCCTCGGGCATGGCGGAAGCTCTGCCGGACCTCCTCTTTACTGTCCTCCTTGTCCGACGTACTCTAGGCAGCAGGCCTATCAAGTACCTCCACCTCCTCCTCCTCCCCAGGCAGATCTGACAACGCAAGCGTTGCTGGCCAAAATGGAGCGCATGGATGAGCAATTCAACAACCTCCAGAAGATGATGGGGGTCAAAACTGCACCGGAAATCAACTTACCGAGCCTGCCAGTATTCCACATGCCACCCTCTGAGATGCCAGTGTACCGGAAGTACAACAGTATTGGTAACCCCTTCACCCACTTGAAGGAGTTTATGTACGAATCGTCTTTCTGGCAGAACGACAAGAGGTCGTTGGCCTTTTTGTTCAGGAGATCTCTAGAGGGACCATCCCTCGAGTGGTTCTTTTCCCTGGAACCCTCCGAAGTAGAGGACTACGGTATCGTCTCTCGAAAATTTATTCAACGATACCAAGACAGAGTTGCACCCTCACTGTCCATCACTGACCTCATAGCAGAAAAGATGAAACATGATAAGGAGTTTGTCAGTTTTGCTGACAGGTGGCGAGGCTTGGCCGAAAAGGTGAAGGATCACTTGTCCGAGTCTGAGCAAGTGAAGATGTTGATCTCCAATGCCACGCCCCAGTTCAAGCTAGTCCTCTCCCTGAACAACCTGACCAACATGACAGAGCTCTATGAAAGAGCACGGTACTGCCAAAATGCCTTCAAGGACGCTACGTTCTCTAGCGTCTTTGATCCTCACAGACCTAACATGCCTCCACCTCGGAAGCCTGGAGTGCCAAATGCTCCTAGCACAGGTCCGACTACTGAGGGCACGCTCTCTCATGAGCAAGTCAGTAGCATGAACAATAACTCGCCCCAGTTTGTGAGGAGTCAGCAACAGTACCAGAGGCCACCGCAGCCGAACCAGCAAGGGTTCATGCAGCAGCCGAACCCGCATTATCAACAACAGTATCAGAGGCCCCAGCAGCCGAACTAGAACCAGCAACAGCAACAGCTACAGCAGCCGCCGCAACGGCAACAACAGTACCAGCAGCCCCAACAACAGCAATATCAGCAACAGCAGCAGTATCAGCCGCGCGCACTGCCGGTGTACCATAATGTCCCTCCTCCGGGCGACTACAACCAGCAGAGAAGACCTCCGGGCCCAAAGAGGGCAGAATATCCAGCACTCCCAGAATCCTTGGCAGATATTTTCAGTGCCCTGATGGCAGCTAATGCCTTAGTCTTGCCAAGGGAAAAGGCAGTTTGGCCTCAGAATGCCGACTCGTCCAGGTATTGCTATGTCCATAGGCAACCTGGGCATACCATTGACACCTGCTTCCAATTTAGAGATTATATTCATGATCTCAACAAGTAGGGCGGCATAGATTGGGAGGAGATGAAAAAGTATATATCAGCCCTAAAGGGGAGAAGACCACAGCAGCAGCCACAGCAGCAGCAAGCAAGAGCACCAGCACAGGCAGCACCTCCACCAAACATGGGCATAGTGCAGAACCCGCTCCCGGAGCACCAGAACCAAAACCAAGTTGCCCCTATCCTGACAAATAGCCAGTCTGAGGCTAACCGTGGGCAACAGTGGAGAATAGAGGACTCTTCCTCTCTTTATTCAACGGGTCACGTTCCAAGTACCGCAGAACAACCACCACGCCGCACCATCCGCATACCTAGGCCACAACCCATTACCATCACCCCTCTACCGACACCCACATATCACTCACCCGCACCCAATAACCCATTACCACCACCCGCTTTCCTCAAGCCCATTACGCCCCACGCCACTACACCGCTACCATATAACCCCCCGCAAACCAATTACGCACCCCTTCTACCATCTAGACCATTACTCCGCGTACCATTCCCTACTTCGCCCACTACCACTACCACCTACCCAGATACTATCCTACCATCCAGACCGCTACTACGCGTGCCATTCCCCACTTCACCAACCACTTACCCATCCACTATCCAACCATCCAGGCCTTTAATCCGCGCCACGCCATCACCACCTAACCCTACGCCATCACCTACATACCAACCCTCTACGCCATCCGCACCATCCAACCCCGCGGTACTCAAGGTGTCACCCTGATCCTCCACGGTTGAGGAACATGCGCTTCGGAGTGGAAGGATTTTCAACAAAGTCTTTTCTCAGTCCACAGTTAGAGACGGCCCATCACAGCCGACTGAGGAAGCCCATAATGAAGAGAGTGCACCAGGCACTCAATATGATTTGTTGAAACATCTGGACAGAACGTCGGCACGGATCACCGTACTTGAACTGATCAAAAGGTCGAATAGTCACCAAGAAGCCTTGATGGAATACTTACAAAAGGTGATGGTCAACGAGGACGTGCCGGTGGAAAAAATTGCAGCACTACTAGTTCCTCAGGGGGATCAACCCTCTATTACATTTCATACATCGGAACTAGCGCCGCCGGCAGCCAGAAGCATGGCTCTGAGCATCACGGTCAATATCTGCAAGAAGGCCGTGGATGCATGCCTGGTTGATACAGGGGCTTCGATCAATGTTTTACCTCCGAAGACCCTAGAACTGTGCGGTGTGCCCAAGGAGAAATGGCTGCCTAGCCCCATCTCTGTTACAGCATATGACAACTCTACTCGTTCCCCTCTGGGAATGGTTTATTTGAAAGTGGAGCTAGGCCCTGTAAGTCATGCTGAGGTCGAATTTCACATTCTGGAAATCGACCCTTCTATAAATGCCATTTTGGGTCGTCCTTACATAAAAACTCTCGAGGCGATTCCCTCTATGAATCACCAATGCCTCAAATTCCCTTTTAAAGGACGAATTATTAAAGTAACGAGCATGCCGATCCTTGCTGCTGCTCATACCTTGAATATTAAATCTGCTGCTTTACCTGGCCGACAACTTTTTCTGTCGGTATTACAGGTCTACCATCCAGTGGCTGATCCTCTAAAAGCCGCCACTATTTCTCCATACCCGTTAAATGCCATAAAAAGGGGGAAGTGCATGAGTACCCCAGGATGGAGAATTATGATGAAGAACGGCTACCAGCCTGGAGGAGGTCTGGGCACACAGTTGCAAGGCAGGACCACTCCTGTTAAAGATCACCGAGCAGCACCTGGAAGCGGCCTGGGCTATAGGCCAAGAAAACTGAAACAAGACATCGCCCAGCAAGAAGATGGTCAGAAAATCTGGGAGACAATGTCTACACCGCCCAAGGAAGGCCGAGACCCCCTAACATGGACCTTGTATACACATTTTGTGAAGGGGCCCATAATTAGCCATGACAACACGGTGGTCATTACTTCGTGTTTTGACTTCCATGACATATATGGGAGAGAGTTCGTAGGGAAGTTCTTGTTAGTTTAGGTGGCCTACAAGCCAATCTAACAATGTAAATCTCGTTCATTATTAATAAAATGGCATAATATTCATTATGTGTAAATCGCCTTAATTATCGTTTCATAATGAAGTCCGTGAATATGTGCTATGGTGATCAGATTATGATGAGATCATACTAATGAGATTGATCACTTAAACACACATATTCTTAATCGTTCCTAGTCGGAGGATATCCGAGAAGGACATCGGATATCCGGTTAGACTAGTACAGATTACTCCTGCTCATATGATGAGGGTGACTGGTCTCATAAGTCACTTGTGTGGAGACACTAAGGCGAATCTGTAGGTGCTCATTGGAGAATGAGTTCACTGAACTGATCCGACTGAATCACTGGATGGTATTGTACCTCACTGTCAACCAGCTTGATTCTATTGTCGCAGTTGCGTGGATGGTCCTCGGACCTGAGACACCAAGGACACCTTGGCGGTGGACTTCTGTACTTTGACCTTGGTCTACGAATCTCTAGCCACGGGATTCTAATACGCCAAGGATTGGGTGCAGCGGAATACCGTCGAAGGGAATTGTGTGTCAATAAGGAATCATTCGCTCTCGGTACTTAGAGAGAGAATGCTCTAGGAAGGATGCGCGGAAGTCCCTGGCCAGGGCGGACGATAATATCGGGAAAGGAGTTTTCCAATATTCATCAGCGGCATCCAATCCAAGTGAGTCGACCGGTTAGGGTTTGACAGCTCGCCATACCTTGAGTTGACTCGAGAGCATTGTACGAATGAAGGATTATATCCACGCGGTAACTGTCGACGGAAAGGTTCCAAGAGTGGGTTACTTAACCCCAAATACCTTCCGGGTTCACGCGGTGTTGCTTGGCACCCAACGTGATCGGAGGCCCGGTCGAATTCGATGTGCGACATCAATTCGATTGATTAATTGATTAATAAAGGGTTATTAATTAATTAATAAAGCCAGTGAGGAGTCACTGGGCTTACTGGGCCATTAACTGGACTGGTACTTGGGCCTAGAGGGTCACACGCAAATGATTCTCAAGGCGATGGATAAATAAGTGGGTTTTATACAAACCGGGGGTTTTTATGAAAAACCGCGCGGTTAGTATAAAACATAGCGAACGGGCTGAGCAGGCCAAGCTGCTGCTAACCCTAGCCGCCCCTCCTCGTTTTCTGTCTTTCTCTGACGCCCAGACAGATCCAGATCTGCTCCGCCACTTCTCCGAATCCCGTTCGACGGGAAATCGTCCGCGCGCTGCGGCGATCATTGCGGCGACCGGCGGAGGCTTCGTGGGCTGCGAAGAACGACGAACTCGAGGATATCCGTCGCGGGGAGGATCGCGTGGACTTCGCTAGAGGCCGGGCGCTTGCGCGGCTTGCGGTGTCGCACCGACGGAACCGAACGGCTGCGGATTCGAATCCGCACACGGTGAGAACTACGATAATCCGATTATCGTATTTTAGTTCTTCGAAACGGGAAACGGATCGCTGTAAAAAATTTATTTTCCGCTGCGTGAGCGATCCGGAGAAACCGAGAAAACCCAACAGTTCTTTGCCATGCCATCATCGCTTCATCAGAAGTTCAAATTCTCCACTCTCGATGGGATCAGCGAGTAGTGGGAAAATCAGAATGTCTCTAGGCAGACGTACCTAGTCTCTATCAATTTTCAGCTGAAGAAAGCAGTCATGATTGTGAGAGAGGTTGCAGAAGATCTAGAGAGGTATGCACAACCATCCGAAGAGTTGCTACTGTTAAAGTAGGACCGACGGCCGACCAAGAGTTGAAGATAGGGGCTTCGGTGCCCGAACAACAGAAGTTTGAGTACCAACGGTTCCTTTCTCAGAACTTGGATGTATCTGCCTAGAAGGGGACCTATTTGCTAGGAATACCTCTAGGAATTTTTGTGCACTTCCTTAATCTAGATTCTAGCCATCCTCTAGTGCAACAGAGGAAGTGGCGTATTACTCCCAATCGATAGGAGATAGTTAAGGAGCAAGTGAATCACCTCCTAAAGACAGGCATGATCAGGCACACCAAATACCCTGCCTAGGTTGCCAACGTAGTTTTAGTAAAAAAAGGCAAATGATAAGCCGTGTATGTATGTAGACTTCACCGACCTCAACAAAGCCACCCCGAAGGATTGCTTCCCACTGTCCAACGTCGACCAGTTGATCGACGCGACTGCCAGTCATGAGCGCCTGAGCTTCCTCGACACCTTCTCTGACTACTATCAGATACAGATGAACAAAGCTAATGAAGAGCACACTGCCTTTATCACTGAGGTAGGATTGTACTGCTACACCATAATACCCTTCGGGTTGAAGAATGCGGGGGCGACTTATCAAAGACTAGTCAGTCGGATGTTCGATCAACTGATCAGACACAACATGGAGGTCTATGTGCCTTTATCACTGAGGTAGGATTGTACTGCTACACCATAATACCCTTCGGGTTGAAGAATGCGGGGGCGACTTATCAAAGACTAGTTAGTCGGATGTTTGATCAACTGATCAAACACAACATGGAGGTCTATGTGGATGATATGCTGGTAAAGTCCATTAAGGCTGCTGACCACCTAAAAGATCTCATGGAGACCTTCGACACATTGGTAAGTCAAGGGAGAATATGAGGTGAAGGAACCTACTATGAAGATGTACAAGGATATGGTCCTCCAATTAGTATCTTTCCTCGAGTGATTTGAAATCCTCCACATTCCGAGGGAGCAGAATCAGAGGGCAGACGAGCTAGCCAAGCTGGCTTCCTCGACCCAGCCAATTGGTCGGTTGGTCTTTATTAAAGAAGTCTTGAAGCCCGCAATTGGCCTGGCGGACCCAGTAGAAGTCTCCTAAGTCAATCAAGAAGAAAACTAGATGACACCTATCATTGAATATCTACAGAGCGGTTGACTACCTGGCAATCAAACAAATTCAAGGGGGATTCAGTACCAAGCCCCCAAGTTCACATTGGCCGGTGAAGACCTTTACTAGAGATCATTAACTACCCCTCTTCTCCGATGCCTAGGGTCCGCAAATGGCCTTTAAGCTATTGCAGAAGTCCATGAAGGAATATGTGGTAGCCTTGTCGGGCCGCGTACTCTAGCTTGAACTCTTCTTCGCCATGGCTACTAGTGGCCAACTCTTATCCATTAATGCATGGAATATGCGAGGAAGCATCTAGGTTGTCAGGTTAATGCCCCGATCCCCAACCTACCCGTAAACGAACTACAAAGTATCGTCGAGCCCTACCCATTTGCCATGTGGGGGGTCGATATCTTGGGGGCTTTTCCCAAGACCATCGAATAGCGGCACTTTATGGTGCATGCCATTGACTACAAGTGGCCTGAAGCAGCAACCTTGGCCAACATACGAGATGACACCATATGGAAAGACTTCCTGCACATTATCATCTTCAGATTTGGCATTCCCAGAGTGCTTGTCACCAACAACGGTCGGCAGTTTACCGACTTTTAGTTTGCCAAGCGCTGTAAAGATTTTAATATACAACATTGGTTTTCCTCAGTGGTGCATCCACAGGCTAATGGATTGGTAAACAAGACTATCATGAAAGGTATCAAGGCTCACTTGCAAAGGGGAGGAAACTGGCTAGAAGCCCTCCCCAAGATTCTATGGTCCTTCCGAACTATAACCATGACTGCCACATGAGAGACTCCGTACCACTTGGCCTACGAGACGGATGTTGTTATCCCCCTGGAGATAGGCCTACCAACTACTTGGGCGGAAGGATTCGATAAGGCAAACAACAGCTAAAAGTTGCGGGAGAACCTAGACCTGATCAAAGAAGCTAGGGCGACAGCCCGAGTACGGGCCATCAACTATCAACGAGCAGTTGCACACTAGTACAACTTTAGACTCCGACCGAGGGTCTTATAGACTAGAGAGTTAGTCCTACAGAGCATACAAGCATTCAGGCCGCTTGAAGCAAGAAGAAAGCTCACATCCAACTGGGAGGGACCATACAAGATCGCCAAGGGCTACAGAAATGGAGCATACAAACTCGCTCGCCTCGATGGCCGCACTAGTTGATCATGCAAAAAGACACGACATTTACTAAGGGCGTCTGATCCTCTTGGCAGTCACCGCCACAGGGAAGGAGATCCCCACCCTAAGATGTGATAAAACTCGTCCGAGCCCCTAGCGGTCATCACCACAGAAAAGGATCTCTTCACCCTAAGATAGGATAAACCTCACCTGAGTCCTTGATAGTCACAACAACAGGGAAGGGGCTCCCCATCCTAAGATGGGATAAAACTCGTTCGAGCCCCTCGTGATTACCACCACAGGGAAGGGGATCCCACACCTTAAGATGTGATAAAACTCGTCCGAAGCCCTGGCCGTTACAACCACAGGGAAAGGGATCCCCACCCTAAGATGGGATAAAACTCATCCAAGCTCCTGGCGGTCACCACACAGGGAAGGGACTCCCTACCCTAAGATGGGATAGAACTTTTCGAGCTTTTGGCTGTCACCACCACAAGAAAGGGGCTCCCTACCTTAAGATGGAATAAAATTCGTCCAAGCATACAACACCAACACACTCACAGTCAAGCCTAAACCAACGGACGTTAGTTTAGCCTGTATGGTCAGGAGAAGAAGGGGAGATAGCAAGCAAAAAGAAGAACTAGATAATTCACTAAAGTAAGAAACGGTTACAACAATTTCTTCCAAACTAAACCCTGATCAACCCCTCTCCTAATGATCTCACTGACCACCGCGCTGACTGCCTCGCCAACTACGACGATGATCCCTTCCTTTGAAAGGAAGATGCTCCTCAGCATGAAGGCCCGATGTGGATCGAGGACAGTCGTTTGTAGGATGGCATCGCCAAGGAAAAGATTGATGTCGGCAGGATCGTCCTCCTAGAGATCCGTTACCAACAAGGCATTATCTTTAGAAAGCCCTTAATGTAGCCCTTTGAAATGGGGTCGGTAACAAAATCCCGCCAAATCGTAGGGAACGGCCACTCCTTGCCGGATAGACAGTTGACCTAAAAGTAGGCCTCCTTCCACCCTTGCAAGCGAAAATCCGGGGAGACGATGAAGGGTGTTTGGTCCCCGCAGCTGAGGAACTGAAGGAAGTTGCGTACGCCAGAGATCGTACACCAGCGGAAGCTGAAAAGATGACATAAAACATCAACTAAAGTCCCAACATGATCATATCAATGTACCAAGACGTTGAAGGCCACGGCCAAATGCCAGGAGTTCGACAGGATCTAGGCGGGAGTCACGGCGAAGAACTGGGGCAACTCCATGATAAAGATGGAAATTGGGATTCGGAAGCCCGCCTCAAACATGGCCTCGGTGGACATAAAGGATCTAGGGCTGCCCAAGTAAAGGCGGTCTTGTATTGAAGGCACGCACAACCCGAACTCGATCGGGATTTGGTACCAATCCCTTAGCTTGCCAAGGGAGTCGGCCGTAACCGTAGAAGCCCTAAGGCTGACTCGGTATGCAGCCACTATACAGGCATAATCTGAAACCATCTCGACCAAGCAACGATGAGGAAAACTACAAGGGAGGTAACCGCACAAGCAACTGCGGATCAACTCCTCCCTACGTTCCCCTTTTTATAAGCATAAGATCAGGCACTGCACACTCGCAACCGACTGGCAATGAGTACGAAAAAGCAACAATCACTTTGACCAGGTCAAAAAGGAAAAATAAAAAATGAAAAATGTAAAAAAGAGTATGAACAGGTTTAGAAACTGTATCATGTTCTTTTGACCGTAAGACCGGCCTAACAATAAGGCAATTACAAAAGGAAGCTCTAACGAGCCAAAAAAAAAAGAGAAAATACGGCTACTGCCGAGCACGTCATCCTCCTCAACACCTTCCTCAGGACCAGTCGCCCGTTCGCCCCAAGCTATTTTAACATCAGCTAGACCCTTGTTGTACCCTATTTGGTAAGTAAGGGCCGTGCTCTTGGTGCCTATCTTCTTTGCGTATTCGTCTAGCTCCTGTTGGAACTCTTCGGAAGCCTATACATGGCGCCTCCTACAACTAAGCGTTCTTCATGGGTTGTGGCTACGCGAGTGTCGGTTTCTTGGTGTAAGGCATGCATCTCTCACCAGAGCTTGGCTAGATCCTCCTCCGATCGCCTCGACGTAGCCTCAGCCTTTGACAACAGCTTTCGGAGTCAGAAGACTTCCCTCGAAGAATTCAAGAGCTCCTTTTGTAAAGCTTCGGATCGATGGACCTCCTCCGACAAGCTCCCGCCTAAAGCCACCGTGTACAAGACAATCTGGGATGACAACGAGGAGATCGTTATGGACAACTCGTCACCAGATGGGATCCAATACTAGGAATCTGCCGATGGTTTGTTGGAGGAAAAGTCCGGCCCAACGTCCCACCGCACAACTGCCGCTAGTTCCTCTGTGGCGATCGAGGCCAGGATCTCTCTCGCGGGCACTTTGCCCCGAGCTACAAGGCAGCTTAGAGATGCTCCCCGCTTTTTCCTGGGATCTTCAAGCTTTTGAGCTACGGAATGCCTCTGACCGAGCCTCTGCCTCAGTGACCTTTGTAGCTAGGAGATCTCCGTCCTCCGCCACTAGAGGAGGCACCCAAGGGTGGGTACTCTTGTCGCCCCCCCTCAAGCGGCGGCCTCATCATCGCCAGGGGGCTCGGAGAAGCTCTTGTTTCCCCCTTAGTTGCCACTGGCTCCTTAGGCTCCATGACTCGGGGCTCATCTACCCCGGGCCCTAGCTCATCGTCGGCCACCTTATTTGCAAAAATAAAAGATTTGCGTTCAAGCGACCAAGCAATTCATTCGCCAATCGAGCGGCTCGGAAAACACATCAGGAGCGAGAGACATACCTATTTACCATTCACCCGGCAGAGTCTTTTCAGTGTCGGCAGCTTGGAGATGGTACCTCTCCTATCGAGGGAGAATGCGCGATCGCCTCTAAGGGGGATGCTACCAATTCTTCTCCTTTGGCCCCCGGCTTCCCAAAGAGGATGACTAGATCTCCTCCACTGCTGTGGTGTCCCAGCTGACCGCTTCGCCCTCTGTCTCTTCACTTGATGTCGCCGCAGAGTCCGCCGTCAAATCGTTCAAGGCGGGAGAGCTCACTGCCCCCGAACTGCCCGTCTTGGGTTCCTCGGGTACGGTTCCCCTCTGCATTAGCTGGGCAAGGGGGAGGTCAGATTTAGGTGACCCCTCGGTTCCTTCTACTTGTGAGACTGCTTGAGACACCGCTAAGACGGCCACAATATCCTGACTCCTCTCTCGTCATCGCCAGCGGGGCTCATCTAGACTGGGTTGTGAGATTAGCACCTTTTCATACCTCGGCCCAAGGTATGGAGGGAACATGAAAGGGTTAGGGGTACCTATAGTCACTTGATCGCCTCTCCTCTTGCTCTACCTTTCGGCATCAAGGCGGATGAACTCCCGGACTTTCCATAGTTCGGCCACCATCACCACCCAGGCCCCTCTCGGGTCCCAAAGGGGAACCACGACTGGAACTTCCTCCCTCCCAGACTATGAGGGATGGGCTCCAACTTCGTAACTGCGATTGGAACTTCCCCCCTTCCAGACATTTACTTGGGACTAGCAGGCCGCTCAAACCTGCCGCCTACAATCTCTCCTCCATTATTACATCAGCAATTTTTGGAGGAAGCTCCTATTAGATCGTTGTGACCACTCGTGCTTCGTCCGGTGGCACCGGGACAAGTGGTGGGTCTACCGATGACCCGCAGAGAGATTGCAGAAGATGATGGGGAACGGCTAGCGCTCCCCCTCTCGCTCTGTCACCCAGAAGAAGCACTCATTCCAGTGGGCAACCTTGCTGAAGCCAGTCAGATGAAATGGAGTCTTTTCACGGGCCTTGAGCTGGACGAACCTCTACTTGCTCGCCTTTGCATCCTTTTTGGTTGAAAGGCAAAGTGAGGCATTACCGGTAAGGGCTCCAGACTGTCGAGCTACTTCACTCGGATGAAGAAGCTGATGATTAGCTGCCAAGAGTTTGGCATTATCTACCTTGGTACTAGGTGGAGGTAGTTCAAAAGCCGTTCTATGCACGGTGTAGCGGTAGCTAGAACCCCGCTTCGAACATGGCCTCGTAAGCCATGAATGAGTGGCTCTTGTTGTCGTATATCTGCTCGTCGCCATAAGGAATACTGGGTCTGTACTCCTGCGGGATGTTGAATCTTAATATAATGTCTGCCAGATGCCTTTCCGAACAAACTAACGGCTACATTGCCTTGCAGTTGGCTTCGACCCCTCTGGCATATGGCATGTCTTTAGCCACTTGCCCTACGCGATGAGCCATTGGGTGCAGGAAACAAGGAAGGAGAAGGGATTGGGGTGCTCGAAGAAGGAAAGCTCAAGTAGAGGGATTGGACGGAAGGCTCGAACGAAGATGGGGTTTTGTTCCTGTCTTAAGGAGTTTATATCCCCTTCTGCATCCTGTGAGAAGCGTATGTTCAATGGAAACATTTTGCCTCCCTTGATAAATGAAAATATGCCTCGCCTCGGACAGGGGCGACTGCCGAATTGGTGCCCACGTTCGGGTGTGACACGTATACCTTTTGAATCATGACCTCCCACCCAAAGGCGAAAGGGCGGGCATTTCTTGCCGTCATCGATGCGTCGGCCCACTTACGGTTCGACTGCTTCAGAGGCCGCACCCTTACCCCTCATAGTAGGGGGGCTAGTGAGAGGGCTTAGTTTCGTTGGCCCATTTGGTAGGTGAGCCGGCCCGCTAAGGAATGCCCTTACTTGTTACTAAAGTCCGATGGGCCTTTTAACCGGCATACTCATGATCCCAGGTTCCAACAGGGAGTGCCTCAATCCGAGACAGACCCCGATGTCCTGCGGGTGCCAAAAAATTTTCTACCGAAGGAACTCTCCTTCAGATCAACTCCGGAACAAATAAGGAAAACCAAAGTCCCGTTCCGCCTGGGATTGGACTTAACATTTCGCAACATGCTTCTCGATCAGACTCAGTATTGTCTCAGATTTATCCCTATAAAAGGGATTCCCTGGTACCTTCAGAAAGGTATGTCCTACATTAGATTATCTATCTTCTCTTTGTCTCTATACTCTCTGACTCAGACATCAGAGGGGGTTCTCCCGGATCGCAACTAGAGTCACCTCTGATTTGACGTCTATTTTGTAAGAACGCGATGAATCTTTTACGATCCAAGGAGCCTGACCGTTTGATCTGGGGCAGACTAATCTCCGGCCCAACAATAAGCAAATCAGATATACCCATGCCAAGTAGGTAAATAAATCGGGGAGACTTTCGTATCAAAATAGTATTTCCCTTTAATGATACTCTAAATTTAAGTCTGACAGAAAATGTTTACACTCTATTCATGTAAAAGTGATAAAAAAAGTAGTAATGAAAGTGACATCATAATATTTTTTATCTCATAAAATAAAAGTCTAAAATGATAAAAAATTATAATATTTTTAGATATTGATTCCTATAAATATAATGAATTTAAAATAAGTCTTTATATCTAGTATATTTTGATATTAATCTTTATGAACTTATACTTTTTAGTTTTTAAATTTTTTCGTTAACTTCTGTCAATTTAAATTTTGAGTTTACTTGCTACACTGGTAATAACAAAAACCTTACATGGCGTGAGAGGGCTGTCCTTTGTGAAAATAACCCATCGTTATAGCTTCTCTACCTTCCCCTGATCTTGTCCTAAACATGGTGTGAGGGGCTGTCCGTTGTTTGTAATAACCCACGAGCCTTCTGTTGCACCGCGCGTGCACGCTACCAACCGGCGATTCTTGAGATTGCGTGCGGGGGAGAATTTCCAAATCCACCCCCTTCACCTTTAATTATTATTATTAAACGGTTCATTAAATAACTCTACTGGTTGTACTTTAGATTTTCTCGTCTCACGAGTAATGCCCGCCAAATACGTACTCGCACGCACCTGGCAGGTCCGACTTTAATATCTACACGCGTCAGCCGTCTCTGCCACGATGGACGGTTTTGATTCGGTCATTACAACGTTAGGCAGGTTGAACGGTAAGTAGAGGATAATGCAAGAGATAATTATATATATGCTGCCACCACAATAACTTTTTCAAAATATACCTTCATATTTCTTGTATTGTTATGCAGTCACATAACAAATTAAATGCTGTTACTTTGTAGTTAAGAGAGAAAAAAATATTCTATCATGACTTTGCTTAGATTAAGAGAAACATGATTAACATGATTTTATTTAGTCTCTTTCGCTTGATCGCAGGTATATTCCTATAATCTTTTATATCCGCTATTTATTTTTCCAAAATTTTGTATTTTACAACTCACGTACGTTTTCAAAATGGTATCCGTATTGACTTGGCGCTAGATCAGAAAATATAATTAAAGGTAAGAATATTTAGTAATATAGGTTGGATAAAGAATACAAATATATATAATATTTTTATAGGGGTATACTCTCAATTTCCTTTTTCAAGGCCGAGGTATACTCTCAATTATCCCGTGATCTAGACATCCTCCCTCCGTCTAATTCGGGCGCTTCGCTGATAAGCCAAGATCTTCCGGTGGCCGACAATAAAGTCACCGGCAAATTACCACATTGCCATTTGCCCATCCTATAAGGGAAAGACAGGATTGAAAGGAAGCTTGGCGGGGATGGGTAATTACGACAAATTACTCTCAATTAACCCGCCAGGGACCCGCACCCGGCGTTGACGGCAAGGCCGTCACGACAATTGACGCTGCACGTGACGGCTCCCCAGGCCGTTGACGCCGTTCTCCCCCGCCCGTAACGGCCTCGTCGCTTTGAGATAGGTAGAGGCCAAAGCGAAACGTGTCCGTTTATTACAAGACTGGCTCATTGAACCGAGGGCTCAGAAGTCATCCCGGTTTCCACTCCCACGGTCCCACCTCGCGTCTGTAGGAGGGTGTCTGTCCCGGTGGTCCCCCCTTCTCTCTCTCTCTACCGCCGTTTCCTCGCCCGCGCCTTTTTCTCTTTTACCATATTTCTTTTCTTTTCCCGTCTTCTTCCTCCTACCTGTTCCACATATTTAATAACCACTCTCTCTACCCCTTCTCTCTCTTCCCTCCTCTCTCTCCCCCTCTCTACCCTCATTCCCTCTTTTTCTCTCTCTCTTCGGTGCTGCACCTGCTGGCTCTGCAACCACGTCGCCTGCCGGCCGGGGAAGAAGTAGGGCGAGGGATCTGGCGGGCGCTGCCTCCGCGCTCGCCGTGGCCGCCATAGATTCCGGCGGGGAGGTGCCCCCTTCTGCACCCGGTGGTGTGCGCATAGAATAACCTGTGGGAGCGGGGAGGTGGTGATAGCTTGCAATGCGGGGAAGGCCGGGATCGCTTTGGAGGGTCTCGCACGGCACAGCTGCCGGGTGTGTGAATTCATGAAGCTTGGAGAGAGAAGGAGCGCGAGAGAACGGGGAGGAGGTAGGGGCATCTGATCACCTCACAGCCCCACCCTCGCCCTTGCCTTGTGCCGTAATCCATTCCGCCCGCCGATCCTTTCCCCTTTTAAAATGCGGTTTTCGATCTCGAAGCTCGCAGTGGAGTCGTGGGGGAGGGGCCCGTGATCTGGTGGGTGACGCTCCCTTTTGCTTGGTCCGAAGATTCTTCCCCTCGGATTTCGTTTCGGTTTTTGTGTGGTGAATTCGAATTCTTCTGCTTTGAGCTCTGCGGTCTCTGTCTTCCTGATCGATCCGTGTGCTCGCTGCAATTTTTTGCTCGCTTCTGGTGTGCTTCTCTGTTTGTTTTTTTCTTTGAATTTTGCAAAATCTGTTTCTTTTTTTGTCATTTAAATTCGGTGCCTAGAAGATGCCGTCCCTTGGTTAGAATTCTTCTGTTTCAGAAAATTTTGCTTCCGCTGGACATTTCCTTTTCCCCCCTCTGCGGATATGCTTCGTCTTCTCTCTCTAACGCCAAATTTTAATTCTTCGTCGTCTAACTTCTTCTTCTTCTTCCTCCTCCTCCTCCTCCTCCTCTCTCTCTATGTTATCCGGTTTATCTCAGCTTTGCTTCTTTTCTGGGCCTCGCTTTGACCTTTAACTTGGGATTTGCTTTTCTTTTTTGCTTCTGCCGACGGCTTTTTCAAACCAAATTTTGGTTATCTGTCCGAAATCCGCAAATTTTGCATTTTTTTTTTCTCTTTCATCAAATTGGTCATCTGATTGGTTTCTGGGGCGCGCAGTGCGGGGCTCCAACGGCCGCCATCTCCTTGATCTCGTCTTTGTCGGGCATCTCAGGCTGCGGTGTGATAGAATTCTGGTGGGTTTAATCGTAGCTGGACACAGGCGGAAGTGAACAGTGCCCTGATAAGGTTGAGAACCTTGCTATCCTTAGAGTTTGGGTGCATCGTCGCAGGATGCCATCTGAAATCATGGAAAAGAGGCCCCTTTCCAACTTCTACATGGCATCTGCACCTACGTCGTTCTTTTCCAATGAAATCCGCTTGCCGACAGAGGTGGAGTAGCATCTGGGAACTATATTTGTTGTTCTTCCGGGTTTCTTTACTCTTGTCCTTGATGCCGTTGTTATTGTGCTTTCTATAACATTTCGTGCCTTTTTGGTTATGCAGAGACAAGTAGGATTTTGGAAGCCTGAATCTGTGCCTGATCATCATGGTTAGTTTATTCAGTGCAAATTGGTGTTTTACTTGTTTCTCTTACCTTCATGGATGATGCAATGAATGGAGTTTTATACCTCCTCATGCGTGCCTGAAATTCGCCTTTCTTAGAACTTCCCAGCATACCAGCAAGCTTTTGGGTGGATTTTAGAGGTGCTTGGAGCCCGAGTGCACATCTAGACAAACGAACCTTTTGGTTAATAGTGTTTTTAGTTTCAATTTCCCATCACCTATGTTATTCTTATGGGTCTTCACACACTATCATATAAATGGAAAAGAAATTCCGGTGTGCCATGTGCACTTGGATCCCGCCCTGCACTATCCAAGCCGTCCATATGAGGATGGGATCTCCTTTTTTCCCCTTTTCCTGCAGCTGTTGGATCAAAGATCACATGGTTTGGGTGGTCCCTAAGCTTGCATTCTTTTTCTCTTTCTGAAAAAAAGATTTTTTTTTTTTTTTTTGCCTTGGTGCTTGGTGTCCAACCTTGGAGATCAGACAGTGCCGCCCCTGATGTTGGAATCCACTTTGGACTGCAATGCCAGGGGTGTTGCGACAAGCATTATTATGCTCCTAAGTCCAGCTTATTCGTGTGCTCTATGTAATGCCTACTGTAACACAGATCCAAAAACTTTGGAATATGGTGCTCCCTCACTCCATTTATACACCTGCTCTTACAATGTATTTCATCTCAGTAAGTGTTATTTCCATTGAACACTGCTCATCTGGAAATAGGCATGATGCCTTGGGTTTGTCTTCTGTTAGATCTTATGTCAGGTTTCTTGTTTCTGCTTCGTATAATGCCAGTGGTACCACTTCTGCTTATGGTGTAAGAGAGTTAGAAGTATTCCATTGAACACTGCTCATCTGGAAATAGGCATGATGCCTTGGGTTTGTCTTCTGTCAGATCTTATGTCAGGTTTCTTGTTTCTGCTTCGTATAATGCCAGTGGTACCACTTCTGCTTATGGTGTAAGAAAGTTAGAAGTAGGGATTCCATAACTAACGTAGTTGTGCACGAAGCTAGACATGTGTAGACTTGTGGCAGATCATCATCATCATCATCAAAGTCTTATCCCATCTATTTGGGTCGGCTACATGAATCTTGTCCCGCCATCTTAATCTATCAAATGTCAAAGTTGAGGTAACACGTAGCAATGTCTTGTCCTTTCTAATTATATCTAACTATCTTATCTTAGGTCTTCCTCGATGTCTTCTATCTTTCTCTATTCTAATTCTATCACACCTTTTAATTGGTGTTAAACTTGGGCGACGATGTACATGGCCAAACCACCGCAACCGATTCTCCCTAAGCTTAATGTAAATAGGAGCTATATCTAAATTTTTACGTATATATTCATTCCAAATTTTATCTTTTCCAGTCTTACCACACATTCACTTTAACATCTTCATCTTAGCAATATATAATTTTTGCACACGATCTTTTCTCGCAGCCCAACACTCGGAACCATATAATATAGCAGGTCTCACAGCTGTCCTATAAAACTTACCTTTGAGTTTTAAGGGTACCTGCCAATCGCAAAGGACTCTAGGTGTATTTCTCCACTTCAACTAACATGCCTTGACTCTAGCAGTAACATCTTCTTAGATCTCTCCATTATCTTGAATAATAGATCATAAATATCGAAAGTTGCTACTTTTAGGAATAACTTGACCATCGATAGCGACTAAATCTACTTGATCAACATTTCTGTTACTGAAATTACATTTCATGTAATGTCTTAGTTCGACTAATCCTAAAGTCTTTGGATTCTAAAGTAGACCTCCATTATTCTAATTTATCATTCAAATTCTTAATATCCTCATCAATCAGAATAATATTGATGGGAATTCAAGACCAACGTACCACTGCATTACACATAATGGAGTGTATCTACTGTCGTTGGAGAGTCGTTCTGACTTCATTGTGACTAGAAAACTCAATGAAGCTTGTCTGATGTGTAGCTTATCGTTGGACAAGTCCATATATATATATTTTGTTTAGCCTATTTGAGATTCGTTTAAGCCCTTTTCTATTTTTTAAGAATTTTTTGTGCGATTTTCGCACTAATTTTTCATGTCAAGGGTATTTTGGTCCAGAGTAAAGTTTAGGGAGTAATTAGGGTTTGTTTTCTCTTTAAATATTCTTGTAAGACATATTTTTATTTTTCAATGAATATTTGCTGCGAATTTTGAGTTATTTTTTAGAGTTCCTCTCTGTGATGGAGAAGATGACCCTGCGACGGGGTTGAATCTGCCCTACGACGGGGCCGGGTGTGACCCCCAAGCTTCCGGTGCGATGTCGGAGGACTCTCCACTGTAGGTGTGACACTGGTAGTCTCCCATCCCCTTCATCCTCTTCGTCCCCCATCAAATTTGGTATCAGAGCAAACTTCGATCTTTATCACGCTACTATTTCATCTTGTCTTCACCACCGCTGTCCCGCTGCAACAACTACCGATCGCTGCCGCTACCACACCCTTCTTCCTCCTCTTTCTTCGTCCCATATCATTTTTTTCTCGGCGGCCCTTTCATCGGAACTACACAAGAAAAAGGGACAAAAATAGGTTATTGTTCACAGTGAACAGTAGCTGCGATTACTATTCGTAGGTGAACAATATTGCGGTGAACAGTACCACGATACTGTTTATACTGCTTCTCTCCTTCTTCCTTTCTCTCCTTCTTCCTTTCTCTCCCCGGTCTTTGTCTTGTAATGTAAAAAAAAAGTGCAAAAAAAAAGAGGGAGGGAGGAACCACCTTCCGCCAACAGCCTTAGCAGCCGCACTCGCTGCCAATAGCTCTACTGTCTGCATCCTCGTCACAGTCACCCAAACAAGCCCGAGCTAGCGTCACTGTAGCCATCGCTATCGTATGCTACTGACACCATCTGTTTCTGCCATTGTCGCTGCCGTCGACAATCCTTGTCATCGACTTTCTTGCATCATTCGTAGTCATGACTACCTCAATCTTCTACACTGGGGTTATGTTGCCTAACAATGCACATGCTGTCCTTGTGTGTAATAGTGGACTGGATGATAATTTTATTTCACAGACAATTGTTGATTTACTCTTCAAGACTAGATAAATTGTACTCGATGGTGATCGAGCGTTTATGGAGTTCTATGGGCCTTTCAAGGATGTTTCTCATGTTGATGGAGAATAGTGTACCATCCTTCCCAAGTCAGGGCCATACATTAGAGTTGGCAGAGATTGGATGGAGGAATGACATGCCACCGTGGATTACGAGCGACAGAGGTGCATCCTCCAGCCGCCTCACTTGAAAGGAAAATTCATTTTTCCAATCAAGTACCCTTCAAGTGTGGCAATGTCTTAGCCTGAAGATTCAAGCAAGGTCATGAAGTGTGAGGCTCACTCGACAACCATCCCACTAAATACAGGTACTTTGGACACCATCAGCAGTACATCATTATGATCTCCAGCCTTATCTTCTGTGAGGTCAGACCTTGACGTGCCCCTTGCCGCATCAGTTGTGGTGGCCCCTCTACCTACATCTAAGCCACTTTCATAGGATCAGACTATCATAGTTGCAGCTGGTCTTCATTTATTAGAGGATCCTTTATTTGCAGAGCCGATGGATAAGCAGGCTCAGCTGATCATCCTCACAGACAGGAACCTTGCCACTAGACCGTATATTTTCGATCAAGTGTGGTGCAAATTTTCAAATGATGCAAAGCAATACTCTATGCACTTCGATGCAGTTATTAGTTCTAGATTTGAGTGTTGTTCTCACATGTTGCAGTTACTATCATGATCCTCCGACACTACAAAACTTGAGGATGAGTTTTTTTGAACCAGGAGAGAATGATGGGAATCCAAGACCAGCGTACCACTGCATCACACATGATGGAGTGCATCAACCGCCGTTAGAGAGTCGTTCTGACTTCATTGTGGTTAGAAAATTCAATGAAGCTTGTCTGATGTGTAGTTTATTGTTAGATGAGTCCATAGATATTTTGAATAGCCTATTTGAGATTCGTTTAAGTCCTTTTCTATTTTTTTAAGAATTTTTTGTGTGATTTTCGCACTAATTTTTCATGTCAAGGATATTTTGGTCTATAGTAAAGTTTAGGGAGTCATTAGAGTTTGTTTTCTCTTTAAATACTCTTGTAAGACATATTTTTATTTTTTAATAAATATTTGCTGCGAATTTTGAGTTATTTTTTAGAGTTCCTCTCTACGATAGAGAAGACGACCTTGCGACGAGGTTGAATCTGCCCTGCGACAGGGCCGGGTGTAACGCCCAAACTTCCGGTATGATGCCGGAGGACTCCCCACTATCGGTGCGACGCCGGTAGTCTCTCCCATCCCCTTCATCCTCTTCGTCTCCCATCAAATATTATATGTAAATAACATACAGTAAGGGATGTCATCATGTAAGTGTTTAGTAATTTCATCCATAACTAAAGTAAAGAGATAACGACTTAAAGCTGACCTTTGATGTAGTCTAATAATAACAAGGAATTCAGACGTCTCTCCGGCAATAGACCTTACGCTAGTATTAGTCATCTCGTACATATCTCTAATCACATAGATATAACCTTTTGATACTCCTTCTCTAAAGTCTACCAAATTAGTTCCTTAGGTACACGATCACAAGCTTTATCTAAATCAATAAAAATCATATATAAATCTTTCCACATCTCTCTATATTTCTCCATCAATTTTCTCAAAAAGAAAATAGTTTATGTAATAGATCTACTGGGTATGAACTTAAATTGATTTTTTGAAACACTAGTAACACGTTTGAGACGCTTCTCTATTATTCTCTCCGAAAGTTTCATAGTGTAGGTCATAAGTTTAATTATGCGATAGTTATTGTAATTTTGAATATCTCTTTTATTTTTAAAAAAGAGAACCACAATACTTTTTTTTTTCAATCATCCAACATTCTCCTTTCTTTTAAAATCTTATTGAAAGGTCTAGTTAGACACTTAATACCTATATTACCTACACTTTTTCAAATTTCGATAGGTGTCCCATCTGGTCCAAGGGCCTTACCCACTCTTATTATTTTAAGAGCATCTTCAACTTCTGAAGATCTAATCTGTTGAATGTAATGAGAATTAATTTGTCTATCAAAATCATTAGTTTCTTTACAAAGATAGCCTCTGAATTGATTCTCATTTAATAATTTCTTAAAATAAGTACTTCATCTCTCCTTAATCTCAAAATCTTTTACTAGAATCCTACGATCCTATATCTAATATGATTAAGAGATTTACTCCTTTTTGTCTTTTAGTTTTGCAAGTTTAATATATATTTTTTACCTTCTCGAGTTCCCAACTTATGATAAAGTTCCTCAAAAGCTTTAAACTTAGTTTCACTATCTATTTTCTTAGTGTTTATTCTTGCAATTTTGTAATCTTTTAATGTTTGATCATTTTTACTTCTTTGTTATACTTTAAAGCATTCTCGCTTATTATTAATGGACTTTTGAATTTTAGTATTCCTCCACCATATTTCTTTTTTAAGAATTTTTTTACTTTTAGATTCACTTAAGATTTATGTAGCTACTCTTTTTATACAATTAGTCATTTTATTTCATATTATGTTAATTTCTCCCTCAGAATCCCATATTTTTTTTTAATAGACACTTTTTAAAGACACCTATATTCTCTCTTTTTAAGTTCCACTATTTAATTTTAGGCCAACTATTCACTATATCCTTTATCTTCCATTATTGAATATAATATCCATCACTAAAATCCTATGTTGACGGGTTAGACTCTCCCTAAGTATGACTTTACAAACTTTATATAATGATCAATCATTTTTTTTATAAGAAAATAGTTGATTTGACTTTTATACGTTCCACTTTTATAAGTTATTAAATGTTTATCTCTCTTTTTGAAATAAATATTTGTAATTATTAGATCATATGCAATAACGAAGTCAAGAATGGCAACACCATGCCATTTCTATCACTAAAACCAAAGCTTCTATGAACCCTCTCACAACTACTATTATTCTTTCCTATATGACCATTTAAGTCTCCTCCAACAAAAAGTCCTTTCACCATTAAGGATATTTTGGGTTATCTTATCAAAATTCTCTCATAATTCTTTCTTAACACTCTCCTCTAATCCTACTTAAGGTGCATAGGCACTAATCATATTTAAAACTTTTTCACCTACTACAAGTTTAACTAGTATGAGTCTATTTCCTTCCCTTCTAACTTCCACAACTTTGTCTTTTAACTATTTATCTATGATAATGACTACACTATTTCTATTATTACTTTTGCCAATATACCAAAGTTTGAAATCTTCAATTTCTTTAGCTTTAGAACATTTTCACCTAATTTCTTGTAACAAGCTATGTTGACCCTCCTATCTCTCACAAGTTTAATTAACTCTAAACTTTTACCGGTTAGGGTTCCTATGTTCCATGTAGTTAAATGAATTTTATTCTTATTGTTATTCATATGGACTAACTTCTTTACTCATGTTTGTCCAATGCACAAGAACTTTTGCCTGTTTGTCACTGCAACTAGGCGCCATTGCGGCGTGTCGCTTCTGTGGAACGCCCTAGTAACCCTTGCTCACTTTACATTACACCCGGGAGACGATGTAATGCGTCGCTTTCAGGAATGCCCTAGCAACCCTTTGCTCACTTCTCATTACATCCGGGGGCCGATGTAACACGTCGCTTCTGGGAAACGTCCTAACATTAGCACAAAAAATTGGTTCAGGATTCATGATTGAGTTGTGACAAATTTTATTAAGTGCTGTCGACTTGATGCAAACCTTCCTCCTTTCACATCCGGGCTTGGGACCGGCTAGGGCGGAGTTAGACCTGTGGTAGATAGAAAGTGAAATATTTGTCTCTAAAGTTCTGCTGTTGAGTTTTTGTCAATTTTATAGTTGCAATAATAGGTTTGGTGTTATGGGTATTATAGGCCAACCCAAATTGATGGGACAAGGCTCCGTCGTTACCTGCAGTGGCTATGGGCATGCTGCACATTTATTGACCTTATTACTGAAACTGATAATCTGCTTATGTGGCAGATCAGGCTGGAAAGAAAATGCATTTAGGTGCAGTCATTAGATGTGCTCTTTCTCACTCCCCAAAATTATTTGCAGCAAAAAGGATTGTCCAGGGATCAGCGATGTAATTGAATCAGGCATCTGAAACCACATCCTTGTTTGTGTTTATATTAAGTAGATAGGGTCACCTAATCAGCCAATCCTGATTGGTCAATTCATATCAGGATCACCCAATGCCGATCTGATTTCAAGGTGGCAGATCTGATCCCTCCTTGAATTAGAAAAAAAGGGAAAAATGCTACTTGGCTGAAATTGGTCCAAAATCGGCCAATTTCAGGCTGTTTAAGCCAATCCCGATGCCTATTTTGGATCAGATTTAGCGGGCTGATCCCAGGATTTGGTACAATCGTATACCTCTAAAATATTGGTGTGAATATTGCCTCTTAAAATAGGGTATTATCTTTGGGTGATACAATGAGGAAACATAGAAATAACCATGTAAATGGTGGTTATTGTATTTTTCACTTGACATTTCTCATTGCAAATTCTCAACATGGCAATATTAACCCTTATTTGTGTCACATTGGCCAACATCATCCAGTTCATATGTAGGAATAACCATGCAAATAATCCAAGATAGCACAGGGGAATTAAAGTTGTGTTTTTTATGGTGTGTGATTGTGTGAAACTCCATGTTAATTTCACATGGGGGAGCAATTGGTTGAGGAATAAGCAGCAGTGTTTTGTGGGATTGATGCTATACCGTGGTCAGTAACGGTTGGGTCTATGGCCACAATCCAAACCAAATGCTACCTTATCATCACAATCCAAGCCCTCTACCTTATTATATATTTATGTCCATTATGCCTGATTCATAGGTATACATATCTGCGACAAATATGGATATCAGTTCTAGTATTCACCCGATGCTTATCTTAGGAAATTTGGATTTATCCTTCTCATATGAGGCAGATATGATATGCATCAATGCATGTGTTTGTGCTTACCTCTGAGTGCCTTGTTTACCCACCTATCATGTTGCCATAATATATTTATTAGAGTTCTAGAATCACTTTCCTACTAGGATATTACTTTGCTGGATACGTTTTGGAGTCTGCAAACTGTTAGCAAGCAGAAACTAGAACCTTGTGATGTGAAGCATGGCCTTTGGCCCTCATAGGTATCACTCTCATTTCCGGGGTTGTTCTGTTAGGTACTAGGTGATAGAGTTGTTTAACCCTTTTTTTTTTTGTCTTTGTTAGGCTCCAAATGTGATATTCATGAAAAAGGAATTATTGTAGAATTTGAACCGAGATTTCTAGATTGACTACTACAAGCAGTATTACACCTTTAATTGTGAAATATCGGTGCTCAAGACACATAAGAGCTTTAGCCATGCTTCGACTTGTGATCAACACACAAATAAAAAAGAAATATGCACTAAAAAAAGGTCCATTCTTGCATTAGTAATTTGCTGAGTGACGTGTTCTACCACTTATTCTAAATTTCTACTATCTGATTGCAGCCCACTATTTTGTTGCGTAGTGCTCATGTTTTCATTTTATGCACTAGTAATAAAAGACATTTCTGTTTATACTCTGCAGGAATTGAGGGGATGCCATTGGTCCCTGGAAGCAAGTCTATTACACCACCACCACGGGAAGAGTTTCAAGCAATAGGGTCACCTTCATTGGGCTCCTTGGAACCTCCCTTTTTATTCAAGGATTCTAAAAACAAACTTAGTGTTGATCACCAGTCGGCAATTGCAGAAAGGATGGCTAGGCTGTCCGTGGCTCCTTGGAAGACTACAGAGCAGGATTCAGGGCGACAGCCAAATGTACATGGCCATCCAGCATCTCTATATATGGACGGAAACAAGAATGGCTTCCAATATGAAAATGGTCTCTTCTCCTCCTCTTTTTCAGAAATATTCAACAGACAGCGTAAGCTATTCTCATACTCTAAAGCGCAATATTTTCAATTCAGCTGAATAACAATTCTGTAGTTTTTTTTTCCCCTGTTAAGCCATTTCTTGTTTGAGAGAGAGGTATGCGTATGTATGTAGCAATAACCAATTAAAGAAATAAAAAGGAAGCGATGGTGAATGCCACAGGCTTCTGGGAGATAATAGGCACATAGTTGACAATTGTCCTGTTTGTGTGATAGAGGTCCTTGTTCAGCTATTTTGAATCTGTTTTTGCATATCATCACTAGTTTAATGAAAGCACATATTAGTTTACCCTTTTCACTTTTGTTTTGCAGTGAGGATATCATCTGATGCTTTTTTCTGCCGTTCCACCAATACTGTTAATGCTCAATCCACCACTATTGCCAATGCCAAGTTAGGAGAGGATGAACCTTTCGAAGCATCAGAAGAAATTGAAGCCCAGACTATAGGGGATCTTCTTCCCGGTGACGATGAATTACTTTCTGGTGTCATTGATGACCTTGAATTTATATCTCGACCCAACAGTGGTGATGATGTGGAAGATGATTTATTTTATAGTGGTGGAGGAATGGAACTTGAAGCTGATGATAGCATGGATTATAACAAGAACTCAGACCTTACTGGTGGAATCCCTAACAGTCAACAGGGGGTGCTAACTGTTCCCTTTGCTGGAGAACACCCACACGGTGAACATCCCTCTAGGACACTTTTTGTGAGGAACATAAATAGCAATGTTGAAGATTCTGAGCTACGGACTCTTTTTGAGGTACTCATTTTTATCATATGCCGATGTGTGTGTGTGTTTTTGAGTTATGACCCCTTTCTCTTATGAGTTTTTTTGTACCTTTTTATATGCGGTGTCATATTCCACATGTATACAGCAATATGGAGACATACGCAATATCTATACAGCCTGCAAGCATCGTGGTTTTGTTATGATTTCATACTATGATATAAGGTCAGCACGCAATGCAATGAGAGCACTTCAAAATAAGCCTCTAAGACGGAGGAAACTTGACATACACTTCTCAATTCCCAAGGTATATATTCTCATCTTTTAGTACTGGATTATGATACATGGGTTGTGGGATTTCAAGTTTAGCTCTACATTAATTCAGACTATTGAGGTTTACTCCCATATAGGACTCTCTGTGGGTGCCTTCCGTTATATATGTTGAGGATTCACTCAACTTAATGCCTAGGTTTTGGGTTAGAATTCGGGGCTTTAACATGCTATTGGAGCTGGGCCTTTCCTAATGTGCTATCTATTATGTATTCTACTCCACCCAACCCGTTCATAATGCCACTTATGCCGTAACAATCTGGATTTGGCACCAGGGGGTGTTGAGGTTTAATCCCTATTCGGATTCTCTGTAGGTGCCTTTCCTCTATATATGTTGAGAATTCTCTGTAGGTGCCTTACGTCTATATATGCTGAGGATTCTCTATAGGTGCCTTCCCTCTATATATGTGGAGGATTCCTTCAACTAAATGCGTAGGTTTTGGGTTAGAATTCAGGCGTTTAACATGTGTGAATACTCCACATTGGAATGGGGACAAAAACAATATATGTTTAATAGATGGTGCCTACTCCACTCAGTGCCTTAAGGTTTTGAGTTGATGGTATCAGAGCCGATGGTACGAACCAGGTCCCTTGTCTTTGTGGTCCATGTGACAGAGCCTAAAATCGGCCTGCATGTGAGGGGGCGTGTTAGAATAGTCCCACATATATGCTTAATAGATGGTGCCTACTCCACTCAATGCCTTAAAGAGTTGGACGACCCAATAAGTTCAATACAGGCGAAGTTACTAAAAAGATAAGTTGGAATAATTATGAATCAATATGAAGATGTATGCACTCTGAAGTGCATAAGTACTAGTGAACATTTATTATTCTTTGTCTAATAAATTTCTTATTTGACTTTGTTCCTTGAACCATGGTTTAGAAGACCTACTAGATTGGGTCAGAATTGGCTGACCTGGTTTATTCTTAGGCAGCCTGTCCAAGGCTGACTAGACTATGTGATTCATATAGCGCGGCAGGGTATGTTGACCAGTTCAAAAATAGCCAAGGGTCCCAAAAGGGGGGACTGATTGGCATGTTACAGCTGCCATGTGTTTGCAGCTTGCCTAAAGACAGTATGAGGTTTCAAATATCATTGAGGAAATTGAATAAACCAATTGACTTCATACTCAAAACATGCAAGTTGATGAGATTAATATCTTACACTCGCATTTGCAGGGCACCGCTGATAATAACCCACTCTTCCTCTGTGTGTGTGTGTGTGTATGTGTGAGCACATGTGTGTGTCTCTATTTCTTTGTGTCAACAGCAGCAGGAGGTTGGTCGCATCCATGTATCTCTGAAAAATGTCATCAGGGTTTCCGTACCTGTACTGCATCATGCAATCCTAGCTAGGTCCATGTTCCCAAAGGCCTTAGAGAGCAAGAGGATCTGATGCCCACAGGCTGTTCCATTTTAAAGAGGGATGGCTGGGAGAAAGCCTGAACTCGGCTAGGGTCTCAGTTTAGTGGTTCTGTAGTGGTTTGTGTTGCCCTACTTTGGAGCCAACCCTGACCCTTTAAGCCTTGATTGTAAGGTACATTGGCAACTTTTTCTTTTCACAATTTTGTCTGTGTCTCTTTTCTGCTTTTCTCTGTTTATCTTCTCATTTCTACCATCCTGATGACAGTGAAAAATGACAACAGAGCTATGGATGACAAGAGAAAAGTAAGCAAGAAATTGTAAACTTAACAATCTGACCAGGCAGTGTATTGATAGACGAAGCTTTGATGTAAAAAACCTGAAAATTTGGAACCAATTTGTGTTATGTTCAATGATTGCCAAATTTCATCCTGTGAAAATGCGTTCAGTAATTAATTGGTTTGGAGTGTTATGTTGCTTGATAATTATCTATCTTATATATTAATAAGCCAAGAGAAGTCTTCTTTATAGCGTGACAAGTGGGCAAGCCCTTTGTCTATCCGCATGTGTGGAAAATATATCGGGAGGATTTTTTTTATTTTTTTTTGAAATGTGATATAGGGAGGAAATTTAGATGCACTTAAGATATGATATTAAAAAGAAGTAGAGTGGATTGTTTGGTTCAGGCACATGGGTGGAGATGTGTGTGTGTGTGTGTGTGTGGTTGCAGGTTTGGGGGGGGGGTGAGTGATGCTGGCTGTGCACAGTGGAAGTTGTGCTTGTGTTATATATGATTGGATCAGACCTTTTTGTATCTGGATTATGTAAGTGAATATTAGGATTCTTGTGTGCATGTGGTTGTATCCAATTTGTTCATGTATCTGCCAATGAGGAACATAATTCATGCAGATATGTTGTTTTTTTAATGATCTTATGGACATTTATCAACAGGACTTTGTTTTAATGGCCTTCTGGATATTTATCAACAGGACAATCCGTCGGATAAAGATATTAACCAGGGTACACTAGTGGTGTTCAACCTTGATTCTTCTGTTTCAAATGATGATCTCCGTCAGATATTTGGTGTTTATGGGGAGATTAAAGAGGTATAATATTTTTAAAACTTAAAGTTGATATTTATAGAGTAAGGATTCAGTTATTCTGCTGGTGTACAGATCCGTGAAACTCCGCACAAGCATAATCACAAGTTTGTGGAGTTCTATGATGTCAGAGCTGCTGAGGCTGCTCTTCGTGCTTTGAATAGAAGTGACATTGCAGGAAAGCGAATCAAGCTTGAGCCCAGCAGACCTGGAGGCGCAAGACGGTGGTATTCTTTTATGCACACTTTGCTTTCATTTATGCTCCCCCAGTAATATGTAAAATCATGTTGATTTTTTACTCCAAGAATATTAGATTATACCAATGCTTGAAATTTGAGGGATGCTTTTCTGAATATGATAAGTTACCCCTGAAGGCAAAGAAAAATCAAGACTAGTGTTAACTTTTCTATGCAGAACGAAGGAATAAAACAAATAGTCATGGGATGGTTGTTAGCTAATTCCCTCATGTGGCTCATAATCAGTTAGAGCAGTTTCAGTCTGACACCGCTGACAATGCTCCCCTCATTATCTTTCCTTTTCTGGGATTTGTTCTGCCAGCATACTGTGTTTATTTGGTTTAATTAACTCAAATTACATTCTGTGGTAGACTGTTAGTGTTCCTGACATCCATATATATCTGCCTTGTAAATGTCTTAGTTTGCACAATGTTTCTCCTGATTGATGTTGTTGATTTATTCTTCCACTGCTTGGGTTCCTCCTGATCCATGTTTGGTTTATTCTTCTGCTGTTCGGGTTCCATCTGATTCATGTTCTTGATTTATTCTTTTGTTTCTTGGACAGGGCACTAAATCTTTGTAGTCATTTTGGTGAAAGAATGCGGGCATTGTTTAAAATTGGTTTACCATAAGAAATATTCTGGATGGGTAGATGATATATTAGAGTATAGCTAGATAAGTATAGGCTAAGACTGTGCTGTCCCTCTAGCCTCTTTTATCTTGGTTCATTCTGCTGCTTATGGAAAGCAGTACATTTTCATAAACATTATTCTGCCATGGAAAAGCCTAGGAATTATATGAAATGGGTTTAGTCATGGGCAAACTTCTGATTTAGTTGGCCTCACTTTACGATGCTGCCTCATCCATGATGAGCTATATACATGTACATATACATACATACATTCACACATGGATGTGTATATATACATGCATATACATATATACGTATATAGGGAGCTGATACTATGTGCTCCTTTTTATATCTGCTGACAGTGCACTCCTCACTTTTAGGGTGTTGTGGCGCCTTCGGCGCTTAAAATTCACGGGTGTTAAAAGAGAGAGAGAGAGAGAGAGAGAGAGAGAGAGAGAGAGAGAGAGAAGCCTGGTTCGGGTGGCACAGAGAGGAAGGGCTTTAAGAAAAAGAAAGAAAAACTGTGGTCCGAGGTGAACATGGTGCCGTTGATTGGATTGCCCATCTGGGCAATCTGCCGAGGTGCCAATGGATCACCCCAGATACTGCTTGGTCAATTTCTTTCTTTGTTTTGGAGAAAAAACAATGCTGCCTGACCTTGATCAGGCAGCAGTCGTACAATCCACTGACAGCATCCTCAGACACAGCCTTCGTTCTTGTTGGGCCTTCATTTTAAAAAACTGTTTCTGCATTGTCTGAAGATGGTTGCTTCTCTGAAATGTCAGTCCAGATTTGACCTCCACCAGAATTACAAGGCCATCCATATATAATTGTTTCGGCCTTAGTAGAGTGCTTCTCATCCCTTATGACCATATTGGTTAACTGTAGTGTTGCTGAATGATTTTAAGCCTGAATATAGGACCAGGAAAGGAGAATCAGCTTTTACTGAAATATGTTTCAACTTATTGATATTCTTTGCGGTTTCTGTAAAGTACAAGAACACCTTACTCACCAGTATTTTCTTCCATAGCAGCTCGATGCAGCAGTTTTCCTCTGACTTGGAGATGGAAGAAACTAATGGATGCCACCCACAAGGAAGCCCTCTTGATAATTCACCTTCAGGAGGTTATGGTATGATACTGGCATACATGACCTTGTTGTACTTGTATCAGTATAATCAGTTGCTCTTTCTTTGCCATGATAGTCATATGCTGATTCTTACTTTCTTAGTGTTTTCCTCAGGCTCAATCTCAGTTGAAGCAATTACATCCAACGGCCTTGATAGTGAATCCTTTCGGGGTGTACTCTCTACTGTTCAGTCACCAATTAACCCCTTTGTGGATAACAAATTTCCTGAAACCTCAGCCACTGTTTCTCATAGTTTGTCCTCCCCAATTAGGGTTGCATCAGCAGGAAACCACAATAATCAACCTGGGCCTATTGAGCACAGTCGTTCACTGGGACAGATGAACTTTGGATTCCAGCATATGTCACCGCTACATTCCCGTTCACTTGCTGAGTATCATGATGGTGTAGCTAATGGTATTCCATTCGGTTCTGCGAGCACTACACCTTCCATGGCTATAAATATCAACTCCAGACCTACTGAAGCTGTTGACAACAGGCATGTTCATAGAATGGGCTCAGTTGGGCCAAATAGCCAGTCCTACGAACACAATGAAAGTGGTAAGTGCAAAAATGTGTAGATGCGTTTCAAAATTTGTAACTGCTCTAAAGATTATGAAGTTCCATGCTTGTTTTATTGGTCTTCTCTCACTCAATTCGTCCAACAATTTGCTCCTCGATAATTGTCTCCTTACTCATGTTTGCAGCTTTTGGAACTTCAGGGAACATGAGTTGCCCTCTTCATGGACATCAGTATGTTTGGAGTAACACCAATTCATATAATCATCCTCATCGTTCACCAGGGCATGTGATGTGGCCAAATTCACCGTCATTGACCAACAATATTCCTGCTCCTCTGTCCCAACTGCACGGGCTTTCAAGAGCGCCATCACATTTGTTGAACACAGGTCTACCCTTGCATCATCATGTTGGCTCAGCACCTGTAAACCCCTCTCTCTGGGACAGGCGACATGCTTATACAGGAGATGCTACTGATGCATCTGGTTTTCAGTCAGGCTCTCTTGGTAGCATGGGGTTTCCTGGCAGCCCTACATTGCATGCTCTGGGACTTGCTGCTCATAATATTTTCCCTCACATGAGTGGTAACTGTATCGAGCCTTCAATGTCTTCACCTCATGTTGGGCTGCCTTCTCCTCAGCAGCGGTGTCACATATTCCATGGTAGGAACCCTATGATCCCAGTGCCTGCTACACTTGATGCTCCCAATGATCGGGTCAGGAGCAGGAGAAGTGATGCAAACTCAAACCAGGTCGACAATAAGAAACAATATGAACTTGACATTGAGCGCATCATTCGGGGGGAGGATTCAAGAACAACATTAATGATAAAGAACATTCCCAATAAGTATGCATTCTTCCAACTGGAACATTCTTTAAAAAATTGTCTGGAAGCAAATGCAAATGGGTATTCAGTCTTCTTTGTTTTCTTTATGGTTTACAGGTACACATCAAAAATGCTTTTGGCTGCTATTGATGAGAATCACCGAGGAACTTATGATTTCATTTATCTTCCTATTGATTTTAAGGTAAGTTGTTTGCGGGCCATTGGTCATCTCTTTTTTCCCTCTTATAGATGTTGTTTCACTGGCTCTCTGTTTTCTGTTCCAGAACAAGTGTAATGTGGGCTATGCATTTATCAATATGGTTGATCCTCAGCAAATCATTCCATTCTTTAAGGTTCTTGTTTCTCTTCCATTTATGATACAAATATTTCCAAATCTCTTTTCAGAAAGTCCCTTTGTCATAGTATCTCGGATTTGCCTTTTCATATTGTAGAAGTCTAACGAAGGTTTGGTTATCTTTCCAGACATTTAATGGTAAGAAATGGGAGAAATTTAACAGTGAAAAGGTGGCATCACTTGCATATGCTCGCATCCAAGGGAAAGCTGCTTTGATAGCTCATTTCCAAAATTCAAGCTTAATGAACGAAGATAAACGGTGCCGTCCTATTCTATTCCACACAGACGGTCCCAATGCAGGTGATCAGGTATGAAACAACCTGAATGTATACAGAAATTCAGGTACATGCATTACGTAATAATGAGTTACCTTGTGGTGGATCCCATTTTTCTGGTGTGTACACTTTGCTATAGTGCACTTACCTTGATGCCCTTAACAGAGATGATTGAATTTTACTAGTTTGCGTGATTCCCCTCACTGGCCCTGCAGGAGCCCTTCCCTATGGGTATCAACATCCGAAGCAGGCCTGGCAGGCCCAGGATGACGACCAATGAGGATAACCATCAGGAGAGCACACCAGCCACTGCGAATGGGGAGGATTCGTCCAGTGGAATTGACCCTTCATCTGGTCCAGCCAAGGACTGTGAGTGAACCAAATTGTGCACCTTGCCGCTAACTTGAGATGGAGACCGCAATCTGAACACATTTGCCCTTTTCCCCATTTTTGTCTACAGTTTTTGGTGTTATTTATGTATGGTTATGGGGGTCAAACAACCAATCCTCTTGGGTACTTTGTGGTGCATGGCCAAGGGAGTGAAGGGGGCTTCCATTTTTTTCCCTTGAACCATTTAATCTACAATTGAGGCTGACTACAGAAGGTCACAGGGAAGGGCTCTGAGATTTTTGATGATCTTGTGAGGAATATGTACAGGAGTCTCCCAGCACAGGGGACGTTGACAAAATTTTGCCCATTTGAGAGTCCCTTTTCTGCACCTTCTTCCATTTTTCTGCTGTTTTTTCGTGTTAAGTTTTGTAAACCAAGTGAAACATTTTGTTTTGGGAGCTAGGCACAATGGGACCACTTGGCTACCTCTGTTTATAATAGTACGACCTTTTGAAGTGCTGTTGCCTGTTGTGTGTACTTGGACTAGAATGCTGATGCCTTTGGTTATGGTACGCTGTGATTTTGATGTTTTCTTTTATCTGTGATTATATGTTTACAACGCATCTTGCACTATTCTAAAATTCGGTGATCCAACCAGCAAATTGCCTGATCTGGATCGGATCGATAGGATTGTTGGTTGGATCACTCGATCTGCAGTAAAGGTTATTCTGCACTCATTTCAAATTCTTTCCCTGGGAGAATCAACATGTTCTCTCAATATTGTCATTTTTCCTTCGTGTTCTCAAATGAGCCATTTCACTAATCTCTATAATTTGATAACAATAGAGGCTAATCATTAAATGTGAGTGACTTGGTGAGATTAACTTAACCCAAAATAATCGCATCAGATGATGTTTATGATGAGGAGGAAGATGATCCGGAGGAAGATGACTAGGTTGTTAATGGGCATGCCGTAAGTCCATAGTCCAGCCTGACCTTATCTCAACGTGCTTGTGCATCAGAAATGGAAGAGTAATACTTGTTATAATATCTTCTAGAATTATAGTACGACTATCATCTATTGGGTGATTAGATGGCACTTCACATCTAAGGCCTGTTGTACTTTCTCCAAGAGATTGCAGCAGCCATGTACCGTCCGATGCATCTGTTGGTTGGTGATTGCACCACTATTGGTATTTCAGTGAGTATTGTTCTTAGAAATTAAAGATAATCTCATTTTCTGATCGAACTAGGTTTACAAAAGATGATTAGTCTATTCAGTCAACGGGCTATGCTTTGACAAGCTTGACCCCCAAGCCTGTTAAAACATGATAATATCTCTAGACATACAATTATATCTATTTCTACAACGTATAGGTGTATCATCCTCGGGTTTTTATCACATGTACACGCCTAATAGTCTCGATACACAGCATCCAGGGTCAATCTAGGACCAGGTTATCTAATGTTTGGAATGAATCAAATATACTAATTTCTGAATAGATCAAAAGTCTTTTCTATTGTATCATCCTCTATTAAATTACCATCAATCAACATGATATTCAACTAATTTGAATTCCCAGTGCCCCTACAGTGGTTCTTGTTTTTATAGAGATTTTTGCATATAGATTTGGGTGTGTATATATATACGTGTGGTGTGTACGTGCGCACGTGCGTGGAACATGGTCGCATAGTACATTTCAACCTTACTCCCATATTAAAAAAAATAAAATAATCATTAACATTCTAAATATTCAATTAACTCCTAGGATAATTTTTATATCTTAGAGCTTAGTTTTCACTGTCCGATCGTATTTGAATTGTTTGTAGCTGATCAATAGGGTGTGAGTAAAATGATGATGAATATTAAAACCTCATGAGATGAGAACATCTCTGAGGGTAATATGATCAATTTTGTATTTTTTAAATATTTTTATTATTTTTTAAAAATCAGATTTACAAATACCCAATGAACAGTCACAATTGAGTTTCACGATCGGTCGGACGATCAAAAGAAAATCTCAATGGAGTAATTGAATATTTTAAAATTTATGATAAGTTTTATTTTATTTTAATATAAAAAATAGTCGGGAACAATGTGCACGATCTGATTGCACGCTATTGTAGTCCGTTCACATGTATAAACTATCAAATTTGTACGTATATTATAAATACCGCTAACATCCTCGTAAACATTACAGTTATATACTAAAAAGTTCTACTATATTTAAGTGTGTGTATATATATATATATATATATATATATATATAATCGAGTTTTAATGAATAGTGTTTCTCAGTTTTTTACTTTTAGATTTTTTTTGGATCATCCAATCAAAGATCATATTGTTAAGATATAATAAAATTCATAACAAAATTTTCAAAAAAAAATCCTTTTAGAAGAATGTTGTGGTGTGATTTGACTGTATGTACTATTTTCAACTCAGTTCCCATATTAAAAAAGATTATCATAAATTTTAAAATATTTAATTACCCCTTAGGTCAATTTTTACCAGGACCTTATTTTTATCGTCCAACCGTAGTCATGAAACTCAATTATAGCCATTCATGAAATATTTGTAAAAAATAGAAAATTTGTTATGTTACTCTTAAGATTGTTTTCATATCCTAGAGTTGGTATTTATCATCAATTTGTTTGTATCCGATTGAACGACTACAATCGATCGAGGGCTGAAAATTAAAATGTAAAAGATGAGAAAACTTTTAGAAAGATAATTAAATAGTTAAATATTTATAATATATAAAATTTAGTTTTATATGAAGACACGGGGAAAACGTAACGTATGGTTCGACACAGAAGAGATTTGTAAACCCCTGAGGTGGGTCCCACTATGGAGCCCGTATTCGGAAGTTTTCTACCAGCGCGAGATCTCCGAGCAACATGTGGGCCGTTGGATTGGTGGCGTAGCATATGCTGCTAGGAGGTAGCTGCCTTGTCTTTGAAACGCTAGGCGCGCCCCAGGTGTTCGCGGAAAAGCCTGAACCAGGCCGGCATCACACGTTGCTGGCCAGGCTGCTCTCTCCGCCCTGTCCGTCGTCGGCGTCGAGGGGCCAGGATGATGCCGCTGAGAAGGGCGCTGCGTCCATGGCGAGCGCAGATCTCCCATTCCAAGACCTGCTTCCCCTCCATCCGCCTTGCCGGCATTACCTACTCTTCCACCTCCGTGGGCGAACAGGTAGTAGCAGAAGAGGAGCCGCCGTATGCAGACGTGCCGCGCCTGGGAAAGAGGTGGGAGAGGAAGCCCTACCCAACGCCCGTGAAGGAGCTCATCCGCCGGGCCAAGCACGAGCGCGTTTTCCGCCGTGCCAACCCCTGCCGCCCCCTCGACGACCCCCCGGTCAATGGCCTCCTCGTCCCCGACCTCGTCCCCGTCGCCCTCCGCGTCCACTCCGCCTGGCGTTCCCTCCTCCTTGGCCTCCCCCGTCTCACCTCCCACCCGACCCTCCGCGCTGCCGTCCACCGCTGCCGCTCCTGCGGGGAGCTCCACATCGGCCGCAGCGGCGGCCACCTGATCCGAAGCTGCGAGGGCCCCGGGAGCGCCGCCAGGGGCGGCGCCCACGCCTGGGAGTGGGGGGGTGTCCGGGACCTAGCGCGCCTCCCCTACTGCTACCACCTCGACGACAGGGTCGGCAGGCCCAGGGTCGGCCACAAGGAGCGCCTCCTTGTGCCGCGGCTCCCCGCGGTGGTGGAGCTCTGCGTCCAGGCGGGGCTTGATCTCGAGGGCTACCCGGCCCGGCGGCGGACGAGGCCCGTCTATGCCGTCGACGGAAGGATCGTCGACTTCGAGCCGGAGGCGGCGCCATCATCGGCTGCGGGCTCGCAGCCTCCAATTATGCCGAGGGAAGAGGAGGAGGAGGAGGAGGAGCTGAGGGACGTGGCGGCGAGGACGATGGAGGCGTGGCTGGGGATGAGGGCTGGGGCGAAGAGGTTGATGGAGAAGTATGCCGTGCAGACCTGCGGGTACTGCCCGGAGGTGCAGGTGGGGCCGAAGGGACACAAGGTGAGGCGGTGCGGGGCGGCAGGTCACCAGTTCCGGGCCGGGCTCCACGCCTGGCAGGAGGCCACTGTCGACGACCTGATCGGGACGGCGTACGTGTGGCACCTGAGGGGGGACCCCGGCGGGCCCCCGCCGGCCAACGAGCTCAAGAGGTACTACGGGAAGGCGCCCGCCGTGGTGGAGCTCTGCGTACAGGCGGGCGCACCGGCGCCGCCGCAGTACCGGAGCATGATGCGGCTGGACGTCGCCCTCCCCGGCCTCGACGAGCGGGACCTCGTCGCCTGAGCTGCAGAAGATGGAGGAAGAAGGGGCCAGCAAGAAGAGGAAGAAGGCCCCCATTGACCTCTGAAGAAGAATTGTGTAGGCTAGGGGTTACAATGGGAATGAGAGGAGGAATGCTTTGCAGCAGGAAGTCTTTGGATTTGGACTGAACAGAGGAGGAGGAGGAGGTATGACAGCAATTGCAGGTTAAGAGGAGGTGCTGAACTTTGGTGGAGTGTTGCATATGGCTTGATCAATTGCAGGTAGTGAATGGGAAGTCCTCAGTGTGAGCTGAACAGACAAAAGAGGAGGAGAAGAAATCCAAATGGCTTTGAATGAAACAAGAGGCAAGTCTCTGATTTGGACTGGACAGAGGGGAAGAAGAACTGCACATTGCTTACAGTGGAGTAAGAGGAATGTGTCCTCACCATTGCAACACTGGAGGAAGAATGCAGGACAGCAATTGCCTGTTTCATGGACGGATCTTTGTCTCATTGAACAATGAAATAAGAAGCAGGTGGTTTGTGAGCAAGGTTCGCCGTACCGGATCGATTCGGACGACTCGTATCGTATCAGGACGAATCCGAATCTGTGCGACTTGACCGAGTCTATAAGATTTGGCCATGTGACTTGTACGAGTCGGCACGAGTTGACCCGACTCGTACTGGATCATGAAAAATCCGAGTCGATCCAACTCTTCGAGTCAGCGAATCTTGCTTGTGAGGCCATTGGCAGCTTAGGTGAGAACTAGTATTCATTGGAAAAATACTGTATATCGACCATGGAAACGTGCTGAATATTTAGTGTAGAATTGACATGCGACTCGTTGTGTAAATATGATGGTGGCCCTGGGCACACTTCACTTTATCTCGTATGACACCATGCTCACGATGTTCTGTACGAAACATTTTAGAAGCATCTACCTAATAATCTCACGAGAGGCAGCAAAAGTTTGACTTGTTATGTAATCTTTTGGATAATTTTCTTTTTTCTTGGTTGGTGACCTCCAAAAGTCATGTTGTAGAATGCTCTACAGAAAGCAATTAACCATTAATTATTGACGTTAATTATTTTGTCCTGAAAAAAGGTGATTGAAAGCATAGAGAGATGCCTATTCTTCTGGTTCTCTAAGCTTCAATTATTCATGCATCGTTGTTCCGTGTCCTAAAAAGCTTCCGTGAAACTCTCAACCAGAAGCAGAATTCTGGTGTCTAATTCCACGGATATGAGCTCATGCTCGGATACAGTCAATGATCTCCTCCCTTGGCCCCAACTTAACGAGTGCTTCTCACCTCTAGGAGACAAGCAAGGTCCCATTTTTCATGCATTCCACCATGTGCAACCCGGAAACAAGACTGCACATCCAATGTTTGTTTCTCTTGAATCACCTCTAATATTCTTGTTCTTATCAACATTTTTTTTCTTGGTTCATCTCTGACGTTCTCTTGTTCTTGATTTGTCTCTTGGGATGATGGTGATGTTGAGGGAAGGAACTTTAGGTTCTCTCCAATAAGATATTATCTACTTTGACCCATAAGGATGATCTTGTAGCTTGATTATTTTTATGAGAAAAAAGGACCTTTATTAGGAGGAAGGTGAGAGATCCTTTTTATAAGCATTGGGTTTGAGAGGGTCTGATTCAATCTGGCCCATATGCTGAGTGGGCCGGCCTGATAAGAGGCGCCCAACATTCCTGTCGAGGCCCAATGGGTTCTCCCGGCCCATGTGAACAAGTTCTCGTGGGAGGCATTTGAATTTGAAACAGACCCCGACGTCCTGCAGGACGTGAGGGAACTTCCCGCCAAAGGAAGTCCTTTATGAACCCTTCTCCGATTTGTTGATAAGGGAAACCAACACCATATAAGGAAGTTAGAATCTCGTCCTACCCCGAGACGAGATCAGACTTACTCTATACGTCCTTATAAAGGGAACCTCCTGGAAACCTCAGGAGGTACGTCCTAAACTTCAAATTACACTACTGGTGCCTTTGTTCTCTTATGCGTCCTGACTTAGGTATCAGAGGGAGTTCCCCTGGATCGGAACTGGGGTATCTTCTGACCTAGTGTCTGTCTTGCAGGAGCTGTGGGGAGATCTCTATAATTTAGGAGAGTTCTAGCTGCCTGATTCAGATCGGACAAATCTCCGATCCAACATTCTTTGGCGTCGTCTGTGGAAAACTTCAATAAAAAGTCATGGCAAGAAGGAACATCAATCGTTTTCAGCGCAGCCTTCCCATCGACCCTCCTGCTTTGCCAATTGATGTTCTCGCTATCCCTCCACCTGTTCAACCCCTGGTCACTCAAGTCAACACGCCTTTAGCGCCTGGCGTTGCTCCTAACGGGTCGGACACCTAGCCCCGTTGGGGGATCTCTAGCAAGGAGAACTCTCGGTCGTGATAGCGTTGCTGAGGCACCTACAAGAGAGGCTCGACCGTGTGGAGGGCCTCAGAGCGGGTGACCCTGAACCAACCAATCCACAACAAAAGCTCCAACAAGCCGCCCCTCCTGGCTCCTAAACCTCACAGGGACCCCAAGATCCGCATCAAGGAGATCAACAGCCTGAGATCGGCCAACCAACCCATCAGGTGAGCCGGGGGCGATCACGACGGCGGTCGGACAAGGGTGATGCCAGTGCCAACGATCCTCAGCCTCCTCCAACAATTTTGCCATTGCCTCCTCGGAGCGTCACATTCACCGTAGATGAGGGAGATGCGCTTCTCGGGGAAGGTCTGCTGACCGCTCTTTGGGGTCCTCTGCTTCTCGGAGCAAGCGGACTTCTCAGGGAGGTCACCATCGTTCCAAGCACTCTTCCAGCAGAGATCGCGTTCGGAGGTTAGAGGAGCGCGTAGAAAGGCTGCTCCAAATGATTGGGATGTCGGCTTAGATGATGGAGATGGTGCCCGGTCGTGCTTTACCCGACAGGAGCTGAAGGCATCCCTGCCGTACCGCTTCAGCATGCCATCACTGAACAAATACGACGGCATTGGTGATTATGATGACTACTTGTAGTCCTTCAAAAACACCTTCGATTTGTTGGATGCACCCGATGCTATCCAGTGTCGTGCCTTCCCTACGACCTTGAAGGGATTAGCCCAGCGATGGTTTGTACAACTAAAGCCTAATTCCGTCGACAACTTCTCTGAATTGAGAAGGGTCTTTTGGAGCAACTTTGCGGCTAGTTGGCGCACGCTAGCTACGACCACAACACTATCCTCTATGAGGTAGGGAAGAGATGAGATTCTATGCAAGTTTTGGACCTGCTTCCACAAGGCGGCCCTCAAGATCCCTATCCTTGACGTACCCAATGCCGCACAATATTTTATTGGCAGGATCCAAAATCAACATGTTTGCTTTGAACTGAGCAAGCAGTTACTTGTTGACCTTCCCGACTTGGTTTGGAGGGTGAACTAGTGTATTAATAGTGAAGAGCTCTTACGGGCTTATCCCGCCCAACGGCCAGCTAAGTCCGGGGAAGGTCGGAGAAAAGGAACCAAGAACCAACCAGGGGTTGGAAGCGATTTGATTGAAACACTGACGACCGACCCCAAAAGGGGCCACGGCGGGAGAACCAAGATGACTGGCGGGAACATCCCAATTTTAGGAGGGAAGAAAATTACACCCCTCTTAGCATGCCGATCCATCGGATCCTCTAGGAGATCAAAGATGAGGGCTACCTCAAGTGTCCAAGGAAGATCAAGCACGCCTCAGGAGCAGAAAAATCCTGGAGATATTGTGCCTACCACCATGAGTATGGGCACTATACCTCCGAATGCTACGATCTCTAGAGGGAGATCGAGAACCTCATAAAGAGGGAACATCTGAAGAGGTATATCGCCAATCCAAAGCCCAACCAACGGCGTCGGAATTGGTCTCCCCTGCAACCGAGCTCTCCCCGTCGTCCCAGGCTGAGCGCGTGATCCATGTCATCTACGGAGGATCAGCCAGTGGCGGAGATAGCAACAAGAGGAGGCGGAGCTATGCTGCCAAGACTCAGAGAGCTGCTAGAGAAGTCGCCTCAACCTCCCATCGGGCCTTGAGCAAGGAGCCAATCACCTTCACTGAAGCAGACCTGGAAGGTCTCGTGCTGCCTCACAACGATGCCTTAGTGATAGAGCCCGTAATCACAGACTTTAAGATAAAGAAAGTGTTTGTCAACAACAGCAGCTCTCTTGATGTTATTTTTCTTGACTGTTTTAAATAGATAGATTCAAAGATGAAGAGGTTGAAATTTAGACGCCGATCTATGGTTTCAGCAGTCAACCCGTCATGGCCGAAGGCGTCATCACCCTCCCTTTGACTCTAGGGACTTCACCAAAGTCCATCATTCGAGAGGTCGAGTTCACAGTGGTCAACGTGTTGTCGTCTTATAATGGCATCCTTGGGAGGGAGTCCCTGGGGAAGTTTCTCGCCGCCCCCTCATCTTTGCACCAGAAGCTCAAATTCTCGACCCCCGATAGGGTCGACAAGGAGCACGGAAACCAAAACGTCTCTAGGCAGATGTACCCAGCTTCTACCAATGCTCAACTGAAGAGGTCAATGATGATCATCAGAGAAGTGGCGGAAGGCTTAGAGAGGAATGTGCAACCTTTTGAAGAGCTGGCTACCATCAGGGTAGGGCCGGCTGCTGAACAACAGAAGCTTCAATATCGAGAGTTCCTGTCAAGTAACTTAGATGTTTTCGCTTGGGAAGGTACTCCTTTGCCGGGGGTCCCTCTGGGGGTTACTGTACACTCCCTGTACCTGGATCTGAGCCACTCTCCTGTACAATAGCAGAAGAGGCGCCTCGCCTCTAACCGACAGGAGATCGTCAAGGAGCAAGTCCCCCAGCTCTTGGAGATGGGCGTGATTAGACACGCCCAGTACTCTGCATGGGTTGCCAATGTTGTGTTGGTAAAGAAGGCTAGTGGGAAATGACGCATGTGCGTCGATTTTACCGACCTCAATAAAGCCACCCAAATGATTGCTTGCCCTTGCCCAACGTGGACCAGTTGATCGACGCCACCACTGGCCATGAATGCCTGAGCTTCCTAGATGCCTTCTCCGGATGTCACCAAATACAAATGATACAATTATGATGTCGATTATGGTCTTTGTGACTTAAGTAGTACGAAGAAGCGCCAATTGGGTAAGACCTAAATAAGAAGTGACCTTAGGCTTATAGATCAAAGAGAATTAAGTTAATTAGGCGATAGGTGTTTAACTGAGAAATTATTAAATCATGAAGTTCATAAGGGTGTGAACATATAGAACTAAACAAAGTTGAAAATTAACTTATTACATCATGGAATAACTGAAAATAAACATAAACATACATGTAAGCTAGATAGTCTTGGAGCTTGAACACTAAGCCTCCCACTCTTCCTTGGGCTCTACCTCAACCCCAGGATCTACCTCATCTAAAAAATGGTTAACATTGCAAGCGTGAGTCTCAACTGACTCAACAAGCTCATAATACCACAACTCCGTAGTATTTGTATAAATAACTATTATGAAAAACATGATACTGCTGCAAATAATACCATATACATACATGTTTCAGGTCCCTAAAACATGTTCTTTTCATCATCTAGATCATACTATGTGCATGGTGTTGGGTTTTCTCGGTTTCTCCGGATCGCTCACGCAGCGGAAAAACAAAATTTTACAGCGATCCGTTTCCCGTTTCGAAGAACTAAAAATACGATAATCGGATTATCGAAGTTCTCACCGTGTGCGGATTCGAATCCGCAGCCGTTCGGTTCCGTCGGTGTGACACCGCAAGCCGCGCAAGCGCCCGGCCTCTAGCGAAGTCCACGCGATCCTCCCCGCGACGGATATCCTCGTGTTCGTCGTTCTTCGCAACCCGCGAAGCCTCCGCTGGTCGCCGCAATGATCGCCGCAGTGCGCGGACGATTTCCCGTCACACGGGATTTGGAGAAGCGGCGGGGCAGATCTGGATCTGCCTGGACTCCAGAGGAAGACAGAAAACGAGGAGGGGCGGCTAGGGTTAGCAGCAGCTTGGCCTGCTCAGCCCGTTCGCTATGTTTTATACTAACCGCGCGGTTTTTCACAAAAACCCCCGGTTTGTATAAAACCCACTTATTTATCCATCGCCTTGAGAATCATGTGCGTGTGACCCTCTAGGCCCAAGTACCAGTCCAGTTAATGGCCCAACAAGCCCAGTGACTCCTCACTGGCTTTATTAATTAATTAATAACCCTTTATTAATCAATTAATCAATCGAATTGATGTCGCACATCGAATTCGACCGGGCCTCCGATCACGTTGGGTGCCAAGCAACACCGCGCGGAAGGTATTTGGGGTTAAGTAACCCACTCTTGGAACCTTTCCGTCGACAGTTACCGCATGGATATAATCCTTCATTCGTACAATGCTCTCGAGTCAACTCAGGGTATGGCGAGCTGTCAAACCCTAACCGGTCGACTCACTTGGATTGGATGCCGCTGATGAATATCGGAAAACTCCTTTCCCGATATTATCGTCCGCCCTGGCCAGGGACTTTCGCGCATCCTTCCTAGAGCATTCTCTCTCTAAGTACCGAGAGCGAATGATTCCTTATTGACACACAATTCCCTTCGACGGTATTCCGCTGCACCCAATCCTTGGCGTATTAGAATCCCGTGGCTAGAGATTCGTAGACCAAGGTCAAAGTACAGAAGTCCACCGCCAAGGTGTCCTTGGTGTCTCAGGTCCGAGGACCATCCACGCAACTGCGACAATAGAATCAAGCTGGTTGACAGTGAGGTACAATACCATCCAGCGATTCAATCGGATCAGTTCAGTGAACTCATTCTCCAATGAGCACCTACAGATTCGCCTTAGTGTCTCCACACAAATGACTTATGAGACCAGTCACCCTCATCATATGAGCAGGAGTAATCTGTACTAGTCTAACCGGATATCCGATGTCCTTCTCGGATATCCTCCGACTAGGAACGATTAAGAATATGTGTGTTTAAGTGATCAGTCTCATCAGTATGATCTCATCATAATCTGATCACCATAGCACATATTCACGGACTTCATTATGAAACGATAATTAACGCGATTTACACATAATGAATATTATGCCATTTTATTAATAATGAACGAGATTTACATTGTTAGATTGACTTGTAGGCCACCTAAACCAACAATCTCCCACTTGGACTAAAGCCAATCACCTTTATACAATAAGTCTACAGACTCTAGGTGACGCTCAAACACAATTTGAGCCAACGGCTTTGTCAGTGGATCTGCTACCTGGTCGACGAGTGGAACTCTTTCCACTACTAAATCTCCTCTGGATAATATAAAAGCGCCTCAGAACATCTTTCGATTTCTGATGAGACCACGGCTCTTTCACTTGTGCAATAGTCCCATTGTTGTCGCACAACAACGGAACATGATCAAGGATATCGGGAACTATGTCAAGGTCGGTGATGAACATCTTCAACCACACTTTTACCTTGAAAGCTTCAGCTGCAGCGATGTACTCAGCTTCCGTCGTCGAATCTGCAGTGGTTACCTGCTTGGAACTCTTCCAGCACACTGCCCCTCCGTTCAATGTAAACACGAATCCAGATGTTGACTTACTATCATCTGGATCCGACTGGAAACTCGAGTCAGTAAAGCCTCGCAGTTTCAAGTCACCTCCTCCATAGACAAGAAACATATCCTTAGTTCTTCTCAAGTACTTAAGGATGCATTTCACTGCCTTCCAGTGCTCTTCGCCTGGATCAGCCTGAAATCTGCTCGTAACACTTAGAGAAAATGCAACGTCAGGTCGTGTACATAGCATGGCATACATGATAGATCCTATGGCAGAGGCATAGGGTATTCTATCCATGAATGCCCTCTCATCAGGAGTCTTAGGAGACTGTTCTTTTGAGAGATTAATTCCATGTCTCATCGGTATGAAACCTCTCTTGGAATTTTCCATGCCAAACCTTTTGACTATGGTATCTATATACAAGGATTGGGTCATTCCAAGCATCCTCTTTGATCTATCTCTATAGATCCGTATTCCCAATACGTAGGATGCTTCTCCCAAATCCTTCATGGAGAAGTTTTTCGACAGCCAGACCTTTACTGATGACATCATAGCTACATCATTCCCAATGAGTAGTATGTCATCTACGTAAAGAACTAGAAAAGTGACTGCACTCCCACTGGTCTTCTTGTACACACAAGGCTCATCTTCATTCTTAATGAAGTTATAAGACTTGACAGCCTCGTCAAATCTTATGTTCCAGCTCCGGGAAGCCTGCTTCAGTCCATAAATGGACCTCTGAAGCTTGCACACTTTATTTGGAGATTCTTTGGATGTGAAACCTTCTGGTTGTATCATATACACCTCTTCCTCAAGATTACCATTGAGGAAGGCAGTCTTCACATCCATCTGCCAGATTTCATAATCAAAATGTGCAGCAATGGCGAGCAGAACTCTGATCGACTTTATCATGGCAACTGGTGAGAAAGTCTCGTCATAGTCAATTCCTTGCCTTTGACGATATCCCTTTGCCACCAACCTTGCCTTATAAGTGTCGATCCGTCCATCAGCACCGATCTTTCTTTTAAAGATCCACTTGCAACCGATGGGTACAATACCCTCGGGCAAGTCCTCCAAGTTCCAAACTTGGTTGGTGTACATGGACTGGATTTCTGAGTTCATGGCTTCTCGCCATTTCCCGGCTTCTGGGCCTTCTATGGCCTCCTGGTAGGTTTTAGGATCGTCATCCTCATTATATTGTACCTTAGACTCACCTTCAGCGATATGTCCCACATATCGTTCGGGTAGTCTAGGTACTCTACCAGATCTACGAGGCTCATCTGTGTGTACATGAACAGATTCAGGAACTGATATCTCATCTGATGATAATGCAGCTGTTTGGGGATCTGGAACCTCTTCCAGTACTATTTTACTCCCACTGTCCTCCTGGAGAAGGTATTCCTCTTCCAGGAAGACAGCTTTCCTGGCGACAAACACCTTTTGTTCATCAGGATGGTAAAAATAGTATCCAAAGGTTTCCTTTGGATATTCCACAAACCTACATTTATCAGTTCGTGATTCCAGCTTGTCTGGATCATGCCTCTTTACATGAGCAGGACAACCCCAGACTTTAACATGTTTAAATTCTGGTTTTCCGCCTTTCCATATCTCATATGGAGTAGAGGCCACTGACTTGCTGGGTACTCTGTTCAGTAGGTATGCTGCTGACTCTAGAGCATACCCCCAGAGGGACACTGGTAATCTTGAAAAGCTCATCATGGATCGCACCATATCCAACAAGGTGCGATTCCTCCTTTCTGATACACCATTCATCTGTGGTGTATATGGAGGGGTTAGCTGAGAAAGGATACCATTATCCTTTAAGAATTGTGTGAAATTAGTACTCAAGTATTCTCCTCTTCGATCTGATCGAAGAGCTTTAATACTCTTTCCTAACTGCTTCTCCACCTCATTCTTGAACTCCTTGAACTTCTCAAATGCTTCCGACTTGTACTTCATTAAGTACACATAGCCGAATCTTGAGAAGTCATCAGTGAACGTGATGAAGTAAGAAAAGCCACATTTGGCTTGGGTGGACATTGGACCACATACATCTGAATGTATTAGTTCCAAAATGTCTTTGGCACGTTCTCCATGTCTACTAAATGGAGATTTTGCCATCTTTCCCATAAGGCAGGATTCACATGTTGCAAACGATTCATAATCGAATGCTGTTAAATAACCATGCTTGAGCAACTTTTGCAACCTGCTTTCGCCAATGTGCCCAAGTCTACAATGCCATATGTAGGCCTGGTTCACACAATTCTTGCTCTTCTTAAGAGCATTATCAATCTGAAGATTGTAATGAGAAACATCTAATAGATATAGACCGTTGACTAAAGATGCCGAAGCTATTGATTTATTACCATAATAAATCGAACAACTTCTATTCTCAATTGTCAACCTATATCCAATCTTGTCAAAACAAGATATTGATATGATGTTCTTTATTATGCTAGGAACATAATAACAATCTTCCAATAGTAAGGTGTCTCCCGATGGAAGCCTGAGGTTTGCTGTCCCAACAGCAATCGCCGCAACTTTTGCGCCGTTTCCTAGCCTCAATTCCACCTCACCTTGTCTCAGCTTGCGCTTACTTGTCAGCAACTGCACATCATGGCAGATATGAGAAGCACATCCGGTATCCAATACCCAAGATGTGGAATCTCTTACTGATAAGTTGATATCTATCATATAGATATCTAAAGCATCAGACAGCTTCACTCTCCCATGAGCTTTATCATAAAGGAACTCCTTGCAGTTCCTCTTCCAGTGACCATACTGCTTATAGTAGAAGCAGTCACCCTTAACTACTCTTTTACCTTTGTCCTTCGATCATTTATCGTTAGCTGTCATCTCTGCTTCAGGGGCATCTAATGCCGATTCAGCAAGAGGATCAGCTCTAGGGACAAAGTTATTGCGTTCAGATCTGAAGACATTCTTCAGGCTTCTGAACCAATCTGAGTAGATCAGGTAAGTCAAAACGGCATCAAGTATGCCACGGAGTGAGTTATTCGACGACATAGTTCCTACAGGAGATAAGTAAAATCTATTTAGCGGATGTTCAATTATTAAAGTTTTAAACAATACAAGGTCTTTTGTTCAAGTTTAACTCCCACTAATTTTCGACGGACTGTATAACCCTCAGTTATACAGAACGGGAGACGCCGACAGTCTCCTAGTGGGGATCAGAATCTCAATGACTTGCACTACAGTCTTGTGGATAGCACAACAAACTGTAATACAATCAGAGAGCACCCAACTCATGGGACTTGCAACTCCTTGCAATATCTGATCATGGCTTCGGTCCCCAGAGATTTAATGGCCTTGTGGATAGCACAACAAACCACTAATTCTGGTCTAAGCTAACCATCATTACGTGACGAGCATAGATTTGCATGCAGCCCTTGTGGATAGCACAACAAAGCTACATGGTTCCTCTACCCTGATCTATAGGCATCTAATGTCATAGCCACAGTCTCTCCTCCCAATTAAGCAGGCCTTGTGGATAGCACAACAAACCTGCCTAAAGTGATTCGAATCCTATGACTATAACGATGGTGGACCACGCGGTAAGTTCTTAACTACTCGCGTTACGGCTTAGAGTTTATCTGAGGGTATTTATATAACTTTTATCTTGGTCTCTCCTAGGTGATAGTATATAGATATATCGTATATATTTACTAAATACTATAACCTGCTTTGATTCATAATCAAAAGAAAAACAATGTATCACATACATGTCATTAGTGTGGTCATGGATAGCACAGTGGGTTTGACTGGAGCCAACAGTCAAACGCACACACAATCTAACACAACAATTACATTAGATATCCTGCAAACACATAGGCAAGAGATCTCCATCTTTTCGCCTTCCTGGTTGCAGTTGTGGATCGTCCTCGCTCCTTCCTCGGTTGCCTCAATCACATTACATTAATTCTAGAATTAACAAGTAAATTGAAGAAGGCCTTATGGCGAGTACAAGAGAGAGAGGGAGGTAGAAGTACATCGGAGTATGAGAGAGAGAGGTGCGCAGACCTCTATTTATTAACAATTAATAAATAATCATACATCCACGATCCACACAATCCATTCATTCATCACATGAACAATTAAATAAGTGCATATCCATGACCACGGTGTGTTTTAAACATCCCACACATGATTCAGCGCATCACATGGCTAAAACAAATGAGTTTTCAAAATTAGATAAATTTTGGCTTTCAAAAAACTGGGAGCCAATCAAAATTGGCATTTGATTTTCGAAAACTCATTTTATTAAGTTATCATGCAATTAAATCAAAATTTAAAAGCATTAAACACACATCACATGCGCACACACTCCGAATTAATAATTCTAGATTATTCCATGCAAATTAGAACATTTCTAATAATCTAACACTTAGATTAAACCCCATCAATAATCTAACAATTAGACTATTTAAAGATTAATCTAACTCTTAGATTAATCCATCAAAATTAATTAACAATTTAACACTTAAATTATTAATTAACTCTAACTATTAATTAACTACTAATCTAACTCTTAGATTAGTTAATTAATGTTAATTAGTAATTTAACATTTAAACTATTAATCAACGCTGATTAATTAATAATTTTCATCTACCACTTAGATAAGTTAACTTGAAATTAATCATTAATCTTAACACTTAAAATCAACAATTAACTCTAATTAACTGATAATTACTAATTTAACAATTAAATTAGTCAATTAGAATTAACTATTAATTTAACACTTAAATTAATAACTAACTCTAATTAATAATTTACAATTAGATGTTTTAATAACTAATAATCTAACATTTAGATTAAAAATTATTAACCATTAATTTTAACACTTAAAATTAGATAACTATAGTTAATTATTAAATTAACACTTAACTTAATAATTAACCATAATTATTAAGAACTAATTGTAATTAAAATGATTCACAATCATTAATTAAAAAACCCAATTAAATTTCAAAACAATTTTGAAATCAACTAAAATTAAAATCAAATTTTAATTCAATTTTTAAACGGGCATATGGGGTTTAATAAGGGTTTTAATCTGAACCGGGCTCAGCCAGATGGGATGTCCGAGCCCTGGTTCGGCCAGGCTCGAGCCCTGGCCCAGCCAGGCTCGAGTCCTGGTCGAGCCAGGCACCAGCCCTGGCCCAGCCAGGTGCTGGCCCTAGCCGGGTCCGGCCGAACCGGTCTGAACCGGCTCGGGACCGGCCGGCCTGGCTCCTTCCTCCTCCCAGCCACCCGACGCCCTCTCTTGCAGAACCCTAGCCGGCGGCGGCAGGGAGTTGCAGGCGGCGCCGGCGGCCGCCCCCGGCCCTGCCTAGCTCCGGCCGGCGATGCCCCGGCGCCGGCGGTGCCCCCGGCGCCGGCAGGGTCGCCGGAGAGGCCCCGAAAGGAGCCGGCCAAGCCCCAAAAATCCCTCAAGAATCTGGTTTTCGCAGGTTTTAAATCCGATTTGGGGCTCGTTTTTCTAGCTCTTCGAGGCCACCATGGTGCCGGAAAATATGTCGAATGCGTAGTGGTGACTATCACCAAGATATCCGTGGTCTCGGCCGGCCATCCCAACACTTGGGAAGTCGATTGAAGCCGCCGTAAAGTCGCCGTTCTTCGTCTCACGAAGAACACGAAAAAACCCCCAAAATAATCTCGAAAAATCACGGAAAAATAATCAAATTATTTGTGTTCATCTCATGAACACTAATCCGTCATTTTAATCGGATTAAACGCATGGAATAACACAAGAAAAATCAATCACGGAAACCGAAACGGGACGAGAAACAGTGGAACCTGGCTCTGATACCACTGTTGGGTTTTCTCGGTTTCTCCGGATCGCTCACGCAGCGGAAAAACAAAATTTTACAGCGATCCGTTTCCCGTTTCGAAGAACTAAAAATACGATAATCGGATTATCGAAGTTCTCACCGTGTGCGGATTCGAATCTGCAGCCGTTCGGTTCCGTCGGTGTGACACCGCAAGCCGCGCAAGCGCCCGGCCTCTAGCGAAGTCCACGCGATCCTCCCCGCGACGGATATCCTCGTGTTCGTCGTTCTTCGCAACCCGCGAAGCCTCCGCTGGTCGCCGCAATGATCGCCGCAGTGCGCGGACGATTTCCCGTCGCACGGGATTTGGAGAAGCGGCGGGGCAGATCTGGATCTGCCTGGACTCCAGAGGAAGACAGAAAACGAGGAGGGGCGGCTAGGGTTAGCAGCAGCTTGGCCTGCTCAGCCCGTTCGCTATGTTTTATACTAACCGCGCGGTTTTTCACAAAAACCCCCGGTTTGTATAAAACCCACTTATTTATCCATCGCCTTGAGAATCATGTGCGTGTGACCCTCTAGGCCCAAGTACCAGTCCAGTTAATGGCCCAACAATCCCAGTGACTCCTCACTGGCTTTATTAATTAATTAATAACCCTTTATTAATCAATTAATCAATCGAATTGATGTCGCACATCGAATTCGACCGGGCCTCCGATCACGTTGGGTGCCAAGCAACACCGCGTGAACCCGGAAGGTATTTGGGGTTAAGTAACCCACTCTTGGAACCTTTCCGTCGACAGTTACCGCATGGATATAATCCTTCATTCGTACAATGCTCTCGAGTCAACTCAGGGTATGGCGAGCTGTCAAACCCTAACCGGTCGACTCACTTGGATTGGATGCCGCTGATGAATATCGGAAAACTCCTTTCCCGATATTATCGTCCGCCCTGGCCAGGGACTTTCGCGCATCCTTCCTAGAGCATTCTCTCTCTAAGTACCGAGAGCGAATGATTCCTTATTGACACACAATTCCCTTCGACGGTATTCCGCTGCACCCAATCCTTGGCGTATTAGAATCCCGTGGCTAGAGATTCGTAGACCAAGGTCAAAGTACAGAAGTCCACCGCCAAGGTGTCCTTGGTGTCTCAGGTCCGAGGACCATCCACGCAACTGCGACAATAGAATCAAGCTGGTTGACAGTGAGGTACAATACCATCCAGCGATTCAATCGGATCAGTTCAGTGAACTCATTCTCCAATGAGCACCTACAGATTCGCCTTAGTGTCTCCACACAAATGACTTATGAGACCAGTCACCCTCATCATATGAGCAGGAGTAATCTGTACTAGTCTAACCGGATATCCGATGTCCTTCTCGGATATCCTCCGACTAGGAACGATTAAGAATATGTGTGTTTAAGTGATCAGTCTCATCAGTATGATCTCATCATAATCTGATCACCATAGCACATATTCACGGACTTCATTATGAAACGATAATTAACGCGATTTACACATAATGAATATTATGCCATTTTATTAATAATGAACGAGATTTACATTGTTAGATTGGCTTGTAGGCCACCTAAACCAACACATGGTTCATATCATGGAATTTAAAGCATGATTTATAAACATGAGAATATAATTCTGAGTCATGGAACATGGATTCATAGCATAAATCATCATAGCATGGTTCATATATCATCTTATCACTTTTCGTAGGACATGCATCCAACCACAATATAATGAGTTCTTTGTTCTTCTTGTTCTTCTTTTTTATCTAGTGGTAAGGCAACGCCCACTAAGTCTTCAGCTACATAGTCAAGGGATTCACATATCCCACCTATGGTCGGTATATCTGCAAGTAAGTACACTTCCAGGATTTTAACTTATTGCCTCGGGTTTCTTTCGTTCTTCTTATTCTTAGTCTTTCCCTACGAGGAAGCTATTGTAGGTTGTACAATTCTTAATCCTATAGTGACATTATCTAATACAATTAACCAGTCATAACATGCATGCAAATCATTTTGTGATAGTGCCATGAATAATAGTGCATGCGTATTGATAGTTTCTGTGAGATTCTATCTATAATAACCTGAATCGTGTCATGTTCAGGTGACTTGATTTACAAATCGCGTCAGCCATCTCCGACGCCTTTTAGACTATTATAACAGAACGAATTCTTTTAAAACTCATTAATATTTGAAAATCATAGGGGATGCAATAATCCATTTTTATGACCATTAATAGAAAATTGGGGAGTTAACATGGATTTTGATCATGGAGTCCAACAATCATCATGAACAAGGTAACGATTTCATGAAGTAAATTAGGCAAATAGATGGTTACGATGGCAAGAACATCTCTGCAGGTCATCTGTTGGGATCCGGGCGGGACGCGAAGAACGCAGTGGAAACGAAGAACAAAAATTAAACCCGCCCAATGCCCTCTGATCCGATTTGGAACGAAAACTCAAACCGAAAAACTGGGTTGGAATCTAATTACCGTGCGCGGATTTGAATCCGCTTCCGTTTCGGTTCCATCGAGGCGATGCCGCGAGCCGCACAAGCGTCCGGCCTCCAGCGGTATCCACGCGATCTTCCGCGGTGGTTCGTCCTCGATCCCTCTTCCGTTTCAGCTCGCTCGCTGAAGATCCGTCGCCGCAACGATTGCGGAAATCCCGCCGACGGGAATTCCCGACTTTCGGGAATCACATGTGGCGGAGACGGAAGCTGTTCTGGGGCGCCAAACGGGACGTCCAGAGGAAGAGAGAGAAAGGAGGGATGACGGCCAGTAAGGAAAATCCTGGAGCTTGGCCCAGGGTTTCTCAACAGCGTGTATATATATTAAGTCGGCGCGACTTTTCACAAAAGTCCCCGAGTTAATATAAATCCCACTTATGTACCACCGACTGAGAATCTTATTGCGTGTGACCCTCTAGGCCCATTTACCAGTCTGGTTTTCAGCTCGTTAAGTCCAATAACTAGTTATTGACTTAGAGTAATTAATTAATATTTAGATATTAACTAATTACTCAACCGAATTATCATCGCATGTAAATTCGGTTGGACTTCTGATCAAGTTGGGTGCCAAGCAACACCGCATGATCCCGGAAGGTAATGGGGTTCAGCAATCCGCTTATGGAACCTGTCCGTCCACAGTTACCGCGTGGCTATAATCCTTCGTTCGCACAATGCTCTCGAGTTAACCTAGGGTATGGTCAACTGTCAAACCCTAGATTGTCAACTTACTTGAATCAGACTCCGCTTTACAATATCCGAAAACCACTTTTCTGATATTGTTTCTGCTCTGGCCAGAGACTCCTGCGGATCTACTCTAAAGCATTATCTCTCCAGTTACCTGAGAGCGAACGATCCTCTATTGAACACACAATCACCTTCGAAGGTCTTCCGCTGGACCCGATCCTTGACTATTAGAGATCCCGTGGATAGGGATTCGTAGGTCAAGGTCAAAGTCCAGAAGTCCACCGACAAGGTGTCTTTGGTGTCTCAAGTCCAAGGATCAACCACGCTACTGTGACGATGAGTCAAGCCGATTGATAGTCAGGTAAATTACCATTCGACGATTCATGTCGGATCAGTTCAGTGAACTCATTCCCCAATGAGCACCTACAGGTTTACCATTGTGTCTCCACACTAGTAACTAACGAGATCAGTCACCCTCATCATATGAGCTGGAATAACCTGTACTAGTCTAACCGGATGTTTGATGTCCTTCTCAAACATCCTACGACTAGGAACAATTAAGAATACGTGTTTATAAGTCATCAGTCTCATTATTATGATCTCATCATAATCTGATGACTATTGCACATATTCATGGACTTCATTATGCGCAAATATAAATATGCCAATCTACATAATGAATTTAATGTCATTTATTAGTGAACCAGATTGAAATAGGTGCCTTATGATTGGCTTAGAGGACACCTATATCCATCATCATCAACATCCGCTGAAAATCAAATTAGATAGAACAATATAAAGGATCAACAAGAAAATAATTAAGGGTTCAACTTAACAGAACATGACTTAAATAGCGTCACTGGATGACGTGAATGAGGATAAATAAAGAAATTTCAAGGATTAACAAAGATAAATAAGGGTTCGGGTTTAATAAATAAGAAGCTAAACCGTGTCCATGCAAAGTGATGCGAATCATGAATCGTCTAGATCTAATGACGTGGTTCATGACATGTATGCAAGTTATAGAGTTCAAATAGGGGATTCATAGAATTTCAAGGGGAGGGATCATGCATACAAGTTCGTGCCCATCTCAGGACGTCTTAAAAGCCATCTTTTACCATACAATCGTAGTACATAGAAAATTAGATTAAAAATATGTTTTCTTTACATAAAAGTAACTATGGAACATGATTAGTCATTACTTGCATCTCAAACCATGCTTAAGAACCCATAGAAGCTTACCTAGGCAAGGTAAAGAACACTTCCTCACACGCTCACGCCTTCTTGAGAAGCCTCCTTGTGCAGCCCTCCGAGAACGCCTTGAAACAGCTTGAAGAACACCCACTAAGCAACTCAGATCCTCTCACATTCTCTCTCTAGGTCAAGGCAATGTGGTGAAGGGCTTAAGGGGGCGAAAACACACACATAAAGCTCTAAAGTCGAGTTCTAAGTGGAGTAATCTCTCTACATATGGAAACTAGTGAATCTAAGTCGGATCAGGTTGCTAGACTGAATCGCGTCAAGTTGACTGGATGCCTTGTAGAGTTTCTAAATCATGTTACTGTCAAATGATGCATTTCAAGCACAGAAATAGGGTCTTGAACTAAACCTCCTAAGTTCACTTAATGGGTCGCTAACAAGCCCCTCATGCATCGGGTATTACAATATGAGAGTCAAATAACTACAAAATTTCAAAAAATGCCTTAACTATCTCAATCTAAATAAGTAGTCGAATATCAAAGTCCACAAACAACAATATCCAACACCTACTAGAATAAAGTTGCATCAAAAGTTAACTTCATCTAACCAGTACATCAAGACTCTCACAACTCTTTCAACAGTAACTGAAATAGAATATGGTCATCATAAATTCCTCTCAACAAAACTTTAACAAAAAACTAATCCTTTCTAACAAAGCAAAAAGTCCTCTTCTACATAGAATCCAAAATTAGCCTTCCTAAAAATGATTAGTATAAATTATGAGTATAAAATTCAATAGGCATCATATCCACCACATGTTAAATATATAATATTTGAAATTCAAATGATATCTCATTCACAACATGAAGAATTAAACAAATTACATATAGCTCAAGTAAAGGGATGATACAAAACCTAGTCACATACATTATACTAAAATCAAATGTGTCTTTTACTCATCATATACATCATACTGAAATCAAATGTGTCTTTTACTAATCACGATCAAATCTAATAGCATATATATCTAATAACATATAAATATATTTTAACTCAAATTAATATTTTTACTTAGTCAAATCCACTAGCTATGGCCATAAACTTATTACATATTCCTCTAAATACAAGGAGGCAACATATCTCATATCACATAATAATTTGTCATGACTAATAACATATAATTGAATAAGACAAAATCAAGCTCAAACTTGGCTCGCCGAGTTAGGCTTCCAAAGCGAACCGAATGGGTCAGTTGGAGCACTTGGGCAACCGAACAGGTTAAAGTGGGTGAGATACTTCTAATTGGGAGGGGAGGAGAAGTTTTCTAAACTATCTAGCATAAGACTGACATTCTTATCGCGAACCCCCCAGTCTTCCCCCTCCCTGGTCCGCAATTGCCTTTCCTGGTAGAGGCTAGGCTAGGGAGAGGAATCCTTGGGGCATCTAGGGTGCCAGGGGCACCGATGTTGAGTGGCTCTTTCTGGCATGTGGGGGAACTTTTGGGGGGGGGGGGGGGTTGGTTGGTTGGAGTGTCGGGTACATGAGGCAATGAGGTTTAGGGAGGGTAAGAGGGAGATGTAGGTGGATCAACTAGCATCAGCATTCTAGGGGGCATCATACTAGCAACATCAGATGTAAGAGTTGGCAGTGCAGTACAAGATGGCCCTGGCCGACCTCACCCTCGATTCCCAGGCCATCATCACCAACCTACGATTATTGCCGAGGAGAACCTGCATGTGGCCAAAGCAATCTCCACCAACGTCTGCACCAAGAGTCCGGATCTTGTACAATTTGGACTGGACTCTAGCAGTAATCAGTCTCAAAGTACCGTGTGTAAATTAGTTTGGTCGTTCGAGACGCATCTTACTGAAGTGGGTAATTTTTTCTGATTTTTCGGTTCAGCAAGTTCTCAATACTATCCAGAACACTTAAATACTACCAAGGGAAGAAGACTATTAAATATAAAACAAGATATGGTCTTTTATTCAAGTTTTAACTCCCACTAATTTTCGACGGACTGTATAATCCTCATTTATACAGAACGAGAGATGCTGACAGTCTCCTAGTGGAAATTAGAATTTCAATGACTTGTAGTATAACCTTGTGGGTAGCATAACAAATTGTAATACAATTAAAGAGCACTCATTTCATGGAACTTGCAACTCCTTATAATATCCAATTATATCTTCCGTCCTCAAATATTTAACGGCCTTGTAGATAGCACAACAAGCCATTAATTCTGGTTTAAGTTAACCATCGTTACGAGATGAGCATAGATTTGCATGCAGTCCTTGCGGATAGCACAACAAAGCTACATGATTCTTCTACCCCGATCAATTGACATTTAATGTCATAGCCATAGACTCTCCTTACAATTAAACATGCCTTGTGGATAGCACAACAAACCTGCCTAAAGTAATTCGAATCCTATGACTATAACGATGGTGGACTACGCGGTAAGTTCTTAACTACTTATGTTACGGCTTAGAATTTAGACGAGGGTATTTAGATAACTTTTATCTTGTCCTCTCCTAGGTGATAGTATATAAATATATCGTATATATTTAATAGATACTATGCCTGTTTGATTTATAATCAAAAATAAAAAACAATGCATCTCATACATGTCAAGTGTGGTCATGGATAACACAGTGTGTTTGACTAGAGCCAACAGTCAAATGCACATACAATCTAACATAAAATTTACATTATACTACCTTGCAAATACATAGGCAAAGGATCTCCATTACATCGCCTTCTTGGTTGCATCTGCGGATCGTCCCCGTTCCTTCCTCGGTTGCCTCGATATGATTATAATAAATTCTCAATTTACATGTAAATAGAGGAAAGCCTTATGGCGAGTACAAGAGAGAGGGAGGTAGAATTATATCGGAGTATGAGAGAGAGAGAGTTACATAGACCTCTATTTATTAACAATTAATAAATATTCATTCAACCATGCATCTACGATCCACACACATCATTCATCACATGAATAATTAAATAAGTGCATATCCATGACCATGGTGCATTTAATCAATCCACACATGATATGCTCATCACAAGACTAAAATAAAAGAGTTTCAAAATTAAATAATTTTGACTTTCAAAAAGCTATATACCAATCAAAATTGGCTTTTGAATTTTGAAAACTCTTTTAGTTAATTTAATCATACAATTAAATCAAATTTAAAAACATAAAACATACATCGCATGTGGACGCACTCCAAATTAATAATTCCAGATTATTCTATGCAATTAGAACATTTCTAAAGTAATCTAACATTTAAATTAATCAATATTAATAATCTAACAATTAGAACATTAATAATTAATAACTAATCTAACTTTTAAATTAGTCCGCTAAAGTTAATTATTAATTTAACACTTAAATTATTAATTAACTCTAATTAATTATTAACTACTAATCTAATTCTTAGATTAGTTAATTAATGTTAATTACAAATTTAACAATTAAATTATTAATTAACACTAATTAATTAATAACTTTTAATCTAACTCTTAGATTATTTAATTAAAATTAATCGTTAATTTAACACTTAAACTAACAATTAACTCTAATTAATTGTTAACTATCAATCTAACTCTTAGATTAGTTAATTAATGTTAATTAAAAATTTAACAATTAACTTATTAATTAACACTAATTAGTTACTAACAAAAAGTGTTAATCTAACTCTTAGATTAGACAATTAATGATTAAATACAGACCCCGAAATCAATGCTATAATTAACATTAATTTAACTCTGAAAGTAATAATTAACACTAATTAATTAATGATTACTAATTTAACACTTAGACTAATAATTAACTTTTAAATTAGTTAAATTAAAGTTAATTATTAATTTAACACTTAAACTAATAATTAACTAATTGTTAATTTAAATGATCCAAAATCATTAATTCCCAATTAAATTAAAATTGAATAATAATTTTAACTTCTAAAATATTTTTGAAATTTAAAATTAAAATCAAATTTTAATAGAATTCTAAATGGGCAAAATTGGGTTTAATAGGGGTTTTAAAAGGGAATGGGTGGAGGGATTGAACCCACTAGCCCTCTTGGTTCGAACCAGGGTCCATGTGGTTCGGACCTACCAGGTCCAGGCTAGGGCGCCCGGTTTGGTGTTGGGCCCGGCCGACCGGACCGCCCTTCCCTTCCCCCCATACGAACAGCCAAACCCTAAAGGTTTTAGCATGTAGGTTGGGATGGTGGCTGGGGGGGGGGGGGGGGGGGGGGGGTGGGCTGACGGCGGCGCCCCAGGCCGGTCGCTGGCCGAGGCGCCAGCGGGCCTCCCAACGCTAGCATGCCCGCCGGAGAGGCTCAACAAGGCCGGCCAAGCCCTCCTTTATTCTCCAAAAAATTGGTTTTTCTGGTTCTTTTCTAAACCGTGTAGATCAAGGAAGAGAAAGGGAGATCCCCTCCAATCTGGCCACATTTAGTGACCTCTCCGCCGCTGTTGGTGACCGGCAACATCCCCGGAATGATTTGGGGTGCCGGCCCACCTCCCCAACGATTGGGGATGCCCTAACGAAGCCTAGAAACTCGTCGTTCTTCGTCTCACAAAGAACACCAAACCCCCAAAAATAATTTTGAATTTTACAAAATAATAATATGATTATAGTGTATTCATCGTATGAACACGGATCCAGCAAAAAATCGAGCTTTAAGCATGGAATAAATCATCGGAAAAATCAAATCAGAGACCGAAATGCACCAAGAAACAGTCGAACCTGGCTCTAATACCACTGTTGGATTCTCGCGTTTCTCCGGATCGCCGACGCAGCAGAAATAAAAATTAATATGGCGATCCGCTTCCCATTTCGAATAAACCAAAAATCGGATTAGAACGGGTAATTGACATTACTACGCACGGATTCGAATCTGCAACCGATTGGTTCCGTCGGTGTGACACCGCCAGCCGTGCAGATGCCCGTGCTCTAGCGAAGTCCACGCGATCCTCTTCGCGGTGGATTTCCTATCATTCCTTGTTCCTCGCAGCCTAGGAACGGTTCGTCGATCGCCGCAACGACCATTGTTATACGCGATAGAATTCCCGTCGAACGGGAGTCAAAGATGACGGCAGAGCAGACCCACAATAGATGGGGCCGGCCTGGGGCACCAGAGAGAGAGAGAGAGAGAGAGAAAGAAAGAGAGAGAGGGAGAGAAGAGGGGCGGCCAGGATTTTGCAGCAGCTTGGCCTGCTCATCCCGATCGCTACTTTTCATATTTAACTGCGCGATTTTTCATAAAAACTTCCAGATTATATAAAACCCACTTTTTAATCCAGTCCGGTTAATGGCCCACTAAGCCCAATGACTCCTTAGTGACTTGATTAATTAATTAATAACTCATATTAATCAATTAATCAACCGAATTAATGTCGCACATTAAATTCGATCGGGCCTTCGATCACGTTGGGTACCAAGCAATACTGCGTAAACCCGGAAGGTATTTGGGGTTAAGTAACCCACTCTAGGAACCTTTCTGCCAACAGTTATCGCGTAAATATAATCATTCATTCGTACAATGCTCTCAAGTCAACTCAGGATATGGTGTATCGTCAAACCCTAACCGGTTGACTCACTTGGATCGGATGTTGCTGAACAATATCGGAAAACTCCTTTCCCGATATTATTGTCCGCCCTGGCCAGGGACTTCCGCGCATCCTTCCTAGAACATTCCCTTTCTAAGTACCGAAAGCGAATGATTCTTTATTGACACTCAATTCCCTTCGACGGTATTCTACTGTGCTCGATCCTTGGCTGTTTAGAATCCTGTAGATAGAGATTCATAAACCAAAGTCAAAGCATAGAAGTCCACCGACAAGGTATCCTTGGTGTCTCATGTCCGAGGACCATCAACGCAATTGCGACAAAAGAATCAAGCTGATTGACAGTGAGGTACTATACCATCTAGCGATTCAGTCGGATCAGTTCAGTGAACTCATTTTCTAATGAACATCCACAGATTCGCCTTAGTGTCTCTACATAAGCGACTATGAGTTCAGTCACCCTCATCATATAAGCAAGAGTAATATGTACTAGTCTATCCGGATATCCGATGTCCTTCTCGGATATCTTCTAACTAGGAACTATTAATAATATGTATGTTTGAGTGATTAGTCTCATTAGTATGATCTCATTATAATCTGATCACCATAGCACATATTTACGGACTTCATTATGAGACGATATTATACGTATTGGCACATAATGAAATAACGTCATTATTATTATTAAATGAACGAGATTTACATAGTCAGATTGGCTTGTAGACCACCTAAGACTAACAGGTTTCACATCCAAAGAGTTTCCAGATAAAGTGTGCAAGCTTCAGAGGTCCATTTATGGACTGAAGTAAGCTTTTCGGAGCTGGAATATAAGATTTGACGAGACTGTCAAGTATGACTGCATTAAGAATGAAGATGAGCCTTGTGTGTACAAGAAAACCAGTGGGAGCACAATCATCTTTTTAGTTCTTTACATAGATGATATACTATTCATTGGGAATGATATAACTATGATGTCATCGGTAAAGATCTGGCTGTTGAAAAACTTCTTCATGAAAGATTTGGGAGAAGCATCCTACGTATTGGGAATACGAATCTATAGAGATAGATCAAAGAGGATGCTTAGAATAACCCAATCTTTGTACATAGATACCATTGTCAAAAAGTTTGGTATGGAAAATTCTAAGAGATGTCTCATACCGATGAGACATAGAATTTATCTCTCAAAGGAGCAGTCTCCTAAGACTCCTAATGAGAGGGCATTCATGGATAGAATATCCTATACCTCTGCTATAGGATCTAACATATATGCCATGCTATGTACACAACCTGATATAGTATTTGCTCTAAGTGTTATGAGCATATTTCAGGCTGATTCAAGCGAAGAGCACTGGAAGGCAGTGAAATGTATCTTTAAGTACTTAAGAAGAACTAAAGATATGTTTCTTGTCTATGGAGGAGGTGACTTGAAATTACGAAGCTTTATTGACTCGAGTTTCCAGTTAGATCCAGATGATAGCAAGTCTATATCTAGATTTGTGTTTACTGTAAACGGAGGCACAGTGTGCTAGAAGAGTTCTAAGTAGGAAACCAATGCAGATTCAACAACTGAAGATGAGTACATCGCTGCAGCTGATGCCGTTAAGGAAGCAGTGTGGTTGAAGAAGTTCATCACCGACCTCGACGTGGTTCCCAACATCTCTGAACTTGTTCTGCTGTTGTGCGACAACAATGGAGCCGTTACGCAAGTGAAAGAGTCGCGGTCTTATCAGAAATCGAAGCATATTCTGAGGTGCTTTCATCTCATCATAAAAATTATTTCCAGAGGAGATATAGTGCGGAAAGAGTTCCATATGTTGACAATGTAGCAAATCCACTGGCTCAAAATGTGTTTGACTATCACCTAGATTCTATAGGTTTATTACATAAAGGTGATTGGCTTTAGTCTAAGTGGAAGATTGTTAGTCTTAGGTGGCCTACAAGCGAATCTGACTATGTAAATCTCGTTCATTTATTAATAAAATGACATTATATTTATTATATATAATTCGTCTCAGTTATCGTCTCATAATGAAGTCCGTGAATATGTGTGATAGTGATCAGATTATGATGAGATCATACTAAACACACATATTCTTAATAGTTCATAGTCGGAGGATATCTGAGAAGGACATCGGATATCCAATTAGACTAGTACATATTACTCCTACTCATACGATGAGCGTGGTTGATCTCAAAGTCACTTGTGTAGAGATACTAAGGCAAATCTGTAGGTGCTCATTAGAGAATGAGTTTACTGAACTGATCCAACTGAATCGCTGGATGGTATAGTACCTCACTATCAACCAGCTTGATTCTATTGTTGAAGTTGCATGGATGGTCCTTGAACCTGAGACATCAAGGACACCTTGTCGGTGGACTTACGTGTTTTGACCTTGGTTTATGAATTTCTATCTACGGGATTCTAAACAACTAATGATCAGGTACAACAGAATATCGTCGAAGAGAATTGAGTGCCAATAAATAATCATTTGCTCTCGGTATTTAGAGAGAGAATGCTCTAGGAAGGATGCACCGAAGTCCCTGGCCAGGGCGGACGATAATATCGAAAAAGGAGTTTTATGATATTATACGGCAACATCCGATCCAACTGAGTCGACCAGTTAGGATTTGACAGTATACCATATCCTGAGTTGACTCGAGAGCATTGTACGAAAGAAGGATTATATCCACTCGGTAATTGTCAGCGGAAAGGTTCCAAGAGTAAGTTGCTTAACCCCGATACCTTCTAGGTTCATGCGGTGTTGCTTGACACCAACGTGATTAGAGGCCCGATCAAATTTAATATGCGGCATTAATTTGATTGATTAATTAATTAATATGAGTTATTAATTAATTAATCAAGTCAGTGAGAAGTCACTGAGCTTATTGGACCATTAACTGGATTGGTTATTGGGCCTAGATGGTCACATGCAAATGATTCTCAAAGCAATGAATTAAAAAGTGGGTTTTATGTAAATCGAGGCTTTTTATGAAAAACCGTGCAGTTAACATAAAACGTAGCGAACGGGCTGAGCAGGCCAAGCTACTGCTCAACCATGGCCGCCCCCTCCTCTCTTCCTCTCTCTCTCTGGTACCCCAGGCTGGCCCTCTACTGTGGGTCTGCTCCGCCGCTTCTCTGACTCCCGTCTGACAGGAATTCGACCACGTATAGTGGTAGTCGTTGCGGTGATCGGTGAACTATTTGTGGGCTGCAAGAAACGAGAACGAGAGGAAATCCACAACAAAGAGGATCTCGTGGATTTCGCTGGAGGTCGGGCGTTTGCACGGCTCGAGGTGTCACACCGATGAAACCGATAGGTCGCAAATTCGAATATGCGCAAGGTAATATTCGATTATCGAATATCCTATTTCTATTTAATCAAAACGGGAAACATATCGCTATCATTAAATTTTATTTTCTACTGCGTGAGTGATTCGGAGAAACACGAGAACCTAACACCTTCATCGTTTCCACTTCCCACCTACACCACCTCACACCCCTCCTTCCTCTCTCTTTATGGCCAACGAGACAAAGAGGAGGTAGCAATGGCAGGTAAAGTGGATGACAAGAAGGCGTGAGGCGGCAGCGAGCCAGAGGAGGCGACGATGTGTGGGTAACTGTGGAGCTGGTCGGTCGGTCACTGATTGGCTTAGAGGTGATCCTATCATGTGAAAGGCTCGTTTGAGTCAAAAGGAGTGCAAGACCCGAGGTAGGATGATGGTTCCTCCTCTAGTAACCAAGTTCTCCCTTTAGAAGTATGCTAGGGTTGGTTGAGTGGATTTTCCATCTTCATACATATGAGATTTCCAGGAGGATCATGAGGTTGCAATGGTTGTTTTATTGTATTTTTTTTAGTAGCCTAACATGTGGGGATTGTAGGGGAGTTACCTTTGTATGATTTGGTGGTGCTTGGGGAGCTGAGAGGAAGGACAGATGAAGCCTTGATTCGGTTTCTAAACCATGTCACCTTGGGTGAACGTCTTTCTGATAGCAGGACGAGAGGACATGTTTCAGATCGTTAATCACTGATTTAGCACCCAGGCAATTTAATTACTACACATCTGTGGTGGTGGACTCATTTTATGATATGTGTTAGGGTGTATAGACACGTTTCAAAATAGAAAGCTAAATTCATTAAATAACTGCATCTCATGCATGAAATAATATATAGTAATAGCATTTTGTATAAATTATGTATTTTAGATTCCTATATAAATTGTTAAATATGTTCGTACTCATCTTGCAAGCTTGGCTCATTTAATGGGATACAATTTTATTGGAATTCAACCTTCCAAACAAGGAAACAAAGATCTTCACCACCAAATTCCCAATACTTATCATCAATTAAGAACTTAAGGATGGATATATTCATAGGAAACACGAATTTAAACACATGCAAGTCAATTGGAATTTATAGAACTAAAATGCACACAAGATTTCAAACAAATCCTCATCGAGGTATTATCCTACCTCCAGTTGGACTTCTACCAACTCAAATGGGTCTCTAAGAACAAATCCAAGTTTTTAATGATTAGAGAATGAGAAAGTCAAACTCCTCCACCAAGAATCCTTCACAAGGATAGCAATTCGTCCCAAGAAAATTCTAAGAAGAAATCCTCCGAGACTTCCAAGATCACCAAAGAAGCCTCCCAAACTCAAAATCTCCAACATGCACCAAGGGATCACCACCCAAATGCCAAGAGAGAGTAAGCGGGGAAGAGAGAAGAGCATGGGAAGGAGATGAGATAAGTGGCTCAGATTCTCTCTCCTACCCCTATATAAATCAAGAGGAAATTGCAATCTCATCCTTAATCTTTCAGAAATTAGCCCTCATACCCCTATACACGTATTGGGCCACTCAAAAATCAGTTTGCCTAGATATTGAATGTGAATAATTCCTTGTTGACTATACAATTGCCTTTGCACTATCACACCCGAAGACCTGCTATCTTAGGCCCATTGAACAAGTCTATAAAATAGGTATAAAAGTACGTTGATCCTCATGCGAGACATCTTTAGTATCTTAGGTCTAAGAACCAATTGTGCTACTGTGACTAGGAGTTTTCCGAATGACAGTTAGGTACCATAACCATTGAAGAACTCGTCAGCGATTCAATTCAGTAAACTCATTCTCCACTAAGCACCTATACGCTCACATTAATGTCTCCACATAAGTGACTATGAGATTAGTCATCTTCATCACATGAGCAGACATAGTGTGTACTAGTCTATCTAGGTATTTGATGTCCTTCTCAAATATCCTATGACTAGGAACATTTAGAGCTTCTGTTCAAAGAAGATTGATCTCTTTATTGCAATCTCATTACAATCCAATCTTTATTACAGAAAGCTTATGTACTTCATTATGTTAAATGCTTAATCGCATGTACATTTAATAAATAACATAATGAATAAGAAATACAAGAGATAAGTCCATTATAACACATATGATTGGCTTATAGGGCACCTATTTCAAACATAACATTTGTTTTGGCACCTAATAAGTAAGTTAACGAACCTATTTAGAACTTTTGAGTCTATAAATCAAATTAAGTAACAAGTAACCAATTCTTAAGTGTTTCCACACTTTGATCATAAGTTATTCACGCACTAGATCAATTTAGACCTATTTGATATTTAGATTTTGACCTAAATTCATATTTACTTTGATCCCAGTTTTCCAGAGGTTAATGGGATTCTAACTCTACCCGATCAATCAATTTGTCCGTTAGTTGGCTTACTAGGCTAGATATTAGTGGGACTCAACACCTTAATAAGTTAATTCTCTGAATTATTGATTAAGTCATCATTTAAGTCACTACTTGATCGATTAATTCCTTTAGACTCACTTAGTCAATTTAACCTTTGATTGATTAAGTCATCCTTGTATCGACCAAATCTCCGAACTTCGATTAAGTAAGCTCGTTTGTGTCACTTAATTGATTAACTCCTTCGTATTTGCCACTTAATCAATTAAGTCTCCTTTGATCAACTAAGTTTCTTTGTATCGATTAAGTCTTCGAGGTCTTTTGCTTAATAAATTATATGCCTTAGAACTTTCATTAAGTTGCTTTGCATCGATCAAGTCTACAAGCTGCTTCACTTAATCGATCAATTGTCTTCGTTTCAACTATAAATTTTTTGACTAAGTTGTCCTATATCGACTAAATCTTTGGACCTTGGACTAAGTGACTTGAACTTCGATCAAGTAAACATGTGATCTTCAGTTAATTGACTATCTTTCTTGTTTTGATTCGATTAAGCCTCTATATTTTGATTAATTCACAAGTAAACATGTGATCCTCAGTTAATCGACTATCTTTCTTGTTGTGATTCGATTAAGCCTCTATATTTTGATTAATTCACCTGTGAACTTCGACTAAACCCATATCTTAATCGATTAAACTTGTTGGGTTTAGTTATGTGCTTCGGTTATCTGATCGATTAAAAATGTATGACCTATTAGCAATTACCTGTTTGTTGTCTTTGGACTTATATCAATATGTTAGATCAATTGTGCAAACCTAGTTCAATCATATAAGGACTCTCTGAGTTAAGACACTTACTTTGTGGACTTCGATCTTTAGTATAAACTACGAGTCCACCCATATAAAATTCAGTATTAAGAATATGTTAATTTGTAAAATTATTAGCTATGACTTTTCCTATATGATATGTGATATATGAAGCCTCCTTATGTGTTGGAAGGTATATGATAAGTTTGTGCCATGTTTACTAGATATGATCAAGTTTAACATATGTTTAAATAAAGGATTTGCCTATATGTTATTAGATATTTGTGTATTAGATTTGATCTGAATTATTAGAAAGCACGTGTGATTATCTATGTTAAGTATAATCATGTTTTATATCATTTCCTTTTTGAAATTGTGTAGAACAATTAGAATCCTTATAATATGAATAAGTATTATTTGCAATTTTAAACTTTATTATATTTAGTATGGTAGGTATGATGACTACTGAGACTTGTAATCATAAACCTACTAATCATCTCAGATTCTGTGAGCGAAGAGGAAGAATAGAGGTAGATTTGCTCAACTATGAATTGGGAGTTAGCTAGCATCAAGGATTATTTAGTATATGATTTAGGTTAATTTCAGATTTAGTAGAGATGATGTAATAGGGTTCAGAGTGAATGCAATCTTCTTTTAGTGAAATTGGAGAGTTCCATTCATTAGAAATCTATACAATGTTATGACATTTATTTAATTACCTCATGGTTGTTTACTCTCATATATGTTTGTTAATCTGACTATTGCCACTTGGAGTCCAAAGAAAGAGACAAAAAATGAATCGGATTTTGGGAGCCTTAAATGATGGGTGCCAAGCAGTCTTCATTATCTCAAAAAGTATTGAAATTTAGCAACTCGCTCAAGAACCTTTCCATTATGAGTTATTGTGAGGTTATAATCTTTTCATTCATGCAATCTCTTAAGCGAGTGTAGAGTATGGTTCGACCGTTAAATCTTAATCGTATTCTCTCACACAGATTAGACTGTCATTATGCATCATCAGAAAATTCTTTTTCTGACATGCAGTCCAGTTCTAAGGATGAGTACCTCCGCCAACAAGTGTGTTGGTTGGGCAACGTATATGGAAATTGCTAGTGCGACGGAAAAGCTTCCCCGTTTTTTAATCCAATTGGTATGATTACATTTGCTGTATTGCTTTCTTAAATAAATCATTAGTTAACTCTTATAAAATTATGAAAAATATCTTCATCTCTTCCTTTCCTTTAGTACTGGATAAAGAAAGTGAAAAAAAAATTCAATCATTACTAGCATTCCTAACGTATCTTGTCAGGTACATCACCTGTCAGGGAATAGCTTCTCGTTTAGCCTTTGCCTGCCCCCCTTTGCGGCAAGCACTCCTCTCTCTAAGCACTTCAATCCCCAGACAGACATGGGTAGGATCGGTGGCGTAAAATTGGGTCTCACGTTCGGGCGGGACATCAAAGTTGAGGGCAGTAAAGTACGTTACTTTTTCATACAAGATAAAACCTCAACCCTAGTTAGTCCCTTTTTTGTTGAACTTGATTGCCGATGAAATAGCAGGGGCATCTTTTGAAAGAACTTTTATTTGATAAGATTATTAACAATAGGCGAAAATAAGAAGGCCAAAAATGTAATTAATTATCTAACAACCCAACCCTCTCCATCCGTCGTCCGTGTTATCCGCCCGCTTCGCTCCCGCCTGGGGTTTCAGACAAGGGGTTTGAGTCGACCCGAGCATCGCCTGCATCCCGGAGGAGGGGAGGGCAGCGATGAGTGGAGCGGTGGCACATACCTTCTCCCCGTTCGTCACGCAGGCGACAACCTTCCCTCGCCACCGCTGGCGCACTCGACTTCCGCACACCAGCAAGGCCGGCAGCCTGGTATGGTGATGCCTCTCTCTCTCTCTCGCACACACCCCCGCCCCCCAGAGAAAAATGAAAGAGGGAGGGGAACAAGAATGTCTGGCAGGCTGGACCCAATATAGTGCAGTTCCTAAAGGTAGTTTTGGATCTTTACTAACCAATGTTTCGACAGATCTTTGTTTCATAGACATGTGCAAAGAACTGAATGTTATCCTCTACTACGACTTCCAAAAAGAAAGTTGCAGAAATGCTTGATAGGGCTGAATTTGGGGGGGTAATTGGCTGCACCCAAATAGGCCATAAGCAATGTTTTGCCAATGGTTATTTATATACTCATTTTGGATTGACAACATAAAGAGAGTGAATTTATTTGGCCACCTTTTTTTTTCTTTCTTTTTTCTGTGACAAGTTGCTTTGTCTCCTAACTTGAGCTTGGATGATTGCAGGACAAGTGTTTGTAATGAGCTTTAGTCACTAGCTAGTAGTTCTGAATGTGAAGATCCTGAAATAGAAATCTAAGGGGCTTGTGTCCATTCTGCTTAGAAAATGTATAGATCCTCTCGATGCCTCTCTGTGCACATTGATATCTGGGATGGCATTTTAGTCGAGAAAAAGACGCTTAGGAAGATAATCGGTTGTTTTCCAAATAATTTCCAGTTCCTTGGAGCATTTTTGCTGGTAGTTATTCAAAGTATATGATAGTGATTCCAATTCTTCTTGTTTATATGAATATTTTTGTAACTTTAGGGACTGCATATTTGATATTGTTGAGTGCTTCTATAATTCGTTTCACCAGTTCTAATTCAATTTTTCTTTTTTGTTTGACATCAGCAGCAAAAGGATCAGTTGTGTGAGTCTCGCAGGGCTGCCAGGGTTGTGGCATTCTATGGCCTGTCATCACCGCCTTATAAACTAGTAAGAAATGATGCTATCGCTGTGTAGAAAATTCTTCATGAGTTAGCCTATGGCACCTGGAAAGACATTCTGATTCTTGATGCTTTTTCCTTGTATGCATTCTTAGGATGCACTAGAACCATACATGAGCCAGAAGGCACTAGAAATTCACTGGGGAAAGCATCACTGGGATTATGTTGAGGGCCTGAACAAGCAGCTTGCCAACAGCCCATTATATGGCTTGACCCTGGATGAACTCGTGAAAGTAGCACACAACAATGGAAATCCATTCCCAGAATTCAATAACGTTGCAGAGGTGATTCTGTTTCGTAGTATTTTTATCTTATGTTCAGTTTCTAAAAAGATCCATGACTCGTATAGCAAATCAGCATCTGTTTGACGAGTTTTTCCTTGTATTTTATGTTTATGTTTCTTAATTTCTTTCCCAAAGCATTTTGAACTTAAGGATTGTTTGTTTTAGCGTAAAACAACATAATTTGAAACAATTGTTTCATTTACAGTGTTTTCAGTTGTTTGGAATGATGTAAAACAATGTAAAGTAAAATCCTGTCTTGGCCTTGTCTGCCCACTTGACAGCCCAATTCCCTTGTTTTGGTTTACAACAAAGGCCCACTGTAAACCAAAACCAGAAGATTGAAACATCCCTCTTGTTTTATTTTACAAACAACCAAACAAACATTTCTTGATTCTGAAACAAGAAAATTTCGCTTGTTTTGAAACCAGCGATTTTGAAGTCGATGATTTACAAGGTTTTACACTAAAACAAACAACCCGTAGAAATGGAAAATTTTGATGATCCCATAGGAGATATCTTTGTGGATGTTCCCATTATTGATGTTTAGGCGTATTATTTTTGACCGAGAGGTCACAAGTTTGAACCAAGGAAACAGTCTCTCGGCTTGGTAGGGGTAAGGCTGCGTACATTGACCATTCCCTAGACCCTGCAAGAGCGGGGAGCCTTGTGCACTGGGTATGTCCTTTTTCAATCTATTAATAGATAGTTTTATTTATTAAGAAATATTTGTTGGACTGCATAATGAAGTTAAAGTGATTTGGACAGATGAAGCATATGGCCCACATTATTCTTTAGTACAACCCCAAAGACAGAAATATCCTTGTTGGCTCATTCAATGTGTGGAATTGGGAAAAGAAAGCATGTAAGGGTATTTTGAATGTTAATAGAAGTAAAAGTGTCAGACTTGGATTCCCATGCCATCCTCCTTTTTGGGGATGACGTAAGAATTTAAAATGGCACATATTTTTCTTCAAAGGGAGTGGGAATTTGATATCGCCAAAATTCTCTTCCAGTTTTTTCATTTGAAAAAAAGAAAATGACCAAACTTGATTCCCGCAAAATCAAAGGACCATAATAGGGTGTTTGGGAGCATGCTTTTTTTTTAGAAGGTGACTTCAAGTCACTATTCTATTAATGAAGATAAGAAGATGTTACAAGGGAGATCCCAAAGGGGAAGATACACCTCAGCTTGGGTGGGACAAAACCCCAACCAAGTCTCACAAATCCATGGAGAAATAATTACAAATAGACTGTTTTATCAAGGGGATAAAACATCATTACAACAAACCCCTCATAGAAATAAAACTCTCCACAGACTGGCCTTCCGTAAAATCACTGAATCTTCTTCAATAATGATGCCAGCAGCTCTTCCCCACTCTTCTACCCTTCTAAAGGTGCAGTTCAATAACTCAATAGCACTAATAAATTGATCACTGAACTTCATCCTGTTTCTCTCACACCAGATTGTCCACATCAAAGCCAGCCCTACAAGTGACCACAGTTTGTTCTAGCCAGGAAAAGGGCAAACTTCAGACCACCAGCATAGGAGGTCCATGGCAGAAGAATGGTCCACCCAGCTGATTCCAAATATACTGCAGATAGACTATTTATACTTGAAATTTATTTCATTAAAAGTTTTGCTTTGGTTTTTAAAGTTACTGTACTTTGATTCTTTCCCTATTTGGTAAAATTGCTGTTATTTGCTGCGTACATCGTCCCTTCCCCAGACCCCACAAATGGTGGGAACCTCGTGCATTGGGTACACCCTTATATATATATATATATATATATATAGAGAGAGAGAGAGAGAGAGAGAGAGAGAGAGAGAGTCCTTGAAATAAAAACAACTCTTGAGTTCTTTCATTTTTGGGAGAAGTTTATGAAGGGTGGGATGCTTCCCTAAAAAATAGGAGAGATCTTGCCAAGCAGGTTTTCCTCCTCATTTACTTGTAATTTTAAATTTGAAAGAGAAAAGAGGTAAACAAAATGTATCCAAACACTCTAACTCTGAGCAGGAAGTTTTACTAAATGAAGACTAAGGCCCATACACAGTTGGATCTTTTTCTACATTTTACACTCTGTTCATGATCATGTCATTAGTTCTCTACATCATTCAAAGAAGTCTTGATTTTTATGATGTTTGGTCAAGTTACATAGACCCCTAAAATCAACCTCTTTTGGCATCTGTTTTTACTTTCAACTACATGTTTAGCTTTCTCAACTATGCTTTCTTTGACATATTTCACCGAACATTCATAATCATCTCTTGCAGTTGTGGAACCATGATTTCTTCTGGGAGTCTATGCAACCTGATGGTGGGAAAATGCCAGCAGCAGGACTTCTTCAGCAGATCGAGAAGGATTTTGGCTCTTTTTCAAATTTCAACGACCAGTTTGTGACGACAGCCATGACACTATTTGGATCTGGCTGGGTTTGGCTTGTTTGTCAGTGCCGAGTGCTCGACTCTAGGAATCAGAATACAATGACTCATCTTATTTTTTTATTGTCTTTCTCATTTCCCTTTTTCATTTTACAGTAAAACCCCTGGAGAAAAGGCTTGCAGTTGTTAGAACGTTAAATGCAGCAAATCCACTAGCTCTGGGTGACATTGTACGTCAATTTCCAGGCATGCCCAAGTCTAGATGTACTAATAGTATACATAGTGGATGGCTGACTTATTTGTGCTTCTCTTTTTGCAGCCAATCATTAACTTGGATATGTGGGAGGTAAGACTTAGTTGCAACCTTACTTGATTTGGATATTCTCAAACATGTTAGATGGTACTTATTCTTTTCCCCCCTCTTTATTAACAGCATGCATACTATTTGGACTACAAGGTATCTTGCTCTTTGCTTTCATAGATGTTTCCATCTTGGCAGCACCACATTCGCATACCTGAGTTTGAGAAATTAATCTTGTGATCTTTTAAACAGGACGACCGTGGGAAGTACGTAAATGCGTTTATGAACCACCTTGTGTCATGGCATGCTGCCACTGCACGGATGGCCCGTGCTGAGGCTTTTGTGAACCTGGGAGAGCCAAAGATTCCAGTCTGCTGAGAAGCTTCTCCATCATGGGACCACAGCATGTTGCTGATATTGTAGTCTAAGGGATAGGCCGATTGGAAGTGACCGTGCCGGCAATTTTGTAGATGGCTGAAGGAAGCTTCACATGGCTGATCTTGGGTATGTCCAATATGTGTTGGTGAGTGCATCTATTCGGATAGGAGATTAAGAATAGAAGTTTGTTTTTCTTTGTTTTCTGTTTCCTGTACATGGCCCAGTGGTCTGTGCACTTCAGTTTCTCTGCTGGAAGATGGAAGAAGGCTGTCCCCAAAAATGGGATAAATCTGCTCATATTAATGGTCTTAAATCCGTTACGGCGTGTAGGGTTTTGCGCTTTCCTGTCCTTGATGTGAGCTATGCTTTGGTAAGAGTACACAAATCAAATCGTAGAAATTTGCTGCCTAGAAAAGTTAAGAAACGCTAGCGGTAGAAGGCCCGTTTTGATGACTCCAAGGTTGGTGTGTAGTGATAGAATTTGGGTGAGTTGGGCTGGGCTATCTAGTAATTAGGGTTCACTTAAAGTTAAAATAGCCTAGTCTAATTTTGGGTTTACCCAAATTTAACCCAAACTAAGTCAGTTCAATCTGACACAAATTCAAAATAATGAATTTGGGTAGGCTCAGTTGATTCGGGTTGTGTTGATCTAATTTGTGGATAATTGGTTGAAAGATTTACCTTTTTATATGAATTAGTGCAAAAGTTAACGAGTGGGCCAATCCAAATTCATTGCACGCTAACTTAAATTTAAGTAATGCTACTCTAAAGTTAATCCAACCTGTTTTAAATAATTTCGGTCAGTTTAATTTAATATGATTTAGTTTGAGTTAGGTTGGACTATGGATTGGTCCACCCAATTGGCACTTTTATTGCTATGCAATTCATGGAATCATGGCAGGTTGATATTCCGTTGGTATCAGTCCTCCCTTCCCCCTGTCAACAAAGGGAGAATGGTGATAGGTGTCAACTGATCCATAACGTCAGGAGTTTGTTATCCAAAAAGCATTGCCAATATGTAAATAATACCAATGGCAGTTGGCATCATTAAACGCTACAGCTATATGCAAAAAATCTTCCAGCAAGTAATAGCACATGATGGGGCAGAATCCGATTCGGCCCATTAGCAGCTCAACAACAGCAGTTACTCAATAGTAGAGGTCCACTGACGGCCCTCGGCCCACAGGCGGCCCTCAGCCCAACTGCCTTCGGCCCGGTAGCGGCCTGGCAATAGCGGCCCAGCAAGCGGTCTTCAGCCCAATTGGCTTCAGCCCACCAGCGACATTCGGCCCAACTGCGGCCTCCGGCCTTCGGCCCGATAGCTATATCCGGCCCATTCCGGTGGGAGGGTTAGACACTATGGCGGTTTACCAGTAACCCAAAACATAGTCCTATATCGGCTGCCACCATCAAGTAACCTCTATCCTCCGTTATAAATAGACAGTTATTTATTACAAAATGTATGTTTTCTCGACCAAAGACAACAGTCCAAAAGTATTAAAGCTTCTTCTTTCCCTTCTAAATCCAATCTTCTTCAGAAGCTGATTTAGCCGTCGGAGATGGTTCTCTTGAGCCGAAGCCCGGGACCCTCACTGACTGGTTCTTCTTCTCGCAGGAGCTTCGGTTTGAATCTTCGCCGACCTCTACGTCCGAGCCAGCTTCGGCTAACGGTCTCGACTTTCTTCCTTCAAAGGTCTCGGCCTCGTTCTTCTCCGGCCGGGTCCCCTTCGTCCCAGCGGAGAGTTTTCGCTCTCGGCAAGTCTTCGTCCGAGTATCTCTCGGCTTTAGAGCCTCGGTCCCGTACTCCGCCCCGTTTTCGGTCCAGATTTCTGTCGGTCTTCTTCGATCTTCTGTTTCGGATTCTAGTCTTGGAATTCATCCGTGATAGCTTCGGCTACATCAGCACCCAATCTGTGTTAGTCTATGGTCATATTATAACACAATTATTTATGGAGAATAACCTATGAATAAGGTTAAAGGTTTGATAAGTGCCTTGTCATCCTCCAATAAGAGGTTATATACATATAGGATGAGTCAATTAACCTAGTATGTACACATATTTACAAGAATTATAGTTCAATTTTGGATGAAGTCCAATATTTTCTCCTATTTTGGGAGAGAATTTTACATAGTCCAATAATTCGATCGATTATTTTGGACCCAAATCAATCTTTACATAAGTAACACATGGACAAGGGGAATTAATCCAACAACACACCGAGGCCGAGCGACATAGAGAGTTTTTAGGCTCAAGACCAATTTGACTCCCTTCCCAGAGGGAGGCTATAGGATGAAGCTAACCGCTCTACATTGCCAGTTTAGAGGTTTTCGTACATATTCAATAATTATCACTAATGAGGGGTGATTGGGATCTGGTCCAATAATGCCCATTTAGCCAAGAGGTCCAAAGGCACGCAGTCTGTAGGAACTTGCACGAGGATACCACATAGGTTTTCTCGGTATTCCGATTGGCAGGCTGAAGACAGGAACCTAGAGCATGTGGGCTCAAGCCCTGGGAATGTCGGGCGTGGAGAGCACAACACATCAATTGGTAACTCTCGAGACACTGTAGCATCTCGGTGATATCTACCGAGAGCTGAGAGAAGCTTACCCTCTCAATAATCAGAGATCAAAAACTCGTTTGAGGGAGGGCCAGGAGCCTGGACTTGAAGGCCACCACCTCCTGACTGTCCAAGAGGTTAAAGGTCCCCTAGGGGCGAGTCATAACTCCTCCCTGCCATCAGACAGACTTTGCGGGCTAACGGCATAGCTGCCCACTTAAGGTAGGTCTGCATGATCTGCTCCTCTTGATCACAAGAAGATCCCTGTTTGCCCAGTATCCCACGATCTCCTCAATCAAAGGGAGTAGATCATGAGTTAATTAACTCTCCAAAGATAACAGCCCCTACGACACCTCTGGGGAGACGGACTATATAACTCTATGATCCACTTCGATGAAAGGTACGGAATACATTGACCTAAAAACTCTAAAAAATCCATCTCCTTCTAGGACCTGACTTAGGCATCGGAGGGTTCTGCTCTCCAGGAGATGAGGGTCTCCGTAATCCCTCTTTTCCCTCTTACAGGCTCTATCCTGGATGTTTCTAGTTCTATAAATACTATTGAGTAGCTAGAAGTCTTGATCGGACTGTCTTCGTCACCTGACCAGTGTCTGACTGCACCACGATTGGCGTCTTCTGTGAGAAACACGCAAAAATCCATGGCAAGGGGCAAGAAGAATAGCCGTTGCATCGGAGCTACATCACAGGTCAACGACACTAGGGTCGGCATTGGTGATAGCCGGTCACAGAGCGTGTCCTCTAGGCCTTGACGAAGCAACGACGATCCCATGGGGCCCCGCTCACCTTGATGCAAGAGTGCCTTTTTGCACCACTGGTAGTTGCAAAACCCTAACCTAGGGGTTGCGCCCCAGGAACAACCTCAAAAGAAAATCTAACAACCTTCGGTCGTCGTTGATAGGTGGCAAGGCGTACAAAGTGCCGGTGGCCGTTTCCTCATCCTCGATGGGGAAATCTGCCGCAATAACCTCCTACCTGTCGCCTCAGGGGTTGTTGGCTTGAATCGCTCCTCTTGTAAGACAAAAAGCAGTCGAAGAAGCTTGAGCATCGCACTTGGGCTTCGAGGTCCCATTCTCTGCAGGAGAGTCCGACCATGCACCGACGCATCGATGAGTTGGAGAGAAGACTCGCAAACGAGAGCGCCGACTAGAGCTCCAGGAGAGACGTGTTGAGGACCTCCTTTGAAGGAGGCGCTCTCCATCCTTCTTAGACAAAGAAGGAGATTTCTCCCCCTTCTCCACCAAGATTCTAGATGTCCCGTTCCCCTAAAAGTTGCATGTCAACAACCTCAACATGTACGATAGGTAGGGGGACCTGGAGATCTATTTCAATAACTCTTAGTCTCACATAAGACTATACAGGGTCTCAGACCCATCCACTGGCGCACTTTTATCACCACCGTGGTGGGAACGACACAAGCATAGTTTTCCTCCTTGGCACCGAAATTTCTCCGCTCTTTCGTGCAACCCTTAAAGTTGTTCCAAGACCACTTTGCAGGCGCTCACTGAAAGAGGTCGTCGGCTAGCTTGATGGCCGTCAAGCAGAAGCGCAGAGAGTGCCTTAGAGAGTATATCTCTCACTTCCACTACGAGGATGTCCGAGTTTCGAAACTCGAGGTGCCTTCAGCTGCAATAACCCTTACCCAGGGCACTCAAGATGATGCTCTCCAGAAGGCTATCGTCTCTAGGCACCCAAGACCTTGAATGCCCTCATCAAACCTTGCACACCAGCATGCGGATTACGAGGAAGTGGTAATTGCCTACCACTACCGGGGAGAAGAGGGCAACCGCAAACGTCCGAACGAAATTCCTCTTCCCGAGAAGAAGTCCAGGTACTTCGAAGGGGAGTCCAAAGATCCCGCAACACCTAGACCTTATAAGCCATTGACTACTCCTATGTTCGAAATCTTGCAAGATATCAAAAACAGTACGTTACTGGCCCTAGAAAGTGAAGACTGACCCCAAGTACCGTGACAGGAAGAAGTATTGCCACTTTCACAAAGATTACGGCCATACTACAGAGGAATGCTGATAGTTGCGAGATGAGATAGAGCCCTTGATCCATCGAGGCTATCTCTAAAAGTACGTGGAGAAGTCTGACTAGGAACGTGAAGCCCCTCAGATCAAGAATCGGCTCAACGGCATGGAGATCCACATGATCTCAGGCGGCCCAATGTCAGGAGGAGACAACCACCAAAGAAAGAAATAATACGTCCGCTAGGTGAACCTTATAACTCCTGATCTCAAGCATTCTAAACATTAGAAAAACATGTAAAATCTTTAGGTTTCATTTACCGACGATTTGACACAGAGATATAACCACAATATTTCTTAGATTTCAAGAGTATTAAGAACAACATGTGAGACTTAGGGTATAGATACAAATATTTGTTTTTTAAGTATATATATATTCAAAAATACCTATATTTATTTATGAGATTTTGATATAAAATTAAAACTTTTGCATATATACTCTAAACATACTATATTTGCATTTACACCCTCAACTCCCACGTATTATTTTCAATACTCTTAAAATCTCAGAAAAGTTGCAGTTATACCCTTCTATGAAAATGCCGTTAAGTCAAACATAAAGTTCTTGCATACATATCCCTAAATTTTCTAACATTTTGCATTTATACTCTTAAATTCCCTAGAATTATATATATATATTCCTGATATTATCAAAATTTATAAGATCTTTTTGGGGGATTCAGAGTTCATGTTATTTTGACATGACATAACCACATTTTTCAGATGGATGTACATGCAAAAATCCCATAACAACTCCCTTCGGCTCTCCTACTTCCCAAACACCACCACAACCCTCCCACAGGAATTCCACTAGTATTCGGTGGGGACAATGTCACCTGACTCCGGATAGAGGAAAAATAGGTCCTACTAAAAGATCTCAAGTCTGCAAAACATTTTAAAACTTTTGAAAAAAATGTGAAAGATATGTCAAAGTGAGTCAATTTTAATATATAAAATAGAATTATAAAACATATATATATATATATATATATATATATATTTATTAAAATACATATTATAAAAGTGAGTCAATTTATTTAAAAAAGTATATCTTTATTTAAAATATGTGATTAAATTGTGATCAAATAACAATTTTTTTAATTTACCAATATTTTGATTGTTTCAGATTTGTTCGTTAAAAATACGCTAAGATGAAAAAATATTGTAATTAGATCGGGATATTTTCAAGAAATAGGAGATTTCTGCTACATTGGGTCTGGATCCGGGTCTTCGGCCTTGGATCTCACCTCTAAAGATCCCTTCTTAATTTACAGGCCCGCAAGAATTCTGCCTGGGTTCTATTGGTGGGGATTGGAGCCTCAATTCGCCCTATATAGATCCCCTAAAAATCCCGTCTTTACACCTTCCCCCTGGAAGCAGACAGCCGGAGAAGGAGAAGAAATTATGGTGGGCATCGATGACTTGAATCTGCTAGTTGCAGAGTTTGAATCGGACCGGGAGTGACGGCGCGCGAGGAGTCCGGTTGGGACTCGGACAGCCTCGAGGAGTCGTCTGGTTGAGGCTCGATTTCTCCTAGGAGCCTTGGTAGGATTAGGAAATCAGCACGCTGGGTGTTCCTCTCTCTACATAAGCCCAGGGGACACCACGAAGTTGGCGCCGGCGGTGATTTCCATGGAGGAAGAGGAGGGGGGATCCTTATTAGTGCCGTGCGGCAGCGCCGGCGATTCATCTGGAGGTGTCCCTGCCGCTGCTCCTAAGGTCGTCGATGGCAGCAGCAGCGGAGGCGGCCACATCAAGCGCCGCCGTGGGATGATGCGGCCCTGCCGCCGGGACTGGTCAAGGCTTCCCGAGCCGGCAGTCTACCTCGTCCTCAGGAGCTTGATGCCAGTCCTCGCAGACCTATTCTCCCTTGGCAGCGTCTGCCGGGCGTGGCGCTCGGTCTTCGCAGCCTGCAAGCGAGAGCTCTTCTTGTCCATGCCTCCTTTGATCTACGACCGCGGCTCGTCCCCCGCCGCCCTCGGTAGCCTGTACAACCCCGCGGAGGGGCGATGTTACCGCCGGAAGGAGCCCATGGACTGGACCTGGCCTTCGAACGAGTCTTCGATGTTCAGCTTGATCGTTGTTGGCGCCTCTTACGGCTACTGGATCGTCACGCCCAACGCCGATCTCATCCGGGCGAAACACCGACCCTTCCTCGTGGATCCCTTCCCGGGATCTCCCGGCGTCCGGATTAACCTGCCGATCAGTGCCAACTTCATCTTTTCTGCCGTCATGACGGCTCCTCTTGGGTCCCCCGACTGCATGGTCATAGCGGCGGGCTACCCCTGGATCCAGTACTGCCGGCCTGGCCGGGACGACGAGTGGACGTGCTGGACTTTCGAGTCGCCCAGAAAGATGTTCTGGTACGACGCAAGTCAAATGGCCGTTGTCGGGGGTAAAATCTACGCCCTGGCCGAGGAAGGTAAGGTCCAGGTCTTTGAGATGTCCCCGCAGCTCAGCGTCACCGACTTGGACGTGCAAGGCCTGCCCTCGCGAGACTGCTGGTCCTCGGTGTTGACGGTGTCGGACGGGGAGATCCTGTGCGTTAGTCATGTGTGCAACACCGACAAGATAGTCCGATCGGGGACAGTCTTCGAAAACGTTTCGGATGGCAGCTGCTGCGGCTCGCATCGGCTGGTGGTGCGCAGGCTGGACCTCCGTGCACGCAGGTGGGTGACGGTCGACACCCTCGGGCGGGATCGCGCCTTCTTCTTTAGAGAGCGTCTCATGTGCAGGGCATCCGCATGGGGGGGATCGGGGGATTGCGTACACGACGTCTGCCCTTACGCTCACTCCCTTCTAGTGTTGCACCTCAAGGATGGAAGGACTGAGCACCATCCCTCACCCCATGGGCACATCGGTATCCGTTACTTGTTTCCAAGCTTTTGCTACGAGCCCATAGATAGGTAGATGTTGATATATTTTCTTTGTCGCTGGTATCTAAGTAATGTACGAGGACTCTAGAGTGGAGAAGTGGGCATATGCAAATGCTATCAAATTTCCTCATTTGGCAGCTTCTTCTTGTTAGGGAGGGTCTCACGTGCAGGGCTTCCACAAGGTTGGGGAGGGTTGTGGGTAGGACTGTCAAGGGAGGTGTATACAGTCTCCGCTCCATTTAGTATTATCTGAATATTCGACTCCGAATATTATTCGACGGATAATAAATTTTTTTATCTGAATTCAACTCTACCGAATAACATCCGAATTTGAATAATAATTCGAATACTTGATTATTTCAATAAGATCACTAAAAATGAAAAATCACAATAAACTTCATTATTATTGTTAAGCACGTCTTAAGTATTCTTCAAATATCAATTTACCGTTTACTTAAACATTTTACTATCATTAAAATTAAAAGAACTTATTAATACATAATCGGATAATAATCAGAGCGGATATCTATTTTTCGTTTCCGCTTCGAACATTAATCGAATAATTAAACTCATATTTGAATATGTTTGTCGGATGTTCTAATCGGATAAATATCCGACTAATCTTATTAAGATAACCCACTACTATCAAACTAAAAACCTACTAGTCGGATATATGGGCCTCTACTAAGGGCACAATATGGGCGCGATTACCCACCCAAGGGACCACAAACCCAATGCCAGATGACACTCCTTTGTGGGTAGTGCCACCTCAACTCACACACTTAAGTCGTGGAGCCTCCAAACAAAATTATCATATCATCTGTCCAATTCCAAACAAACACCACAAGTACCATACAAAAATTCACTGGATTGAAAACAAGTTTAGTACATAGTATTATTCTTAGTTAACCTACAAGCCAACCAGACAATATGTAATCTCGTTCGATCATTAACAAAATGACTTTTTATATTCATTATGTATAATATGATTAGTTTCGCTCCATAATAGAATATTTGAATGTGTGAAATAGTAATTAGATTATAATGAAATCATACTAACGAGATTTACTACTTATAAATTCACATTCTTAATTGTTCATAGTCGAAGGATATGTGAGAAAGACATTAGATATCTAGTGAGACTAGTACAGATTATTCTGACTCGTATGATGAGGGTGTGTGGTCTTATAATCACTTATATGGAGACGTAAGGCAAATTTGTAAGTGATCATTAGAAAATAAGTTCACTGAATTGATCCGACTTAAATCGTTGGATGATAATGTACATAATTGTCAACTAGTTTGATTCAATTATCGCAATTGCGTGGATGATCTTTAAACCTAGACACTGAAGATACCTTGTCGGTAGACTTATATGCTTTTATTTTGGCTGATAGATCTCTAAACACATGATTTTAAATTGTCAAAAATTGGGTACAGTAGAATATTTTCGAAGGAAATTAAGTGTTCAATATGGGATCATTCGTTCTCGATATCTAGAAAGAGAGAGAATGCTCTAGGAAATATGCGTGAGAGTCTCTATCCAAGGCGGAGATAATGTCAAGAAAGGAGCTTTCTAATATTACAAAACAACATCCAATTTTAGTGAGTAGACCGGTTATGATTTGACAGTGCACCATGCCTTGAGTTAACTCGAAAGTATTGTATGAATAAAAGATTATATCAATGCGGTAACTGTCGACAGAAATGTTCCATGAGTAGGTTGTCGAATCTCAATACCTTTCAGATTCACACAGTGTCGCTTGGCACCCTATGTGATCGGAGGCCCAACCGAATTAGATATGTAATATTAATTTGGTAAATTAATTAGTTAATATATAATATAAATTAATTAATTAAGTCAATAAAGAGTTATTAGACTTAATGGGCAATTAACTGGACTGTTACTTGGTCCCAGAGGATCACACATACAAAGATTCTCAGGCGAAGGGTCGAAAATAAAATTAATATTAAGTATTTTTAGGAAAAATCGCCAACCAACTTAATATAAATATACGCTGAGATGGTAGCTCTGGCCAAGCTGCAGAGATGCCCTGGCCATCCCCCTCTTTCTCCTCTCTCTGTCTCTGATACTAGGGGCACCCCCTTCTAGGCTCTGCATCATTGTCTTCTTTGACTCCCATTTGATAGAAATTCATATGCATGTCGTGGAGATCATCTCAAAGGCAGGCGGCTTCTACGAGTGTTGCACCAAGCAAGGAAGTAGGGAAATCCACCGCGAGGAGGATCGCATGGATACTACTAGAGGCGGGGCATCTACGCGGCTTATGATGTTATACTGTTGGAACCAATCGAACACGGATCCGATTCCGCACAAAGTGATAGTAGATCACCGTTTTATCTTGTTTTGCTCATCGAAACAGACCGAGATAAATTTGTTTTAGTTAATTTTTGTTTCTGCTACACCGTCCATCCCACCGTGGAATCCTTATACTCGTATCAGAGCCAAGTTCCACTGTCTCTTTGTCCATTTTGATATCTAAAATTTATAGTTCTAGATTATATTCCATGCATCATTCAATTTTTAATTCAGAGCTGTGATCATGGGATGATTACATACAATTAGATCGTTTGAATCTATGTAGAAATTGAATTTTTTGGCGATATTTCATTTTTCTTCATGTGATGAAGAAAAGCATTTTTATCGGAGCCATTTTAAGGTTCTCGATGGCTGAGGAGGGTGACCGGTGACCCTGGAGTGTCCAGGGACCGTCAATGGTCACCACCAGTGCCATGGCAGGTGCCGAGAGGGGCAGACGGCGGCAGGTCAATGGACCTTTTATCCTGCCTCTTATTTACTTACACAGGAAAGGAGAGATCCAGTAGCTCTCAGTCACCCAGCCCAGCGATTGAGGGAAACACCTCAGTCGCCCACCGAGCGCACGGCTCGGGCACAGCCGAAGTGGGGCCACCTAGGTTGCACGTCGCATTCGCATTCCAAGCCCAAGCCATGTGCTCAATGGGGACTAAGGTGTTTCCTTCAGTCGCCTGATTGAGGGAACTGCAACCCTTCTTTTGGTTGTCGAACGACCCTTGAAACAAGCTCAAAGGTTGTCTCCGAAGCACTATTTTTTGTCTTTTTGTAAGTGGCCGGATTGTTATTTTTGTTGTGAGGTAATTGGGGGTTTGTTAAAGGTGGTTAGGCCATGAATGATGTGGCGGATTCTCACCCAAACAGTTTGACGAATTCTCACCCAAACTGTTTGGTAATTCTAAGGAACTATTAATAAAAATAGGAAACTCTAAACTAGTAGGTTGATTTTGGTGCTCAATCTTCTTGCTACGTCTCATCTGTTGTTCTTCTTTGGTTCTCGGTTGTTTTTGCTCTTCTCTTCCTCTCCAATTCTTCCCGTTCATTTCCTATGCTCCAACGGCGTCGAGACGAGCTATAGGAACCAAGTCAGGTCCTCTCTTGTTGGGATTGGATCGTGACCCGCACAAAGGGTGTAGCAATTTAGTGTCTGAGCCCCCTTCGAGCAACAATTCTACAGATTCTTCTGGAATGCGTCAGAATATCTTGGTTCTTTCAACGCACTCTATTTGGAACTTCAGCAACAAGTCTTGGATATGCTCTATTACGTTTTTACTTTGGAATCCATGTTACATCGCCAAGAATCTCATTCTTCTTGTGAGGATTCTACTTTACATGTCCCATTATTCTGTCCTAAATGCTTCGATTTCCCCAGTTATGACGGATCTATTAATCTAGCCATTTGGAGATACAAAGCCAATAAGTAGTTCACTTTTCATAAGATTCTTAAGATCCATAAGGTTTTTATTGCTTTGTATAAATTGCATGGTGAAGCTTTACAATGGTTTTAGCATTTCACTAATACTCGATCTGTTACTTGGAATTAATTGTTAGATAAGTTGACTTGTTTCATCCTTAGATGCTCATGGTTCTTTGAGTAAATTGAAGCAAACATGAACTGATTTGGAGTGCCAAAGAGAATTTGAGTGGTTATCTAATAAGATTGTTGGAGTCTCTGACGAACATCTTTTGGGAACCTTCCAAAGTGGGTTAAAAGATGATCTTCCTTGTGAGGTCAGATCTTTTGAACCACAATCCCTGTTGCAGGCCATGGAGATTGCACGTAGGAAGCAAAATACATGTCTAAAAAGAAATTTGTGTATCCTCCAAATTCTGTCTCTAATTCATTTTTGCATCCTTCTTCAAACACTTAACCTCCATTGTTGCTCACCCTGGATACTTCTTCTACTCTTCCCGTCAAGAAAATCACCCCTCAACAATCGCACGAATGCAAATTGAAATGGTTATATTATAATAGTGATGACAAGTGGTTTAAAGACCATGTGTGTGAATCCCAAAAATTGTTCCTTCATGTTATTTCAGATGAGATTGAGGAGGACACTGGTGATCAAGATTTTGATGCTAATGCTGATTTTTTTGAATTGAATATGATCCAACCGACTATCTCTCCACATGTTGGTAAGGATTTTGAATCCCCTGGTACTTTGTAAGTAATGGGCAATATTAACAGTTTACATGTGCTTGTATTGATTGATACTAGAAGCACATACAATTTTGTTTACCTATCAGTGGTTCAATGATTAGGGCTTAAGGTTAGCACACAAATTCAAGTACCTGTCAAGGTGGCTTCAGGAATACAATTTTGCCAGGCTATTGGCTATAACGTCTAGCTTATAATTCAATCTCTCACCCTTAGCTTGGACTTATTATTACTCCTGCTGGGAGGCTTTGCTATTGTCTAGGTAGCTACTTGGTTACGAACACTGGGTGATATCATCTTGAATGTTCATAAGATGACCATGCATATTAACTTTGATGGGCAATATTATTGTTTTTCTTCATTGAAAAATGATCAGGTGCATTTCATCTATAAAAATCATTTCAAAAAGGAGCTGAGAGGAGCAAAGACCGTTTATGCAATTCAGGTTGAATTGGAAGCGGGGCAGAGATGGAAAAGATCTAAGATGTCCTTCACTTCCTTCCCCCTGGTAAGTCACTAACCAGTAGTCACTGGCCTAGTAGTTTTATATCCAACATGTCTTAGATAGACAAACCTAGACCTTTGTCATAATCTACCACGACTCAATTATCAAATACTATGCCTCTTGATATGTTTGAGTTACTAGATTCCTATACTGCAATTTTTTCTAAGCCTAAAGGATTGTCTCCAGTCCACCCTTGTAATCATAAAATTCAGCTTATGGAAAAATCCAAAGCTATTATTGTCCCATCTTGTCAATATCCGCCTCACCATAAAACTGTCATTTAGCAGCAAGTCTAAGAACTCTGGAGTTCTGGCTTATGCAGGGTCAGTAATAGTCCCTTATGGGCTCTTGTCCTTCTTGTCAGGAAGAAGGATGGATCATGGAGAAGTACATTGATTATAGGACTTTAAACTAGCAAACTGCAAATGATACATTATTCCCAATTCCTTTAGTTGATGACTTGTCGGATGAGTTACAAGGATCAAAAATTTTCTCTAACTTGGATTTGCGCTCTAGATATAACCATATTAGAATGTGTGAGGGTGACATTCATAAGACAGCTTTTCGAACTCATGAGGGCACTATAAGTTCTTGGTGATCCATTTTGCTCTTACAAATGCTTCACATTCCAGAGCTTAATGAATCATACATGCAGGCCTTTTCTCAGAAAATTTCTTCTTGTGTTCTTTGATGATATACTTGTGTACAGTAAGACTTGACATGATCATCTCATTCATCTAAAATTGATTTTGTCAACCCTACAACAACATCAGCTTTTTTTAAAGAGATCTAAGTGTGAATTTGGTGTCACTAGCATTGAGTACTTGGGCCTATGCTTGCTTTCCAAGACTAGATACCTCAATTTGATTAGGTTGCCTAATAAGTAGGGAAATCTAGTCTAGTATTTGAGAATCGGTCCACTAGGGATAAGTAGGTTTTTAGTTTGATAGCAATGGGTTATCCCCATGGGCCATTTTGAGGCCTTATACCCAAATCAAAGGGCCTACGAGCATTGTGCTTGCAAAAGAACACCATTAAGGGCCGCATTGATGATTTGGAGGAACGCCATCATGCCTAAGTCAAAAGTCGGAGGGCAGTAAAGAAGGTAAGGGTAGCTTGGGTTCTCTAAACATACTGAAAAAAGTTGGACCAAGGATCCTTATATAATGATTCAGAGCCTCCTTAGAGAACGATTTCGATCAAGAAGAGTAGATCATGACTAGATTTTTTTTTCCTTCGATCCGAGATCATAATGACTCCTGATATGGAAAGCATCTGTTTCTTGATGGATTTCCCAAAGATCCTTTCAGTAGGACCCGGTTCATGATCGAACTCATCCGACACTACTATAATTTTGAATGTTAGTGATCAAAAATGACAAACAGAATCTATCACTATTTTGACAAAAATCGTGCCAAATTTGTGACAGCTTCCATAAGAAGTCATGATTTATGGTGAAAAAATATTTGTGACGAACTTTGTGAAGGATTTTGTGACAAATTGTCACAAAATTCATCACTAATTTGTCACAGCTTTGTCATAGTATAAAAAAAAATTATCAAATACGGTGACACATCTGTGACCAATTTGTGATAGATATGTGATACTTTGGTGACCGATTCGTGAAAGATATGTTAAATTCGGAATATTATAGATGACAAAATCTTGTGACAAAATTTGTCATAACATTAGTGACCAAGGAAAACTCTCCCATCACTAACCTGTCACAATATACAATTTATTGCTTTATTATGTCATATTATAACTTGTGACAAACCCATCAGCATATTCCATACAACCAATTAGCATTTATCAAAGAATTTTGTATTTTGCTTTACATTTTCTAGTACTAAAAGGTAATGTGTGATCTTATCTTTGCACATGTACACTCTTCTTTCATTTAATGAACATGTGGTACCATCCAATTTAAAATGTGTGAATTATTGGCAATTAATTTTAATCAAAATTCGGATTTCTCTTTTTGGGAATAACTTTCCACTTGAATATAGTATAGTGGTGAAGGATACAAGGGGAAATGGTAGAATATACGGCCATGTAATTATGGTTCATATTGTGGTTCATAGCTTGATTTCTTAAAAGTGGGATTTCTATTAGAATTTGTGCAAGTGAATTATAAAGACCTTATTTCAGATTGTTTCGTTATGTGCTTTGGCTGTGGATAATTGAGGTCTGGGGGAGCTTTATGAGGCTTACATATATAATATTTGGATAAATACTCCGTTGAAATTAGAGTCATTATAGCCCATCAAACTTCTTAACTTTTGCAGTGTAGTGTTTTAGGTAATGTGAAAAAGTTGAAAGATACCAGTACATAGTTTGGTCGGTCAGGAATGTAGATCCATGGTTCAGTTTGGGTTGCATCAATGTTGAGTCATCTAGCTTCCTTTTATGCATTTCTTAAGTGCCAGTCAATGAACGTTTACATTGCAGAAACTTGGACAAAAGCTTTGAACTTAATAGAGATTATAAAATTCAATTTTGTTTCCATGACAAAAAATAAAAGAATTATCTTTTTTCTGCACTTCATTTTTTTTTTTTTCTGCATTAGTAGGAGGAGTAATACTTGCTGCAATGATTCTACGTGCAGTAGGTAAATAAAAGTTTTTTTTTTTTTTTAAAGATTTGCCCCAAGGTACCGTAACCGTCCGTACAATACAATATCCGATCGGACGACCCAAACAAATCTGAAAAATAAAAAACCGAGCTCAATGATTTTTCATATTAGAGCTCGATTTTTTATTTTTTAGATTTTTTTTTGGTCGTCCTATCAGACATTGTACTATACGGAGAGTTAGGACACTTCGGGAAAGACCTAAAAAAAAGAAAATTACCCATTGACCCTGTGTGCAGCATTCAAGATCATTGTGGCAAGTATTTCTCTAATAGGAGTTGTGTGTGGTTCATACCGGAAAGCGTGAGGAATTCTGTGCAGATGTATGTAAGGAGGTACACGTAGATGTAGGGAGCTTCATGATACGTGAGTTGGCTTTCCAATAGTAAACACAGGACTATGGTTATGTAACCAATGATTGTAGTAGCTCTGTTGCAACAATTTGACACAATTTTTGCACATTTGAAATTATGTACCTTCATTTGGTGGATATTTGGCCGTATTTTATTAATTTAATTTTTACGTTGTGATCTTATTTTTCTATAGATGTTTTATTATATTTGCTTATAAGGATTCCGAAGTTCTAGGATACGGATTGTTCTATGTATATGCAATAATTTATGTGAAATATCATGTCAGAGATTTTTAAGTTTGTGATAAAAATCTGTCACTAGATTTCATCATCCGCAGACATCGACTTGTGATAGACTTGTGACGATTAGTGACAAATGATTTAGTGAAAGTGTATGGTGATAGATAGTGACAACAATATAGAGACGAATGAATAATCATTATTGAGTCACAAATTTGATATGGTGACAGACAAGGCCAACACTTCAGTGACAGCATATGGTGACAATATATTGACAAATGTTTAGTGATAAAATTGTGACAAAATGTTTGTAATAACATTGTATGATAGAAAAAAAGAAGTTTACAAAGCCGTCACTAATTTGGAATAGGAAAAAACTTGTGTCAACTTTATAGGGTATTTGGTTGCATTATATGAGCACTTTCTTTTACAAAAATATATATTTATAACAAAAATGTTAAAAAATAGGCGTTTGGCAAGAGAGTGCAAAATATATTTTGATAAAACTCTTCTTCTTCAAGTATGACAAGAGAAAAAAGAGGTTCCCCCCTCTTTTCCCTGTTATCACGCGCATCCTGAGCCCCGACTCCAATCTCTTATTCCTTCTCTCCTTTTGCCCCTTCCCCATCGCTAGTGTCTCCATCGACGCCAAGGTCACATATCCATCTACCATGTGAGTTCCTCCGCCTTGCTTCCTTGCCTCAACCCTTCCTCCATGCCCTCATTGACGCCGGACATGCAAATTTATCTGCTATGTGAGTTTCTTCGGCTTGGTCCATTGCCTCAACCTTTCCTCCATTTGAGATTTGCCACAGCAGAGGGACACTACCACCACATCCTCGTACTCTGCGTACAGCTTTCCCCCATCCATCATGACTGGTCCTCTCATGAATTCCAACAAGGAGGACTGGGTTGACATCTCCCACTCCCCAATTTCAAGTTGTAAGCTCAACAGGACGCAGAGATGGAGAAGGGGCCGATGTCAGAGGACGAGACCAACTTGGTAGACAACGAGACCGCTGCAGTGGTGACTTGCTCCTTCTTCTCGGGGACCAACATCTATTCGAAACTGGTGAGGAAGGCGAAGGTCACGAGCGATGCCGTGCAGAAATCACAGGTGCACTGATTGGAGGTCAAATTCTGCCAGAGGTAACGATAGTGACTGAGACATCAATGTTTGAACGGTGAAGGAGGCAACTGATGAGGAAGAACTTCGTCATGGAGCTCCCAACACCGCAGCTTCTGAGTACCAGGCCCCCCTATTTGCACACCTCCTCCGACCCCACTTCCCATTCTTTTTCTGGATATAACAGGCACATCTTTATTTTTCCCCTCTTTTGTGTTATAACTTAAAAATGTTCCCAAACATGTTCTTATGTTTTTAAAAAGTTATCTCATTTTTGCCAAACAAGATAAAACGATGTTTTCTAATTTTAAAGTTATCATGAAATCCTTGTTATTATAAATTTTTATCATAAAATTATATAAAAAATTATAGTGTAACCAAATACTCCTTAGGCATCGGAGGGGACTCCTCTGGACTACTGCTGAGGACTCATTGACGGTGTTCTGTTTTGCAGGGATCATCGAATGACGCCCCTTTAATTAAAGATAGAAAGTTTTGATCGTGATAGACGAGATTTCAGCCTATCAACCGTCTAATGTCGAGTCGGCCCTAATGTTGCGACGCCTTTGGTGCCATGAAATTCACAAACTTGCACCACTTTGATTAGAGAATAGAAGAAGAATAAGGACGAATAAGAAGATAATAAACTTAATTTTGCTTTGACAAGTGGAATAACTTATATAATAACGTATTCAAAAAATAAGAAGAATAAGTCATCCCACTTTAAACTCAAGAATTACTTATATTCTTCTTATTCCGTCAACGGGCTGCACAAAATTATCAAACCGAAACACCTAATATACATTATTCAATGGGCCCCACGTAATAACTTATTACGTGAACAAAATAAAAAAGGCTTTGTGGTTGGGGAAGACGTTTTTATACGTTCAGGTGAAATTTTAGACAAAGGAAACTCCAAAAGATGTAGCTGTACGAATAAATTAATAATAAATACTAAAACTCCAAAAGATGAAAACAACCTTAAGGCTAATTTAATCAATCACTATTTTTTTATTTTTTTGAAATCTAGATTTATGACTATCTAATGGATGACTACGACTGAATTTCAAGATTAGATACGAGCGGATGGTGAAAATAATATTTCAAAAGATGAAAATAATCTTAAGGAGTGTAATTGAATATTTAAAAAATTATGATAAATTTTATTATTTTTTAATATAGGGATGGGTCAAAACAGTGCATGTAGTCAAACTACATACACAGGTAATTGGTATAATGAGTCATGGGACTCATCTAACTAAATGTGCCCTCCTTAAAACTCACTCTTCCTTATATTAAAATAATAAATAAATAATATCAATTTTTTAGAATATTTAATTTATCTTCCTTAAGCTTGTTTATATCTCGTGAGATTTAATTTTCAAAAAATGTAACTATAGCCATCTAATCGAGTGTGTGCATAATTGAGAATCAAAACTAAAAGTTCAAGGGATGAGATCATCCCTAAGAGTTAATTTGACAAAAAACTTATTTTTTGACTGTTTTTTAATATTTTTAGACATTAGTTTGTGATGCACACTCTCTCGGATGGCTTTGATTAATTTTCACCATCAGACAGTGAAAAGTAAAGTTATGGGGATTAGAACAGCTCTAAAGGACCTACTTGAATATACAAAAAATAATTATGATTTTTTTTTAAAACATGGGGGAGAAAAGGATTTCAAGGGGCACATTTAAATTAGATGAGCCTCAGGGCTCATTTGATCCGTCCATTTTTCATTTTGAAACAGATTTCACAACTATATATACATAAGATTACGAAAGACTTTGCAACTCAAATATGTAGTTGTACAAGTATATTGACAAAAATCACTTATTTCATATTTAAAAAAATTTAACATAAAGTTTTTATACAACAATCTTAAATCCATCCTATTTCATCTAAGGAGGAAGCTTGATGTCCAACAAATGAAGTTCCCAATGCTTGGCCTTACTTTGTGAGAGGTAGAGATCAACTTTGGCTGAGATAATAGTACCAAGTTAGAGGTGAGGATGAAGCCTGACTTTTGACCTGCATCTTATATAATCAATCACTCTGACCATCTTGGAGATTAATTGTATGAGATATGACGACCACAAGCGCTAAGCCAAGATGAATGACCGGCCCAGATGGGAACTATAGATAGTCACTTGACAAGTAACCAAGATGAGATGTCACCTAGTCCCGTAGATCCTATAACTACAAGAAATAGGAGCATTAGTCACGGATTTTAGTTACGACTGAGTGATATATAGGAAAGGCCACCTTACACAAACGGTTTAATTTATCGTAACCAAGTCTTACCTACTATAATTACAAGTTGTTTAAGGGGTGTTTGATTGTATAATAAATTTTTACATACTTTCGTGATAAAAAAAATAAGAAAATGACATATTTTAAAATTGTAACGACTCTTATTATTATGTTTGGTAAAAATGTGATAATTTTAAAAATTTATGAGACTCGTTTGTTGCCTACTTACAGTTTTGTCAAAAACAATGACACAGAATGCTTACCATGTGTTCGACAAAATGTCTCACCCACCCAGTCCACTTGAATGAGTCACCGTTATGTGCGATGGTGACCTTGTCGTCATACCGTGGAGCTGCTACATCTACATCGTCCCAGAGGCCGGTCTTCCATCACCGGGCCACACCTCTGCATCGGTACATCGCTAGCTCAGAGCCCGACAAGAGAAACCGCAGGGCATTCTCCTTCAGTAGCAGCAGAACGCTCATGGCCGCTCCAATGCATGCACCAGAATCCTTTTGCATCAAAAAAAGAACAGGACAAAAGATTTTTATAAGCGACAGAAGATGAGGAGGAAGAGAAGGGCTTTGAGAATAGGGATTGGCACCAGAGAAGGTGGAGCTAGGGAGGACATGGAGGGCGACCTGCGACCTTGACGAGCACCCAGATGAGGTGCTCCCTGTTGTCGGCGTCCATTCTTTCACCGACCACCACCCTCTGCCCCTTGCCGCCAGCGGCTGCCGCGTTTCTGTTCCACGCGAGAGGCTTCGTCCCGCCCTCCCCGTCCTCCTGTGCCACCATCCCCTTCTCCTCTGCTGCCATGGACACCTACTTCACCTTCACCTTCATCCTTGTGCCCCCTTTGCTGCAGTCGCCGCTGCTGGGTGCTTCCCTCTTGGGTTGTCGCTTCTTAGGAGGACAGGGAGGAGGTGGATCATCGGCAGTAGATCGGAAGCGCGCATGGGCGACGGCGAGGGCGGATCATCGGCAATAGATCGCAGGCGAGCTTGGGCAGATCGGGCGAGCGGAGGCTGGCGGTGAGGGGATGACGGGGGGCGAATATAAGGCGAATCGGAGTGGAGGGGGAGGGGGATTGGTTTTGGTTTCGTGGGTGCCATAACAAAAAACAAAAGAGGATGTATTTATCTTGTTTTCCCAAGTGAGAATGTTATCAAAATATATATCGATGATGTCATCAAAAATATTTTTTAATATAATTTTATTATAAATTTATATATTCAAAAAAAATTATTTTATAATGCAACCAAACACCTCATTATGTATGTCCTACATATATATACAATTTTTCTATAAGTATAAATCACATAGTTATGCCTTTTATAAAATCATGGGTAAAAAGCAAACTAATGACTGTAATTTTATGAAAGCTGTAGTCGGATGGTTGATTAAAAAATTAAAAAATAAAGAAACTATAGCCGTGGGTTCTTACTCTGTGGCGCCAATGTACGGAAAAAAGTGGCGCCCGACAAATTTCGCAAATCGCGATCCCCTCGGCCCCCATTTACCCAAAAATCCACCGGGGCATTATCTCATTGGAATCCCCGTTCACTCCGTTCTTCTTCCCATCTCCGGCGGCATCTTCTCCCTCCGATCGATCCTACCTTGGCTTCGCAGGATGGGGCGGCGGAGGCATTAGCCAGGTACAGCTCCCCTTCTCCCTCTCCTAATTTTGTGGCAGCAGGGTACACCCATCCCCGCATTCTTTCCCGGCAAAGATGGGCACTGCAGCAGAGACATCATCTCTTCATTGGATGCACGGGAGGGGGTCGTTACTCATTAGTGGCAAAGAGAGAGATGTCGGCTACGCATGGCGCAGTGGACGTCGAGGGTGGGGATGGTGGTTCTGGCGTCCAGCAGAATAGTGTGCTCACTAGATGCATTCATGAGTACGTGGTGAGTCATGCAAAGCTTCTGTTTGGGCTCGTTTCTGCTAAGATTTAAGCAAAAATTCGATCTTTTTTGGTGCTGGATGTGGAATTTTGCCTTTTCTTTGAAGGAAGCAAATGCAGATGAAGTTTCTTTGGTTTAATGTTCCTTTAACTCAAGAATTTGCTTTATGTGCTTAGTTCTTTAAGTTGCCAGCATTGATGATAAAGTTTTCCTTGGAATCTTTTACAACGATAGGAGCTGCTTGAGCTTCTGGGGATGCCTATCGTAAGAGCAAGACGTGAGGCTTATGCCCTCTGTGCACTATTAAATATTGAAGGCCAAGTGGATGCTTCTATCATAGCAGTCGGTGATGCTTTCCTCTTTTGGGCCAAATGCATAATAAATGCCTAAAATCTAACTCCAATGTAAGTAGTAGTATGTATCATCCTCTATGACACCAAATTCTATTCTTTGGTTACTTAGTGCCCTGCTATGTTCTTTGCATACTTATCTCTACAATTGAACACACATCTTTCCAGAATGGTCAGTAATTTAATGATTATTTTATCATAATGATCAGTAATTTGTCCTATACAACTAGTGTTGGATGTTATAGTATGTTTGTTTATTAGGAAATGAGATACTAAATGATACCATCTATTGGTATTGGATTTCTTTTTGAGAAACATGCTTCATTTTAACTGATAAATGGCTACACGGAAAGGCTGCGCAATTTGTGTTACAGCTATACAAAACTTGCTTCTCATACTCTAAGATTGGCACAAAGTTATAACCTAGTAATAACAGCCACAACATTGAGAGTTATATTTTGAAATAAGATTAGTAAACTGATTTCAATTGGAACTTGCTCATTGATTGACTTATGAAGCATTTTCAGGTTTACAAACAAAGTAATTAAGGCTAAAATGGAATTCAAATGTTTCATGGTTGTATGGTGCTATGCATGTTTTTTGTGATTCCCTCTTTCGATCCTTGCATAGGATATATGTCAAAGTAATGACTAATAATCCTAAAGACATCCATGAGGTAACACAAAATGGCCTTTGTCAACCTTAGTAGCTGATTGTCCCACATCCAACTTTTTCCTTGATGCTTGTTTTCTCATAGAAGTTTATAAGTTCATTTTATGAAAGAATGATTTCAGGTTTTGGTTTTAAATCAGTGCAATGATTATGTTAGGAAAATGGCTCAAAAAGTTGGGCTTTCCTTGGAACTTAGTTATTTGTGATGGAGGCTGGTCTTAGAATTTGTCCAAATGGTGTGTGGACACTGAGGTGGATCATGATCATAGTAAAACAATTTTGGCAGAGCGTTTGATATGCAATTATTTCCTGTGGACATCCATCAGCCCTTTGATTGATAATTTAATAAGGAAGAGGTTGTCTGAGATTTATATTATCTGAGCGGTGAATCCGAGAGTTGAGAATATTCTCACGTTGGTTGGGAATGGGGGTGTACCTGGAGCAGGGAATTTATGGTAATATGGGCAAAGAGTGGGGAATGTGTATGCTCAATCTGTATTACTTCCTACTAATTTTTTAAATATCCACCTTCTTATGAAATGTATATTGATTGTTTTAGGTAAGTTTTAATTAGACGAAAAATGTACAGAGTGTTCTTGATCAATGATCTTGAAGACACATTAAGATGCTTGGTTCGTGATGAGATACCATTTGTAGCATTATGTGATGAGAAGTGATAGTAGGATTTTACGTACATTTTGCAATATTGTGAAAAGACCTCATCTATTTGCATAATTAAGAAATAAGACAAATGCCGAAAAAATGCAAATGCTGAAATGGAAACATGGCTGAATGTGGATTATGGTCTTAGAAAGGCTAGATATTTATTCTATGTGGGATATTGTTTCTTTAGAACATCATTAGACTCTAATGATGATCTCATACATCAAACCTTTCTCTGCTGGAAGGAGATGCCTGGGTCCTTTGTTCTTTGATTTCCAAATGGAAGGTCTAAAATAAAGGCAGAGATAAAGTGTAGGAAAGGTTGAATAAATGTGATCATAGGCATGAAACATTACCTGTTTTAAAGAACATGAACTCATTTCCACTGGACAAGACTTGTATGTGTTAGACCACATTCTAATTCCTATTTTCATCCAGAGTTAACAGACGTCATTGGATGAGCACATAAAGAAGCTTATGCATACTTATTTTATCTAGACAAATCACTTCTCTCTTATCAAGCATTGGTATGCTATCTACATGTTCTCCTTTAATAATAATATCACTTGGAAGAGTTTGAAAGTACTTTCTAATTGTACTTTGTGTTCCATTGTGATAACTGTCTTTCACCAAATTATAGCATTTCTGTTGGTTCTGCAGAATGTTCCATAACCAATGTTTGTGTAACCTTATTATTTCAAGTGATATCACTTGTTTATAGTTTGCATGCTTAATATCTTCAACATTGTGTCAACCTAGGTACCAACATTTCCTATATAATAAGCTGATTCCTCCAGACACTGTACTACACTATGACTACAGGAAAGACTTGTAGCTCTTCAGGAGTGTCATGATTTGGACAAGGGTCATGGGAATGAGATGCTTTGGAAATATTTTTGGTAAGCAACAGATTGGTGATATAAACAATGTGGGCAATGATCTTTTTTTTTTAAAATGCTTTTCAAAAGCTTGTCCAACATATTGTTATTTTTTCATTAACTTGGCCTTGTTTTATGATTCTTTTTTGTTTATCGATATTGTCAAGAGCTTGCCAATGATTCTAGATTTTAGCTAGTGGGATTATAATTTGTTCATAATTAATGCATTTCTTGGCCACATTTTTTTGTGTTTCTATTAATTTTTGTGTTAGTAATCTAGTCAGGACCTAGAAAAAAAAAATCTACTCAGGACCTTGCAAGAAATTCTCATGATTGATTAGGAAGCTATGCATTTTTTGTAATTTATATCCATTTATGAACACCATCCAATTTAAAATGTATTCTTAGACCTTTTTAGGGGTTTCATTAATTTTTGGGCAGACAATCTGGTCAATTTGATTCAGACAAGATATGCTATTTGGTCACTCCTAGAAGTCCTATGCTCTTATCTTTCAGAGCTATGTCTCACGGAGGGTGGACTTAAATCCTTTAATAGATAAACATCAGCTCCCACATTAAATCTGAAAGAGTCACTTAATCATTCATCCCTGTGAATGTGAATTTCTTTCACTAGTTTCTAGGTTGCAGAACATTGTCAATGTCCTGGAGAGTGTCATTTTAGTGGAATTGTTTGCATTGTAGGTTGATCTGTTCTTGGTTGTCTGGATTTCTTGTCTCGCGGTTGATTGTTATATCAAATGATTACCTCCTCCATATTTTTTTTTTTGAAGGTGACAAGAAGTCACATTTCATTGATATAAGAAGGGTTACATAGTTACATATTGATCGAAGTAAAAAACTGTCTTGACCGGAGTCAAACACAAACTCGAATCAGACAACAGGACTTATCCAGAGGGTAACAATGGAAACAATCACAAGCGAAGCTTCTTGGACTTCAAAACAGTAAGGAGCAATGAAGAGTCTTCCATGTTGAAGAGGAGCCCAATAGCTTTTGCCCAGATAAAAGTCCACCTAACAGTTGTATCCAAGATGTGATCGATCCGATTGAATGATTGATGGAAAATTCTTGAATTTCTTTCAAGCCAGATAGACCACAACATGGTTGGTAAGATAATAGACCAAATCTTAAGGTCGGAAGGTATTGGGCAAAATCCTTTCCATTCTTGGAGGAGGCATGGTAAATCATGGAAGTTTTTCCACTGAAAAGAGAGTGAAAATCCAATGGATCTCCATAAGGCATTAATAACCCCACAATGCACAAATAGATGCTCGGCATTCTCCTTCAGAATTCCACAGAAAACACAATAAGGAGTATTGACAGAAAGGATGAATTTCAGCTTGTCCATGGTTGGAAGTTTGACCAGTGCCAATTTTCAAAGGAAAATTCTGATTTTTATGGGAAGAAGGTTGGACCACACAGTATGATGGCAATGGACTCTCAATTCTCTGTCACTAAGAATTTTGATGAGAGTATTAACAGAAAATATCCCTTTACAGTTCTAGACCCAACTTCTAGAGTCATCCTTCATAATGTTGAGAGAAAACTTATTTATATAGCTTAGAACAAGCAAGAGTTGATCCATTTCAATGCCCACAGGTTCCCTTTTGAGATTAATATTCTGGTGGCTGTTTTTCTCTAGAGCATAGATGACATTAATTGACTTCCCTTTATCCTCTGTGCTACAATACAATTGCTAAAATTTGAGTGAAAAGGAGTGTCCGAGCACCATCTGTCCTCCTAAAATCTGATCAAGTTCCCATCTCCCACAATGAAAGTGATGGTTGTGTTGACAAGATGCGCAAGCTTGTTGATGCTCCTCCATATGGGTGAAATAGCTGATTGATAGGAGGGCTGAATAGTCCATTTGGATGCTTGAGGGTAGTATTTGTTTATGATGATTTGACCCATAAAGCATTGTCATTTTCACTCATTCTCCATAGCCATTTAGCAAGCAATGTTGTATTGGTAATCCTAATGCTGGTCAGACCAACGCCTCCCTGTGCTTTGCTAGTGCAGACCATTTCCCATGCTACAAGGTGCAGTCCTTTATTCTCCCTTTTTCCTCCTCCCCAGAAAAAAGAACTCCTTATGCTTTCAAGGATTCTTTCCACAGTTTTAGGGATAGAAAGAATGGAGAGATGATAAGTGCTTAAGGATGAAAGAACAGTTTTGGAGAGGATCCATTTACCTCCTGCAGATAAAATTTTTGCTTTCCAACCTTCCAAAGCATGTGCAAACTTTTGGATCAGACGGTCCCATTCCTTAACTTTACTGTTGACATTTGAGAGAGGGAGACCAAGATATTTGATGGGAAAATGGACCTTTTTGCAGTTCAAAGCATAAGCAATTTGATTGCTTCTGTCTTCCCCAGTGTCGATGCCTACAATTTCATATTTGTCAAAATTAATAGAAAGTCCGGTGACAGCCTCTATTAACAGTAGGATTCTGTTGATATTTGCAAGCTTAGTCTCGTCAGAGGATCAGAAAATCAGAGTATCATCTGCAAATTGAAGATGGGATAGCTAAAAGCCATTTCTGCTAGTAAGGAAGCCATCAACTAACCCTTTAGAAGTAGCTTGATCCCAAAGAGAGCTCAGAACTTGGCTAACCATGATGAAGATGAGAGGATTAATAGGATCTCCCTGTCTTAGTCCTCTAGAGCTAGCAAAGTAACCACTTGGTTCTCCATTGATAAGAATAGAAAATTTGGCATAAGAAATACAACTCATAACCCAACTGATCTATCTTTGTTTGAAGCCCATGAGCAGGAAAAGTTTTTCAACACTGCTCCAACTAACTTTATCAAAGGCTTTCTCAAAATCTAATTTAAAGACAACTCCTTGTTTCTTAGAGCATTTCTGTGAATGAATAGATTCGTGAGCTGTTAGGAAGTTATCTAGGATATATCTTCCTTTTAAGAAAGCCAATTGATTGATGGAAATCACATTTTGCAATGCCTTCTTCAGCCGGTTAGCCATGATTTTAGTGATGATTTTATAACAGTCATTTAATAGACTAATATATCTAAAATCAGCAGGCTTCTCAGCACCCTCCTCCTTTGGAATGAGGACAATAAAGGTTAAGTTGAAATATTTGATAGATTGCGGCCTATGCTAAAATTCATACAAAGCATTCATTAAGTCTTCCTTAATGACTTCCCAGAAGAATTGATAGAATCCCATAGAAAAACCATCGGGCCTTAGGGATTTGTTTGCATCCATGTTGAAAACAGCTTCCTTAACTTCCTCTTCAAGAAAATCAGCACATAAAGAATCAGCGGTTGAATTGTCTATTTTAGGAAGAATGCCCTCCTTCAAGGAAGGTCTATGATGGAGATCCAGGAACGGCAGGAATGGAGTCAAAGATCCACTGCGCAGTTTATTTGGCCCATTAGGGGTCCATTTAGAGTTTTTTTATTTTATCTGTAATTTTCCACATGTTTTTGTGCTATTTTCGGAGTCCTAGGGGTAGTTTAGTAATTTTCCTATTAGGGTTTCTTTGAGGAGTCTATATATTGTCCTGTGTCCCCTCGTGGGAAGGCATTGAAGAAGAATTTTGAATGAAAGCAGCCACTGCGTTTTTTTTCCCGAGATGGGACGGGAACCTGTGCCCTAGTCGCCGCCTTCTCTAAACCCCTCTCTTCTTCCTTCTTTGGCTTCTACTCCCTTGTTGTCCCGCATCAAATTGGTATCAGAGCCAGCTTTTTTGGGTCATCCTCATGGCCCAAGTCTTGTGAGTCCTCTCCTCTCCATCCCCATCCTTCTCCCTTCCTCCTCGATTTGGGTTACAACAGTGACAGAAGAGGAAGAGCAAGAGGAGGGCATTGACTCACCGGGGAGTCGCAGTAGGCCTCTGCCGACGTCGTCGTTGTCTTCAACGGCTGTCGGCGTCGTCGCCGTCATCGCCAGACCCTGCTGGGGTCTGGACCGCTATCACCTGAGCCCTCCCCCGCCATCGACGCCGCTGTCACCAGCACCTGCAGCCGCCGTAGTCGTCGTCGAAGCCTGCCGCTGGCGCCATCGCAGCCTACCGCTGGCCCCGCCGTCGCTGCTTATTCCCGCCGTCATCGCAGGCTTCCGCCGGTGATCCCACGGGCTTCCGGAAGACCCGCAACTTCTGCCTCCTCTGCTTGCATCGCCGCCGTCAACTGGCTCCACCGGAGCCATCGCCGCCCTCGTTGGCCTCGGCCATGGCAATCGTTATAGGAGAAGAGAAAGAAAAGGGGGGCTCGGGACCCCCAAAGCCGTCGACGCAGACGCCCGACCGCACCGAGGGCATCGTCGCCGTCACCAGCCGCCTTCGCCACCGCCGCCGGCGCCGTCGCCGTCTCGCGCCGCCCGGAGCTGCTACCGCCCTTCCCTCTCTTCCCCACTGGTTTGTGTTAGGGCTTGGAGCGGCTTGAAGAAGACGACCTACGTATTGGGTTGTCCGGTTTGAGGCGGACCAGATCCGGATCCAACCGGTTGGATCTAGATAATTTAAGGAACCGGTTCGAGGCAGCCCACCTCTTGACGCACCAGATCCGGATCCAAAGAGCGGATCCACTTGACTTAAGTACCGGTTCATGCGGGCCGGTCCAATCTCCCTCTCTCTTGGTGGGCCGGTTCCCTTGAAGCCCGGTTCAAGGCAGCCCTGTTTGCTACAGTGCACAGGAGGTGCACTAGAAGTCTTTATCGCACCGCCATCGCCGAGAATTCATCCGGACTCTGATTTACAAGTCGCTTGGGCCGTTGGGATAGTCTCAGCGAGGCCGACCTCGTTGCACATCCCATCTTTCAGCAATGTCTCGTTTCGTGTGCTGTACTTGCACGCATTACGAGGGCATTCGGGCTCGCCGTTCGAGGTCTTTCCGGGTTCCGATTTGAGCATCGTTCGCGCCGTCGGATTCGTCTCGACGAGGCCAGAGCAGATCTAGTACGCTGTATTCCAGATTCGTCTCGTTTTGCATGCCGCTTCTGCACGCCAACCTCAACTGCCTCGATTTGCGTACCAGCCACCCGGTGCATGAATTTCGCAGCAGCCAGTGCCCGCTTTACCTCGTTTTGCGTGTCACTTTTTACACGCATATCGAGGTTGATGATTTGAGCTCCGATTCTTGTGCCGATCGTACCGGTGGCATCCTTGCAGTGAGGCGGACCTCGTCCATCATTTCTTTAGCCAGTGGTACGTTTTCTCATCATGGATTTTAGTTTTGAGGTGGAGTTACCCAATTCTGTGAAAGCTAAGGTGTATCTTGAGGCAATTTCGTTCGACAATGTTATTTCACAATCTATTGTGGATTCTATCTCCCAAACGGACTACGTAATTGTCTCTGGAGACCAAGCCTCTGTGCCATTTTTCCGTCTCCTAAAGAGCAAAAGCACTTCCCGATGCGTCAGATATTATGATGATGCATGGTGCAAGATTATACCACATGGTTCATATATCAGTTTAGGTAGAGAATGGATGGATGAGCAGCAAGTTGTGATTGATCCCACTGGTCGAGACTGTCTTTTACGACCCTAGAGATACCAGACATCAATTCGTATTCTCAATGCTTCTTATCAAGTTCGGGAGAAGTTTCAACAGTTGTATTTAGCCTGTTTTGCTAAAGTTGCACCATCACCTGTTACTGGTTGGGATCACGACTTATTCATGGCATCAGGACTACATATGATCGCTGATACAGTGTTCAAGGTTGATGTCAGATATATGGTTGACAGCTGGGATCACGCATTGTTTAGACGATTAGGATTGAATCGTCTCTCTGAAGATGTGTTTAGCTATGGTCTACTTGATGCTGCACCAGTTCATATTATCTCATGGGATCAGGAGTTATTTGTTGAGACAGGATTAGATCTTATTGCTGATGATGTTTTTGCTGACTTAAAGCTTCGTCCAACACTTACTGAGAGTGTGATGATTGCTACCCTACACAATGGTCCATATGATTTGCTACAGTCTCCAGTGGACATGATATGGCAGGCCTTTTATGATTCACGTGCAGCAGATCAGTTTATGATTGTTGATATGATTATCTACATGAAGATTCCTCCAGATGATCCAGTCGTCCGTATATTTGTTCTAGCACACTTTAAAATTCGAGGACGAATTTTTTCGAACCAGGGGAGAATGATGGAGATCCAGGAACGGCAGGAATGGAATCAAAGATCCACTTGCAGTTTATTTGGCCCATTAGGGGCCCATTTAGAGTCTTTTTATTTTATCTGTAATTTTCCACATATTTTTGTGCTATTTTCGGAGTCCTAGGGGTAGTTTAGTAATTTTCCTATTAGGGTTTCTTTGAGGAGTCTATATATTGTCCTGTGTCCCCTCGTGGGAAGGCATTGAAGAAGAATTTTGAATGAAAGCAGCCGCTGCGTTTTTTCCCGAGATGGGACGAGAACGTGTGCCCTAGCCGCCTTCTTCTCCAAACCCCTCTCTTCTTCCTTCTTCGGCTCCTACCCCCTTGCTGTCCCGCATCAGTCTCCAACTCTCATTTTCTGTTAAAATGTCTTGGAAGTAGGAGATAAGAGCTTGCTTGATGCCAACCTCTGAGTCAATAAACTGCTCTTCAACTTTAATGTGTTTTATCTTAAGAGATCTCTTCTTGGCTCTTACAACTACATGAAAGAATCTAGTGTTATTATCTCCTTCCTTGAGCCAAAGTTCCTTGGCTCTTTGTCTCTATTTGATTTCTTCAAGGCGAAGCCAATCATTAAATTTAGTCTTAAGGGTCCCCAGTTCGAAGAATTCCTCAGAGGAAAGATTATGTGAATCTGCCTTAGCTTCAAAGACTTCCAATTTGCTCATAATCAACCGCCCAGTAGCAGATTTAGTTTCTTGGATCTGATGGTTCCAAGATTTTAAACAATTTCTAAGCCTTTTGAGCTTAGTTGAGAAGTTCCTACAAGCAGAATTATGTGAAGTGCCCTCCTTTTACCAATTAGTGACCAGTTCTTTAAAACCTTCTTGTTACTGCCAGGCTATTTCGTATTTGAATATCCTGCTCTTGCTCTTTCCATCCAAAGTCTTCAAAAGCAAAGGAGTGTGATCTCAAAAAGATTTGTTAAGACATATCATGGATGAAAGAGGATAATATTTGATCCATTGTGTAGAAACCAAAATTCTTTCAATCTTAGATTGGAAATTAAGATTCTGCGATTAGACATATTGGACCAAGTATATTTTCTATTGGGAATCTCCAAATCTACCAGACCACTGGCATTAATTCAGCAATTAAATTTTTCCCTGTCAGCAAACCACTTTTGGTTCCCGGATCTCTCCCAAGGAAATCTCACTACATTGAAATCACCAAGAATGCACTACCATTTGTCCGAGAATAATTCTGTCAGTCTGTGAAGTTCTTGCAGAAATTTATCCCTATCCTGGTGTTTGTTAGGACCATAAACGGAAGTAAGAATCCAGTTTTTGTTGTTGTTGATACCAGAGAGAGATATTGATAGACTGAACAGACCTATATCACATAAAGAGCTATGAAATTTATTTCCATTCCACATTATAATCTATCCCCTACTGTTCCTAACTGCAGGTAAGGATACCCACTCGGAAAGAGAAGATCCACTGATCCTAGCAATGCATTGATCTTTCACTGTTTCCATTTTGGTTTCTTGAAGGCAAAAGCAGTCAATTTTGTGGCTAAAAATACAATCTCTCACAGCTCTCTGTTTAGATTCTGCATTCAACCCTTTGATGTTCTATGAGCAAATAATCATTGAAAAAGCAAGTTCTTCCCTACCACCTTTTTATCTCTTAGTTCATCCAGTAGAACATTGTTTTGGACATAAGAGATTTCTCTTTTTCCGATTTTCTTCCCTCCTTTATAACCTTTGGCTTTGGATGAGTTGTGCATAGCATCCGCTCTTCTCAGCTTCTTGATGAAGCTGATAACCATCTCCTCTCTACCCATAAATGAGACTTCGATCCTTTCACCGAACTGGATCATATCGTCCGTCCACGGCTTCTCCACAGACAGGGGTTCGGAAGATGTACAAAAAAGAACAATAGCTCTTGAGTTGTCTACCTCGTTGTTAAGGCCTGAGAACCAACGATCGTGGTTCAGTCTGGAGGGAAGAGTATATCAACCGGAATAAAAGGTTTAGAGAAAGAGACAATGACATCATTCTGCAACGGCGGAGAAGAGAGAGCTGGGAGGAGAGCATCTTGAGGTATATCGCTAGCCAGATCCTTGGTTTGGGAGGAAGCCTCAGTAGTCAAAGACGGTACATTGGAACGAGTTGTAGAGAAGCCAAATTCCGGAGAAAGGAGGAGGGGGTCGTCTCGGGTATTGTCGGGTGAGAACAAAGGATCCGATAGAAGCCCGAACGACCCGAACTCCAGATCCGAGGACTCAACTGACTTACTCGATACGGACCTTTCAAAAGGACCCGACAGGGTGGTGTCCGAGAGGCCCGACACTATTTATCTTCCATACCCGCAAGGTTGTTAACCAAATTAATGGCCTTATTGAAACAACCAAACAACTCACATGAATTCCGAGAGGTGCGCTGCCCATAATGAGTCTTCCCCGCCTTCCCCGAGACATCGAAGACCACATAATCATCATCTTGAATGTAGAGATTGGCACCCTTATCAGAGATACTCTCAACCGCGGCACTCTTAAAAGAAATGGAAGCATTTCTTGAGGATAAACCAAGAGCTGACTGTTCAGTTAACTGACTCGCTCTGGAGTCAGGTGCCCGAGTCTGACTCGGCACCCAATTCTGGACAGGTAAAGGGATATCGTCAAAGACAAAGAATTGACTATGACGAGATTTTCTCACCAATTGCCATGATAAAGTCAATCAGAGTTCTACTCGCCATTGCTGTACATTTTGATTATGAAATCTGGCATATTGATGTGAAGACTGCCTTCCTCAATAGTAACCTTGAGGAAGAGGTGTATATGATACAACCAGAAAGTTTCACATCCAAAGAATTTTCAGATAAAATGTGCAAGCTTCAGAGGTCCATTTATGGACTGAAGCAGGCTTTCCGGAGCTAGAACATAAGATTTGACGAGGCTGTCAAGTCTTATGGCTTCATTAAGAATGAAGATGAGCCTTGTGTGTACAAGAAGACCAGTTGGAGTACAGTCACTTTTCTAGTTCTTTACGTAGATGACATACTACTCATTGAGAATGATGTAGCTATGATGTCATCAGTAAAGATCTGATTGTCGAAAAATTTCTCCATGAAGGATTTGAGAGAAATATCCTACGTATTGGGAATACGGATCTATAGAGATAGATCAAAGAGGATGCATGGAATGACCCAATCCTTGTACATAGATACCATAGTCAAAAGGTTTGACATGGAAAATTCCAAAAGAGGTCTCATACCGATGACACATGGAATTAATCTCTCAAAAGAGCAGTCTTCTAAGACTCCTAATGAGAGGGCATTCATGGATAGAATATCCTATGCCTCTGCCATAGGATCTATCATGTATGCCATGCTATATACACGGCTTGATGTTGCATTTGCTCTAAGTGTTATGAGCAGATTTCAGGCTGATCCAGGCAAAGAGCACTGGAAGGCAGTGAAATGTATCCTTAAGTACTTGAGAAGAACTAAGGATATGTTTCTTGTCTATGGAGCAGGTGACTTGAAACTGCAAGGCTTTACTGACTCGAGTTTCCAGTCATATCCAGATGACAGCAAGTCTACATCTGGATTCGTATTTACACTGAACGGAGGCGCAGTATGCTGGAAGAGTTCCAAGCAAGTAACCACTGCAGATTCGACGACTGAAGCTGAGTACATCGCTGCAGCTGAAGTTGCCAAGAAAGCAGTGTGGTTGAAGAAATTCATCACCGACCTCGGCGTAGTTCTCAGCATCTCTGAGTCTGTTCTACTGTTGTGCGACAATAATGGAGCGATTGCGCAAGCGAAAAAGCCACGGTCTCATCAGAAATCGAAGCATATTCTGGGGCGCTTTCACCTTATCAGAGATATCATATACAAAGGAGATGTAGTAGTGGAAAGAGTTCCATCAGTCGACAATGTAGCCGATCCACTGACCAAGCTGTTGGCTCAAATTGTGTTTGAGCGTCACCTAGAGTCTATAGGCTTATTTGTAAGGGTGATTGGCTTTAGTCCAAATGAGAGATTGTTAGTTTTAGGTGGCCTACAAGTCAATCTGACTATATAAAGCTCGTTCATTTATTAATATAATGGCATAATATTCATTATGTGTAAATCGCATTAATTATCGTTTCATAATGAAGTCCGTAAATATGTGCTATAGTGATCAGATTATGATCAGATCATACTAATGAGACTGATCACTTAAACACACATATTCTTAATCGTTCATAGTCGGAGGATATCCGAGAAGGACATCGGATATTCAGTTAGACTAGTACAGATTACTCATGCTCATATGATGAGGGTGACTGATCTCATAAGTCACTTGTGTGGAGACACTAAGGCGAATCTGTAGGTGCTCATTGGAGAATGAGTTTACTGAACTGATCCGACTGAATCGCTGGATGGTAATGTACTTCACTGTCAACCAGCTTGATTTTATTGTCGCAGTTGCGTGGATGGTCTTCGGACCTGAGACATCAAAGACACCTTGTCGGTGGACTTCTGTGTTTTGACCTTGGTTTACGAATCTCTAGTCACGTGATTCTAAAACGCCAAAGATTGGGTACAGCGGAATACCGTCTAAGGGAATTGTGTGTCAATAAGGAATCATTCGCTCTCGGTACTTAGAGAGAGAATGCTCTAAGAAGGATGCGCGGAAGTCCCTGGCCAGGGCAGACGATAATATCGGGAAAGGAGTTTTCCGATATTCATCAACGGCATCCAATCCAAGTGAATCGATCGCTTAGGGTTTGACATCTCGCCATACCCTGAGTTGACTCGAGAGCATTGTACGAATGAAGGATTATATCCATGCGGTAACTGTCGGCGAAAAGGTTCTAAGAGTGGGTTACTTAACCCCAATACCTTCCGGGTTCACGCGGTGTTGCTTGGCACCCAACGTGATCGGAGGCCCAGTCAAATTCGATGTGCGACATCAATTCAATTGATTAATTAATTAATAAAGAGTTATTAATTGATTAATAAAGCCAGTGAGGAGTCACTGGGCTTGTTGGGCCATTAACTGGACTGGTACTTGGGCCTAGAGGGTCACACACAAATGATTCTCAAGGCGATAGATAAATAAGTGGGTTTTATGTAAATCGGGGGTTTTTATGAAAAACCACGCGGTTAGTATAAAACATAGCGAACGGGCTGAGCAAGCCAAGCTGTTGCTAACCCTAGCCGTCCCTCCTCTGTTTCTCTCTCTCTCTCTCTCTGGCGTCCAGACAGTTCCAGATCTGCTCCGCCGCTTCTCCGAATCCCGTTCGACGGGAAATCGTCCGCGCGTTGCGGCGATCGGCGGTGGTTTCGTGGGCTACGAAGAACGAGGACGTGAGGATATCCGTCACGAGGAGGATCGCGTGGACTTCGCTAGAAGCCGGGCGCTTGCGCGGTTTGCGGTGTCGCACCGACGGAACCGAATGGTTGCGGATTCGAATCCGCACACGGTGAGAACTTCGATTATCCGATAATCGATTTTTGATTTTTCGAAACGGGAACGGATCGTTGTTTTAATATTTTATTTTCTGCTGCGTGAGCGATCCGGAGAAACTCGAGAAACCCAACAGTTAGGACACGGATGATGTGGCAAATTCTCACCAAAGTTATTTGTCGAAATATCACCCAAACTATTTGGTAATTCTGAGGAACTATTAATAAAAATTAGAAATTCTAAACGAGCAGGTTGGTTTTGGTGCTTAAGCTTCTTGCTACATCGCGTCTGTTGTTCTTCTCTGGTTCTCGGTTGTTTTTACTCTTCTCTTCCTCTCCAATTCTTCCCGCTCAGCTCTTGCGCTCGAACGATGTCGAGACGAGCTAGAGGAACCGAGTCAGGTCCTCTCTTGCTAGGATTGGATCGTGACCGACGCAAAGGGTGTAGAAATTTAGTGTCTGAGCCCCCTCGAGCAGCAATCCTACAAATTCTACTGGAATGGCATCAAAGGATCTTGGTTCTTCCAAGGCACTCTATCTAGAACTTCAGCAACAACTCTCGAGTATGTCGATTGCGTTTTAAGTTTGGAATCCATGTTACATCGCCAAGAATCTCATTCTTCTTGCGAGGATTCTACTTCACGCGTCACATTCTTCTGTCCTAAATGCTTCGATTTCCCCAGTTATGACAGATCTATTAATCCGGCCATCTGGAGATACAAAGCCAATCAGTACTTCAGTTTCCATAAGATTCTTAAGATCCATAAGGTTTTTACTACTTTCTATAAACTGGATGGTGAAACTTTACAATGGTTTTGGCACTCCACTAATACTCGATCTATTACTTGGAATGAATTGTTAGATGAGTTGGCTTGTTTCATCCTTAGATGCTCATGGTTTTTTGAGTAAGTTGAAGCAAACATGAACTGATTTGGAGTACCAAATTGAATTTGAGTGGTTATCTGATAAGATTATTGGAGTCTCTGATAATCATCTTTTGGGAACCTTCCAGAGTGGGTTAAAAGATGATCTTTCTTGTGAGGTCAGATATTTTGAACCACAATCCCTATTGCAGGCCATGGAGATTGCACGTAGGAAGCAAAATACTTGTCCAAAAAGAAATTTGTGCATCCTCCAAGTTCTTTCTCTAATTCATTTTTGCATCCTTCTTCAAAACACTTAACCTCCATTGCTGCTCACCCATGCTACTTCTTCTACTCCTCCCTTCAAGAAAATCACCCCTCAACAATTGCACGAATGCAAATTGAAAGGGTTACATTATAATAGTGGTGACAAGTGGTTTAAAGACCTTGTATGTGAATCCCAAAAATTGTTCCTTCATGTTATTTCAGATGAGATTGAGGAGGACACCGGTGATCAATATTTGATGCTAATGCTGATTTTTCTGAATTGAATTTGATCCAACCGACTATCTCTCCACATGTTGTTAATGATTTGGAATCCCCTAGTACTCTGTAGGTGATGGAAAATATTAACAGTTTGCATGTGCTTGTATTGATTGATATTGGAAGCACACATAATTTTGTAGACCTATCAATGGTTCAATGATTGGGGCTTAAGGTTAGCACACAAGTTCAAGTACCTGTCAAGGTGGTTTCAAGAATATAATTTTGCCAAGGTATTGGCTATGAAGTCCAGCTTACAATTCAATCTCTCACCATTAGCTTGGACTTATTACTACTCCCTCTGGGAGGCTTTGATATTGTCTAGGGAGCTACTTGGTTACGAGCACAGGGTGATATCATCTTGAATGTTCATAAGATGAGCATGCAATTTAACTTGGATGGGCAACATTATTGCTTTTCTTCATTGAAAAATGATTAGGTGCATTTCATCCATTTTAAAATCATTTCAAAAAGGAGCTAAGAGGAGCAAAGACTATTTATGCAATTCAGGTTATTCAACCTTTGTCACAATCTGTCACGACTCAATTATCAAATACTATGCCTCTTGATATGGTTGAGTTACTAGATTCCTATACTATAATTTTTTGTAAGCCCAAAGGATTGCCTCCAGTCCATGTAGACATACTAATTTGGACGTCATATTGAGTAAATTTCGTGTCACAATAATAATGCCCTAGAATGGTCTGATGTTTAATTATTAATTAATTATTATTGATTTTCTCTCGATATTTGTTGAATCACGTCGCTGACGCGCGACGTCTTTTGGATTCTTAATAGAAATCAATTCAGAATTAAAATTAGTAAATTTAAGAGGATTTAACTGAATAGCGTCTCCTTTGGACGACGCCATTTAAGTACTAATCCCCCTAGATTTACGATTTCTAATTCTATTTAATTTCCTAAATTATCTAAAGCACGTTGCACATCCACGACGCCTTTTCAATTTCTTAATTATTTTCAATTTTTCTTTTCGGATTTATTTCTATTGTGGCTGCATTAATGATCTAAAAGGCGTCCCCTTTAAACGACGTGTTTTAAGAGTTTCCTGATAAACATGATTTAGTCGAGATAGTATGATTTCAGAGGATGGAATGATTTCTAATTCCCTTCATGATTGTCCAGGACAAGTCCGAACTACTACAGGAGAGTCCTTTTGAAAGTCAAAATACCCTAACATCACTTCTTATAAACATATATGGACATTGACCTTTGAAGAAGGTTGGCTATTGAACAATTCGGAGCTTCCTACAATGTTTTTTGAAGGCCTTCAAGGAGAAAAACGTGGACAATACGGGAAGCTTGATTTTTTTCATCCTTTTCCTCCATTGAAGCTTAAGAAGACCAAGGCTTTCAAGAGACCAAACTAACTATTTTCTTATCTAGCTTTCTTTCTTGTTTTCTTTTCACATGATTTTTCATTGCATCAACTAATTGCACACACACACTTCATGATTTCCCAAACCTACACCTCCTTTAGGGGTTTAAAAGAAAACATAAAAAGTTAGTTCTTTTAGTTTAGTTACATGTTTAGATTCTTAGTTAAAATAGATATTATGCTATTTTAGTTCTAATCATAATTTTTACATTTGTTTAATCTTTCTTACAAGATATAAAAGAAGAACAAGCATAAAGAAAGAGAATGCTCTTTTCTTTCTGCCGGCCGGAAGAGAGGAACAAAAGAACTCCAAAATCTCCTTGTTTGCAAGGTTAGTAAGCGATTACCTTTTCTTTTGAAGCCCTCGGTTTCCGGCGATCATAATTTTTTCATATTGTTAATCATAATAAACACATGATAACATAATGAACACACATCTTTTTTGAGCACTACAGTCCACCCTTGTAATCATAAAATTCACCTTATGGATGAATCCAAAGCTATTGTTGTCCCATCTTATCGATATCCACCTTACCATAAAAACGTCATTGAGCAGCAGGTCCAAGAACTCTTGAGTTTTGGCTTATGCAGGGTCAGTAACAGTCCCTTATGGGCTCTTGTCCTTCTTGTCAGGAAGAAGGATAGATCATAGAGAATGTACATTGATTATAGGATTTTAAACTAGCAAACTGTAAAGGATACATTATTCCTAATTCCTTTAGTTGATGACCTGTCGGATGAGTTGCAAGGGTCAAATTCTTTCTCTAAGTTGGATTTGCACTCTAGATATAACCAGATTAGAATGTGTGACGGTGACATTCATAAGATAGCTTTTCGAACTCATGAACGGCACTATAAGTTCTTGGTGATCCATTTTGCTCTTACAAATGCTTCATACTCCAAATCTTAATGAATCATACATGCAGGCCTTTTCTCAGAAAATTTCTTCTTGTGTTCTTTGATGAAATACTTGTGTACAGTAAGACTTGACAGGATCATCTCATTCATCTAAAATTGATTTTGTCAACCCTACAACAACATCAACCTTTTTTTAAGAGATTTTAGTGTGAATTTGGTGTCACTAATATTGAGTACTTAGGCCTATGCTTGCTTTCCAAGACTAGATACCTCAATTTGATTAGGTTGCCCAATAAGTAGGGAAATCTAGTCTAGTATTTGAGAATCAGTTCACTAGGGATAAGTAGGTTTTTAATTTGATAGCAATGGGTTATCCCAATGGGCCATTTTGAGGCCTTATACCTAGATCAAAGGGCCTGCAAGCATTGTGCATGCAAAAGAAGAACACCATTAAGGGCCGCATTGATGATTTGGAGGATCACCATCATGCCTAAGTCAAAAATCGGAGGGTGGTAGAGAAGGTAACGATAGCTTGGGTTCTCTGAACGTACTTAAAAAGGTTGGACCAAGGATCCGTATATAATGATTCAGGACCTCCTTAGAGAACGATTTCGATCAGGAAGAGTAGATCATGACCAGATTTTTCCCTTCGATCTAAGATTATAATGGCTCCTTATATGGAAAGCATTTGTATCTTGATGGATTTCTCAAAGATCCTTTCAGTAGGACCCGAATCATGATCGAACTCATCCGACACTACTAGAATTTTGTATGTTAGTGATCAAAATTTAGTGACAAACAAAATCTATCACTATTTTGACAAAAATCGTGACAAATTTGTGACAACTTCCATAAAAAGTCATGATTTATGGTGAAAAAATATTTGTAACAAATTTTGTGAGGGATTTTGTGACAAATTGTCACAAAATTCATCACTAATTTGTGACAGCTTTTTCATAGTATAAAAAAAATTATTGACAAATACTGTGACACATCTGTGACCGATTTGTGATAGATATGTGACACTTTGGTGATTGATTTGTGACAGATATGTTAAATTCAGAATATTATAAAAGGACAAAATCTTGTGACAAAATTTGTGATAACATTAGTGACCAAGGAAAACTCTCCCATCACTAAATTGTCACAATATACAATTTAATATTTTATTATGTGATGTTAAAACTTGTGACAAACCCATCAGCATATTTCATGCAATCAATTAGCATTTACCAAATAATTTTGTATTTTGCTTTACATTTTCTAGTACTAAAAGGTAATGTGTGATCTTCTCTTTGCACATGTACACTCTTGTTTCATTTAATGAACATGTGGTATTATCCAATTTAAAATGTATGATTGTATCCTGAATTATTGGCAATTAATTATTTTAATCAGAATTCAGATTTCTCTTTTTTGGAATAACTTTCCACTTGAATATAGTATAGTGGTGAAGGATAAAAGGGGAAAAGGGTAGAATATACGGCCATGTAATTATGGTTCATATTGTGGTTCATAGTTCAATTTCTTAAAAGTGGGATTTCTATTATAATTTGTGCAAGTGAATTACAAAGGCCTTATTTCAGATTGTTTTATTATGTGCTTTTGGCTGTGGATAATTGAGGTCTGGGGGAGCTATATGAGGCTTATGTGTATATATAATATATGGATAAATACTCAGTTGACATTAGAGCCATTATAGCCCATGAAACTTCTTAACCTTTGCAGTGTAGTGTTTTAGGTAATGTCAAAAAGTTGAAAGATACTAGTACATAGTTTGGTCAGGAATGTAGATCTATGGGTCAGTTTGGGTTGCATCAATGTTGAGTTATCAAACTTCCTTTTATACATTTCATAAGTGCCATGAACGAACGTTTACATTGCAGGAACATGGACAAAAGCTTTGAACTTAATAGAGGTTATAATTCAATTTTGTTTTCATTACAAAGATGAAATAATTATGTTTTTTCTGCATTTTTTTCTTCTTTTTTGGTTTCTCTACATCAGTTGGAATTGTATGTGGTAGGCATTTCATACAAGGAAGCATACTCCCCATGATTTCATATTTATTTTCTTTGGCACGTGCCATTTTCAAGGTTGAAAATATTAATGTCTCTGGTAGATTACATGTAGAGGTAGCGAGCCTCATGATACGTGAGTTTGCTTTGCAGTAGTCAAGACAGGAGTATGGTTATGTCACCAATGATTGTAGTGGCTCTATTGCAACAATTTGACAGAGGTTTTGCACATTTAAAATTATGCACCTTAATATTGTGGATATTTTGGTCGTTTTATGTAATTTAATTTTTATGCTGTGATCTTATTTTTCTGTGGATCTTTTTATTATATTTGCTTATGCATATCAGAAAGGTTTTATGGTCTGGATTGTTCTACGTATATGTGGTAATTTATGTTCAATATCATGTCAGAGATTTTTAAGTTTGTGACAAAAATCTGTCACTAGATTTTATGAGCGGCAGACATCGACTTGTAATAGACTTGTGACGATTAGTGACAAAGTGATTTAGTGGAGGTGTGTGATGGATGGTAACAACAATATAGTGACGAATGAATGATCATTATTGAGTCACAAATATGATATAGTGACAGACAAGGCCAACATTACAGTGACAGTGTATAGTAACAACATATCAACAAATGTTTAGTGATAAAATTGTTACAAAATGTTTTTAATAATATTTTTATGATGAATAAATACCAGTCACAAAGCTGTCACTACAGTGACGGCTATATTTTTGTTAGTGATTGTGATAAATCATTGCTTGTTTTGTGATGAATTTAGTTATTACTAAATTGGTGACAGAATAATGTCAGTCACAAGTGTTTACTAAATAGTGACAGATGAAGACTAAACAGTCACGAATGAAAGGAAAATTGATGATTTAAATTTGTGACGGCATCATTCCTTTTGTGGCGGAACTGGTTGTCAGTATTTTGTAACAGAATACCATTCGTCACAGGTTGTCACTAAATAGTGACGGATATGGAAAAATGATGATCTAAATTTGTGACAGAATCGATCTTTTAGTGACAGAAGTGGTTGTCACCATTTGGTGACAGACACATTATTCGTCACCGATTAGTGACAGATTCCTTTCCGTTACTAATATTTTTAATTGGTGACAAGGGTTTTAGGGACCAATACAATCAGTCACTAATATGTCACAAAATAATTTTAGTGACATATTTGGTTGCATCGCTGACAGATGTTGCCTGTCACTAACATCTTGAATTCTTGCATTTATATCATTAAATTCACTATATATATATATATTCTTGATACTATCAAAATTTATAAGATCTTTTTGGCGTATTCAGAGTTCATGTTATTTTGTCAGGACATGACCACATATTTTTCAGATAGATGTATATGCAAAAATCCCATAACTCCTCCCTTCGGCTCTCCTACTTCCCAACCACCACCACAACCCTCTCACAGGTAGGGCTGTCAACGGAAACCGATTATCCGATTTTTCGATCCGTTACCGAAAAAAAATATCCGTTTCCGATAAAAAATATCTGTCCGATAGTTATCAGAATCGGAATCGGATATTTCCGATAAGCTATCGGAATCGGAATCGGATATTTTCGATAAGCTATCAGAATCAGAAACAGAAACTCCTGTTTCCATATCCACTTTCCGATTTCCAATTCCAGTTGTTATTAAATTTATTAATAATAATAATAATAATCTTAGGATTGTTTTAATCTTATTAATCATTATCTAATATATTAAGACGTATTGATTATATTTAGGTTTCATTTTATATGTTTTAAACAAATAAATCAAGAAATCAATAATTTTCGATAATTATTGGAAATAATATCTGATTCCAATATCGGAATCGGAAACAAATCGGAAACGGAAAATAGACTTTCCGATTTTCTCGGAAAATAGATAATGCACTTTCCGACTTTATCGGAATCGGAAACGGAAAGAGGCTATCCTTATCGGAATAGGAAAACATAAACACTTGTTTATGTATCTGTATCCTGCCCGTTTACAGCCCTATTCATAGGAATTCTACTGGCATCCGGTGGGGACAATGTCACCTGAGTCCGGATAGAGGAAAAATAAGTCCTACTAAAAGATCTCAAGTCTGCAAAACATTTTAAAACTTTTGAAAAAATTGTGAAAGATATGTCAAAGTGAGTCAATTTTAATATGTAAAATAGAATTATAAAACATATATATATATATATATATATATATTAAAATATACATTATAAAAGTGAGTCAATTTATTTAAAAAAGTATATCTTTATTTAAAATATGTGATTAAATTGTGATCAAATAACAATTTTTTTAATTTACCCATATTTTGATTGTTTCAGATTTGTTCGTTAAAAATACGCTAAGATGAAAAAATATTGTAATTAGATCGGGATATTTTCAAGAAATAGGAGATTTCTGCTACATTGGGTCTGGATCCGGGTCTTCGGCCTTGGATCTCACCTCTAAAGATCCCTTCTTAATTTACAGGCCCGCAAGAATTCTGCCTGGGTTCTATTGGTGGGGATTGGAGCCTCAATTCGCCCTATATAGATCCCCTAAAAATCCCGTCTTTACACCTTCCCCCTGGAAGCAGACAGCCGGAGAAGGAGAAGAAATTATGGTGGGCATCGATGACTTGAATCTGCTAGTTGCAGAGTTTGAATCGGACCGGGAGTGACGGCGCGCGAGGAGTCCGGTTGGGACTCGGACAGCCTCGAGGAGTCGTCTGGTTGAGGCTCGATTTCTCCTAGGAGCCTTGGTAGGATTAGGAAATCAGCACGCTAGGTGTTCCTCTCTCTACATAAGCCCCGTGCATCACAGGGCGTCACCACGAAGTTGGCGCCGGCGGTGATTTCCATGGAGGAAGAGGAGGGGGGATCCTTATTAGTGCCGTGCGGCAGCGCCGGCGATTCATCTGGAGGTGTCCCTGCCGCTGCTCCTAAGGTCGTCGATGGCAGCAGCAGCGGAGGCGGCCACATCAAGCGCCGCCGTGGGATGATGCGGCCCTGCCGCCGGGATTGGTCAAGGCTTCCCGAGCCGGCAGTCTACCTCGTCCTGAGGAGCTTGATGCCAGTCCTCGCAGACCTATTCTCCCTCGGCAGCGTCTGCCGGGCGTGGCGCTCGGTCTTCGCAGCCTGCAAGCGAGAGCTCTTCTTGTCCATGCCTCCTTTGATCTACGACCGCGGCTCGTCCCCCGCCGCCCTCGGTAGCCTGTACAACCCCGCGGAGGGGCGATGTTACCGCCGGAAGGAGCCCATGGACTGGACCTGGCCTTCGAACGAGTCTTCGATGTTCAGCTTGATCGTTGTTGGCGCCTCTTACGGCTACTGGATCGTTACGCCCAACGCCGATCTCATCCGGGCGAAACACCGACCCTTCCTCGTGGATCCCTTCCCGGGATCTCCCGGCGTCCGGATTAACCTGCCGATCAGTGCCAACTTCATCTTTTCTGCCGTCATGACGGCTCCTCTTGGGTCCCCCGACTGCATGGTCATAGCGGCGGGCTACCCCTGGATCCAGTACTGCCGGCCTGGCCGGGACGACGAGTGGACGTGCTGGACATTCGAGTTGCCCAGAAAGATGTTCTGGTACGACGCAAGTCGCATGGTCGTTGTCGGGGGTAAAATCTACGCCCTGGCCGAGGAACGTAAGGTCCAGGTCTTTGAGATGTCCCCGCAGCTCAGCGTCACCGACTTGGACGTGCAAGGCCTGCCCTCGCGAGACTGCTGGTCCTCGGTGTTGACGGTGTCGGACGGGGAGATCCTGTGCATTAGTCATGTGTGCAACACCGACAAGATAGTCCGATCGGGGACAGTCTTCGAAAACGTTTCGGATGGCAGCTGCTGCGGCTCGCATCGGCTGGTGGTGCGCAGGCTGGACCTCCGTGCACGCAGGTGGGTGACGGTCGACACCCTCGGGCGGGATCGCGCCTTCTTCTTTAGAGAGCGTCTCATGTGCAGGGCATCCGCATGGGGGGGATCGGGGGATTGCGTACACCTCGTCTGCCCTTACGCTGACTCCCTTCTAGTGTTGCACCTCAAGGATGGAAGGACTGAGCACCATCCCTCGCCCCATGGGCACATCGGTATCCGTTACTTGTTTCCAAGCTTTTGCTACGAGCACATAGATAGGTAGATGTTGATATATTTTCTTTGTCGCTGGTATGTAAGTAATGTACGAGGACTCTAGAGTGGAGAAGTGGGCATATGCAAATGCTATCAAATTTCCTCTTTTGGCAGCTTCTTCTTGTTAGGGAGGGTCTCACATGCAGGGCTTCCAATGCCAGATGACACTCCTTTGTGGGTAGTGCCACCTCAACTCACACACTTAAGTCGTGGAGCCTGCAAACAAAATTATCATATCATCTGTCCAATTCCAAACAAACACCACAAGTACCATACAAAAATTCACTGGATTGAAAACAAGTTTAGTACATAGTATTATTCTTAGTTAACCTACAAGCCAACCAGATAATATGTAATCTCGTTCGATCATTAACAAAATGACTTTTTATATTCATTATGTATAATATGATTAGTTTCGCTCCATAATAGAATATTTGAATGTGTGAAATAGTAATCAGATTATGATGAAATCATACTAACGAGATTTACTACTTATAAATTCACATTCTTAATTGTTCATAGTCGAAGGATATGTGAGAAAGACATTAGATATCTAGTGAGACTAGTACAGATTATTCTGACTCGTATGATGAGGGTGTGTGGTCTTATAATCACTTATATGGAGACAGTAAGGCAAATTTGTAAGTGATCATTAGAAAATAAGTTCACTGAATTGATCCGACTTAAATCGTTGGATGATAATGTACATAATTGTCAACTAGTTTGATTCAATTATCGCAATTGCGTGGATGATTTTTAAACCTAGACACTGAAGATACCTTGTCGGTAGACTTATATGTTTTTATTTTGGCTGATAGATCTCTAAACACAGGATTTTAAATTGTCAAAAATTGGGTACAGTAGAATATTTTCGAAGGAAATTAAGTGTTCAATATGGGATCATTCGTTCTCGATATCTAGAAAGAGAGAGAATGCTCTAGGAAATATGCGTGAGAGTCTCTATCCAAGGCGGAGATAATGTCAAGAAAGGAGCTTTCTAATATTACAAAACAACATCCAATTTAAGTGAGTAGACCGGTTATGATTTGACAGTGCACCATGCCTTGAGTTAACTCGAAAGTATTGTATGAATAAAAGATTATATCAATGCGGTAACTGTCGACAGAAATGTTCCATGAGTAGGTTGTCGAATCTCAAGACCTTTCAGATTCACACAGTGTCGCTTGGCACCCTATATGATCGGAGGCCCAACCGAATTAGATATGTAATATTAATTTGGTAAATTAATTAGTTAATATATAATATAAATTAATTAATTAAGTCAATAAAGAGTTATTAGACTTAATGGGAAATTAACTGGACTGTTACTTGGTCCAAGAGGATCACACATATAAAGATTCTCAGGCGAAGGGTCGAAAATAAAATTAATATTAAGTATTTTTAGGAAAAATCGCCAACCAACTTAATATAAATATACGCTGAGATGGTAGCTCTGGCCAAGTTGCAGAGATGCCCTGGCCATCCCCCTCTTTCTCCTCTCTCTGTCTCTGATACTAGGGGCACCCCCTTCTAGGCTCTGCATCATTGTCTTCTTTGACTCCCATTTGATAGAAATTCATATGCATGTCGTGGAGATCATCTCAAAGGCAGGCGGCTTCTACGAGTGTTGCACCAAGCAAGGAAGTAGGGAAATCCACCGCGAGGAGGATCGCATGGATACTACTAGAGGCGGGGCATCTACGCGGCTTATGATGTTATACTGTTGGAACCAATCGAACACGGATCCGATTCCGCACAAAGTGATAGTAGATCACCGTTTTATCTTGTTTTGCTCATCGAAACAGACCGAGATCAATTTGTTTTAGTTAATTTTTGTTTCTGCTACACCGTCCATCCCACCGTGGAATCCTTATACTCGTATCAGAGCCAAGTTCCACTGTCTCTTTGTCCATTTTGATATCTAAAATTTATAGTTCTAGATTATATTCCATGCATCATTCAATTTTTAATTCAGAGCTGTGATCATGGGATGATTACATACAATTAGATCGTTTGAATCTATGTAGAAATTGAATTTTTTGGCGATATTTCATTTTTCTTCATGTGATGAAGAAAAGCATTTTTATCGGAGCCATTTTAAGGTTCTCGATGGCTGAGGAGGGTGACCGGTGACCCTGGAGTGTCCAGGGACCGTCAATGGTCACCACCAGTGCCATGGCAGGTGCCGAGAGGGGCAGACGGCGGCAGGTCAATGGACCTTTTATCCTGCCTCTTATTTACTTACACAGGAAAGGAGAGATCCAGTAGCTCTCAGTCACCCAGCCCAGCAATTGAGGGAAACACCTCAGTCACCCACCGAGCGCACGGCTCGGGCACAGCCGAAGTGGGGCCACCTAGGTTGCACGTCGCATGCGCATTCCAAGCCCAAGCCATGTGCTCAATGGGGACTAAGGTGTTTCCTTCAGTCGCCTGATTGAGGGAACTGCAACCCTTCTTTTGGTTGTCGAACGACCCTTGAAACAAGCTCAAAGGTTGTCTCCGAAGCACTATTTTTTGTCTTTTTGTAAGTGGCCGGATTGTTATTTTTGTTGTGAGGTAATTGGGGGTTTGTTAAAGGTGGTTAGGCCATGAATGATGTGGCGGATTCTCACCCAAACAGTTTGACGAATTCTCACCCAAACTGTTTGGTAATTCTAAGGAACTATTAATAAAAATAGGAAACTCTAAACTAGTAGGTTGATTTTGGTGCTCAATCTTCTTGCTACGTCTCATCTGTTGTTCTTCTCTGGTTCTCGGTTGTTTTTGCTCTTCTCTTCCTCTCCAATTCTTCCCGTTCATTTCCTATGCTCCAACGGCGTCGAGACGAGCTATAGGAACCAAGTCAGGTCCTCTCTTGTTGGGATTGGATCGTGACCCGCACAAAGGGTGTAGCAATTTAGTGTCTGAGCCCCCTTCGAGCAACAATTCTACAGATTCTTCTAGAATGCGTCAGAAGATCTTGGTTCTTTCAACGCACTCTATTTGGAACCTCAGCAGCAAGTCTTGGATATGCTCTATTACGTTTTTACTTTGGAATCCATGTTACATCGCCAAGAATCTCATTCTTCTTGTGAGGATTCTACTTTACATGTCCCATTATTCTGTCCTAAATGCTTCGATTTCCCCAGTTATGACGGATCTATTAATCTAGCCATTTGGAGATACAAAGCCAATCAGTAGTTCAGTTTTCATAAGATTCTTAAGATCCATAAGGTTTTTATTGCTTTGTATAAACTGCATGGTGAAGCTTTACAATGGTTTTAGCACTTCACTAATACTCGATCTGTTACTTGGAATTAATTGTTAGATAAGTTGACTTGTTTCATCCTTAGATGCTCATGGTTCTTTGAGTAAATTGAAGCAAACATGAACTGATTTGGAGTGCCAAAGAGAATTTGAGTGGTTATCTAATAAGATTGTTGGAGTCTCTGACGAACATCTTTTGGGAACCTTCCAAAGTGGGTTAAAAGATGATCTTCCTTGTGAGGTCAGATCTTTTGAACCACAATCCCTGTTGCAGGCCATGGAGATTGCACGTAGGAAGCAAAATACATGTCTAAAAAGAAATTTGTGCATCCTCCAAGTTCTGTCTCTAATTCATTTTTGCATCCTTCTTCAAACACTTAACCTCCATTGCTGCTCACCCTGGATACTTCTTCTACTCTTCCCGTCAAGAAAATCACCCCTCAACAATCGCACGAATGCAAATTGAAATGGTTATATTATAATAGTGATGACAAGTGGTTTAAAGACCATGTGTGTGAATCCCAAAAATTGTTCCTTCATGTTATTTCAGATGAGATTGAGGAGGACACTGGTGATCAAGATTTTGATGCTAATGCTGATTTTTTTGAATTGAATATGATCCAAGCGACTATCTCTCCACATGTTGGTAAGGATTTTGAATCCCCTGGTACTTTGTAAGTAATGGGCAATATTAACAGTTTACATGTGCTTGTATTGATTGATACTAGAAGCACATACAATTTTGTTTACCTATCAGTGGTTCAATGATTAGGGCTTAAGGTTAGCACACAAGTTCAAGTACCTGTCAAGGTGGCTTCAGGAATACAATTTTGCCAGGCTATTGGCTATAACGTCTAGCTTATAATTCAATCTCTCACCCTTAGCTTGGACTTATTATTACTCCTGCTGGGAGGCTTTGCTATTGTCTAGGTAGCTACTTGGTTACGAACACTGGGTGATATCATCTTGAATGTTCATAAGATGACCATGCATATTAACTTTGATGGGCAATATTATTGTTTTTCTTCATTGAAAAATGATCAGGTGCATTTCATCTATAAAAATCATTTCAAAAAGGAGCTGAGAGGAGCAAAGACCGTTTATGCAATTCAGGTTGAATTGGAAGCGGGGCAGAGATGGAAAAGATCAAAGACGTCCTTCACTTCCTTCCCCCTGGTAAGTCACTAACCAGTAGTCACTGGCCTAGTAGTTTTATATCCAACATGTCTCAGATAGACAAACCTAGACCTTTGTCATAATCTACCACGACTCAATTATCAAATACTATGCCTCTTGATATGTTTGAGTTACTAGATTCCTATATTGCAATTTTTTCTAAGCCCAATGGATTGTCTCCAGTCCACCCTTGTAATCATAAAATTCAGCTTATGGACAAATCCAAAGCTATTATTGTCCCATCTTGTCAATATCCGCCTCACCATAAAACTGTCATTTAGCAGCAAGTCTAAGAACTCTGGAGTTCTGGCTTATGCAGGGTCAGTAATAGTCCCTTATGGGCTCTTGTCCTTCTTGTCAGGAAGAAGGATGGATCATGGAGAAGTACATTGATTATAGGACTTTAAACTAGCAAACTGTAAATGATACATTATTCCCAATTCCTTTAGTTGATGACTTGTCGGATGAGTTACAAGGATCAAAAATTTTCTCTAACTTGGATTTGCGCTCTAGATATAACCATATTAGAATGTGTGAGGGTGACATTCATAAGACAACTTTTCGAACTCATGAGGGCACTATAAGTTCTTGGTGATCCATTTTGCTCTTACAAATGGTTCACATTCCAGAGCTTAATGAATCATACATGCAGGCCTTTTCTCAGAAAATTTCTTCTTGTGTTCTTTGATGGTATACTTGTGTACAGTAAGACTTGACATGATCATCTCATTCATCTAAAATTGATTTTGTCAACCCTACAACAACATCAGCTTTTTTTAAAGAGATCTAAGTGTGAATTTTGTGTCACTAGCATTGAGTACTTGGGCCTATGCTTGCTTTCCAAGACTAGATACCTCAATTTGATTAGGTTGCCTAATAAGTAGGGAAATCTAGTCTAGTATTTGAGAATCGGTCCACTAGGGATAAGTAGGTTTTTAATTTGATAGCAATGGGTTATCCCAATGGGCCATTTTGAGGCCTTATACCCAAATCAAAGGGCCTACGAGCATTGTGCTTGCAAAAGAACACCATTAAGGGCCGCATTGATGATTTGGAGGAACGCCATCATGCCTAAGTCAAAAGTCGGAGGGCAGTAAAGAAGGTAAGGGTAGCTTGGTTCTCTAAACATACTTAAAAAAGTTGGACCAAGGATCCTTATATAATGATTCAGGGCCTCCTTAGAGAACGATTTCGATCAAGAAGAGTGATCATGACTAGATTTTTTTTTCCTTCGATCCGAGATCATAATGACTCCTGATATGGAAAGCATCTGTATCTTGATGGATTTCCCAAAGATCCTTCAGTAGGACCCGGTTCATGATCGAACTCATCCGACACTACTATAATTTTGAACGTTAGTGATCAAAAATGACAAACAGAATCTATCACTATTTTGACAAAAATCGTGCCAAATTTGTGACAGCTTCCATAAGAAGTCATGATTTATGGTGAAAAAATATTTGTGACGAATTTTGTGAAGGATTTTGTGACAAATTGTCACAAAATTCATCACTAATTTGTCACAGCTTTGTCATAGTATAAATTTTTTTTTATCAAATACGGTGACACATCTGTGACCGATTTGTGATAGATATGTGATATTTTGGTGACCGATTCGTGAAAGATATGTTAAATTCGGAATATTATAGATGACAAAATCTTGTGACAAAATTTGTCATAACATTAGTGACCAAGGAAAACTCTCCCATCACTAACCTGTCACAATATACAATTTATTGCTTTATTATGTCATATTATAACTTGTGACAAACCCATCAGCATATTCCATACAACCAATTAGCATTTATCAAAGAATTTTGTATTTTGCTTTACATTTTCTAGTACTAAAAGGTAATGTGTGATCTTATCTTTGCACATGTACACTCTTCTTTCATTTAATGAACATGTTTTACCATCCAATTTAAAATGTGTGAATTATTGGCAATTAATTTTAATCAAAATTCGGATTTCTCTTTTTGGGAATAACTTTCCACTTGAATATAGTATAGTGGTGAAGGATACAAGGGGAAATGGTAGAATATACGGCCATGTAATTATGGTTCATATTGTGGTTCATAGCTTGATTTCTTAAAAGTGGGATTTCTATTAGAATTTGTGCAAGTGAATTATAAAGACCTTATTTCAGATTGTTTCGTTATGTGCTTTGGCTGTGGATAATTGAGGTCTGGGGGAGCTTTATGAGGCTTACATATATAATATTTGGATAAATACTCCGTTGAAATTAGAGTCATTATAGCCCATCAAACTTCTTAACTTTTGCAGTGTAGTGTTTTAGGTAATGTGAAAAAGTTGAAAGATACCAGTACATAGTTTGGTCGGTCAGGAATGTAGATCCATGGTTCAGTTTGGGTTGCATCAATGTTGAGTCATCTAGCTTCCTTTTATGCATTTCTTAAGTGCCAGTCAATGAACGTTTACATTGCAGAAACTTGGACAAAAGCTTTGAACTTAATAGAGATTATAAAATTCAATTTTGTTTCCATGACAAAAAATAAAAGAATTATCTTTTTTCTGCACTTCATTTTTTTTTTTTTTCTGCATTAGTAGGAGGAGTAATACTTGCTGCAATGATTCTACGTGCAGTAGGTAAATAAAAGTTTTTTTTTTTTTTAAAGATTTGCCCCAAGGTACCGTAACCGTCCGTACAATACAATATCCGATCGGACGACCCAAACAAATCTGAAAAATAAAAAATCGAGCTCAATGATTTTTCATATTAGAGCTCGATTTTTTATTTTTCAGATTTTTTTTTGGTCGTCCTATCAGACATTGTACTATAAGGAGAGTTAGGACACTTCGGGAAAGACCTAAAAAAAAGAAAATTACCCATTGACCCTGTGTGCAGCATTCAAGATCATTGTGGCAAGTATTTCTCTAATAGGAGTTGTGTGTGGTTCATACCGGAAAGCGTGAGGAATTCTGTGCAGATGTATGTAAGGAGGTACACGTAGATGTAGGGAGCTTCATGATACGTGAGTTGGCTTTCCAATAGTAAACACAGGACTATGGTTATGTAACCAATGATTGTAGTAGCTCTGTTGCAACAATTTGACACAATTTTTGCACATTTGAAATTATGTACCTTCATTTGGTGGATATTTGGCCGTATTTTATTAATTTAATTTTTACGTTGTGATCTTATTTTTCTATAGATGTTTTATTATATTTGCTTATAAGGATTCCGAAGTTCTAGGATACGGATTGTTCTATGTATATGCAATAATTTATGTGAAATATCATGTCAGAGATTTTTAAGTTTGTGATAAAAATCTGTCACTAGATTTCATCATCCGCAGACATCGACTTGTGATAGACTTGTGACGATTAGTGACAAATGATTTAGTGAAAGTGTATGGTGATAGATAGTGACAACAATATAGAGACGAATGAATAATCATTATTGAGTCACAAATTTGATATGGTGACAGACAAGGCCAACACTTCAGTGACAGCATATGGTGACAATATATTGACAAATGTTTAGTGATAAAATTGTGACAAAATGTTTGTAATAACATTGTATGATAGAAAAAAAGAAGTTTACAAAGCCGTCACTAATTTGGAATAGGAAAAAACTTGTGTCAACTTTATAGGGTATTTGGTTGCATTATATGAGCACTTTCTTTTACAAAAATATATATTTATAACAAAAATGTTAAAAAATAGGCGTTTGGCAAGAGAGTGCAAAATATATTTTGATAAAACTCTTCTTCTTCAAGTATGACAAGAGAAAAAAGAGGTTCCCCCCTCTTTTCCCTGTTATCACGCGCATCCTGAGCCCCGACTCCAATCTCTTATTCCTTCTCTCCTTTTGCCCCTTCCCCATCGCTAGTGTCTCCATCGACGCCAAGGTCACATATCCATCTACCATGTGAGTTCCTCCGCCTTGCTTCCTTGCCTCAACCCTTCCTCCATGCCCTCATTGACGCCGGATATGCAAATTTATCTGCTATGTGAGTTTCTTCGGCTTGGTCCATTGCCTCAACCTTTCCTCCATTTGAGATTTGCCACAGCAGAGGGACACTACCACCACATCCTCGTACTCTGCGTACAGCTTTCCCCCATCCATCATGACTGGTCCTCTCATGAATTCCAACAAGGAGGACTGGGTTGACATCTCCCACTCCCCAATTTCAAGTTGTAAGCTCAACAGGACGCAGAGATGGAGAAGGGGCCGATGTCAGAGGACGAGACCAACTTGGTAGACAACGAGACCGCTGCAGTGGTGACTTGCTCCTTCTTCTCGGGGACCAACATCTATTCGAAACTGGTGAGGAAGGCGAAGGTCACGAGCGATGCCGTGCAGAAATCACAGGTGCACTGATTGGAGGTCAAATTCTGCCAGAGGTAACGATAGTGACTGAGACATCAATGTTTGAACGGTGAAGGAGGCAACTGATGAGGAAGAACTTCGTCATGGAGCTCCCAACACCGCAGCTTCTGAGTACCAGGCCCCCCTATTTGCACACCTCCTCCGACCCCACTTCCCATTCTTTTTCTGGATATAACAGGCACATCTTTATTTTTCCCCTCTTTTGTGTTATAACTTAAAAATGTTCCCAAACATGTTCTTATGTTTTTAAAAAGTTATCTCATTTTTGCCAAACAAGATAAAATGATGTTTTCTAATTTTAAAGTTATCATGAAATCCTTGTTATTATAAATTTTTATCATAAAATTATATAAAAAATTATAGTGTAACCAAATACTCCTTAGGCATCGGAGGGGACTCCTCTGGACTACTGCTGAGGACTCATTGACGGTGTTCTGTTTTGCAGGGATCATCGAATGACGCCCCTTTAATTAATGATAGAAAGTTTTGATCGTGATAGACGAGATTTCAGCCTATCAACCGTCTAATGTCGAGTCGGCCCTAATGTTGCGACGCCTTTGGTGCCATGAAATTCACAAACTTGCACCACTTTGATTAGAGAATAGAAGAAGAGTAAGGACGAATAAGAAGATAATAAACTTAATTTTGCTTTGACAAGTGGAATAACTTATATAATAACGTATTCAAAAAATAAGAAGAATAAGTCATCCCACTTTAAACTCAAGAATTACTTATATTCTTCTTATTCCGTCAACGGGCTGCACAAAATTATCAAACCGAAACACCTAATATACATTATTCAATGGGCCCCACGTAATAACTTATTACGTGAACAAAATAAAAAAGGCTTTGTGGTTGGGGAAGACGTTTTTATACGTTCAGGTGAAATTTTAGACAAAGGAAACTCCAAAAGATGTAGCTGTACGAATAAATTAATAATAAATACTAAAACTCCAAAAGATGAAAACAACCTTAAGGCTAATTTAATCAATCACTATTTTTTTATTTTTTTGAAATCTAGATTTATGACTATCTAATGGATGACTACGACTGAATTTCAAGATTAGATACGAGCGGATGGTGAAAATAATATTTCAAAAGATGAAAATAATCTTAAGGAGTGTAATTGAATATTTAAAAAATTATGATAAATTTTATTATTTTTTAATATAGGGATGGGTCAAAACAGTGCATGTAGTCAAACTACATACACACGTAATTGGTATAATGAGTCATGGGACTCATCTAACTAAATGTGCCCTCCTTAAAACTCACTCTTCCTTATATTAAAATAATAAATAAATAATATCAATTTTTTAGAATATTTAATTTATCTTCCTTAAGCTTGTTTATATCTCGTGAGATTTAATTTTCAAAAAATGTAACTATAGCCATCTAATCGAGTGTGTGCATAATTGAGAATCGAAACTAAAAGTTCAAGGGATGAGATCATCCCTAAGAGTTAATTTGACAAAAAACTTATTTTTTGACTGTTTTTTAATATTTTTAGACATTAGTTTGTGATGCACACTCTCTCGGATGGCTTTGATTAATTTTCACCATCAGACAGTGAAAAGTAAAGTTATGGGGATTAGAACAGCTCTAAAGGACCTACTTGAATATACAAAAAATAATTATGATTTTTTTTTAAAACATGGGGGAGAAAAGGATTTCAAGGGGCACATTTAAATTAGATGAGCCTCAGGGCTCATTTGATCCGTCCATTTTTCATTTTGAAACAGATTTCACAACTATATATACATAAGATTACGAAAGACTTTGCAACTCAAATATGTAGTTGTACAAGTATATTGACAAAAATCACTTATTTCATATTTTAAAAAATTTAACATAAAGTTTTTATACAACAATCTTAAATCCATCCTATTTCATCTAAGGAGGAAGCTTGATGTCCAACAAATGAAGTTCCCAATGCTTGGCCTTACTTTGTGAGAGGTAGAGATCAACTTTGGCTGAGATAATAGTACCAAGTTAGAGGTGAGGATGAAGCCTGACTTTTGACCTGCATCTTATATAATCAATCACTCTGACCATCTTGGAGATTAATTGTATGAGATATGACGACCACAAGCGCTAAGCCAAGATGAATGACCGGCCCAGATGGGAACTATAGATAGTCACTTGACAAGTAACCAAGATGAGATGTCACCTAGTCCCGTAGATCCTATAACTACAAGAAATAGGAGCATTAGTCACGGATTTTAGTTACGACTGAGTGATATATAGGAAAGGCCACCTTACACAAACGGTTTAATTTATCGTAACCAAGTCTTACCTACTATAATTACAAGTTGTTTAAGGGGTGTTTGATTGTATAATAAATTTTTACATACTTTCGTGATAAAAAAAATAATAAAATGACATATTTTAAAATTGTAACGTCTCTTATTATTATGTTTGCTAAAAATGTGATAATTTTAAAAATTTGTGAGACTCGTTTGTTGCCTACTTACAGTTTTGTCAAAAACAATGACACAGAATGCTTACCATGTGTTCGACAAAAGGTCTCATCCACCCAGTCCACTTGAATGAGTCACCGTTATGTGCGATGGTGACCTTGTCGTCATACCGTGGAGCTGCTACATCTACATCGTCCCAGAGGCCGGTCTTCCATCACCGGGCCACACCTCTGCATCGGTACATCGCTAGCTCAGAGCCCGACAAGAGAAACCGCAGGGCATTCTCCTTCAGTAGCAGCAGAACGCTCATGGCCGCTCCAATGCATGCACCAGAATCCTTTTGCATCAAAAAAAGAACAGGACAAAAGATTTTTATAAGCGACAGAAGATGAGGAGGAAGAGAAGGGCTTTGAGAATAGGGATTGGCACCAGAGAAGGTGGAGCTAGGGAGGACATGGAGGGCGACCTGCGACCTTGACGAGCACCCAGATGAGGTGCTCCCTGTTGTCGGCGTCCATTCTTTCACCGACCACCACCCTCTGCCCCTTGCCGCCAGCGGCTGCCGCGTTTCTGTTCCACGCGAGAGGCTTCGTCCCGCCCTCCCCGTCCTCCTGTGCCACCATCCCCTTCTCCTCTGCTGCCATGGACACCTACTTCACCTTCACCTTCATCCTTGTGCCCCCTTTGCTGCAGTCGCCGCTGCTGGGTGCTTCCCTCTTGGGTTGTCGCTTCTTAGGAGGACGGGGAGGAGGTGGATCATCGGCAGTAGATCGGAAGCGCGCATGGGCGACGGCGAGGGCGGATCATCGGCAATAGATCGCAGGCGAGCTTGGGCAGATCGGGCGAGCGGAGGCTGGCGGTGAGGGGATGACGGGGGGCGAATTTGAGGCGAATCGGAGTGGAGGGGGAGGGGGGATTGGTTTTGGTTTCGTGGGTGCCATAACAAAAAACAAAAGAGGATGTATTTATCTTGTTTTCCCAAGTGAGAATGTTATCAAAATATATATCGATGATGTCATCAAAAATATTTTTTAATATAATTTTATTATAAATTTATATATTCAAAAAAAATTATTTTATAATGCAACCAAACACCTCATTATGTATGTCCTACATATATATACAATTTTTCTATAAGTATAAATCACATAGTTATGCCTTTTATAAAATTATGGGTAAAAAGGAAACTAATGACTGTAATTTTATGAAAGCTGTTGTCGGATGGTTGATTAAAAAAATTAAAAAATAAAGAAACTATAGCCGTGGGTTCTTACTCTGTGGCGCCAATGTACGGAAAAAAGTGGCGCCCGACAAATTTCGCAAATCACGATCCCCTCGGCCCCCATTTACCCAAAAATCCACCGGGGCAATATCTCATTGGAATCCCCGTTCACTCCGTTCTTCTTCCCATCTCCGGCGGCATCTTCTCCCTCCGATCGATCCTACCTTGGCTTCGCAGGATGGGGCGGCGGAGGCATTAGCCAGGTACAGCTCCTCTTCTCCCTCTCCTAATTTTGTGGCAGCAGGGTACACCCATCCCCGCATTCTTTCCCGGCAAAGATGGGCACTGCAGCAGAGACATCATCTCTTCATTGGATGCACGGGAGGGGGTCATTACTCATTAGTGGCAAAGAGAGAGATGTCGGCTACGCATGGCGCAGTGGACATCGAGGGTGGGGATGGTGGTTCTGGCGTCCAGCAGAATAGTGTGCTCACTAGATGCATTCATGAGTACGTGGTGAGTCATGCAAAGCTTCTGTTTGGGCTCGTTTCTGCTAAGATTTAAGCAAAAATTCGATCTTTTTTGGTGCTGGATGTGGAATTTTGCCTTTTCTTTGAAGGAAGCAAATGCAGATGAAGTTTCTTTGGTTTAATGTTCCTTTAACTCAAGAATTTGCTTTATGTGCTTAGTTCTTTAAGTTGCCAGCATTGATGATAAAGTTTTCCTTGGAATCTTTTACAACGATAGGAGCTGCTTGAGCTTCTGGGGATGCCTATCGTAAGAGCAAGACGTGAGGCTTATGCCCTCTGTGCACTATTAAATATTGAAGGCCAAGTGGATGCTTCTATCATAGCAGTCGGTGATGCTTTCCTCTTTTGGGCCAAATGCATAATAAATGCCTAAAATCTAACTCCAATGTAAGTAGTAGTATGTATCATCCTCTATGACACCAAATTCTATTCTTTGGTTACTTAGTGCCCTGCTATGTTCTTTGCATACTTATCTCTACAATTGAACACACATCTTTCCAGAATGGTCAGTAATTTAATGATTATTTTATCATAATGATCAGTAATTTGTCGTATACAACTAGTGTTGGATGTTATAGTATGTTTGTTTATTAGGAAATGAGATACTAAATGATACCATCTATTGGTATTGGATTTCTTTTTGAGAAACATGCTTCATTTTAACTGATAAATGGCTACACGGAAAGGCTGCGCAATTTGTGTTACAGCTATACAAAACTTGCTTCTCATACTCTAAGATTGGCACAAAGTTATAACCTAGTAATAACAGCCACAACATTGAGAGTTATATTTTGAAATAAGATTAGTAAACTGATTTCAATTGGAACTTGCTCATTGATTGACTTATGAAGCATTTTCAGGTTTACAAACAAAGTAATTAAGGCTAAAATGGAATTCAAATGTTTCATGGTTGTATGGTGCTATGCATGTTTTTTGTGATTCCCTCTTTCGATCCTTGCATAGGATATATGTCAAAGTAATGACTAATAATCCTAAAGACATCCATGAGGTAACACAAAATGGCCTTTGTCAACCTTAGTAGCTGATTGTCCCACATCCAACTTTTTCCTTGATGCTTGTTTTCTCATAGAAGTTTATAAGTTCATTTTATGAAAGAATGATTTCAGGTTTTGGTTTTAAATCAGTGCAATGATTATGTTAGGAAAATGGCTCAAAAAGTTGGGCTTTCCTTGGAACTTAGTTATTTGTGATGGAGGCTGGTCTTAGAATTTGTCCAAATGGTGTGTGGACACTGAGGTGGATCATGATCATAGTAAAACAATTTTGGCAGAGCGTTTGATATGCAATTATTTCCTGTGGACATCCATCAGCCCTTTGATTGATAATTTAATAAGGAAGAGGTTGTCTGAGATTTATATTATCTGAGCGGTGAATCCGAGAGTTGAGAATATTCTCACGTTGGTTGGGAATGGGGGTGTACCTGGAGCAGGGAATTTATGGTAATATGGGCAAAGAGTGGGGAATGTGTATGCTCAATCTGTATTACTTCCTACTAATTTTTTAAATATCCACCTTCTTATGAAATGTATATTGATTGTTTTAGGTAAGTTTTAATTAGACGAAAAATGTACAGAGTGTTCTTGATCAATGATCTTGAAGACACATTAAGATGCTTGGTTCGTGATGAGATACCATTTGTAGCATTATGTGATGAGAAGTGATAGTAGGATTTTACGTACATTTTGCAATATTGTGAAAAGACCTCATCTATTTGCATAATTAAGAAATAAGACAAATGCCGAAAAAATGCAAATGCTGAAATGGAAACATGGCTGAATGTGGATTATGGTCTTAGAAAGGCTAGATATTTATTCTATGTGGGATATTGTTTCTTTAGAACATCATTAGACTCTAATGATGATCTCATACATCAAACCTTTCTCTGCTGGAAGGAGATGCCTGGGTCCTTTGTTCTTTGATTTCCAAATGGAAGGTCTAAAATAAAGGCAGAGATAAAGTGTAGGAAAGGTTGAATAAATGTGATCATAGGCATGAAACATTACCTGTTTTAAAGAACATGAACTCATTTCCACTGGACAAGACTTGTATGTGTTAGACCACATTCTAATTCCTATTTTCATCCAGAGTTAACAGACGTCATTGGATGAGCACATAAAGAAGCTTATGCATACTTATTTTATCTAGACAAATCACTTCTCTCTTATCAAGCATTGGTATGCTATCTACATGTTCTCCTTTAATAATAATATCACTTGGAAGAGTTTGAAAGTACTTTCTAATTGTACTTTGTGTTCCATTGTGATAACTGTCTTTCACCAAATTATAGCATTTCTGTTGGTTCTGCAGAATGTTCCATAACCAATGTTTGTGTAACCTTATTATTTCAAGTGATATCACTTGTTTATAGTTTGCATGCTTAATATCTTCAACATTGTGTCAACCTAGGTACCAACATTTCCTATATAATAAGCTGATTCCTCCAGACACTGTACTACACTATGACTACAGGAAAGACTTGTAGCTCTTCAGGAGTGTCATGATTTGGACAAGGGTCATGGGAATGAGATGCTTTGGAAATATTTTTGGTAAGCAACAGATTGGTGATATAAACAATGTGGGCAATGATCTTTTTTTTTTAAAATGCTTTTCAAAAGCTTGTCCAACATATTGTTATTTTTTCATTAACTTGGCCTTGTTTTATGATTCTTTTTTGTTTATCGATATTGTCAAGAGCTTGCCAATGATTCTAGATTTTAGCTAGTGGGATTATAATTTGTTCATAATTAATGCATTTCTTGGCCACATTTTTTTGTGTTTCTATTAATTTTTGTGTTAGTAATCTAGTCAGGACCTAGAAAAAAAAAATCTACTCAGGACCTTGCAAGAAATTCTCATGATTGATTAGGAAGCTATGCATTTTTTGTAATTTATATCCATTTATGAACACCATCCAATTTAAAATGTATTCTTAGACCTTTTTAGGGGTTTCATTAATTTTTGGGCAGACAATCTGGTCAATTTGATTCAGACAAGATATGCTATTTGGTCACTCCTAGAAGTCCTATGCTCTTATCTTTCAGAGCTATGTCTCACGGAGGGTGGACTTAAATCCTTTAATAGATAAACATCAGCTCCCACATTAAATCTGAAAGAGTCACTTAATCATTCATCCCTGTGAATGTGAATTTCTTTCACTAGTTTCTAGGTTGCAGAACATTGTCAATGTCCTGGAGAGTGTCATTTTAGTGGAATTGTTTGCATTGTAGGTTGATCTGTTCTTGGTTGTCTGGATTTCTTGTCTCGCGGTTGATTGTTATATCAAATGATTACCTCCTCCATATTTTTTTTTTTGAAGGTGACAAGAAGTCACATTTCATTGATATAAGAAGGGTTACATAGTTACATATTGATCGAAGTAAAAAACTGTCTTGACCGGAGTCAAACACAAACTCGAATCAGACAACAGGACTTATCCAGAGGGTAACAATGGAAACAATCACAAGCGAAGCTTCTTGGACTTCAAAACAGTAAGGAGCAATGAAGAGTCTTCCATGTTGAAGAGGAGCCCAATAGCTTTTGCCCAGATAAAAGTCCACCTAACAGTTGTATCCAAGATGTGATCGATCCGATTGAATGATTGATGGAAAATTCTTGAATTTCTTTCAAGCCAGATAGACCACAACATGGTTGGTAAGAGAATAGACCAAATCTTAAGGTCGGAAGGTATTGGGCAAAATCCTTTCCATTCTTGGAGGAGGCATGGTAAATCATGGAAGTTTTTCCACTGAAAAGAGAGTGAAAATCCAATGGATCTCCATAAGGCATTAATAACCCCACAATGCACAAATAGATGCTCGGCATTCTCCTTCAGAATTCCACAGAAAACACAATAAGGAGTATTGACAGAAAGGATGAATTTCAGCTTGTCCATGGTTGGAAGTTTGACCAGTGCCAATTTTCAAAGGAAAATTCTGATTTTTATGGGAAGAAGGTTGGACCACACAGTATGATGGCAATGGACTCTCAATTCTCTGTCACTAAGAATTTTGATGAGAGTATTAACAGAAAATATCCCTTTACAGTTCTAGACCCAACTTCTAGAGTCATCCTTCATAATGTTGAGAGAAAACTTATTTATATAGCTTAGAACAAGCAAGAGTTGATCCATTTCAATGCCCACAGGTTCCCTTTTGAGATTAATATTCTGGTGGCTGTTTTTCTCTAGAGCATAGATGACATTAATTGACTTCCCTTTATCCTCTGTGCTACAATACAATTGCTAAAATTTGAGTGAAAAGGAGTGTCCGAGCACCATCTGTCCTCCTAAAATCTGATCAAGTTCCCATCTCCCACAATGAAAGTGATGGTTGTGTTGACAAGATGCGCAAGCTTGTTGATGCTCCTCCATATGGGTGAAATAGCTGATTGATAGGAGGGCTGAATAGTCCATTTGGATGCTTGAGGGTAGTATTTGTTTATGATGATTTGACCCATAAAGCATTGTCATTTTCACTCATTCTCCATAGCCATTTAGCAAGCAATGTTGTATTGGTAATCCTAATGCTGGTCAGACCAACGCCTCCCTGTGCTTTGCTAGTGCAGACCATTTCCCATGCTACAAGGTGCAGTCCTTTATTCTCCCTTTTTCCTCCTCCCCAGAAAAAAGAACTCCTTATGCTTTCAAGGATTCTTTCCACAGTTTTAGGGATAGAAAGAATGGAGAGATGATAAGTGCTTAAGGATGAAAGAACAGTTTTGGAGAGGATCCATTTACCTCCTGCAGATAAAATTTTTGCTTTCCAACCTTCCAAAGCATGTGCAAACTTTTGGATCAGACGGTCCCATTCCTTAACTTTACTGTTGACATTTGAGAGAGGGAGACCAAGATATTTGATGGGAAAATGGACCTTTTTGCAGTTCAAAGCATAAGCAATTTGATTGCTTCTGTCTTCCCCAGTGTCGATGCCTACAATTTCATATTTGTCAAAATTAATAGAAAGTCCGGTGACAGCCTCTATTAACAGTAGGATTCTGTTGATATTTGCAAGCTTAGTCTCGTCAGAGGATCAGAAAATCAGAGTATCATCTGCAAATTGAAGATGGGATAGCTAAAAGCCATTTCTGCTAGTAAGGAAGCCATCAACTAACCCTTTAGAAGTAGCTTGATCCCAAAGAGAGCTCAGAACTTGGCTAACCATGATGAAGATGAGAGGATTAATATGATCTCCCTGTCTTAGTCCTCTAGAGCTAGCAAAGTAACCACTTGGTTCTCCATTGATAAGAATAGAAAATTTGGCATAAGAAATACAACTCATAACCCAACTGATCTATCTTTGTTTGAAGCCCATGAGCAGGAAAAGTTTTTCAACGCTGCTCCAACTAACTTTATCAAAGGCTTTCTCAAAATCTAATTTAAAGACAACTCCTTGTTTCTTAGAGCATTTCTGTGAATGAATAGATTCGTGAGCTGTTAGGAAGTTATCTAGGATATATCTTCCTTTTAAGAAAGCCAATTGATTGATGGAAATCACATTTTGCAATGCCTTCTTCAGCCGGTTAGCCATGATTTTAGTGATGATTTTATAACAGTCATTTAATAGACTAATATATCTAAAATCAGCAGGCTTCTCAGCACCCTCCTCCTTTGGAATGAGGACAATAAAGGTTAAGTTGAAATATTTGATAGATTGCGGCCTATGCTAAAATTCATACAAAGCATTCATTAAGTCTTCCTTAATGACTTCCCAGAAGAATTGATAGAATCCCATAGAAAAACCATCGGGCCTTAGGGATTTGTTTGCATCCATGTTGAAAACAGCTTCCTTAACTTCCTCTTCAAGAAAATCAGCACATAAAGAATCAGCGGTTGAATTGTCTATTTTAGGAAGAATGCCCTCCTTCAAGGAAGGTCTCTGATGGAGATCCAGGAACGGCAGGAATGGAGTCAAAGATCCACTGCGCAGTTTATTTGGCCCATTAGGGGTCCATTTAGAGTTTTTTTATTTTATCTGTAATTTTCCACATGTTTTTGTGCTATTTTCGGAGTCCTAGGGGTAGTTTAGTAATTTTCCTATTAGGGTTTCTTTGAGGAGTCTATATATTGTCCTGTGTCCCCTCGTGGGAAGGCATTGAAGAAGAATTTTGAATGAAAGCAGCCACTGCGTTTTTTTTCCCGAGATGGGACGGGAACCTGTGCCCTAGTCGCCGCCTTCTCTAAACCCCTCTCTTCTTCCTTCTTTGGCTTCTACTCCCTTGTTGTCCCGCATCAAATTGGTATCAGAGCCAGCTTTTTTGGGTCATCCTCATGGCCCAAGTCTTGTGAGTCCTCTCCTCTCCATCCCCATCCTTCTCCCTTCCTCCTCGATTTGGGTTACAACAGTGACAGAAGAGGAAGAGCAAGAGGAGGGCATTGACTCACCGGGGAGTCGCAGTAGGCCTCTGCCGACGTCGTCGTTGTCTTCAACGGCTGTCGGCGTCGTCGCCGTCATCGCCAGACCCTGCTGGGGTCTGGACCGCTATCACCTGAGCCCTCCCCCGCCATCGACGCCGCTGTCACCAGCACCTGCAGCCGCCGTAGTCGTCGTCGAAGCCTGCCGCTGGCGCCATCGCAGCCTACCGCTGGCCCCGCCGTCGCTGCTTATTCCCGCCGTCATCGCAGGCTTCCGCCGGTGATCCCACGGGCTTCCGGAAGACCCGCAACTTCTGCCTCCTCTGCTTGCATCGCCGCCGTCAACTGGCTCCACCGGAGCCATCGCCGCCCTCGTTGGCCTCGGCCATGGCAATCGTTATAGGAGAAGAGAAAGAAAAGGGGGGCTCGGGACCCCCAAAGCCGTCGACGCAGACGCCCGACCGCACCGAGGGCATCGTCGCCGTCACCAGCCGCCTTCGCCACCGCCGCCGGCGCCGTCGCCGTCTCGCGCCGCCCGGAGCTGCTACCGCCCTTCCCTCTCTTCCCCACTGGTTTGTGTTAGGGCTTGGAGCGGCTTGAAGAAGACGACCTACGTATTGGGTTGTCCGGTTTGAGGCGGACCAGATCCGGATCCAACCGGTTGGATCTAGATAATTTAAGGAACCGGTTCGAGGCAGCCCACCTCTTGACGCACCAGATCCGGATCCAAAGAGCGGATCCACTTGACTTAAGTACCGGTTCATGCGGGCCGGTCCAATCTCCCTCTCTCTTGGTGGGCCGGTTCCCTTGAAGCCCGGTTCAAGGCAGCCCTGTTTGCTACAGTGCACAGGAGGTGCACTAGAAGTCTTTATCGCACCGCCATCGCCGAGAATTCATCCGGACTCTGATTTACAAGTCGCTTGGGCCGTTGGGATAGTCTCAGCGAGGCCGACCTCGTTGCACATCCCATCTTTCAGCAATGTCTCGTTTCGTGTGCTGTACTTGCACGCATTACGAGGGCATTCGGGCTCGCCGTTCGAGGTCTTTCCGGGTTCCGATTTGAGCATCGTTCGCGCCGTCGGATTCGTCTCGACGAGGCCAGAGCAGATCTAGTACGCTGTATTCCAGATTCGTCTCGTTTTGCATGCCGCTTCTGCACGCCAACCTCAACTGCCTCGATTTGCGTACCAGCCACCCGGTGCATGAATTTCGCAGCAGCCAGTGCCCGCTTTACCTCGTTTTGCGTGTCACTTTTTACACGCATATCGAGGTTGATGATTTGAGCTCCGATTCTTGTGCCGATCGTACCGGTGGCATCCTTGCAGTGAGGCGGACCTCGTCCATCATTTCTTTAGCCAGTGGTACGTTTTCTCATCATGGATTTTAGTTTTGAGGTGGAGTTACCCAATTCTGTGAAAGCTAAGGTGTATCTTGAGGCAATTTCGTTCGACAATGTTATTTCACAATCTATTGTGGATTCTATCTCCCAAACGGACTACGTAATTGTCTCTGGAGACCAAGCCTCTGTGCCATTTTTCCGTCTCCTAAAGAGCAAAAGCACTTCCCGATGCGTCAGATATTATGATGATGCATGGTGCAAGATTATACCACATGGTTCATATATCAGTTTAGGTAGAGAATGGATGGATGAGCAGCAAGTTGTGATTGATCCCACTGGTCGAGACTGTCTTTTACGACCCTAGAGATACCAGACATCAATTCGTATTCTCAATGCCTCTTATCAAGTTCGGGAGAAGTTTCAACAGTTGTATTTAACCTGTTTTGCTAAAGTTGCACCATCACCTGTTACTGGTTGGGATCACGACTTATTCATGGCATCAGGACTACATATGATCGCTGATACAGTGTTCAAGGTTGATGTCAGATATATGGTTGACAGCTGGGATCACGCATTGTTTAGACGATTAGGATTGAATCGTCTCTCTGAAGATGTGTTTAGCTATGGTCTACTTGATGCTGCACCAGTTCATATTATCTCATGGGATCAGGAGTTATTTGTTGAGACAGGATCAGATCTTATTGCTGATGATGTTTTTGCTGACTTAAAGCTTCGTCCAACACTTACTGAGAGTGTGATGATTGCTACCCTACACAATGGTCCATATGATTTGCTACAGTCTCCAGTGGACATGATATGGCAGGCCTTTTATGATTCACGTGCAGCAGATCAGTTTATGATTGTTGATATGATTATCTACATGAAGATTCCTCCAGATGATCCAGTCGTCCGTATATTTGTTCTAGCACACTTTAAAATTCGAGGACGAATTTTTTCGAACCAGGGGAGAATGATGGAGATCCAGGAACGGCAGGAATGGAATCAAAGATCCACTTGCAGTTTATTTGGCCCATTAGGGGCCCATTTAGAGTCTTTTTATTTTATCTGTAATTTTCCACATATTTTTGTGCTATTTTCGGAGTCCTAGGGGTAGTTTAGTAATTTTCCTATTAGGGTTTCTTTGAGGAGTCTATATATTGTCATGTGTCCCCTCGTGGGAAGGCATTGAAGAAGAATTTTGAATGAAAGCAGCCGCTGCGTTTTTTCCCGAGATGGGACGAGAACGTGTGCCCTAGCCGCCTTCTTCTCCAAACCCCTCTCTTCTTCCTTCTTCGGCTCCTACCCCCTTGCTGTCTCGCATCAGTCTCCAACTCTCATTTTCTGTTAAAATGTCTTGGAAGTAGGAGATAAGAGCTTGCTTGATGCCAACCTCTGAGTCAATAAACTGCTCTTCAACTTTAATGTGTTTTATCTTAAGAGATCTCTTCTTGGCTCTTACAACTACATGAAAGAATCTAGTGTTATTATCTCCTTCCTTGAGCCAAAGTTCCTTGGCTCTTTGTCTCTATTTGATTTCTTCAAGGCGAAGCCAATCATTAAATTTAGTCTTAAGGGTCCCCAGTTCGAAGAATTCCTCAGAGGAAAGATTATGTGAATCTGCCTTAGCTTCAAAGACTTCCAATTTGCTCATAATCAACCGCCCAGTAGCAGATTTAGTTTCTTGGATCTGATGGTTCCAAGATTTTAAACAATTTCTAAGCCTTTTGAGCTTAGTTGAGAAGTTCCTACAAGCAGAATTATGTGAAGTACCCTCCTTTTACCAATTAGTGACCAGTTCTTTAAAACCTTCTTGTTACTGCCAGGCTATTTCGTATTTGAATATCCTGCTCTTGCTCTTTCCATCCAAAGTCTTCAAAAGCAAAGGAGTGTGATCTCAAAAAGATTTGTTAAGACATATCATGGATGAAAGAGGATAATATTTGATCCATTGTGTAGAAACCAAAATTCTTTCAATCTTAGATTGGAAATTAAGATTCTGCGATTAGACATATTGGACCAAGTATATTTTCTATTGGGAATCTCCAAATCTACCAGACCACTGGCATTAATTCAGCAATTAAATTTTTCCCTGTCAGCAAACCACTTTTGGTTCCCGGATCTCTCCCAAGGAAATCTCACTACATTGAAATCACCAAGAATGCACTACCATTTGTCCGAGAATAATTCTGTCAGTCTGTGAAGTTCTTGCAGAAATTTATCCCTATCCTGGTCTTTGTTAGGACCATAAACGGAAGTAAGAATCCAGTTTTTGTTGTTGTTGATACCAGAGAGAGATATTGATAGACTGAACAGACCTATATCACATAAAGAGCTATGAAATTTATTTCCATTCCACATTATAATCTATCCCCTACTGTTCCTAACTGCAGGTAAGGATACCCACTCGGAAAGAGAAGATCCACTGATCCTAGCAATGCATTGATCTTTCACTGTTTCCATTTTGGTTTCTTGAAGGCAAAAGCAGTCAATTTTGTGGCTAAAAATACAATCTCTCACAGCTCTCTGTTTAGATTCTGCATTCAACCCTTTGATGTTCTATGAGCAAATAATCATTGAAAAAGCAAGTTCTTCCCTACCACCTTTTTATCTCTTAGTTCATCCAGTAGAACATTGTTTTGGACATAAGAGATTTCTCTTTTTCCGATTTTCTTCCCTCCTTTATAACCTTTGGCTTTGGATGAGTTGTGCATAGCATCCGCTCTTCTCAGCTTCTTGATGAAGCTGATAACCATCTCCTCTCTACCCATAAATGAGACTTCGATCCTTTCACCGAACTGGATCATATCGTCCGTCCACGGCTTCTCCACAGACAGGGGTTCGGAAGATGTACAAAAAAGAACAATAGCTCTTGAGTTGTCTACCTCGTTGTTAAGGCCTGAGAACCAACGATCGTGGTTCAGTCTGGAGGGAAGAGTATATCAACCGGAATAAAAGGTTTAGAGAAAGAGACAATGACATCATTCTGCAACGGCGGAGAAGAGAGAGCTGGGAGGAGAGCATCTTGAGGTATATCGCTAGCCAGATCCTTGGTTTGGGAGGAAGCCTCAGTAGTCAAAGACGGTACATTGGAACGAGTTGTAGAGAAGCCAAATTCCGGAGAAAGGAGGAGGGGGTCGTCTCGGGTATTGTCGGGTGAGAACAAAGGATCCGATAGAAGCCCGAACGACCCGAACTCCAGATCCGAGGACTCAACTGACTTACTCGATACGGACCTTTCAAAAGGACCCGACAGGGTGGTGTCCGAGAGGCCCGACACTATTTATCTTCCATACCCGCAAGGTTGTTAACCAAATTAATGGCCTTATTGAAACAACCAAACAACTCACATGAATTCCGAGAGGTGCGCTGCCCATAATGAGTCTTCCCTGCCTTCCCCGAGACATCGAAGACCACATAATCATCATCTTGAATGTAGAGATTGGCACCCTTATCAGAGATACTCTCAACCGCGGCACTCTTAAAAGAAATGGAAGCATTTCTTGAGGATAAACCAAGAGCTGACTGTTCAGTTAACTGACTCGCTCTGGAGTCAGGTGCCCGAGTCTGACTCGGCACCCAATTCTGGACAGGTAAAGGGATATCGTCAAAGACAAAGAATTGACTATGACGAGATTTTCTCACCAATTGCCATGATAAAGTCAATCAGATTTCTACTCGCCATTGCTGTACATTTTGATTATGAAATCTGGCATATTGATGTGAAGACTGCCTTCCTCAATAGTAACCTTGAGGAAGAGGTGTATATGATACAACCAGAAAGTTTCACATCCAAAGAATTTTCAGATAAAATGTGCAAGCTTCAGTGGTCCATTTATGGACTGAAGCAGGCTTTCCGGAGCTAGAACATAAGATTTGACGAGGCTGTCAAGTCTTATGGCTTCATTAAGAATGAAGATGAGCCTTGTGTGTACAAGAAGACCAGTTGGAGTACAGTCACTTTTCTAGTTCTTTACGTAGATGACATACTACTCATTGAGAATGATGTAGCTATGATGTCATCAGTAAAGATCTGATTGTCGAAAAATTTCTCCATGAAGGATTTGAGAGAAATATCCTACGTATTGGGAATACGGATCTATAGAGATAGATCAAAGAGGATGCATGGAATGACCCAATCCTTGTACATAGATACCATAGTCAAAAGGTTTGACATGGAAAATTCCAAAAGAGGTCTCATACCGATGACACATGGAATTAATCTCTCAAAAGAGCAGTCTTCTAAGACTCCTAATGAGAGGGCATTCATGGATAGAATATCCTATGCCTCTGCCATAGGATCTATCATGTATGCCATGCTATATACACGGCTTGATGTTGCATTTGCTCTAAGTGTTATGAGCAGATTTCAGGCTGATCCAGGCAAAGAGCACTGGAAGGCAGTGAAATGTATCCTTAAGTACTTGAGAAGAACTAAGGATATGTTTCTTGTCTATGGAGTAGGTGACTTGAAACTGCAAGGCTTTACTGACTCGAGTTTCCAGTCATATCCAGATGACAGCAAGTCTACATCTGGATTCGTATTTACACTGAACGGAGGCGCAGTATGCTGGAAGAGTTCCAAGCAAGTAACCACTGCAGATTCGACGACTGAAGCTGAGTACATTGCTGCAGCTGAAGTTGCCAAGAAAGCAGTGTGGTTGAAGAAATTCATCACCGACCTCGGCGTAGTTCTCAGCATCTCTGAGTCTGTTCTACTGTTGTGCGACAATAATGGAGCGATTGCGCAAGCGAAAAAGCCACGGTCTCATCAGAAATCGAAGCATATTCTGGGGCGCTTTCACCTTATCAGAGAGATCATATACAAAGGAGATGTAGTAGTGGAAAGAGTTCCATCAGTCGACAATGTAGCCGATCCACTGACCAAGCTGTTGGCTCAAATTGTGTTTGAGCGTCACCTAGAGTCTATAGGCTTATTTGTAAGGGTGATTGGCTTTAGTCCAAATGAGAGATTGTTAGTTTTAGGTGGCCTACAAGTCAATCTGACTATATAAAGCTCGTTCATTTATTAATATAATGGCATAATATTCATTATGTGTAAATCGCATTAATTATCGTTTCATAATGAAGTCCGTGAATATGTGCTATAGTGATCAGATTATAATCAGATCATACTAATGAGACTGATCACTTAAACACACATATTCTTAATCGTTCATAGTCGGAGGATATCCGAGAAGGACATCGGATATTCAGTTAGACTAGTACAGATTACTCATGCTCATATGATGAGGGTGACTGATCTCATAAGTCACTTGTGTGGAGACACTAAGGCGAATCTGTAGGTGCTCATTGGAGAATGAGTTTACTGAACTGATCCGACTGAATCGCTGGATGGTAATGTACTTCACTGTCAACCAGCTTGATTTTATTGTCGCAGTTGCGTGGATGGTCTTCGGACCTGAGACACCAAAGACACCTTGTCGGTGGACTTCTGTGTTTTGACCTTGGTTTACGAATCTCTAGTCACGTGATTCTAAAACGCCAAAGATTGGGTACAGCGGAATACCGTCTAAGGGAATTGTGTGTCAATAAGGAATCATTCGCTCTCGGTACTTAGAGAGAGAATGCTCTAAGAAAGATGCGCGGAAGTCCCTGGCCAGGGCAGACGATAATATCGGGAAAGGAGTTTTCCGATATTCATCAACGGCATCCAATCCAAGTGAATCGATCGCTTAGGGTTTGACAGCTCGCCATACCCTGAGTTGACTCGAGAGCATTGTACGAATGAAAGATTATATCCATGCGGTAACTGTCGGCGAAAAGGTTCTAAGAGTGGGTTACTTAACCCCAATACCTTCCGGGTTCACGCGGTGTTGCTTGGCACCCAACGTGATCGGAGGCCCAGTCAAATTCGATGTGCGACATCAATTCAATTGATTAATTAATTAATAAAGGGTTATTAATTGATTAATAAAGCCAGTGAGGAGTCACTGGGCTTGTTGGGCCATTAACTGGACTGGTACTTGGGCCTATAGGGTCACACGCAAATGATTCTCAAGGCGATAGATAAATAAGTGGGTTTTATGTAAATCGGGGGTTTTTATGAAAAACCACGCGGTTAGTATAAAACATAGCGAACGGGCTGAGCAAGCCAAGCTGTTGCTAACCCTAGCCGTCCCTCCTCTGTTTCTCTCTCTCTCTCTCTCTGGCGTCCAGACAGTTCCAGATCTGCTCCGCCGCTTCTCCGAATCCCGTTCGACGGGAAATCGTCCGCGCGTTGCGGCGATCGGCGGTGGTTTCGTGGGCTGCGAAGAACGAGGACGTGAGGATATCCGTCACGAGGAGGATCGCGTGGACTTCGCTAGAAGCCGGGCGCTTGCGCGGTTTGCGGTGTCGCACCGACGGAACCGAATGGTTGCGGATTCGAATCCGCACACGGTGAGAACTTCGATTATCCGATAATCGATTTTTGATTTTTCGAAACGGGAACGGATCGTTGTTTTAATATTTTATTTTCTGCTGCGTGAGCGATCCGGAGAAACTCGAGAAACCCAACAGTTAGGACACGGATGATGTGGCAAATTCTCACCAAAGTTATTTGTCGAAATATCACCCAAACTATTTGGTAATTCTGAGGAACTATTAATAAAAATTGGAAATTCTAAACGAGCAGGTTGGTTTTGGTGCTTAAGCTTCTTGCTACATCGCGTCTGTTGTTCTTCTCTGGTTCTCGGTTGTTTTTACTCTTCTCTTCCTCTCCAATTCTTCCCGCTCAGCTCTTGCGCTCCAACGATGTCGAGACGAGCTAGAGGAACCGAGTCAGGTCCTCTCTTGCTAGGATTGGATCGTGACCGACGCAAAGGGTGTAGAAATTTAGTGTCTGAGCCCCCTCGAGCAGCAATCCTACAAATTCTACTGGAATGGCATCAAAGGATCTTGGTTCTTCCAAGGCACTCTATCTAGAACTTCAGCAACAACTCTCGAGTATGTCGATTGCGTTTTAAGTTTGGAATCCATGTTACATCGCCAAGAATCTCATTCTTCTTGCGAGGATTCTACTTCACGCGTCACATTCTTCTGTCCTAAATGCTTCGATTTCCCCAGTTATGACAGATCTATTAATCCGGCCATCTGGAGATACAAAGCCAATCAGTACTTCAGTTTCCATAAGATTCTTAAGATCCATAAGGTTTTTACTACTTTCTATAAACTGGATGGTGAAACTTTACAATGGTTTTGGCACTCCACTAATACTCGATCTATTACTTGGAATGAATTGTTAGATGAGTTGGCTTGTTTCATCCTTAGATGCTCATGGTTTTTTGAGTAAGTTGAAGCAAACATGAACTGATTTGGAGTACCAAATTGAATTTGAGTGGTTATCTGATAAGATTATTGGAGTCTCTGATAATCATCTTTTGGGAACCTTCCAGAGTGGGTTAAAAGATGATCTTTCTTGTGAGGTCAGATATTTTGAACCACAATCCCTATTGCAGGCCATGGAGATTGCACGTAGGAAGCAAAATACTTGTCCAAAAAGAAATTTGTGCATCCTCCAAGTTCTTTCTCTAATTCATTTTTGCATCCTTCTTCAAAACACTTAACCTCCATTGCTGCTCACCCATGCTACTTCTTCTACTCCTCCCTTCAAGAAAATCACCCCTCAACAATTGCACGAATGCAAATTGAAAGGGTTACATTATAATAGTGGTGACAAGTGGTTTAAAGACCTTGTATGTGAATCCCAAAAATTGTTCCTTCATGTTATTTCAGATGAGATTGAGGAGGACACCGGTGATCAATATTTGATGCTAATGCTGATTTTTCTGAATTGAATTTGATCCAACCGACTATCTCTCCACATGTTGTTAATGATTTGGAATCCCCTAGTACTCTGTAGGTGATGGAAAATATTAACAGTTTGCATGTGCTTGTATTGATTGATATTGGAAGCACACATAATTTTGTAGACCTATCAATGGTTCAATGATTGGGGCTTAAGGTTAGCACACAAGTTCAAGTACCTGTCAAGGTGGTTTCAAGAATATAATTTTGCCAAGGTATTGGCTATGAAGTCCAGCTTACAATTCAATCTCTCACCATTAGCTTGGACTTATTACTACTCCCTCTGGGAGGCTTTGATATTGTCTAGGGAGCTACTTGGTTACGAGCACAGGGTGATATCATCTTGAATGTTCATAAGATGAGCATGCAATTTAACTTGGATGGGCAACATTATTGCTTTTCTTCATTGAAAAATGATTAGGTGCATTTCATCCATTTTAAAATCATTTCAAAAAGGAGCTAAGAGGAGCAAAGACTATTTATGCAATTCAGGTTATTCAACCTTTGTCACAATCTGTCACGACTCAATTATCAAATACTATGCCTCTTGATATGGTTGAGTTACTAGATTCCTATACTATAATTTTTTGTAAGCCCAAAGGATTGCCTCCAGTCCATGTAGACATACTAATTTGGACGTCATATTGAGTAAATTTCGTGTCACAATAATAATGCCCTAGAATGGTCTGATGTTTAATTATTAATTAATTATTATTGATTTTCTCTCGATATTTGTTGAATCACGTCGCTGACGCGCGACGTCTTTTGGATTCTTAATAGAAATCAATTCAGAATTAAAATTAGTAAATTTAAGAGGATTTAACTGAATAGCGTCTCCTTTGGACGACGCCATTTAAGTACTAATCCCCCTAGATTTACGATTTCTAATTCTATTTAATTTCCTAAATTATCTAAAGCACGTTGCACATCCACGACGCCTTTTCAATTTCTTAATTATTTTCAATTTTTCTTTTCGGATTTATTTCTATTGTGGCTGCATTAATGATCTAAAAGGCGTCCCCTTTAAACGACGTGTTTTAAGAGTTTCCTGATAAACATGATTTAGTCGAGATAGTATGATTTCAGAGGATGGAATGATTTCTAATTCCCTTCATGATTGTCGAGGACAAGTCCGAACTACTACAGGAGAGTCCTTTTGAAAGTCAAAATACCCTAACATCACTTCTTATAAACATATATGGACATTGACCTTTGAAGAAGGTTGGCTATTGAACAATTCGGAGCTTCCTACAATGTTTTTTGAAGGCCTTCAAGGAGAAAAACGTGGACAATACGGGAAGCTTGATTTTTTTCATCCTTTTCCTCCATTGAAGCTTAAGAAGACCAAGGCTTTCAAGAGACCAAACTAACTATTTTCTTATCTAGCTTTCTTTCTTGTTTTCTTTTCACATGATTTTTCATTGCATCAACTAATTGCACACACACACTTCATGATTTCCCAAACCTACACCTCCTTTAGGGGTTTAAAAGAAAACATAAAAAGTTAGTTCTTTTAGTTTAGTTAAATGTTTAGATTCTTAGTTAAAATAGATATTATGCTATTTTAGTTCTAATCATAATTTTTACATTTGTTTAATCTTTCTTACAAGATATAAAAGAAGAACAAGCATAAAGAAAGAGAATGCTCTTTTCTTTCTGCCGGCCGGAAGAGAGGAACAAAAGAACTCCAAAATCTCCTTGTTTGCAAGGTTAGTAAGCGATTACCTTTTCTTTTGAAGCCCTCGGTTTCCGGCGATCATAATTTTTTCATATTGTTAATCATAATAAACACATGATAACATAATGAACACATATCTTTTTTGAGCACTACAGTCCACCCTTGTAATCATAAAATTCACCTTATGGATGAATCCAAAGCTATTGTTGTCCCATCTTATCGATATCCACCTTACCATAAAAACGTCATTGAGCAGCAGGTCCAAGAACTCTTGAGTTTTGGCTTATGCAGGTCAGTAACAGTCCCTTATGGGCTCTTGTCCTTCTTGTCAGGAAGAAGGATAGATCATAGAGAATGTACATTGATTATAGGATTTTAAACTAGCAAACTGTAAAGGATACATTATTCCTAATTCCTTTAGTTGATGACCTGTCGGATGAGTTGCAAGGGTCAAATTCTTTCTCTAAGTTGGATTTGCACTCTAGATATAACCAGATTAGAATGTGTGACGGTGACATTCATAAGATAGCTTTTCGAACTCATGAACGGCACTATAAGTTCTTGGTGATCCATTTTGCTCTTACAAATGCTTCATACTCCAAATCTTAATGAATCATACATGCAGGCCTTTTCTCAGAAAATTTCTTCTTGTGTTCTTTGATGAAATACTTGTGTACAGTAAGACTTGACAGGATCATCTCATTCATCTAAAATTGATTTTGTCAACCCTACAACAACATCAACCTTTTTTTAAGAGATTTTAGTGTGAATTTGGTGTCACTAATATTGAGTACTTGGGCCTATGCTTGCTTTCCAAGACTAGATACCTCAATTTGATTAGGTTGCCCAATAAGTAGGGAAATCTAGTCTAGTATTTGAGAATCAGTTCACTAGGGATAAGTAGGTTTTTAATTTGATAGCAATGGGTTATCCCAATGGGCCATTTTGAGGCCTTATACCTAGATCAAAGGGCCTGCAAGCATTGTGCATGCAAAAGAAGAACACCATTAAGGGCCGCATTGATGATTTGGAGGATCACCATCATGCCTAAGTCAAAAATCGGAGGGTGGTAGAGAAGGTAACGATAGCTTGGGTTCTCTGAACGTACTTAAAAAGGTTGGACCAAGGATCCGTATATAATGATTCAGGACCTCCTTAGAGAACGATTTCGATCAGGAAGAGTAGATCATGACCAGATTTTTCCCTTCGATCTAAGATTATAATGGCTCCTTATATGGAAAGCATTTGTATCTTGATGGATTTCTCAAAGATCCTTTCAGTAGGACCCGAATCATGATCGAACTCATCCGACACTACTAGAATTTTGTATGTTAGTGATCAAAATTTAGTGACAAACAAAATCTATCACTATTTTGACAAAAATCGTGACAAATTTGTGACAACTTCCATAAAAAGTCATGATTTATGGTGAAAAAATATTTGTAACAAATTTTGTGAGGGATTTTGTGACAAATTGTCACAAAATTCATCACTAATTTGTGACAGCTTTTTCATAGTATAAAAAAAATTATTGACAAATACTGTGACACATCTGTGACCGATTTGTGATAGATATGTGACACTTTGGTGATTGATTTGTGACAGATATGTTAAATTCAGAATATTATAAAAGGACAAAATCTTGTGACAAAATTTGTGATAACATTAGTGACCAAGGAAAACTCTCCCATCACTAAATTGTCACAATATACAATTTAATATTTTATTATGTGATGTTAAAACTTGTGACAAACCCATCAGCATATTTCATGCAATCAATTAGCATTTACCAAATAATTTTGTATTTTGCTTTACATTTTCTAGTACTAAAAGGTAATGTGTGATCTTCTCTTTGCACATGTACACTCTTGTTTCATTTAATGAACATGTGGTATTATCCAATTTAAAATGTATGATTGTATCCTGAATTATTGGCAATTAATTATTTTAATCAGAATTCAGATTTCTCTTTTTTGGAATAACTTTCCACTTGAATATAGTATAGTGGTGAAGGATAAAAGGGGAAAAGGGTAGAATATACGGCCATGTAATTATGGTTCATATTGTGGTTCATAGTTCAATTTCTTAAAAGTGGGATTTCTATTATAATTTGTGCAAGTGAATTACAAAGGCCTTATTTCAGATTGTTTTATTATGTGCTTTTGGCTGTGGATAATTGAGGTCTGGGGGAGCTATATGAGGCTTATGTGTATATATAATATATGGATAAATACTCAGTTGACATTAGAGCCATTATAGCCCATGAAACTTCTTAACCTTTGCAGTGTAGTGTTTTAGGTAATGTCAAAAAGTTGAAAGATACTAGTACATAGTTTGGTCAGGAATGTAGATCTATGGGTCAGTTTGGGTTGCATCAATGTTGAGTTATCAAACTTCCTTTTATACATTTCATAAGTGCCATGAACGAACGTTTACATTGCAGGAACATGGACAAAAGCTTTGAACTTAATAGAGGTTATAATTCAATTTTGTTTTCATTACAAAGATGAAATAATTATGTTTTTTCTGCATTTTTTTCTTCTTTTTTGGTTTCTCTACATCAGTTGGAATTGTATGTGGTAGGCATTTCATACAAGGAAGCATACTCCCCATGATTTCATATTTATTTTCTTTGGCACGTGCCATTTTCAAGGTTGAAAATATTAATGTCTCTGGTAGATTACATGTAGAGGTAGCGAGCCTCATGATACGTGAGTTTGCTTTGCAGTAGTCAAGACAGGAGTATGGTTATGTCACCAATGATTGTAGTGGCTCTATTGCAACAATTTGACAGAGGTTTTGCACATTTAAAATTATGCACCTTAATATTGTGGATATTTTGGTCGTTTTATGTAATTTAATTTTTATGCTGTGATCTTATTTTTCTGTGGATCTTTTTATTATATTTGCTTATGCATATTAGAAAGGTTTTATGGTCTGGATTGTTCTACGTATATGTGGTAATTTATGTTCAATATCATGTCAGAGATTTTTAAGTTTGTGACAAAAATCTGTCACTAGATTTTATGAGCGGCAGACATCGACTTGTAATAGACTTGTGACGATTAGTGACAAAGTGATTTAGTGGAGGTGTGTGATGGATGGTAACAACAATATAGTGACGAATGAATGATCATTATTGAGTCACAAATATGATATAGTGACAGACAAGGCCAACATTACAGTGACAGTGTATAGTAACAACATATCAACAAATGTTTAGTGATAAAATTGTTACAAAATGTTTTTAATAATATTTTTATGATGAAAAAATACCAGTCACAAAGCTGTCACTACAGTGACGGCTATATTTTTGTTAGTGATTGTGATAAATCATTGCTTGTTTTGTGATGAATTTAGTTATTACTAAATTGGTGACAGAATAATGTCAGTCACAAGTGTTTACTAAATAGTGACAGATGAAGACTAAACAGTCACGAATGAAAGGAAAATTGATGATTTAAATTTGTGACGGCATCATTCCTTTTGTGGCGGAACTGGTTGTCAGTATTTTGTAACAGAATACCATTCGTCACAGGTTGTCACTAAATAGTGACGGATATGGAAAAATGATGATCTAAATTTGTGACAGAATCGATCTTTTAGTGACAGAAGTGGTTGTCACCATTTGGTGACAGACACATTATTCGTCACTGATTAGTGACAGATTCCTTTCCGTTACTAATATTTTTAATTGGTGACAAGGGTTTTAGGGACCAATACAATCAGTCACTAATATGTCACAAAATAATTTTAGTGACATATTTGGTTGCATCGCTGACAGATGTTGCCTGTCACTAACATCTTGAATTCTTGCATTTATATCATTAAATTCACTATATATATATATATATTCTTGATACTATCAAAATTTATAAGATCTTTTTGGCGTATTCAGAGTTCATGTTATTTTGTCAGGACATGACCACATATTTTTCAGATAGATGTATATGCAAAAATCCCATAACTCCTCCCTTCGGCTCTCCTACTTCCCAACCACCACCACAACCCTCTCACAGGTAGGGCTGTCAACGGAAACCGATTATCCGATTTTTCGATCCGTTACCGAAAAAAAATATCCGTTTCCGATAAAAAATATCTGTCCGATAGTTATCAGAATCGGAATCGGATATTTCCGATAAGCTATCGGAATCGGAATCGGATATTTCCGATAAGCTATCAGAATCAGAAACAGAAACTCCTGTTTCCATATCCACTTTCCGATTTCCAATTCCAGTTGTTATTAAATTTATTAATAATAATAATAATAATCTTAGGATTGTTTTAATCTTATTAATCATTATCTAATATATTAAGACGTATTGATTATATTTAGGTTTCATTTTATATGTTTTAAACAAATAAATCAAGAAATCAATAATTTTCGATAATTATTGGAAATAATATCTGATTCCAATATCGGAATCGGAAACAAATCGGAAACGGAAAATAGACTTTCTGATTTTCTCGGAAAATGGATAATGCACTTTCCGACTTTATCGGAATCGGAAACAGAAAGAGGCTATCCTTATCGGAATAGGAAAACATAAACACTTGTTTCTGTATCTGTATCCTGCCCGTTTACAGCCCTATTCATAGGAATTCTACTGGCATCCGGTGGGGACAATGTCACCTGAGTCCGGATAGAGGAAAAATAAGTCCTACTAAAAGATCTCAAGTCTGCAAAACATTTTAAAACTTTTGAAAAAATTGTGAAAGATATGTCAAAGTGAGTCAATTTTAATATGTAAAATAGAATTATAAAACATATATATATATATATATATATTAAAATATACATTATAAAAGTGAGTCAATTTATTTAAAAAAGTATATCTTTATTTAAAATATGTGATTCAATTGTGATCAAATAACAATTTTTTTAATTTACCCATATTTTGATTGTTTCAGATTTGTTCGTTAAAAATACGCTAAGATGAAAAAATATTGTAATTAGATCGGGATATTTTCAAGAAATAGGAGATTTCTGCTACATTGGGTCTGGATCCGGGTCTTCGGCCTTAGATCTCACCTCTAAAGATCCCTTCTTAATTTACAGGCCCGCAAGAATTCTGCCTGGGTTCTATTGGTGGGGATTGGAGCCTCAATTCGCCCTATATAGATCCCCTAAAAATCCCGTCTTTACGCCTTCCCCGTGGAAGCAGACAGCCGGAGAAGGAGAAGAAATTATGGTGGGCATCGATGACTTGAATCTGCTAGTTGCAGAGTTTGAATCGGACCGGGAGTGACGGCGCGCGAGGAGTCCGGTTGGGACTCGGACAGCCTCGAGGAGTCGTCTGGTTGAGGCTCGATTTCTCCTAGGAGCCTTGGTAGGATTAGGAAATCAGCACGCTGGGTGTTCCTCTCTCTACATAAGCCCCGTGCATCACAGGGCGTCACCACGAAGTTGGCGCCGGCGGTGATTTCCATGGAGGAAGAGGAGGGGGGATCCTTATTAGTGCCGTGCGGCAGCGCCGGCGATTCATCTGGAGGTGTCCCTGCCGCTGCTCCTAAGGTCGTCGATGGCAGCAGCAGCGGAGGCGGCCACATCAAGCGCCGCCGTGGGATGATGCGGCCCTGCCGCCGGGATTGGTCAAGGCTTCCCGAGCCGGCAGTCTACCTCGTCCTGAGGAGCTTGATGCCAGTCCTCGCAGACCTATTCTCCCTCGGCAGCGTCTGCCGGGCGTGGCGCTCGGTCTTCGCAGCCTGCAAGCGAGAGCTCTTCTTGTCCATGCCTCCTTTGATCTACGACCGCGGCTCGTCCCCCGCCGCCCTCGGTAGCCTGTACAACCCCGCGGAGGGGCGATGTTACCGCCGGAAGGAGCCCATGGACTGGACCTGGCCTTCGAACTAGTCTTCGATGTTCAGCTTGATCGTTGTTGGCGCCTCTTACGGCTACTGGATCGTTACGCCCAACGCCGATCTCATCCGGGCGAAACACCGACCCTTCCTCGTGGATCCCTTCCCGGGATCTCCCGGCGTCCGGATTAACCTGCCGATCAGTGCCAACTTCATCTTTTCTGCCGTCATGACGGCTCCTCTTGGGTCCCCCGACTGCATGGTCATAGCGGCGGGCTACCCCTGGATCCAGTACTGCCGGCCTGGCCGGGACGACGAGTGGACGTGCTGGACATTCGAGTTGCCCAGAAAGATGTTCTGGTACGACGCAAGTCGCATGGTCGTTGTCGGGGGTAAAATCTACGCCCTGGCCGAGGAACGTAAGGTCCAGGTCTTTGAGATGTCCCCGCAGCTCAGCGTCACCGACTTGGACGTGCAAGGCCTGCCCTCGCGAGACTGCTGGTCCTCGGTGTTGACGGTGTCGGACGGGGAGATCCTGTGCATTAGTCATGTGTGCAACACCGACAAGATAGTCCGATCGGGGACAGTCTTCGAAAACGTTTCGGATGGCAGCTGCTGCGGCTCGCATCGGCTGGTGGTGCGCAGGCTGGAGCTCCGTGCACGCAGGTGGGTGACGGTCGACACCCTCGGGCGGGATCGCGCCTTCTTCTTTAGAGAGCGTCTCATGTGCAGGGCATCCGCATGGGGGGGATCGGGGGATTGCGTACACCTCGTCTGCCCTTACGCTGACTCCCTTCTAGTGTTGCACCTCAAGGATGGAAGGACCGAGCACCATCCCTCACCCCATGGGCACATCGGTATCCGTTACTTGTTTCCAAGCTTTTGCTACGAGCACATAGATAGGTAGATGTTGATATATTTTCTTTGTCGCTGGTATGTAAGTAATGTACGAGGACTCTAGAGTGGAGAAGTGGGCATATGCAAATGCTATCAAATTTCCTCTTTTGGCAGCTTCTTCTTGTTAGGGAGGGTCTCACATGCAGGGCTTCCAATGCCAGATGACACTCCTTTGTGGGTAGTGCCACCTCAACTCACACACTTAAGTTGTGGAGCCTGCAAACAAAATTATCATATCATCTGTCCAATTCCAAACAAACACCACAAGTACCATACAAAAATTCACTGGATTGAAAACAAGTTTAGTACATAGTATTATTCTTAGTTAACCTACAAGCCAACCAGATAATATGTAATCTCGTTCGATCATTAACAAAATGACTTTTTATATTCATTATGTATAATATGATTAGTTTCGCTCCATAATAGAATATTTGAATGTGTGAAATAGTAATCAGATTATGATGAAATCATACTAACGAGATTTACTACTTATAAATTCACATTCTTAATTGTTCATAGTCGAAGGATATGTGAGAAAGACATTAGATATCTAGTGAGACTAGTACAGATTATTCTGACTCGTATGATGAGGGTGTGTGGTCTTATAATCACTTATATGGAGACAGTAAGGCAAATTTGTAAGTGATCATTAGAAAATAAGTTCACTGAATTGATCCGACTTAAATCGTTGGATGATAATGTACATAATTGTCAACTAGTTTGATTCAATTATCGCAATTGCGTGGATGATTTTTAAACCTAGACACTGAAGATACCTTGTCGGTAGACTTATATGTTTTTATTTTGGCTGATAGATCTCTAAACACAGGATTTTAAATTGTCAAAAATTGGGTACAGTAGAATATTTTCGAAGGAAATTAAGTGTTCAATATGGGATCATTCGTTCTCGATATCTAGAAAGAGAGAGAATGCTCTAGGAAATATGCGTGAGAGTCTCTATCCAAGGCGGAGATAATGTCAAGAAAGGAGCTTTCTAATATTACAAAACAACATCCAATTTAAGTGAGTAGACCGGTTATGATTTGACAGTGCACCATGCCTTGAGTTAACTCGAAAGTATTGTATGAATAAAAGATTATATCAATGCGGTAACTGTCGACAGAAATGTTCCATGAGTAGGTTGTCGAATCTCAAGACCTTTCAGATTCACACAGTGTCGCTTGGCACCCTATATGATCGTAGGCCCAACCGAATTAGATATGTAATATTAATTTGGTAAATTAATTAGTTAATATATAATATAAATTAATTAATTAAGTCAATAAAGAGTTATTAGACTTAATGGGCAATTAACTGGACTGTTACTTGGTCCAAGAGGATCACACATATAAAGATTCTCAGGCGAAGGGTCGAAAATAAAATTAATATTAAGTATTTTTAGGAAAAATCGCCAACCAACTTAATATAAATATACGCTGAGATGGTAGCTTTGGCCAAGCTGCAGAGATGCCCTGGCCATCCCCCTCTTTCTCCTCTCTCTGTCTCTGATACTAGGGGCACCCCCTTCTAGGCTCTGCATCATTGTCTTCTTTGACTCCCATTTGATAGAAATTCATATGCATGTCGTGGAGATCATCTCAAAGGCAGGCGGCTTCTACGAGTGTTGCACCAAGCAAGGAAGTAGGGAAATCCACCGCGAGGAGGATCGCATGGATACTACTAGAGGCGGGGCATCTACGCGGCTTATGATGTTATACTGTTGGAACCAATCGAACACGGATCCGATTCCGCACAAAGTGATAGTAGATCACCGTTTTATCTTGTTTTGCTCATCGAAACAGACCGAGATCAATTTGTTTTAGTTAATTTTTGTTTCTGCTACACCGTCCATCCCACCGTGGAATCCTTATACTCGTATCAGAGCCAAGTTCCACTGTCTCTTTGTCCATTTTGATATCTAAAATTTATAGTTCTAGATTATATTCCATGCATCATTCAATTTTTAATTCAGAGCTGTGATCATGGGATGATTACATACAATTAGATCGTTTGAATCTATGTAGAAATTGAATTTTTTGGCGATATTTCATTTTTCTTCATGTGATGAAGAAAAGCATTTTTATCGGAGCCATTTTAAGGTTCTCGATGGCTGAGGAGGGTGACCGGTGACCCTGGAGTGTCCAGGGACCGTCAATGGTCACCACCAGTGCCATGGCAGGTGCCGAGAGGGGCAGACGGCGGCAGGTCAATGGACCTTTTATCCTGCCTCTTATTTACTTACACAGGAAAGGAGAGATCCAGTAGCTCTCAGTCACCCAGCCCAGCGATTGGGGGAAACACCTCAGTCGCCCACCGAGCGCACGGCTCGGGCACAGCCGAAGTGGGGCCACCTAGGTTGCACGTCGCATGCGCATTCCAAGCCCAAGCCATGTGCTCAATGGGGACTAAGGTGTTTCCTTCAGTCGCCTGATTGAGGGAACTGCAACCCTTCTTTTGGTTGTCGAACGACCCTTGAAACAAGCTCAAAGGTTGTCTCCGAAGCACTATTTTTTGTCTTTTTGTAAGTGGCCGGATTGTTATTTTTGTTGTGAGGTAATTGGGGGTTTGTTAAAGGTGGTTAGGCCATGAATGATGTGGCGGATTCTCACCCAAACAGTTTGACGAATTCTCACCCAAACTGTTTGGTAATTCTAAGGAACTATTAATAAAAATAGGAAACTCTAAACTAGTAGGTTGATTTTGGTGCTCAATCTTCTTGCTACGTCTCATCTGTTGTTCTTCTCTGGTTCTCGGTTGTTTTTGCTCTTCTCTTCCTCTGCAATTCTTCCCGTTCATTTCCTATGCTCCAACGGCGTCGAGACGAGCTATAGGAACCAAGTCAGGTCCTCTCTTGTTGGGATTGGATCGTGACCCGCACAAAGGGTGTAGCAATTTAGTGTCTGAGCCCCCTTCGAGCAACAATTCTACAGATTCTTCTAGAATGCGTCAGAAGATCTTGGTTCTTTCAACGCACTCTATTTGGAACCTCAGCAGCAAGTCTTGGATATGCTCTATTACGTTTTTACTTTGGAATCCATGTTACATCGCCAAGAATCTCATTCTTCTTGTGAGGATTCTACTTTACATGTCCCATTATTCTGTCCTAAATGCTTCGATTTCCCCAGTTATGACGGATCTATTAATCTAGCCATTTGGAGATACAAAGCCAATCAGTAGTTCAGTTTTCATAAGATTCTTAAGATCCATAAGGTTTTTATTGCTTTGTATAAACTGCATGGTGAAGCTTTACAATGGTTTTAGCACTTCACTAATACTCGATCTGTTACTTGGAATTAATTGTTAGATAAGTTGACTTGTTTCATCCTTAGATGCTCATGGTTCTTTGAGTAAATTGAAGCAAACATGAACTGATTTGGAGTGCCAAAGAGAATTTGAGTGGTTATCTAATAAGATTGTTGGAGTCTCTGACGAACATCTTTTGGGAACCTTCCAAAGTGGGTTAAAAGATGATCTTCCTTGTGAGGTCAGATCTTTTGAACCACAATCCCTGTTGCAGGCCATGGAGATTGCACGTAGGAAGCAAAATACATGTCTAAAAAGAAATTTGTGCATCCTCCAAGTTCTGTCTCTAATTCATTTTTGCATCCTTCTTCAAACACTTAACCTCCATTGCTGCTCACCCTGGATACTTCTTCTACTCTTCCCGTCAAGAAAATCACCCCTCAACAATCGCACGAATGCAAATTGAAATGGTTATATTATAATAGTGATGACAAGTGGTTTAAAGACCATGTGTGTGAATCCCAAAAATTGTTCCTTCATGTTATTTCAGATGAGATTGAGGAGGACACTGGTGATCAAGATTTTGATGCTAATGCTGATTTTTTTGAATTGAATATGATCCAACCGACTATCTCTCCACATGTTGGTAAGGATTTTGAATCCCCTGGTACTTTGTAAGTAATGGGCAATATTAACAGTTTACATGTGCTTGTATTGATTGATACTAGAAGCACATACAATTTTGTTTACCTATCAGTGGTTCAATGATTAGGGCTTAAGGTTAGCACACAAGTTCAAGTACCTGTCAAGGTGGCTTCAGGAATACAATTTTGCCAGGCTATTGGCTATAACGTCTAGCTTATAATTCAATCTCTCACCCTTAGCTTGGACTTATTATTACTCCTGCTGGGAGGCTTTGCTATTGTCTAGGTAGCTACTTGGTTACGAACACTGGGTGATATCATCTTGAATGTTCATAAGATGACCATGCATATTAACTTTGATGGGCAATATTATTGTTTTTCTTCATTGAAAAATGATCAGGTGCATTTCATCTATAAAAATCATTTCAAAAAGGAGCTGAGAGGAGCAAAGACCGTTTATGCAATTCAGGTTGAATTGGAAGCGGGGCAGAGATGGAAAAGATCAAAGACGTCCTTCACTTCCTTCCCCCTGGTAAGTCACTAACCAGTAGTCACTGGCCTAGTAGTTTTATATCCAACATGTCTCAGATAGACAAACCTAGACCTTTGTCATAATCTACCACGACTCAATTATCAAATACTATGCCTCTTGATATGTTTGAGTTACTAGATTCCTATATTGCAATTTTTTCTAAGCCCAATGGATTGTCTCCAGTCCACCCTTGTAATCATAAAATTCAGCTTATGGACAAATCCAAAGCTATTATTGTCCCATCTTGTCAATATCCGCCTCACCATAAAACTGTCATTTAGCAGCAAGTCTAAGAACTCTGGAGTTCTGGCTTATGCAGGGTCAGTAATAGTCCCTTATGGGCTCTTGTCCTTCTTGTCAGGAAGAAGGATGGATCATGGAGAAGTACATTGATTATAGGACTTTAAACTAGCAAACTGTAAATGATACATTATTCCCAATTCCTTTAGTTGATGACTTGTCGGATGAGTTACAAGGATCAAAAATTTTCTCTAACTTGGATTTGCGCTCTAGATATAACCATATTAGAATGTGTGAGGGTGACATTCATAAGACAACTTTTCGAACTCATGAGGGCACTATAAGTTCTTGGTGATCCATTTTGCTCTTACAAATGGTTCACATTCCAGAGCTTAATGAATCATACATGCAGGCCTTTTCTCAGAAAATTTCTTCTTGTGTTCTTTGATGGTATACTTGTGTACAGTAAGACTTGACATGATCATCTCATTCATCTAAAATTGATTTTGTCAACCCTACAACAACATCAGCTTTTTTTAAAGAGATCTAAGTGTGAATTTTGTGTCACTAGCATTGAGTACTTGGGCCTATGCTTGCTTTCCAAGACTAGATACCTCAATTTGATTAGGTTGCCTAATAAGTAGGGAAATCTAGTCTAGTATTTGAGAATCGGTCCACTAGGGATAAGTAGGTTTTTAATTTGATAGCAATGGGTTATCCCAATGGGCCATTTTGAGGCCTTATACCCAAATCAAAGGGCCTACGAGCATTGTGCTTGCAAAAGAACACCATTAAGGGCCGCATTGATGATTTGGAGGAACGCCATCATGCCTAAGTCAAAAGTCGGAGGGCAGTAAAGAAGGTAAGGGTAGCTTGGTTCTCTAAACATACTTAAAAAAGTTGGACCAAGGATCCTTATATAATGATTCAGGGCCTCCTTAGAGAACGATTTCGATCAAGAAGAGTGATCATGACTAGATTTTTTTTTCCTTCGATCCGAGATCATAATGACTCCTGATATGGAAAGCATCTGTATCTTGATGGATTTCCCAAAGATCCTTCAGTAGGACCCGGTTCATGATCGAACTCATCCGACACTACTATAATTTTGAACGTTAGTGATCAAAAATGACAAACAGAATCTATCACTATTTTGACAAAAATCGTGCCAAATTTGTGACAGCTTCCATAAGAAGTCATGATTTATGGTGAAAAAATATTTGTGACGAATTTTGTGAAGGATTTTGTGACAAATTGTCACAAAATTCATCACTAATTTGTCACAGCTTTGTCATAGTATAAAATTTTTTTTATCAAATACGGTGACACATCTGTGACCGATTTGTGATAGATATGTGATATTTTGGTGACCGATTCGTGAAAGATATGTTAAATTCGGAATATTATAGATGACAAAATCTTGTGACAAAATTTGTCATAACATTAGTGACCAAGGAAAACTCTCCCATCACTAACCTGTCACAATATACAATTTATTGCTTTATTATGTCATATTATAACTTGTGACAAACCCATCAGCATATTCCATACAACCAATTAGCATTTATCAAAGAATTTTGTATTTTGCTTTACATTTTCTAGTACTAAAAGGTAATGTGTGATCTTATCTTTGCACATGTACACTCTTCTTTCATTTAATGAACATGTTTTACCATCCAATTTAAAATGTGTGAATTATTGGCAATTAATTTTAATCAAAATTCGGATTTCTCTTTTTGGGAATAACTTTCCACTTGAATATAGTATAGTGGTGAAGGATACAAGGGGAAAGGGTAGAATATACGGCCATGTAATTATTGTTCATATTGTGGTTCATAGCTTGATTTCTTAAAAGTGGGATTTCTATTAGAATTTGTGCAAGTGAATTATAAAGACCTTATTTCAGATTGTTTCGTTATGTGCTTTGGCTGTGGATAATTGAGGTCTGGGGGAGCTTTATGAGGCTTACATATATAATATTTGGATAAATACTCCGTTGAAATTAGAGTCATTATAGCCCATCAAGCTTCTTAACTTTTGCAGTGTAGTGTTTTAGGTAATGTGAAAAAGTTGAAAGATACCAGTACATAGTTTGGTCAGGAATGTAGATCCATGGTTCAGTTTGGGTTGCATCAATGTTGAGTCATCTAGCTTCCTTTTATGCATTTCTTAAGTGCCAGTCAATGAACGTTTACATTGCAGAAACTTGGACAAAAGCTTTGAACTTAATACTTGCTGCAATGATTCTACGTGCAGTAGGTAAATAAAAGTTTTTTTTTTTTTTTAAAGATTTGCCCCAAGGTACCGTAACCGTCCGTACAATACAATATCCGATCGGACGACCCAAACAAATCTGAAAAATAAAAAATCGAGCTCAATGATTTTTCATATTAGAGCTCGATTTTTTATTTTTCAGATTTTTTTTTGGTCGTCCTATCAGACATTGTACTATAAGGAGAGTTAGGACACTTCGGGAAAGACCTAAAAAAAAGAAAATTACCCATTGACCCTGTGTGCAGCATTCAAGATCATTGTGGCAAGTATTTCTCTAATAGGAGTTGTGTGTGGTTCATACCGGAAAGCGTGAGGAATTCTGTGCAGATGTATGTAAGGAGGTACACGTAGATGTAGGGAGCTTCATGATACGTGAGTTGGCTTTCCAATAGTAAACACAGGACTATGGTTATGTAACCAATGATTGTAGTAGCTCTGTTGCAACAATTTGACACAATTTTTGCACATTTGAAATTATGTACCTTCATTTGGTGGATATTTGGCCGTATTTTATTAATTTAATTTTTACGTTGTGATCTTATTTTTCTATGGATGTTTTATTATATTTGCTTATAAGGATTCCGAAGTTCTAGGATACGGATTGTTCTATGTATATGCAATAATTTATGTGAAATATCATGTCAGAGATTTTTAAGTTTGTGATAAAATTCTGTCACTAGATTTCATCATCCGCAGACATCGACTTGTGATAGACTTGTGACGATTAGTGACAAATGATTTAGTGAAAGTGTATGGTGATAGATAGTGACAACAATATAGAGACGAATGAATAATCATTATTGAGTCACAAATTTGATATGGTGACAGACAAGGCCAACACTTCAGTGACAGCATATGGTGACAATATATTGACAAATGTTTAGTGATAAAATTGTGACAAAATGTTTGTAATAACATTGTATGATAGAAAAAAAGAAGTTTACAAAGCCGTCACTAATTTGGAATAGGAAAAAACTTGTGTCAGTTTTATAGGGTATTTGGTTGCATTATATGAGCACTTTCTTTTACAAAAATATATATTTATAACAAAAATGTTAAAAAATAGGCGTTTGGCAGGAGAGTGCAAAATATATTTTGATAAAACTCTTCTTCTTCAAGTATGACAACAGAAAAAAGAGGCTCCCGCCTCTTTTCCCTTTTATCACGTGCATCCTGAGCCCCGACTCCAATCTCTTATTCCTTCTCTCCTTTTGCCCCTTCCCCATCGCCAGTGTCTCCATCGACGCCAAGCTCACATATCCATCTACCATGTGAGTTCCTCCGCCTTGCTTCCTTGCCTCAACCCTTCCTCCACGCCCTCATTGACGCCGGACACGCAAATTTATCTGCTATGTGAGTTTCTTCGGCTTGGTCCATTGCCTCAACCTTTCCTCCATTTGAGATTTGCCACAGCAGAGGGACACTACCACTACATCCTTGTACTCTGCGTACAGCTTTACCCCATCCATCATGACTGGTCCTCTCATGAATTCCAACAAGGAGGACTGGGTTGGCATCTCCCACTCCCCAATTTCAAGTTGTAAGCTCAACAGGACGCAGAGATGGAGAAGGGGCCGATGTCAGAGGACGAGACCAACTTGGTAGACAACGAGACCGCTGCAGTGGTGACTTGCTCCTTCTTCTCGGGGACCAACATCTATTCGAAACTGGTGAGGAAGGCGAAGGTCACGAGCGATGCCGTGCAGAAATCACAGGTGCACTGATTGGAGGTCAAATTCTGCCAGAGGTAACGATAGTGACTGAGACATCAATGTTTGAACGGTGAAGGAGGCAACTGATGAGGAAGAACTTCGTCATGGAGCTCCCAACACCGCAGCTTCTGAGTACCAGGCCCCCCTGTTTGCACACCTCCTCCGACCCCACTTCCCATTCTTTTTCTGGATATAAGAGGCACATCTTTATTTTTCCCCTCTTTTGTGTTATAACTTAAAAATGTTCTTATGTTTTTAAAAAGTTATCTCATTTTTGCCAAACAAGATAAAACGATGTTTTCTAATTTTAAAGTTATCATGAAATCCTTGTTATTATAAATTTTTATCATAAAATTATATAAAAAATTATAGTGTAACCAAATACCCCTTAGGCATCGGAGGGGACTCCTCTTGACTACTGTTGAGGACTCACTGACGTGATAGACGAGATTTCAGCCTATCAACCGTCTAACATCGAGTCGGCCCTAATGTTGCGACGCCTTTGGTGCCATGAAATTCACAAACTTGCACCACTTTGATTAGAGAATAGAAGAAGAATAAGGACGAATAAGAAGATAATAAACTTAATTTTGCTTTGACAAGTGGAATAGCTTATATAATAACGTATTCAGAAAATAAGAAGAATAAGTCATCTCACTTTAAACTCAAGAATTACTTATATTCTTCTTATTCCGTCAACGGGCCGCACAAAATTATCAAACCGAAACACCTAATATACATTATTCAATGGGCCCCACGTAATAACTTATTACGTGAACAAAGTAAGAAAGGCTTTGTGGTTGGGGAAGACGTTTTTATACGTTCAGGTAAAATTTTAGACAAAGAAAACAACCCTTACGGGATGGGTCGCTTTCCCATGGTCATGGCAGCAGCTCCCGTCGTACATAAGGAAACGGTTCTGGGTGGCTGTTGGCAACCTGACGTGCGTGCATCCCGCCATTAAGTCCGTTTTCCATTTGGAATTTGATTTGTTAGTTACTTCTTCTGAATAGTGATCTTTTGAGCCTTTGGGATTTAATCCGACGATTTATGTGGATGGTAACAGGAAATTTCGCTGTTAACTAGTAACAGACTAGTTATATATATATATATATATGGAGAAATACCTTCCTGTTACCCGGTAACAGAAAGGTTTTCTGTATACAGAGTTACTAGTAACCATGAAATAGCATCCAGCGGCGAAAATTTGTTGAAAGGTAAACATATATAGCATGGAACCTGTGCGGTCCCTGTGGTTCCCCCGTGCTGATGTCGGAAAAATAAAATAAAAACTACTATAAATTTGTAAATATTTCGATTATCTTTTTAGGATAATTTTCATCTCTTGTAATTTAATGATTACCGTTGGACTATATCTGAATTAATTGTAGCTGTACGAATAAATTAATAATAAATATTAAAACTCCAAAAGATGAAAACAACCTTAAGGCTAATTTAATCAATCACTATTTTTTTATTTTTTTGAAATCTAGATTTATGACTATCTAATGGATGACTACGACTGAATTTCAAGATTAGATACGAGCGGATGGTGAAAATAATATTTCAAAAGATGAAAATAATCTTAAGGAGTGTAATTGAATATTTAAAAAATTATGATAAATTTTATTATTTTTTAATATAGGGATGGGTCAAAACAGTGCATGTAGTCAAACTACATACACAGGTAATTGGTATAATGAGTCATGGGACTCATCTAACTAAATGTGCCCTCCTTAAAACTCACTCTTCCTTATATTAAAATAATAAATAAATAATATCAATTTTTTAGAATATTTAATTTATCTTCCTTAAGCTTGTTTATATCTCGTGAGATTTAATTTTCAAAAAATGTAACTATAGCCATCTAATCGAGTGTGTGCATAATTGAGAATCAAAACTAAAAGTTCAAGGGATGAGATCATCCCTAAGAGTTAATTTGACAAAAAACTTATTTTTTGACTGTTTTTTAATATTTTTAGACATTAGTTTGTGATGCACACTCTCTCGGATGGCTTTGATTAATTTTCACCATCAGACAGTGAAAAGTAAAGTTATGGGGATTAGAACAGCTCTAAAGGACCTACTTGAATATACAAAAAATAATTATGATTTTTTTTTAAAACATGGGGGAGAAAAGGATTTCAAGGGGCACATTTAAATTAGATGAGCCTCAGGGCTCATTTGATCCGTCCATTTTTCATTTTGAAACAGATTTCACAACTATATATACATAAGATTACGAAAGACTTTGCAACTCAAATATGTAGTTGTACAAGTATATTGACAAAAATCACTTATTTCATATTTAAAAAAATTTAACATAAAGTTTTTATACAACAATCTTAAATCCATCCTATTTCATCTAAGGAGGAAGCTTGATGTCCAACAAATGAAGTTCCCAATGCTTGGCCTTACTTTGTGAGAGGTAGAGATCAACTTTGGCTGAGATAATAGTACCAAGTTAGAGGTGAGGATGAAGCCTGACTTTTGACCTGCATCTTATATAATCAATCACTCTGACCATCTTGGAGATTAATTGTATGAGATATGACGACCACAAGCGCTAAGCCAAGATGAATGACCGGCCCAGATGGGAACTATAGATAGTCACTTGACAAGTAACCAAGATGAGATGTCACCTAGTCCCGTAGATCCTATAACTACAAGAAATAGGAGCATTAGTCACGGATTTTAGTTACGACTGAGTGATATATAGGAAAGGCCACCTTACACAAACGGTTTAATTTATCGTAACCAAGTCTTACCTACTATAATTACAAGTTGTTTAAGGGGTGTTTGATTGTATAATAAATTTTTACATACTTTCGTGATAAAAAAAATAAGAAAATGACATATTTTAAAATTGTAACGACTCTTATTATTATGTTTGGTAAAAATGTGATAATTTTAAAAATTTATGAGACTCGTTTGTTGCCTACTTACAGTTTTGTCAAAAACAATGACACAGAATGCTTACCATGTGTTCGACAAAATGTCTCACCCACCCAGTCCACTTGAATGAGTCACCGTTATGTGCGATGGTGACCTTGTCGTCATACCGTGGAGCTGCTACATCTACATCGTCCCAGAGGCCGGTCTTCCATCACCGGGCCACACCTCTGCATCGGTACATCGCTAGCTCAGAGCCCGACAAGAGAAACCGCAGGGCATTCTCCTTCAGTAGCAGCAGAACGCTCATGGCCGCTCCAATGCATGCACCAGAATCCTTTTGCATCAAAAAAAGAACAGGACAAAAGATTTTTATAAGCGACAGAAGATGAGGAGGAAGAGAAGGGCTTTGAGAATAGGGATTGGCACCAGAGAAGGTGGAGCTAGGGAGGACATGGAGGGCGACCTGCGACCTTGACGAGCACCCAGATGAGGTGCTCCCTGTTGTCGGCGTCCATTCTTTCACCGACCACCACCCTCTGCCCCTTGCCGCCAGCGGCTGCCGCGTTTCTGTTCCACGCGAGAGGCTTCGTCCCGCCCTCCCCGTCCTCCTGTGCCACCATCCCCTTCTCCTCTGCTGCCATGGACACCTACTTCACCTTCACCTTCATCCTTGTGCCCCCTTTGCTGCAGTCGCCGCTGCTGGGTGCTTCCCTCTTGGGTTGTCGCTTCTTAGGAGGACAGGGAGGAGGTGGATCATCGGCAGTAGATCGGAAGCGCGCATGGGCGACGGCGAGGGCGGATCATCGGCAATAGATCGCAGGCGAGCTTGGGCAGATCGGGCGAGCGGAGGCTGGCGGTGAGGGGATGACGGGGGGCGAATATAAGGCGAATCGGAGTGGAGGGGGAGGGGGATTGGTTTTGGTTTCGTGGGTGCCATAACAAAAAACAAAAGAGGATGTATTTATCTTGTTTTCCCAAGTGAGAATGTTATCAAAATATATATCGATGATGTCATCAAAAATATTTTTTAATATAATTTTATTATAAATTTATATATTCAAAAAAAATTATTTTATAATGCAACCAAACACCTCATTATGTATGTCCTACATATATATACAATTTTTCTATAAGTATAAATCACATAGTTATGCCTTTTATAAAATCATGGGTAAAAAGCAAACTAATGACTGTAATTTTATGAAAGCTGTAGTCGGATGGTTGATTAAAAAATTAAAAAATAAAGAAACTATAGCCGTGGGTTCTTACTCTGTGGCGCCAATGTACGGAAAAAAGTGGCGCCCGACAAATTTCGCAAATCGCGATCCCCTCGGCCCCCATTTACCCAAAAATCCACCGGGGCATTATCTCATTGGAATCCCCGTTCACTCCGTTCTTCTTCCCATCTCCGGCGGCATCTTCTCCCTCCGATCGATCCTACCTTGGCTTCGCAGGATGGGGCGGCGGAGGCATTAGCCAGGTACAGCTCCCCTTCTCCCTCTCCTAATTTTGTGGCAGCAGGGTACACCCATCCCCGCATTCTTTCCCGGCAAAGATGGGCATTGCAGCAGAGACATCATCTCTTCATTGGATGCACGGGAGGGGGTCGTTACTCATTAGTGGCAAAGAGAGAGATGTCGGCTACGCATGGCGCAGTGGACGTCGAGGGTGGGGATGGTGGTTCTGGCGTCCAGCAGAATAGTGTGCTCACTAGATGCATTCATGAGTACGTGGTGAGTCATGCAAAGCTTCTGTTTGGGCTCGTTTCTGCTAAGATTTAAGCAAAAATTCGATCTTTTTTGGTGCTGGATGTGGAATTTTGCCTTTTCTTTGAAGGAAGCAAATGCAGATGAAGTTTCTTTGGTTTAATGTTCCTTTAACTCAAGAATTTGCTTTATGTGCTTAGTTCTTTAAGTTGCCAGCATTGATGATAAAGTTTTCCTTGGAATCTTTTACAACGATAGGAGCTGCTTGAGCTTCTGGGGATGCCTATCGTAAGAGCAAGACGTGAGGCTTATGCCCTCTGTGCACTATTAAATATTGAAGGCCAAGTGGATGCTTCTATCATAGCAGTCGGTGATGCTTTCCTCTTTTGGGCCAAATGCATAATAAATGCCTAAAATCCAACTCCAATGTAAGTAGTAGTATGTATCATCCTCTATGACACCAAATTCTATTCTTTGGTTACTTAGTGCCCTGCTATGTGCTTTGCATACTTATCTCTACAATTGAACACACATCTTTCCAGAATGGTCAGTAATTTAATGATTATTTTATCATAATGATCAGTAATTTGTCGTATACAACTAGTGTTGGATGTTATAGTATGTTTGTTTATTAGGAAATGAGATACTAAATGATACCATCTATTGGTATTGGATTTCTTTTTGAGAAACATGCTTCATTTTAACTGATAAATGGCTACACGGAAAGGCTGCGCAATTTGTGTTACAGCTATACAAAACTTGCTTCTCATACTCTAAGATTGGCACAAAGTTATAACCTAGTAATAACAGCCACAACATTGAGAGTTATATTTTGAAATAAGATTAGTAAACTGATTTCAATTGGAACTTGCTCATTGATTGACTTATGAAGCATTTTCAGGTTTACAAACAAAGTAATTAAGGCTAAAATGGAATTCAAATGTTTCATGGTTGTATGGTGCTATGCATGTTTTTTGTGATTCCCTCTTTCGATCCTTGCATAGGATATATGTCAAAGTAATGACTAATAATCCTAAAGACATCCATGAGGTAACACAAAATGGCCTTTGTCAACCTTAGTAGCTGATTGTCCCACATCCAACTTTTTCCTTGATGCTTGTTTTCTCATAGAAGTTTATAAGTTCATTTTATGAAAGAATGATTTCAGGTTTTGGTTTTAAATCAGTGCAATGATTATGTTAGGAAAATGGCTCAAAAAGTTGGGCTTTCCTTGGAACTTAGTTATTTGTGATGGAGGCTGGTCTTAGAATTTGTCCAAATGGTGTGTGGACACTGAGGTGGATCATGATCATAGTAAAACAATTTTGGCAGAGCGTTTGATATGCAATTATTTCCTGTGGACATCCATCAGCCCTTTGATTGATAATTTAATAAGGAAGAGGTTGTCTGAGATTTATATTATCTGAGCGGTGAATCCGAGAGTTGAGAATATTCTCACGTTGGTTGGGAATGGGGGTGTACCTGGAGCAGGGAATTTATGGTAATATGGGCAAAGAGTGGGGAATGTGTATGCTCAATCTGTATTACTTCCTACTAATTTTTTAAATATCCACCTTCTTATGAAATGTATATTGATTGTTTTAGGTAAGTTTTAATTAGACGAAAAATGTACAGAGTGTTCTTGATCAATGATCTTGAAGACACATTAAGATGCTTGGTTCGTGATGAGATACCATTTGTAGCATTATGTGATGAGAAGTGATAGTAGGATTTTACGTACATTTTGCAATATTGTGAAAAGACCTCATCTATTTGCATAATTAAGAAATAAGACAAATGCCGAAAAAATGCAAATGCTGAAATGGAAACATGGCTGAATGTGGATTATGGTCTTAGAAAGGCTAGATATTTATTCTATGTGGGATATTGTTTCTTTAGAACATCATTAGACTCTAATGATGATCTCATACATCAAACCTTTCTCTGCTGGAAGGAGATGCCTGGGTCCTTTGTTCTTTGATTTCCAAATGGAAGGTCTAAAATAAAGGCAGAGATAAAGTGTAGGAAAGGTTGAATAAATGTGATCATAGGCATGAAACATTACCTGTTTTAAAGAACATGAACTCATTTCCATTGGACAAGACTTGTATGTGTTAGACCACATTCTAATTCCTATTTTCATCCAGAGTTAACAGACGTCATTGGATGAGCACATAAAGAAGCTTATGCATACTTATTTTATCTAGACAAATCACTTCTCTCTTATCAAGCATTGGTATGCTATCTACATGTTCTCCTTTAATAATAATATCACTTGGAAGAGTTTGAAAGTACTTTCTAATTGTACTTTGTGTTCCATTGTGATAACTGTCTTTCACCAAATTATAGCATTTCTGTTGGTTCTGCAGAATGTTCCATAACCAATGTTTGTGTAACCTTATTATTTCAAGTGATATCACTTGTTTATAGTTTGCATGCTTAATATCTTCAACATTGTGTCAACCTAGGTACCAACATTTCCTATATAATAAGCTGATTCCTCCAGACACTGTACTACACTATGACTACAGGAAAGACTTGTAGCTCTTCAGGAGTGTCATGATTTGGACAAGGGTCATGGGAATGAGATGCTTTGGAAATATTTTTGGTAAGCAACAGATTGGTGATATAAACAATGTGGGCAATGATCTTTTTTTTTTAAATGCTTTTCAAAAGCTTGTCCAACATATTGTTATTTTTTCATTAACTTGGCCTTGTTTTATGATTCTTTTTTGTTTATCGATATTGTCAAGAGCTTGCCAATGATTCTAGATTTTAGCTAGTGGGATTATAATTTGTTCATAATTAATGCATTTCTTGGCCACATTTTTTTGTGTTTCTATTAATTTTTGTGTTAGTAATCTAGTCAGGACCTAGGAAAAAAAAATCTACTCAGGACCTTGCAAGAAATTCTCATGATTGATTAGGAAGCTATGCATTTTTTGTAATTTATATCCATTTATGAACACCATCCAATTTAAAATGTATTCTTAGACCTTTTTAGGGGTTTCATTAATTTTTGGGCAGACAATCTGGTCAATTTGATTCAGACAAGATATGCTATTTGGTCACTCCTAGAAGTCCTATGCTCTTATCTTTCAGAGCTATGTCTCACGGAGGGTGGACTTAAATCCTTTAATAGATAAACATCAGCTCCCACATTAAATCTGAAAGAGTCACTTAATCATTCATCCCTGTGAATGTGAATTTCTTTCACTAGTTTCTAGGTTGCAGAACATTGTCAATGTCCTGGAGAGTGTCATTTTAGTGGAATTGTTTGCATTGTAGGTTGATCTGTTCTTGGTTGTCTGGATTTCTTGTCTCGCGGTTGATTGTTATATCAAATGATTACCTCCTCCATATTTTTTTTTTTTGAAGGTGACAAGAAGTCACATTTCATTGATATAAGAAGGGTTACATAGTTACATATTGATCGAAGTAAAAAACTGTCTTGACCGGAGTCAAACACAAACTCGAATCAGACAACAGGACTTATCCAGAGGGTAACAATGGAAACAATCACAAGCGAAGCTTCTTGGACTTCAAAACAGTAAGGAGCAATGAAGAGTCTTCCATGTTGAAGAGGAGCCCAATAGCTTTTCCCCAGATAAAAGTCCACCTAACAGTTGTATCCAAGATGTGATCGATCCGATTGAATGATTGATGGAAAATTCTTGAATTTCTTTCAAGCCAGATAGACCACAACATGGTTGGTAAGAGAATAGACCAAATCTTAAGGTCGGAAGGTATTGGGCAAAATCCTTTCCATTCTTGGAGGAGGCATGGTAAATCATGGAAGTTTTTCCACTGAAAAGAGAGTGAAAATCCAATAGATCTCCATAAGGCATTAATAACCCCACAATGCACAAATAGATGCTCGGCATTCTCCTTCAGAATTCCACAGAACATAGTAACATTCAAATATCGACCAACCAAAATTAGAACATAGTAAATGTGTAAAGAACCTGCTTTATACAACCAAAAGACAAACCTCATTGATTTTTCACATAACATACATTGACATAATGATGTTCACATATAACCTTAAATCAGCCAAACATTAAGTTACATGCCTTTGATATATTGGGTTCGGGCTGAGTCAACTAAGGCCCAAGCCCGGCCCTTTTAATTCTCGTCTTCGGCCAGGCCATGCCAGATCGTTATGCTAGGCCAATTTCATTGGCCAAAGGCCTGCTCAAACTGGGCCAGATCAACCAGGCCTGATTGATATCCCCACATAAATGTGAGTACTTAAACTATTAAATTATTTGCTGCCTAGCTAAGTAGATCACCTTCCAAGACTACCTACCTCAATTTATGAGAGTGCCCAATAAGCAGGAAGAATCTAGTCTGGCACTTGAGAATAAGTTCACAAGGGATAAGTAGGTTTTTAGTTTGATAGCAGTGAGTTATCCTAATAAGATAAGGTAGGTTATTTTGGGGTTCCGTATGATTTGGCAATAAAGTGGGGTAGCTAGAATAGATATAGATAATATTGATCTTGCCCTTAGTAGACCACTTGTAAGTATGTTAAATCTCCTTTTATCCCCATTTCCAACAAATCTCCTTTTATCCCCACTTGTCAGATGACACTCCCTTGTGGGTAGTGTCACCTCAACTCACACACTTAAGTCGTGGAGCCTACAAGCAAAATTGTCATATCATTTGTACAATTCTAGACAAACACCACAAGTACTGTACAAAAATCTATTGGATTGAAAACATGTTTAGTACATAATATTAGTCTTAGTTGACCTACAAGTCAATCAGACATTATGTAATCTCGTTCAATCATTAATAAAATGACTTTTTATATTCACTATATATAATATGATTAGTTTCGCTCTATAATAAAGTTTTTGAATGTGTGAAATAGTGATATGGTGAAATCATACTAATTATAGATACGTTAATTTTGACATCATTTTGTACAACTTTTATATCTTATAACAATGCCTCAAAATGGTCTGATATTTAATCATTGGTTAACTTTTATTATTTTATTAGATTAATTGACGACATTTAAGTTTATTAACGAAATTGATTTTAACTCGGATTTTTAATTGAATATGAAAATTATTCTAAAAGACGTCGCTCTAGAGAGACGTCATTTAGGGTTTTATTCTTATTTTGATTTTTAATTTGATTTTTAGTTAATTAGTTAATTAACTAAAAGACGTCTACACTGTACAACGCCATTTAAGGTTTCTTGATAATTTTGATTAATTCTTTTAAGTTTATCTTTATCTTAATTAAGCTAAAAAACGTCTCCCTTGGGCGACGCGTTTTAACTGATTACAGATAATGATGAATTAAGTTGTGTTTATTTGTTCTTTGATTGGATTAGCTTCAAACTCTTTCATGTTGATCCATAAGTGACCATGAATGTGCGTAGGAGTGTAGGCGCCCTGAACGTCCCCCGCCGCTGCTACGGACTTTCGGATCGAGGGTTTCTCCGTTCGTCTCAGCACTGTGACGATTTAAAGGGGATTAGAAATTAAGGTGTGATCGCCAGGAGTTTCTCCCTACTTCGTCACTATGTGAAGCCTCTGCTTTTTTTTTTATTATGTCATTTAAGACTATATACTTTGTCATGTTGTAGACACTTGATAATGCTATTTTAGTATGTTTTTCAAAGACCATGATACATGCGGTCTAGCGGAACATATCGAGAAAAACAGTTAAGTTGAAGCATATTGACATGTATGGCATAGGAAAAATCGACTTGTATCACACTGATGTCGTTCTGACTCATTGCTGGCCAACGGTAATGATAGATTTGTCTAACATGATCATGAGTATAGAAACACAGTTTATGAGAGGTTAAGGTGGAGATCTCAAAGGGATCAGATCTCCTTAACTTAGTGTGAGCTTGTGGTTTGACGTATGAAACGAGATTTAGAGTTGCAGTGTTATGTTAGTATAGTGATGACTAAATATAATGCTCCTCACTTACATATCATTCTCGTTCAGTCGCACACGCTATTTTCCTGTATGAAAGATAAAGTTATAATAAGAGATACCATTGTGATATGTCCAATGTGTTTGAGTGGGAGATGTTAAATGTATTGGAGGTTGTAGTAGATATACATCCACATTAGAGATCCTTTTCAAGATGGAAAAGGACTTGGATGATAAGAGCTCCAATATATGGGGACTCTTTAGGAGTCTCGTCCTAGATGTAAGAGAGTACATAGAGAGGAGATAAACCGTACGTGAGAACTCCTCCTCCTCTATCCCAAAACTCCTCCCTCTCCTCTCTCTCTCTCCCTTGGAAGAATCACCGAGGCTTTCGAGATCTGGTGCGTGGACTCTGCGAACAACTCTGGTAGCCGCTCTGCACTAACGAGAGCACGCTTCCATTCCACAATACTGCAACGTTGTACACACTATGATGAGGCAGAATCCGATTCGGCCCATTAAAACAAGCCCAAACCCCGTTCAGCCCAACAGCAGCAGTACCAGGCCCTCTGGGAGCCTTCGGCCCGTCAGCGGCCCAGCAACAACCTTCGGCCCATAAGCGGCACCGTCGCTCCCGGCCCAACAGGCTTCAGCCCGTCAGCAGCCCATCAGCCTACGGCCCGGGAGCAGCGCGGCAGCCCAAGGCCCAACAGGCTTCGGCCCATCAGCGGCCCAACCCTCTTCGGCCCGGTAGCCGAATCCGGCCCACTCCGGTGGCGGATCGGACACTATGGCGGTTTATCAGTAAGCCCTCATTTAGTCCTATATCGGCTGCCACCGTTAACCATCCGCTATCATCTGCTATAAATACCCCGCTATTTATTACCAAAGGTATATGATGGATGCTTCCTCAAGCCTCCGAGACCCTTAAAGGACTACAGTCCGAAAAGCATTAAAGTTACTCTCTTTGCCTTCTGAATCGAATATTCTTCAGGAGCTAACTTGACCGTCAGAGGGGGTTCCTCAGGGCTGAAGTCCGAGACTCCTGCTGACTGGTTTTTCTTCTTCTTTCCCTCCTGCAGGAGCTCGGTTCGAATCTTCGCCGACCTTCCTGAGTCGGTATCGGCCGCCGACCTCGGATTCCTCTTCCTGGTCTCGACGCCGTACGCCGGCTGCTCCAAGACAGGAGACTCGGTCTCGCGCTGAAGGGGCTCTTGGGCTCACTATCCAAGAGCAAGCCCACTCCGAGTCACCTCCGGCCTCGGACTCCCGGCTCCGCCTCTGCATCCTTCGTCTTCCGGATCCCCGTCGGGCCCCTTCAAACACCGATCCGGCCCAGCTCCGGATCCTCTTCTTCGGATTCCAGCTCCGGAATCCGGTCGTGATAGATCCAGTCTACATCACACTACGAAGGTAATTCTTCCAACAGGGAATAACTTTCCACTTGAATATAATATAGTGGTGAAAGATAAAAGGGGAAAATGATAGAATATACGGCCATGTAATTATGGTTCATATTGTGGTTCATAGCTTGATTTCTTAAAAGTGGGATTTCTATTAGAATTTATGCAAGTGAACTATAAAGGCCTTATTTCAGATTGTTTCGTTATGTGCTTTTGGCTGTGGATAATTGAAGTCTGGGAAAATATTTGGATAAATACTCAGTTGACATTAGAGCCATTCTAGCCCATGAAACTTCTTAACTTTTGCAGTGTAGTGTTTTAGGTAATGTCAAAAAGTTGAAAGATACTAGTACATAGTTTGGTCAGGAATGTAGATCCATAGTTCAGTTTGGGTTGCATCAATGTTGAGTTATCGAGCTTCCATTTATACATTTCTTAAGTGTCAGTCAATGAACGTTTACATTGCAGGAACATGGACAAAAGGTTTGAACTTAATAGGTATTATAATTCAATTTTGTTTTCATGACAAACATGAAATAATTATCTTTTTCTGTATTTTTTTCTTTTTTTTTTGTTTCTCTACGTCAGGAGGAATTGTATGTGGTAGGCATTTCATACAAGGAAGCATGCTCCCCACGATTTCATATTTATTTTCTTTGGCACGTGCCATTTTCAACGTTGAAAATATTAATGTCTCTGGTAGATTATATGTAGAGGTAGTGAGCCTCATGATACGTGAGTTTGCTTTGCAGTAGTAAACACAGGAGTATGGTTATGTCACCAATGATTGTGGTGGCTCTGTTGCAACAATTTGACAGAGGTTTTGCACATTTAAAATTATGCACCTTAATATTGTGGATATTTTGGTCATGTTTTATGTAATTTATTTTTTATGTTGTGATCTTATTTTTCTGTGGATCTTTTATTATATTTGGTTACGTAGATTAGGAAGGTTTTAGGGTATGGATTGTTCTATGTATATATGGTAATTTATGTTCAATATCATATCAGAGATTTTTAAGTTTGCGACAAAAATATGTCACTAGGTTTCATCATCGGCAGACATCGACTTGTGATAGACTTGTGACGATTAGTGACGAAGTGATTTAGTAGGTGTATGGTGATGGATGGTGACAACAAGATAGTGACGAATCATTATTGAGTCACAAATTTGATATAGTAACAGACAAAGCCAGCACTACGGTGACAACATATAGTAACAACATACCAACAAATGTTTAGTGATAAAATTGTGACAAAATGTTTTTAAAAATATTTTATGATGAAAAAAATCAGTCTCAAAGCCATCACTAATTTGGAATTTGGAATAGAGAAAAACTTGTGTCTGCCTTAGCAACTGACAGGGACAAAAGTTTGTCACTAACGGCTATATTTTTGTTAGTAGTCGTGACCGAATAATGTCAGTCACAAGTGTTTACTAAATAGTGACGGATGAAGGTTAAATAGTCACAGATGAAAGGAGAATTGATGATCTAAATTTGTGACGGCATCATTCCTTTTGTGATGGAACTAGTTGTCACTATTTTGTAACAGAATACCGCTCGTCACAAGTTGTCACTAAATATTAACGGATACGAAAAAATGATCATCTAAGTTTGTGACAGAATCGATCTTCTAGTGACAGAAGTGTTTGTCACCATTTGGTGACAGACACATTATTCGTCACTGATTACTAACAGACTCCTTTCCGTCGCTAATATTTTTAATTGGTGGCAGGGGTTTTAGGGACCTACACAATCAATCACTAATATGTCACTAAATGCTTTTAGTGACAGATTTGGTTGTTTCGCTAACGGATGTTGCCTGTCACTGCATCTTTGAATTCTTGTAGTGGGAGGGATCCGCAACTGCTAGGAGTACTTATCCACATGTACTTATTCGCATTGAATTTTGTGGGGTCCCCTGTAGGGGGTACTAGGATCGGAGCCCTCTCGTGGGCTCAATGCCGGTTGGCTGCTGAGTTGTTTTGGGTCCAAACCAAGTTGCATTTTTTTTAAAATGGTATTTTTTATTGTGTCGAGTGAAATTCTTTTCCATCATAAGTTTTATTACATTTTTATAAAAGGGTATTTTTTAATAACGTCTTATTTGTTGTGCTATAATTAGAAGTCTGAGACAACATTGACACGAGATATCTCTTTTCCTTAAATTTTTATTTCTTTTCTTCACTTTTTAATTTAAAATCCATATGCCTCAATTATACTGTGATGCTAGATATTTTTGCATATATATATATATATATATATTTGACTTTGGTAAAAATATAGAATTCAATTTAACTGCAACTTTTCTAAAACTTTTAAGAATGATTATTAGGAGTTGGCATGCGCTAGTTGTAGGGATTGTTGAAAAAATCATATTTGGCATCTATACCCTCAACTCTCATGTATTGTTATCAATATCCCTAATCTCAACAATATTGTTGTTATGCTCTCCATCAAAACAGCGTAAGCTCTAACGGATTATGCGAAAAAGATTATGTAAATCCTGATAATATCAGGTTGATATACAAATTCATAGTGAATCTAAAAGTATATATAGAACATTAGTAAATTTAAAAGTATATATGTAACATCTTTAGGTTTCATTTACTGGCGCTTTGACGCAGGAGTATAACCACAACATTTTTGAGATTTCAAGAGTATTAGATGTTTGGGGTATATATACAAATATTTATTTTTTTAAGCATATATATTCAAAAATACCTATAATTATTTATGAGATTTTGAAATTAAAACTTTTGCATATATAACTAAAATTATTATATTTGCATTTACACCTTCAACTCCCACATATTATTTTCAATACTCTTGAAATCTCAAAAACATTGCAATTATACACTTCCATGAAAATGCCGTTAAATCAAACCTAAGGTTCTTGCATACATATCCCTAAATTCTCTAACATTTTGCACTTTTATCCTTAAATTCACTAGACTTTTTTATATATATTTCTGATATTATCAAAATTTATAAGATCTTTTTAGCATATTCACAGTTCATGTTATTTTGTCAGGATATGACCACATATTTTTCAGATGGATGTATATGCAAAAATCCCATAACTCCTCCCTTCGGCTCTCCTACTTCCCAACCACCACCGCAACCCTCTCACAGGTAGGGCTGTCAACAGAAATCGATTATCCGATTTTTCGATCCGTTACCGAAAAAAAATATCCGTTTCCGATAAAAAATATCCGTCCGATAGCTATCAGAATCGGAATCGGATATTTCCGATAAGCTATCGGAATCGGAAATAGAAACTCTTATTTATGTATCCACTTTCCGATTTCTGATTCTGGTTGTTATTAAATTTATTAATAATAATAATATTATTAATCTTAGGATTGTTTTAATCTTATTAATCAGTATCTAATATACTAAGACGTGTTGGTTATATTTAGGTTTCATTTTATATGTTTTAAACAAATAAGTCAAGAAATTAATAATTTTCGATAATTATTGGAAATAATATCCGATTCCGTTATCAGAATCGAAAACAAATCGAAAACGGAAAATAGACTTTCCGATTTTATCGGAAAATGAATAATGCACTTTCCGACCTCATCGGAAACGGAAAGAGGCTATCCTTATCGGAATAGGAAAACATAAACACATGTTTCTGTATCCGTATACTACCCGTTTACAGCCCTACTCACAGGAATTCCACTGGCATCCGGTGGGGACAATGTCACATGAGTCCGGATAGAGGAAAAATAGGTCCTACTAAAAGATCTCAAGTCTGCAAAACATTTTAAAACTTTTGAAAAAATTGTGAAATATATGTCAACTTCTTAATATATAAAATAGAATTATAAAAAATATATAAATTTTAAAATATACATTATAAAAGTGAGTCAATTTATTTAAAAAAGTATATCTTTATTTAAAATATGTGATTAAATTGTGATCAAATAACAATTTTTTTAATTTACCAATATTTTGATTGTTTCAGATTTGTTCGTTAAAAATACGCTAAGATGAAAAAATATTGTAATTAGATCGGGATATTTTCAAGAAATAGGAGATTTCTGCTACATTGGGTCTGGATCCGGGTCTTCGGCCTTAGATCTCACCTCTAAAGATCCCTTCTTAATTTACAGGCCCGCAAGAATTCTGCCTGGGTTCTATTGGTGGGGATTGGAGCCTCAATTCGCCCTATATAGATCCCCTAAAAATCCCGTCTTTACACCTTCCCCCTGGAAGCAGACAGCCGGAGAAGGAGAAGAAATTATGGTGGGCATCGATGACTTGAATCTGCTAGTTGCAGAGTTTGAATCGGACCGGGAGTGACGGCGCGCGAGGAGTCCGGTTGGGACTCGGACAGCCTCGAGGAGTCGTCTGGTTGAGGCTCGATTTCTCCTAGGAGCCTTGGTAGGATTAGGAAATCAGCACGCTGGGTGTTCCTCTCTCTACATAAGCCCAGGGGACACCACGAAGTTGGCGCCGGCGGTGATTTCCATGGAGGAAGAGGAGGGGGGATCCTTATTAGTGCCGTGCGGCAGCGCCGGCGATTCATCTGGAGGTGTCCCTGCCGCTGCTCCTAAGGTCGTCGATGGCCAGCAGCAGCGGAGGCGGCCTTCTTCTTTAGCGAGCGTCTCATGTGCAGGGCATCCGCATGGGGGGGATCGGGGGATTGCGTACACGACGTCTGCCCTTACGCTGACTCCCTTCTAGTGTTGCACCTCAAGGATGGAAGGACTGAGCACCATCCCTCGCCCCATGGGCACATCGGTATCCGTTACTTGTTTCCAAGCTTTTGCTACGAGCACATAGATAGGTAGATGTTGATATATTTTCTTTGTCGCTGGTATCTAAGTAATGTACGAGGACTCTAGAGTGGTGAAGCGGGCATATACAAATGCTATCAAATTTCCTCTTTTGGCAGCTTCTTCTTGCTCAGAGAGGGTCTCACGTGCAGGGCTTCCACACGGTTGGGGGAGGGTTGTGGGTAGGACTGTCAAGGGAGGCGTATACAGTCTCCGCTCTTTTTAGCATTATCTGAATATTCGACTTCAGATGTTACTCGACGGATAATATTTTTTTTTTATTTGAATTCAACTCTACTGAATAATAATTCGAATATTTGATTATTTTAATAAAATCGCTAAAAAGAAAAAATCATAATAAACTTCATTATTATTGTTAAGCACGTCTTAAGTATTCTTCAAATATCAATTTACCATTTACTTGAACATTTTACTATCATTAAAATTAAAAGAACTTATTAATACGTAATCGGATAATAATCGGAGTGGACATCTATTTTTCGTTTCCGCTTCGAACATTAATCGATTAATTAAACTCATATTTGGATATGTTTGTCGGAGATTTTAATCAGATAAATATCCGAGTAATCAGATGCAAATACAAATCGAAGTCGGATATTATTCACATCTATTAACAGCCCTAATTGTGGGGGACGGAGGGATTGTGTACGCCGCATCTCGCCCGCACATCCGTATGTGTCGTTTGTTTCCAAGCTTTTGCTACGAGTAGAACTCTGGAGGAGAAGAGAGTATATACGAATGTAGGGTGTCATCGGCCCCGGGGCCCACAAAAACTTAGCTGGACCCGGTAAAAAAATCCTGTTTTTATTGACTTGGCTTAGCCCGGGGCATTTTTATGTGGCCCAATTAAGGTTCCGTCGCACCCAATTTTGAAGGGCTTCTTATTTTTTTCCCCCAAAATGTAAATATCCATGGGGGTAGCTAAAGCCCACCCTGGCTCAATTTTGAAACTTTTAATGTCTGATTTTTTATTTTTTTTCTTGATTTGAACATTCCTTGTTATTTTTTAGCACCTTTTAAAAACACCTCAACTGAATCTAATGATGCCATTCTCTAGAATATAGTTTCACAAATTTTTCACAAATTTGAAAGGATTACTTTAAACCAGTACACATTAACATCATTTACAAAGTAACATTCAAATATCGACCAACCAAAATTAGAACATAGTAAACGTGTAAAGAACCTGCTTTATACAACCCAAAAACAAACCTCATTGATTTTTCACATAACATACATTGACATAATGATGTTCACATATAACCTTAAATCAGCCAAACATTAAGTTACATGCCTTTGATATATTGGGTTCGGGCTGAGTCAACTAAGGTCCAAGCCCGGCCCTTTTAATTCTTGTCTTCGGCCAGGCCATGCCAGATCGTTATGCTAGGCCAATTTCATTGGCCAAAGGCCTGCTCAAACTGGGCCAGATCAACCAGGCCTGATTGATATCCCCACATAAATGTGAGTACTTAAACTATTAAATTATTTGCTGCCTAGCTAAGTAGATCACCTTCCAAGACTACCTACCTCAATTTATGAGAGTGCCCAATAAGCAGGAAGAATCTAGTCTGGCACTTGAGAATAAGTTCACAAGGGATAAGTAGGTTTTTAGTTTGATAGCAGTGAGTTATCCTAATAAGATAAGGTAGGTTATTTTGGGGTTCCGTATGATTTGGCAATAAAGTGGGGTAGCTAGAATAGATATAGATAATATTGATCTTGCCCTTAGTAGACCACTTGTAAGTATGTTAAATCTCCTTTTATCCCCATTTCCAACAAATCTCCTTTTATCCCCACTTGTCAGATGACACTCCCTTGTGGGTAGTGTCACCTCAACTCACACACTTAAGTCGTGGAGCCTACAAGCAAAATTGTCATATCATCTGTACAATTCTAGACAAACACCACAAGTACCGTACAAAAATCTATTAGATTGAAAACATGTTTAGTACATAATATTAGTCTTAGTTGACCTACAAGTCAATCAGATATTATGTAATCTCGTTCAATCATTAATAAAATGACTTTTTATATTCACTATATATAATTTTTGAATGTGTGAAATAGTGATATGATGAAATCATAGTAATTGTAGATACGTTAATTTTGACATCATTTTGTACAACTTTTATATCTTATAAGAATGTCTCAAAATAGTCTGATATTTAATCATCAGTTAACTTTTATTATTTTATTAGATTAATTGACGCCATTTAAGTTTATTACCGAAATTGATTTTAAGTCGGATTTTTAATTGAATATGAAAATTATTCTAAAAGACGTCGCTCTAGAGAGACGCCATTTAGGATTTTATTTTTATTTCGATTTTTAATTTGATTTTTAGTTAATTAGTTAATTAACTAAAAGACGTCTACACTGTACGACGCCATTTAAGGTTTCTTGATCATTTCGATTAATTCTTCTAAGTTTATCTTTATCTTAATTAAGTTAAAAAACGTCTCCCTTAGGCGACGCATTTTAACTGATTACAGATAATGATGAATTAAGTTATGTTTATTTGTTCCTTGATTGAATTGGCTTCAAACTCTTTTATGTTGATCCATAAGTGACCGTGAATGTGCGTAGGAACTTTAAAACTCAAAATCTATAAATACCCAAATCATTGGTCATTAAAAAGTTAGTGAAAGTAAGTGAAAGTTAGTTAAGAATTTAAGAGAGAGACAATGTCCAAACGCTGAAGGAGTTGAAGGATCGAGGCGCTGCACGACTACTTCCGGAAGTCTTAAAGGAAGAACTTCATCATCTTCATCCTTCAAGATCATTCAAGACCAAGGCTTCTAGGGGCCATTCAATCTCATTCTCTCTTTCTAATTGATTTCATCATATTAGTTTCATAGTTCTCTTCATAACATCACTTCATATTATTCACACAACACTAGCATATTTTTCTAACTCACATGCTAAAGAGTTTTAAAGATCACAAAATAAGTGAGTTCATCTTGTTTGAATTACATGATTAGAATTCTCAACAGGCCACATACCGAGCACCGGCGTGCAACCACCTCGCCACATCCTCCGCATACCCAAACCACAACCCGTCACCATTACACCTGTACCAACACCTGCATACCTCCTACCCACACCCATTAACCCATCACAACCACCCACTTTCCCTAAACCATTATCCCCTATACTACCACGCCTCCATTAAACCACCCTCTGCAAATCAACTATGCGCCCCTCTTGCCATCTAAACCACTACTACGCATGCCATTCCCCACATCACTTACCACAACCACTTACCCCACACAACCATCTAAACCACTGCTTCGCGTACCTTTCCCCACTTCACTCGCACCGATCACTTACCCCACCACCATCCAACCATCTAAACTCCTCATCCGCACCATGCCCTCACCAAATAACCCCACATCATCACCCACATACCAACCCCCCACACCATCTAAACCATTCACCAACCTCGCGGTGCTCAAACTATAACCTGGACCTTCCACACTTGAAGAACATACGCTCCGAAACGAGAGGATCTTCAACAAGGTCTTTCCTCAATCCACGGTTAGAGACGGCCCATCACAGCCGCCAGAGGAAGTACATAATGATGAGAGTGTACCAGGCACTCAGTATGACATGTTAAAACAATTAGACAGGACACCGGTACGAATCTCTGTACTTGAGGTGATCAAGAGATCCAAGACCAATCAGGAAGCTTTGATGGAGTACCTGTAGAAGGTAATCGTCAATGAAGACGTGCTGGTGGAAAAGATCACTCCACTATTAGTTCCTCAGGGGGATCAGCCCTCTATTTCGTTCCATACTTTGAAACTAGTACCAACAGCAGCCAGAAGCATGGCTCTGAGCATTACGGTCAATATTTGCAAGAAGGTTGTAGATGCATCCCTGGTTGACACAGGGGATTCAATCAATGTTCTATCACCAAAAACCCTTGAACTATGTGGTATACCCAAGGAGAAGTGGCTCCCTTCCCCTATTTTTGTTACAACTTATGATAACTCTACATGTTCCCCTCTAAGAATGATCTACTTAAAAGTAGAGTTAGACCCTATATGTCATGCCGAGGTCGAGTTCCACGTCTTGGAGATCGACCCTTATTTGAAGGCCTCGTCCGTACAATAAGTCCCTTGAGGCGATTCCCTCTACAAACCATCAATGCCTCAAATTTTCATACAAGGGACGCATTATTAAAGTCACGAGCATGCCAATTCTTGCTACTACTCATTCTTTGAATATCAAGCCAACTCCTCCACTTGGCCAACAACCTCTTTTGTCAGTATTACAGGTCTATTGTCCTGTGGCCGATCCTTTGAAAGCTGCCACGCTTGTTCCTTATCCAATTGGTGCCATGAAGCGGGGGAAGTGTATGAGTACCCCTGGCTGGAAAATTATGATGAAAGGTGGCTATCAGCTTGGAAAGGGCTTGAGCACACAATTGTAGGGCAGAACTACGCCCATTAAAAACAGTCGAAGAACACCTCGTAATGGCCTGGGCTATAGGCCAAGAAGAGTGAGGCGCCACATTGTTCGGCAAAAAGAAGATGAAGATGGGCAGAAGGCCTGGGAAACAATGTCCACCCCATGTAAGAAAGGTCGGGATCCCTTGACGTGGACCATGTATACACATTTCGTCAAGGGACCTATAATTAATCATGATGATAACACAGTAATCATCACTTCCCATTTTGACCTTCATAACATATATGGGAGGGACCTGGCCAGACATTGCTCAGAACTACTGACGTACCAGTCCTTGGAGGCTCTGCGGCCGATGAAAATGAGGAAATTCTAAGATCCAGAATGTGAATGTTACCGGTGGTTCGACCTGAGAGATCTGTACATTGCACTGAACAGACTATTTCTTGATCCTTCAAAGCCGAAGTGGCCGCCGCTGATAGACGAGCTGATTGAAGGGCCTGGTGCCATTTTTGATAACAGAATTATGTTGTCCGAGGAAACAGATGAAGAGGAGCCAGATGACCCCCATGAAGCTGGTTATACCACCAATCTTCTCTGGAGGGGAACATATCCCTCTTACATTTTCACCCTCCACACTTTATTTCAGTACCCAACTCCTGACCCCGACTTGGTCGCGGGTCATCACTGAAGATATCCCACGGGCTCCGCTTATTATGGTTACTTTGTCCCCACGGGACCTTATTCCTCAACCCCCTCTCGATCTGGAGAGGATTTATGATTTAATTTGGGACATACTATTGCATGATCCCCCCAATCCTTTGGCCTTAGTGCCGCTTCCTCCATCTCACTCTCCTCCTATTCATATCCATTCTTTTTTCATGATTAACTCCTCTTTTCTCCAAAAAAAGACGTCAATTTAGCAACTTTTTCCTCCCAGATCCTCATTAAGGAAGCTTCCTACTTATCCGATTGTACCCCATCGCATGGGTCATTCGGGCAGGATTCTCTTCTAGACTTATTCTGCCCCTCCCCTCAGGAGGATTCCCCTGTATCATGTTATGTACCCCATGATTTTTATCCTTCTTCGTCCTCATTAGGTCAGAATAGGGAGTTTAGTGAAGTTAGGATGTCTAGTTCTAGACAGGTTAATCAGGTTAAGAAGTTTAGGAAATCTAAGGGTAGGCGAATTCCAGATAGATACTTCTAGGATCTAGCTTTCAAATGCCTTTCTTGTTCTCAAATCCCTCAGCTGTTAGATAATCATATTCAGATGCTAGAAGATTGTGAAGTTGATGAGTCGGTCGATGATGGATATAGGGTGTATGAACTGATACACGAGAAAGACCCCATTACTGAAAATGAAGAAGATGACGAGGACGCGGCTGAGGCATATGCCAGTGGAATGAGAAGATTTAATGAACTCTCAGCTGACGTAAAAGAGTCTACCAAAGAGATTAATCTAGGAACTACAGACAAACCTAAGGTTGTCCTCGTCAGTAAAAATCTTTCTGAAACAGATGAGGAGGCAGTGGTCCAAGTTCTTAGAGATTATAAGGACACTTTCCCTTGGAGCTATGAAGATATACCGGGGTTAGACTCATCACTAATGGAACATCGATTGATATTAAAGGATGAAACTAGTCCAGTTAAACAAAAATTAAGGCGATTTCACCTACAAATGGCTTTAAAAATGAAGGAAGATGTCGATAAGCTGTATAAAAGCCAAGTTTATTAGAGTTGTCATCTATCCGCAATAGGTGGCTAACATAGTCTCGGTTATAAAAAAGGATGGGAAGGTCAGAATCTGTATTGACTTCCGCGATTTAAACTGGGCGTGTCCTAAGGATGATTTTCCGCTGCCTCACATTGATGTACTCATCGATAACATAGCTGGCTATGAAACTCTATCATTTATGGATAGATTCTCAGGATATAATCAGATTCGCTTAGCAGAAGATGATCAAGAGAAAACATCATTCACTACACCTTGGGGAACATATTGTTATGTTGTCATGCCTTTTGGACTGAAGAATGCTGGAGCCACTTATCAAAGGGCTGTGATGGCAATATTCCATGACATGATGCACATAGATCTAGAAGTATATGTAGATGACTTGTTAGTAAAATCCAAGACTAAAGTTGAGCATGCCAAGGTTTTAGCAAGAGTTCTGGAAAGATCAAGAGAATATTAGTTGAAGATGAACCACAAGAAATGTGTATTTGGGGTATCCTCAGGAAAATTACTTGGATTCATTGTCAGTAAATGGGGAATTGAGATTGATCCCAATAAAGCAAAAGCTATCAGAGAAATGCCACCTCTTAAGAACTTGAAAGAGTTAAGATGATTGATCAGGAGGTTGCAATTTATTCGCCGATTTGTCTCCCAACGATCACAAAGGAGTAAGCCATTTTACGAGCTTACCAAGACGGGAGTCAAATTCGATTGGGACGATAAGTGTCAGGAAGTGTCTGACTCAAGAGCATTACGCGAATGAAAGATTATATCCACGCCGTAACTGTCGACAGAAAGGTTTCATGAGTGGGTTGTCGAACCCCAACACCTTTCAAGTTCATACAGTGTCGCTTGACACCCTACGTGATCGGAGGCCCGACCGAATTAGATGCGTAACATTAATTTCATAAAATAATTAGTTAATAGGCAATGTAAATTAATTAATTAAGTCCGTAAAGAGTTATTGGAGTTAATGAGCCATTAACTAGACTGATACTTGGTCCTAAAGGATCACACGCATAAAGATTCTCAGGCGACCGGTCGAAAATGGAATTAATATTAAGTGCTTTTAGGAAAAACTGGCAAACGACTTAATATAAATATACGCTGAGACGGTAGCTATGGCCAAGATGTAGAGCTGCACTAGCCATCCCCTTATGTCTCCTCTCTCTATCTCTGATGCTAGGGGCGCCCCCTTCTAGGCTTTGCATCACCGTCTTCTTTAGCTCCCATTTGATAGGAACCCATATGCATATAGTGGAGATTATCTCTAAAACAAGCGGCTTCTATGAGTGTTGCACCAAGCAAGGAACAGGGGAAATCCACCGTGAGGAGGATTTCATGGATACCACTAAAGGCATGGCATCTACATGGCTTATGATGTCACAACGTCGGAATCGATCAAACGCAAATCCGATTCTGCACAAAGTGATAGTCGATCACCGCTTTATCTTGTTTTGTTCATCGAAATGGACCGGGATCGATTTGTTTTAGCTAATTTTTGTTTCCGCTACATCGTCCATCCTACAGTAGAATCCTTGTACTTATATCAGAAGTTCCACTGTCTCTTTGTCCATTTCGATCTCTAAAATTTATAGTTCTAGATTATATTCCATTCATCATTCAATTTTTACTTTAGAGCTGTGATCATGGGATGATTACATACGATTAGATCGTTTGAATCTATTAAGAAATTGAATTTTTTGGCGATGTTTCATTATTCTTCATGTGATGAAGAAAAGCATTCTTACCAGAGCCGTTTTGAGGTTCTCGGTGACTGAGGAGGGTGACCCGGTGACCCTGGAGTGTCCAGGGACCGTCAATGGTCACCGCCGTTACCATGGCAGGTGCCGAGAGGGGCAGATGGCGGCAGGGCGACAGCCCTTTTATTCTCCCTCTTCTTTGTTTACACGAGAAGGGGGGGATCAAGTAATTCTCAGTCGCCCAGCCGGGCAATTTAGGGAAACACCTCAGACGCCCATCAAGCGCACAGCTCAGGCACAGCCGAAGTGGGCCCATCTAGGCTATACGTCACGTGCGCATCCCATGCCCGAGCCATGCGCTCGGTGGGGACTAAGGAGTTTCCTTTTGTCGCCCGATTAAGGGAATTGCAACCCTTCTTTTGGTTGTCAAATGGCCCTTGGAACAAGCTCAAAGGTTGTCTCCGGAGCACTATTTTTTGTCTTTTTGTAAGTGGCTTGATTGTTATTTTTGTTGTGAGGTAATTGGCGTTTTGTTAAGGGTGGTTAGGACATGGATGATGTGGCGAATTCTCACCAAAGTTGTTTGCCGAAATATCACCCAAACTAGTTGGTAATTCTGAGGAACTATTAATAAAAATAGGAAACTCTAAACGAGCGGGTTGGTTTTGGTTCTTAAGCTTCTTGCTACATCGCGTCTGTTGTTCTCCTCTAGTTCTCGGTTGTTTTTGCTCTTCTCTTCCTCTCCAATTCTTCCCGCTCATCTCCTGCGCTCCAACGATGTCGAGACGAGCTAGAGGAACCGAGTCAGGTCCTCTCTTGCTAGGATTGGATCGTGACCGGCGCAAAGGGTGTAGCAATTTAGTGTCTGAGCCCCCTCGAGCAGCAATCCTACAGATTCTACTGGAATGGCGTCCGAGGATCTTACTTCTTTCAAGGCACTCCATTTGGAACTTCAGTAGCAACTCTCGAGTATCCTCAATTGGCTTTTTAATTTGGAATCCATATTACATCGCCAAGAATCTCATTATTCTTGCGAGGATTCTACTTCACGCGTCCCATTCTTCTGTCCTAAATGCTTTGATTTCCCCAGTTATGACAGATCTATTAATCTGGCCATCTGGAGATACAAAGCCAATAAGTACTTCAGTTTCCATAAGATTATGAAGATCCATAAGGTTTTTACTACTTTCTATGAACTGGATGGTGAAACTTTACAATGGTTTTGGCACTCCACTAATACTCAATCTATTACTTGGAATGAATTGTTAGATGAGTTGGCTTCTTTCATCCTTAGATGCTCATGGTTTTTTGAGTAAGTTGAAGCAGACAACTAATTTGGAGTACCAAATCGAATTTGAGTAGTTATCTGATAAGATTATTGGAGTCTCTGATAATCATCTTTTGGGAACCTTCCAGAGTAGGTTAAAAGATGATCTTTCTTGTGAGGTTAGATATTTTGAACCACAATCCCTATTGCAGGCCATGGAGATTGCACGTAGGAAGCAAAATACCTGTCCAAAAAGAAATTTGTGCATCCTCCAAGTTCTTTCTCTAATTCATTTTTGCATCCTTCTTCAAAACACTTAACCTCCATTGCTGCTCACCCATGCTACTTCTTCTACTCCTCCCTTCAAGAAAATCACCCCTCAACAATTGCATGAATGCAAATTGAAAGGGTTACATTATAATAGTGGTGACAAGTGGTTTAAAGACCTTGTATGTGAATCCGAAAAATTGTTCCTTCATGTTATTTCAAATGAGATTGAGGAGTACACCGGTGATCAAGATTTGATGGTTATGCTGATTTTTCTGAATTGAATCTGATCCAACCGACTATCTCTCCACATGTTCGTAAGGATTTTGAATCCCCTGGTACTTTGTAAGTAATGGGCAATATTAACAGTTTACATGTGCTTGTATTGATTGATACTAGAAGCACATACAATTTTGTTTACCCATCAGTGGTTCAATGATTGGGGCTTAAGGTTAGCACACAAGTTCAAGTACCTGTCAAGGTGGCTAGCTTCAAGAATACAATTTTGTCAGGGTATTGGCTATAATGTCTAGCTTATAATTCAATCTCTCACCCTTAGTTTGGACTTATTATTACTCCTGCTGGGAGGTTTTGCTATTGTCAAGGTAGCTACTTGGTTACGAACACTGGGTGATATCATCTTGAATGTTCATAAGATGACCATGCATATTAACTTGGATGGGCAATATTATTGTTGTTTGTTCATTGGATGGGCAATACACTAAAAATACTATATTTGCACTTACACCTTCAACTTCCGCCTATTATTTTCAATACTCCTAAAATCTCAGAAATGTTGCAGTTCTACTCTTCCATGAAAATGCCGTTAAATCAAAAATAAAGTTCTTGCATACATATCCCTAAATTCTCTAACATTTTGCATTTATATCCTTAAAATCACGAGAATTTTTTATATATATTCTTGATGTTATCAAAATCTATAAGATCTTTTTGGCGTACTCAGAGTTCATGTTATTTTGACGGGACGTAACCACATATTTTTTAGATAAAAGTACATGCAAAAATCACCACTTCCCAACCCTCCCACAGGAATTCCACTAGCATTCGGTGAAATTTTTTTAAAAAGATATGTCAACTTTTTAATATATAAAATAGAATTATAAAACATATATATATATATATATATATATTAAAATACATATTATAAAAGTGAGTCAATTTATTTAAAAGTATACTTTCTTGAAAATATGCGATTAAATTGTGATCAGATAACATTTTTCTTAATTTAGCAAGATTTTGATTGTTTCAGATTTGTTCGTTAAAAATACGCTAAGATAAAAAAATATTATAATTAGATCGGGATATTTTCAAGAAATAGGAGATTTATGCTACACTGGGTCGGGATCCTGAGTCTTCGGCCTTTAGATCTCACCTCTAAAGATCCCTTCTTAATTTACAGGCCCGCAAGAATTCTGCCTGGGTTCTATTGGTGGGGATTGGAGCCTTGGGCCTATATAGATCCCCTAAAAATCCCGTCTTTACACCTTCCCCCTGGAAGCAGACAGCCGGAGAAGGAGAAGAAATTATGGTGGAAATCGATGACTTGAATCTGCTAGTTGCAGAGTTTGAATCGGACCGGGAGTGACGGCGCGCGAGGAGTCCGGTTGGGACTCGGACAGCCTCGAGGAGTCGTCTGGTTGAGGCTCGATTTCTCCTAGGAGCCTTGGTAGGATTAGGAAATCAGCACGCTGGGTGTTCCTCTCTCTACATAAGCCCCGTGCATCACAGGGCGTCACCACGAAGTTGGCGCCGGCGGTGATTTCCATGGAGGAAGAGGAGGGGGGATCCTTATTAGTGCCGTGCGGCAGCGCCGGCGATTCATCTGGAGGTGTCCCTGCCGCTGCTCCTAAGGTCGTCGACGGCAGCAGCAGCGGAGGCGGCCACATCAAGCGCCGCCGTGGGATGATGCGGCCCTGCCGCCGGGATTGGTCAAGGCTTCCCGAGCCGGCAGTCTACCTCGTCCTGAGGAGCTTGATGCCAGTCCTCGCAGACCTATTCTCCCTCGGCAGCGTCTGCCGGGCGTGGCGCTCGGTCTTCGCAGCCTGCAAGCGAGAGCTCTTCTTGTCCATGCCTCCTTTGATCTACGACAGCGGCTCGTCCCCCGCCGCCCTCGGTAGCCTGTACAACCCCGCGGAGGGGCGATGTTACCGCCGGAAGGAGCCCATGGAGTGGACATGGCCTTCGAGCAAGTCTTCGATGTTCAGCATGATCGTTGTTGGCGCCTCTTACGGCTACTGGATCGTCACGCCCAACGCTGATCTCATCCGGGCGAAACACCGACCCTTCCTCGTGGATCCCTTCCCGGGATCTCCCGGCGTCCGGATTAACCTGCCGATCAGTGCCAACTTCATCTTTTCTGCCGTCATGACGGCTCCTCTTGGGTCCCCCGACTGCATGGTCATAGCGGCGGGCTACCCCTGGATCCAGTACTGCCGGCCTGGCCGGGACGACGAGTGGACGTGCTGGACTTTCGAGTTGCCCAGAAAGATGTTCTGGTACGACGCAAGGCGCATGGTCGTTGTCGGGGGTAAAATCTACGCCCTGGCCGAGGAACGTAAGGTCCAGGTCTTTGAGATGTCCCCGCAGCTCAGCGTCACCGACTTGGACGTGCAAGGCCTGCCCTCGCGAGACAGCTGGTCCTCGGTGTTGACGGTGTCGGACGGGGAGATCCTGTGCATTAGTCATGTGTGCAACACCGACAAGATAGTCAACTTGGGGACAGTCTTCGAAAACGTTTCGGATGGCAGCTGCTGCGGCTCGCATCGGCTGGTGGTGCGCAGGCTGGACCTCCGTGCACGCAGGTGGGTGACGGTCGACACCCTCGGGCGGGATCACGCCTTCTTTTTTAGCGAGCGTCTCATGTGCAGGGCATCCGCATTGGGGGGATCGGGGGATTGCGTACACGTCGTCTGCCCTTACGCTCACTCACTTCTAGTGTTGCACCTCAAGGATGGAAGGACTGAGCACCATCCCTCGCCCCATGGGCACATCGGTATCCGTTACTTGTTTCCAAGCTTTTGCTACGAGCACATAGATAGGTAGATGTTGACATCTTTTCTTTGTCGCTGGGATCCAAGTAACGTACGAGGACTCTAGAGTGGTGAAGTGGGCATATACAAATGCTATCAAATTTCCTCTTTTGGCAGCTTCTTCTTGCTCAGAGAGGGTCTCACGTGCAGGGCTTCCACACGGTTGGGGGAGGGTTGTGGGTAGGACCGTCAAGGTAGGCGTATACAGTCTCCGTTCTATTTAGCATTATATTCGACTCCGGATATTACTCGACAGATAATAAATTTTTTTTATCCGAATTCAAGTCTATCGAATAATAATTCGAATATTTGATTATTTCAATAAAATCGCTAAAAAAGAAAATTCATAATAAACTTCATTATTATTGTTAAGCACGTCTTAAGTATTCTTCAAATATCAATTTACCATTTACTTGAACATTTTACTATCATTAAAATTAAAAGAACTTATTAATACGTAATCGGATAATAATCGGAGTGGACATCTATTTTTTGTTTCCGCTTCGAACATTAATCGAATAATTAAACTCATATTTGGATATGTTTGTCCGATGTTTTAATCAGATAAATATCTGACTAATCAGATGCAAATACGAATCATAATCGGATATTATTCAGATCTATTAACAGCCCTAATTGTGGGGGACTGAGGGATTGTGTACGCGGCATCTTGCCCGCACATCCGTATGTGTCGTTTGTTTCCAAGCTTTTGCTACGAGTAGAACTCTGGAGGAGAAGAGAGTATATACGAATGTAGGGTGTCATCGGCCCCGGGGCCCACAAAAACTTAGCTGGATCCGGTAAAAAAATCCTGTTTTTATTGACTTGGCTCAGCCCGGGGCATTTTTATGTGGCCCAATTAAGGTTCGGTCGGACCCAATCTTGAAGGGCTTCTTATTTTTTTCCCCCAAAATGTAAATATCCATGGGGGTAGCTAAAGCCCACCCTGGCTCAATTTTGAAACTTTTAATGTCTGATTTTTTATTTTTTTTCTTGATGTGAACATTCCTTGTTATTTTTTAGCACCTTTTAAAAACACCTAGACTGAATCTAATGATGCCATTCTCTAGAATATAGTTTCACAAATTTTTCACAAATTTGAAAGGATTACTTTAAACCAGTACACTTTAACATCATTTACAAAGTAACATTCAAATATCGACCAACCAAAATTAGAACATAGTAAACGTGTAAAGAACCTGCTTTATACAACCAAAAGACAAACCTCATTGATTTTTCACATAACATACATTGACATAATGATGTTCACATATAACCTTAAATCAGCCAAACATTAAGTTACATGCCTTTGATATATTGGGTTCGGGCTGAGTCAACTAAGGCCCTTTTGGCCTTGTTTGATTGCGGTTTAGCCTGCGATTATCCCGAGGTTATCTACTTTTTTTGTTTGAAATGAGGGGTAATGTACACGAGTTAAAAGTGGGTTAATCCCGGTATAACCAAGGTCTGTCCCGGGCCAACTCATCCCAATGGTTTCAGCGGGATACGGGTTATCACGCATTCACGTGCCCTTTCGCGTTCTTTCCGAGGCGCTCTGTGACACGTCTCGTCTTCCTCCCTGCGCGCGGCGCTGCTCTGGCGACCGGGAGCTCGCTCTCTGGCCACCACCTCTCCTCTTCCTCTCTGGCTCCGAGGCGCTGCTCTGCCGACCGTCGAGGCGTTGCTCCTGCCTACCGTCTCTCCGCCTCTGGCTTCGACGCGCTTGTCCTCCGCGAGAAGGCTCCGCCTTCCCCCCGTTTGTTCGTGGTCTTCTCCGTTCTGTGCATACCATCCGGCTGTCGTAGAAGATCTGTCAAGTTCGTCTTCTCCCCTTTCTTTGGCCGCTCGAGGCCGCCATCGTCCTGTCCCCTCCCCCTTCATGAACTCGTGTTCCGAGCGCACTGGGCATGGAGAACATATGGCTTCACCTCGGGTGCCTGTCTCTCGTCCTTTCCCTTCCGATGGCTTGGTAGTTCCGTGCTTCTTTTCCTATATCTATGGTGGTTCAACCATGGCGGTTTCAATGGGAGAAAACGATATCTTTGATTGCGGCAACCACTGCGTTCACCAACATCCATTCTGTTTGAACTCCCACATTTGCGACCATCCCTTCTTCTACGAGCAGCGTTTGTTTCCTCCTTTCTGGACCGTGGACCGTCATCCAAAGCACAGGTAGGTTTTTCAAACTCGGATCTGCAGAGGAGGATTTTGTTCACAAACGTCCCGATCTTCTCCTTTCCCTGTGTTCGTGTAAAAGTTTTTTTTTTTTTTCTTCTTAGCCTTTACGTCCGACTTATTCTTGCAACCGTTGTGATCTGGTAAAACGTCATTGTTCGTGCGTGTTCTTGCAATCCGTAAGTCATGTGTTTATATTTTTAATGGAGTTTGTTTATATACGATTTCATACATGGAATTCTTATTTGTACGGTTTTTGTTCTTTCCAACCTATCCTACTGTCACAGATGATGACCAAAGCTATGTTGTCGGTGTTTATTAGTTCATGTGCTTTTGGTTGTCTGATTAGCTTGAAAATTTTCATATTAATTATTTTAGGTTCTTGCCCGTATACCTATTTTATTTATTTTGTTTCGGCAGGATTTCGTACATGCTTGCTTGTTCTTTCCAGCCTTTTTTACTGTCACAGATCCTGACCAAAATTTCACATTTGTTGATTATTAGTTCGTACGGTTGTTGTTCTGTCATTTGCTTGAAAATATACATATGAATTGATTTAAGCCGGTTAATTTAGGTCTGTCTCCCCTATAGGTATTTTTCATACATACAATCCTTATTCTTACAATCCTTGTTCTTCCCGGCCTACTTTACTGTCACAAATGTTGGCCAAAATATCAGCTTTGCTGATTATTAATTCCTGTGATTTTTGTTGTCGGATTTGCTTCAAAATTTTCATAAGAATTAATTTAGGTCTATCCCCCTAAAGCCATTTAAGTCAGTGAGTGGCTTTATGCTGGCCTATGTTCGAGTGATCTATTTTCATGCATGCTTCGTTACCCAATCTCATTATACATGTTGTATGACTACTCACATGTCAACTGTAGGTGTGATTTATGTTCGCATCCGTCAATTGTCAGGATGTCTCAGTCAGGTAAAAACATAAACTTATGTATACAACCACTTTCCACTTAGATTTTCTATATGCATGGCATGCATACATCCTGTCCTACATCCTGTCCTATTGTACTAACCCTAAATGTTGTACCTTACTTCCTACTTGAATACGTTAGACTCGAGAGGAAAGCCTCGGGTCGGTAATTGGACCCCCCGTCAGGATAGGATACTAGTTAACTTATTAGTGGATCAATACCATAAACATCATTGCCATCAGGGGACTTTCAAAAAGTATGTTTGGACCGAGATCATGGTCCCCTTTAATGAAGCCACACATCTCAATATGGATCAGGACAATTTGTCCAATCGTTGGAAGAATATTAAGAGAACTTACCGAGAGTATCTACAATTGATAGATCGTAGTGGTTGGGGTTGGGATGACACCACCAATATGCCCATCCCTTCTGACAATGATGGATGGGAAGATGCTATTGCGGTATGTGCATAGACTCCCACAATTTCAATATTTCGACCTAGTACTTGTGTGAAAAAAAACAGCACCTGATTTTTTTTGTCTTTTTTGCACAGTCAAATCCTAAATACAAGGTATTCTTTGGAAAGCCGTTTGAGTTGAAAGCGGAGTTGGATCTCATATGTGGGAAGAGCACGACTCGGGGGAGTCTATTCTTCGGTTCAAATCAAGTTGTTGATCTTGAACGTAGGAGATCCTTTGGTGACGATGAGGAGAGCCGTACACCGATACGGCCACGGCCAGAACCAATGCCACACCCACATACACAACCAGAGCCACATACACAGTCACAGTTTAGTGCCATGGGGGTAGATTCTTTCGGCGATGAGTTTAATCCTTTCAACTTGTCGGCCTCTCAACGTCAATCTTTCTCCGATCTGTTAGGAGAAGACACTCCTCCTACGCGTCACACTCTACAACCAACAGTCCCGACCGATGATGAAGCAATCTCCCCTGCTAAGAGACGAGCCACCCCTTATTCGTCTACAGGAGGAAAGAGGCGTCGCAAAAGTATTGACTATGCATGTGACTCGTTGAGGGAGTACACTGTTGTTAACAAAGAGAGGCTGAAAATGCGTGAACTGTTGAGCCCTCATTCATCATCACAAGCGTATGCCCACGAGGAGCAGGCAGTTCGACAGTGTATACTTAAGTTGAAATCTCTGCTGAGCTTTACTCGTGAATTACTTTACAGTGGAGCTGGTCTCTTCATGGAGCCAAAGAATCGGGTGGTCTTCTTGGCACTAGATGATGAGGACAAGTTGGGATGGATCTACCACTAGATTAAAATTGCACCTGCACCACCCCAGTGATATTGCTATGACCTTATGTGACTGTTATTTGTACTATGTTGTGACACTTTTCCCCATTTTGGACATGCTATGTTTGGGAGTAGTTGTAGGACTATTATGTTTATTGCTTTCTATTTTCTTGCATGCTGTGTACTGTACTCTCCTATGTTAAATTACACGAAGTCCTATTTTATCCTACATGCCTTTATTGCAGGATATTGAGTATCTCCAGAAATGGGCAAGTATAAATGCTATGTAGTATGGGTTGGTCGCTGCCCAGGTGTGTACTACAGTTGGGTTGAGTGCTATGCCCAAGTAAATGGTTATCCAGGTGCCAGGTTTAAAGGTTTCACATCAATGGAAGACGCAAACGATGCATTTGGGGGTACCGTAGCTGGGAGTTCTATTCTTCCTTTAGTGGCAGCATGCACCGGTGTTACGGCACCTCATCTGCCTCAAACAATAGAGATGAATCCCACATCCGTACGAATGCGGAATGTTGTTGTCGTCTCTATTTGCATCATGTTACTAATCTTGTTGCTGTTATTCTTAATCTTGGTTGGCCTCGTGATTTTATTAGCCCGTGCATAGATGCCTACATGATGTCTTGTTATGTTATCATATTTTCATGTCTTCATGCTGCACTGTTCTCTACTTTCTTCTTTGTAATGTAAGTTCTATATGTTAAAGACATTACTCTTAATTGTTATCCGAATTATATTTACTTTATTTGCTTTACACCTTGCCTATGCCTATAATTTAGTGGCAACGAATTTGAGATGGGTGTAAATGTAGGGTACCCACACCCAAATTGGGACGACATGCTAAGGGAGATCATTGAAGAGGAGAATGAAGTATTCCTTATCTTCGACCACCTTATCATGGAAGAGCTCGAAGAAGAGCCTATGCATAATGTGCGGGTGCCCAGATTGATGCACACCTCAACTTATACAGGCCGAGTGTGGGTCGAGCACATTTTACACGGTCATGAAGCTCGTTGCTATCACATGTTCAGACTTAATCCACATATGTTTACTCGTTTGAGGGACACCTTAGTGGGGAGAGGTTTCATTAGGGACTGTCGAGATGTTACTGCTAGTGAACAACTAGCCATGTTCCTATATGTTATGGGTCATGGACTTACTACGCAGGCTGCATGTGAGCACTTCCAGCACTCCTCTCAAACCATTAGTCAATATGTCAACCGTGTCATCAAGGCTGTCGCTGATCTTAGGTTCGACTATATTCAACTCCCAACGAATTTGGAGGATGTACACCCATCCATTCGTCACAATCTGAAGTTCTACCCCTTCTTCAAGGTAAACCAAGATTTCTATTTTCAATGTTTTGATTTTGGTGGAAGCAAATAATTTAACCTAATAGTGTTATTGTAGGATGCCATCGGTGCAATTGATGGCACCCACATCCCTGCACATGTTCCCAAGTCAAAGCAATGTCGGTATCGAAATCGTAAAGATGAGATAAGTCAGAATGTGATGGCGGCAGTGTCCTTCGATTTGCAGTTTATTTATGTTGGTGTAGGTTGGGAAGGCGCCACTGGGGATCATAAGATACTTTCAACAGCGTTAGAGAGAGGTGGCTTCAGTGTACCACAGGGAAAGTATTACTTGGTTGATTGTGGGTATGCAAATACTGGTAGATTCCTAGCCCCGTACCGTGGAGAGAGATACCACTTGGAACAATATCAAGGCCGTGGTAATGCTCCGTACAGGAGCATGCGGGATAAATTTAATCACCGCCATGCACAAATCAGGAACTGTGTGGAGCGTGCCTTTGGCGTCTTAAAGATGTCTTTTACCACGCTTAGGAAAGGGAACAAATATCCTTTTCGTACTCAATTGTACATTGTGCTCGCATGTGTTGTGGTTCACAACTTCATCCGTCGGGAGCAGGGACATGACTTCTACTTTCTGCAAAATGTTGTAGAGGAATATGGTGTAGGCGATGATAATGTCGATCCAACAGTTGTCACCCCAACAGTTGAAATGAGAGCAGGGGAGGTTTTGAGGACGAACATCGCACGCCAGTTATGGGAGGCAGAATAGGATGCTAATCTATCAATCTTGGTCTACGTTTCTATGAGTGGGATCCTTTTATCGTTTCATCACTCTTTTGTTTATGAGCTAACGTGGTGTTTGAGATGTGTTGTTAGACACTCCGTAGAACATGTTTTTGTCATACGCCTATGAATTTTGAGTATATAATCTTTTTTTATGTTCTATGTTGTCTTATACATGTTCCTAACCTATGCTATCCTGTGACAAGAATTTGTGCCAATTTCACCTCTTATCATGTGGCCACTAATGTTGCCCCCAATATGTATGTCAGACTCAATGTACGTAGGTGGCAGGCAAGGCATTAATTGCAGCCCCATCTGCGGCACATATAATGGGTACCGATATGCATAGTTGGCGATGGTGATATTGTGATATCCATGGTTTTGAGGTGAGGGCAATGATGAGGACAAATATGAGATATGTAAATAGTTTGTTGGCCTTCATAGCAACCCTGTTTGACAAGATGACTATATTCACATTAAATCCCTCCTGAGCCCACCAACGAAACACACTAATCTACAACCAACTCGATGGCATCGTTGTCTATTTCAATGGTTGTTTTAATTGATGCATAATAATGGGTATTGCAATGGTTGAGTATGTAATGTTTACTTGTGTTTTATGTTGTCTTACATATGTTCGTCTTGCGACAGGAATTTGTGCCAATTTCACCCCTTATCATGTGGCCACTAATGTTGCCCCCAATATGTATGTCAGACTCAATGTACGTAGGTGGCAGGCGGGGCATCAATTGCAGTCCCATCTGCGGCACATATAATGGGTACCGATATGCATAGTTGGCGATGGTGATGTTGTGATATCCAAGATTTTGGGGTGCAGACGATGATGAGGGGAAATATGAGCTATGTAAACAGTTCGTTGGCCTTGATGGCAACCCTGTTTAACAAGATGACTATACTCATATTAAATCCCTCCTGAGCCCACCAATGAAATACAGTAATATATTTGTTTTTGCCAATGGAATTATGTTCTGAATTTTTGTTAATGTATCTTGCGATGATCACCAAAATACGTATACCTGGGTAAGAAGATTGAAGACAAGACACCCCTCTTATGGTATTTTCTTTTTAAACAAGGACGCATCATCTTAGAATGAAATGATGTGAATGGTGGTGTCTAATCAACCAAGATAAAAAAGGTTCTTTATTTTCATGTGATTCAAATCAGGTGTATGCCTTTTTTTAGTCTCAGTACTTCAATGTTATAGTCTTAACTACCAGCTGGCCATATCAGTTTTAAGGCATTTCAGGTTTATAATCTCATGCTTTTATACCTTCAATCTTGGTTTCTTTTTCTCATATCTAGGAAGTGGCTATTTGTTAAACAAAAAAATGCTACATGAGATGAGATTATGTCTATTAGGTGGACAACTTACTCTTACAACTGTTCTCAAATTTCTGTAACCCTCATGTTTTGGCTTATCTATTGACATGGCTTCAAGAGTGATAGGTAAGATCGTCTTTTGCTTCAAAACTGGCAGGTACAGCTTCTATACCTGTTTTATATATCCACATGTCTATGCATTTGAAACCCAATGTTCTAAGTATCTGTTTTATATTGTAGACATTGTGCTTGTGATGCCATACGAAATTGTATGTGTTGTAGATGGTAATTTTTGTGATGTCCATGATTTTGGGGTGAGGGTGATGATGAAGGCCAAAAAGGTGAAGCAGAGCCTGTGATAACCTGTATCCTAGCGAAACCAGTGCAATGGGTTGGCCCGGGACAAAGCCGAGTTATATGGGGATTGGCCTAGTATATGGTAAGTTTCCTGTGCCTATTCATATATATTTCTTAGACCTGGATAAAGTGAACGAATAATGTCGAAACATGTATGAATGTAAAGGTGGATAAAGCCCATTTCAAACTCTGGTAAGATAGAGGTTTTTTTTTTCATTCCATTGGTTCATGTAAGTGCATTTGCCAACTTAATGCCTATTTATGTCATGCCTGTCAGGTGCTTTAACAGTTGCACGTGAGGAAGTAAGAGCATTTGTCGAACTTAATGCCTATTTATGACAAAAATGTCAGGTGCTTTAACATTTGCTAGCTTTGCTTGCAAGTAATAAACAGGTGTATAGTTTTGAATTTATCTTCACTTTCGTCATGACTTTGCCTCTTACAGAAAATCAACTTTTTATAATGTGTCATGTTATCAAGTTTGAAGCTCATGACTTCTCTGTTTTTTGAGACTGTTTGATTCAGTTAACTCTTGTTGGATGTCCGCGGGGTTTTGGACTCTCATACAATTAACTCATGATAAGTTTGATGCTTGTGTCTCTTCATGCTTAGGTCACGGATTTTTAACTTTGTCTTTGCTTTTTTCTTAGTTGTGTAATCACCAATCATTTTTGTGAGTTCTAACTTTAACTTTGTTTTAATGGCTTCAATCTTGACTTCGTTTTCTCATATCTAGAAAGTGGCTATTCCTTGAACAAGAAAATGCTACATGAGATGACATTATATCCCTTAGGTGGACAAGTTACTCTTACAACTGTCTGCAAATTTCTGTAACCCTCTTGCGTTGGCTTATCTGTTGACATGGCTTCAAGAGTGATAGGTATGGTCGCCTTTTGGTTCAAAACTGGCAGGTAGAGCTTCTATACATGTTTTATATATCCACATGTCTATGCATTTGAAGCCCAATATGCTAATCTATTTGTTTTACATTAACAGAGTTTTCTTAAGTTTCTTCTTGGAGTTTTATGTTCTATTGTTCGACTATTGAGGGAACCGATAAACAAAAACTGTGAATACATTATGATTTTGTTTTTTTTATCCTCCAAATGACTATGCTCGCCTTTCCATTTTTCATGTCACTTTGCACCTTAGCTTCTTTATTTCTGTTAATGCTGCTTTCTTAATATTTTATAACAATAATTCTGGTATTGCTAGAATTTGTATGTTCTCCATCAATGATCAGTTTTGTCAAATGTTTGAGTTTTGGGACTGCACAATCCGATGAATCTGAAATGCATGTTTTGCTCTTCAAATGTTAGCTTCTTAGTTTTCTTCATCTGAGTGAATGAGTATCTAGCATGGTTTCTGATTTATCAGTACTTCAGCGGTGGGTTTTCCATGGAAGCACTCCAAAGTATCTTTTTCTTGGAATTTTATGTTGCTTATTGATTCATTTGGGCTACTATGTTTACTTGTATGTGTTAGAGTGCTCTGCTGCACTTGTTTAAGTTTTTACATAGCAAGTGATTTTCATTTTTTAGATTGTTCAAATTGAATAAGAATCATCTTACAAAGTTCATTCTTGTAATCTTAGGTATGCTTATGACTCTTGTTGTTTCTCAAACTTTTGCGACAGCCTTATTTTCAAAACTGATGTATCTGACTTTATTGCTTCACAGTCCAATTGTTATTAGTTTAATTCTGTTCTGTCATGCAATAAATTTTATATATTCCTAGTGCATAGTATTATGAAACGTGTATGCTTGTCATCTTTCACTAGAGAAGAATCACCACCAGTCAATTGTTCTCCTTTTCATTTCTTCTTAATTGAAATCTGAGTTCCAACTGTCTAACCCTTGCCAATCTTCTTATACGTAAATATGAGTTCCACCTGTGTTTACTGGTCTTCATCATCATAGGCTGGCCCCTCGAATCCAAGATCCATCAGTCCTATCTGATCCATGAAATTCTGCAACATGATAGGTTTATCAATTTTGCGGATAAATTATGCACTTCTATCTACATATCTCTTTTATTTATCTGATTAACAGGTTCATAGATACAAATTAGTAGCCAAGCTTAATGAGGAGATTCATTAAGAATCAAAGCTCCCATGTAATGAGTATGAGCTTCAAGAATCTCAATGTGCAGATTATCCATCCACCACAACCACATGCCTCCTAATCTTCCATTAGCTTCTATAATGTAAAACTTTTGAGTATTGACTGCCCGACACTCTGTTGCATACTAGCTTTACTTTCTGAAATGAACACTATGTCTGATTTTGTTTAGTGGACCACTTCATTAACAATTGATGGCATCCTTGCCTATTTCAATGCTTGTTTAGTCCATGGCATCCTTGCCTTTTTCAATGCTTGTTTAGTCCATGGCATCCTTGCCTATTTCAATGCTTGTTTTAATTGATGCATAATAATGGGTATTGCAATGGTCGAATATGTAATGTTCACTTGTGTTTTATGTTGTCTTACATATGTTCGTCTTGCGACTAGAATTTGTGCCAATTTCACCTCTTATCATGTGGCCACTAATGTTGCCCCTAATATGTATGTCAGACTCAATGTACGTAGGTGGCAGGCGGGGCATCAATTGCAGCCCCATCTGCGGCACATATAATGGGTACCGATATGCATAGTTGGCGATGGTGATATTGTGATATCCATGATTTTGGGGTGAGGGCGATGATGAGGGCAAAATATGAGATATGTAAACAGTTGGTTGGCCTTCATGGCAACCCTGTTTGACAAGATGACTATACTCACATTAAATCCCTCCTGAGCCCACCAACAAAATACAATAATCTATGACCAGGTCCATGGCATAACTATCTATTTCAATGGTTGTTTTAATTGATGCAGAATAATGGGTACTGCAATGGTTGATTTAATAGCTTTATCATCACCTATTCAATGATGTGCTCTTACCATTATTTGACTGCTTGTTTGTATGATATGGTGGAAGGTGCTATAAGTGCATTTATCCTTCTAATTATCTATGACCTCTTCTTTGATGTTGTTCCTCCTGGAAAGTATATTGTTCATCTTCAATTTTCAGAGAAAAAGTAAGAGTCATGCAAGGAACATGCATCATGCGTAAGTGATGCTTGAACACCTTGTAAAAATTACCTTCTCAGAAAAGTTTTTCCACTTGGCATATGCAGCTCAGAAAGACAACAGTATTGGACTATCTCAATTTTTCTGTATTTATCTCATGTATTTTTGTAGGTCAAAGCATTTACGTTAGCGCTATGTAAGTTATTTTGTGTTGAATTGGATGTTTTTGTTTAGGATTTGATTCATAGTTAATCTGGTTGGCAGGGATTTGATTCATAGTTAATATGTCCACAATTTCATGTTTGCTACTACAGCTGTCATTGATATTTAATCTCTGCTCAAGCTTCTTATAGTGGATCATCTAGTCCTTGTCTATCCTCATGTGGACAGCTATGTATGGCACAGGCTTCTCAGCCAATCCATCTAAATTAGAACCTGTTGCAGGAACACCATTATTTCCCTTCCTAATTTGCATTTTCTAATATGGCTTCTTTTTGTATATTGTTTTGCCCTTTTCACCTTCATTATGATGTGAGCAAGAGGAGGAAGAAATTGTCATTTGTTGATATTTATAGTATATCAGTATTGACTTATTTCTAATCATGGTGAATGTTTTTTATAGTTCCTTCTAATTATGTATCACCTCTTCTTTGATGCTCTTGCTCCCATAAAGTACATTGTTCTTCTTCAATTTTCAAAGAAAAGGTAAGAGTCATTCAACTTTAGTTCATGTTGTATAAGTGCAGAAGTTCTCATGTGCCAAAGGAGTTTTCCTTGAAGTTCAGGTAATTAAAAAAGCTCAACCTTTTGTATGTTTTCGGATGCCAGGTTTAGCTTCTTTTCTTTTCCTCTTTAGCTTCATCTGATATGTTGCCGGAGTTTAGTTGGAAAAAGAAAATCTGGAAAGAAATTTGGAGGATGAGTTTAGTGCCATGGGGATAGATTCTTACTAATGTGGTGTCTTATAGATGTAGTCTATGTTGTCTTATAGATGTTGTCTAATGTGGTGTCATCCAAATTTCCTTGTGTTCTATGTTTGTCTTGTGTTCTATGTTGTATAAGTGCAGAAGTTCTCATGTGCTAAAGGAGTTTTCCTTGAAGTTCAGGTAATTAAAAAAGCTCAACCTTTTGTATGTTTTCGGATGCCAGGTTTAGCTTCTTTTCTTTTCCTCTTTAGCTTCATCTGATATGTTACCGGAGTTTAGTTGGAAAAAGAAAATCTGGAAAGAAATTTGGAGGATGAGTTTAGTGCCATGGGGATAGATTCTTACTAATGTGGTGTCTTATAGATGTAGTCTATGTTGTCTTATAGATGTTGTCTAATGTGGTGTCATCCAAATTTCCTTGTGTTCTATGTTTGTCTTGTGTTCTATGTTGTATAAGTGCAGAAGTTCTCATGTGCCAAAGGAGTTTTCCTTGAAGTTCAGCTAATTAAAAAAGCTCAACCTTTTGTATGTTTTCGGATGCCAGGTTTAGCTTATTTTCTTTTCCTCTTTAGCTTCATCTGATATGTTGCCGGAGTTTAGTTGGAAAAAGAAAATCTGGAAAGAAATTTAGAGGATGAGTTTAGTGCCATGGGGATAGATTCTTACTAATGTGGTGTCTTATAGATGTAGTCTATGTTGTCTTATAGATGTTGTCTAATGTGGTGTCATCCAAATTTCCTTGTGTTCTATGTTGTCTTATAAATGTTCGTCTTGTGACAAGAATTTGTGCCAATTTCACCCCTTATCATGTGGCCACTAATGTTGCCCCCAATATGTATGTCAGACTCAATGTACGTAGGTGGCAGGCAGGGCATTAATTGCAGCCCCATTTGCGGCACATATAATGGGTACCGATATGCATAGTTGGTGATAGTGATATTGTGATATCCATGGTTTTGAGGTGAGGGCGATGATGAGGGTAAAATATGAGATATGTAAATAGTTGGTTGGCCTTCATGGCAACCCTGCTTCACAAGATGACTATACTCACATCAAATCCCTCCTGAGCCCACCAATGAAACACAATAATCTATAACCAGCATCTGCCTATACTCTTTCAGCAAAAGCCACCATCATCCCACCTGTAACAGAACCTATCACCATTCCGCACCATCATACGAGTCACTATTGTTGTTCAGCTCCATCCACCACCAACCTATAACCCAACCACAATCACACCACCCGCCAGAAAGTGTAAGATCACCTTTTCAGTGCTATTATGTTGCTGTGAAGTCATCACCCTTTCACCTTTTTACCCCTCATATTTTTTGTTTTTACTAATAGTTATCATTCTTCCTTTATGACCTTTCAATTTTTTTATGTGAACATGCCGAGATGAATTTTTTCGAGTCAAATCAGAGAGTATGGTCACTCTGATCCAATCTGGAGTGAGGCAGCCCACGCACAGGTCAGCGAGGACATCTTATCTCACATTCATGCACGTCTTAGACACATTGTGGGAAGGTAATCTTAGGCTCTTAGCTGCAGAGTTAGGGAAGGGTTTGGTTTGTATGATTTCTGGATGTCAGAAGAGGTAATGCAACTAGAAGAAGAGTATGTATGTATTCCAACATAGAGAAGAAAGAAAGAAGAGAGAAAATAAATATGGGAGGAAGCAAAACAAGAGTGATTAATCTTCATGAAGGAACATGCATCATGCGTAAGTGATGCTTGAACACCTTGTAAAAATTACCTTCTTAGAAAAGTTTTTCCACTTGGCATATGCAGCTCAGACAGACAACATTATTGGACTATCTCAATTGTTTTGTATTTATCTCATGCATTTCTGTAGGTCAAAGCATTTAGGTTACTGCTATGTAAGTCATTTTGTGTTGAATTGGTTGTTTTTGTTTAGGATTTGATTCAGAGTTAATCTGGTTGACAGGGGTTTGAAGTATGTTATATTTGGAAGTACTTGAGTTCACTGTGAATAATATACTGTCTTGTTCAGAAGCGTTCACTAAATTGTAAGATATGTAAACTACAACACAATATAGAATATTTTAGACTTTAGAAATGAATGCAGTTCTTGTACTCTTTTCAATGATTTTTACTAGCTTCTTAAATTTCAGTGATTTTCTTTATCATCCTCTTCAGAGCAGGTTTTCCTACGTCATTATTAATATGATTTGGTTGGGAATGCAGGTGTATATGTAGTATTGCTATGTTTTCTTAGGAATGCTTACGACTCCTGTTGTTTCTAAAATTTTTGCCCCAACGTTATTTTTAAAACTAACATATGTCAGTTTATTGCTTGACAGTCCAATTGTAATTAGTTAAATTATGTTGTCTTATGCAATATTTTTTGCAAGTTTAAAGATTTTTGTCGTACAGTAAAATTTGCAAGTTTTAGATAGTTGGTGGTTTTCATTTTTTTTCACTAACTGTTGTCTATCGGTCTATGCTATAGTTAAAAATTTGTTAAGGCGCACTGTGGGTGCTATTGAAGGTTTGTGTCAATGCTGTTCACTTATTCTTTACAACTTTGATTATTAATTGGCGTATGCAAGGTACGTGTAGCAACTAATTCAATCCTTTGCAGTAAATTGTTGCATGTTAGATCACTTTGACCTTCTTATTATTGTCGTCTCTTGCAAGTCATTATACTATCAAAATATTAATTTTAGAATCTTACGGTGCATTTTTTACTTTTCATGGGATCACCAACATAAACTTTCGTGAGTTCCTAGAAGAAGCTCAAAAGGAAGCGAATGAAGCAACATCAAAGCATTTTGTTCGCTTTAACCTCTTCGACTTGGACAGAGAAGATGCTCCTACAGTGACTGTTCCGGCGAACTCCAGGTTGAAGTGCAGTGGGTTGTCTGCTAGTTGGATGATATGAATGAATATTGGACTGTCTTGCCCTGTTATTTGTTGCTCATTCGGCCCTTCGTTGCTCACTCACCCCTTCCCTGCTATGTGCGATGTGTTGTACGCATATGCAGTGCCGTGTGTGGCTGCCTTTGTTTGCAAAACTAATTATGAGAAACATGTATCTCTCTTGGTTGTAGGGATCACCCCATCGTCGTGTACTCTCTATCTCTTATTTTTAATGGAAAGCAAGTTATTGACGGTGCAAAATAGGCCTAATTTTTTGTAATCATTGGTGGTGTTCGGTGTGGTTTAAAGTGTTAATCTTCCAATTTTGAAATCCTCAATTTAAATTTCATGGATTTTGTTATACAGGAAATTTTAGTGAAATGAAAGTTGCCCAAAAATATATTCAGGATTCATGTGTATTAAGGAATCCACTGATAAATAATATCTCAAGTGAAACTTTGCGATACGTGACTGTTAATTTGTTGTAGCTAATTAGTCCCTACCGCAGATGAGATGAGCTCCAAATCAAGTACGTTTGTTGCTGAAACAAAATATAATGTTGTACTCGTTCGTTCTGTTTCATATTTATATACATCTAACATCGTGAATTCCAATCCGGACTTGATCACGCAAGAAGACCCACTTATTTAAATCAACATGTTTTCAATTAAGTTGTTGCCCAACTTTAATGCTCGGCCTAGGAAAAGGGAAAAAAACCAAGTTGCCGCCCAACAGCTGTAGGTTGTGTTGTTAAAAATGAAGACAGCCTGTATTTAAATCCATGTCAAATAAACAATTAAGTTGACACAAAAATGTTAAATAAAGATACTTGTACATATAATTTAAATGATCCGGTGAAACATATTATGTGTTCATATTTGGACCATCAAATTGTGAACATCAAATTTTGATTCCTAACTAATACTATAGCATGTGTAAATTATATTTTTTAATATTATTTAAGTAAGTGAAATAACTTGGGCAACCAAATTAATGAACGTTAACTAATATCGTCGTGTAATGTGATAATAACGTAAGTTAACGTGAAATGAACATTATTATTATTTTAGAAGAGACAAATTACATAAGCTAATTCCATGATATCTTGATTTGGTTGGAAGATAGGTGTGGGATAGAAGTAAAGTAGTAAGGGCAAATTAGGCATTCCAAGTACCTATTTTAGGATAATCCCTACCTGGTTACCAAATCGAACCTACTTATCCCCAGAATAGCCCAGGTTATCCTGCTGAGTTATCCCAATGTTTCCAAATCAAAAGTGAGCTAAATGTAGGCTAACCTAATCTATCCCTATCCCAGGCCAAATTCGTATCCTGAAATCAAACAGGGGCTTTAATTATTGTCTTCGGCCAGGCCATGCCAGATCGTTATGCTAGGCCAATGTCATTGGCCAAAGGCCTGCTCAAACTGGGCCAGATCAACCAGGCCTGATTGATATCCCCACATAAATGTGAGTACTTAAACTATTAAATTATTTGATGCCTAACTAAGTAGATTACCTATCCTTGCTTTCCAAGACTACCTACCTCAATTTATGAGAGTGCCCAATAAGCAGGAAGAATCTAGTCTAGCACTTGAGAATAAGTTCACAAGGGATAAGTAGGTTTTTAGTTTGATAGTAGTGGGTTATCCTAATAAGATAAGTTAGGTTATTTTGGGGTTCCGTATGATTTGGCAATAAAGTGGGGTAGCTAGAATAGATATAGATAATATTGATCTTGCCCTTAGTAGACCACTTGTAAGTATGTTAAATCTCCTTTTATCCCCATTTCCAACAAATCTCCTTTTATCCCCACTTGTCAGACGACACTCCCTTGTGGGTAGTGTCACCTCAACTCACACACTTAAGTCGTGGAGCCTACAAGCAAAATTGTCATATCATTTGTACAATTCTAGACAAACACCACAAGTACCGTACAAAAATCTATTAGATTGAAAACATGTTTAGTACATAATATTAGTCTTAGTTGACCTACAAGTCAATCAGACGTTATGTAATCTCGTTCAATCATTAATAAAATGACTTTTTATATTCGCTATATATAATATGATTAGTTTCGCTCTATAATAATTTTTTTGAATGTGTGAAATAGTGATACGATGAAATCATACTAATTGTAGATACGTTAATTTTGACATCATTTTGTGTAAATTTTATATCTTATAACAATGCCTCAAAATAGTCTGATATTTAATCATCAGTTAAACTTTTATTATTTTATTAGATTAATTGACGCCATTTAAGTTTATTACCGAAATTGATTTTAAGTCGAATTTTTAATTGAATATGAAAAATATTCTAAAAGACGTCGCTCTAGAGAGACGCCATTTAAGGTTTTATTTTTATTTCGATTTTTAATTTGATTTTTAGTTAATTAGTTAATTAACTAAAAGACGTCTACACTGTATGACGCCATTTAAGGTTTCTTGATAATTTTGATTAATTCTTCTAAGTTTATCTTTATCTTAATTAAGCTAAAAAACGTCTCCCTTAGGCAACGCATTTTAACTGATTACAGATAATGATGAATTAAGTTGTGTTTATTTGTTCCTTGATTGGATTGGCTTCACACTCTTTTATGTTGATCCATAAGTGACCGTGAATGTGCGTAGGAGCTTTAAAACTCAAAATCTATAAATACCCAAATCATTGGTCATTAAAAAGTTAGTGAAAGTAAGTGAAAGTTAGTTAAGAATTTAAGAGAGAGACAACGTCCAAACGCTGAAGGAGTTGAAAGATCGAAGCGCTGCACGACTACTTCCGGAAGTCTTGAAGGAAGAACTTCATCATCTTCATCCTTCAAGATCATTCAAGACCAAGGCTTCTAGGGGCCATTCAATCTCATTCTCTCTTTCTAATTGATTTCATCATATTAGTTTCATAGTTCTCTTCATAACATCACTTCATACTATTCACACAACACTAGCATATTTTTCTAACTCACATGCTAAAGGGTTTTAAAGACCACAAAATAAGTGAGTTCATCTTGTTTGAATTACATGATTAGAATTCTCATTAGAATAGATACTACCTCTATTTAGTTCTTATTAGTCTTTCTCCTCTTTTCATTTCATTCTCTGCAAAGAACAAAGGATTTCTTCAAATCAAGTGGAGATCATCAACAAAGGAGATCTGGAGCATAACGGATGATCCCCAAATCAAAGTAAGAACAAGATTAAAATGGCTCTTTTTCTTCGGCCGGCTGAAGAGAAGGAATCAAGAATTCAACAATCTCCCAACTTCGAAACAGATAAGCGACCATCCTTTTATCTTTTGAAGCTTTTTAATTAAAAGCTTTCTGGCGATCACACTTAGTTTTTAATAGGTTTTTGATAAGTTGATAATTTGATCATTTAAGGGCAATCATACGCATCATACTCACGTTTTTATCTGTAAAATAGCATGAAATGATAGACAACTTCGTACCGATTCCAACGGTACCAATTTCGTCAAATTCTGAGTTAAAAACATCATCATTTCATGTATTTACGGTTTTCTCAGCAAAACCGTGAGAAAATAATTTATTTAAGCATAAATGTAATTTTATTCGTGATAATATCCTAATTTACATTTATTTTATGTGAACAGGACATGAAGAAGATGCAGTGCAATTGGCTAAGTTTCTAGTCGTTTGTGGGAAGGACATGAGTTCGAATCCCAGCAAAATCGACTTTATTTTGGCAAAAATACTAAAGCGGGGGTAAAAGAGTCTTTTGCTATCTTAAATGGTTGCCCTAATTCTTACCCAAGAAGAGAACAAGAGGAGCCAACCGCCATCCACTTTCTTCCTTTCATTATTTTAAAAATTCTCTCTCCCTTTTTAAGAAGTCTCTCCTTCCTTCCTTCCGGACCCCCCTACTACTTTTCATCTCCCTCCTGCCTTCTCTCCTCTTTCTCCCTCACTTTTTCTCCCTCTCTGCTAGAGTACCCGCGGGTACTGTAGCACTCTTTCTCTCTCTCTCTCTACATCTCTCTCAAATCGGCGGCTGTCAAAGGCAAGAGGTGGACTCAAGGCACTGCAACTGACTACTGGAAAGAGTCTAGGGTGGCCAAGGATCCACGCGAAAGGCGACGACGGCTGCAAGCACCAGTTTTCTCTCTCCATCGCCTCTCTCTCTAGTTTTTGAGTTCTCCATGTTACACTGTATTTCGAATATTTTTTGTAAAAGTTTTCTTATAAAAGTCATGTTATTTTTTTATTTTAAATGTCTCTATAAAATTTTATATATTTCTGTAAACGAATGAGAGTAGCTCCTTTGAAAAACGTTATCTTTTCTCCCTCTTTTTGTTCTACAACTTTTATTTTTTCTTCTGTTGACATTACTCAAACTTTATATTCCACTTTTAATTCGTATTTTAGAGGTAGTCTTAGTTCAATAGATGGTCTGATTATGCTCTTTTAGGGGTGCTTCTTTTGTGAGTTCATAGCAAGTCCGATTAGTTTCAATTGTTGTTTATTAAATCATCATGCTCCATATTCTTTCTTCTCTGATTTTCCTCTAAAAAAATTTAAGATTTTCAACTTTAAAAATCTATTTCCCTGTGGATTCGACTCGGACTCACCAATGCTATTGTTAAAGTTTAATTTGAATGAGCCGATTAATTGGGATTGTTAGCTTTGATTTTTAACGACACAATCTTAAGCTATCAGTTTTGTTGTCATATAATCGACATTAAATTCATGATTTCACACATCACAATTTGAGCTCTCACAGCTTTTTGGCGATCACGGTGAGACTTGGTCTCGCCGTCGTTTAAACTCTTTTGTTCTTATTTTTATCAATCGGGCACCCACGGTGCACCACCAGTGTCCCTTGGGCACATTCTCACCAATCGATAAATTTTTAGTTTAATTGTAACCCCTTCACCCACTTGAAGGAGTTAATGTACGAATCCTCCTTCTGACAGAACGACAAGAGGTCGTTGACATTCCTATTCAGAAGATCATTAGAGGGACCAGTCCTAGAGTGGTTCTTATCGTTAGAGTCGTCTGAGATAGAGGATTATGGTATCGTATCATGAAAATTTATTCAATGATGCTAGGACAGAGTCGCACCGTCCCTGTCCATAACTGATCCGGTTGCTGAGAAGATGAAGCCCGATGAGGACTTCATCGTGTTTGCCGATAGATGGAGGAGTATGGCAGAGAAAATTAAGGATCATATGTCAGAATCCGAACAGGTCAAAATGATGATCTCCAATGCCACCCCCTAATAAAAGATGGTCCTTACATTGAGCAATATGACCAGCATAGCGGAACTCTATGAGAGGGCGCGTTACTGCCAGAATGCCTTCAAGGATGCTACCTTCTCCAGCGTCTTTGATCCTCACTGACCCAGCAGACCTCTACCTCGAAAACTTGCTGTGCCAAACTCTCCTAGCACGGGTCTGACAACTGAGGGCACGCTCTCCCACGAGCAAGTCAGCATCATAAATAATAATCAGCCCCAGTTCATGAGAAACCAGCAACCACCGCAGTATGTAGGGCAAAGGCCACCGAACCAACAAGGTTACAAACAGCAGCAACCACAGTATCAGCAACCACAACAGTAGTGGCAGTACCTGCGGGCACAGTACCAGTAGTCACCGAACCAGCAATACCAGCAGCTGCAGTACCAGCCTCTACAACAACATTACCAGCTGCGTGCACCGCCGACACATCATAATGTACCTCCTCCAAGTGATTACAATCAGCAGAGGAAACCTCCAGGCCCGAAAAGGGCAGCATATCCAGCACTCTCAGAATCTCTATTGGACATCTTTAATGCCCTGATGGAAACCAATGCCTTAGTCTTACCTAGAGAGAAAACGGTCTGGCCCCATAAGACCGATGCCTCCAAGTACCGTGTCTTTCATAAACAACCTGGGCATACGGTAGATGCCTGCTTCTAGTTTCGAGATTACATTCATGATCTCAACGAACAAGGAGGCATTGACTGAGAGGAGATAAGAAAATATATATCCACCTTGAAAGCAAGAAGACCTCAGTAGCAGCAACAACAACAACAGTAACAACAACAACAACCCCAACAGCAACAACAACAACAAAGAGCGTCAGCACAGGCAGCAACACCTTTGAATATGGGTATAGTGCAGAACCCACTACCGGAGCATCAACATCAGAATCAGATTGCCCCCATCTTGACGAATAGCCAGTCTGAGGCTAACCGAGGGCAACAGTAGAAGGTAAAGGTATCTTCCTCTATTTACTCAATAGGCCACATCCCGAGCACCGCCGAGCAACCGCCTCGCTGTTGGGATCGCTGTGTCGGGATCCAATCCTAAAAACGCAGCGGAATAATAAGTTCGGGATCGGATCCGTCCCGTTTCGATCGTTAAAATAAAGCCGGGGAAAAACGAGTTCACCTTGCGCGCATTCGAATCCGCGTCCGTTTTCTGGTTCCGTCGGAGCGATGCCGCAAGTCGTGCAGATGCCCGACCTCTAGCGGTATCCACGCGGTTCTCCTCGCGATGGATCGTCCTCGCTTCCTTGCTCGCTGGGGCGCTCGAAGATCCCGTATGACTGCGCGTAATCCGCCGCGACATGCGGATTCGGAATCCCCGTCGAATGGGAGGTGGAGCAGTTGGGAACCGCATGCCCAGAGGAGAGAGAAAGTGGGGAAGAACGAATGACGGCTATGTCAGGGTTGCTGGTTCCGGACGTAGAATCCGTTCTTTTATAAGAAGTCAGTTTGCGGTTTTTCATAGAAACCCAGACTTATCCGAAATCCTGTCGGATTATCCATCGACTTGAAAACCATTTGCGTGTGACCCTTTAGGCCCAAATGCCAGTCCATTTAATAGCCCATTAAGTCCAGTAACCCTTTACTGACCCACTGAATTAATTAATATCCTTATATTCAATTAATCAGCCGAATTTAATGTCCCACAATAAATTCGGACGGATTGCCGATCACGTTGGATGCATTAGGGTTATTGCAACCCTCTATTGGAACCTTTCTGTCATCGGTTAGCGCGCGGATATAATCCTTCATCCGTACAATGTTCCCGAATCGACCTAGGGCATGGTTTACTGTTAAACCCTATTTGGTCGATTCACTTGAATCAGATGCCGCTAATCTGAATCCGATAACCCTTTATCGATTACAGAGTCCGCCCTGGCCAGGGACTTTAAGCGCATCATTCCCGGAACATTCTCTCTCAAACAACCAAGAGCGGATGATCCCGTATTGAACACACAATTACCTTCGAGGGCATTTCCTTGAACCCGATCGCTTGACTTATTGATAACCCATGGTTAGGGATTCGTTCGTCAAGGTCAAAGCTCAGAAACCTACCAACAAGATATCTTTGGAGTCTCAGGTCCAAGGATCATCCACGCAACCGTGACAATTGAATCGAGCTGGTTAACAGTGAGGTGATTACCATCCAGCGATTCATAGTCGGATCAGTTCAGTGAACTCATTCACCAATGAGCACCTATAGGTTCAGCATAGTGTCTCCACACAAGTGACTTATGGGATCAGTCACCCTCATCATATGAGCTGAAGTAACCTATACTAGTCTATCCGGATGTTCGATGTCCTATCTCAAACATCCTATGACTAGGAACAATTAAGAACATATGTTTATAAGTCTTCGGTCCCATAATTATGATCTCATCATAATCCGAAGACTATTGCACATGTTCATGGACTTCATCGTGATACGATAAACACAGATCGAATTAATTACACACAATGAATTATTGCCGTTTATTAATAATCTGAATAAGTACATAGTATCGGATTGGCTTTGAGACCATCTAATACTAACACTCGCCGCATCCTCCACATACCCAAACCACAACCCGTCACCATTACACTTGTACCAACACCTGCATATCTCCTACCCATACCCATTAACCCATCACAACCACCCACTTTCCCTAAACCCATTATCCCCTATACTACCACGCCTCCATTAAACCACCCTCCGCAAATCAACTATGCACCCCTCATGCCATCTAAACCACTACTACGCATGCCATTCCCTACATCACTTACCACAACCACTTACCCCATACAACCATCTAAACCACTGCTTCGCGTACCTTTCCCCACTTCACTCGCACCGACCACTTACCCCTCCACCATACAACCATCTAAACTCCTCATCCGCACCATGCCCTCACCAAATAACCCCACATCATCACCCGCATTCCAACCCCCCACACCATCTAAACCATTCACCAACCCCGCGGTGCTTAAATTATCACCTGGACCTTCCACGCTTGAAGAACATACGCTCCGGAGCGAGAGGATCTTCAACAAGGTCTTTCCTTAATCCACGATCAGAGACGGCCCATCACAACCGTCAGAGGAAGTACATAATGATGAGAGTGCACCAGGCACTCAGTATGACATGTTAAAACAATTAGATAGGACACCGATACGAATCTCTGTACTCGAGGTGATCAATAGATCCAAGACCCATCAGGAAGCTTTGATGGAGTACCTGCAGAAGGTAATCGTCAATGAAGACGTGCTGGTGGAAAAGATCACTCCACTGCTAGTTCCTCAAGGGGATCAACCCTCTATTTCATTCCATACTTCGGAACTAGCACCAGCAGCAGCCAGAAGCATGGCTCTGAGCATTACGGTCAATATTTGCAAGAAGGTTGTAGATGCATGTCTGGTTGACACAGGGGATTCAATAAATGTTCTATCACCAAAAACCCTTGAACTGTATGGTATACCCAAGGAGAAGTGGCTCCCTTCCCCTATTTCTGTTACGGCTTATGATAACTCTACATGTTCCCCTCTGGGAATGATCTACTTAAAAGTAGAGTTAGACCCTATATGTCATGCCGAGGTCGAGTTCCATGTCTTGGAGATCGACCCTTCTTTGAAGGCCTCATACGTACATTAAGTCCCTTGAGGCGATTCCCTCTACAAACCATCAATACCTCAAATTTTCATACAAGGGACACATTATTAAAGTCACGAGCATGCCAATTCTTGCTACTACTCATTCCTTGAATATCAAGCCAACTCCTCCACCTGGCCAACAACCTCTTTTGTCAGTATTACAGGTCTATTGTCCTATGGCCGATCCTTTGAAAGTTGTCACGCTTGTTCCTTAGTGTATGAGTACCCCTCGCTGGAAAATTATGATGAAAGGTGACTATCAGCCTAGAAAAGGCTTGGGCATGCAATTGTAGGGCAGAACTACGCCCATTAAAAACAGTCGAAGAACACCTAGTAATGGCCTAGGCTATAGGCCAAGAAGAGTGAGGCGCCACATTGTTCGGCAAAAAGAAGATGAAGATGGGCAGAAGGCCTGGGAAACAATGTCCACCCCATGTAAGGAAGGTCGGGATCCCTTGACGTGGACCGTGTATACACATTTCGTTAAGGGACCTATAATTAATCATGATGATAACACAGTAATCATCACTTCCCATTTTGACCTTTATAACATATATGGAAGGGACCTGGCCAGACATTGCTCAGAACTACTGACGTACCAGTCCTTGGAGGCTCTGCGGCCGATGAAAATGAGGAAATTCTAAGATCCAGAATGTGAATGTTACCGGTGGTTCGACCTGAGAGATATGTACATTGCACTGAACATACTATTCCTTGATCCTTTAGAGCCGAAGTGGCCGCCGCTGATAGACGAGCTGATTGAAGGGCCTGGTGCCATTCTTGATAACATAATTATGTTGTCCGAGGAAACAGATGAAGGGGAGCCAGATGACCCCTATGAAGCTGGTTATACCACCAATCTTCTTTGGAGGGGAACATATCCCTCTTACATTTTCACCCTCCACACTCTATTTTGTACCCTACTCCTGACCCCGACTTGATCGCGGGTCATCACTGAAGATATCCCACGGGCTCCGCCTATTATGGTTACTTTGTCCCCACGGGACCTTATTCCTCAACCCTCTCTCGATCTGGAGAGGATTTATGATTTAATTTAGGACATACTATTGCATGATCCCCCCAATCCTTTGGCCTTAGTGCCGCTTCCTCTATCTCATTCTCCTCCTATTCATATCCATTCTTGTTTCATGATTAACTCCTCTTTTCTCCAAAAAAAGACGTCAATTTAGCAACTTTTTCCTCCCAGATCCTCATTAAGGAAGCTTCCTACTTATCCGATTGTATCCCATCGCGTGGGTCATTCGGGCCGGATTCTCTTCTAGACTTATTATGCCCCTCCTCTCGGGAAGATTCTCCTGTATCATGTTATGTACCCCATGATTTTTATCCTTCTTCGTCCTCATTAGGTCAGAATAGGGAGTTTAGTGAAGTTAGGGAGTCTAGTTCTAGACAGGTTAATCAGGTTAAGAAGTTTAGGAAATCTAAGGGTAGGCGAATTCCAGATAGATACCTCCATGATCTAGCTTTCAAATGCCTTTCTTGTTCTCAGATCCCTCAGCTGTTAGATAATCATATTCAGATGCTAGAAGATTGTGAAGTTGATGAGTCGGTCGATGATGGATATAGGGTGTATGAACTGATACACGAGAAAGACCCCATTACTGAAAATGAAGAAGATGACGAGGACGCGGCTGAGGCATATGCCAGTGGAATGAGAAGATTTAATGAACTCTCAGCTGACGTAGAAGAGTCTACCAAAGAGATTAATCTAGGAACTACAGACAAACCTAAGGTTGTCCTCGTCAGTAAAAATCTTTCTGAAATAGATGAGGAGGCAGTGGTCCAAGTTCTTAGAGACTATAAGGACACTTTCCCCTGGAGCTATGAGGATATGCCGGGGTTAGACTCATCACTAGTGGAACATCGATTGACATTAAATGATGAAGCTAGCTCAGTTAAAAAAAAATTAAGGCGATTTCACCCACAAATGGCTTTAAAAATGAAGGAAGATGTCGATAAGCTGCATAAAGCCAAGTTTATTAGAGTTGTCCTCTATCCGCAATAGGTGGCTAACATAGTCTCGGTTATGAAAAAGGATGGGAAGGTCAGAATCTGTATTGACTTCCACGATTTAAACCGGGCGTGTCCTAAGGATGATTTTCCGCTGCCTCACATTGATGTACTCATCGATAACACAGCTGGGTATGAAACTCTATCATTTATGGATAGATTCTCATTATATAATCAGATTCGCTTAGCGGAAGATGATCAAGAGAAAACATCATTCACTACACCTTGGGGAACATATTGCTATGTTGTCATGCCTTTTCGACTGAAGAATGCTGGAGCCACTTATCAAAGGGCTGTGATGGCAATATTCCATGACATGATACACATCGATCTAGAAGTATATGTGGATGACCTGTTAGTAAAATCCAAGACTAAAGCTGAGCATGCCAAGGTTTTAGCAAGAGTTCTGGAAAGATCAAGAGAATATCAGTTGAAGATGAACCCCAAGAAATGTGTATTCGGGGTATCCTCAGGGAAATTACTTGGATTCATTGTCAGTAAATGGGGAATTGAGATTGATCCCAATAAAGCAAAAGCTCTCAGAGAAATGCCACTTCCTAAGAACTTGAAAGAGTTAAGAGGATTGATCGGGAGGTTGCAATTTATTTGCCGATTTGTCTCCCAACGATCACAAAGGAGTAAGCCATTTTACGAGCTTACCAAGACGGGAGTCAAATTCGATTGAGATGATAAGTGTCAGGAAGTATCTGACTCAAGAGCATTACGCGAATGAAAGATTATATCCACGCCGTAACTGTCGACAGAAAGGTTCCATGAGTGGGTTGCCGAACCCCAACACCTTTCAAGTTCATACAGTGTCGCTTGACACCCTACGTGATCGGAGGCCCGACCGAATTAGATGCGTAACATTAATTTCATAAAATAATTAGTTAATAGGCAATGTAAATTAATTAATTAAGTCCGTAAAGAGTTATTGGAGTTAATGAGCCATTAACTAGACTGATACTTGGTCATAAAGGATCACACGCATAAAGATTCTCAGGCGACCGGTCGAAAATGGAATTAATATTAAGTGCTTTTAGGAAAAACTGCCAAACGACTAAATATAAATATACGCTGAGAGGGTAGCTATGGCCAAGATGTAGAGCTGCACTAGCCATCCCCTTATGTCTCCTCTCTCTATCTCTGATGCTAGGGGCGCCGTCTTTTAGGCTTTGCATCACCGTCTTCTTTAGCTCCCATTTGATAGGAACCCATATGCATATAGCGGAGATTATCTCTAAAACAGGCGGCTTCTATGAGTGTTGCACCAAGCAAGGAACAGGGGAAATCCACCGTGAGGAGGATTTCATAGATACTACTAAAGGCATGGCATCTACATGGCTTATGATGTCACAACGTCGGAACCGATCGAACGCAAATCCGATTCTGCACAAAGTGATAGTCGATCACCGCTTTATCTTGTTTTGTTCATCGAAATGGACCGGGATCGATTTGTTTTAGCTAATTTTTGTTTCCGCTACATCGTCCATCCTACAGTAGAATCCTTGTACTTATATCAGAAGTTCCACTGTCTCTTTGTCCATTTCGATCTCTAAAATTTATAGTTCTAGATTATATTCCATTCATCATTCAATTTTTACTTCAGAGTTGTGATCATGGGATGATTACATACGATTAGATCGTTTGAATCTATTAAGAAATTGAATTTTTTGGCGATGTTTCATTATTCTTCATGTGATGAAGAAAAGCATTCTTACCAGAGCCGTTTTGAGGTTCTCGGTGACTGAGGAGGGTGACCCGGTGACCCTGGAGTGTCCAGGGACCGTCAATGGTCACTGCCGTTACCATGGCAGGTGCCGAGAGGGGCAGATGGCGGCAGGGCGACAGCCCTTTTATTCTCCCTCTTCTTTGTTTACACGAGAAGGGGGGGATCAAGTAATTCTCAGTCGCCCAGCCTGGCAATTTAGGGAAACACCTCAGACGCCCATCAAGCGCACAGCTCGGGCACAGCCGAAGTGGGCCCACCTAGGCTGCACGTCACGTGCGCATCCCATGCCCGAGCCATGCGATCGGTGGGGACTAAGGAGTTTCCTTTTGTCGCCCGATTAAGGGAATTGCCACCCTTCTTTTGGTTGTCAAACGGCCCTTGGAACAAGCTCAAAGGTTGTCTCCGGAGCACTATTTTTTGTTTTTTTGTAAGTGGCTTGATTGTTATTTTTGTTGTGAGGTAATTGGCATTTTGTTAAGGGTGGTTAGGACACGGATGATGTGGCGAATTCGCACCAAAGTTGTTTGCCGAAATATCACCCAAACTATTTGGTAATTCTGAGGAACTATTATAAAAATAGGAAACTCTAAACGAGCGGGTTGGTTTTGGTTCTTAAGCTTCTTGCTACATCGCGTCTGTTGTTCTCCTCTAGTTCTCGGTTGTTTTTGCTCTTCTCTTCCTCTCCAATTCTTCCCGCTCATCTCCTGCGCTCCAACGATGTCGAGACGAGCTAGAGGAACCGAGTCAGGTCCTCTCTTGCTAGGATTGGATTGTGACCGGCGCAAAGGGTGTAGCAATTTAGTGTCTGAGCCCCCTCAAGAAGCAATCCTACATATTCTACTGGAATGGCGTCCGAGGATCTTAGTTCTTTCAAGGCACTCCATTTGGAACTTCAGTAGCAACTCTCAGGTATGCTCAATTGCGTTTTTAATTTGGAATCCATATTACATCGCCAAGAATCTCATTATTCTTGCGAGGATTCTACTTCACGCGTCCCATTCTTCTGTCCTACATGCTTCGATTTCCCCAGTTATGACAGATCTATTAATCCGGCCATATGGAGATACAAAGCCAATTGTTAGATGAGTTGGCTTGTTTCATCCTTAGATGCTCATGGTTTTTTGAGTAAGTTGAAGCAGACATGAACTGATTTAGAGTACCAAATCGAATTTGAGTAGTTATCTGATAAGATTATTGGAGTCTCTGATAATCATCTTTTGGGAACCGTCCAGAGTGGGTTAAAAGATGATCTTTCTTGTGAGCTTAGATATTTTGAACCACAATCCCTATTGCAAGCCATGGAGATTGCACGTAGGAAGCAAAATACTTGTCCAAAAAGAAATTTGTGCATCCTCCAAGTTCTTTCTCTAATTCATTTTTGCATCCTTCTTCAAAACACTCAACCTCCATTGCTGCTCACCCATGCTACTTCTTCTACTCCTCCCTTCATGAAAATCACCCCTCAACAATTGCAGGAATGCAAATTGAAAGGGTTACATTATAATAGTGGTGACAAGTAGTTTAAAGACCTTGTATGTGAATCCCAAAAATTGTTCCTTGATGTTATTTCAGATGAGATTGAGGAGGACACCGGTGATCAAGATTTGATGGTAATGCTGATTTTTCTGAATTGAATTTGATCCAACCGACTATCTCTCCACATGTTGTTAATGATTTGGAATCCCCTAGTACTTTGTAAGTGATGGAAAATATTAACAGTTTGCATGTGCTTGTATTGATTGATATTGGAAGCACACATAATTTTGTAGACCTATCAGTGGTTCAATGATTGGGGCTTAAGGTTAGCACACAAGTTCAAGTACCTCTCAAGGTGGTTTCAAGAATATAATTTTGCCAAGGTATTGGCTATGAAGTCCAGCTTACAATTCAATCTCTCACCATTAGCTTGGACTTATTACTACTTGATCGTTTCGAATTGTGCGTCGTTAAACACATGAAAACGTTCAATCAAAATTTATCCGGCTCACTCAAATTCAATTTTGAAAATTAACAGTGGTGAGTCCAAGTCGATCCACAGGGAGATAGAATCTTAATTTTGAAAACTTTGGAGTTTAGTTATCTAAAAATAGATGAAAATTTAAGTGCACTAACTACTTATTCAAACTAACATTAAATTAACTATTGTTATCTAAAATCAGACTTACATAAATCAAACAAATCTCTTTTTCTTTTCTTTTATTTTTTTTAAATTAAACACAATCACAATTGAATAATAAACATAACTAAAAAATTATAACAACAAAATAACAATTATTGTTTAATTGTGTAAACCCTTAATTATCATAAATCAAATAACCTAATAAAACATCAATAACTAATAAAACATCAATAATCATCAACTAACTAACAACTAACTATAATTAAATAACCCATAACTATACTAGTGGGGGAAATAGAAAGAGCAACATAACAACAATATGTGGGTCTGCCGGTGCAGTGGACCACAAGGAAAAGGGGGGTGGCGCAGTGGACCACTGCTGGAGCTGGTGAATGCTGCCGGCTGGTTTGCTGCTGCAGGTGCTGGGGCACGTGGAGGAGCTTGGGAAGGGCTTCACTGCAGGTGCGCTGCTTTGCTGCCGCGTGGGAGCTTCATGTTGCTGGTTTGGACTTCTAGCATGCAGAGCAACGGCTTGGTGGATGCTTAACATGGAGAAGTTGGTGTAGTGCGTGGTGCTTCAGGAAAGGCAATGCATGGAGGAGGTGCTGGCAGCAGGGTGTGCGTAGCTGGAAGAAGCTGCTGGTGCACCAGGCCGGCAGCAAGCTTGCTGCAAGTTGCAGGGTTTGCAGGTGCTGCATGCAGGTGGAGGAAGCAACTGCTCGCCGTGTGGGGGTGTTGCTGGTGCGTGCAGTGAAGCCGTGGGTTGCTGCAGGTCGTGGAGGTTGTTGATGCAGCTGTTGGCTACGTCGAGGAGACCCAGCTGGTGGAGAACGCACAGGTGCTGGAAGAGCAAGCTTGGACGGCTGGCTGCACCACAGCTGCTGGATGCTGCAGGTTGCGGTGGAGAAGCTGTGGGTTGTTGAAGCTTGTGGACTTGCAGGAGGTTGCTGCGTGGAGACCGGCGGTGCTGGAGAAGAGATCGAGAAAGAAAGAACAGAGGGAGAGAAAAAGGAAGAAGGGACTGAGAGAGATCGTGTGGGAGCCTGAGAGAGGGAGAGGGATGCTGGGAAACGGTGGGATAATCGGGAAAAGGGAGAGAAAGAGAGACCGAGAGGGGGAGAAAATTTCGTGGGAAGGAGAGAAAATAAGGGAGAGAAATAATCGGAGAGAGGGATAGAGGGATGCTGGAGAGAAGAAGAGAGCCCGGAGAGAGGGAGAGAAAATAGAAGAGAGAGGGCTGCTGGAAGAGAGGTTTGGAAAAGAAGAGGAGAGGGCTGCGGAGAGAAGGTTGGAAAAGGAAGAGGAGGCTGGGAAAAAATAAAAATAATCGAGAGAGAACCGGGGAGCTGGAGGAAGAGAAAGAGGAGAGGAGAGATTTATAGAGAGGAGAAGGAGTAGCTGGCTGGAGAGGAGGAGAGGCTGCCAGGTTTGAGTTGGAAAAGGAGGAGGATATGTGGGAGACTTGGAGAAGGGACAGGATTTGGATCAGGAGAGGAAGAGGAAACTGGAAAAGAAATAGGATTCGACTTTCTAAAACGAGAAAGAGAGAGAGAGAGAGGATTTTTAAAATAAAGGAAGGGATGTGTTTAGGAAATTGGAGAGACGGAAGGAAATAGTGGGTTTTGGGAAACTCCAGCGAAGGAAGGAATCAAATTGCATTTTTATCCCTGTTTTAGTTGAAATCCGCACACTGGACCTCCCCCAAATTTTCGAAAACTCCACCAGCTGCACTGCATCATCGGCATGTCCTGTTCACACAAAATAAATATAATTTAGCGCATTATCATAAAAATATCATCATATTTATTTATTTCGTCTCGGTTTTGTCGAAAAACCGCAAATGCGCTATACTCCTTTGATCACATGAAATGACGATGTTTTTAAGTCAGAATTTGATGAAATTGGTACCGTTGGACTTGTTACACAATTATCTATCATTTCATGTAATTTTGCAGATAAAAACATGAGTATGATGCATATGGTTGCCCTTAAATGATCAATTTAACACTTTATCACACCCCCCAACTTACCCATTGCTAGTCCCTTAGCAATGCAAATAAGGAAATGTTAGGACAAATAATGAATTATCATGCTTCATTTGTAGTATCTTTCACAATCAATTTAAGTGGTAGCCGTTTGGTTGAGCTAAAAAGTTTTCATATCCCACAATATTTTGATTCAGACAGGTGATTGTGCATGAAATTTGACACACTTAGAACTCGTTTCCGACCTTTCTGGTATATTCTTGCCTTTACTACCCTTTAGATCATACTACTTGGGGAGGAGAAGAGAATAAAAGATTTCCCAATCAGTCAGTGAGGACCGTCTTTCAGTTCCCGTCCCAACTCAGCACTTTTCACGACTAGGTCATGTTTTTGTTACAATGGACTTTTTAGCGTGGCGTTTTCTTTCATTTCATTGTACTTTTGCTTTTGAGAGTGCGTACTTTTTGCCACTATCTTTGAATTGCCTGAGGGGAGGTGCGTACTTTTTGCCACCTACCTTCCTTTAGCTCTTTTAACGCCTTCTATCACCTTTAGTGTTTACAGCTGTCCATTTTTAAATGACCGCCTCTTTTAGAGTGCTGAGTGGGACAGTCCCCTATTACGAATCCTACACATTCCTTTCGTTCAACCTAAAAGAAAAATAAGAATAAGTAGTCTTATCCTTAAGGTTAATTCCAGCAATTCTATACTTTTAAGATCTTTCATTTATTCTAAGTTGCCGTGTGTGTGTGAAAATCATCCTGCCATTGATTTTTGTAAAGTGGGATATTTAAACTTTAAAGGCTCTTTAACTAATGTGACTAACAGAAAACTGATTTGTTTAAGATTTACTTAATGAGACATGATTTTCATGCAATTTTCATAGGATGTGAGAAGAAGTTTTAAAAATTTGACCATTTTTCAGTGAAAGGTATCAGTTTTCTTCAAAAGATTTCCAATAAATGCATATCAAATTGATTGTCCCACCCCCCAACTTGATTGACATTGTCCTCAATGGCATAAAAGATATGGAAAACATGTCAGCCAGAAGAGAATTTGTGAAGGAGCGAAACAACCTGTAATGAAGATGATGCGACGTACCCACGGCGATTGCTGCTCAGGAACCTAAAAGGAAAGAAATACAAAAACTGAAATAAAATGTTGGGTTGCCTCCCAACAAGCGCTAAGTTTATCGTCTTCAGCCAGACGGAATGTGCATACTATCCAATGCCTACTAGCACAAATTTCAATGCATGCATTTTGAAGTTTGTTGGTTGGGGTGCACTCAGCATTACAAGTAGCTGATGACTCAGACTGTTATCATTGAGGTTCCAGAGAAAATAATTTTTCAACATGGTCAATGAGATATTGGTTTTACTTGATTCGTCGGCCATGTCAACTACGTACCCTGCTTCTTGTCCTTGACTAAATTGAAGGACTTGATTCTCGATAAAAAGATCAAAAGTTCCCAGAATGATGGGCCATTGATTCAATGTAGGGGATGATCCAATGTCGAAGATGGGGAAATCAGCAAATATGTGGCTCCTATCCATCTGAATAAGAGTATCTTGGATCATGTCATGTGGCTGCTTAATGAAATGATCAATTGACTGCAAAGCAACCGACGTGCACTTTAATTTGTGGATTCCAAATTTCTCAAAGATAGAGACTGAGAACAGGTTCGGTTTGGTCTCAAATTTCAATAAAATCCAGTAAAGATTGATGTTATCGATATTGTAAGAATTGAGTTGGGCAACACAGTGAGTTTCTTTGAGAAAATGGCTGTTGATGTGGACTTGGCCCAATAATTCCATCACCTCCTTGAGTCGGGCCAGCTTTTGGAGGCTATTGGGCTTAGATTCTCTAATACTCGGGAAACAGATCATAGGTAGGTGAATATCTGGGCTCTCACTAGAATCCTTCTCGTCTTCTTCATCTCCCCCCAACTTACCCTCAATGGGCTCTTCTTGATGATTAGCTAAGTCTATGGCTTCAGTTTTTTCTTGATGTAATTCCTCAAGATTATCCACTTTCTGATCCATTGGGAAGAAGAAATATTTAAGATCCGGACCATCATGTGTATTTAATTCCTCTGTGGGAAATAGAAAGTGTTCAAAGTCCAGCTCAATATCCAGCAAATCACTCATTTGTCCTTCTCCTTTTTCCTTCAAGCTCACCTCAAGAGAGATAGGTGTGATCGTGACTGGTTTTTCATCTTCTCTCTATCCACCGGGTATATATCTTCTAGAGTATCCACTTTCTCTATTGGGAAGAAAAAATATTCGAGGTTCGGACTAGCATGCATATTGACTTCCACGGTGGGGAATATGAAGTGTTCAAAATCCGGATTAACCTCTAAAAGATCACTCACTTCCCCTTCTCCTTTTCTATCACTTAAGCTTTCCTCAGGACAGACAGGTATGATCATGGAGGCATCTTGTTGACCAGTCTCATGATTTTTCATAGATTGATACATGCTAGCATTCCCTATTCTCACCTGATGTGACTCCGTAAGATTCTCTCCATTTTCGAGATCAGGCATGATGTGACCATTGCGGGATTGAACGATATCAAGTTGAATTTGTGAGTTGATTTGTTGATCAAAATCAGGTGAAAAAGATTGCAGATTTTCAATGGGCTTGCTAAGCACTTCTTCTAAATCCATCCTTAGATTAGTTTCAGTCAAACAGTCAACTAAGGCATGCATTCTACCAATGGTTTGTTGTTGGGCCAAGACTATTTGTTCAAGTTGCATGAATTGATCATCTTGAGAATGCGGATAACTGGGCTGATAATCAGACTGCGAAGAATATGTCGAATAATTTGATTGGAAGCAAGGTGGACAAGAGCTTGTGGACAATGGATAATCGGAGTGTCCATGATTGTGGGCCAAACCACCAGAGTAGACTTGGAATTGGGGTCAATCCGAGAAGTCTTGGATAGCTAGACTTGGAGCTTGGGCCTGGTGAGGTGGAAATTGAAGAGCAGGTGGGGTATCATAATGGTCCTGATTGGCCCAAACGGGACATCTTTCTTGATAGGTATATGATTGTGTGGGATATGAGGACGGTTCTGGGCCCAAAGCTAGAAATTGATCAATTGTGTGGGCCAACTTGTCTAGCTTAGCTAATCTGTGAGCCAAATCCATATTAGGTGGTGGAGGGAAAGGTGTGATGGTATTAAGACATGGGCCAAGAAATTGGTTCATTTGAGTCCACTCCATGCTGAAAATCTTTTTATTTTTTATTTTTATCTTTTTATTAATGAAGCAAACAAGTTATCACACAATTATTCCTAAGACAACTATGGTTAAACTAGCCTACATGATGTGTTTCTCACAAATTAATCTAGGTTTAATTCAAGTCCACCCTCACAATTATCAATCGGCCAGGTAAGAGGTGGGGTGGTGGGAGGTTCCCCCTACTTTCGTAGGGACCTAATTAAAGAACCACCGACCCACTTAGGCGTTTGCCATTGGACCTCTAGCCTTAGACACCGGTCTCCAAAAGTGATAGTGGGCTCAAGCTAGACCCAAATCTCATTGTGAACCCTAAATTGAATTCCTACTCACTTTTAATGGGCTTGGGTTAGTGAAAGAGTGCAAGGGATAGTTGTTTTTAGGCCAAGGAAGGGTAGTCAAATCCCCACCTTATTTTGTTAATGGACTTGCCCTTAAGATATTTTTATGTGAAATGCACAACTAATTCAAACAAGGGGTTCTATGCAATCATGGAAATGCATGAACATGGTATTTAAGGAAGGTAGAAATCTCACCTTGTCCCCTGCACTCTTCAACAAAATGGAAATTTACAAGAAAGGAAACAGTCTAAAAATGCAGTCCTAAATGATGCATGACCTAACATGGAAGGTTTCTAATCTTGGAGATGGAGATTTTTAAATTTGGATGTTCTTCTTTTTGTTATTTTTTTAGTTAATGAAAACATATCTAAACTAGAAACTACAAAAATAGAAACTAACTAAAGTCAGGAAATTGAAACATAAAAAGTTGGAACACACTTACCATGATTTCGCTTTTCTTTTTTTTCTTTTTTTTCAATATACCAGTAAAAATAAGAAAATAAAGTTAGCTAAAGATTAATTACACTAAATCCAAGATAATCAAAATTAAAAATCTAACTCCCCGGCAACGGCGCCAAAAATTGATCGTTTCGAATTGTGCGTCGTTAAACACATGAAAACGTTCAATCTAAATTTATCCGGCTCACTCAAATTCAATTTTGAAAATTAACAGTGGTGAGTCCGAGTCGATCCACAGGGAGATAGAATCTTAATTTTGAAAACTTTGGAGTTTAGTTATCTAAAAATAGATGAAAATTTAAGTGCACTAACTACTTATTCAAACTAACATTAAATTAACTATTGTTATCTAAAATCAGAATTACATAAATCAAACAAATCTCTTTTTCTTTTCTTTTCTTTTTTTTAAATTAAACACAATCACAATTGAATAATAAACACAACTAAAAAATTATAACAACAAAATAACAATTATTGTTTAATTGTGTAAACCCTTAATTATCATAAATCAAATAACCTAATAAAACATCAATAACTAATAAAACATCAATAATCATCAACTAACTAACAACTAACTATAATTAAATAACCCAAAACTATACTAGTGGGGGAAATAGAAAGAGCAACACAACAACAATATGTGGGTCTGCCGGTGCAGTGGACCACAAGGAAAAGGGGGGTGGCGCAGTGGACCACTGCTGGAGCTGGTGAATGCTGCCGGCTGGTTTGCTGCTGCAGGTGCTGGGGCACGTGGAGGAGCTTGGGAAGGGCTTCACTGCAGGTGCGCTGCTTTGCTGCCGCGTGGGAGCTTCATGTTGCTGGTTTGGACTTCTAGCATGCAGAGCAACGGCTTGGTGGATGCTTAACATGGAGAAGTTGGTGTAGTGCGTGGTGCTTCAGGAAAGGCAATGCATGGAGGAGGTGCTGGCAGCAGGGTGTGCGTAGCTGGAAGAAGCTGCTGGTGCACCAGGCCGGCAGCAAGCTTGCTGCAAGTTGCAGGGTTTGCAGGTGCTGCATGCAGGTGGAGGAAGCAGCTGCTCGCCGTGTGGGGGTGTTGCTGGTGCGTGCAGTGAAGCCGTGGGTTGCTGCAGGTCGTGGAGGTTGTTGATGCAGCTGTTGGCTACGTGGAGGAGACCCAGCTGGTGGAGAACGCACAGGTGCTGGAAGAGCATGCTTGGACGGCTGGCTGCACCACAGCTGCTGGATGCTGCAGGTTGCGGTGGAGAAGCTGTGGGTTGTTGAAGCTTGTGGACTTGCAGGAGGTTGCTGCGTGGAGACAGGCGGTGCTGGAGAAGAGATCGAGAAAGAAAGAACAGAGGGAGAGAAAAAGGAAGAAGGGACTGAGAGAGATCGTGTGGGAGCCTGAGAGAGGGAGAGGGATGCTGGGAAACGGTGGGATAACCGGGAAAAGGGAGAGAAAGAGAGACCGAGAGGGGGAGAAAATTTCGTGGGAAGGAGAGAAAATAAGGGAGAGAAATAATCGGAGAGAGGGATAGAGGGATGCTGGAGAGAAGAAGAGAGCCCGGAGAGAGGGAGAGAAAATAGAAGAGAGAGGGCTGCGGGAAGAGAGGTTTGGAAAAGAAGAGGAGAGGGCTGCGGAGAGAAGGTTGGAAAAGGAAGAGGAGGCTGGGAAAAAATAAAAAAAACCGAGAGAGAACCGGGGAGCTGGAGGAAGAGAAAGAGGAGAGGAGAGATTTATAGAGAGGAGAAGGAGTAGCCGGCTGGAGAGGAGGAGAGGCTGCCAGGTTTGAGTTGGAAGAGGAAACTAGAAAAAAATATGATTCGACTTTCTAAAACGAGAAAGAGAGAGAGAGAGAGGATTTTTAAAATAAAGGAAGTGATGTGTTTAGGAAATTGGAGAGACGGAAGGAAATAGTGGGTTTTGGGAAACTCCAGCGAAGGAAGGAATCAAATTGCATTTTTATCCCTATTTTAGTTGAAATCCGCACACTGGACCTCTCCCAAATTTTCGAAAACTCCACCAGCTGCACTGCATCATCGGCATGTCCTGTTCACACAAAATAAATATAATTTAGCGCATTATCATAAAAATATCATCATATTTATTCATTTCGTCTCGGTTTTGTCGAAAAACCGCAAATGCGCTACACTCCTTTGATCACATGAAATGACGATGTTTTTAAGTCAGAATTTGATGAAATTGGTACCGTTGGACTTGTTACACAATTATATATGATTTCATGCTATTTTGCAGATAAAAACATGAGTATGATGCATATGGTTGCCCTTAAATGATCAATTTAACACTTTATCACTACTCCCTCTGGGAGGCTTTGATATTGTCTAGGGAGCTACTTGGTTACGAGTATGTACGTGCTGAAAATTTGCTCGTGTGATTAATGTGATAAACTAGGTTGTTTAGGGTAAATTAAGCTATTAAAAAAAATGCAACTAAGGTGCTTGTGATCGCCAGAAACTTTTAACTAAAAAGCTTCAAAAGAGTTTGATCGCTTACCTGTTTAAACGCGGAAGAATGAATCCTTGGTTCCCCTCCTTCAGCCGGCTGAAGAAAGAGAGCCTCTTTATTCTTTCGTTCTTACTATTGAATGTTGAGGATCGTCCAGAAGTGCTCCTGGCTTTGCTTGATTTCCCTCTTTTTGATTCTTGTTGTTGTTGTTGAATGCAGCAGAGACAGAGAAACAAAAAATAAATAAAGAAGAAATAGTGATGAGAATCTAAATAGAAATAATACCAAAGCTAACTATGATTATAAACATGTTTAAACAGCAACTCACTTGTTTTAAATGACTTTGAAACCCCTTTAGAACAGATGGTTTTGGAAAGTTAATGAGGTGGTGTGTGTTGCATGCAGTGAATATGAGAGAATGAAGCTAAAGAATGTAAATGAAATTCGAATATGAAAAACTTATGCCCGGTCCAGTTGGTTGAAGCTTTGGAGAGATGAAGATCTTGAAGAAGGATGCCGACTTCTGGAAATGGCAGCGCTCCGGCGTGGTTGCTCCGATCTTCAAATTGCTATAACGCTGAGGCTCTATAATTCTCTCTCTTTTTTTTCTTTTTTTCTTTTTTTTAACTCCTTGAGATGCAAGGTATTTATAGGCATTTTCTGCGTTCGCGATTAACATAGAAAAATCTCGGATTTATCTACCTTAATCGACAGATAATTACTGATTAATTCATCTTTATCTGTAATTATCTAAAACGCGTCCACCTTAACTGACGCCTTTTAGATTAAATAAGATAAGGATAAATATCCGGGAAAACTTATCTTTATCTTTATTAGCTAAAACGCGTCCATCTCGGTAGACGTCTTTTACCCTAATTAAGATAAGGATAAACATCCGGAAGAGAAGTTAAAACAGCTTAGGAAACCTAAAAAGCGTCGACCTTCACAGACGCCTTTTAGCTAATAAATCAATTAATTAAAATTCAAATTTAAACGGTAAAATAAGAATAAACTCTAAATGACGTCTACATGAGTCGACGCCTTTTAGGATTCTTCATATTTTAACTGAAATTTGAGCTAAAATCAATTTAATTGATTAACTTAAATATGTCTGTTAAACCCGACACTCAAAAATATTAATAAAAATTAATTAATGATTAATTATCAGACCATTCTGAGGCATTATTATATGATATGAAATTTACTCAAAATGACGTCAAAATTAGCGTGTCTACAGCTGCCTCACCTTGGCATCGTCTTTGCAAGGGAGTGAAATGGAATGGAATGTACTGAAAAGGTGATGCCAAGGTGTGATGAGACACGCTCTTAACATCACATGATTGGAATTTTTCTCGAAATCATCAATGAAGATAGCTTAATGAGATCAATGGAATCAATCCTGTCTGGATGAGGTAGACAAGGAAATAAAATAAAGTCGATCAACCTCCTCTGAGTGGGAAGTACCCCAGGTCATAGACACTGTAGGTTTCATCATGGGGAGCGTTTGCCAGCCAATGTGGACGTGCTGCAGCCATGATGGATCTTAAAAGAAAACAAGAATATTGGATAAAGAATCCAATTAAGGATAGAATTCCAATGATATCTTCAAGCGAACCTCAAAGATAATCAAGATACTCAATTCAGAATGGAATATTTCATATCATGTTTTGAAATTGTTTGATTAATGGTCTGAAACTTAATCAATAATTAATCCTTATCACAATGATTTCAAAGTCCTACATGATGCATGCTGGGCTAAAAGAAAAATATAAAGTCAAATAAAATATAAATTAATCAAGGATAATATTGTTAAATTGTCATTAATGAGTCAAGATACCAATTCTTGTAATCCAGTGCTAAGCCGAAGCTCGTTTATCCACGCACCGTTTCACAAAAGTGGAACCATCGTCCTCACTAATTAACAATCAAACGACCTATCCATGCGATTAAGAATCCTCTGGAATTATCACTGTTTTTATTGAAGGGGAACTCAAATTCCAGTTTCATCAAAAACACAAGGTCCTTGATATGCTCTAATAAATATTTAACATATAGTAATGCGAATGCACAATAATTACATGAAAAGAGTACAAGGATAGAGATAACCGTCTTTTTAGCCACGGTCAGGACTTCTTGAACTCCCACAGTGGGATCTTCTTGATGTTTTCCAGCTTTCTTGAATTTTCTTGAATTTTAGAAACAGGTTTCTGGCTGTTCTCTATTCGGATTCCAACTCTATCAATGCCTTGTGTCCTGTATACAACTTGAACAAACATGTTAAGTATCTGTTTAGGCTTAGCCCCTTGCCTGACCAAATAAATGGTCAATCAATCTTTTCTTCAATAAATGGTCAAGGGGCATGGCCTTTATTAACAAAGGTAATAAGAATAATCAAACTTAAGCAAAGATGCAACATACAAGCAGACAGATACTCACTGAAAATAAAAGAAATGAAACACACTAAGTGCAACAAGAAGATGCTAATTGAAATATTTTTGTTGTTTTGAAATATTCATTTTTGTTTGGGGTTTTGAAATATATATATCTTTTTTTTTTAATTTTGATATATGTACTTTTTTTTTTGAATTTTTGACATGTATTTTTTTTTTTGAATTTTTGAAACATATGTATTTTTTTTGGATTTTTTTGATTTTTGAAAGCATGTATTTTTTTGGATTTTTGACTTATGTATTTTTTTTAAAATTTTTGACTTATGTAAATTTTTTTGGGTTTTTGACTAAGAGATCAGCATGGTACTTAGATCAAAAGATCATATTCATTTATTAACTTCATTTCCAAATTATTCTTAACAACTCAACTTAAACCCATCGTGTTTGAATTTGTGTTTCCATTCGTGATCCCATTTGATGATTTGACCCTTAGTCAATCTAAACCATTCCTTAAGTTTGGAGTACATCTCTTTAGAAAAGAAAAGAAGAATAAGTTTAGAAAGCCCATGAGAAGGTTCCGGAGACTTAAAAAGATGTCCTTTTCCTACCCTAATATCCGTTGGGGTTCGGTCATTTCTTTCCGGGGTATTTATCGACCTTGCGTTCCCTTTTTGTTTCATTTCATGGCCTCAATGTAACGTTTGTAATGTAACGGCCTTTCGATTTGACATTTGGCTTTTTGCCTTGCTTTTCTACTCTTTTTCTTTTCTTCGGGACGGATCTCCCCCTTTTTTTTTATGACGGCCTCCTACTAAGATGGCGGGTATTCTTGGTAATCTATTCTAAGTCTCGTTCCGACATCATGGGCCGAGTTTAAAACAGAATTTTTGTTTAAAAAAAATGATTTGTACTTTGCACTTTCGGTCAAGCTTTCAATATTCTTTAGGACTTGTCATCTCTTGTTACTCACGAATCAAACGTGTCAGTGTGTGCTGTAATGGGCTTGAAGTTAAATTATCCAGACTGATAAGGAAATTTGAGCTTATAAACTTTCTGATTCCAATGGTCTTTGTACCATACTGATCGACTCTTTAACCTAAGGGTAGTATTTCTTAAGATGTAAACCATTCCAGGAATGTTTTAACTCTTCTCCTTCTGCATTAACAAGACGATAAGCATTACCAGGAAAAGCGTGTGATACAACATAAGGTCCCTCCCAGTTGGGTTGGAGCTTAGAACGCGGACCACCAGGTTTTATAAAAATTCTTTTGACAACCATTTCACCGACTTTGAACTTACGTTCAATGACTTTTTTTTGATAAAAACGTGCTAGTCTATTTTGATAAACTTTTGCATGATTGGCAGCTGACCATCTTTTCTCGTCTAAAAGTTCCAATTGAGCAAGGAGTGCTGAACGATGTTCATCAATGGAAAATTCCTTATTCAATTGTACTCTTAATGACGGTATAAGGATCTCATATGGAACTACCGCCTCCATTCCAAATGTTAAGGAATAAGGAGTTTGTCCAGTAGGCGTGCGGATTGAAGTTCGGTAGGCCCATAGAGCCTCAACCAATTTTTCTGGCCAATCTGAGAATTTGTTAGATTTACACGTCTTTTTGATAATTTTTATCAAAGTCTTATTTGTTGCCTCTGCTTGGCCATTGCCTTGCGGATAATAAGGAGATGAATGATGCAATGCAATTTTATACCTGTTACAGAGATCTTTCAATTCCTGTGACACGAACTGCGGTCCGTTGTCGGTGACGATGGTGCTTGGAATTCCAAATCGGGTGATGATGTTCTTCATGATGAATTTGCAGACGGTTGATGCTTTGATCTCCACGTACGCTTCAACTTCTGCCCACTTGGTGAAGTATTCCGTTGCCGTGAGAATGAAAGATTTTTGCTTGATGCCGGAATCTGGGTTACCAAGAGGTCCAATAATGTCGAAAGCCCACATGGAGAAAGGCCATGGGGAAGAAACAAGATGGAGTGAAGATGCAGGAGAATGAATTTTGTCGGTGTGAAGTTGACACTTAGCACACCTACGGACAAATCCTACACAATCTTCTTCCATGGTTGGCCAATAAAATCCTTGTCTAAGGATCTTCTTTGCTAGCATCTGTCCATTGACATGACCACCACAAACTCCACTATGAGCTCCTTCCATAACGTTCCAAAGCTCATCTTCGTCTAGACATCTCAGAAGAACTCCATCAAAACCTCTCTTATACAATGCTCCCCCAACTAGGGTGTATCGTTGAGCGATTCTCCTGATAGCTCTCTTCTCTTCAGTTGTAGCTTCCTCAGGATACGATTGATCTTCACAATATTTTGCAATTTCATAATACCATGGCTTCTGTTCATCATCCATCTCTTCCAACAGCTCCATCAACATGATTTCTCTTTTCTCAATGATATCTCCGTCTTTGACTTTCTTCAGAAATTTCTCCTTAGTTCTAAGGAATGAAGGGTCTTTCACGGCGGGTGAAAGACGCCTATGAACTATGATTGATTCAGATTGTTTGCTGATTGGAAAATCAAGAGAAGATGCGAGTGAAGCTAGAGCGTCAGCTAAGATGTTTTGATTCCTAGGGACATGGACAAAGATCAATTTCGTGAAAAGCTTTGAGTAAGCAGAAGTAAGCTCTTGATAAGGCTTGAGCTTGGGATCGAGAGTTCGATACTTGGTCAGCACTTGGCGAAGAATTAATTGGCTATCACCTACGATCCTGAGTTTGGTAGCACCATGGAAATGAGCAGCCTCGAGACCAGCAAGAAGTGCCTCGTATTCAGCTATATTGTTGGTAACTGGAAAGTCAAGCTGAAAGGCTTGTGGAATGGTGATACCTTCAGGTGATAACAGAACAATACCGATCCCTTTTCCATGAGAATTCAGAGCTCCGTCAAAATGCAGAGTCCACATATCATCTCTGATTTGATTTACGGACATCAGTTCCTCATCCGGAAACTCTGATCGCACTGGATCAAATCGAGGAAGGGGATGATGAGCAAGATGTTCTGCTATGGCATAGCCTTTGATCGCTTTCTGCTGGATGTAAATGATGTCAAATTGAGATAGAAAGCTTTGCCATCGCGCTAACCTATCAGTAAGAACAGATTTCTCCAGGAGGAATTTGATCGGATTCATCCTAGCGATGAGATGGACTTCATGGGCCAGAAAATAATGCTTTAGTTTCTGAACAACCCAGACCAATGCTGCACATGTTTTCTCCATCGCCGTATATCTCTGTTCAGCGGGGTTGAGAAGTTTAGAGAGATAATAGGCTGCCCTCTCTTTTCCTTCTTCATCTTCTTGTGCTAAGACAGCCCCCACTGCATCATCCAGGACTGAAATGTAAAGTATCAATGGTTTGCCTGGAGATGGTGGTCTCAAAACAGGAGGATTTGCTAAATAGTCCTTTAATCCATCGAATGCCTCCTGACACTTATCGTCCCAATCGAATTTGACTCCCGGTTTGGTAAGCTCGTAAAACGGCTTACACCTTTGTGAGTGCTGGGAGACAAAACGGCGAATAAATTGTAACCTTCCGATTAATCCTCTCAATTCTTTCAAGTTTTTAGGAGGTGGCATTTCTCTAATAGCCTTCGCCTTGTTAGGATCGATCTCAATTCCCCGTTTGCTGACGATAAATCCAAGCAACTTTCCTGAAGATACCCCGAATACACATTTCTTGGGGTTCATCTTTAACTGATATTCTCTCGATCTTTCTAACACCCTCGCCAAAACTTTGGCGTGCTCAGCCTTTGTTTTCGATTTAACCAATAAGTCATCCACATACACTTCTAAATCTATGTGCATCATGTCATGAAATATTGCCATCATAGCTCTTTGATAAGTGGCTCCAGCATTCTTCAATCCAAATGGCATGACTACATAACAATATGTTCCCCAAGGTGTAGTGAACGACGTTTTCTCTTGATCCTCTTCTGCCAGCTTGATCTGATTATATCCTGAAAATCCGTCCATGAATGATAACGTCTCATAGCCAGCGGTGTTATCGATGAGTACATCAATATGAGGCAATGGAAAATCATCTTTAGGACACGCCCGATTTAAATCGCGGAAGTCAATGCAAATTCTGACCTTTCCGTCTTTCTTCATAACCGGGACTATATTGGCCACCCATTGTGGATAAAGGACAACTCTAATAAATTTGGCTTTATGCAACTTATCGACCTCTTCCTTCATCTTTAGAGCCATTTGTGGGTGGAATCGCCTTAATTTCTGTTTGACAGGGCTAGCTCCTTCCTTCAATGTCAATCTGTGTTCAACTAAAGATGAGTCTAACCCCGGCATATCTTCATAACTCCAGGCGAAAGTGTCCTTATAGTCCTTGAGTACTTGTACCATTGCGTTTTCATCCTCTGTAGAAAGATTTTTACTGACGAGGACAACCTTAGGTTCGTCTTCAGTCCCTAAATTAATTTCTTTGGTAGGCTCTTCTACGGCAGCTGAGGGTTCATCAAATCTCTTCACTCCACTGGCATATGCCTCAGCCGCGTCCTCGTCATCTTCCTCAATGGGGTCCTTTTCATGTACCAATTCATATACTCCGTACCCATCATTGACTGACTCATCGTCTATGCAATCTTCTGGCATCTGAATCGGATTTTCTAAAAACTGAGGGATCAAAGAGCAAGAAGAGCACTTATCAGCTAAGTCCTGGAGGTATCTATCTAGAATTTGCCTACCCTTAGGCTTCCTAGACTTCCTAACCTGACTAGACTGCCTAACTTCACTATCATAACCTAAGGAAGACGAAGCAGGATGAAAATCCTGGGATACAAGAGGAAATACAAGAGAATCCTCCCGAGGGGAGGGACAGAGTAAATCTAGAAGAGAATCTTGACCGAAGGACCCGCGCGGCGGGGTGCAATCGGACAAGTAAGATGTTTCCTCAACGAGGATTTGGGAAGAATTTGTTGCCAAATTGGCGTTTTTTTTTTGGAAAATGAAAGAATTAAACATAAAGCAGGAATGAATAAAAATGGGAGGAGAATCAGATGGAGGAAGTGGCACCAAGGCCAGAGGATTAGGGGGATCATATAGTAATATGTCCCAGATCAGATCATACAACCTCTCTAGATCGAGAGGAGGTTGTGATATAATGTCCCGAGGGGACAGAGTAATCATGACGGGCGGAGCCCGTGGAATATCTTGAATTATGACCCGCGACCAAGTCGGGGTCAAAAGTAGTGTGCGAAAAAGAGTATGGAGCATGAAGACATGTGAAGGATATGTCCCCCTCCAGAGCAGATCTGTTGTATAACCAGCTTCATAGGGGTCATCTGGTTCCCCTTCATCAGTCTCTTCGGACAGCAGTATCCGCTTGTCAAATATAGCACCAGGGATTTCAATTAATTCATCAATCTGTGGCGGCCACTTAGGTTCTGCAGGATCCAAGAATAGTCTGTTCAGTGCAATATACAGGTCCCTGAGGTCGAACCATCTGTACCATTCACATTCGGGATCATCAAATTTCCTCCTTTTCATAGGCCGCAGAGCCTCCAAGGATTGGTACGTAAGCAGTTCAGAACAATGTCTGGCCAAGTCCCTCCCATATATATCATGGAAGTCAAAACAGGAAGTAATGACTACCGTATTATCATAGCTAAGTATGGGCCCTTTCACAAAGTGCGTACACAGGGTCCATGTTAAGGGATCTCGGCCTTCTTTGACTGGCGTAGACATTGCCTCCCAGATCTTCGGGCCTTCTTCGATCTCTGCTTTCTGAACTGGATCTTGTTTCAGTTTTATTGGCCTATAGCCCAGACCACTTCCAGGTGCTGCTCGATGATTTCTGACAGGAGTGGTCCTGCCTTGCAATTGTGTGCCCAGACCTTTCCCAGGCTCGTAGCCGTTCTTCATCATGATCCTCCATCCTGGGGTACTCATGCACTTCCCCCTTTTGATAGCATCTAATGGATATGGAGAAATAGTAGCGGCTTTCAGAGGATCAGCCACTGGACGGTAGACCTGTAATACCGACAGAAAAGGTTGTCGGCCAGGTAAAACAGCAGATTTGATGTTCAAGGAATGAGCAGCAGCAAGGATTGGCATGCTCGTTACTTTAATTATTCGTCCTTTGTAAGGAAATTTGAGGCATTGATGATTCGTAGAAGGAATCGCCTCGAGAGTTTTAATATAAGGACGGCCTAAAATGGCATTTATGGAAGGGTCGATTTCCAGGATGTGAAATTCGACCTCTGCATGACTTACAGGGCCCAGCTCCACCTTTAAATAAACCATTCCCAGAGGGGAACGGGTAGAATTGTCATATGCTGTTACTGATATGGGGCTGGGCAGCCATTTATCTTTGGGCACACCGCACAGCTCTAGGGTCTTCGGAGGTAGAACATTGATCGAAGCCCCTGTGTCGACCAGGCATGCATCCACGGCCTTCTTACAGATATTAACCGTGATGCTCAGGGCCATGCTTCTGGCTGCCGGCGGTGCTAGTTCCGATGTATGAAATGTTATAGAGGGCTGATCCCCCTGAGGAACTAGTAGTGCTGCAATCTTCTCTACCGGCACATCTTCATTGACCATCACCTTCTGCATATATTCCATCAAAGCTTCTTGGTGAATCTTAGATCTTTTGATCAGTTCGAGTATAGTAATCCGTGCCGGTGTCCGATCCAGGTGTTTCAACAGGTCATATTGAGTGCCTGGTGCACTCTCTTCATTGTGGGCTTCCTCAGTCGGCTGTGATGGGCCGTCTCTGACTGTGGACTGAGGAAAGACCTTGTTGAAAATCCTGCCACTCCGGAGTGCGTGTTCTTCAACCGTGGAGGATCCGGGTGATACCTTAAGTACCGCAGAGTTGGATGGTGCGGAGGGTTGGTAGGTAGGTGATGGCGTAGGGCTAGGTGGTGATGGCGCGATGCGGATTAGAGGCCTAGATGGTTGGATGGTGGATGGGTAAGTGGTTGGCGAAGTGGGGAATGGTACGCGTAATAGCGGTTTGGATGGTAAGAGGGGTGCGTTATTGGTTTGCGGGGGGTTATATGATGGAGGCGTAGTGGTGCGGGGCGTAATGGGTCTAAGGAAGGCGGGTAGTGGTAATGGGTTATTGGATGTGGGCGAGTGGTATGTAGGTGTAGGTATGGGGGTAATGGTAACGGGTTGTGGCCTTGGTATGTGGATGGTGCGGCGTGGTGGTCGCTCTGCGGTACTTTGGGTGTGACCCGTTGAACAAAGAGAGGAAGAGTCATCTACTCTCCACTGCTGCCCACGACCAGCCTCAGACTGGCTGTTCGTCAGAATGGGAGCAACCTGGTTTTGGTTCTGGTGCTCCGGGAGTGGATTCTACACTATTCCCATGTTAGGTGGTGCTACTGCCTGTGCCGGTGGTCTTGCTTGCTGCTGCTGCTGTTGCGGTCTCCTCGCCTTCAGGGCTGTTATGTACTTCTTCATTTCCTCCCAGTCAATGCCGCCCTGCTCGTTGAGATCATGGATATAATCTCTGAATTGGAAGCAGGTGTCAATGGTATGCCCAGGTTGCCTATGGAAGTAGCAATACCTGGACGTATCGGCATTTTGAGGCCAGACGGCCTTCTCCCTTGGCAAAGCTAAGGCATTGGCTGCCATTAAAGCACTGAAGATATCCGCCAAGGATTCTGGGAGGGCCGGGTACTCTGCCCTTTTCGGGCCTGGAGGTCTCCTTTGCTGGTTGTAGTCACCAGGAGGAGGGACATTGTGGTACGCCGGCGGTGCACGCGGCTGGTACTGTGGCTGTTGCTGTTGCTGCTGATGTGGCTGCTGATACTGCTGTTGCCGTTGCGGCTGTTGCTGTAGCTGTTGCTGGTTTTGATTCGGCTGCTGGGGCCGCTGGTACTGCTGTTGGTAATGGGGGTTCTGCTGCTGCCTATACCCCTGCTGGCTTGGCTGTGGTGGCCTCTGGTACTGCTGATTCCTCACAAACTGGGGCGAGTTATTGTTCATAGTACTGACCTGCTCGTGAGAGAGCGTGCCCTCAGTAGTTGGACCTGAGCTAGGAGAATTTGGCACTACAGGCTTCCGAGGTGGAGGCCTGTTAGGTCTATGAGGATCAAAGACGCTAGAGAACGTAGCGTCCTTGAAAGCATTCTGGCAGTACCGTGCCCTTTCATAGAGCTCTGCCATATTAGTCAAGTTGTTCAAGGAGAGGACTAGCTTGAACTGGGGCGTGGCGTTGGAAATCAACATTTTCACTTGTTCGGATTCGGACAAGTGATCTTTCACTTTTTCAGCCAGGCCCCGCCACCTGTCAGCAAAACTGACAAACTCCTCGTCTGGTTTCATCTTTTCTGCAATAAGATCCGTGATAGACAGGGAGGGTGCAACTCTGTCCTGGTATCGTTGGATAAATTTACGTGAAACGATACCATAATCCTCTACTTCTGAGGGTTCCAGGGAAAAGAACCACTCGAGGGCTGGTCCCTCTAGGGATCTCATGAACAAGAAAGCCAATGACCTCTTATCATTCTGCCAGAAAGAGGATTCGTACATGAACTCCTTCAGGTGCGTGAAGGGGTTACCAGTACCGTTATACTTTCGATACACTGGCATTTCAGAAGGTGGCAGGTGGAATACTGGCAGGCTCGGTAAGTTAATTTCTGGCACAGCTTTAACCCCCATCATCTTTTGAAGATTGTTGAACTGCTCGTCCATGCGCTCCATCTTGGCCAGCAACGTCTGCGTGGTCAGATCTGCCTGGGGAGGAGGAGGAGGAGGAAGTACTTGATAGGCCTGCTGCCTAGAGTACGTTGGACAAGGAGGATAATAAGGATGAGGTCCGGCAGAGCTTCCGCCATGCCCGAGGGCATTTTGGTAAATGGGCGTCTGCGGTCTAGCCGGTGGCCTGGATGACGAAAGTTGTGGCCCAGTTGGCCGAGAAGTAAGATGAAGGCCCTCCATGGCCTGATGGATATGGGGAGGAGGAGGAAGAGGTTGTTGAGGAACAACGGGGGGAGCCACAGGGTTCGGCTCGGCAGGCTGCATGGGTGCCTTCCCCTTCAAGATAGACTGGACCGCCTCGAACTGCTGAGGGTCCAATCGGGAGGCAAGAACTCCCAGAGCATTGACAAGATCCATAGGATCGGAGGGTGATGGATCATGCTGATTCATGTCCCCCTCAAGGTCAGGATTGGGAATCGCATATTCATGCGGAGGAAGATCAAGATATCGATCCTGTGGATGAAAGAGTGGGGTCCGGACATTCCCATCTTGTCGATATGGAATGGGGACGGAATTATGGGAGGCATCAGCATCTCTCCCGTTCTCGTAGTTGAAATCTGAATTGCGAGGGGCATTAGCATCTCCCTCGTAGTTGATAATGGCGTCTTGGGCCATACTCAAATCTCTGCCTGATCGCAGCAACATTATATTATATTCCTTTTCAAAGAAATTAATCAAACAAGTTGTGCAGAGATTAATCAAACAAGTGGATGCTTAACGTGATTTCAGGATTCCTTGTTGAGTTATTTGAATTGGATTAAACCACAATTTCGCTCAGGGAAGGATCCTAGTTTCAGTTTGGTTTCCACCGTTATTCTCTAAGGTTTTTCTCTCACAACGCTCTCGGAATCTAGCCGGGACTTCAATTGGTACAACCAGCCCGATGATCAAGGAGGAATACCTTGATTTTGGGGACTTATGGAGGTCTCAACGTCAACTTCTCTAGTATGATCAAGGGACCAACCCAATCAGAGAGAGTTGCTAACGTCGAGTAATGTGTTCCTAAGAAGATGAGGGTTTTCGCCTCAATGCGTATGCCCTGCGACCTGGATGGCCTCTAATGCTTAATAAAATAATAGGTAGCTAGCACTCAAAAACACAGAAATCTGGAAACTGAGAAAAAATTAAGAAACTGCCTGAATCGCGTCGATGATAGTCGACGCTATTCAGAACATAACTTAATACTTTCGCAGAGAACATATGCAAACAGCAGAGAAAACCTGGAAAATAACTAAAAAACTGTCTGAATCGCGTCTATGGTGGTCGACGCTATTCAACACAGAAGTTAATTATTTCGCAGAAACAGATGCAAATGACAGAGAGAATCTGGAGGCTAAAAGGCGTCCAGGTGTCCTGACGCGGTTTTGAAACGCGTCGCTGTTCCTGGACGCTTTTCAGTTCGCAGAAACAGATTTCCAGAAGGATTTTCTGGGTCGAATCCTCCTTAAACAGGGAAAAATGCGATAAATAATCAACTCATGCAAAGATTTTTAGTTTCAGATTTTAAACAGGATGATTTACTATCTAAACAACTAAGAAATCACACAATCACACAGCATTTTATCACCAAAAATAGCTTTTTAAACTAATCAAAGGGGAGGCAAGATCTTGCCACTGGGGTGTGCACGTGGTGCACGAGGGAAATTAAACAAACTAAACACTCACCAATTGGTGAGGACGTGTCGAAAGACACAAGTGGTGCACCGTGGGTGCCCGGTAGGATAATAGCAAGAACAAAAGAAATTAAAAGATGGCGAGACCAAGTCCCACCGTGATCGCCAAAAGAGCTGTACGTGCTGAAAATTTGCTCGTGTGATTAATGTGATAAACTAGGTTGTTTAGGGTAAATTAAGCTATTAAAAAAAATGCAACTAAGGTGCTTGTGATCGCCAGAAACTTTTAACTAAAAAGCTTCAAAAGAGTTTGATCGCTTACCTGTTTAAACGCGGAAGAATGAATCCTTGGTTCCCCTCCTTCAGCCGGCTGAAGAAAGAGAGCCTCTTTATTCTTTCGTTCTTGCTATTGAATGTTGAGGATCGTCCAGAAGTGCTCCTGGCTTTGCTTGATTTCCCTCTTTTTGATTCTTGTTGTTGTTGTTGAATGCAGCAGAGACAGAGAAACAAAAAAAAAAAAAGAAGAAATAGTGATGAGAATCTAAATAGAAATAATACCAAAGCTAACTATGATTATAAACATGTTTAAACAGCAACTCACTTGTTTTAAATGACTTTGAAACCCCTTTAGAACAGATGGTTTTGGAAAGTTAATGAGGTGGTGTGTGTTGCATGCAGTGAATATGAGAGAATGAAGCTAAAGAATGTAAATGAAATTCGAATATGAAAAACTTATGCCCGGTCCAGTTGGTTGAAGCTTTGGAGAGATGAAGATCTTGAAGAAGGATGCCGACTTCTGGAAATGGCAGCGCTCCGGCGTGGTTGCTCCGATCTTCAAATTGCTATAACGCTGAGGCTCTATAATTCTCTCTCTTTTTTTTCTTTCTTTTTTTTTTTAACTCCTTGAGATGCAAGGTATTTATAGGCATTTTCTGCGTTCGCGATTAACATAGAAAAATCTCGGATTTATCTACCTTAATCGACAGATAATTACTGATTAATTCATCTTTATCTGTAATTATCTAAAACGCGTCCACCTTAACTGACGCCTTTTAGATTAAATAAGATAAGGATAAATATCCGGGAAAACTTATCTTTATCTTTATTAGCTAAAACGCGTCCATCTCGGTAGACGTCTTTTACCCTAATTAAGATAAGGATAAACATCCGGAAGAGAAGTTAAAACAACTTAGGAAACCTAAAAAGCGTCGACCTTCACAGACGCCTTTTAGCTAATAAATCAATTAATTAAAATTCAAATTTAAACGGTAAAATAAGAATAAACTCTAAATGACGTCTACATGAGTCGACGCCTTTTAGGATTCTTCATATTTTAACTGAAATTTGAGCTAAAATCAATTTAATTGATTAACTTAAATATGTCTGTTAAACCCGACACTCAAAAATATTAATAAAAATTAATTAATGATTAATTATCAGACCATTCTGAGGCATTATTATATGATATGAAATTTACTCAAAATGACGTCAAAATTAGCGTGTCTACAGCTGCCTCACCTTGGCATCGTCTTTGCAAGGGAGTGAAATGGAATGGAATGTACTGAAAATGTGATGCCAAGGTGTGATGAGACACGCTCTTAACATCACATGATTGGAATTTTTCTCGAAATCATCAATGAAGATAGCTTAATGAGATCAATGGAATCAATCCTGTCTGGATGAGGTAGACAAGGAAATAAAATAAAGTCGATCAACCTCCTCTGAGTGGGAAGTACCCCAGGTCATAGACACTGTAGGTTTCATCATGGGGAGCGTTTGCCAGCCAATGTGGACGTGCTGCAGCCATGATGGATCTTAAAAGAAAACAAGAATATTGGATAAAGAATCCAATCAAGGATAGAATTCCAATGATATCTTCAAGCGAACCTCAAAGATAATCAAGATACTCAATTCAGAATGGAATATTTCATATCATGTTTTGAAATTGTTTGATTAATGGTCTGAAACTTAATCAATAATTAATCATTATCACAATGATTTCAAAGTCCTACATGATGCATGCTGGGCTAAAAGAAAAATATAAAGTCAAATAAAATATAAATTAATCAAGGATAATATTGTTAAATTGTCATTAATGAGTCAAGATACCAATTCTTGTAATCCAGTGCTAAGCCGAAGCTCGTTTATCCACGCACCGTTTCACAAAAGTGGAACCATCGTCCTCACTAATTAACAATCAAACGGCCTATCCATGCGATTAAGAATCCTCTGGAATTATCACTGTTTTTGTTGAAGGGGAACTCAAATTCCAGTTTCATCAAAAACACAAGGTCCTTGATATGCTCTAATAAATATTTAACATATAGTAATGCGAATGCACAATAATTACATGAAAAGAGTACAAGGATAGAGATAACCGTCTTTTTAGCCACGGTCAGGACTTCTTGAACTCCCACAGTGGGATCTTCTTGATGTTTTCCAGCTTTCTTGAATTTTCTTGAATTTTAGAAACAGGTTTCTGGCTGTTCTCTATTCGGATTCCAACTCTATCAATGCCTTGTGTCCTGTATACAACTTGAACAAACATGTTAAGTATCTGTTTAGGCTTAGCCCCTTGCCTGACCAAATAAATGGTCAATCAATCTTTTCTTCAATAAATGGTCAAGGGGCATGGCCTTTATTAACAAAGGTAATAAGAATAATCAAACTTAAGCAAAGATGCAACATACAAGCAGACAGATACTCACTGAAAATAAAAGAAATGAAACACACTAAGTGCAACAAGAAGATGCTAATTGAAATATTTTTGTTGTTTTGAAATATTCATTTTTGTTTGGGGTTTTGAAATATATATATCTTTTTTTTTTAATTTTGATATATGTACTTTTTTTTTTGAATTTTTGACATGTATTTTTTTTTTTGAATTTTTGAAACATATGTATTTTTTTTGGATTTTTTTGATTTTTGAAAGCATGTATTTTTTTGGATTTTTGACTTATGTATTTTTTTTAAAATTTTTGACTTATGTAAATTTTTTTGGGTTTTTGACTAAGAGATCAGCATGGTACTTAGATCAAAAGATCATATTCATTTATTAACTTCATTTCCAAATTATTCTTAACAACTCAACTTAAACCCATCGTGTTTGAATTTGTGTTTCCATTCGTGATCCCATTTGATGATTTGACTCTTAGTCAATCTAAACCATTCCTTAAGTTTGGAGTACATCTCTTTAGAAAAGAAAAGAAGAATAAGTTTAGAAAGCCCATGAGAAGGTTCCGGAGACTTAAAAAGATGTCCTTTTCCTACCCTAATATCCGTTGGGGTTCGGTCATTTCTTTCCGGGGTATTTATCGACCTTGCGTTCCCTTTTTGTTTCATTTCATGGCCTCAATGTAACGTTTGTAATGTAACGGCCTTTCGATTTGACATTTGGCTTTTTGCCTTGCTTTTCTACTCTTTTTCTTTTCTTCGGGACGGATCTCCCCCTTTTTTTTTATGACGGCCTCCTACTAAGATGGCGGGTATTCTTGGTAATCTATTCTAAGTCTCGTTCCGACATCATGGGCCGAGTTTAAAACAGAATTTTTGTTTAAAAAAAATGATTTGTACTTTGCACTTTCGGTCAAGCTTTCAATATTCTTTAGGACTTGTCATCTCTTGTTACTCACGAATCAAACGTGTCAGTGTGTGCTGTAATGGGCTTGAAGTTAAATTATCCAGACTGATAAGGAAATTTGAGCTTATAAACTTTCTGATTCCAATGGTCTTTGTACCATACTGATCGACTCTTTAACCTAAGGGTAGTATTTCTTAAGATGTAAACCATTCCAGGAATGTTTTAACTCTTCTCCTTCTGCATTAACAAGACGATAAGCATTACCAGGAAAAACGTGTGATACAACATAAGGTCCCTCCCAGTTGGGTTGGAGCTTAGAACGCGGACCACCAGGTTTTATAAAAATTCTTTTGACAACCATTTCACCGACTTTGAACTTACGTTCAATGACTTTTTTTTGATAAAAACGTGCTAGTCTATTTTGATAAACTTTTGCATGATTGGCAGCTGACCATCTTTTCTCGTCTAAAAGTTCCAATTGAGCAAGGAGTGCTGAACGATGTTCATCAATGGAAAATTCCTTATTCAATTGTACTCTTAATGACGGTATAAGGATCTCATATGGAACTACCGCCTCCATTCCAAATGTTAAGGAATAAGGAGTTTGTCCAGTAGGCGTGCGGATTGAAGTTCGGTAGGCCCATAGAGCCTCAACCAATTTTTCTGGCCAATCTGAGAATTTGTTAGATTTACACGTCTTTTTGATAATTTTTATCAAAGTCTTATTTGTTGCCTCTGCTTGGCCATTGCCTTGCGGATAATAAGGAGATGAATGATGCAATGCAATTTTATACCTGTTACAGAGATCTTTCAATTCCTGTGACACGAACTGCGGTCCGTTGTCGGTGACGATGGTGCTTGGAATTCCAAATCGGGTGATGATGTTCTTCATGATGAATTTGCAGACGGTTGATGCTTTGATCTCCACGTACGCTTCAACTTCTGCCCACTTGGTGAAGTATTCCGTTGCCGTGAGAATGAAAGATTTTTGCTTGATGCCGGAATCTGGGTTACCAAGAGGTCCAATAATGTCGAAAGCCCACATGGAGAAAGGCCATGGGGAAGAAACAGGATGGAGTGAAGATGCAGGAGAATGAATTTTGTCGGCGTGAAGTTGACACTTAGCACACCTACGGACAAATCCTACTTGGATGGGTAACATTATTGCTTTTCTTCATTGAAAAATGATTAGGTGCATTTCATCCATTTTAAAATCATTTCAAAAAGGAGTTGAGAGGAGCAAAGACTATTTATGCAATTTAGGTATTTCAACCTTTGTCACAATCTGCCACGACTCAATTATCAAATACTATGCCTCTTGATATGGTTGAGTTACTAGATTCCTATAGTATAATTTTTTGTAAGCCCAAAGGATTGCCTCCAGTCCATGTAGACACACTAATTTTGACATCATATTGAGTAAATTTCGTGTCACAATAATAATGTCCCAAAATGGTCTGATGTTTAATCATTAATTAATTATTATTGATTTTCTCTCGAGATTTGTTGAATCACGTTGCTGACGCTTTGACGCCATTTGGATTATTAACAGAAATCAATTCAGAATTAAAATTAATAAATTTAATATGATTTAACTGAATAGCGTCCCCTTTGGACGACGCCATTTAATCCGCCTAGATTTACGATTTCTAATTCTAGTTAATTTCCTAAATTATCTAAAGCACGTTGCGTATCCACGACGCCTTTTTAGTTTCCTAATTATTTTCGATTTTTCTTTTCGGATTTATTTCTTTTGTGGGTGCATTAATGATCTAAAAGGCGTCCCCTTTAAACGACGCGTTTTAAGAGTTTCCTGATAAACATGATTTAGTCTAGATAGTCTGATTTCAGAGGATGGAAGGGTTTCTAATTCCCTTCATGATCGTCCAGGACAAGTCCGAGCTACGGGAGAGTCCTTTTGAAGGTCAAAATACCCTAACATCACTTCTTATAAATATATATGGACATTGACCTTTGAAGAAGGTTGGCTATTGAGGAATTCGGAGCTTCCTACAATGTTTTTTGAAGGCCTTCAAGGAGAAAAATGTGGACAATACGGGAAGCTTGATTTTCTTCATCCTTTTCCTTCATTGAAGCTTAAGAAGACCAAGACTTTCAAGGGACCAAACCAACCATCTTCTTATCTAGCTTTCTTTCTTATTTTCTTTTCACATGATTTTTCATTGCATCAACTAATTGCACACACACACTTCATGATTTCCCAAACCTACACCTCCTTTAGGGGTTTAAAAGAAAACATAAAAAGTTAGTTCTTTTAGTTTAGTTGCATGTTTAGATTCTTAGTTAGAATATATACTATGTTATTTTAGTTCTAATCATAATTTTTATATTTGTTTAATCTTTCTTACAAGATATAAAAGAAGAACAAGAGTAAAGAAAGATAAGGCTCTTTTCTTTCTGCCGGCCGGAACAGAGGAACAAAATAACCCCAAAATCTCCATGTTTGCAAGGTTAGTAAGCGATTACCTTTCCTTTTGAAGCCCTCAGTTTTCGGCGATGACAATTTTTTCATATTGTTAATCATAATAAACACATGATAACATAATGAACACACACTCTTTTTGAGCACTACAGTCCACCCTTATAATCATAAAATTCAGCTTATGGATGAATCCAAAGCCATTGTTGTCCCATCTTATCGATATCCACCTTACCATAAGACCGTCATTGAGCAGCAGGTCCAAGAACTCTTGAGTTCTGGCTTATGCAGGGTCAGTAACGGTCCCTTATGGGCTCTTGTCCTTCTTGTCAGGAAGAAGGATGGATCATGGAGAATGTACATTGATTATAGGATTTTAAACTAGCAAACTGTAAAGGATACATTATTCCTAATTCCTTTAGTTGATGACCTGTCAGATGAGTTGCAAGGGTCAAATTCTTTCTCTAAGTTGGATTTGCGCTCTAGATATAACCAGATTAGAATGTGTGAGGGTGACATTCATAAGATAGCTTTTCGAACTCATGAAGGGCACTATAAGTTCTTGGTGATCCATTTTGCTCTTACAAATGCTTCATACTCGAAAGCTTAATGAATCATACATGCAGGCCTTTTCTCAGAAAATTTCTTCTTGTGTTCTTTGATGATATACTTGTGTACAGTAAGACTTGACAGGATCATCTCATTCATCTAAACTTGATTTTGTCAACCCTACAACAACATCAACCTTTTTTTAAGAGATCTTAGTGTGAATTTGGTGTCACTAATATTGAGTACTTGGGCCTATGCTTGCTTTCCAAGACTAGATACCTCAATTTGATTAGGTTGCCCAATAAGTAGAGAAATCTAGTCTAGTATTTGAGAATCGGTTCACTAGGGATAAGTAGGTTTTTAATTTGATAGCAATGGGTTATCCCAATGGGCCATTTTGAGGCCTTATACCCACATCAAAGGACCTGCGAGCATTGTGCCTGCAAAAGAAGAACACCATTAAGGGCCGCATTGATGATTTGGAGGATCACCATCATGCCTAAGTCAAAAATCGGAGGGTGGTAGAGAAGGTAACGAAAGCTTGGGTTCTCTGAACGTACTTAAAATGGTTGGACCAAGGATCCGTATATAATGATTCAGGACCTCCTTAAAGAACGATTTCGATCAGGAAGAGTACATCATGACCAGATTTTTCCCTTCGATCTAAGATTATAATGGCTCCGTATATGGAAAGCATTTGTATCTTGATGGATTTCTCGAAGATCCTTTCAGTAGGACTCGAATCATGATCGAACTCATCCGACACTACTAGAATTTTGTATGTTAGTGATCAAAATTTAGTGACAAACAAAATCTATCACTATTTTGACAAAAATCGTGACAAATTTGTGACAACTTCCATAAAAAGTCATGATTTATAGTGAAAAACTATTTGTAACAAATTTTGTGAGGGATTTTGTGACAAATTGTCACAAAATTCATCACTAATTTGTGACAGCTTTTTCATAGTATAAAAAAAAAATATTGACAAATACTGTGACACATCTATGACCGATTTGTGATAGATATGTGACACTTTGGTGATTGATTTGTGACAGATATATTAAATTCAGAATATTATAAAAGGACAAAATCTTGTGACAAAATTTGTGATAACATTAGTGACCAAGGAAAACTCTCCCATCACAAAATTGTCACAATATACAATTTAATATTTTATTATGTGATGTTAAAACTTGTGACAAACCCATCATCATATTTCATGCAATCAATTAGCATTTACCAAATAATTTTGTATTTTGCTTTACATTTTCTAGTACTAAAAGGTAATGTGTGATCTTATCTTTGCACATGTACACTCTTGTTTCATTTAATGAACATGTGGTATTATCCAATTTAAAATGTATGATTGTATCCTGAATTATTGGCAATTAATTATTTTAATCAGAATTCAGATTTCTCTTTTTTGGAATAACTTTCCACTTGAATATAGTATAGTGGTGAAGGATAAAAGGGGAAAAGGGTAGAATATACGGCCATGTAATTATGGTTCATATTGTGGTTCATAGTTCAATTTCTTAAAAGTGGGATTTCTATTAGAATTTGTGCAAGTGAATTACAAAGGCCTTATTTCAGATTGTTTTATTATGTGCTTTTGGCTGTGGATAATTGAGGTATGGGGGAGCTTTATGAGGCTTATGTGTATATAATATGTGGATAAATACTCAGTTGACATTAGAGCCATTATAGCCCATGAAACTTCTTAACCTTTGCAGTGTAGTGTTTTAGGTAATGTCAAAAAGTTGAAAGATACTAGTGTTGGGATCGTTGTGTCGAGATCCGATCCTAAAACGCAGTGGAATAAAATTTTCGGGACCGGATCTGTCCCGTTTCGGTCGTTAAAACTAAAAACGATGTAGGTCGATTTACCTTGCGCGGATTCGAATCCGCGTCCGTTTTCCGGTTCCGTCGGAGCGATGCCGCAAGTCGCGCAGATGCCCGACCTCTAACGGTATCCACGCGGTTCTCCTCGCGATGGATCGTCCTCGCTTCCTCGCTCGCTGCGGCGTTCGAAGATCCCGTCTGACTGCGCTTAATCCGCCGCGACATGCGGATTCGGAATCCCCGTCGAACGGAAGGTGGAGCAGTTGGGAACCGCACGCCCAGAAGAGAGAGAAAGTGGGGAAGAACGAATGACGGCTAGGTCAGGGTTGCTAGCCCCGGACATAGAATCTGTTCTTTTATAAGAAGTCAGTTTGCGGTTTTTCATAAAAACCCAGACTTATCCGAAATCCTGTCGGATTATCCATCGACTTGAAAACCATTTGCGTGTGACCCTCTAGGCCCAAATACCAGTCCAGTTAATAGCCCTTTAAGTCCAGTAACCCTTTACTGACCCACTGAATTAATTAATATCCTTATATTCAGTTAATCAGCCGAATTTAATGTCCCACAATAAATTCGGACGGACTGCCAATCACGTTGGATGCCAAGCAACATCGTGTGATCCTGGATGGCACTGGGGTTATCGCAACCCTCTATTGGAACCTTTCTGTCATCGGTTAGCCCGCGGATATAATCCTTCATCCGTGCAATGGACTTCATCGTGATACGATAAACACAGATCGAATTAATTAAACACAATGAATTATTGCCATTTATTAATAATCTGAATAAGTACATAGTATCGGATTGGCTTTGAGACCATCTAATACGAACAATCTCCCATTTGGACTAAAGCCAATCACTTTTATGTAGAATACCCATATTCTCTAAGTGACGCTCAAAAACATTTTGAGACAAAGGCTTTGTAAGTGGATCTGCTATGTTGTCGGCTGAGGGAAATCTTTCCACCACGACATATCCTCGAGCTGTAATCTCTCTGATCAGATGAAAGCGCCGCAGAATGTGCTTCAACTTCTGATGAGACCTCGGCTCTTTCGCTTGAGCAATCGCCCCATTGTTATCACACAGCAGTGGGACGGGACCAGATATGCTTTCCACCACACCAAGGTCGCCGATGAATTTCTTCATCCATACAGCTTCCTTAGCGGCTTCAGCAGCAGCAATATACTCGGCTTCCGTTGCCGAATCAGCAGTGATTTCCTGCTTTGAACTTTTCCAACTTACTGCTCCTCCGTTGAGTGTGAAAATAAAACCTGATGTTGACTTGCTGTCGTCATGATCAGACTGAAAACTCGAGTCAGTGTATCCTTGCAGCTTTAAGTCTCCTCCTCCATAGACTAGAAATAGATCCTTAGTCCTTCTCAAGTACTTAAGGATGCATTTCACAGCCTTCCAGTGTTCATCACCTGGATCTACCTGATGTCTGCTCGTAACACTTAGAGCATATGCTACATCAGGTCTGGTACATAGCATGGCATACATGATGGACCCTATGGCAGAAGCATAGGGGACTTTATCCATCACTGCCCTCTCTTCAGGTGTCTTGGGAGACTGACCTTTAGAGAGTGAAATTCCATGTCTCATCGGTATGAGACATCTCTTGGAATTTTCCATGCTAAACCTTTTGACAATGGTTTCTATGTACATGGATTGGGTTAAAGCTAGTATCTTCTTTGATCTATCTCTATAGATCTGTATTCCCAATACGTAAGATGCTTCTCCCAAATCCTTCACGGAGAAGTTCTTTGACAGCCATATCTTTACTGATGACATCATTCCTACATCATTCCCAATGAGTAGGATGTCGTCAACGTAAAAAATCAGAAATGTGATTGCGCTCCCACTGTTTTTCTTGTATACACAGGGCTCATCTTCATTCTTAATGAAGCCATAAGATTTGATCGCCTCATCAAATCTTATGTTCCAGCTTCGAGAAGCTTGCTTCAGTCCATAAATGTACCTCTGCAACTTGCATACCATGTCTGGAGATTCTTTGGATGTGAATCCTTCTGGTTGTATCATATACACCTCCTCCTCAAGCTTTCCATTGAGGAAGGCAGTCTTCATATCCATCTGCCAGATTTCATAATCATGGTAGGTAGCAATGGCGAGAAGAATTCTGATAGACTTAATCATAGCAACGGGTGAGAAGGTTTCGTCATAGTCAACACCTTGTCTTTGACGATAGCTTTTCGCCACCAATCTTGCTTTATAAGTCTCAATACGTCCATCTGCACCGATCTTTTTTTTAAAGATCCATTTGCAGCCGATAGGTACTATACCATCGGGTAAATCCACCAAGTTCCAAACTTGGTTGATGTACATGGACTGTATTTCAGAATTCATGGCTTCCCGCCATTTCCCGGCCTCTGGACTTTCAATGGCCTCCTGGTAAGTCTTAGGATCATCATCCTCATTATAGAGTATCCTTGAACCATCCAAATTAATATGTCCCACATATCTTTCTGGTGGTTTAGGTACTCTTTCAGACCTACGGGGTTCCTGTGTATCATTTTGAACAGGTTCAGAAACTGACGGTTCATCTGATGAACCATTGCCAGTTTGTGGGTCTGGAACTTCTTCCAGTGTTACTTTACTCCCACTGTCCTTCTGGAGAATATAATCTTCTTCCAGAAAGACAGCTCTCCTGGCCACAAACACCTTTTGCTCGCCAGGAAGATAAAAGTAATATCCATAAGTTTCCTTTGGATATCCCACAAATCTGTATTTGTCAGTTCTGGATTCCAGCTTATCTGTGTCATGTCTTTTAACATGAGTAGGACATCCCCAGACTTTAACATGTTTAAGGTCTGGTTTCCTTCCATTCCATATCTCATATGGAGTGGTCTCAACAGATTTGCTGGGTACCTTGTTTAGGATATACATAGCCGAGGTAAGTGCATATCCCCATAAGGACACTGGTAATTTGGACATGCTCATCATGGATCGCACCATTTCCATTAATGTGCGATTCCTCCTTTCTGATACATCATTCATCTGAGGTGTATAAGGAGGTGTAAGCTGAGAAAGGATACCATTATCCTTTAAGTATTTAATGAACTCAGTACTCAAGTATTCACCACCCCGATCAGATCGGATGGTTTTTATACTCTTTCCTGTTTGTTTTTCTACTTCATTCTTAAATTCTCTGAATTTCTCAAAGGCTTCAAATTTATACTTCAATAAGTATACATATCCAAACCTTGAGTAATCATCAGTGAATGTAGTAAAGTAAGAGAAACCACTAATGGTTTGGGTTGACATAGGACCACATACATATGAATGTATGAGTTCTAATATGTCTTTGGCTCGTTCTCCAATTCCAGTAAATGGAGACTTAGCCATTTTACCCATTAAACATGACTCACAGGTTGCATATGATTCATAATCAAATGGATCCAAATATCCATCTTTATGCATCCTTTGGAGTCTGTTTTCACCAATGTGTCCAAGCCTACAATGCCACAAGTAGGCTTTGTTCATTTCATACTTACTTCTTTTAATTGAAGACCGATATGTAAATTATCATGAGACACATTCAATAGATACAAACTATTGGATAAAATAGCAGAAGCTATTAATTTATTTCCGAAATAAATTGAACAACTATTGTTCCCAAAATTTAAATTGTATCCAATTCTATCTAAACATGAAATAGAAATGATGTTCCTTATTATGCTAGGTACATAATAACATTCATCTAATAAAAATGTGTCTCCGGATGGTAGCTTGAGTTTCACTGTCCCTACAGCGATCGCCGCAACTCTTGCGCCGTTACCTAGCCTCAGCTCCACCTTGCCGGTCCTCAGCTTACGCCTTCTTGTCAGTGCCTGCACAGAATTGCAGATATGAGATACACATCCAGTATCTAATACCCATGATGTACAATCTCTAATTGACAAGTTTACATCTATCATATAGATACCTGAAGCGTCATGCTGCTTCACAGTTCCTTGAGCCTTGTCTTTGAGGTATTCCTTGCAATTCCTCTTCCAATGCCCTTTCTGGTGACAGTAGAGGCAATCACCTTTCTCAGCACTTTTACCCTTGTCTTTCTTAGTGACCTTTGCCTTTCTCTGAACCTGGTTCTTATTCTTTCGAAAAGCTTGGACTGCAAGTCTTTTTCTGTTGGTCTTACCAATCATTAGGACTTGGGGTTTATCCTTCACAAGGTTCCCCTCAGCAGTTTTCAACATGTTCAGCAATTCAGCTAAGGTGGCCTGGATCTTGTTCATGTTAAAATTAACAATGAACTGAGCAAATGATGGTGGAAGTGAAGACAACACGAGGTCTATGTGCATCTCCTTGGGAAGTGTAATCCCAAGAGCATCCAGCCTCTCTACCCACTCAATCATCTTCAGCACGTGATTCTGTACTGAAGTTCCCTCTGCCATCTGAGCTTTGAACATATTCTTCGATATCTCATATCATTCGATTCTGCTCTGCTCACCAAAGAGCTCCTTCAAATGGAGCATGATGGATCTAGCATCCATCTCTTCATGTTGCCTCTGCAACTCATTGCTCATAGAGGCTAACATGTGGTATTGGGCCATGGTGGAATCTTCCTTCCATTTTTCATATGATATCATTTCCTCCTCTGGAGCATCCAATGCTGGTTCAGCAGGAGGTTCATTATCCAAGACGTAGGCAATCTGCTCAGACCTGAGGACTATCTTCAGGTTTCTGAGCCACTCTGAGTAATTGGTGCCTATCAAACGGTTGGCATCAAGTATGCCTCGCAACGGGTTATGGTGCGACATTCTCGCCTACAGGAGATAATTAATTGATAATTAGCAGATATTCAGATTAACTAAAACAAGATATGGTCTTTTATTATCTAGTTTTACTCCCACTAATTTTCGACGGACTGTATAACCTTCAGATATACAGAACGGGAGACGCCGACTGTCTCCTAGTGGGGATCAGAATCTCCAAGCATCACAGTATAACCTCGGGTAAACACATAGTATCATATTGCTATCTCAGAGCAATCATCTCATGATAATTGCAACTCCTTACAATATCCGATCGTACTTCGGCTCCCAAGTTTAATGGTCCCGGGTAAACAGAGTAGACCATTATCCCCGGTCTAAGCTTTACCATCAATACGTGACAGAGTAAAGTAGAAATATAGTTCCTAGGTAAACACGTGGATGACTATATCGTTCGTCTACTCTTATCCAAAGGCATCTAATGCCATGATCAACAGTCCTCTCATCAGTTAATGGCAAACCTTAGGTAAACACATAGTATCTGCCACCACCAAATTAAGTTCTATTAATCATATTGATGGAGAGCTACGCGGTACATTCTCAATGACTCGCGCTACGGCTTAGAGTTTGTAACGAAGGTTTTACTTATTTAGTTTGGTCTTATCCTAGGTGATAGTATTAAATATATCGAATATATTTATAAATACTAATAACCTAGCAAATATAAAGAACACGCATCACATACATGTCATTAGTGTGGTCATGGACGGCACTGCGGTTTGACTTGAGCCAGACAGTCAAACGCACACACATACACAATATAACACCTTATATCATGAGTCTACAAACCCATGGATTCAATGAACTCCTTCATTTTCATCTGGTCGGCAGTTGTGGATCATCTTCGCTCCGCGCGCATCCGCCTCGATCAAATTACATCGTAATTCTCAATTACATGATAATTTAAATGAGGAAGCCTTATGGCGATTACATCAAGGAGGAAGGTAGAAGTACAATGGAATATGAGAGGGAGAGGTTCGCAGACCTCTATTTATTAATAAACAATAAACCACACAATCACATTCCACATCCACAATTAATGCACGTCCATGACCACCATGTGTTTTAGTTTAAACAAACCACACATGAATTGCGCATCAAATGGCTAAATGAAATTTTCGAAAATAATATTAATTTTGGTTTCATAAAACCAGGGACCAAACAAAATTTGGATTTAGAATTTTTCGAAAAATTTAGCATTTAGTTCAAACATGCTAATTTAAATCCAATTTAAACAAGCAAATCAATAACACATCAAATATGCATAAAATCTAAAATTAATGGCTTTAGAAACATTCCATGCTCAATTTGAACAATTCAAATAATTTGGGGTTAATCTAACAATTAGATTGCATAAGGTTTAATCTAACATTTAGAATTAATTCAATTAACAACCTTTTGTTAATTAATTAACATAATAAACCTTAATAAGGGCCCAATCAAAATTGAATTTAATAAAAACAGTAAAATCATATTTTACAGATAATTACTAAACCAATTTTATAATTATTTTTAATAATAAATAAATAAATAAATAAACTGGTCCCCTAAAGGGCTCAGCCCTGCTGAGCCCCTGGCTCGAGCTACGGCTCAGCCAGGGGCCCGGACCCAGGCCCGCAGGCCTGGTCTGGCCCCTGGCTGGCCCTGGCTCGAACCCCTGGCCCGGGCCAGGGTCCAGCCGGGCCGACCCGGTCGGCGGCTAGGGAAACCCTAGCCGCCCGGCCGGGTAGCCCGAGGGTTCCCTGCTGAGCAGGGAACCCGACGGCGCCATGCCCCTTTGGGGTTCTTCTCCGGTGCCGGTCCCGGCAGCGACCGAGTCCAGACCTCGCCGCCAGCGAAGCCCGTACCACCAGCGAGCTCCGGCGACCAGTGATGGCCACGGAGGTGCCCCAAAGAAGGGTTTATTTCCGTCCTCCTTTTCCCCAAAAATCACTATTTTGCAGGTTTCTCAAACCCGTGGGGAGGAAGAAGAAGGTCCATGGCCGTTCTTCCACGGCTTCCCATGCCATCAACAACTCGACCAGGGTCATTTGGCGTGATTTACAGTGATTATAACCCCTTAAAATCCATCTTTATGGATCCGACCATATCAAAAATACCCCGTTCTTCGTCCAACGAAGAACACGACGAAAAACCCCCAAAAATAAAATTTTCTTCAGATTTAAATCGCGATCTCATCGCAGTAATCATCTAATGATTATAAATCTTTCAAGAACATAAATTTCAGCATGGAATAAATTCAAAAACCATAAATTTTAGAGACCGAAACGGCGAAAACACAGTGAAATGTGGCTCTGATACCACTGTTGGGATCATTGTGTCGGGATCCGATCCTAAAACGCAGCGGAATAAAATTTTCGGGACCGGATCTGTCCCGTTTCGGTCGTTAAAACTAAAAACGATGTAGGTCGATTTACCTTGCGCGGATTCGAATCCGCGTCCGTTTTCCGGTTCCGTCGGAGCGATGCCGCAAGTCGCGCAGATGTCCGACCTCTAGCGGTATCCACGCGGTTCTCCTCGCGATGGATCGTCCTCGCTTCCTCGCTCGCTACGGCGTTCGAAGATCCCGTCTGACTGCGCGTAATCCGCCGTGACATGCGGATTCGGAATCCCCGTCGAACAGAAGGTGGAGCAGTTGGGAACCGCACGCCCAGAAGAGAGAGAAAGTGGGGAAGAACGAATGACGGCTAAGTCAGGGTTGCTGGCCCCGGACGTAGAATCCGTTCTTTTATAAGAAGTCAGTTTGCGGTTTTTCATAAAAACCCAAACTTATCCGAAATCCTGTCGGATTATCCATCGACTTGAAAACCATTTGCGTGTAACCCTCTAGGCCCAAATACCAGTCCAGTTAATAGCCCATTAAGTCCAGTAACCCTTTACTGACCCACTGAATTAATTAATATCCTTATATTCAATTAATCAGCCGAATTTGGTGGAAGGTACACTTTCTGTCCTTGGGAACTCTGCACATGTGTTGATCGATTCTGGTGCTTCGCATTCTTTCATTTCTGAGCAGTTCCTAGATATTCTTTCTGCACCCGTTGATGAGTTACCTGATGGTTTGATGGTAGAGGTTCCTTCTGGAGACTTCATGATATCTTATAATTGTTTGAGGAATGTTCCCTTGACCATTGAGGGTCATGTGCTACCTGCCCAGTTGATTGTACTTGCTATTCGTGATTTTGATATCATCCTGGGCATGGATTGGTTGGAAGTTTTTTATGTAGAGGTGGACTGCCACAGGAAGAGGGTGCGATTCTCCATTCCGGACATCCCGACCTTCTTTTTCCAAGGTATTAGGTTTTCTTCTCGAGGTATTCTCATTTCTGCCTTTAAGGCACGAAGGTTGCTTGCTGGTGGCTGTGAGGCTTTCCTTGCCTCTGTTGTTGTTTCTGATGTCCGTAATAGTCCCAGTCCTTGGGAGGTGCCTGTAGTATGTGACTTCATAGATGTGTTTCCTGAGGAGCTGCCTGGCCTTCCTCCTCAGCGAGAGGTCGAGTTTACCATCGAGCTTGCTCCAGGTACGGCGCCCTTGTCTAAGGCCCCGTATCGAATGGCGCCAGCCGAACTTGCTGAGTTGAAGGCGCAGTTGCAGGAGTTGCTGGATAAGGGTTTCATTCGTCCCAGTACATCTCCATGGGGTGCTCCAGTTCTGTTTGTTAGAAAGAATGATGGTTCTCTGAGATTGTGCATCGATTATAGGCAGCTGAACCAGGTGACAATAAAGAATAAGTACCCACTTCCAAGGATCGATGATTTGATGGATCAGCTGCAGTCTGCGGAGGTGTTTTCCAAGATCGACCTGAGATCGGGATATTTTCAGATGAGGATCCGGGATGTTGATGTTAGTAAGACGGCTTTCAGGACTCGGTATGGACATTACGAGTTTTTGGTTATGCCCTTCGGCTTGACCAATGCTCCGGCGGCCTTTATGGATCTGATGAACCGAGTATTCAGGACCTATCTGGACCAGTTTGTAGTTGTATTTGTGGATGATATTCTGATCTATTCTTCCTCTGAGGAAGAGCATGCCGCCCATCTTCGGGCAGTGTTGCAGGTCCTGAGGGAGCACCAACTTTACGCCAAGTTTAGCAAGTGTGAGTTTTGGCTAGACGAGGTGCACTTCCTTGGGCATGTTATTTCTGGCAAAGGTATCGCAGTGGATCCAGCCAAGATCGAGGCGGTGATGGATTGGAGCAGGCCGACTTCAGTGACTGAGATCAGGAGCTTTCTGGGGCTTGCCGGTTATTACAGGCGGTTTGTTCAGGGGTTTTCTTCGATAGCAGCCCCCTTGTCGAGATTGACTCGAAAGGGAGTTCGCTTTGTGTGGACCGAGGAATGTGAGCAGAGTTTTATTGAGCTAAAGACCCGCCTCACGTCAACCCCAGTTCTGGTGCTTCCATCTGGGTCAGGTGGATTTGTAGTTTACTCAGATGCGTCCCGTCGAGGTTTGGGCGCAGTCCTAATGCAGCATGGCAGGGTAGTGGCTTATGCATCTCGGCAGCTGAAGAGACAGGAGGAGAACTATCCTACTCATGATTTAGAACTTGCAGCAGTGGTGTTTGCACTTAAGATCTGGAGACATTACTTATATGGTGAGAAATTTCAGGTTTTCACCGATCACAAGAGCCTGAAATATGTGTTCACTGAGAGAGACCTGAATTTGAGGCAGCGGAGGTGGATGGAGTTCATTAAGGATTATGACTTAGACCTTTCTTATCACCCGGGCAAGGCGAATGTGGTGGCAGACGCTTTGAGTCGGAAGACGGTCATGTCATACCTTATGATTCAAGAATGGAAATTGTTCGAGCAGGTTGTGGAATCTTCCTTTAGGGTTCCACATGAAGATGATAGAGCCGTGTTGGTCAGCTTGACTGTGAGACCAGCTGTGTATCATGCTGTGATTGAGGCTCAGAGGGCAGATGCTGAGTTACCACAGATTCTCCAGAGGTCAGAGATTGAATTATGGGATGACGATACTGTCAGGTTCAGAGGCAGACTTTATGTCCCGACTGAGGAGGACGTGCGCAGGTGTGTACTTGATGAGGCGCACCGTTCGAGATATGCAGTGCATCCTGGGACAACAAAGATGTATCATTGTTTGAGGAGGCACTTCTGGTGACCCGGTATGAAGAAAGATGTGGCTGAATATGTGGCTAGATGTATGACTTGTCAGCAGGTTAAAGCCGAGCATCAGAGACCTGGAGGGTTGCTACAGCCCTTGCCGATTCTAGAGTGGAAATGGGAGCATGTGACGATGGACTTTGTCATGGGATTGCCTTCATCCCCTAGCAGGAGAGACGCTATCTGGGTCATCGTTGATCTGCTGACCAAGTCGGCACTGATAAAGTGTTAAATTGATCATTTAAGGGCAACCATATGCATCATACTCATGTTTTTATCTGCAAAATAGCATGAAATGATATATAATTGTGTAACAAGTCCAACGGTACCAATTTCATCAAATTCTGACTTAAAAACATCGTCATTTCATGTAATCAAAGGAGTGTAGCGCATTTGCGGTTTTTCGACAAAACCGAGACGAAATGAATAAATATGATGATATTTTTATGATAAAGCGCTAAATTATATTTATTTGATGTGAACAGGACATGCCGATGATGCAGTGCAGCTGGAAGAGTTTCCGGAAATTTGGGGGAGGTCCAGTGTGCGGATTTCAACTAAAACAGGGGTAAAAATGCAATTTGATTCCTTCCTCCGCTGGAATTTACAAAAACCCACTATTTCCTTCCGTCTCTCCAATTTCCTAAACACATTCCTTCCTTTATTTTAAAAATCCTCTCTCTCTCTCTCTCGTTTTAGAAATTTGAATCATATTCCTTCTCTAGTTTCCTTTTTCCTCTCCTTTAATCTCTTTCCTTTTCTAAAAATTCGATTCTTCCTTCCTCTCTATAAATTCCCACAACTTCCTCTCTCCCGTATTCTCCCTCTCCTCTTTCCCGAGCAGCCTTGAACCCTCCGAATTCCTGTCCTCTTCTCCTCCAACCTCTCTCCCGTAGCTGGTTCTCCCGCTCTCTCTTCTATTTCCTCTCCAACTCTCTTTCACGGTTCTCCTTCTTCCCCACCGTTTCACAGTAGCACCTCTCTCTTTCTTCCACGCTCTCTCTCTCAGATTTCCCCTCTCTCTTCTATTCTTCCTCTCCGTTTCCCAGTTTCCCGCAGCCTTTCTTTCTCCCTCTCCTTCTTTCTCTCCAATTTCCAGCATCTTTCTCTTCCTCCCTCTCGCTCTGTCTCTCTCTTCTCTCTCCCACGCGGCAACGCTCGAGTTCACCAGCCGCCAGGCCGCAACCCCCCTGCTCCACAGCGCGACACCAGCACCTCCAGCATCGGCCTCCACTGCACCCCTACGCTGCTACGTGCATGCATGCACACGAGCCAGCTGCACCGGCTGCACCTCCACCAGCGCACAAACGCGTTGCCCAACGTCCAGCCAGCTCCTCCAGCCAGCAAGCTTCCACAACGCACCTGGCACGTCCACCCGGCGCATGCATGCCCGCAAGCCAGCCGTCAAGCAGCTTCCGGCAGCCTCCTCCTCAAGCTTCCCACGTCCTGCTGCGGCAAAACCACCAGCACATGTGCCTCCTTCCACGTGCAGACTTGGTGAAGCCTCCCCCTCGTGCATGCACTTGGTGAAGCCCCCGCCAACCTCCAGCCTCTCCACGTTGCAGCAGCAACCTCCTCCACGTGCAGCCATGCATGCTTGGAGCTTCCAGCGCATGTAACCTGCAAGCTGCTCCAGCCAGGCACACCTCAGGCCGGTTTAATGCGCCATCCTCCTCTCCTTCGCGGTTCAATGCGCATGAAGCCCAGTAGTAGCCTTCTCCAAGCCCTATTTGCTGCATAAGCTTGTTTATTTAGTTCTTCATTAATTACTTTGGTTAGTTTAGATAAGTGTTTCTTTGTTAAACAATTAGTGGTTAATAAAAGTTTTATTCAATTTTTATTCAGTTAACGTTTATTTCATCATTACATTAGGGGTGTTTACTTGTTTACTTAGAATTAGTTTAATTAATTTGATTTCTTTTTAATTTTACTTAAGTAGCTTGTGTGTGGTTTAATTAGGAAATTAAACATTTAGTATAATTAATTAATTTAGGTTGTTGTTATTTTTAGAATAATTGAATTATAGAGCATTAAAAATCATAAACAATCATCAATTATTTTTTTTAGATTAACTAAACTCCAAAGTTTTCAAATTTAAAATTCTATCTTCCTGTGGTTCGACTCGGACTCACCGCTATTAATTTTCAAAATTTGATTTGAGTGAGCCGGATAAATTTAGATTGAACGTTTTCATGTGTTTAACGACGCACAATTTGAAACGATCAATTTTTGGCGCCGTTGCCAGGGAGTTAGATTTTTAATTTTGATTATCTTGGATTTAGTGTAATTAGTCTCTAACTAACCTTATTTTTCTTATTTTTGCAGGATAATTGAAAAAAAAAAAAAAAAAAAACAAAAAAGAAAAGGAAAGCGAAATCATGGTCAGTGTGTTCCAACTTTCTATGTTTCAATTTCCTTACTTTAGTTAGTTTCCTTTTTTGTAGTTTCTAGTTTAGATAGGTTTCCATTAACCAAAAAAAAGAAACCAAAAGAGGAACATCCAAATTTAAAAATCTTCATTGCTAAGATTAGAAACTTTCCATGCTAGGCATTCATCATCCTAGGAAAGTATGAGTTAGTTTCCTTTCACAGTTATTTTCATAAATTGTTGAAGATTGCGGGGGAAAGGTACGTGTTTCAATTTTTAGCAAGTCATTCATGATTGCATCAACACACCTTGTATTGATTTGTTGCCTTGTATTGCATTCAAAAAGACTTTAAGGGCAGCAACTTTAACCACATAAGGTAGGGATTTGATCACCCTTCCTTAGCCCACAAATCACCTTCCTTGCATTGACATTTCCTAATCTAACTAAAAGCAAGTCGAAAGAGAATCTAGGGTTTACACCGTGAGTGGTTTAAATCTCGGGTTGCCTCTATTTTTGGCAACGGTGTTTAGGCTAGAGGTAAAAAGGCAAACGTCTAAGCGGGAAAGTGGTTCTCTAATTAGGTCCCTACGAAAGTAGGGGGAGCCTCCCACTACCCCACCTCTTACCTGGCCGTTGACTGATTGTGATTGTGACTCGAGGTGGACTCCATTCACCTTGTAAGAAAATTCACATAGAGAGTCTGCATAAAAATCTTCTCTCCATCAGTCCTAGTGCATGCAAGGTAGGAGATCTCAAAACCCTAATCTTCTAGGACCACTTGCTGAAATAGAAAGAATCCTACATCAAAGAAATCCACCACAAGATCCAATGGCTGATAATCAGGACCCACCAAAGCAAATGAAGGACTATTTCATTCCAAATCGATATCAACCTTCATCTTGTATTCATCTTCCGCAGAATCCAGCCAATCAATATGAAATCAAATCTAGCACCATTCAGATGCTCCCATCCTTTTATGGGAATACTAATGAAGATCCTTATAAGCATCTGGATGAATTTCTAGAAATTTGTTCCACGGTGAAAATCCAGAATTTCACCGATGATGGCCTTAAATTGACCTTATTTCCCTTTTCATTAAAGGACAAGGCTAAATATTGGTTGGGAACCATAGGAAGGCCCATTAGGACATGAGAAGAAATGCAGAAAGAATTTCTCAAGAAGTTCTATCCCCATCGGGCGGACCAATACCATGAGACGGGCCATCACGAGTTTTACCCAAACTCCCGGGGAATTGATCCATGAATCTTGGGAAAGACTGAAAGAATTGCTTAGAAAATGCCCTCATCATGGGCTTTCAAAATGGCAAATTGTCCAAGCATTCTATGAAGGATTGTCTGAACAGTTCAGACAGATGGTGGATGCCTCATGTGGAGGGGCATTTATGATGAAAAATGAAGATGAGGCCTATGATCTGTTTGAGATGTTAAGTGAAAATTCCATCAATCATGCCTCATTATCATCTTATGAAAGGTCTGTTGGGCCATCTAAACGGACTGGAATGTATGAACTTAAGGCCCGCGGAGAGCCCGAATCTAGAATAGACATAAATCTGATTAATCAGAAATTGGAGAAGGTAGACATCTTGGCCCAGAAACTAGACCAACTCTTGGCCTTAAACAAGCAAGAGCCTACTTACCCAACACAATCTAGTCCATATGAAGGCCCATCTTCTGCTAATCATGACATTTGTGCCTTATGCGCAAGTCCAACCCATCAAGTGAATGAATGCCCAACTGCGGTCCAACTTCCACCATTCATTCAAGAACAAGTTCAGGCTGCCCAGGGATTCTCCAGGTGTGGGTGCTGAAAATTGCTCGTGTGATTTATGTGAAAAACTATGTTGTTTAGTGTAAACTAACCTATTAAAAAAACAGCAACTAAAGTGCAGTGATCGCCAGAAACTTTTAACTAAAAAGCTTCAAAAGAGATTTTGATCGCTTACCTGTTTAAATGCGGAAGATTGAATCCTTGGTTCCCCTCCTTCAGCCGGCTGAAGAAAGAGAGCCTCTTTGTTCTTTTGTTCTTGCTGTTGAATGTTGAGGATCGTCCAGAAGTTCTCCTGGCTTGTGCTTGACTTCCCTTTTTTTGATTTCTTGTTGTTGTTGTTGAATGCAGCAGAGACAGAGAAAGAGAAAAATAAAGGAGAAATACTGATGAGAATTTAAATGGAAGTAATATCAAAATTAACCATGATTATAAACATGTTTAAACAGCAACTCACTTGTTTAAATGGCTTTGAAACCCCTTTAGAACAGATGGGTTTTGGAAAATTAATGATGTGGTGTGTTTTGCATGAAGTGAATATGAGAGAATGAAACTAATGAATATGTGAAATGAAATTTAGATATGAAAAACTTATGCCCAGTCCAGTTGGTTTAAGCTTTGAAAGGATGAAGATCTTGAAGAAGGATGCCGACTTCTGGAAATGGCAGCGCTCCGGCGTTCCGACGTGGTTGCTTCGATCTCCAAATTGCTATAACGCTGTGGCTCAATAATTCTCTCTCTCTCTTTTTTTTTTAACTCCTTGATAGGCAAGGTATTTATAGGCATTTTCTGCGTTCGCGATTAACATAGAAAAATCTAGGATTTATCTACTTTAATCGACAGATAATTACTGATTAATTCATCTTTATCTGTAATTATCTAAAACGCGTCCACCTTGGTTGACGCCTTTCAGATTAAATTAAGATAAGGATAAATATCCGGGAAAACTTATCTTTATCTTTATTAGCTAAAACGCGTCCACATGTGTAGACGTCTTTTACCCTAATTACGATAAGGATAAACATCCGGAAGAGAAGTTAAAACAGCCTAGGAAACCTAAAACGCGTCGACTCTCACAGACGCCTTTTAGCTAATAAATCAATTAATTAAAATTCAAATTTAAACGGTAAAATACGAATAAACTATAAATAGCGTCCACATGGCTCGACGCCTTTTAGGATTCTTCATATTTTAACTGAAATTTGAGCTAAAATCAATTCAATTGATTAACTTAAACATGTCTGTTAAACCCGACACTCAAAAATATCAATAAAAATTAATCAATGGTTAAACATCAGACCATTCTGAGGCATTATTATATGATATGAAATTTGCTTGAAATGACGTCAAAATTAGCGTGTCTACAGCTGCCTCACATTGGCATCGTCTTTGCAAGGGAATGAAATGAAATGGAGTGTACTGAAAAGGTGATGCCAAGGTGTGATGAGACACGCTCTTAACATCACATGATTGGAATTCTTCTCAAAATCATCAATGAGAATAGTTCAAGGAAATCAATGGAATTAATCCTGTCTGGATGAGGTAGACAAGGAAATAAAATAAAGTCGATCAACCTCCTCGGAGTGGGAAGTACCCCAGGTCATAGACACTGTAGGTTTCATCATGGGGAGCGTTTGCCAGCCAATGTGGACGTGCTGCAGCCATGATGGATCTTAAAAGAAAACAAGAATATTGGATAAAGAATCCAATCAAGAATAGAATTCCAAGGATATCTTCAAGCGAATCTCAAAAATAATCAAGATACTCAATTCAGAATGGAATATTTCATATCGTGTTTGAGATTATTTGATTAATGGTCTGAAACTTAATCACTAATTAATTTTTATCACATTGATTTCAAAGTCCTACATGATGCATGCTGGGCTAAAAGAAAAATATAAAGTCAAATAAAATATAAATTAATCAAGGATAATATTGTTAAATTGTCATTAATGAGTCAAAATACCAATTCTTGTAATCCAGTGCTAAGCCGAAGCTCGTTTATCCACGCACCGTTTCACAAAAGTGGAACCATCGTCCTCACTAATTAACAATCCAACGGCCTATCCATGCGATTATGAATCCTCTGGAATTATTACTGTTTTTTTTTTTTTTTTTTGTTGAAGGGGAACTCAAATTCCAGTTTTATCAAAATTACAAGGTCCTTGATATACTCTAATAAATATTTAATATATAGTAATGCAAATAATGCACAATAATTACATGAAATAATACAAGGGTAGAAATAACCGTCTTTTTAGCCACGGTCGAGACTTCTTGAATTCCCACAGTGGGATCTTCTTGATATTTTCCAATTTTACTCAGGCTTTCTTGAATTTTCTGAAACCAAAATTGTTAGTAATTCCAAATAGATATTCAATTTAAACATCAAAACCCATAGAATTTCAAATAAATCACATAAAGAGCTGAAAACGCGTCGTGTCGAGCAGACGCTTTTTAAAGTTGAAACGCGTCACTTATCCTCGACGCCTTTCACTCACAGAAACAGGTTTCTGCTTGTTCTCTATTCGAATTCCAACTCTATCAATGCCTTGTATCCTGTATACAACTTGAACAAACATGTTAAGTATCTGTTTAGGCTTAGCCCCTTGCCTGGTTAAATAACCGACTACTTGATCCTATCCTTGATAGAAGGGTCAAGGGGCATAGCCTTTATTAACAAAGGTAATGAGAATAATCAAACTTAAGTAAAAATGCAACATACAAGCAAACAGATGCTCACTGAAAATAAAAGGAATGAAACATACTAAATGCAACAAGCAGATGCTAACTGAAATATTTTTGTGGTTTTGAAATATTCATTTTTGTTTGGGGTTTTGAAATATATGTATTTTTTTTGACTTTTGGCATATGCATTTTTTTTGAATTTTGATATATGTATTTTTTTTGAATTTTGACTAAAAGATCAGCATGGTACTTAGATCAAAAGATCATATTCATTTATTAACTTAATTCCCAAATTGTTCTTTAACAACTCAACTTAAACCCATTGTGTTTGAATTTGTGTTTCCATTCGTGATCCCATTTGATGATTTGACCTTTAGTCGATCTAAGCCATTCCTTAAGTTTGGAGTACATTTCTTTAGAAAGAAAAGATGAATAAGTTTAGAAAGCCCATGAGAAGGTTCCGGAGACTTAAAAAGATGTCCCTTTTCTACCCTAATATCTGTTGGGGTTCGGTCATTTTCTTTCCGGGGTATTTATCGACCTTGCGTTCCCTTTTATTTCATTTCATGGCCTTGATGTAACGTTTGTAATGTAATGGCCTTTTGATTTGACATTTGGCTTTTGCCTTGCGTTTTCTTTTCGCTATTCTTTTTTCTTTTCTTTCACTTTGGGACGGTTCTCCCCCATTTTTTTTTATGACGGCCTCCTACTAAGATGGCGGGTATTCTTGGTAGTCTATTCTAAGCCTCGTTCCGACATCATGGGCCGAGTTTAAAACAGAATTTTTGTTTAAAAAAGAATGATTTGTACTTTACACTTTCGGTTAAGCTTTCGATATTCTTTAGGACTTGTCATCTCTTGTTACTCACGAATCAAACGTGTCAGTGTGTGTAGTAATGGGCTTAAAATTAAGTTATTCAGACTGATAAGGAAATTTGAGTTTATAAATTTTCTGATTCCACTGGTCTTTGTACCATACTGATCGACTCTTTAACCTAAGGGTAGTATTTCTTAAGATGTAAACCATTCCAAGGATGTTTTAACTCTTCTCCTTCTGCATTAACAAGACGATAAGCATTATCAGGAAAAGCGTGCGATACAACATAAGGTCCTTCCCAGTTGGGTTGGAGCTTAGAACGCGGACCACCATGTTTTATAAAAATTCTTTTGACAACCATTTCATCGACTTTGAACTTACGTTCAATGACTTTCTTTTGATAAAAACGTGCTAGTCTATTTTGATAAACTTTTGCATGATTAGCAGCTGACCATCTTTTCTCGTCTAAAAGTTCCAATTGAGCAAGGAGTGCTGAACGATGTTCATCAATGGAAAATTCCTTATTCAATTGTACTCTTAATGATGGTATGAGGATCTCATATGGAACTACCGCCTCCATTCCAAATGTTAAGGAATAAGGAGTCTGCCCAGTAGGCGTGCGGATTGAAGTTCGGTAGGCCCATAGAGCCTCAACCAATTTTTCTGGCCAATCTGCGAATTTATTAGATTTACACGTCTTTTTGATGATTTTTATCAAAGTCTTATTTGTTGCCTCTGCTTGGCCATTGCCTTGCGGATAATAAGGAGATGAATGATGCAATGCAATTTTATACATGTTACAGAGATCCTTCAATTCTTGTGACACGAACTGCGGTCCATTGTCGGTGACGATGGTGCTTGGAATTCCAAATCGAGTGATGATGTTCTTCATGATGAATTTGCAGACGGTTGATGCTTTGATCTCCACGTACGCTTCAGCTTCTGCCCACTTGGTGAAGTATTCCGTTGCCGTGAGAATGAAAGATTTTTGCTTGATGCCGGAATCTGGATTACCAAGGGGTCCAATGATGTCGAAAGCCCACATGGAGAAAGGCCATGGGGAAGAAACCGGATGGAGTGAAGATGCAGGAGAATGAATTTTGTCGGCATGAAGTTGACACTTAGCACACCTACGAACAAATCCTACACAGTCTTCTTCCATGGTTGGCCAATAAAATCATTGTCTAAGGATCTTCTTTGTTAGCATCTGTCCATTGACATGACCACCACAAACTCCACTATGAGCTCCTTCCATAACCTTCCAAAGCTCATCTTCATCTAGACATCTCAGAAGAACTCCATCAAAACCTCTCTTGTATAATGCTCCCCCAACTAGGGTGAATCGTTGAGCAACTCTCCTGATAGCTCTCTTTTCCTCAGTTGTAGCTTCCTCAGGATATGATTGATCTTCACAATATTTTGCAATTTCATAATACCATGGCTTCTGTTCATCATCCATCTCTTCTAACAGCTCTATCAACATGATTTCTCTTTTCTCAATGATATCTCCGTCTCTGACTTTCTTCAGCAACTTCTCCTTAGTTCTAAGGAATGAAGGATCTTTCACGGCGGGTAAAAGACGTCTATGAACTATGATTGATTCAGATTGTTTGCTGATTGGAAAATCAAGAGAAGATGCAAGTGAAGCTAGAGCGTCAGCTAAGATGTTCTGATTCCTAGGGACATGGACAAAGATCAATTTCGTGAAAAGCTTTGAGTAAGCAGAAGTAAGTTCTTGATAAGGCTTGAGCTTGGGATCTAGAGTTCGATACTTGGTCAGCACTTGGCGAAGAATCAGTTGGCTATCACCTACGATCCTGAGTTTGGTAGCACCATGAAAATGAGCAGCCTCGAGACCAGCAAGAAGTGCCTCGTATTCAGCTATATTGTTTGTAACTGGAAAATCAAGCTGAAAGGCTTGTGGAATGGTGATACCATCAGGTGATAACAGAACAATACCGATCCCTTTTCCATGAGAATTCAGAGCTCCGTCAAAATGCAGAGTCCACGTATCATCTCTGATTTGATTTACGGACATCAGTTCCTCATCCGGAAACTCTGATCGCACTGGATCAAATCGAGGAAGGGGATGATGAGCAAGATGTTCTGCTATGGCATAGCCCTTGATTGCTTTCTGCTGAATGTAAGTGATATCGAATTGAGATAGAAAGCTTTGCCATCGTGCTAACCTATCAGTAAGGACAGATTTCTCCAGAAGGAATTTGATCGGATTCATCCTAGCGATGAGATGGACTTCATGGGCCAGAAAATAATGCTTTAATTTCTGCACAACCCAAACCAATGCTGCACACGTTTTCTCCATCGCCGTATATCTCTGTTCAGCGGGGTTGAGAAGTTTAGAGAGATAGTAGGCTGCCCTCTCTTTTCCTTCTTCATCTTCTTGTGCTAGGACAGCCCCCACAGCATCATCCAGGACTGAAATGTAAAGTATCAATGGTTTTCCTGGAGATGGTGGTCTCAAAACAGGAGGACTTGCTAAATAGTTCTTTAATCCATCAAATGCCTCCTGACACTTATCGTCCCAATCGAATTTGACTCCCGGCTTGGTAAGCTCGTAAAACGGCTTACACCTTTGTGAGTGCTGGGAGACAAAACGGCGAATAAATTGCAACCTTTCGATTAATCCTCTCAACTCTTTCAAGTTTTTGGGAGGTGGCATTTCTCTAATAGCCTTCGCCTTATTAGGATCGATCTCAATTCCCCGTTTGCTGACCATGAATCCAAGCAATTTTCCTGAAGATACCCCGAATACACATTTCTTGGGGTTCATCTTTAACTGATATTCTCTCGACCTCTCTAATATCCTTGCCAAAACTTTGGCGTGCTCAGCCTTTGTTTTCGATTTAACTAATAAGTCATCCACATACACTTCCAGATCTATGTGCATCATGTCATGAAATATTGCCATCATAGCCCTTTGATAAGTGGCTCCAGCATTCTTTAATCCAAACGGCATGACAACATAACAATATGTTCCCCAAGGTGTAGTGAATGATGTTTTCTCTTGATCTTCTTCTGCCAGCTTAATCTGATTGTATCCTGAAAATCCATCCATAAATGATAACGTCTCATAGCCAGCAGTGTTATCGATGAGTACATCAATATGAGGCAATGGAAAATCATCTTTAGGACACGCCCGGTTCAAATCACGGAAGTCAATGCAAATCCTGACCTTTCCGTCCTTCTTCATAACCGGGACTATGTTGGCCACCCATTGTGGATAAAGGACAACTTTAATAAATTTGGCTTTGTGCAATTTATCGACCTCTTCCTTCATCTTTAAAGCCATTTGTGGGTGGAATCGCCTTAATTTCTGTTTGACCGGGCTAACTCCGTCCTTTAATGTCAGTCTGTGTTCAACCAAAGTTGAGTCTAACCCCGGCATATCTTCATAACTCCAGGCGAAAGTGTCCTTATAGTCCTTGAGAACTTGTACCATTGCCTTTTCATCTTCTGAAGAAAGATTTTTACTGACGAGGACAACCTTAGGTTCGTCTTCAGTCCCTAAATTAATTTCTTTGATGGGCTCTTCTACGGCAGCTGAGGGTTCATCGAATCTCTTCACTCCACTGGCATATGCCTCAGCCGCGTCCTCGTCATCTTCCTCTTCAACAATGGGGTCTTTTTCATGTATCAACTCATATACCCCGTACCCATCATTGACTGACTCATCGTCTGTACAATCTTCTGGCATCTGAATTGGATTTTCTAGAAACTGAGGGATCAGAGAGCAAGAAGAGCAATTATCAGCTAAGTCCTGGAGGTATCTATCTGGAATTTGCCTACCCTTAGGCTTCCTAGACTTCCTAACCTTACTAGACTGCCTAACTTCACTAAACTTACTATCATAACCTAACGAAGATGAAGCATGACGAAAATCCTGGGATACAAGTGGAAATACAAGCGAATCCTCCCGAGGGGAGGGACAGAGTAGATCTAGAAGAGAAGCTTGACCGAAGGACCCGCGCGGCGGGGTGCGATCGGACAAGTAAGATGTTTCCTCAATGAGGATTTGGGAAGAATTTGTTGCCAAATTGGCGTTTTTTTTTGGAAAATGAAAGAATTAAACATAAAGCATGAATGGATACAAATGGGAGGAGAATCAGACGGAGGAAGTGGCACCAAGGCCAAAGGATTAGGGGGATCATATAGTAATATGTCCCAAATCAGATCATACAAACTCTCTAGATCGAGAGGAGGTTGTGGTATAATGTCCCGAGGGGACAGAGTAATCATGACGGGCGGAGCCCGTGGAATATCTTCAATTATGACCCGCGACCAAGTCGGGGTCAAGAGCAATGTACGGAAAAGAGTATGGAGCATGAAGACATGTGAAGGATATGTCCCCCTCCAGAGCAGATCTGTTGTGTAACCAGCTTGATATGGGTCATCCGGCTCCCCTTCGTCAGTTTCTTCGGATAGCAGTATCCGCTTGTCAAATATGGCACCAGGGCTTTCAATCAGTTCATCAATCTGCGGCGGCCACTTAGGTTCTGCAGGATCTAGAAATAGTCTGTTCAGTTCTATGTACAGGTCCATCAGATCGAACCACCTGTACCATTCACATTCAGGATCATGAAATTTCCTCCTTTTCATAGGCCGCAGAGTCTCCAATGATTGGTACGTAAGCAATTCGGAGCAATGTCTGGCCAAATCCCTCCCATATATATCATGGAAGTCAAAACAGGAAGTAATGACTACCGTATTGTCGTGGCTAAGTATGGGCCCTTTTACGAAGTGCGTACACAGGGTCCATGTTAAGGGTTCTCGGCCTTCTTTGGGTGGTGTGGACATTGCCTCCCAGATCTTCGGACCTTCTGCTTTCTGAACCAGGTCTTGTTTCAGTTTTATTGGCCTATAGCCCAGACCACTTCCAGGTGCTGCTCGATGATTTCTGACAGGAGTGGTCCTGCCTTGCAATTGTGTGCCCAGACCTTTCCCAGGCTTGTAGCCGTTCTTCATCATAATCCTCCATCCCGGGGTACTCATGCACTTCCCCCTTTTGATAGCATCTAATGGGTATGGAGAAATAGTAGCGGCTTTCAGAGGATCAGCCACTGGACGGTAGACCTGTAATACCGACAGAAAAGGTTGTCGGCCAGGTAGAACAGCAGATTTAATGTTCAAGGAATGACCAGCAGCAAGGATCGGCATGCTCGTTACTTTAATTATTCGTCATTTATAAGGGAATTTGAGGCATTGATGATTCGTAGAGGGAATCGCATCAAGAGTTTTAATATAAGGACGACCTAAAATGGCATTTATGGAAGGGTCGATTTCCAAGATGTGAAATTCGACCTCTGCATGACTTACGGGGCCCAGCTCCACCTTTAAATAGACCATTCCCAGAGGGGAACGGGTAGAATTGTCATATGCTGTCACTGAGATGGGGCTGAGCAGCCATTTCTCTTTGGGCACACCGCACAGCTCCAGGGTCTTCGGAGGTAAAACATTGATCGAAGCCCCTGTGTCGACCAGGCATGCATCCACGGCCTTCTTACAAATGTTGACCGTGATACTCAGAGCCATGCTTCTGGCTGCTGGCGGTGCTAGTTCCGATGTATGAAATGTTATGGAGGGCTGATCCCCCTGAGGAACTAGTAGTGCTGCAATCTTCTCTACCGGCACGTCTTCATTGACCATCACCTTTTGCAGATATTCCATTAAAGCTTCTTGGTGACTCTTGGATCTTTTGATTAATTCTAGTATAGTGATCCGTGCCGGTGTCCGATCCAGGTGTTTCAACAAGTCATACTGAGTGCCTGGTGCACTCTCTTCATTGTGGGCTTCCTCAGTCGGCTGTGATGGGCCGTCTCTGACTGTGGACTGAGGGAAGACCTTGTTGAAAATCCTTCCACTTCGGAGCGCGTGTTCCTCAACCGTGGAGGATCCGGGTGACACTTTAAGTACCGCAGGGTTGGACGGCGCGGATGGCGTAGAGGGTTGGTAGGTAGGTGATGGCGTAGGGCTAGGTGGTGATGGCGCGGTGCGGATTAAAGGCCTAGAGGGTTGGATGGTGGATGGGTAAGCGGTTGGCGAAGTGGGGAATGGTACGCGTAATAATGGTCTAGATGGCAAAGGCATATCTGGATAGGCGGTAGTGGTAGTGGGTGAAGTAGGAAATGGTATGCGTAATAGCGGCCTAGATGGTAGAAGGGGTGCGTTATTGGTTTGCGGGGGGTTATATGATGGAGGCGTAGGAGTGCGGGGTGTAATGGGTCTAAGGAAGGCGGGTAGTGGTAATGGGTTATTGGGTGTGGGCGAGTGATATGTAGGTGTGGGTATGGGGGTAATGGTAACGGGTTGTGGCCTTGGTATGTGGATGGTGCGGCGTGGTGGTCGCTTTGCGGTACTTTGAACGTGACCCGTTGAACAAAGAGAGGAAGAGTCCTCTACTCTCCACTGCTGCCCACGACCAGCCTCAGACTGGCTGTTCGTCAAGATGGGAGCAACCTGGTTTTGGTTCTGATGCTCCGGGAGTGGATTCTGCACTATGCCCATGTTGGGTGGTGCTACTGCCTGTGCCGGTGGTCTTGCTTGCTGCTGCTGCTGCTGCGGTCTCCTCGCCTTCAGGGCTGTTATGTATTTCTTTATTTCCTCCCAGTCTATGCCGCCCTGCTCGTTGAGATCGTGGATATAATCTCTGAATTGGAAGCAGGTGTCAATGGTATGCCCAGGTTGCCTGTGAAAGTAGCAATACCTGGATGTATCGGCATTTTGAGGCCAGACGGCCTTCTCCCTTGGCAAAACTAAGGCATTGGCTGCCATTAAAGCGCTGAAAATATCCGCCAAGGATTCTGGGAGGGCCGGGTACTCTGCCCTTTTCGGGCCTGGAGGTCTCCTTTGTTGGTTGTAGTCACCAGGAGGAGGGACATTGTGGTACGCCGGCGGTGCGCGCGGCTGGTACTGTGGCTGTTGCTGTTGCTGCTGATGTGGCTGCTGATACTGCTGTTGATACTGCTGTTGCCGTTGCGGCTGTTGCTGTTGCTGGTTCTGATTCGTCTGCTGGGGCCGCTGGTACTGCTGTTGGTAATGGGGGTTCTGCTGCTGCTTGTACCCCTGTTGACTCGGCTGTGGTGGCCTCTGGTACTGCTGATTCCTCACAAACTGGGGCGAGTTATTGTTCATAGTACTAACCTGCTCGTGAGAGAGCGTGCCCTCAGTAGTTGGACCTGTGCTAGGAGAATTTGGCACTGCAGGCTTCCGAGGTGGAGGCCTGTTAGGTCTGTTAGGATCAAAGACGCTAGAGAACGTAGCGTCCTTGAAGGCATTCTGGCAGTACCGTGCCCTTTCATAGAGCTCTGCCATGTTAGTCAAATTGTTCATGGAGAGGACTAGCTTGAACTGGGGAGTGGCGTTAGAAATTAGCATCTTCACTTGTTCAGATTCAGACAAGTGATCTTTTACTTTTTCAGCCAGGCCCCGCCACCTGTCAGCAAAACTGACAAACTCCTCGTCCGGTTTCATCTTTTCTGCAATAAGATCCGTGATAGACAAGGAGGGTGCAACTCTGTCCTGGTATCGTTGGATGAATTTGCGTGAAACGATACCGTAATCCTCTACTTCGGAGGGTTCCAGAGAAAAGAACCACTCGAGGGCTGGTCCCTCTAGGGATCTCCTGAACAAGAAAGCCAACGACCTTTTGTCGTTCTGCCAGAAAGAGGATTCATACATGAACTCCTTCAGGTGCGTGAAGGGGTTACCAGTACCGTTATACTTTCGATACATTGGCATTTCAGAGGGTGGCAGATGGAATACTGGCAGGCTCGGTAGACTGATTTCTGGCACAGCTTTAACCCCCATCATCTTCTGGAGATTGTTGAACTGCTCATCCATGCGCTCCATCTTGGCCAGCAACGTCTGCGTGGTCAGATCTGCCTGGGGAGGAGGAGGAGGAGGAAGTACTTGATAGGCCTGTTGCCTAGAGTACGTTGGACAAGGAGGATAATAAGGATGAGGTCCGACAGAGCTTCCGCCATGCCCGAGGGCATTTTGATGAATAGGCGTTTGCGGTCTAGCCGGTTGCCTGGATGATGAAAGTTGCGGCCCAGTGGGCCGAGAAGTAATGTGAAGGCCTTCCATGGCCTGATGGATATAAGGAGGAGGAGGTTGTTGAGGAACAACGGGGGGAGCTATAGGGTTCGGCTCAGCAGGCTGCATGGGTGCCTTCCCCTTCAAAATAGACTGGATGGCCTCGAACTGTTGAGGGTCCAGTCGGGAGGCAAGAACTCCCAGGGCATTGACAAGATCCATAGGATCGGAGGGTGAGGGATCATGATGATTCATGTCCCCCTCAAGGTCAGGATTAGGAATCGCATATTCATGCGGAGGAAGATCATGATATTGATCGTGCGGATGAAAAAGAGGAGTTCGGACATTCCCGTCATGTCGAACTGGAATGGGGACAGAATTACGAGAGGCATCAGCATCTCTCCTGTTCTCGTAGTTTAAATCTGAATTGCGAGGGGCATTAGCATCTCCCTCGTAGTTGATAATGGCGTCTTGGGCCATACTCAAATCTCTGCCTGATCGCAGCAACATAATATTAGATTCCCTTTTCAAAGACTTAATCAAACAAGTTGTGCATGATGGATATAGGTGTCCTCTAAGCCAATCATTAGGCACCTATTTCAATCTGGTTCACTAATAAATGGCATTAAATTCATTATGTAGATTGGCATATTTGTATTTACGCATAATGAAGTCCATGAATATGTGCAATAGTCGTCAGATTATGATGAGATCATAATAATGAGACTAATGACTTATAAACACATATTCTCAATTGTTCCTAGTCGTAGGATGTTTGAGAAGGACATCAAACATCCGGTTAGACTAGTACAGGTTATTCCAGCTCATATGATGAGGGTAACTGATCTCGTTAGTTACTAGTGTGGAGACACAATGGTAAACATGTAGGTGCTCATTGGAGAATGAGTTCACTGAACTGATCCGACATGAATCGCCGAATGGTAATTTACCTGACTGTCAATCGGCTTGATTCATCGTCACAGTAGCGTGGTTGATCCTTGGACTTGAGACACCAAAGACACCTTGTCGGTGGACTTCTGGACTTTGACCTTGACCTACGAATTCCTATCCACGGGATCTCAAATAGTCAAGGATCGGGTCCAGCGGAAGACCTTCGAAGGTGATTGTGTGTTCAATAGAGGATCGTTCGCTCTCAGGTAACTAGAGAGAGAATGCTCTAGAGTAGATCCGCAGGAGTCTCTGGCCAGAGCAGAAACAATATCAGAAAAGTGGTTTTCGGATATTGTACAGCGGAGTCTGATTCAAGTGAGTTGACCATCTAGGGTTTGACAGTTGACCATACCCTAGGTTAACTCGAGAGCATTGTGCGAACGAAGGATTATAGCCACGTGGTAACTGTGGACGGACAGGTTCCATGAGTGGGTTGCTGAACCCCATTACCTTCCGGGATCATGCGGTGTTGCTTGGCACCCAACTTGATCGGAAGTCCGACCGAATTTACATGCGATGATAATTCGGTTGAGTAATTAGTTAATATCTAGATATTAATTAATTACAATAAGTCAATAACTAGTTATTGGACTTAACGGGCTGAAAACCGGACTGGTAAATGGACCTAGAGGGTCACACGCAATAAGATTCTCAGTCGGTGGTACATAAGTGGGATTTATATTAACTCGGGGACTTTTGTGAAAAGTCGCGCCGACTTAATATATATACACGCTGTTGAGAAACCCTGGGCCAAGCTCCAGGATTTCCCTTGCTGGCCGTCACCCCCTCCTTTCTCTCTCCACCTCTGGGCGTCCCGTTCGGCGCGCCAGAACAGCTTTCGTCTCCGCCGCGTGTGATTCCCGAAAGTCGGGAATTCCCGTCGGCGGGATTTCCGCAATCGTTGCGGCGACGGATCTTCAGCGAGCGAGCTGAAACGGACGAGGGATCGAGGACGAACCACCGCGGAGGATCGCGTGGATACCGCTGGAGGTCGGACGCTTGTGCGGCTTGCGGCATCACCTCGACGGAACCGAGACGGATGCGGATTCGAATCCGCGCACGGTAATCGGATTACTTCTCGTAGTTTTCGGTTTGCGTTTTTCGTTCCGAATCGGATCAGCGGGCATCGGGCGGGTTTGATTTTTTGTTCTTCGTTTCCGCTGCGTTCTTCGCGTCCCGCCTGGATCCCAACAGTGGTATCAGAGCCAGGTTCCGCTCTGATCCGTTCCGGAATGATAAAATTATTATTCTAGATTATTTCATGCATGAATTCGTTTTTCTTCATAGATATTGTTCATGGGATGAACTTAGAATTTCGAATTTAATTTTTCTGTGCGAAAAACGAAATTTCTTTGGGGGTTTCATCGCGTTCTTCATGGTGATGAAGAACCGGATTTGTGGGCTTCAAAAGGGGATTAATGATGGTTGGACCATCTCTGTGGGTTTCCTGGTATGACCAGCTACCCCTCGCCATCCCCGGAAAATTTCCATGGCGGCCGGTGGAGCTTTTCTTCCCATAATTTTCAAGAGTTGAAAAGGATTGTGGAAAAAGCTGAAATCTGCGAAACTGCACAAATCTCCAACTTTGGAGGTTCACCGGCGGCGAAGGAGTCGCCGTCCGGCCACCACCGGTGGGGGAAATGGAAGTGGTGACATCCCTCTGCGAATTCCGACCACCCTCGCGGCCGGCGGCGGCGGCGGCGCCGCCCAAAACAGGCTTCAAACAGGGCTGAAAAACCCTAAAATCTGAACTGGTCGAACCTGCAGCAGATGGGCCTGGACCGGCCGGTCCCGAGCCGGTTCGGCCGGGCGGCCTGGGCCTGGCCCGGGCGCACCAGGCGCCCGACCTGGCTCGGCCAGGTCGCCCGAGCCAGGGCCCTGCCTGGCTCGAGCCAGGGCCGGACCAGGGGCTGGGCCAGGTTGCCCCAGCCCGAGCCAGACCAGGCCGTGGGCCCAATTTAATAGGCCAATTGGGCCTATTTAACCCCAGCCCATTTAATCTATTTAACCCCTTATTTAAACCCCTAAACCCCAACCCCTATTAACTGGAATTGAAGTTAAATAATTTAAAACTGTTTTAATATTATTTTTCCAGTTAATTATGAACTTATTGAGATTTGATCTTAATAGTCAATTGGGTTTAACTTATGTAAGATATGATCTTACATAAAGGGTTGACATGATTCCCTTTACCTTAAAATTAAAATAAATTTTATTTAAAAGTGTTTTATACTTAAATTTATAATTTTAAGTTTAAAAGGGGATTATGAGTTAAGATGTGATCTTAATTTATAATTAACAAATGTTGTTATTTACATAAAATGGGATCTTAATTAATTATTAACAATTGTTGTTATTAATGATTAAGATAATATTAACAAATGTTGTTAACTTATATTTAAGATGGGATCTTAAAATTTATTAACAATCGTTGTTAATTATTTAAGGGATTATATCATTGTCATGGTTTTAAAATTAATTGACAAATGTTGTTAACTTTATTTTAATTAACCAATTAGATAATTCTTTAGCAATTGTTGTTAGAGAATTATTTTAATAATTTGGAGACACTTAATAATAGTTGTTAAGTGATTAATTAACCTTTTATAAATGTTATAATTAAGTTAATTAATTCTTGAGTAATGAATCTTAATAAAAGTTATTAAGTATTAATTAAGTCTTAATAATAGTTATTAAGATGATTAATTAGTTTACTCTTGAATCTCTTAATTATTGGTTTTAATGATCTAATCTACTTGGAATTTAATCTTTTATCAATGTTATTAAAGGATTAAATTAAGTCTAAGATGTTAGACTATTTTAATTAGAAAGTTCTAATTATTATTTCTTAATAATGGTTATTGAGAAATATGACTTAAATAAAGGGGTTTATTAACAAGGAGTTGTTAAGGGGTTAATAATTTGAGTTGAAAATTCTTTTATAAATGTTATTTAGGAATTTCTAATTCTTTCTAAATGTTAGATTGTTTCGCATTAATAATTGTTATTAATGTGATTTAATATTAATCTAAATGTTAGATTAATTAATTTAGAATTGTTCTAAATAATGCATGGAATATTTTAGAATTTTAATTTTAGCTTTATGTGCGCATGTTGTTGTGTTTATGCTTTAAATTAGATTTATTGCATATTAGAAAATAAGATTTTCGAAAATTCAAATTATCCAATTTTGATTGGTACCCAGGTTTTAAGAAAGCCAAAATTATTATATTTTCAAAATTTTAGCCTTCATGTGATGTGCATTATCATGTGTGGATGGTTAAAATTTGTGGTGGTCATGGACATGCACTTAGTTAATTTCATATCATGTGATGGTGTGTGATATTGTGGATTGTTATGGAATGTGAATGTTTATTAATTAAGTGTTAATTAATGAGGCTTGTGTGCCTCCCTCTCTCCATTCCATTGTAATTCTATCTCCCTCTGCTATTGTACTCGGCCATAAGGCTTTATCTTACAATTTATTTGTATTTGAAATTGTTTCAAAATTAATAATATTTGTAATTGATCGAGCCGGCCGAGGAGAGGCGAGGATGATCCACAAACGCAACCAGGAAGGCGACAGGAGATGAGATCACCAGTGGCTATGTGTTTGCATGTTTAGATTATATAAGTGTTATATAGTTTTGGTGATTAATTGTTTGGCTCCAGTTAATCACCGTGCTGTCCATGACCACATAATGAACATGTATGGATGATGCATGCTTTTAGTTATTGATTATGAATCGATTGCTAATATCTAGGTATAGTTAAATATATACGATATATTTATAAACTATCACCTAGGATGAGACCAACTTAATATAAACAAAAACCTTCAACATAAAGTCTAAGCCGGAGCGCGAGTCATTGAGAATGTACCGCGTGGCTCTCCATCAATATAGTTCTTAGAACTTGATTCAGTGATGACAGATACTACGTGTTTACCCGAGATCTGCCACCATTTGATGAAAGGACTATTAACTATGGCATTATGATGCCTTGAGATTAGAATAGAGGAACGGTGTAGCTATCCTCGCGTTTACCCAGGAGTTGCATTCTTACTCTACTCTGTCGCGTATTGATGGTAAAGCTTATACCAGGTATAATGGTCTACTGTGTTTACCCGGGACCATTAAAGACCTGGGAGCCGAAGTAAGATCGGATATTGCAAGGAGTTGCAATTACCATGAGATGGTTGCTCTAAGATAATGGTATGATACTATGTGTTTACCCGAGGTCATACTGTGATTCTTGGAGATTCTGATCCTCACTAGAAGACCGTCGGAGTCTTCCGTTCTGTATATCTGAAGGTTATACAGTCCGTCGAAAAATAGTGGGAAATAATTCAAGACAAAAGACCATAATTGAATTATCAGAACTATCTGCTTAAATCGCGTTGTTTCCTTCGATCACTAATATGTCGTCTATTCGAGATTTTGGCATGTTGGATGCCGATACTTCTCATATTCAGACTGACTAGAAAACTCTGAAGAATGTCTTCAGGGCCAAGTGAAAGTCACTATCCTAATCATATATCATGAATCCTCTTACTTGGATAGACCAAGGTGAAGAGGTGCTCATGGTATGCCTTATAGAAAGGCAATGATTATCATGAAATCTCTTATTTGGATAGACCAAGATGAAGTGATATTTATGATATGCCTTTGAGAAAGGCAAGTGGTAAGATTTTAAATGATCGAATCCACACCTGAAAAAGGATAAAGGAAAGTTAGCTGAGATAGAGAAGTAGCAGTTCTCCCACTGCAACCACTATAAGGATATTGGTAAAGACAAAAAGGAATATGGAACTTGAAAGAAGTTTCATATATTCTTATTATCGTCTTTTGCATGTCTATTGGAGAATTAGCGTATCCAATATGAGATATTGGAAATAATTCTCAGAGCTGCAATAGTGTGCAGACTTGGACAAGTAAAAGGAAATCGAGAAAATGTAAGTGTTGAGTTAGACTTAACTATTGTTCATGATATTCATAGATTACTGTTAGACAGTAAATCTTTGTATATCTATAGGAGTCAAATATGAAACTAAATAATTGTTATTTAGTTGCATAAGAAATCAAGAATAACATTGATTGAAAAGAATAATAGTTATTCAAATCAGTCAATGCATTATAGATTCTTGAAGTGACATTTCATGTGATGAATGTTCACAAGTCTCCTATAGAAATGAACTGTGTGAGTCCTGATTATCTATGGTATTGTACACAGGATTGTACAATAAGAAATCATTGATGCTGATGCATATTGATGTAACCAGGCCAAAGATAATCACTACTATTGACTTACCTTATAGTTCACTCTTGGAATGATTCGACTGTATGTACTTACTGAAGTACAAGACGAATATATATGAGAGATTAAGGTATAAGATCAATATGAAGTGTTAGAATTTTTGATTTGATCAAAGAAACTAATACTTAGGTATATGATTCACATAAATCATTAAGAGGATAATTGTATCCTTACTCGATTAATCCTCACTGTGCATCATAGCAATATGATAGAATGAGGAATTGCACCTTATTAAGATATGGTGCAATACATAATAAGATTTGCCTAATTCTTGTCCTTTTGAACAATAGTATGAACATTAGATGTCCATACTTTAAAGATGGTTCCAAATTAGTCAGTGTGTGTTCATATAAGATATGGAAACCAAATAATTCATATGAGATGTGAATTATGAACAAACCTGATTTAAAAGTCAGGTATTATCGTGATGTGAATTTGTAAATGTCTGAAGAGTTTGGACATTACATTTAATGGCCAGGCGATGATGAAATAATTATCGTTCTGAAAGCTGTCTTCTGTGAAAAGGAATATGTCCTCAAAGAAGACAGTGGGAGCTGATAAAATTAGAAGATGTTCTAGATTCACAAGTTAACATAAGATTATTAGATAATCTTTAGTTGTTTGGAACCGGTCATGACACACATACAAAGAGCTTCATAGATTTTTGAGATTCTCTCAGTGACTAGAAGGATATGTTTGACATATCTGATTTAGTAAGGTGAGAGGAGCTCAAAATAGATTATGATCTAAAATCTATGATAATGATGCTCTCTTTCATTACAACTTTGAGATTGATAAGTTTATTAGAGTTCTACTTGCCAATACTGTCTATCATGAGATGATGACAGTTGGATATTAAAAGCGTCCACTCAATGTGATTGAGGTAAAGGTGTATATGATACACCTTTAAAGCTTTTAGAATGTCCAGGAAGCAAGTTATGATTTCAAAATTATTTTGAATCAAACTGAAACTTCCTAAGTTGTAATAAGAGTTTTTGACTTAATTGTCAAATATTATGTGATCATTAAGAATGATCACGGATTGTGTGTGTTCAGAAAGGACAGTGGGAGTACGGTCGCTTTAGTAATGCTTTATGATGATAACATCAAAGTCATTGAGAATGACTTCATGATGTTACTATTAGTGAAAGCATTGTTAACCATGTTTTCCTTCATAATGGATTTAGTTATAATATCCCACGTATTGGAAATACGAATCTATTAAGATAGATTGGTGGGGATATTATATTGACCTGTATGTCAAGATGTTTGGCATAAATTTCATAACAAGTCTCAATCGTTGAGATATGGAATTTACTCCTTTAAAGAAAAGGTTCCTTAAAGGATACAGGAGTGAATTGCATCATTAAGCGCTTGAGTAGTGTTAAGGATGCATTCGCTTATATGGAGAGGATGATTTGAAACTATGAGGTCACACTGACTCAAATTTTAAGTCAAATAATAGATTCAACCTTCTGGTAGAAAGGAATAGATTGGAATGGTTCCAATCCAAAACTCGATATTAAGGTGACGACATAAACAAGTGATACTGTTATTGGAACAGTATGGATGAAAAGGTTCATCCCTGAACTAGATGTAGTTCTAAAAGGTCTCTGATACCATCCTATCGTTGTAGGACAACAGTGGGAGCAATCAGTTGTGTGATCGAGCCATGGTCTCATCAGAAGTTGCAGAACATTCTGAGGTTCTTTCACAGATTCAGAGACAAATGATTAAGAGGAAATAACGTAATGGAAATATTCCATATGTAGATAATTTAGCAGATCCCTGACCAAGTCTTAGTCACAGACTTTCTGTGAGCATCACCTAGATTTGATGGAGATCAAATGCGAAAGTGATTGGCTTGAGTCCAAGTGGGAGATTGATGGATATAGGTGCCCTCTAAGCCAATCATTAGGCACCTATTTCAATCTGGTTCACTAATAAATGGCATTAAATTCATTATGTAGATTGGCATATTTGTATTTACGCATAATGAAGTCCATGAATATGTGCAATAGTCGTCAGATTATGATGAGATCATAATAATGAGACTAATGACTTATAAACACATATTCTCAATTGTTCCTAGTCGTAGGATGTTTGAGAAGGACATCAAACATCCGGTTAGACTAGTACAGGTTATTCCAGCTCATATGATGAGGGTAACTGATCTCGTTAGTTACTAGTGTGGAGACACAATGGTAAACCTGTAGGTGCTCATTGGAGAATGAGTTCACTGAACTGATCCGACATGAATCGCCGAATGGTAATTTACCTGACTGTCAATCGGCTTGATTCATCGTCACAGTAGCGTGGTTGATCCTTGGACTTGAGACACCAAAGACACCTTGTCGGTGGACTTCTGGACTTTGACCTTGACCTACGAATTCCTATCCACGGGATCTCAAATAGTCAAGGATCGGGTCCAGCGGAAGACCTTCGAAGGTGATTGTGTGTTCAATAGAGGATCGTTCGCTCTCAGGTAACTAGAGAGAGAATGCTCTAGAGTAGATCCGCAGGAGTCTCTGGCCAGAGCAGAAACAATATCAGAAAAGTGGTTTTCGGATATTGTACAGCGGAGTCTGATTCAAGTGAGTTGACCATCTAGGGTTTGACAGTTGACCATACCCTAGGTTAACTCGAGAGCATTGTGCGAACGAAGGATTATAGCCACGTGGTAACTGTGGACGGACAGGTTCCATGAGTGGGTTGCTGAACCCCATTACCTTCCGGGATCATGCGGTGTTGCTTGGCACCCAACTTGATCGGAAGTCCGACCGAATTTACATGCGATGATAATTCGGTTGAGTAATTAGTTAATATCTAGATATTAATTAATTACAATAAGTCAATAACTAGTTATTGGACTTAACGGGCTGAAAACCGGACTGGTAAATGGGCCTAGAGGGTCACACGCAATAAGATTCTCAGTCGGTGGTACATAAGTGGGATTTATATTAACTCGGGGACTTTTGTGAAAAGTCGCGCCGACTTAATATATATACACGCTGTTGAGAAACCCTGGGCCAAGCTCCAGGATTTCCCTTGCTGGCCGTCACCCCCCCTTTCTCTCTCCACCTCTGGGCGTCCCGTTCGGCGCGCCAGAACAGCTTTCGTCTCCGCCGCGTGTGATTCCCGAAAGTCGGGAATTCCCGTTGGCGGGATTTCCGCAATCGTTGCGGTGACGGATCTTCAGCGAGCGAGCTGAAACGGACGAGGGATCGAGGACGAACCACCGCGGAGGATCGCGTGGATACCGCTGGAGGTCGGACGCTTGTGCGGCTTGCGGCATCACCTCGACGGAACCGAGACGGATGCGGATTCGAATCCGTGCACGGTAATCGGATTACTTCTCGTAGTTTTCGGTTTGCGTTTTTCGTTCCGAATCGGATCAGCGGGCATCGGACGGGATAAATTTTTGTTCTTCGTTTCCGCTGCGTTCTTCGCGTCCCGCCCGGATCCCAACAGTGCAGAGATTAATCAAACAAGTGGATGCTTAACGTGATTTTAGGATTCCTTGTTGAATTATTTGAATTGGATTAAACCACAATTTCGCTCAGGGAAGGATCCTAGTTTCAGTTCAGTTTCCACCGTTATTCTCTAAGATTTTCTCTCACAACGCTTTCGGAATCTAACCGGGACTTCAATTGGTACAACCAGCCCGATGATCAAGGAGGAATACCTTGATTTTGGGGTCTTATGGAGGTCTCAACGTCAACTTCTCTAGTCTGATCAAGGGACCAACCCAATCAGAGAGAGTTGCTAACGTTGAGTAATGTGTTCCTAAGAAAAGGAGGGTTTTAGCCTCAATGCGTATGCCCTGCAACCGGGATGGCCTCTAATGCTTAATAGAGTAATAGGTAGCTAGCACTCAACACAGAAATCTGGAAACTGTAAAATAATTAAGAAACTGTCTGAATCGCGTCGATGATAGTCGACGCTATTCAAAACAGAACTTAATTCTTTCGCAGAGAACAGATGCAAACAGCAGAGAAAGCCTGGAAAATAACTAAAAACTGTCTTAATAGCGTCGATGATAGTCGACGCTATTCAACACAGAACTTAATTATTTCGCAGAAACAGATGCAAACGACAGAGAAAGTCTGGAGGCTAAAAGGCGTCTAGGAGTGATGACGCGGTTTTGAAACGCGTCGCTGTTCCTGGACGCTTTTTAGTTCGCAGAAACAGATTTCCAGAAGGATTTTCTGGGTCGAATCCTCCTTAAACAGGGTAAAACGCAGTAAACAATCGACTCATGCAAAGATTTTTAGTTTCAGATTTTAAACAGGATGATTTACTAACTAAACAATTAAGAAATCACGCAATCACACGTCATTTTATCACAAAAAACAGCTTTTTGAACTAATCAAAGGGGAGGCAAGATCTTGCCACTAGGGTGTGCACGTGGTGCACGAGGGGAATTAATCAAACTAAACACTCACCAATTGGTGAGGACGTGTCGAAAGACACAAATGGTGCACCGTGGGTGCCCGGTATGATAATAGCAAGAACAAAAGAAATTAAAAGACGGCGAGACCAAGTCCCACCGTGATCGCCAAAAGAGCTGTGGGTGCTGAAAATTGCTCGTGTGATTTATGTGAAAAACTATGTTGTTTAGTATAAACTAACCTATTAAAAAAACAGCAACTAAAGTGCAGTGATCGCCAGAAACTTTAAACTAAAAAGCTTCAAAAGATATTTTGATCGCTTACCTGTTTAAATGCGGAAGATTGAATCCTTGGTTCCCCTCCTTCAGCCGGCTGAAGAAAGAGAGCATCTTTGTTCTTTTGTTCTTGCTGTTGAATGTTGAGGATCGTCCAGAAGTTCTCCTGGTTTGTGCTTGACTTCCCTTTTTTTGATTTCTTGTTGTTGTTGTTGAATGCAGCAGAGACAGAGAAAGAGAAAAATAAAGGAGAAATACTGATGAGAATTTAAATGGAAGTAATATCAAAATTAACCATGATTATAAACATGTTTAAACAGCAACTCACTTGTTTAAATGGCTTTGAAACCCCTTTAGAACAGATGGGTTTTGGAAAATTAATGATGTGGTGTGTTTTGCATGAAGTGAATATGAGAGAATGAAACTAATGAATATGTGAAATGAAATTTAGATATGAAAAACTTATGCCCAGTCCAGTTGGTTGAAGCTTTGAAAGGATGAAGATCTTGAAGAAGGATGCCGACTTCTGGAAATGGCAGCGCTCCGGCGTTCCGACGTGGTTGCTTCGATCTCCAAATTGCTATAACGCTGTGGCTCAATAATTCTCTCTCTCTCTTTTTTTTTTAACTCCTTGATAGGCAAGGTATTTATAGGCATTTTCTGCGTTCGCGATTAACATAGAAAAATCTAGGATTTATCTACTTTAATCGACAGATAATTACTGATTAATTCATCTTTATCTGTAATTATCTAAAACGCGTCCACCTTGGTTGACGCCTTTCAGATTAAATTAAGATAAGGATAAATATCCGGGAAAACTTATCTTTATCTTTATTAGCTAAAATGCGTCCACATGTGTAGACGTCTTTTACCCTAATTACGATAAGGATAAACATCCGGAAGAGAAGTTAAAACAGCCTAGGAAACCTAAAACGCGTCGACTCTCACAGACGCCTTTTAGCTAATAAATCAATTAATTAAAATTCAAATTTAAACGGTAAAATACGAATAAACTATAAATAGCGTCCACATGGCTCGACGCCTTTTAGGATTCTTCATATTTTAACTGAAATTTGAGCTAAAATCAATTCAATTGATTAACTTAAACATGTCTGTTAAACCCGACACTCAAAAATATCAATAAAAATTAATCAATGGTTAAACATCAGACCATTCTGAGGCATTATTATATGATATGAAATTTGCTTGAAATGACGTCAAAATTAGTGTGTCTACACCAGGCCCAATAATGATCCATTCTCAAATACTTACAATCCGGGCTGGAGAAACCACCCTAATTTCTCTTGGAAGAATCAGCAGGCCCCATTACCAATGTCCAATCCTCCCATGCATCAAGCCCAAAAGCCACAGAATTCATTCCAACAGCAACCTAATTTCCATGGAAATGTTCAAGCTAGGGGATCTCAAGCCCAGTTTTCTCAACCGGCCCAATATCAATCAGGTCAATCGGCCCAATATCAATCAGGTCAACCGGCCCACTACCACTCATTCCAATCAGGCCAGCCAACCCAATACCATCCTCCACCTACTTACCAACAACCTCCTCAGCCCAACTTTGATAATAAATTCACTCAACTCCAACAACTGATTTTGACCCAACAACAATCCATTGCTAAGTTGGAAAGTCAAATGGGCCAACTAGCTGAGACCGCGATGAGAAGAGAAGTAGGCCAACTTCCTAGTCAACCCGTTGCCAATCCAAGGAATCAACCTCCGGGTTTTCCACAGCAATCGGGCCTTTTACCTCAGCCTGGCCCGATACCACAACCTAAAGGGCCACAATTTGAGAATGCTAAAGCCATTTCAACCCTTAGGAGTGGGAGAAGTTTAGAAAAACCACATGCAGATGGAGAGTTAGCCAAAGGTTCCACTGATGGGCCTCAGGAAATTGAAAGTGATAGTGAGACTGAACCCAGCATAGAGAAGTTGGAGGAGGATCTGAAAGGAAAAGGGAAGATTGATGAAGGCCCAAGTTCTTATAAACCTAGGGTGCCATTTCCTAATGCCTTGTTAGCTAAGCCCAATACCAGGAAGAAACTGGCCCAGAATGAGGAGTTGTTGGATTTGTTCAAACAAGTCCAAATTAATATTCCACTCCTCGATACCATCAAGCATGTGCCAGCTTATGCTAAGTTTCTCAAGGACTTATGTACTCCACGAAGAGAATCTAGAATGGCACCCGAAAAGGTTCGGCTTTCTGAAGATGTTAGTGCAATTGTGATGAATCATTTACCCAAGAAGTTAAAGGATCATGGAGCACCTCTAATTTCATGTGACTTAGCTAGAGTTACATTTGATAGAGCTTTATTGGATCTAAGTGCGAGTGTAAATCTATTGCCAACAGCCATTTATGAAAAATTTGATATTGGAGAATTAAAGCCCACACCCATCATCTTGCAGTTGGCTGATAGGTCTGTGAAAACTCCACGGGGATTAATTGAGGATGTTATTGTAAAGGTTCATGATTGTTATTTTCACGTGGATTTTCTTATTCTAGATATGGCATTACATGAGGAACTCATTCACACCCCGATCATCTTAGGTTGTCCATTCTTAGCCACTGCCAAAGCTAATATTAATTGTGAAACTGGCATAATGGACATTTCATTTGGGGGTCAAAAAGTCCAGATTAATGTCTTCAAAACGTCTCAATATCCACATCATAAAAAAGAATGCCATACTATTGATATTTTGGATAATCTGGTTGAAGAAAATGAGATGTCCACATATGACCTTTTGGAGGAAGCCAATACTTTAAAGGACTCCCCTGGCCCATTAACATCTTGGCCCAAGGTTGAACCTTTACCAGCCTTACAGTCTGAGCCCGCTTTGCCATCTTTAGAGGACCCTCCTGAGCTTGAACTCAAACCATTACCTGAGTCTCTCAAGTATATCTTTTTGGGTCCGGACCAAACTCTCCCGGTCATCATTGCGGCAAATCTTACATCGCCGCAGGAGGCCCAATTAACCGAAGTCCTCAAAGACCACAAGGGTGCTATTGGATGGTCGGTGGCAGATTTAAAGGGAATTAGCCCGTCCATTTGCATGCATCACATCTATATGGAAGAGAATTCTAAGCCCAATCGGGAGATGCAAAGGCGGCTTAACCCCAATATGAAAGAAGTGGTGAAGAAGGAAGTTGTGAAATGGCTGGATGCGGGTATTATTTACCCAATATCAGACAATAAATGGGTCAGCTCAACTCAAGTGGTATCCAAGAAATCTGGATTAACAGTTATCAAGAATGATCATGGAGAAGAGGTACCCACTAGGCTCACCACGGGATGGAGAGTGTGCATTGATTACCGAAAGCTGAATCTAATGACTAAGAAGTATCACTTTCCACTCCCATTCATGGATCAGATTCTAGAGAAGTTATCGGGCCAGAAGTACTTTTGCTTCTTAGATGGGTACTCCGGGTACAATCAAGTGGCTATTTACCCGGAAGATCAAGAAAAAACCACTTTCACGTGCTCTTATGGCACGTTTGCTTTTAGGCGAATGCCATTCGGATTATGCAACGCACCAGCCACATTTCAACGGTGCATGATGGCTATATTCTCCGATATGGTGGGAGAATTCCTCGAAGTTTTCATAGATGATTTCTCAATCTTCGGGGATTCTTTTGAAAATTGCCTGGAAAATCTTAAACAGGTGCTAGCAAGATGCATTGACACCAATCTGATACTTAGCTGGGAAAAGAGCCATTTTATGGTTCGAGAGGGCATTGTTCTAGGCCACATTATGTCTGAAAGGGGGATAGAAGTAGATAAAGCTAAGATCGATCTAATATCCAATCTTCCTCCTCCTACCTCAGTCAGACAGATCCGTTCATTCCTTGGCCATGCCGGTTTCTATCGCCGGTTTATCCATAATTTTTCTCAAATTGCTCGGCCCCTAACTCTTCTCTTAGCTAAGGATGTCCCGTTCCAAATGGATGAATCTTGCATCAAAGCATTTAATTCTCTGAAGGAATCTTTGACCAAAGCCCCGATTCTTAAATCTCCAGATTGGTCTTTACCCTTCGAAATCATGTGCGATGCCTCTGATTATGCTATCGGTGCGGTTTTGGGACAAAGAATCAACAAATGTCCCGTGGTGATATATTATGCAAGTCGCACCCTTGCAGATGCTCAAATGAATTATACCACCACAGAAAAGGAATTGTTAGCTGTGGTTTTTGCCCTAGAAAAATTCAGATCTTATCTTTTAGGGGCAAAAGTCATAATCTATTCTGATCACTCAGCTCTGAAATATCTGTTGACCAAGAAGGATGCGAAGCCTAGGCTTATTAGATGGATCTTACTCCTTCAGGAATTCGATTTGGAAATTCGGGATAAGAAGGGTTCCGAGAATGTGGTAGCTAACCACCTATCCCGAATTCCGATCTCTCACAGTACACCAATCACTGATTCCTTTCCTGATGAGCATCTACTGACCATTTCTCACACTGCTGCACCATGGTATGCTCATATTGTCAATTACAAGGTGACTAATCAGCTTCCGGAAGGATGGACTAAAAGTGAAAAGGACAAATTCTTTTCTCAGGAAAAATTTTATTTCTGGGAGGATCCTGAATTATTCAAATTTTGTCCTGATCAAATCATTAGGCGATGTGTCCCTGAAGAAGAACAACAGAGTGTTCTCAATTTCTGTCATAATCTGGCGTGTGGGGGCCACTTCTCAGGAAAGAAAACTGCAGCCAAAGTTCTACAAAGTGGTTTTTACTGGCCCACACTTTTCAAAGATGCCTGATCGTTTCGAATTATGCGTCGTTAAACACATGAAAACGTTCAATCTAAATTTATCCGGTTCACTCAAATCAAAATTTTGGAAATTGATAGTGGTGAGTCCGAGTCGATCCACAGGAAGTTAAGATTCTAATTTTGAAAACTTTGGAGTTTAGTTAATCTAAAAATAAGTGAGATTTTAAGTAAACTAATTACTTAATCAAACTAAAATTAAATTAACTCAAACTAAAATTAAATTAACTAAAACTAAAATTAAATTAACTAATGTTCTCCAAAAATAGAATTACGCAAACTAAACGAATCTTTTTCTTTTACTTTTCTTTTTTTTTTCAAAAATTAAACACAAACACAATTAAGAAATAAGCATGACAAAGAAAATTACAACATCAAAGACAAACTATTAAATGTATAAATCATTAATTGTCATGAATTAAATAACCTAATTATCAACTAATAATTAATTAAACAACAACTATTCAAGAGCTATTCTTAATTAAATAACCAAAAACTAACTAAATAATACTAACACTACCCCTAATTAAAGAACCGAAAACAACACAAGAGTGGAGTGGTTTGCTGCAGGTTGCTCGGTTGATGGTGGTGGCTGCTGCGGTTGGTTTGCTTGGCTGGGACAACACGTGGACTGCATGCGTGGGATGCTTGGAAGCAGGGTGGAGAAGATGCATGCGCTGCTGGTTCGTTTGCTGCCGCTGGAGGTTGCTGTGTGGAGAAGATACTGCTGCACGTTGCTGCTGGGATTTGCGTGGACAGCTGCTGGCAGTTCGGTGGAAGGGCAGCAGGATGCTGGCTGGGTGCTTCCCGGCACGTGGAGGAGGGTTGGAGTTGCCGGCTGTGCATGCACACCACCGCGTGGAGCTGCCGCTGCTGGGTTTGCGAGGGTGCTGAGAAGATGCTACTGCTGTCGGCAGGTTGAAGGAGGATGCTGCACGTGCAGCTGGGAGGAGCTTGTTGCTGGCTGCTGGTTGCAGCAGGTCGTGGAAGAAGGCTGCTGGTCGTGGAGGAAGGCTGCTGGTCGTGGAGGCGGGCTGCTGGAGCTGCGTGGCTGCTGCAGATGCTGGCTTCACCACGTGGACGAGGAGGTGCTCCGGAAGGACGTTTGCATACAGGAGCTGTTGTGAGGAGCTTGAGAGAAAGAGAGAGGGCTGTGGAAGGAGAGATAACCGAGAGAAACAAACGGAGGAGCCGAGAGAGAGAGAACCGTGGAGAGGGAGAGGAAATAGAAGAGAGAGAGAAACCGAGAGAAACAAACGGAGAGGCCGAGAGAGAGAATACAGGAGAGAGGAAGAGAGGGCTAGGAATTCTGAAAAACAAAAACGTGGGGAGAGCTCCTGGGTGAGAGGAATTTGTGGGAATTTATAGAGAGGAGGAGGAGAGGTGCTGGGTTTGAGTTGGAAAAGGAGGAGGATATGTGGGAGACTTGGAGAAGGGACAGGATTTGGAAGAGGAAATTGGAATAGGATTCGACTTTCTAAAACAAGAAGAGAGAGAGAAGGGATGTGTTTAGGAAATCGGAGAGACGGAGGGAAATAGTGGGTTTTGAGAAACTCCAGTGAAAGAAGGCGTCAATTTGTATTTTTACCCCTGTTTTAGTTGAAATCCGCACACCGGACCACTCCCAAATTTCCGGAAACTCCTCCAGCTGCACTGCATCCTCGGCATGTCCTGTTCACATCAAATAAATCTAATTTAGCGCATTATCATAAAAATATCATCATATTTATTCATTTCGTCTCGGTTTTGTCGAAAAACCGCAAATGCGCTACACTCCTTTGATCACATGAAATGACGATGTTTTTAAGTCAGAATTTGATGAAATTGGTACCGTTGGACTTGTTACACAATTATCTATCATTTCATGCTATTTTGCAGATAAAAACATGAGTATGATGCATATGGTTGCCCTTAAATGATCAATTTAACACTTTATCACACCCCCCAACTTACTCATTGCTAGTCCCTTAGCAATGCAAATAAGGAAAAGTTAGGACAAATAATGAATTATCATGCTTCATTTGTAGTATCTTTCACAATCAATTTAAGTGGTAGCCGTTTGGTTAAGCTAAAAAGTTTTCATATCCCACAATATTTTGATTCAGACAGGTGATTGTGCATGAAATTTGACACACTTAGAACTCGTTTCCGATCTTTCTGGTATATTGTTGCCTTTACTACCCTTTAGATAAGACTACTTGGGGAGGGGAAGAGAATAAAAGATTTTCCGATCAGTCAGTGAGGACCGTTTTTCAGTTCCCGTCCCAACTCAGCACTTTTCACGACTTGGTCATATTTTTGGTACGATGGACTTTTTAGCGTGGCGTTTCTTCATTTTATTGTACTTTTGCTTTTGAGAGTGCGTACTTTTTGCCACTCTCTTTGAATTGCCTGAGGGGAGGTGCGTACCTTTTGCCACCTACCTTCCTTTAGCTCTTTTACCGCCTTCTATTGCCTTTAGTGTTTACAGCTGTCCATTTTAAATGACCGCCTCTTTTAGAGTGCTGAGTGGGGCAGTCCCCTATTACGGATCCTACACATTCCTTTCGTTCAACCCAAAAGAAAAATTAGAATAAGTAGTCTTATCCTTGAAGTTAATTCCAGCAATTCTATATTTTTAAGATCTTCCATTTATTCTAAGTTGTCGTGTGTGTGTGAAAATCATCCCGCCGTGGATTTTTGTAAAGTGGAATATTTGAACTTTAAAGGCTCTTTAACCGATGTGACTAACAGAAAACTGATTTGTTTAAGATTTACTTAATGAAACATGATTTTCATGCAATTTTCCTAGGATGTGAAAAGAAGTTTTTGAAAAAATTTGATCATTTTTCAGTGAAAGATATCAGTTTTCTTCAAAAGATTTTCAATAAATGCATATGATTGTCCCACCCCCCAACTTGATTGACATTGTCCTCAATGGCATAAAAGATATGAAAAACATGCAGCCAGAAGAGAATTGGTGAAGGAGCGAAACAACTTGTAATGACGAGGCGGCGACATACCCACGGCGATTGCTGCTTAGGGACCTAAAAGGAAAGAAATACAAAAGCTGAAATAAAATAGTGGGTTGCCTCCCACCAAGCGCTAAGTTTATCGTCTTCAGCCAGACGGAAGTTTAGTTAGTGTGGATCACTCAGTTCTATGGATTCAGGTGGTTCATTTTGAAGATTTTCAATGAATGGTTTCAACCGTTGACCATTAACAGTAAAAGTGTTCCCACTTTTGGGGTTCAGAATTTTAACGGCTCCATGATCGAAGGCTTTAACGACCACGAAGGGTCCATCCCATCTGGATTTCAGTTTTCCAGGAAATAGGCGAAGCCTAGAATTAAATAGCCAAACTTTCTGATTTGGAAGAAATGATTTTCTGACAATATGTTTATCATGAAAAGCTTTGGTTTTGGCTTTATAGATCTTTGAATTTTCATAGGCCTCATTACGCAACTCTTCCAGCTCACTCAGTTGTAAGGTGCGGTGGGAACCAGCTTGGGCTAGGTCTAGATTGACTTGTTTGATGGCCCAATAAGCCCTATGTTCCAATTTCACTGGAAGGTGGCACGCTTTTCCGAAAACTAGGCGATAAGGAGACATGCCAATAGGAGTTTTGTAAGCGGTCCGATAGGCCCATAAAGCATCATCCAATCTTTCAGACCAATCTTTTCTATCGGGCCTAACGGACTTTTGCAGAATGTTCTTAATCTCTCTATTGGAAACTTCCACTTGGCCACTAGTTTGGGGATGATAGGGGGTGGCTACCTTGTGATTAATCCCATATTTCTTAAGCAAAGCCCGAAACTGGTAATTCGTGAAATGCGTTCCCCCATCACTAATGATAGCTTTGGGCCACCCGAACCGAGAAAAGATATTCTTCTGAACGAATTTAATGACCACTTTATGATCATTGGTTCGAGTGGCTACTGCTTCAATCCATTTTGAGACATAATCCACCGCTACCAGAATATATGTATGTCCAAAAGAAGGTGGAAAAGGTCCCATAAAGTCAATTCCCCAAACGTCAAAGACTTCAACCACCAAAATTGGGTTGAGTGGCATCATATCCCTTTTCGCCATATTTCCTATGGCCTGACATCGGAGGCACGTTTTGCTAAATTCATGGGCATCTTTGAAAAGTGTGGGCCAGTAAAAACCACTTTGTAGGACTTTGGCTGCAGTTTTCTTTCCTGAGAAATGGCCCCCACAAGCTAGATTATGACAGAAGTTGAGAACACTCTGTTGTTCTTCTTCGGGAACACATCGCCTAATGATTTGATCCGGACAAAATTTGAATAATTCAGGATCCTCCCAGAAATAATATTTTTCCTGAGAAAAGAATTTGTCCTTTTCACTTTTGGTCCATCCTTCCGGAAGCTGATTAGTCACCTTGTAATTGACAATGTGAGCATACCAAGGTGCAACAGTGTGGGAAATGGTCAGTAGATGCTCATCAGGAAAGGAATCAGTGATTGGTGTACTGTCAGAGATCGAAATTCGGGAGAGGTGGTCAGCTACCACATTCTCAGAACCCTTCTTATCCCGAATTTCCAAATCAAATTCCTGGAGGAGTAAGATCCATCTAATAAGCCTAGGCTTGGCATCCTTCTTGGTCAACAAATATTTCAGAGCTGAGTGATCAGAATAGATTATGACTTTTGCTCCTAAAAGATAAGATCTGAATTTTTCTAGGGCAAAAACCACAGCCAATAATTCCTTTTCTGTGGTGGTATAATTCATTTGAGCATCGGCAAGGGTGCGGCTTGCATAATATATCACCACGGGACATTTGTTGATTCTTTGTCCCAAAACTGCACCGATAGCATAATCAGATGCATCGCACATGATTTCGAAGGGTAAAGACCAATCTGGAGATTGAAGAATCGGGGCTTTGGTCAAAGATTCCTTCAGAGAATTAAATGCCTTGATGCAAGATTCATCCATTTGAAACGGGACATCCTTAGCTAAGAGAAGAGTTAGGGGTCGGGCAATTTGAGAAAAATTATGGATAAACCGGCGATAGAAACCGGCATGGCCAAGGAATGAACGGATCTGTCTGACTGAAGTAGGAGGAGGAAGATTGGATATGAGATCAATCTTAGCTTTATCTACCTCTATCCCCCTTTCAGACACAATGTGGCCTAGAACAATGCCCTCTCGAACCATGAAATGGCTCTTTTCCCAGCTAAGAATCAGATTGGTGTTTATGCATCGTGCTAGCACCTGTTTAAGATTTTCCAGGCAATTTTCAAAAGAGTCCCCGAAGATTGAGAAATCATCCATGAAAACTTCGAGGAATTCTCCCACCATATCGGAGAAAATGGCCATCATGCACCGTTGAAATGTGGCTGGTGCGTTGCATAATCCGAATGGCATTCTCCTAAAAGCAAACGTGCCATAAGGGCACGTGAAGGTGGTCTTTTCTTGATCTTCCGGGTAAATAGCCACTTGATTGTACCCGGAGTACCCATCTAAGAAGCAGAAGTACTTCTGGCCCGATAACTTTTCCAGAATCTGGTCCATGAATGGGAGTGGAAAGTGGTCCTTCTTAGTCATGAGATTCAACTTTCTGTAATCAATACACACTCTCCATCCCGTGGTGAGCCTAGTGGGTACCTCTTCTCCATGATCATTCTTAATAACTGTTAATCCAGATTTCTTGGGTACCACTTGAGTTGGACTGACCCATTTACTGTCTGATATTGGGTAAATAATACCCGCATCTAGCCATTTCACAACTTCCTTCTTCACCACTTCTTTCATATTGGGGTTAAGCCGCCTTTGCATCTCCCGACTGGGCTTAGCATTCTCTTCCATATAGATATGATGCATGCAAATGGACGGGCTGATTCCCTTTAAATCTGCCACCGACCATCCAATAGCACCCTTGTGGTCTTTGAGGACCTCGGTTAATTGGGCTTCCTGCGGCGATGTAAGATTTGCCGCAATAATGACCGGAAGAGTTTGGTCCGGACCCAAAAAGATATACTTGAGAGACTCTGGTAATGGTTTGAGTTCAAGCTCAGGAGGGTCCTCTAAAGATGGCAAAGCGGGTTCAGATTGCAAGGCTGGTAAAGGTTCAACCTTGGGCCAAGATGTTAATGGGCCAGGGGAGTCCTTTAAAGTATTGGCTTCCTCCAAAAGGTCATATGTGGACATCTCATTTTCTTCAACCAGATTATCCACGATATCAATAGTATGGCATTCTTTTTCATGATCTGGATATTGAGACGCTTTGAAGACATTAATCTGGACTTTTTGACCCCCAAATGAAATGTCCATTATGCCAGTTTCACAATTTATATTAGCTTTGGCAGTGGCTAAGAATGGACGACCTAAGATGATCGGGGTGTGAATGAGTTCCTCAGGTAATGCCATATCCAGAATAAGAAAATCCACGGGAAAATAACAATCATGAACCTTTACGATAACATCCTCAATTAATCCCCGTGGAGTTTTCACAGACCTATCAGCCAACTGCAAGATGATGGGTGTGGGTTTTAATTCTCCAATATCAAATTTTTCATAAATGGCTGTTGGCAATAGATTTACACTCGCACCTAGATCCAATAAAGCTCTATCAAATGTAACTCCAGCTAAGTCACATGAAATTAGAGGTGCTCCAGGATCTTTTAACTTCTTGGGTAAATGATTCATCACAATTGCACTAACATCCTCAGAAAGCCGAACCTTTTCGGGTGCCATTCTAGATTCTCTTCGTGGAGTACATAAGTCCTTGAGAAACTTAGCATAAGCTGGCACATGCTTGATGGCATCGAGGAGTGGAATATTAATTTGGACTTGTTTGAACAAATCCAACAACTCCTCATTCTGGGCCAGTTTCTTCCTGGTATTGGGCTTAGCTAACAAGGCATTAGGAAATGGCACCCTAGGTTTATAAGAACTCGGGCCTTCATCAATCTTCCCTTTTCCTTTCAGATCCTCCTCCAACTTCTCTATGATGGGTTCATCTTCACTCTCACTTTCAATTTCCTGAGGCCCATCAGTGGAACCTTTAGCTAACTCTCCATCTGCATGTGATTTTTCTAAACTTCTCCCACTCCTAAGGGCTGAAATGGCTTTAGCATTCTCAAATTGTGGCCCTTTAGGCTGTGGTACCGGGCCAGGCTGAGGTAAAAGGCCCGATTGCTGTGGAAAACCTGGAGGTTGATTCCTTGGATTGGCAACGGGTTGACTAGGAAGTTGGCCTACTTCTCTTCTCATCGCGGCCTCAGCTAGTTGGCCCATTTGACTTTCCAACTTAGCAATGGATTGTTGCTGGGTCAAAATCAGTTGTTGGAGTTGAGTGAATTTATCATCAAAGTTGGGCTGAGGAGGTTGCTGGTAAGTGGGTGGAGGATGATATTGGGTTGGTTGTCCTGATTGGAATGAGTGGTAGTGGGCCGGTTGACTTGATTGATATTGGGCCGGTTGACCTGATTGATACTGGGCCGGTTGAGAAAACTGGGTTTGAGGTCCCCTAGTCTGAACATTTCCATAGAAATTAGATTGTTGTTGGAATGAGTTCTGTGGCTTTTGGGCTTGATGCATAGGCGGATGGGACATTGGTAATGGGGCCTGCTGATTCTTCCAAGAGAAATTAGGATGATTTCTCCAGCCAGGATTGTAGGTATTTGAGAATGGATCATTATTGGGCCTGGAGAATCCCTGGGCGGCCTGAATTTGTTCTTGAATGAATGGTGGAAGTTGGGCCGCAGTTGGGCATTCATTCACTTGATGGGTTGGACTTGCGCATAAGGCACAAATATCATGATTGGCAGTAGATGGGCCTTCATATGGACTAGATTGTGTTGGGTAAGTAGGCTCTTGCTTGTTTAAGGCCAAGAGTTGGTCTAGTTTCTGGGCCAAGACGTCTACCTTATCCAACTTCTGATTAATCAGATTTATGTCCATTCTGGATTCGGGCTCTCCGCGGGCCTTAAGTTCATACATTCCAGTCCGTTTAGATGGCCCAACAGACCTTTCATAAGATGATAATGAGGCATGATTGATGGAATTTTCACTTAACATCTCAAACAGATCATAAGCCTCATCTTCATTCTTCATCATAAACGCCCCTCCACATGAAGCATCCACCATCTGTCTGAACTGTTCAGACAATCCTTCATAGAATGCTTGGACAATTTGCCATTTTGAAAGCCCATGATGAGGGCATTTTCTAAGCAATTCTTTCAGTCTTTCCCAAGATTCATGGATCAATTCCCCGGGAGTTTGGGTAAAACTCGTGATGGCCCGTCTCATGGTATTGGTCCGCCCGATGGGATAGAACTTCTTGAGAAATTCTTTCTGCATTTCTTCCCATGTCCTAATGGGCCTTCCTATGGTTCCCAACCAATATTTAGCCTTGTCTTTTAATGAAAAGGGAAATAAGGTCAATTTAAGGCCATCATCGGTGAAATTCTGGATTTTCACCGTGGAACAGATTTCTAGGAATTCATCCAGATGCTTATAAGGATCTTCATTAGTATTCCCATAAAAGGATGGGAGCATCTGAATGGTGCTAGATTTGATCTCATATTGATTGGCTGGATTCTGAGGAAGATGAATACAAGATGAAGGTTGATATCGATTTGGAATGAAATAGTCCTTCATTTGCTTTGGTGGGTCTTGATTATCAGCCATTGGATCTTGTAGTGGATTTCTTTGATGTATGATTCTTTCTATTTCAGCAAGTGGTCCTAGAAGGTTAGGATTTTCGGATCTCCTACCTTGCATGCACAAGGACTTATGGAGAGAGGATTTTGTTTTCTATTTCTTGTTTTTTTTTAAAATGCAATCAATGTTGACAAACAAATTATCCTAATGATCTACTGTTAACCTAGACTCTCTATGTGAATTTTCTTACAAGGTGGATGGAGTCCACCTCGAGTCACAACCACAATCAGTCAACGGCCAGGTAAGAGGTGGGGTAGTGGGAGGCTCCCCCTACTTTCGTAGGGACCTAATTAGAGAACCACTTTCCCGCTTAGACGTTTGCCTTTTTACCTCTAGCCTAGACACCGTTTCCAAAAATGGAGGCAACTCGAGATTTAAACCACTCACGGTGTAAACCCTAGATTCTCTTTCGACTTGCTTTTAGCTGGATTAGGAAATGCCAATGCAAGGAAGGTGATTTGTGGGCTAAGGAAGGGTGATCAAATCCCTACCTTATGTGGTTAAAGTTGCTGCCCTTACTGTCTTTTTTGGATGCAATACAAGGCAGCAAATCAATGCAAAGTGTGTTGATACAATCACGAATGACTTGCTAAAAATTGAAACACGTACCTTTCCCCCGCAATCTTCAACAATTTATGGAAATAACTGTGAAAGGAAACTAACTCATGCTTTCCTAAGATGATGAATGCCTAGCATGGAAAGTTTTTAATCTTGGCAATGAAGGTTTTTAAATTTAGATGTTCCTCTTTTTGTTTCTTTTTTTTAGTTAATGGACACCTATCTAAACTAGAAACTACAAAAAAGGAAACTAACTAAAGTAAGGAAATTGAAACATAGAAAGTTGGAACACACTGACCATGATTTCGCTTTCCTTTTCTTTTTTTCTTTTTTTTTTCAATTTACCTGCAAAAATAAGAAAAATAAGGTTAGTTAGAGACTAATTACACTAAATCCAAGATAATCAAAATTAAAAATCTAACTCCCCGGCAACGGCGCCAAAAATTGATCGTTTCGAATTATGCGTCGTTAAACACATGAAAACGTTCAATCTAAATTTATCCGGTTCACTCAAATCAAAATTTTGGAAATTGATAGTGGTGAGTCCGAGTCGATCCACAGGAAGTTAAGATTCTAATTTTGAAAACTTTGGAGTTTAGTTAATCTAAAAATAAGTGAGATTTTAAGTAAACTAATTACTTAATCAAACTAAAATTAAATTAACTCAAACTAAAATTAAATTAACTAAAACTAAAATTAAATTAACTAATGTTCTCCAAAAATAGAATTACGCAAACTAAACGAATCTTTTTCTTTTACTTTTCTTTTTTTTTTCAAAAATTAAACACAAACACAATTAAGAAATAAGCATGACAAAGAAAATTACAACATCAAAGACAAACTATTAAATGTATAAATCATTAATTGTCATGAATTAAATAACCTAATTATCAACTAATAATTAATTAAACAACAACTATTCAAGAGCTATTCTTAATTAAATAACCAAAAACTAACTAAATAATACTAACACTACCCCTAATTAAAGAACCGAAAACAACACAAGAGTGGAGTGGTTTGCTGCAGGTTGCTCGGTTGATGGTGGTGGCTGCTGCGGTTGGTTTGCTTGGCTGGGACAACACGTGGACTGCATGCGTGGGATGCTTGGAAGCAGGGTGGAGAAGATGCATGCGCTGCTGGTTCGTTTGCTGCCGCTGGAGGTTGCTGTGTGGAGAAGATACTGCTGCACGTTGCTGCTGGGATTTGCGTGGACAGCTGCTGGCAGTTCGGTGGAAGGGCAGCAGGATGCTGGCTGGGTGCTTCCCGGCACGTGGAGGAGGGTTGGAGTTGCCGGCTGTGCATGCACACCACCGCGTGGAGCTGCCGCTGCTGGGTTTGCGAGGGTGCTGAGAAGATGCTACTGCTGTCGGCAGGTTGAAGGAGGATGCTGCACGTGCAGCTGGGAGGAGCTTGTTGCTGGCTGCTGGTTGCAGCAGGTCGTGGAAGAAGGCTGCTGGTCGTGGAGGAAGGCTGCTGGTCGTGGAGGCGGGCTGCTGGAGCTGCGTGGCTGCTGCATATGCTGGCTTCACCACGTGGACGAGGAGGTGCTCCGGAAGGACGTTTGCATACAAGAGCTGCTGTGAGGAGCTTGAGAGAAAGAGAGAGGGTTGTGGAAGGAGAGATAACCGAGAGAAACAAACGGAGGAGCCGAGAGAGAGAGAACCGTGGAGAGGGAGAGGAAATAGAAGAGAGAGAGAAAACCGAGAGAAACAAACGGAGAGGCCGAGAGAGAGAATACGGGAGAGAGGAAGAGAGGGCTAGGAATTCTGAAAAACAAAAACGTAGGGAGAGCTCCTGGGTGAGAGGAATTTGTGGGAATTTATAGAGAGGAGGAGGAGGAGAGGTGCTGGGTTTGAGTTGGAAAAGGAGGAGGATATGTGGGAGACTTGGAGAAGGGACAGGATTTGGAAGAGGAAATTGGAATAGGATTCGACTTTCTAAAACAAGAAGAGAGAGAGAAGGGATGTGTTTAGGAAATCGGAGAGACGGAGGGAAATAGTGGGTTTTGAGAAACTCCAGTGAAAGAAGGCGTCAATTTGTATTTTTACCCTTGTTTTACTTGAAATCCGCACACCGGACCACTCCCAAATTTCCGGAAACTCCTCCAGCTGCACTGCATCCTCGGCATGTCCTGTTCACATCAAATAAATCTAATTTAGCGCATTATCATAAAAATATCATCATATTTATTCATTTCGTCTCGGTTTTGTCGAAAAACCGCAAATGCGCTACACTCCTTTGATCACATGAAATGACGATGTTTTTAAGTCAGAATTTGATGAAATTGGTACCGTTGGACTTGTTACACAATTATCTATCATTTCATGCTATTTTGCAGATAAAAACATGAGTATGATGCATATGGTTGCCCTTAAATGATCAATTTAACACTTTATCAATGCCCATGAATTTAGCAAAACTTGCCTCCGATGTCAGGCCGTAGGAAATATGGCGAAAAGGGATATGATGCCACTCAACCCAATCTTGGTGGTTGAAGTCTTTGATGTCTGGGTAATTGACTTTATGGGACCTTTTCCACCCTCTTTTGGACATACATATATTCTGGTAGCGGTGGATTATGTCTCAAAATGGATTGAAGCAGTAGCCACCCGAGCCAATGATCATAAAGTGGTCATCAAATTCGTTCAGAAGACTATCTTTTCTCCGTTCTGGTGGCCTAAAGCTATCATTAGTGATGGGGGAACGCACTTCACGAATTACCAGTTTCGGGCTTTGCTTAAGAAATATGGGATTAATCACAAGGTAGCCACCCCCTATCATCCCCAAACTAGTGGCCAAGTGGAAGTTTCCAATAGAGAGATTAAGAACATTCTAAAAAAGTCCGTTAGGCCCGATAGAAAAGATTGGTCTGAAAGATTGGATGATGCTTTATGGGCCTATCGGACCGCTTACAAAACTCCTATTGGCATGTCTCCTTATCGCCTGGTTTTCGGAAAAGCGTGCCACCTTCCGGTGGAATTGGAACATAGGACTTATTGGGCCATCAAACAAGTCAATCTGGACCTAGCCCAAGCTGGTTCCCACCGAACCTTACAACTGAGTGAGCTGGAAGAGTTGCGTAACGAGGCCTATGAAAATTCAAAGATCTATAAAGCCAAAACTAAAGCTTTTCATGATAAACATATTGTCAGAAAATCATTTCTTCCAAATCAGAAAGTTTGGCTATTTAATTCTAGGCTTCGCCTATTTCCTGGAAAACTGAAATCCAGATGGGATGGACCCTTCGTGGTCGTTAACGCCTTCGATCATGGAGCCGTTAAAATTCTGAATCCTAAGAGTGGGAACACTTTTACTGCTAATGGTCAACGGTTGAAACCATTCATTGAAAATCTTCAAAATGAGCCACCTGAATCCATAGAACTAAGTGATCCACACTAACTGAACTTCCGTCTGGCTGAAGACGATAAACTTAGCGCTTGTTGGGAGGCAACCCAATATTTTACTTCAGTTTTTGGTATTTCTTTTCCTTTTAGGTCCCTGAGCAGCGATCGCCGTGGGTATGTCGCATCCTTGTCATTACAGGTTGTTTCGCTCCTTCACAAATTCTCTTCTGGCTGACATGTTTTTCATATCTTTTATGCCATTGAGGACAATGTCAATCAAGTTGGGGGGTGGGACAATCAATTTGATATACGTTTATTGAAAATCTTTTGAAGAAAAGTGATATCTTTCTCGGAAACATTGTCAAAAAAAATTTCAAAAACTTATTTTCGCATCCTAAAAAAATTGCATGAAAATCATGTTTCATTAAGTAAATCTTAAACAAATCAGTTTTCTGTTAGTCACATTGGTTAAAGAGCCTGTAAAGTTTAAATATCCCACTTTACAAAAGTCCACGGCAGGATGATTTTCACACACACACGGCAACTTAGAATAAATGGAAGATCTTAAGAGTATAGAATTGCTGGAATTAACTTCATGGATAAGACTACTTATTCTAATTTTTCTTTTGGGTTGAACGAAAGGAATGTGTAGGATCCGTAATAGGGGACTGCCCCACTCAGCACTCTAAAAGAGGCGGTCATTTAAAATGGACAGCTGTAAACACTAAAGGCAATAGAAGGCTGTAAAAGAGCTAAAGGAAGGTAGGTGGCAAAAGGTACGCACCTCCCCTCAGGCAATTCAAAGAGAGTGGCAAAAAGTACGCACTCTCAAAAGCAAAAGTACAATAAAATGAAGAAACGCCACGCTAAAAAGTCCATCGTACCAAAAATATGACCAAGTCGTGAAAAGTGCTGAGTTGGGACGGGAACTGAAAAACGGTCCTCACTGACTGATCGGAAAATCTTTTATTCTCTTCCCCTCCCCAAGTAGTCTTATCTAAAGGGTAGTAAAGGCAAGAATATACCAGAAAGATCGGAAACGAGTTCTAAGTGTGTCAAATTTCATGCACAATCACCTGTCTGAATCAAAATATTGTGGGATTTGAAAACTTTTTAGCTCAACCAAACGGCTAGCACTTAAATTGATTGTGAAAGATACTACAAATGAAGCATGATAATTCATTATTTGTCCTAACATTTCCTTATTTGCATTGCTAAGGGACTAGCAATGGGTAAGTTGGGGGGTGTGATAAAGTGTTAAATTGATCATTTAAGGGCAACCATATGCATCATACTCATGTTTTTATCTGCAAAATAGCATGAAATGATATATAATTGTGTAACAAGTCCAACGGTACCAATTTCATCAAATTCTGACTTAAAAACATCGTCATTTCATGTAATCAAAGGAGTGTAGCGCATTTGCGGTTTTTCGACAAAACCGAGACGAAATGAATAAATATGATGATATTTTTATGATAAAGCGCTAAATTATATTTATTTGATGTGAACAGGACATGCCGATGATGCAGTGCAGCTGGAAGAGTTTCCGGAAATTTGGGGGAGGTCCAGTGTGCGGATTTCAACTAAAACAGGGGTAAAAATACAATTTGATTCCTTCCTCCGCTGGAGTTTCCCAAAACCCACTATTTCCTTCCGTCTCTCCAATTTCCTAAACACATTCCTTCCTTTATTTTAAAAAGCATCTCTCTCTCTCTCTCGTTTTAGAAATTTGAATCATATTCCTTCTCTAGTTTCCTTTTTCCTCTCCTTTAATCTCTTTCCTTTTCTAAAAATATGATTCTCCCTTCCTCTCTATAAATTCCCACAACTTCCTCTCTCCCGTATTCTCCCTCTCCTCTTTCCCGAACAACCTTGAACCCTCCGAATTCCTATCCTCTTCTCCTCCAACCTCTCTCCCGTAGCTGGTTCTCCCGCTCTCTCTTCTATTTCCTCTCCAACTCTCTTTCACGGTTCTCCTTCTTCCCCACCGTTTCACAGCAGCACCTCTCTCTTTCTTCCACGCTCTCTCTCTCAAATTTCCCCTCTCTCTTCTATTCTTCCTCTCCGTTTCCCAGTTTCCCGCAGCCTTTCTTTCTCCCTCTCCTTCTTTCTCTCCAATTTCCAGCATCTTTCTCTTCCTCCCTCTCGCTCTGTCTCTCTCTTCTCTCTCCCACGCGGCAACGCTCGAGTTCACCAGCCGCTAGGCCGCAACCCCCCTGCTCCACAGCGCGACACCAGCACCTCCAGCATCGGCCTCCACTGCACCCCTACGCTGCTACGTGCATGCATGCACACGAGCCAGCTGCACCGGCTGCACCTCCACCAGCGTACAAACGCGTTGCCCAATGTCCAGCCAGCTCCTCCAGCCAGCAAGCTTCCACAACGCACCTGGCACGTCCACCCGGCACATGCATGCCCGCAAGCCAGCCGTCAAGCAGCTTCCGGCAGCCTCCTCCTCAAGCTTCCGACGTCCAGCTGCGGCAAAACCACCAGCACCTGTGCCTCCTTCCACGTGCAGACTTGGTGAAGCCTCCCCCTCGTGCATGCACTTGGTGAAGCCCCCGCCAACCTCCAGCCTCTCCACGTTGCAGCAGCAACCTCCTCCACGTGCAGCCATGCATGCTTGGAGCTTCCAGCGCATGTAACCTACAAGCTGCTCCAGCCAGGCACACCTCAGGCCGGTTTAATGCGCCATCCTCCTCTCCTTCGCGGTTCAATGCGCATGTAGCCCAGCAGTAGCCTTCTCCAAGTCCTATTTGCTGCATAAGCTTGTTTATTTAGTTCTTCATTAATTACTTTGGTTAGTTTAGATAAGTGTTTCTTTGTTAAACAATTAGTGGTTAATAAAAGTTTTATTCAATTTTTATTCAGTTAACGTTTATTTCATCATTACATTAGGTGTGTTTACTTGTTTACTTAGAATTAGTTTAATTAATTTGATTTCTTTTTAATTTTAGTTAAGTAGCTTGTGTGTGGTTTAATTAGGTAATTAAAAATTTAGTATAATTAGTTAATTTAGGTTGTTGTTATTTTTAGAATAATTGAATTATAAAGCATTAAAAATCATAAACAATCATCAATTATTATTTTTAGATTAACTAAAATCCAAAGTTTTCAAATTTAAAATTCTATCTCCCTGTGGTTCGACTCGGACTCACCGCTATTAATTTTCAAAATTTGATTTGAGTGAGCCGGATAAATTTAGATTGAACGTTTTCATGTGTTTAACGACGCACAATTTGAAACGATCAGGCACACTTCCTAGCCATTAGGAAGGACTGGTCAGTCGGCAAGCTGGCAAAGTTGTTTGTAGACCGGATCATCTCTCTGCACGGGGTACCTTTGTCCATTGTATCAGATCGAGATCCGAGGTTTACTTCCAGGTTCTGGAAGAGCTTTCAGAAGGCATTGGGCACTCAGTTGGCTTTCAGCTCGGCCTATCATCCCGAGACTGACGGGCAGTCGGAGAGGACCATTCAGACCTTGGAGGATATGCTCAGGACATGTTGCCTAGACTGGGGAGGTTCTTGGGAGCAGCATTTGTCTACAGTGGAATTTGCCTACAACAACAGTTACCATTCCAGTATCGGCATGGCACCTTACGAGGGTTTGTATGGGCGACCGTGTCGATCTCCGGTGTGTTGGTCCGAGATCGGTGAAAGGCAGATAGCAGGACCTGAGTTAGTGCAGCAGTGTGCTGAGATTGCCAGGACAGTTCGGCAGAGGTTGACCGCAGCTCAGAGTAGGCAGAAAAGTTATGCTGACGTCCGACGGAGACCACTTGAGTTTGAAGTTGGGGACCACGTGTTTCTCCGAGTCTCACCCTCCAAGGGTGTGATGAGGTTCGGGAAACGAGGCAAGCTGAGTCCGCGATATATTGGACATTTTCCCATTCTTGCTCGAATTGGGGAAACCGCGTATTAGCTGGCCTTGCCGCCCAGTCTTGCAGGGGTGCACGATGTGTTCCATGTTTCATTACTGAGAAAGTATGTTCAGGATCCATCCCATGTTTTGGATTTTTCAGAGTTGGAGGTCGCTGAGGATCTGTCCTTTCCAGAGTATCATGTTCGTATTGAGGATCGCAGAGAACAGGTCCTGCGAAACAAGATTGTACCGTTGGTCAAAGTGATTTGGCAGTACCGCTCCGGAGGTGAGGCAACCTGGGAGCGAGAGGATGAGATGCGGGATTAGTTCCCTTACCTCTTTTCGTAAGTTTCTTTGTGAACTTGTATCCCTGTTTTGACCTTGTTAATTCTAGCAGTCAATTTCGGGGACGAAATTCTTTTAAGGGGGGGAGATTGTAAGGATCGAGACTTTCGGATCCGGTTTTCGGGGTCGGACCCTGTAGTTCTGACCTTAGTGGGAGCTGAGGTTCTGTAACGATTCGCGTCAGGACATCGAGACGCATTTTGAACGGCGTCCACCGTCGCAGACGTGTTTCAGGTTCTGTCACGTGGGTGCCACGTGGGCTGGCTTTGGGCCGCGAGAGTACGGCCCTGTCGTGTCGCCTGAACGGCGTCCACGTGTGACGACGCCTTTCAGACTGCTACTCTGAGATTGTCAGAGTACGGCCCTGACATGTCGTCTGAACGGCGTCTGCCTTGAACGACGCGTTTCAGAGTCTTGTCAGAGCAGCCGTCACATCACCTGATAGGCGTCCGTGGAGGTCGACGCATTTTAGCCAGTCTCTGGTTAACCCCGCGAGCCCTCCTTCTTTCCCTCATTTTCCTCCTTCTCTCTTTCTCACCTTCCCTTCCGGCGAACTCGGCGGCGATTCCTCCTCCTCCTTCTTTTCCTCCCACCATTTCATCTCTCCCTCCACTCCATCCTCTACCTAGCTCCTACCACTACCACCTCCACTTCCACTGTGGCGTTTTACTCTCCGGACGGCGGCCGACGTCACGGTAGAGTAAGGACGACCACAGCGGTACCGGCTGCGGCGTGGGGCGAGACGGGTGGACCGCTTGAAGCTTGGAGGAGTTCAAGTATCCGGTAGGGTGACGGTTCCCATAGTATTGTGTTTAAACCATGTTTTCCCCCGTTTAAGCATGTTATGGATCTTTGGTCTGGGGAGGGGGTAGAACGAGCATGTTTAGGAATTCTTCTTGATGATATGAGAGATTTCTACGAATATGATTTTCCTGTGGTTTGAATTGCCCCTCTTTCTCCTCCGTTTTTGGGTGATTTTGGGGCTGTTGGGGTTGGAAAGGGAGCCCTCGGGCTCATGCAGACTCTGGTTCCTTGGGTTGAAAGACGTCGTGCATGGACGACGCCTTTTTGAAGGGCGTCGGACCATCACAACGCCTTTTTAGTCAGCAATCGCCTTACTGAGAGTCTGCCAGTTCGGGGATTCTGGGACTAAAAGACGTCATGGATGGGCGACGCGATTTGAATAGCGTCGGGTAGCCATGACGCCTTTTAAGGCAGAAATCCCTTGGGTAATGTTTTCTGGAATTCCTAGATTTCTGTGCTAAATGGCGTCTGAGGATGTCGACGCCTTTCAAAAGGCGACCACTGGTGTCGACGCCTTTTAAGGCCTGATTCTGAAGACATTGTTTTACATAAACCAGTACATGGAGCTTGAATGGCGTCGGCCTTGGGCGACGCGATTCAAGACAGAACCACATTAATTCATGCCAGAAAAATGTGTTCATACTGCTAGATAGTTGGTTAGTGCATGTTTTGGTGTACTCGATAGAGATGAATTCCTTATGACCGGATGGTACTACCTTGTGTGTTATGCGATCGCGGACTTTTCACGTGACCGGATCGTACTGTGCTGGGTTTTGTGTTACTGTAGACCTGGAGTGACAGTGTAGCGCTTTATCACCCTGTGCTGGTGGGGGCGTGAGCACAGCGCCGGTGGGGGTGTGGGCGGCGTGACGCCTAGTGAGAGAGGGTCACCTGGTGAACCCCGGGGTCAGCTAGTACCGGTGTCGGAGTGGTACATTCGGAGAGTCACTCATGCTGAAGGAAGGAGTAACCACCTGAGCCAGTTGGGCCGGAGTAGCTAGTGTGCTATCCGAGGGGTTGCTGCTTGGTCTCAGCGGGTCGAGGTTTTCCCACCGTTGTTTGTGTGGTTGGTGAGTTCTATCGAGACGGCAGTTGTGGGTTCCCTAGTCGGCTGGTTTAGATTATGCATGTTTATTATATTTCGACTGCATGTGATTTCACGTTGAGAATTAGGTATTGTACCTACCACTGTGCTTATTACTTTACCGTTAGCTGTACTTTACACTTGTGGGTGTGTGCGTGGGCAGTGGGGATCGAAGGATCCCTACTGAGTCTTGTCTTGAGACTCACCCCTGCGGTTTTCAGGTGAGGACTCCCAGCAGACCTAGAGCGGCGTGTGCGGCCGTGTGTTGAGCGCCTTCAGCGGTTGTTCCGGGGTATGCCCCGACGTAGTTGTTATTTATTTCTGGCCTGTATGTCTAATTATTTCTTTTCAGTTGGAGTATGTAATTATTTGCTGTATCGAGTCGCATTATAATAATTTTAATTCCTGCACTTTCATCTCAATTTAATGCGATGTAAATGTTTAGCTTAGTTTATTATTTATTTCTCAGACTTACTTAGATCCTGGTTTGGTTCCAAATTAATGATTCGGTACCCATTTAGTAATCGGATCCCCGATTATAGGGTGGCGGGTCGTTACAGTTGGTATCAGAGCATACGGTCTGGCAAATAAATAAATAACTAGGTTAAATGTCGTAAGTCCGGAAAATAAATACATTATCCCGTACAGGCACGGCGGTAGCATAGGTTTTAGGACTCTAATTAAAACTTTTTGATTTTGTAATTGTAGGCGAGTAGATGGCTCCCAGGAAGAGGATGCCAGTTATTCGAGAGCGGGGAGACGTCCCTAGTGGATCCGAGGCCGGAAGGCCGAGTGTAGAGCAGTTTATGGAGGCTATGATGGACACTATGGCTCGATACCAGACGCGAGACCCTAGTGAGAGTTCTAGTGCTCGGGGAGGGTCCACAGCTACGCTTGAGAGGTTCCCGAAGCTGAGGCCGCCTCACTTCACCGGTCGTCCCGACCCTGATGAGGCCATTCACTGGCTTAAGGAGATAGAGAAGACTTTCGATACCATGGACTGTGCAGCAGTAGAGAGGACCCCGTTGGCTACCTTCATGCTGAAGGATAGCGCCTTTGATTGGTGGACCACATTGAAGAGTTTGTCTTATGAGGACAGGAGTCACTAATATGTCACAAAATAATTTTAGTGACATATTTGGTTGCATCGCTGACAGATGTTGCCTGTCACTAACATCTTGAATTATTGCATTTATATCATTAAATTCACTATATATATATATATATATATATACATATATATATATATATATATATATATATATATATATATATATATATATATTCTTGATACTATCAAAATTTATAAGATCTTTTTGGCGTATTCAGAGTTCATGTTATTTTTCAGATGGATGTATATGCAAAAATCCCATAACTCCTCCCTTCGGCTCTCCTACTTCCCAACCACCACCACAACCCTCTCACAGGTAGGGCTGTCAACGGAAACCGATTATCCGATTTTTCGATCCGTTACCGAAAAAAAATATCCGTTTCCGATAAAAAATATCCGTCCGATAGCTATCGGAATCGGAATCGGATATTTCCGATAAGCTATTAGAATCGGAAACAGAAACTCCTGTTTCCATATCCACTTTCCGATTTCCGATTCCAGTTGTTATTAAATTTATTAATAACAATAATAATAATCTTAGGATTGTTTTAATCTTATTAATCATTATCGGAAAACGGATAATGCACTTTCCGATCTTATCGGAATTGGAAACATAAAGAGACTATCCTTATCGGAATTGGAAAACAGAAACACCTGTTTCTGTATCCGTATCCTACCTGTTTACAGCCCTACTCACAGGAATTCCACAGGCATCCGGTGGGGACAATGTCACCTGAGTCCGGATAGAGGAAAAATAGGTCCTACTAAAAGATCTCAAGTATGCAAAACATTTTAAAACTTTTGAAAAAATTGTGAAAGATATGTCAAAGTGAGTCAATTTTAATATATAAAATAGAATTATAAAACATATATATATATATATATATTAAAATACATATTATAAAAGTGAGTCAATTTATTTAAAAAAGTATATCTTTATTTAAAATATGTGATTAAATTGTGATCAAATAACAATTTTTTTAATTTACCAATATTTTGATTGTTTCATATTTGTTCGTTAAAAATACGCTAAGATGAAAAAATATTGTAATTAGATCGGGATATTTTCAAGAAATAGGAGATTTCTGCTACATTGGGTCTGGATCCGGGTCTTCGGCCTTAGATCTCACCTCTAAAGATCCCTTCTTAATTTACAGGCCCGCAAGAATTCTGCCTGGGTTCTATTGGTGGGGATTGGAGCCTCAATTCGCCCTATATAGATCCCCTAAAAATCCCGTCTTTACACCTTCCCCCTGGAAGCAGACAGCCGGAGAAGGAGAAGAAATTATGGTGGGCATCGATGACTTGAATCTGCTAGTTGCAGAGTTTGAATCGGACCGGGAGTGACGGCGCGCGAGGAGTCCGGTTGGGACTCGGACAGCCTCGAGGAGTCGTCTGGTTGAGGCTCGATTTCTCCTAGGAGCCTTGGTAGGATTAGGAAATCAGCACGCTGGGTGTTCCTCTCTCTACATAAGCCCCGTGCATCACAGGGCGTCACCACGAAGTTGGCGCCGGCGGTGATTTCCATGGAGGAAGAGGAGGGGGGATCCTTATTAGTGCCGTGCGGCAGCGCCGGCGATTCATCTGGAGGTGTCCCTGCCGCTGCTCCTAAGGTCGTCGATGGCAGCAGCAGCGGAGGCGGCCACATCAAGCGCCGCCGTGGGATGATGCGGCCCTGCCGCCGGGATTGGTCAAGGCTTCCCGAGCCGGCAGTCTACCTCGTCCTGAGGAGCTTGATGCCAGTCCTCGCAGACCTATTCTCCCTCGGCAGCGTCTGCCGGGCGTGGCGCTCGGTCTTCGCAGCCTGCAAGCGAGAGCTCTTCTTGTCCATGCCTCCTTTGATCTACGACCGCGGCTCGTCCCCCGCCGCCCTCGGTAGCCTGTACAACCCCGCGGAGGGGCGATGTTACCGCCGGAAGGAGCCCATGGACTGGACCTGGCCTTCGAACGAGTCTTCGATGTTCAGCTTGATCGTTGTTGGCGCCTCTTACGGCTACTGGATCGTCACGCCCAACGCCGATCTCATCCGGGCGAAACACCGACCCTTCCTCGTGGATCCCTTCCCGGGATCTCCCGGCGTCCGGATTAACCTGCCGATCAGTGCCAACTTCATCTTTTCTGCCGTCATGACGGCTCCTCTTGGGTCCCCCGACTGCATGGTCATAGCGGCGGGCTACCCCTGGATCCAGTACTGCCGGCCTGGCCGGGACGACGAGTGGACGTGCTGGACTTTCGAGTTGCCCAGAAAGATGTTCTGGTACGACGCAAGTCGCATGGTCGTTGTCGGGGGTAAAATCTACGCCCTGGCCGAGGAACGTAAGGTCCAGGTCTTTGAGATGTCCCCGCAGCTCAGCGTCACCGACTTGGACGTGCAAGGCCTGCCCTCGCGAGACTGCTGGTCCTCGGTGTTGACGGTGTCGGACGGGGAGATCCTGTGCATTAGTCATGTGTGCAACACCGACAAGATAGTCCGATCGGGGACAGTCTTCGAAAACGTTTCGGATGGCAGCTGCTGCGGCTCGCATCGGCTGGTGGTGCGCAGGCTGGACCTCCGTGCACGCAGGTGGGTGACGGTCGACACCCTCGGGCGGGATCGCGCCTTCTTTTTTAGCGAGCGTTTCATGTGCAGGGCATCCGCATGGGGGGGATCGGGGGATTGCGTACACGACGTCTGCCCTTACGCTGACTCCCTTCTAGTGTTGCACCTCAAGGATGGAAGGACTGAGCACCATCCCTCGCCCCATGGGCACATCGGTATCCGTTACTTGTTTCCAAGCTTTTGCTACGAGCACATAGATAGGTAGATGTTGATATATTTTCTTTGCCGCTGGTATCTAAGTAATGTACGAGGACTCTAGAGTGGTGAAGCAGGCATATACAAATGCTATCAAATTTCCTCTTTTGGCAGCTTCTTCTTGGTCAGAGAGGGTCTCACGTGCAGGGCTTCCACACGGTTGGGGGAGGGTTGTGGGTAGGACTGTCAAGGGAGGCGTATACAGTCTCCGCTCCATTTAGCATTATCTGTATATTCGACTCCGGATATTACTCGACGGATAATAATTTTTTTTTATCTGAATTTAACTCTACCGAATAATAATTCGAATATTTGATTATTTCAATAAAATCGCTAAAAAGAAAAAATCATAATAAACTTCATTATTATTGTTAAGCACGTCTTAAGTATTCTTCAAATATCAATTTACCATTTACTTGAACATTTTACTATCATTAATTAAAAGAACTTATTAATACATAATCGGATAATAATCGGAGTGGACATCTATTTTTCGTTTCCTCTTTGAACATTAATCGAATAATTAAACTCATATTTTGGATATGTTTGTCGGATGTTTTAATCAGATAAATATCCGAGTAATCTTATTAAGATAACCCACTACTATCAAACTAAAAACCTACTAGTCGGATATATGGGCCTGTACTAAGGGCACAATATGGGCGCGATTACCCACCCAAGGGACCACAAACCCAATGCCAGATGACACTCCTTTGTGGGTAGTGCCACCTCAACTCACACACTTAAGTCGTGGAGCCTGCAAACAAAATTATCATATCATCTGTCCAATTCCAAACAAACACCACAAGTACCATACAAAAATCCACTAGATTGAAAACATGTTTAGTACATAGTATTATTCTTAGTTAACCTACAAGCCAACCAGACAATATGTAATCTCGTTCGATCATTAACAAAATGACTTTTTATATTCATTATGTATAATATGATTAGTTTCGCTCCATAATAAAATTTTTGAATGTGTGAAATAGTAATCAGATTACGATGAAATCATACTAACGAGATTTATTACTTATAAACTCACATTATATATCTAGTGAGACTAGTACATATTATTCTGGCTCGTATGATGAGGGTGTTGTTGGGTTTTCTCGGTTTCTCCGGATCTCTCACGCAGCGGAAAACAAAAATATTTACAGCGATCCGTTCCCGTTTCGAAATCTAAAATACAAGATAATCGGATTATCTTTTCTCACCGTGTGCGGATTCGAATCCGCAGCCATTCGGTTCCGTCGGTGCGACACCGCAAGCCGCGCAAGCGCCCGGCCTCTAGCGAAGTCCACGCGATCCTCCCCGCGACGGATATCCTCGATTTCCTCATTCTTCGCAGCCCACGAAGCCTCCGCCGGTCGCCGCAATGATCGCCGCAACGCGCGGACGATTTCCCGTCGAACGGGATTCGGAGAAGCGGCGGAGCAGATCTGGATCTGCCTGGACGCCAGAGAAGGATAGAAACCGAGGAGGGGCGGCTAGGGTTAGCAGTAGCTTGGCCTGCTCAGCCCGTTCGCTATGTTTTATACTAACCGCGCGGTTTTTCACAAAAACCCCCGGTTTATATAAAACCCACTTATTTATCTATTGCCTTGAGAATCATGTGCGTGTGACCCTCTAGGCCCAAGTACCAGTCCAGTTAATGGCCCAATAAACCCAGTGACTCCTCACTGGTTTTATTAATTAATTAATAACCCTTTATTAATCAATTAATCAATCGAATTGATGTCGCACATCGAATTCGACCGGGCCTCCGATCACGTTGGGTGCCAAGCAACACTGCGTGAACCCGAAAGGTATTTGGGGTTAAGTAACCCACTCTTGGAACCTTTCCGCCGATAGTTACTGCGTGGATATAATCTTTCATTCGTACAATGCTCTTGAGTCAACTCAGGGTATGGCGAGCTGTCAAACCCTAACCGGTCAACTCACTTGGATTAGATGTCGCTGATGAATATCGGAAAACTCCTTTTTTCGATATTATCGTCCGCCCTGGCCAGGGACTTTCGCGCATGCTTCCTAGAGCATTCTCTCTCTAAGTACCGATCCTTGGCATATTAGACGGTATTCCGATGTACCCAATCCTTGGCATATTAGAATCATGTGGCTAGAGATTCGTGAACCAAGGTCAAAGCACAGAAGTCCACCGCCAAGGTGTCCTTGGTGTCTCAGGTCCGAGGACCATCCACGCAACTGCGACAAAAGAATCAAGCTGGTTGACAGTGAGGTACAATACCATCCAGCGATTCAGTCGGATCAGTTCAGTGAACTCATTCTCCAATGAGCACCTACAGATTCACCTTAGTGTCTCCACACAAGTGACTTATGAGATCAGTCACCCTCATCATATGAGCAGGAGTAATATGTACTAGTCTAACCGGATATCCGATGTCCTTCTCAGATATCCTCCGACTATGAACGATTAAGAATATGTGTGTTTAAGTGATCAGTCTCATTAGTATGATCTCATCATAATCTGATCACTATAGCACATATTCACGGACTTCATTATGAAACGATAATTAACCCGATTTACACATAATGAATATTATGCCATTTTATTAATAAATGAACAAGATTTACATAGTCAGATTGGCTTGTAGGCCACCTAAACTAACAATCTCCCACTTGGACTAAAGCCAATCACCTTTATACAATAAGCCCATAGACTCTAGGTGACGCTCAAACACAATTTGAACCAACGGCTTTGTCAGTGGATCTGCTATATTGTCAACAGATGGAACTCTTTCCACTACTACATCTCCTCTGGATATTATCTCTCTGATAAGGTGAAAGCGCCTCAGAATATGCTTCAATTTCTTATGAGACCGTGGCTCTTTCGCTTGCGCAATTGCTCCATTGTTGTCGCACAACAGTGGAACAGGCTCAGAGATGCTGGGAACTACGCCGAGGTCGGTGATGAATTTCTTCAACCACACTGCTTCCTTGGCGGCTTCAGCTGCAGCAATGTACTTAGCTTCAGTCGTCGAATCTGCAGTTGTTACTTGCTTGGAACTCTTCCAGCATACTGCGCCTCCGTTCAATGTAAACACGAATCCAAATGTTGACTTGCTATCATCTGGATCCGACTGGAAACTCGAGTCAGTAAAGCCTCGCAGTTTCAAGTCACCTCCTCCATAGACAAGAAACATATCCTTAGTTCTTCTCAAGTACTTAAGGATGTATTTCACTGCCTTCCAGTGCTCTTCGCCTGGATCAGCCTGAAATCTGCTCGTAACACTTAGAGCAAACGCAACATCAGGCCGTGTAGATAGCATGGCGTACATGATAGATCATATGGCAGGGCATAGGGTATTCTATCCATGAATGCCCTCTCATCAAGAGTCTTAGGAAACTGCTCCTTTGAGAGATTAATTCCATGTCTCATCGGTATGAAACCTCTCTTGGAATTTTCCAGGCCAAACCTTTTGACTATGGTATCTATGTACAAGGATTGGGTCATTCCAAGTATCCTCTTTGATCTATCTCTATAGATCCGTATTCCTAATGCGTAGGATGCTTCTCCCAAATCCTTTATAGAGAAGTTTTTCGACAACCAGATCTTTACTGATGACATCATAGCTACATCATTCCCAATGAGTAGTATGTCATCAACATAAAGAACTAGAAAAGTGACTGCACTCCCACTGGTCTTCTTGTACACACAAGGCTCATCTTCATTCTTAATGAAGTCATAAGACTTGACAGCCTCGTCAAATCTTATGTTCCAGCTCCGGGAAGCCTGCTTCAGTCCATAAATGGACCTTTGAAGCTTGCACAGTTTTTCTGGAGATTCTTTGGATGTGAAACATTCTGGTTGTATCATATACACCTCCTCCTCAAGATTACCATTGAGGAAGGCAGTCTTCACATCCATCTGCCAGATTTCATAATCAAAATGTGCAGCAATGGCGAGCAGAACTCTAATCAACTTTGTTATGGCAACTGGTGAGAAAGTCTCGTCATAGTCAATTCCTTGCTTTTGACGATATTCCTTTGCCACCAACCTTGCCTTATAAGTGTCGATCCGTCCATCAGCACCGATCTTTCTCTTAAAGATCCACTTGCAACCGATGGGTACAATACCCTCGGGCAAGTCCTCCAAGTTCCAAACTTGGTTGGTGTACATGGACTGGATTTCTGAGTTCATGGCTTCTCGCCATTTCCCGGCTTCTGGGCCTTCTATGGCCTCCTGGTAGGTTTTAGGATCATCATCCTCATTATATGCTACTTTAGACTCACCTTCAGCAATATGTCCCACATATCGTTCGGGTAGTCTAGGTACTCTACCAGATCTACGAGGCTCATCTGTGTGTACCTGAACAGATTCAGGAACTGATATCTCATCTGATGATAATGCAGCTGTTTGGGGATCTGGAACCTCTTCCAGTACTATTATACTCCCACTGTTCTCCTGGATAAGGTATTCTTCTTCCAGGAATACAGCTTTCCTGGCGACAAACACCTTTTGTTCACCAGGATGAAAAAAATAGTATCCAAAGGTTTCCTTTGGATATCCCACAAACCTGCATTTATCAGTTCGTGATTCCAGCTTGTCTGGATCATGCCTCTTTACATGGGCAGAATAACCCCAGACTTTAACATGTTTAAATTCTGGTTTCTTGCCTTTCCATATCTCATATGGAGTAGAGGCCACAGACTTGCTGGGTACTCTATTCAGTAGGTATGCTGCTGACTCTAGAGCATACCCCCAGAGGAACACTGGTAATCCCAAAAAGCTCATCATAGATCGCACCATGTCCAACAAGGTGCGATTCCTCCTTTCTGATACACCATTCATCTGTGGTGTATATGGAGGGGCCAGCTGAGAAAGGATACCATTATCCTTTAAGAATTGTGTGAAATTAGTACTCAAGTATTCTCCTCCTCAATCCGATTGAAGAGTTTTAATACTCTTTCCTAACTGCTTCTCCACCTCATTTTTGCACTCCTTAAACTTCTCAAATGCTTCCGACTTGTACTTCATTAAGTACACATAGCCGAATCTTGAAAAGTCATCGGTGAACGTAATGAAGTAAGAAAAGCCACCTTTGGCTTGGGTGGACATGGGACCATATACATCCGAATGTGTTAGTTCCAAAATGTCCTTGGCACGTTCTCCATGTCCAACAAATGGAGATTTTGCCATCTTTCCCATAAGGCAGGATTCGCATGTTGCAAACGATTCATAATCGAATGCTGTTAAGTAACCATGCTGGTGCAACTTTTGCAACCTGCTTTCGCCAATGTGCCCAAGTCTACAATGCCACATGTAGGCCTGGTTCACACAATTCTTGCTCTTCTTAAGAGTATTATCAATCTGAAGATTGTAATAAGAAACATCTAATAGATATAGACCGTTGACTAAAGATGCTGAAGCTATTGATTTATTACCATAATAAATCGAACAACTTCTATTCTCAATAGTCAACCTATATCCTATCTTGTCCAAACAAGATATTGATATGATGTTCTTTATTATGCTAGGAACATAATAACAATCTTCTAATAATAAGGTGTCTCCCGATGGAAGCTTGAGGTTTGCTGTCCCAACAGCAATCGCCGCAACTTTTGCGCTGTTTCCTAGCCTCAATTCCACCTCACCTTCTCTCAGCTTCCGCTTACTTGTCAGCATCTGCACATCATGGCAGATATGAGAAGCACATCTGGTATCCAATACCCAAGATGTGGAATCTCTAATTGATAAGTTGATATCTATCATATAGATATCTGAAGCTTCAGAAAGCTTCACTCTTCCATGAGCTTTATGATGAAGGTGCAGTTCCTCTTCCAGTGACCATACTGCTTATAGTATAAGCAGTCACCCTTCACTACTCTTTTACCTTTGTCCTTTGATCCTTTATCGTTAGCTGTCATCTCTGCTTCAGGGGCATCCAATGCCGATTCAGCAGGAGGATCAGCTCCAGGGACAAAGTCAATGTGCTCAGATCTGAAGACATTCTTCAGGTTTCTGAACTAATCCGAGTAGATCAGGTAAGTCAAAAGGGCATCAAGTATGCCACGGAGTGGGTTATTCGACGACATAATTCCCTACAGGAGATAAGTAAAATCTATTTAGCAGATGTTCAATTTATTGAAATTTAAAACAGGACATGGTCTTTTGTTCAAGTTTAACTCCCACTAATTTTCGACGGACTGTATAACCCTCAGTTATACAGAACGGGAGACGCCGACAGTCTCCTAGTGGGGATCAGAATCTCAATGACTTGCACTACAGCCTTGTGGATAGCACAACAAACTGTAATACAATCAGAGAGCACCCAACTCATGAGACTTGCAACTCCTTGCAATATCTGATCATAGCTTCGGTCCCCAGAGATTTAATGGCCTTGTGGATAGCACAACAAACCACTAATTCTGGTCTAAGCTAACCATCATTACGCGACGAGCATAGATTTGCATGCATCCCTTGTGGATAGCACAACAAAGCTACATGGTTCCTCTACCCCGATCTATAGGCATCTAATGCCATAGCCACAGTTTCTCCTCCCAATTAAGCAGGCATTGTGGATAGCACAACAAACCTACCTAAAGTGATTCGAATCCTATGACTATAACGATGGTGGACCACGCGATAAGTTCTTAACTACTCGCGTTACGGCTTAGAGTTTATCTGAGGGTATTTAGATAACTTTTATCTTGGTCTCTCCTAGGTGATAGTATATGAATATATCGTATATATTTACTAAATACTATAACCTGCTTTGATTCATAATCAAAAGAAAAACAATGCATCTCATACATGTCATTAGTGTGGTCATGGATAGCACAGTGGGTTTGACTGGAGCCAACAGTCAAACGCACACACAATCTAATTATAACATTTACATTAGATACCCTGCAATCACATAGGCAAGAAATCTCCATCTTTTCGCCTTCCTGGTTGCAGCTGTGGATCGTCCTCGCTCTTTCCTCGGTTGCCTCGATCATATTACATTTAAATTCTAGAATTTATAAGTAAATTGAAGAAGGCCTTATGGCGAGTACAAGAGAGAGAGGGAGGTAGAAATACATCGGAGTATGAGAGAGAGAGGTGCGCAGACCTCTATTTATTAACAATTAATAAAATCATACATCCACGATCCACACAATCCATCATTCATCACATGAACAATTAAATAAGTGCATATCCATTACCACGATGTGTTTTAAACATCCACACATGATTCAGCGCATCACATGGCTAAAACAAATGAATTTTTCAAAATAAATAAGTTTTGGCTTTCAGAAAGCTGGGATCCAATCAAAATCGGTGTTTCATTTCGAAAACTCATTTTATTAAGTTAACATGTAATTAAATCTAAATTTAAAAGCATTAAACACACATCACATGCGCACACAATCCGAATTAATAATTCCATATTATTCCATGCAAATTAGAACATTTCTAATAATCTAACACTTAGATTAAACCCCATTAATAATCTAACAATTAGACTATTAAAGATTAATCTAACTCTTAGATTAATCCAACATAATTAATTAATAATTTAACACTTAAATTAATAATCAACCAAACTAATTATTAACTATTAATCTAACACTTAGATTAGCCAATTAATGTTAATTATTAATTTAACTCTTAAACCAATAATTAACATTAACTAATTAATAATTAATTAATCTAACTCTTAGATTAAATAATTAAAGTTATCATTAATTTAACTATTAAAATAATGACTAACAATAATTAATCAAAGACTACCAATTTAACATTTAAATCAGTTATTTAAGTTAATTATTAATTTAACAATTAAATTAATAACTAACTCAAATATTAATTAACAATTATATGATTTAATAATAAATAATCTAACTTTTAGATTAAAGATTATTAAACACTAATTTAACAATTAAATTAGTCAACTTAAGTTAATTATTAGCTTAACTATTAAACTAATAATTAAATTAATTGTTAATCATGATTCAAAATCATAAATAAGCCCATTTAAATTAAAATTGAACAATAATGTAAATATTTCAAAAACACCTTTTGAATATTAATTAAAGTCCAATAATAATATTTTAATTGGGCTAATTAAGTTTAATAGGCGTTTAAGGGGTTTAGAGGGGTTAAATGGGCAGAAATTAACAGGGCCCAGCCCAATCATGAACTGGCTCGACCCACAGGGGAGCCTGGGCTTGGCCTGGGCCCGAGCCAGGGTCCCTGGGCTCGAGCCAGGGCTCAGCCCCTTTGGGCCCAGGGGCCCTGGCAAGCCCAGCCGGTTTGGTGCAGGGCCCGGCCTCGGACCGCCATCCTGGACCTGGTCCAACCGGGTCGGGACCGGGCGGCTTACCTGGTTCTTCCTCCCCAAAGGCCCGACGCCCTGCGTTTGAGTGCAGGAAACCCTAGCCGGCGGCGGGGCTCCACGGCGCCGCCCGGCGGCCACCCCAGCGTCGCCCGGCCCCCGGCCGGTGATGCCGCCGGCGCCGGCAAGGCCGCCGGTGGGGTCTAATAAGGCGTCGGTTCGCCTTCTTAAACATCCCCAAAAATAGGTTTTCTGTGTTAACCGTGAACATGGAGAAGAAAGGGCTCCCTCCGGTCAACTCCTTGCTGCCCGATGATTCCCAGCAACCCCGTGGATCATCCAGGGTATTGGCCATGCCTCTCCAACATTTGGGGATGCATATCCGAAGCCCAAACGGCCGCCGTTCTTCGTCAAACGAAGAACACTATAAACCCCAATAAAATTCCGAAAAATTGCAGAATCATAATCTAATCATTACTGTTCATCTCATGAACACAGATCTAGTAAAAAATTGACTTTTAAGCATGGAATTAAATCATGGAAAAATTAATTTGGAGACCGAAACGGGACGAGAAACAGTGGAACCTGGCTCTGATACCACTGTTGGGTTTTCTCTGTTTCTCCGGATCTCTCACGCAGCGGAAAACAAAAATATTTACAGCGATCCGTTCCTGTTTCGAAATCTAAAATACAAGATAATCGGATTATCTTTTCTCACCGTGTGCGGATTCGAATCCGCAGCCGTTCGGTTCCGTCGGTGCGACACTGCAAGCCGCGCAAGCGCCCGGCCTCTAGCGAAGTCCACGCGATCCTCCCCGCGACGGATATCCTCGATTTCCTCGTTCTTCGTAGCCCACGAAGCCTCCGCCGGTCGCCGCAATGATCGCCGCAACGCGCGGACAATTTCCCGTCGAACGGGATTCGGAGAAGCGGCGGAGCAGATCTGGATCTGCCTGGACGCCAGAGAAGGATAGAAACCGAGGAGGGGCGGCTAGGGTTAGCAGCAGCTTGGCCTGCTCAGCCCGTTCGCTATGTTTTATACTAACCGCGCGGTTTTTCACAAAAACCCCCGGTTTATATAAAACCCACTTATTTATCCATCGCCTTGAGAATCATGTGCGTGTGACCCTCTAGGCTCAAGTACCAGTCCAGTTAATGGCCCAATAAACCCAGTGACTCCTCACTAGCTTTATTAATTAATTAATAACCCTTTATTAATCAATTAATCAATCAAATTGATGTCGCACATCGAATTCGACGGGTCCCCCGATCACGTTGGGTGCCAAGCAACACCGCGTTAACCCGGAAGGTATTTGGGGTTAAGTAACCCACTCTTGGAACCTTTCCGCCGACAATTACCGCGTGGATATAATCCTTCATTCGTACAATGCTCTCGAGTCAACTCAGGGTATGGCGAGCTGTCAAACCCTAACCGGTCGACTCACTTGGATTGGATGCCGCTGATGAATATCGGAAAACTCCTTTTTTTGATATTATCGTCCGCCCTGGCCAGGGACTTTCGCGCATCCTTCTTAGAGCATTCTCTCTCTAAGTACCGAGAGCGAATGATTCCTTATTGACACACAATTCCCTTCGACGGTATTCCGCTGTACCCAATCCTTGGCGTATTAGAATCCCGTGGCTAGAGATTCGTAAACCAAGGTCAAAGCACAGAAGTCCACCGCCAAGGTGTCCTTGGTGTCTCAGGTCCGAGGACCATCCACGCAACTGCGACAAAAGAATCAAGCTGGTTGACAGTGAGGTACAATACCATCCAGCGATTCAGTCGGATCAGTTCAGTGAACTCATTCTCCAATGAGTACCTACAGATTCACCTTAGTGTCTCCACACAAGTGACTTATGAGATCAGTCACCCTCATCATATGAGCAGGAGTAATCTGTACTAGTCTAACCGGATATCCGATGTCCTTCTCGGATATCCTCCGACTATGAACGATTAAGAATATGTGTGTTTAAGTGATCAGTCTCATTAGTATGATCTCATCATAATCTGATCACTATAGCACATATTCACGGACTTTATTATGAAACGATAATTAACATGATTTACACATAATGAATATTATGCCATTTTATTAATAAATGAACAAGATTTACATAGTCAGATTGGCTTGTAGGCCACCTAAACTAACAGGTGTGTGGTCTTATAATCACTTATATGGAGACACTAAGGCAAATTTATAAGTGATCATTAGAAAATAAGTTCACCGAATTGATCCGACTTAAATCGTTGGATGGTAATGTATATAACTATCAATTAGTTTGATTCAATTGTCGCAATTGCGTGGATAATCTTCAGACCTAGACACTGAAGATACCTTGTCGGTAGACTTATATGCTTTTATTTTGGCTGATAGATCTCTAAACACAAGATTCTAAATAGTCAAATATTGGGTACAATAGAATATTTTCGAAGGAAATTAAGTGTTCAATATGGGATCATTCGTTCTCGATATCTAGAAAGAGAGAGAATACTCTAAGAAATATGCGTGAGAGTCTCTATCCAAGGCGGACATAATGTCAAGAAAGGAGCTTTCTAATATTACAAAACAGCATCCAATCTAAGTGAGTAGACCGGTTATGATTTGACAGTGCACCATGCCTTGAGTTAACTCGAGAGCATTGTACGAATGAAAGATTATATCAATGCGGTAAATGTCTACATAAATGTTCCATGAGTGGGTTGCCGAATCTCAATACCTTTTAGGTTCACACAGTGTCGCTTGGCACCCTATGTGATCGGAGGCCCAACCGAATTAGATATGCAACATTAATTTGGTAAATTAATTAGTTAATATATAATATAAATTAATTCATTAAGTAAATAAAGAGTTATTGGACTTAATGGGCAATTAACTGGACTGTTACTTGGTCCTAGAGGATTACACGTACAAAGATTCTCTGGCGAAGGGTCGAAAATAAAATTAATATTAAGTATTTTTAGGAAAAATCCCCAACCAACTTAATATAAATATACGCTGAGAGGGTAGCTCTGGCCAAGCTGCAGAGATGCCCTGGCCATCCCCCTCTTTCTCCTCTTTCTCTTTGATACTAGGGGCACCCCCTTCTAGGCTCTGCATCACCGTCTTCTTTGACTCCCATTTGATAGAAATTCATATGCATGTCGTGGAGATCATCTCAAAGGCAGGCAGCTTCTACAAGTGTTGCACCAAGCAAGGAAGTAGGGAAATCCGCCGCGAGGAGGATCGCATGGATACTACTAGAGGCGGGACATCTGCGCGGCTTATGATGTTATAATGTTGGAACCAATCGAACACGGATCCGATTCCGCACAAGGTGATAGTAGATCACCGTTTTATCTTGTTTTGCTCATCGAAACAGACCGAGATCAATTTGTTTTAGTTAATTTTTGTTTCTGCTACACCGTCCATCCCATCGTGGAATCCTTATACTTGTATCAAAGCCAAGTTCCACTGTCTCTTTGTCCATTTTGATCTCTAAAATTTATAGTTCTAGATTATATTCCATGCATCATTCAATTTTTAATTCAGAGCTATGATCATGGGATGATTACATACAATTAGATCGTTTGAATCTATGTAGAAATTGAATTTTTTGGTGATATTTCGTTTTTCTTCATGTGATGAAGAAAAACATTCTTATCGGAGCCGTTTTAAGGTTCTCGATGGCTGAGGAGGGTGACCGGTGACCCTGGAGTGTCCAGGGACCGTCAATGGTCACCACCAGTGCCATGGCAGGTGCCGAGAGGGGCAGACGGCGGCAAGTCAATGGACCTTTTATCCTCCCTCTTATTTACTTACACAGGAAAGGAGAGATCCAGTAGCTCTCAGTCACCCAGCCCAGCGATTGAGGGAAACACCTCAGTCACCCACCGAGCGCACGGCTCGGGCACAGCCAAAGTGGGGCCACCTAGGTTGCACGTCGCGTGCGCATTCCAAGCCCAAGCCATGTGCTCGGTGGGGACTAAGGTGTTTCCTTCAGTCGCCTGATTGAGCGAACTGCAACCCTTCTTTTGGTTGTCGAACGGCCCTTGAAACAAGCTCAAAGGTTGTCTCCGAAGCACTATTTTTTGTCTTTTTGTAAGTGGCCGGATTGTTATTTTTGTTGTGAGGTAATTGGGGGTTTGTTAAAGGTGGTTAGGCCATGAATGATGTGGCAGATTCTCACCCAAACTGTTTGGCGAATTCTCACCCAAACTGTTTAATGAGTTGACTTGTTTCATCCTTAGATGCTCATGGTTTTTTGAGTAAATTGAAGCAAACATGAACTGATTTGGAGTGCCAAAGAGAATTTGAGTGGTTATCTAATAAGATTGTTGGAGTCTCTGACGAACATCTTTTGGGAACCTTCCAGAGTGGGTTAAAAGATGATCTTCCTTGTGAGGTCAGATCTTTTGAACCACAATCCCTGTTGCAAGCCATGGAGATTGCACGTAGGAAGCAAAATACTTGTCTAAAAAGAAATTTGTGCATCCTCCAAGTTCTTTCTCTAATTCATTTTTGCATCCTTCTTCAAACACTTAACCTCCATTGCTACTCACCCTGGATACTTCTTCTACTCTTCCCGTCAAGAAAATCACCCCTCAACAATTGCACGAATGCAAATTGAAATGGTTATATTATAATAGTGATGACAAGTGGTTTAAATACCATGTATGTGAATCCCAAAAATTGTTCCTTCATGTTATTTCAGATGAGATTGAGGAGGACACTGGTGATCAAGATTTTGATGCTAATGCTGATTTTTTTGAATTGAATATGATCCAACCGACTATCTCTCCACATGTTGGTAAGGATTTTGAATCCCCTGGTACTTTGTAAGTAATGGGCAATATTAACTGTAACGACCCGCTACCCTATAATCGGGGATCCGATTACTAAATGGGTACCGAATCATTAATTTGGAACCAAACCAGGATCTAAGTTAGTATGGGAAATAAACAATAAACTAAGCTAAACATTCACATCGCATTGAATTGAAAAGAAAGTGTAAGAATTAAAAGTTATTACAATGCGACTCGACACAGCAATTAATTACATATTCCAACTGAAAAGAAATAATTAAGCGTACAGGACAGAAATAAAAATAACAACAACGTCGAGGCATACTCCGGGACAACGGCTGATGGCGTACAACACCCAGCAACACTCTCCTCGCTAAGTCTGTCTGGAACCCTCACCTGAAAACCGCAGGGGTGAGTCTCAACGAAAAGACTCAGTAGGGATCCTTCGATCCCTACTGCCCACTCACACACCCACAAGTACAAAACACAGCTAAAGGTACAGTAACAAGTACAACAGTAATTACTACACCTAAATCTCGATATGAATCACATGCATTCGAAATATATAACATGTATATTTCTAAAACCAGTCTACCAGGGAACCCACAACCAACGTCTCGGTAAAACACGTCAACCACACAAACGAAGGTGGGAAACACCGACCCGCTGAGACCAAACAGTAACCCCTCGGATAGCACGCTAGGTACTCCGGCCCAACTGGCTCAGGTGGTTACTCCTTCCCCCAGCACAAGTGACACTTCACAGGTACCACACCCACACCGGTACTAGCTAATCCCGGGGTTCACCAGGTGACCCTCTCTCACTAGGCGTCACCCCGCCACACCCACACCGGCGTTGTGCTCCACGCACACCAGCACAGGGTGATAAAGCGCTACAACTGTCACTCTAGGTCTACAGTCGCACGAAACACAACACGGTGCGATCCGGTTACATAAAAATCCTCATCCTCGAGTACAACTCAAAACATGCATTTAACCAACTATCTAATAGTGTAAACACATTTTAATGGCATGGATTAGTGTGATTCTGTTTTGAATCACGTCGCCTAAGGCCGACGCCATTAAAGCCTCCTAAACTGGTTCATAGAAACTCGCCCTCATAACCTGGCGTAAAACGCGTCGCCACAGGTAGTCGCCTTTTGAAAGGCATCGTTGTCCCTCGTCGCCTGTTAGCGACCGAAAATAGGGACAGGCCATGGGGTGATTTCCACTAAAATGCGTCGTTCATGCAAATCGCCTTTTGAAAAGGCGTCGCTGTCTCTGGACGCTCAACAGTCCAGAGACAGAGTCTGTAAATGGGGCTAAATCACGTCGTGGGTGGGCGCCGCCTTTCTAAAAGGCGTCGCTTCACCTCGACGCCATTCAGTCCCGACAGACAGGTTCTCCCCTTTGTTTCCCCCAATCCACGAGGAGGGATTTCTCCCCCAAAACGCACAAAAAAGGGCACAAAACATAAAGGGGAAATAGGAGAACCTAACTACCCATTAGAACACCCAATTTCTCATACATGCACTTAGCGTTTTCACCCCAAAAACACCCAAAAACATGCTTCAAAGCGGGAAAACATACTTTTTAATGAAAATACAATGAGAATCGTCACCCTACCGGTTACTCGAACTCCTCTAAGCTCCAAGCCGCCCACCCGTCTCGCCCCACGCCACCGCCGGTACCGCCGAGGTCGTCGTTACTCCACCGGAACGTCGGCCGCCGTCCGGAGAGAAAACGCCGCGGAGGAGGTGGTAGTGGTAGTAGTGGGAGTTAGGATGTCGATGGAGTGGAGGGAGAGATGAAATGGTGGGAGGAAAAGAAAGAGGGGAAGGAAGAATCGCGGGAGCCGTCGGGGGAGAGAGGAGAGAGAAGAGGGAGGAGAAAATGAGGGAAAGGAAGGAGGGTTCGCGGGGTTAAGCAGAAACTGGCTAAAACGCGTCGTGCTGTACGGACGCCTATCAGTTGACATGACGGGCCGTACTGACAGAGTCTGAAACGCGTCGCCCACCCAAGACGCCGTTCAGACGACAAGACCGGCACCGTACACTAACAATGTAGGGTCGCAGTCTGAATGGCGTCGTCCATAGCGGACGCTGTTCAGACGACACGACAGGGCCGTACTCTCGCGGCCCGAAGCCCGCCCACGTGGCACATCGGCAACCAAACTAAATGGCATCCACCCAGCAGGACGCCGTTCAAAACGCGTTGCGCATCCTAGACGTCATTTAGATGCACTCCCCTGACCCATCAAGGCCCAAACCAGGGAATCCGACCCAGAAACTGATCCGATAACCGGATCCGAAACCTCAGTCCTTACATTAACAATTTACATGTGCTTGTATTGATTGATACTAGAAGCACACACAATTTTGTTTACCTATCAGTGGTTCAATGATTGGGGCTTAAGGTTAGCACACAAGTTCAAGTACCTTGATAGAATTGGGTGGTCTCAAAGCCAATCATTGTACATTCTAGTTCATATTATTAATAAAGGCAATTATTTCTTCATTTATAGTTCTTGTAAATTAACTATCATAATGAAGGTCTGTAGACAAATGTATGGGATATTGAATCATAATGAGATCATGATAGTGAGATCAATATCCTCAGTCACTTGTCTTAAACAGTTCTCGATCATAGGATATTTAAGATGGACATTAAATATCCGATAAGATCGACACAAGTTATGTCTGCTCATGTGATGAGGGTGAATGATCTCACATTCACTCGTGTAGTGACACTAAGACAAATTTGTGGGTGCTCATTAGAGAATGAGTTCACTGAACAGACCCAAATAAGAATTCCCGGATAGTAATTATACCTATTAGTCAACCAGGGAATTCAATCGTTGCAGTAGCACAGTTGATCCTTTGACCTGAGTCACCAATGATACCTTGTTTGTAGACCATTGTGTCTTGATTCTCTGACTTATGGACTTTAACCATTAAGCCCACGATAGTCGGTCTCTCAGATACAGTGGAAAGCTTGCGAAGGTAATTGAGTGAACAACAAGAGATCACTCACTCTTGATATATGACTGGAGAGAGAATGTCCTATGGATGTGTACACAAAAATCCCTGGCCAAGGTCAAATGAAAGAGATGTCTTTCTAGAAATTAACTGAGTACTGGAATCCATCTAAATAATGCGATAGAGGGTTTGACTATAAAACCATACCCTTGCGTTATTGGGACATTGGATGAGTGAAGGATTTTATCTGTGCGATATCTGCAGACGGAAAGGTTCAATTAAAGAGAACAATATCCCTTATATCTTTTGGGATCATGAGGTAGTGTTTGGTACCGTTCATGATCAGAAGGCCAAGTGGATTAATCATCAGATGATAAACCACTTATTTATTAATTAATTATTTAACATATGATGTTTAAATATTAATTAATAAATATTAAACTTTAGAATTAGTTCTAAGTTTAATGGGCCTGAAACCGGACTGATATATGGGCCTAGAGGGTCACACACATAAGAGTTCTCGTCCGACGGTGAGAGACGTTAAATTTCATGCTTATTTGGGTTTTTATGAAAAGCCGCAGGATAAACATGAAGATTTAATGGAGATTTATCCAAGGCCAAACTCTTGGATAATCATGAGGATTAATCATTGTGCTTAAAAAAGTTGGTTGGACGAATTACACACCCCAAGATTCTCTATCTCCTCTCTCTCTCTCCTTATCTCTCTCTTGGAGTAGATCTTTCTCTTTCCGCACATGGTGGATTTGAGATCTGGTCGGAGTACTCAAGTTGAGGAGGAAAACGCGTCTGCAGCGGGAGCTCGTGTGGATACCTCTAGAGATCGTGCGCGTGCGCGATTACAGAGTCGGAATCATCCACGGGAGATTCGAAACCCCGCAAAGGTGAAGAACCGTTCTTCTCGCGTTTAATTTTAATTGTCCGTTTTACGATCCCAGCAACTGATACATAGGAATCGAATTAATTTTCCGCTGCGTTCTAGGCGATTCCTTACAGTGGTATCAGAGCCAGGTTGCTGGTTCGATCGTAAAACGGCATCGTTTTGCATGATTTTTCTCGTTATGCGTGAAGAACCTGTATTATACATGTTCTTGGGCTAAAATTTATTTTAACAATCTGGGAATCGTTCCCGAGTTTTTAGAATGTCTAAAACTTATTGGGATATGATCCCGGAATTAAATAGGGCAATTTTGGGTTCGTCTGTTAGATCAGGGCCGATTATTATTTAATTTTCTCTCATGATAAAAACCCTCCAACTGCACGTCAATATTAGATCTAGGATTGTCCTAGTTTTCTCTGATGATGCATGGAGGTAAGGAGAGATGAATTCGTATTGCTGGCCTGAACTATTATTATCGGCTGAGAAATACAATAGGGTAGAATAGCCTGGGTTTTGTAATGGCAGCGTGCTGAACGGATGCTCCAGGGAATGTCCCTGGCCTTCTATCATCCGTTAGGAGCACCAACGTCGTCTGGTGATGCCCGACAGTCACGGCGGCTCAACTCTAGGATCGATCGGCCATGTATGCTAAGGATAATCGGATTATCGAATTATCATGGTATGATCGGGACGTTCGGTGACGTCTGGAACGCCTCCAACGACCACTGTTGACGTCCACGGTGCCGTCTGACGCCGCCTCGGCTCCACCATGGCCGGCCGTGGCCTTCCCCGCACTGGCTTGCCCACGAAAAACCAGGGCATGCGATGAGATCGCATGCATGCTAAACAGGGGAAGTCCGGGGCGCCGCCGGCGACGTTCGACGCCGTCGACGACGTCCACCGGCGCCGTGGAAGCCAGCCGGAGCCCTGCCACCCATCGGCCGGGCCGGCGGCGACCTCCCCCGCCGGTCGGGGGGGCGAACCAGGCGGCACCCCCGCCAGAAACCCTAATCGGGTGGCGGGGGCGACCGGCGCGTGGGCCAGCGGGCCGGCCCGCCCGGACCCGCTGACTCGCGCCGGATCCGGATCGGGTCCGGACCCGGCAACCCTCCCACAGACCCATTAACCCATTTTTACCCCTTTTTAGCCCATTTTAAAATTGTTTTAAAATAGAAATTTTATAGGGATAATTAATAACTGTTATTAATTATTCTTATTATTATTAACATATTATTAAACTGTTTAATGACTGTTAATTCATTTAAAGGATTTTATTGATAATAGGGTATTGGTTAATTATTTAAAATTGTTTTAGATAATTAACTTCCCTATTAAATCAATTAAGTTTAAAATTGTTTTAAACTCATTTTATGCATAACTTGATTTTATTTAACTGTTCAAAATGTTTGAATAAGTATTTAGATTAACTGAATGGTTTAGTTATTTCATTTGTCAATAATGTTTTGAATATTATTGATAATATTGAAATAAATGTTATTTCGAAAAGTTATTGGTATTATAATTATATATTTATAAAATTTAATACCAACTGTAATTATGTGATAATTATGATGCATGTGATGTGTTTTATGGTGGGATGATCATGGACTTTGTATTATCATGTAATGATTGATGTGATTGAATGCGATGCATATTTCATTTGGTATTTTAAATAGGACCTACGTGTCCTCCTCTCTCTTAATCCAAATGTACTCTCTATCTTCCTATAAGATTGTACTCCCCTTGATAAGATCAAGATTTCTTATTATTTAAATGTACATTTAAGGACCTGCGAGTCCTAAATTTCATATTTAAATGTTACAGATTAAGTTTAGAGGACGGGATCTTCTGAAGACACCTCTGGAGGAAGGACTCGCATCAAATGGAACCGGTGTTGCTGTTTTCACATTAGGATTCTATTATGGATCATCGTTTGGCTCCGATGATTTCATAGTAGCTTAAGCAGTCCATGATCATCCCTATTTATTTTTCTGCATATATGTGATATTTGTGGACTATGCTATCATATATATATTTCTATTAATTATTATGATACTTCAAATCGAAAAACTATTGATAGCACGATTTTTATAAATCAACTCAAAAACCCCTCTTTTAAAATTTAAGTTGTAAACATAAGATATTCAGAATAATCCACGTAACCCACCATCATTATAGATCTAAGGATAATTCTTATCTCAAATGGATTTGTTGTGCTACCACAAGGTCTATTTGATTTAGAAATTAACCTAGGTCTACAACATGTGATGTTGTAACGACCCGCCATCCTATGACCGGAGACCCGGTCACTAAATGGATGTCGGCCCATTAACTGAAGGTTCACACCTGGATCTTATACGCACGTCTGGAGGAGTAAGCGTTAAACAAGATTAAATATAACATTCACATGGACTACAAGGAGGTACAGTGCGCAGGAAGTAAAATAATAATGTCCGTACACAGTCCAACAATAATTACATGTCCAACAAATTAATTAAGTACAGGCAGAAATAGGGTACAACAACATCGGGGCATACCCCGGGAACTGAGATAGCTGCTGGTCCGCACACCAAGGACAACACCACGAGCCGCCACACGCCGCAAGGTCTACACCTGAAAACGCAGGGAGTGAGCCACACCAGAATTGGGCTCAGTAGGGATCATCCGATCCCCTGCCTCCCACACACACACCCACAAGTGCAGTAACAAAGGTACAGGTAATAAGGCAAGTAAAGCTGTAGCACACTACTCCTAAAATCTCAATATAAACCATATGCATTCGAAATGTAACATGCATATTTCTAAAATCATTCTATCAAGAAGCCTACAACTCACGTCTCGGCAAAACACGCCAACCACTCCTCCGAAAGTGGGAAACACACCAACCACACAGCCGTAAGTAGGAAACACCGTCCACACAACCGAAAGTGGGAAACACCGACCCACTGAGACCAAACAGTAACCCCTCGGATAGCACGCTGGCTACTCCGGCCCAACTGGCTCAGGTGGTTACTCCTTCCCTCAGCATGAGTGACTCTCCGAATGTACCACTCCGACACCGATACTAGCTGACCCCGGGGTTCACCAGGTGACCCTCTCTCACTAGACGTCACCCCGCCCACGCCCCCACCGGCGCTGTGCTCACGCCCCCACCAGCACAGGGTGATAAAGCGCTACAATGTCACTCCAGGTCCACAATAACACAAAACCACCAAAACCCGGGACAGTACGATCCGGTCACGAGAAAAGCCTGCGATCGCACGGCACACAGCGCAGTGCCATCCGGTCCCGAAGAATCCGAGTACACTAAAGCATGCACTAACCGAATATCTAGAAGTATGAACACATTTTACTGGCATGAATTAGTGTTGTTCTGTCCTGAATCGCGTCTCCCAAGGCCGATGGCATTCAAGCTCCCTAAACTGGTTCATAAAACAGCGGCCTACGGAAATCTGGCCTAAAAGGCGTCGACACCAGCGGTCGCCTTTTGAAAGGCGTCGACATCCTCCGACGCCATTCAGCTAAGAAATCCAGGAATTTCAGGAAAACATTACTTAGGGGATTTCTGCCTTAAAAGGCGTCATGGTTACCCGACGCCATTCAAATCGCGTCACCCACCCACGACGTCTTTTAGTCCCATAATCCTGAGCTGATGGACCCTCAGTCGGGGTGATTTCTGCCTAAATGGCGTCATGATGGCCCGACGTCCTTCAGAAAAGGCGTCGTCCATCCATGACGTCATTTAGCGCCAGAACCCCTAACTCGTAAAACCTCGAACATGGAGGTTTTTGTCCTAAAAGGCGTCGTACTGCCCTGACGTCCTTCTAAAAGGCGTCGACCAGGCACGACGCTGTTTAGCGCCAGAAACCTGGTTCCCTGGTTCGAACCGAGAGTTTCTCCCTTAACCCCAAATACCCCGAAGAAGCCCCAAAACGGAAAGGGGGAGGAAGAGAAGTTGATCCACCACAAATATGCTACAAAATCACATTCACGAACACGGCCATACCCACAAGAATACCCCCTAAACATGCTCAATCTAGCCCAAAATACATCACATTACGCCTAAGAAAACACGAGCAACACATACAAGGTTCGTCCCCCTACCGGATACTTGAACTCCTCCTGGCTCCGTGTCGCCGAACCGCCGCACCGCAGACCGCCGCCAGTACCCTCGAGGACGCCGCCACTCCGCCGGGACGTCGGCCACCGTCCGGAGAATGGAACGCCGCGAAGGAAGTGGTGGTGGCAGAGGTGAGAGGTAGGGAGGCGTTGGAGTGGTGGAAGAGGAAGAAGAGGAAGGGAAAGGGGAAGAGTGGGATCGGAGGAGGCGGAGAGGGAGAGGAGAGAGAGTGAAGGGTGAGAAATGAGAGAAGGAAAGGAGGGATCGCGGGGTCAATCAAGAACTGCCTAAAACGCGTCGAGTGAGAAGGACGCCTATCAGATGATAGGACGGGCCGTACTGACAGCTGTCTGAAACGCGTCGACCACCACAGACGCCGTTCAGCTGACATGTCAGGCACCGTACACTGACATCGCAGGGTGGCAGTCTGAATCGCGTCATCCATCATGGACGCCGTTCAGACGACGAGACAGGGGCCGTACTCTCGCGGCCCGAAACCCGCCCACGTGGCGCCCACGTGGCACAACAGCAAAACGTCTAAATGGCGTCCACCTATCAAGACGCCGTTTGAAAGGCGTCGTGAAGTGTAGACGTCATTCAGAAGAAACTCTCCAGACCCCTCAAGGTCCGACTCAGGGGATTCGGTCCGAAACCGACCCGAAAACTTAACCCGAAACCTCAGTCCTTACAGATGTCATTAAGATAAATGGACAAATAGTGTAGTTTTGTTGTGCTACCACAAGGATTGCACTATGAATTCATGTTATCTGAGTAATGATGGATAAACTCAACTGAATCATTTGATTTGTTGTGCTACCACAAGGTCATTCTGATTCAGTGCTTAAATTGATCGGATATTGCAAATGTTGCAATTGTCAAAAGTTGACTGCCTAAGGGACTTGATGTGATTTGTTATGCTACCACAAGATCACATGCATGATACCCGAAGGATTTTGATCCCCACTAGGAGATCACCGGAATCTCCCGTTCTGTATATTAGAGGGTCATACAGGTCGCCGAAAAATAGTGGGAGCCTAAATCTAGATTAAAAGTTCTAAATCTGATTTTAAGAACTATCTGCTTATTTTTCATTATATTTCCTTGTAGGTCGCTATGTCGTCACCTAACCCCCTTCGTTGCATACTTGATGCAAACAAACTCACAGGACCTAATTACATTGACTGGTTACGCAACCTGAAGATTGTCTTCAGGTGTGAAAAGCTAGTCTATGTCCTAGATCAACCAGATCCAGTACAACCCGGTGAAAATGCTAACGAGGATGAATTAATGATGTTTGAAAACTGGAAGGAGGACTCTTTCAAAGTCCAGTGTTATATGCTTGGTTCAATGAACAATGAAGTACAACGACAGCATGATAACATGGAACCTAAGTCCATTCTGAATCACCTACAATAGTTGTTTGGTGAACAATCCAGAACAAAAAGATATGAGATATCTAAGAAATTGTTCAGGACCAGAATGAGCGAGGGCACATCTGTGCAAACTCATGTGCTCAAGATGATAGAATGGATTGAGAGGCTTGCAGTGCTTAGCTTTGTTATGAACAATGACATAAGCATTGACTTAATCCTACAGTCCCTTCCATATTCATTTTCACAATTCATTATTAACTTCAATATGAACAAAATTGAAGTTACACTGGCTGAGCTGCTCAACATGTTGAAGACAACAGAAGGCACTATCCAGAAAGATAAGCCACATGTAATGCTTGTTGGTAAGACCAATAAGAAAAGAAAAACTGGACATACCTTTAAGAAAGGTAAGCCTAAGAAGCTAGTGAAAAGCAAACCGGCGGTTCAAAAGGACAAAGCTAAAGTCAATGATAAAGGTCAGTGTTTCCACTGCCATAAAGAAGGCCACTGGAAGAGAAACTGCAAGATTTATCTAGCAGAAAAAGCAAAGGAGAAGCTTAGTGAGGCTTCAGGTATACTCATGATCGATCTTAACTTGTCTTATAGAGAATCAACATCTTGGGTATTAGATACTGGATGTGTTTCTCATATCTGCAATAACTTGCATGTGTTAACAAGTAAAAGAAGATTGAACTGCGGAGACGTGGATCTGAGACTTGGGAATGGAGCAAAAATTGTTGCGTTAGCTGTGGGGACAGCAAGACTTCAGATGCATATCTGTTGAACAAAGTTCCCAGTAAGTCAGTATCTTCCACTCCATATGAGATATGGAAAGGAAAGAAACCAGACTTTAAGTATGTTAGAGTCTGGGGTTGTCCTGCACATGTCAAAAGACATGATCCAGACAAACTGGATTCCAGGACAGAAAAATGTAGATTTGTGGGATATCCAAAAGAGACTTTTAGATATTATTTCTATCAACCCAGCGATCAAAGGGTGTTTGTCGCAAAAAGAGTTGTCTTCTTAGAGAAAGAATATCTTTCAAAAGAAGACAGTAGGAGCAAGATAGAACTGGAAGAAATTCTAGACTCACAAATCAACACTAGTTCATCTACTGAACCATTTACTCAAGAACCTGTTCAAGATGATACACAAAAGGTTCGTAGATCAGGTAGAGTGCCTAAGCAGCCTGAAAGATATGTTGGACATATCGATGATGGCAAACCAAAAATGCACTTAAATGAGGATGATGATCCTCAAACCTACCAAGAAGCCATGAATAGTCAAGAATCAAAGAAATGGCAAGAGGCAATGAATTCTGAAATTCAGTCCATGTATGCCAACCAAGTTTGAAACTTGGTTAATCTGCCAGAAGGTATAGTACCTATTGGCAGTAAATGGATCTTTAAAAGAAAGATCGGGGCAGATGGACAGATTGACACATACAAGGCAAGGCTAGTAGCAAAAGGATATCGTCAAAGGCAAGGCATTGACTATGACGAAACATTTTCTCCAGTTGCCATGATTAAGTCAATCAGAATACTTCTTGCTATCGCCGCATTCTATGATTATGAAATATGACAAATGGATGTGAAAACAGCATTCCTTAACGGGAACCTTCAAAAAGAGGTGTATATGATACAACCTGAAGGATTCACTTCCAAAGAGCATTCAAGCAAGGTATGCAAGCTGCAAAGATCAATTTATGGATTAAAGCAGGCATCCCGAACTTGGAACTTAAGATTTGATGAAGCAATCAAATCTTATGACTTCATTAAGAATGAAGATGAACCTTGTGTATACAAAAAGACTAGTGGGAGCGCAGTTACCTTTTTAGTACTTTACGTTGATGACATTCTACTCATTGGGAATGATATAGGAATGTTGTCATCAGTAAAGACTTGGTTATCCAAAAACTTCTCCATGAAAGATTTGGGAGAAGCATCCTATGTACTAGGAATAAGGATCTATAGAGATAGGTCCAAAAGGATGCTTGACTTATCCCAATCTATGTACATAGATACCATAGTCAAAAGGTTTGGCATGGAAAATTCCAAGAGAGGTCTCGTTCCAATGAGGCATGGAATTTATCTCTCTAAAGGAATGTCTCCCAAGACATCTGAAGAGAAAGCATACATGGATAGAGTTCCTTATGCCTCGGCAATAGGATCTATCATATATGCAATACTATGTACTAGGCCTGATGTGGCTCACCCACTAAGTGTCACTAGTAAATATCAGGCTGATCCAGGTAAAGAACACTGGAAAGCGGTGAAATGTATCCTTAGATACTTGAGAAGGACTAAGGATCTATTTCTCGTCTATAGAGGAAACGACTTGGAACTTCGAGGGTTTACTGACTCGAGTTTCCAGTCGGATATGGATGATAGCAAATCCATGTCTGGATTTGTGTTCATGTTAAATGGAGGTGCAGTAAGTTGGAAAAGTTCCAAACAAGAAATAACTGCATATTCGACGACCGAAGCAGAATACATTGCTGCAGCTGAAGCGGCCAAGGAGGCGGTATGGATGAAGAAGTTCATCTCTGCACTTGGAGTAGTTCCAAGCATTTCAGATCCTGTTCCATTATTGTGTGACAACAATGAGGCAATAGCTCATGCGAAGGAGCCAAGATCACATCAGAAGTTAAAGCACATTCTGAAACGATTTCATCTTATTCGTGAGATTATCGCCCGAGGAGATATAGTAGTTGAGAGAGTCTCATCTGAAGATAATGTAGCAGATCCCTTGACTAAGCCATTGTCTCAAAACAATTTAAAACGTCACCTTAAGTCTATGGAACTTAGACATATGGGTGATTGGCTATAGTCCAAGTGGGAGAATGATAGAATTGGGTGGCCTCAAAGCCAATCATTGTACATTCTAGTTCATATTATTAATAAAAGCAATTATTTCTTCATTTATAGTTCTTGCAAATTAACTATCGTAATGAAGGTCCGTAGACAAATGTATGGGATATTGAATCATGATAAGATCATGATAGTGAGATCAATATCCTCAGTCACTTGTCTTAAACAGTTCTCGATCATAGGATATTTGAGATGGACATTAAATATCCGATAAGATCGACACAAGTTATGTCTGCTCATGTGATGAGGGTGAATGATCTCACATTCACTCGTGTAGTGACACTAAGACAAACTTGTGGATGCTCATTAGAGAATGAGTTCACTGAACAGACTCAAATAAGAATTCTTGGATGGTAATTATACCTATTAGTCAACCATGGAATTCAATCGTTGCAGTAGCACAGTTGGTCCTTTGACCTGAGTCACCAATGATACCTTGTTTGTAGACCATTGTGTCTTGATTCTCTGACTTGTGGACATTAACCATTAAGTCCACGATAGTCGGTCTCTCAGATACAGTGGAAAGCTTGCGAAGGTAATTGAGTGAACAACAAGAGATCACTCACTCTTGATATATGACTGGAGAGAGAATGTCCTATGGATGTGTACACAGAAATCCCTGGCTATGGTCAAATGTAAGAGATGTCTTTCTAGAAATTAACTGAGTACTGGAATCCATCTAAATAATGCGATAGAGGGTTTGACTATAAAACTATACCCTTGCGTTATTGGGACATTGGATGAATAAAGGATTTTATCTGTGCAGTATCTGCAGAGGGAAAGGTTCAATTAAAGGGAACAATATCCCTTATATCTTCTGGGATCATGAGGTAGTGTTTGGTACCGTTCATGATCAGAAGGCCAAGTGGATTAATTATCAGATGATAAACCACTTATTTATTAATTAATTATTTAACATATGATGTTTAAATATTAATTAATAAATATTAAACTTTAGAATTAGTTCTAAGTTTAATGGGCCTGAAACCGGACTGATATATGGGCCTAGAGGGTCACACACATAAGAGTTCTCGTCAGACGGTGAGAGACGTTAAATTTCATGCTTATCTGGGTTTTTATGAAAAGCCGCAGGATAAACATGAAGATTTAATGGAGATTTATCCAAGGCTAAACTTTTGGATAATCATGAGGATTAATCCTTGTGCTTATCCTTATTTCTTATATAAGGAGGCCAAGGGGAGGGGAAAAAGTTGTTTGGACGAATTACACACCCCAAGATTCTCTATCTCCTCTCTCTCTCTCCTTATCTCTCTCTTGGAGTAGATCTTTCTCTTTCCGCGCATGGTGGATTTGAGATCTGGTCGGAGTACTCAAGTCGAGGAGGAAAACGCGTCTGCAGCGGGAGTTCGTGTGGATACCTCTAGAGATCGTGTGCGTGCGCGATTACTGAGTCAGAATCATCCACGGGAGATTCGAAACCCCGCAAAGGTGAAGAATTGTTCGTCCCGCGTTTAATTTTAATTGTCCATTTTACGATCCCAGCAACCGATATATAGGAATCAAATTAATTTTCCGCTGCATTCTAGGCGATTCCTTACATACCTGTCAAGGTGGCTTTAGGAATACAATTTTGCTAGGGTATTGGCTATAACGTCTAGCTTATAATTCAATCTCTCACCCTTAGCTTGGACTTATTATTACTCCTACTGGGAGGCTTTGCTATTGTCTAGGTAGCTACTTGGTTACGAACACTGGGTGATATCATCTTGAATGTTCATAAGATGACCATGCATATTAACTTGGATGGGCAATATTATTGTTTTTCTTCATTGAAAAATGATCAAGTGCATTTCATCTATAAAAATCATTTCAAAAAGGAGCTGAGAGGAGCAAAGACCGTTCATGCAATTCAGGTTGAATTGGAAGCGGGGCAGAGATGGAAAAGATCAAAAACGTCCTTCACTTCCATCCCCCTGGTAAGTCACTAACCAGTAGCCACTACTGGCCTAGTAGTTTTATATCCAACATGTCTCAGATAGACAAGCCTAGACCTTTGTCATAATCTACCACGACTCAATTATCAAATACTATGCCTCTTGATATGGTTGAGTTACTAGATTCCTATACTGCAATTTTTTCTAAGCCCAAAGGATTGTCTCCAGTCCACCCTTGTAATCATAAAATTCAGCTTATGGACGAATCCAAAGCTATTATTGTCCCATCTTGTCGATATCCACCTCACCATAAAACTGTCATTTAGCAGTAGGTCTAAGAACTCTGGAGTTCTGGCTTATGCAGGGTCAGTAATAGTCCCTTATGGGCTCTTGTCCTTCTTGTCAGGAAGAAGGATGGATCATGGAGAAGTACATTGATTATAGGACTTTAAACTAGCAAACTGTAAAGGATACATTATTCCCAATTCCTTTAGTTGATGACTTGTCGGATGAGTTACAAGGGTCAAAATTTTTCTCTAACTTGGATTTGCGCTCTAAATATAATCAGATTAGAATGTGTGAGGGTGACATTCATAAGACAGCTTTTCGAACTCATGAGGGCACTATAAGTTCTTGGTGATCCATTTTGCTCTTACAAATGCTTCACATTCCAGAGGTTAATGAATCATACATGCAGGCCTTTTCTTAGAAAATTTCTTCTTGTGTTCTTTGATGATATACTTGTGTACAGTAAGACTTGACATGATCATCTCATTCATCTAAAATTGATTTTGTCAACCCTACAACAACATCAGCTTTTTTTAAAGAGATCTAAGTGTGAATTTGGTGTCACTAGCATTGAGTACTTGGGCCTATGCTTGCTTTCCAAGACTAGATACCTCAATTTGATTAGGTTGCCCACTAAGTAGGGAAATCTAGTCTAGTATTTGAGAATCGGTCCACAAGGGATAAGTAGGTTTTTAATTTTATAGCAATGGGTTATCCCAATGGGCTATTTTGAGGCCTTATACCCAAATCAAAGGGCCTACGAGCATTGTGCTTGCAGAAGAACACCATTAAGGGCCGCATTGATGATCTAGAGGAACGCCATCATGCCTAAGTCAAAAGTCGGAGGGCAGTAAAGAAGGTAAGAGTAGCTTGGGTTCTCTGAACATACTTAAAAAAGTTGGACCAAGGATCCTTATATAATGATTCAGGGTCTCCTTAGAGAACGATTTCGATCAAGAAGAGTAGATCATGACTAGATTTTTTTTCCTTCGATCCGAGATCATAATGACTCCTGATATGGAAAGCATCTGTATCTTGATGGATTTCCCAAAGATCCTTTCAGTAGGACCCGATTCATGATCAAACTCATCCGACACTACTAGAATTTTGGATGTTAGTGATCAAAAATGACAAACATAATCTATCACTATTTTGACAAAAATCGTGCCAAATTTGTGACAGCTTCCATAAGAAGTCATGATTTATGGTGAAAAAATATTTGTGACGAATTTTGTGAGGGATTTTGTGACAAATTTTCACAAAATTCATCACTAATTTGTCACAGCTTTGTCATGGTATAAAAAAAAATTATCAAATACAGTGACACATCTGTGACCGATTTGTGATAGATATGTGATACTTTGGTGACCGATTCGTGAAAGATATGTTAAATTCGGAATATTATAGATGACAAAATCTTGTGACAAAATTTGTCATAACATTAGTGACCAAGGAAAACTCTCCCATCACTAACCTGTCACAATATACAATTTATTGCTTTATTATGTCATATTAAAACTTGTGACAAACCCATCAGCATATTCCATACAACCAATTAGCATTTATCAAAGAATTTTGTATTTTGCTTTACATTTTCTAGTACTAAAAGGTAATGTGTGATCTTATCTTTGCACATGTACACTCTTCTTTCATTTAATGAACATGTGGTACTATCCAATTTAAAATATGTGAATTATTGGCAATTAATTTTAATCAAAATTCGGATTTCTCTTTTTGGGAATAACTTTCCACTTGAATATAGTATAGTGGTGAAGGATACAAGGGGAAAGGGTAGAATATACGGCCATGTAATTATGGTTCATATTGTGGTTCATAGCTTGATTTCTTAAAAGTGGGATTTCTATTAGAATTTGTGCAAGTGAATTATAAAGACCTTATTTCAGATTGTTTCGTTATGTGCTTTGGCTGTGGATAATTGAGGTCTGGGGAAGCTTTATGAGGCTTACATATATAATATTTGGATAAATACTCCGTTGAAATTAGAGTCATTATAGCCCATCAAACTTCTTAACTTTTGCAGTGTAGTGTTTTAGGTAATGTGAAAAAGTTGAAAGATACCAGTACATAGTTTGGTCAGGAATGTAGATCCATGGTTCAGTTTGGGTTGCATCAATGTTGATTCATCTAGCTTCCTTTTATGCATTTCTTAAGTGCCAGTCAATGAACGTTTACATTGCAGAAACTTGGACAAAAGCTTTGAACTTAATAGAGATTATAAAATTCGATTTTGTTTCCATGACAAAAAATAAAAGAATTATCTTTTTTCTACACTTCATTTTTTTTTGTTTCTCAGCATTAGTAGGAGGAGTAATACTTGCTGCAATGACCCCGCGTGCAGTAGGTAAATAAAAGATTTTTTTTTTTTTTAAGATTTGCCCCGAGGTACCCTAACCGTCCGTACAATACAATATCCGATCGGACGACCCAAAAAATCTGAAAAATAAAAAATCGAGCTCAATGATGTTTCAGATTAGAGCTCGATTTTTTATTTTTCAGATTTTTTTTTGGTCGTCCGATCAGACATTGCACTATACGGACAATTAGGACACTTCGGGAAGGACATAAAAAAAAAAATTACCCATTGACCCTGTGTGCAACATTCAAGATCATTGCAGCAAATATTACTCTAATAGAAGTTGTGTGTGGTTCATACCGGAAAGCGTGAGGAATTCTGTGCAGATGTATGTAAGGAAGTACACGTAGATGTAGGGAGCCTCATGATACGTGCGTTGGCTTTCCAATAGTAAACACAGGACTATGGTTATGTCACCAATGATTGTAGTAGCTCTGTTGCAACAATTTGACACAGTTTTTGCACATTTGAAATTATGTACCTTCATTTGGTGGATATTTGGCCGTGTTTTATTAATTTGATCTTATTTTTCTATGGATGTTTTATTATATTTGCTTATAAGGATTCCGAAGTTCTAGAGTATGGATTGTTCTATGTATATGTAGTAATTTATGTGAAATATCATGTCAGAGATTTTTAAGTTTGTGATAAAAATCTGTCACTAGATTTCATCATCCGCAGACATCGACTTGTGATAGACTTGTGACGATTAGTGACAAATAATTTAGTGAAAGTGTATGGTGATAGATAGTGACAACAATATAGAGACGAATGAATAATCATTATTGAGTCACAAATTTGATATGGTGACAAGTGACAACGTATGGTGACAATATATTGACAAATGTTTAGTGATAAAATTGTGACAAAATGTTTGTAATAACATTGTATGATAGAAAAAAAGAAGTTACAAAGCCGTCACTAATTTGGAATAGGAAAAAACTTGTGTCAGCTTTATAGGGTATTTGGTTGCATTATATGAGCACTTTCTTTTACAAAAATATATATTCATAACGAAAACGTTAAAAAATAGGCGTTTGTCAGGAGAGCGCAAAATATATTTTGATAAAACTTTCTTCAAGTATGACGAGAAAAAAGAGGCTCCCCCCTCTTTTCCTTTTTATCATGCGCATCCTGAGCCCCGACTCCAATCTCTTATTCCTTCTCTCCTTTTGCCCCTTCCCCATCGCCAGTGTCTCCATCGACGCCAAGCTCACATATCCATCTACCATGTGAGTTCCTCCGCCTTGCTTCCTTGCCTCAACCCTTCCTCCACACCCTCATTGACGCCGGACATGTAGATTTACCTGCTATGTGAGTTTCTTCGGCTTGGTCGCTTGCCTCAACCCTTCCTCCATTTGAGATTTGCCACAGCAGAGGGACACTACCACCACATCCTCGTACTCTGTGTACAGCTTCCCCCATCCATCATGACTGGTCCTCTCATGAATTCCAACAAGGAGGACTGGGTTGGCATCTCCCACTCCCCAATTTCAAGTTGTAGGCTCAACAGGACGCAGAGATGGAGAAGGGGCCGATGTCAGAGGACGAGACCAACTTGGTAGACAACGAGACCGCTGCAGTGGTGACTTGCTCCTTCTCGGGGACCAACATCTATTTGGAACTGGTGAGGAAGGCAAAGGTCGCGAGCGATGCCATGAAGAAATCATAGGTGCACTGTTTGGAGGTCAAATTCTGCCAGGGGTGATGATAGTGACTGAGACATCAATGTTTGAACGGTGAAGGAGGCAACTGATGAGGAAGAACCTCGTCATGGAACTCCCAGCACCACAGCTTCTGAGTACCAGGCCCCCCTATTTGCACACCTCCTCCGACCCCACTTCCCATTCTTTTTCTAGATATAAGAGGCACATCTTTATTTTTCCCCTCTTGTGTTATAACTTAAAAATGTTCTCAAAAGTTCTTATGTTTTTAAAAAGTTATCTCATTTTTGCCAAACAAGATAAAATGATGTTTTCTAATTTTAAAGTTATCATGAAATCCTTGTTATTATAAATTTTTATCATAAAATTATATAAAAAATTATAATGTAAGCAAACACCCTATTAGGCATCGGAGAGGACTCTTCTGAACTACTGCCGAGGACTCACTAACGGTCTTCTGTTTTGCAAGGATCATCGAATGACGTCCCTATAATTAAAGATAGAAAGTTTTGATCATGATAGACGTGATTTCAGCCTATCAAACGTCTAACGTCGAGTCAGCCCTAATGTTGCGACGCCTTTGGTGCCATGAAATTCACAAATTTGCACCCCTTTGATTAGAGAATAAAAGAAGAATAATGATGAATAAGAGGAGAATAAGCTTAATTTTATTTTGACAAGTGGAATAGTTTATACCGGTACATAATAACGGTGCATAATAACGTATTCGGAAAATAAGAAGAATAAGTCATCCTACTTAAGACCCAAGAATTACTTATATTCTTCTTATTCCGTCAACGGGCCGCATAAAATTATCAAATCGAAACACTTCTTATTCTAGTATACATTATTCAATAGACCCTACGTAATAACTTATTCTGTAAACAAAGTGAGAAAGGCTTTTGTAGTTGGGGAAGACGATTTTATACGTTCAGGTAAAATTTTAGACAAAGAAAACAACCCTAACGGGATGGGTCGCTTTCCCATGGTCATGGCAGCAGCTCCCGTCGTGCATAAGGAAACGGTTCTGGGTCATTGGGTGGCTGTTGGCAACCTGCCGTGCGTGCATCCTGCCATTAAGTCCGTTTTCCATTTGGAATTTGATTTGTTAGTTACTTCTTCTGAATAGTGATCTTTTGAGCCTTTGGGATTTAATCCCACGATTTCTGTGGATGGTAACAGGAAATTTCTCTGTTAACTAGTAACAGACTAGTTTCATATATATATATATATGAAAATACATTCCTGTTACACGGTAACAGAAAGGTTTTCTGTATACAGAGTTGATGTAGCCGAAGTTATCACGACCGGATTCTGAAGTTGGAATACGAAGTTATGGATCCAGAGCTGGGTCGGATCGGTGTAAGAGGCCCGACAGGGATCCGGAAGGCGACAGAGGCAGAGGCGCGGTTGAGAATCCGAGGCCGAGAGTCGTTCGGTCGGAAGTTGGCTTATCTTCAGGAAGGCGGGGCCGAATCTCCCTCGGACGAGGAGCAGCCGGCGCACGGCGTCGAGACCGGGGAGAGGAGTCCGAGGTCGGCGGCCGAGACCGACTCGGGAAGGTCGGCGATGATTCGAACCGAGCTCCTGCAGGAGGGAAAGAAGAAGAAACCGGTCAGCAGGAGTCCCGGGCTTCGGCCCTAAAGAACCCCCTCCGACGGTTAAGTTAGCTTCTGAAGATGATTCGATTCAGAAGGCAAAGAGTAGCTTTAATGCTATTTGGACTATGGTCCTTGAGGGTCTCGGAGACATACCTTTGACAATAAATAGCGTGGTATTTATAGCAAATGATAGAGGATGGTTAACGGTGACAGCCGATATAGGACTATGCTCCGGGCTTATTGGTAAACCGCCATAGTGCCTAATCCTCCACCGGAATGGGCCGAATACAGCTGTTGGGCCGAAGGGGGTTGGGCCGCTGATGGGCCGAAGCCTGCTGGGCCTAGGGCTACTGCGCCGCTCACGGGCTAAAGACTGGTGGGCCGCTGACGGGCCGAAGCCTGTTGGGCCGGGAGCAACTGTGCCGCTTACGGGCCGAGGGCTGTTGGGCCGCTAATGGGCCGAAGGCTTCCTGAAGGCCTTCCACTGCTGCTGCTGGGCTGAGCTGGGTTTGGGCTTGTTTTAATGGGCCGAATCGGATTCTGCCTCATCACATAGCCCCCCACTCTTGTCTTCCTCAGTTCTGAGATGGCGAGAGTATAGCCCGGAGCTTGTTGAGAAATAGCATAACAGGTGTTTTACCCGAAGCTTTCTGTTCTCTTTCTTGAGAAGAGGGTACCCTCGGTCGGCCGAGGGTCAATTAGTCACTTCGTCTTCATTCGGGATGGTGACGAAGGCCTTCACCTCTGAGTGCGAAGGGCCGAGCCTTCTGAGTTGTGTCAGGCTTCATTAAATGGACGGGACGGGCGTCGCTTTTCCCGTCAGAACGGTCGCCTCGCGAAGAAGCACAGGACACGCATCACGCATCCGATCGCCCCGTTAAAAACACAAAGAGATCCTGACCGCTCGCGGGTCGCGGGTCGCCTCGGCTCTCTGCCCTAGGTTCCACTCAGATCGCTGCCTCTCCCTTCCCCGGTACGAGGATCGGGACACGTGGCGGGCATCCGAGTGATCAGCCGAAGGGTCGGAGCGCTTTCGGCCGTTGATCATTCTGCTTCAATTCCCGGAGTCTGTCCGTCATCATTGCCGAAGGACGGTACACGTGGCGGGCATCCGAGAGAAGCGATGAGACGACGGGGAAGATCTCGGCCGTCGGCTTCGGCGGGAAGGGTTTCGAACGGTGCCTATAAATAGGAACCCCTCGCAGAGCACTGTTCTTCTTCTTGCTTCCGCTCCTGCGTTCCTCTGCAATTGTCCGAGCTCTCCTTCCTCTCCGGCGAAAGGCTAGCCCTCTGGAGGCGTTTTCCGAGCTCACCGGCCATCGCAGGAAGATCTCCATCTCTCGGAGCGATTGCTGGAGGAGTTTAGTGGCTTGAGAGGCTGCGTTTGATCCAGGAGAGATCTTTTTCCTTTGAGGGTAAGCCTCAATCTCCTCTCTCCATCTGTGTGACCTTATGCCACGCAGTCCTTCTAGCGAGATTACCCCTTCAGACGAGGAGTATACTCCGTCTCATTCCCCCAAGTCTTCTTTGTCATCTCCTCTTACTCTGGACTCCCTCGCCTCTGGTATGGCCGAAGAGGCCGAGGCCTCGGGTGCCGAGGGGTCCGAGGAGGTTCATACCCCGGGCCAGGCTTCCACCTCGGGACGTCGTCGTCCCGAGACTGCTTCGGAAGCAGCCTGCGCCCTCTCGGATGACGGGGTCAGTTACATTGCTTCTTACTACCAACTCCCTTCTTGGGTGACCCCCTATCGGCCTGATTCTCATACCAGGGCCAACACTCCCCGCCCGGGTAGTTTCTCTATCTATGAGGAAAGCTTCCGGGCGGGCTTTCGTCTTCCTCTCCCTACCTTCATCATCAACCTTCTTTGTTTCTACGGGCTAGCCCCGTCTCAATTTTTTCCCAATTCTTGGCGCACAGTCTATGTCTTCTTGGCTGTGTTTTCCCATGCGAAGTTCATGCCCTCGGTCAACATCTTCCGCTACCTCTTCAAAATTCAGAAGCAGGGGAGCTCCGAGTGGTACAGTTTTGTTCCTCGTCTGGGCCGAGGCATCTTCTCCGGGAAGCCTTCGTCCATTCACGGCTGGAAGAGGAACTTCATTCTAGTTTCTCTCCCGGAAAATGAGAGGAGCGTGTGGCCCTTTCCTACCGAATGGGCGCCGCTGGCCGCAGGCCTTTCCGATCCTCCCATTCTTAATTCTGTTCAGCGCGATATTGTGGGCCATGTTGAAGCCGCGGCTCCGTACAATATTCCGGAGCTTTTCAGTAAGCCGGAGGTGCTTGTGGGTGCCGGGGCATGGCCGGACCCGACGAGGGATCCGGAGTGGGCTTTCCCTTTCCTTCCTCCCGGGGAGACTTCACGGGAGGGCGAAGGAAGTGCCGGGGCCGCTCCTCCGGCCGAAGCTCCTCCGGCCGCCGAGGTTGCTGAAGCTTCGGCCGAGGGTAAGTCGGTCTTGAGTTGCAACCACTGTGTGTTATTTGCTTCTAACACTTCTTCTGTTTGCAGCAATGTCTGGAATCCAGGGCCTCCTCAGCCAGATAGCCCAGCAGCGCGGCCAATCCCAGTCGTCCCACCCTCAGGCGGCAGGAGGGTCTGGACGAGACGCTGTGGCCCCGAGCGTTCGAGCCGGGGTTACGATGACTGCGGCCTCCTCCGAGGGCCGTGCTGCCGCCGCCGCTCTCGGGAGGGAGCGGAAAAGCAAGTCGGCCGCCCGAAGGGGTGGTCGCCTGTCCAAGCGGATGCGGGTGGAGGAGCCGGACGAGGCAGACCCCCCCCCCTTGGTCAGGAGATCCGCCGCGGCCCGAAGGGCCGCGAGGCTGGCGTCCCCCGAAGCGCCGAGGGGCGACTCTCCTCCGGCCGCGATGGCGGGGGCGGAGCAGGAAGGCGCCAGGCCGCAGGTGCCTCGCGCGCAGGAGCGCGAGCTATGGGTCCCCGAGCTGGGGATCTATAGAGACGAGAGCGTGGAGGACTCACAGACGTGCCTGCGTCTGCTCCGCGGCCTCACCCTCCCATCGGCTCTGGCGGATCTGAAGGACCACTCGGTCACTAATCTGGCGATGATCAGCGCCCGATTGGCGGTCCAGGTAAGAAGCCTCTTAGTGTGCTTCGATCTAACTTTCCTTTAGCTCATTTCGAATTCGCTGACCCTTATCTGCTTTCGGCCGCAGGCCGCGGTCACGGGTAGCGTCCTGATTCATCATCAGGAGCTCCTCCGGGACCAACTTCTGGAAGCCGAGAGGGCGTCGGCTTCGGCAGGTTCTGGCGAGGGCCCTTCAGTGGGACGCGATATCGAGCCCAGCGTCGACGGGCTCATAACCGCGAACGCCCGGATGCGGGCTCAGTTGAAGGAGCGGGCAGCGGAGGCCCGAGCTTCTTCCGAGGCCAAGACGAAGGCCGAACGGGAGAAGGAGAAGGCCGAGCGGGAGCTGGCGGTGGCCCAGGCTGAGATTCGGGCCCTTAAGGCCCATATCCAGGACAAGGACGCCCGGCGGGCTTTGGATAATCGTCGCCATGCCGAGGAGCTGTCGGCCTTGAAGCTGGAGCTGGAGGAGGCGGTCAACTCGGCCGTGGCTGACTACAAGGCTGGCCCGGACTTCGCCGAGGAGATAGTTCAGGCCCAGCCTCTAGCGGCCTCCTCGGTCTTCTACATCGGGCTGGCCGCCGCCCAGAAGGCTTGTCCAACCGTGGACTTGACCGGGATTACCCTGCCCACGGACGAGGAAGGCGAGGAGCTCCTGTCCTGGTGGAAGGGGCTCACGGCCGAGAGGGTCCCGGCCTCGGCGGAAGCTGAGGAGGCCGTTCCGGTCGAGGAGGCCCCTGTCGAAGCCACCCCGTCCGAGGCTGTGCAGATAGTCGATTCTCCCTCCCCATCTCCTGGCCGAAGCCCAGTTGATGTGGACGAGGGGAATACCGAGGGCTAGTGCGGGGGCCTGTCCAGGTTTTTATCTTTCTTCTTTTGTAAGCCTGCGGTCAGGTGGATGGCCGATTTTGTACTTCCTTTTCAGTGTATATACAGGAAGTATTTTTGGCTCTACCTTGATGTTGTACATGATCGACCGAATCTGGTTTTTCATAAATCCGAGATCTTGTCGTCGTTCTGCTGTAGCTCGCAAGGCCGAGACCCGATGTAGGTTCGGATAGGAAGTCGATAAAATATCGCCACCGATAGTATATACGGCCGGGGCCTTTACTAACGTGGTTCATATGACCCGAGGGGACATCCTGCCGCTCCGGACGCGATTTGCGTGGCCGAAGCCACTCCCGGCCCGGTTCATGCGGACTTAGAGATATACCTTGCCGCTTCCCGATCCGGTACGCATGTCCGAAGCCACCCTTGGATCAGGTTATGTGCGGGCTTAGAATACCATGCCGCTCCCGATACGGTTTGCATGGCCGAAACCACTCCCGGTAAGGTTTACACGGACTTAGAATACCATGCCGCTCCCGATACGGTTTGCATGGCCGAAGCCACTCCCGGTACGGTTTACACGGACTTAGAGAGAATACCATGCCGCTCCCGATACGGTTTGCATGGCCGAAGCCACTCCCGGTACGGTTTACACGGACTTAGAATACCATGCCGCTCCCGATACGGTTTGCATGGCCGAAGCCACTCCCAGATCAGGTTATGTGCGGGCTTAGAATACCATGCCGCTCCCGATACGGTTTGCATGGCCGAAGCCACTCCCGGTACAGTTTACACGGACTTAGAGAGAATACCCCCAGGTTTTCTGAAAAAAGAGACCTTTATTCATACCTTCCGGCTATAAGTCCGGGAGAAGTGATTTACATAAAATAACGCCGAAGGCGTTCTACATTCCAGGTGAGAGGGAGAGGTTGGCCCGAAAGGGTCTCCAACCGATAAGCCCCTCGTCTGGTTACCTCTCTGACCCGATAGGGTCCCTCCCAGTTGGGGGCAAGCTTTCCCGCGGCTTCGTCCGGTTTAGAGGCATGAGCGTTCCTTAACACGAGGCTCCCGATTTCAAAGCTTCGGGGCTTCACTCGAGTGTTGTGGTACCTAGCCATGCGCTGCTGATAAGCCGCCAGCCAGATGCGAGCCTTGTCTCGGGTTTCTTCTATGAGGTCCAGATGATCCTTCAAGCCTTCTTCGTTGGCCTCCGGATCGTAGGCAATAATTCTTGGAGAGGGAAGGCCGACTTCCACTGGAATAACAGCCTCTATCCCATAAGCCATGCGAAATGGAGTTTCGCCGGTAGGGGTTCGGCTCGTAGTCCGATATGCCCATAGAACACTTGGCAACTCCTCTACCCACCGGCCTTTGGCTTCGCCGAGGCGGGTTTTCAGTCCCTGCAACATGCTTCGGTTGGTGACTTCGACCTGGCCGTTTGACCGAGGGTGCGCTACCGAAGTGAACTTATGAAGAATGCCGAAGCCGGCGCAGTTGTCGCTGAACCGACGGCTATCGAACTGCTTTCCGTTATCCGAAATGATAGCCCGGGGGATGCCGAACCGGCAAATGATGGACTTCCATACGAAGTTCCAAGCATTGCTATCGGTTATTGACGCGAGGGGTTCGGCTTCTACCCACTTAGTAAAATAGTCTACTACCACGATGAGGAATTTTCTCTGGCCGGTGGCGATGGGAAAAGGCCCCAGGAGGTCGATTCCCCATTGAGCGAAAGGCCAGGGGTCGGATAAGGGGGTCAGAAGGGTGGTTGCCTGGTGGATGAGTGAGCTGAACCTCTGGCACTGATCACAGCGCCGTACGAGGGCTAAAGCGTCCTCTCGGAGTGTCGGCCACCAGTATCCTTGCCTCAGAAGTTTGTGAGCCAGAGCCCTTCCTCCCGCATGCGCTCCGCATACCCCTTCGTGTACTTCTCTCATGGCGTAGTCGGCTTCGGTCGGGCCGAGGCACCGTAGCAGCGGTCGGCCGAAGGACTTCTTATATAATAGCCCGTCCAGAAGGAGGAAGTGGGATGAGCGTTGCCGAACGTGCTTCGCCTCTCTTGAATCTGGCGGGACTTCTCCTCGGAGGAGAAAAGCGACGAGGGGAGTCATCCAGGTCTCGACTTCGGCCTCGGTTATTTGCATGGCCTCAAGCTCGCCGAGGCTTGGTTCGGCGAGTTCCTCTACTAGGATCATTCGGCCTCCTCCCCCATCTTGGGTTGACGCCAGCCGGGAAAGTGCATCGGCTCGGGCATTCTCGGCTCTCGGGATCCGCACGATTTCACATGAATCGAATTGAGCGAGGATCTTGCGAGTCACCTGGAGATAAGATGTCATTATCGCATCCCGAGCTTCGTATTCCCCGGAAATATGACTGGCGATCAGTTGAGAGTCGCTGAAGGCTTTCAGGTTCCGGGCGCCGAGCTTCCTCGCGGCCCGGAGGCCAGAAATGAGGGCTTCGTACTCGGCGGTGTTATTAGTGGCTGGAAAGGAGAAACACAATGCTTACTCCGTGACGACTCCTTCGGGCGACGCCAGGATCCATCCGGCGCCGCTGCCCGTGGAACACGCGGAGCCGTCCACAAAAAGTTGCCACTCGTCTGCCCGTGTACGATCCGAAGTGTCCTCAGCTTCGGACACGTTAGCTTCCGGCTGAGGTGCCGAGGAAGCACTGGGGGTGAGTTCGGCGATAAAGTCTGCTAATGCCTGGGCTTTTATTGCTACCCGAGGTGCGTAGGAGATGTCGAATTCTCCTAGTTCAATCGCCCATTTTGCCAACCTACCGGATACCTCCGGCCAGGAGAGAATTTGCCTCAGGGGCTGGTCGGTGAGAACCTTTACTGAATGAGCAAGAAAATAAGGCCGGAGCCTCCTTGCGGACGAGACGAGGGCCAAAGCCAACTTTTCCAGCACGAGATACCGGAGTTCTACTCCTTGAAGGGCTCGGCTGGTATAATAGACTGGCTTCTTAACGCCATCTTACTCTCGGACGAGGACGGCGCTGAGAGCCGTCTCGGATACTGCGAGGTATAGGCTCAGAGGCTCCCCGGGGACTGGCTTGGACAGAATGGGGACTTCGGAGAGGTAGGCCTTCAGTTGGTCGAACGCTGCCTGGCACTCATCTGTCCAGTCGAAGCTGTTGGCCTTCTTCAGCAGCTTGAAGAAGGGAAAACAATAATCCACCGCCCTCGACATGAAGCGGCTTAGGGCTGCGATCCTCCCGTTCAGCTTCTGTACCTCTCGGAGGTTTGCCGGGGGGCGCATTTGTATGATGGCCGAAACCTTCTCGGGGTTAGCTTCTACCCCTCGGTGGGTGACCATGTAGCCGAGGAACTTCCCGGAGGCTACCCCGAAGGCGCACTTGGCCGGGTTCAACTTCATCTTGTATCGCCGCAGGGCGGAGAATGTCTCGGCCAAGTCGGTCAAATGTTCTGCAGTGACGCGGCTTTTGACCAGCATGTCGTCTATATAGACTTCCATGTTGCGGCCGAGCTGCGGGGCGAACACTTTATTGATGAGGCGCTGATATGTCGCGCCGGCATTCTTCAGACCGAAGGGCATCCGGGTATAGCAATATAGACCCAGATCGGTCGTGAAGCTGGTTTTGCTTTCATCATCCGGATGCATTCGGATCTGGTGATAGCCTGAATAGGCGTCGAGGAAGCTTAAGAGTTCGTGGCCGAAGGTTGCATCCACCACCTGATCTATCCGAGGCAACGGGAAGCTGTCCATCGGACAGGCCTTGTTGAGGTTGGTGAAGTCCACGCACATTCGCCACTTGCCATCCTTCTTCGGCACCATCACCAGGTTGGCGATCCAGTCCGGGTGATGCACCTCTCGGAGGTGCCCGGCGTCCAGCCCCTTCTGCACTTCGGCTTGGATGGTGGCTCTCCTTTCCTGATTGAAGGTACGCCACTTCTGCTTAACCGGGGGCTGGTCGGGATCGGTGTGTAGTCGGTGCTCCGCTACCTCCGGGTCGACCCCGGGCATATCTGTCGGAGACCAGGCGAAGACGTCGAGATTCTTTTTTAAGAACTCGGTGAGTTTCTCCGCTTCGGCTTTCTCCAGGCCAGAGCCTATCATCAGAGTTCGTCCTTCACCCCCCGGGATCGGAATGGCGACGAGTGCTTCTCCCGGGGACGCCTCGGCTGATGACTCGATTGCCAGGGTTTCGGCTGCAGCCTTCCCTTTGACCGAAATCATATAGCACTGCCGGGCTGCTGCTTGATTTCCCTTGGCCTCGCCTATTCTATGGCTGGTATGAAACTTCAGCTTTTGATGGAAACACGAAGACACGGCCCCGACCCCGCCGATTAGCCTTCGGCCGAAGATGGCGTTGTAGGCTGAATCGACTTTTACAACGGAAAAATCCGTTTCAACGGTTAGTTGCCGGGGGGCGGAGCCTATGGTTACAGGGAGTCGGACAATGCCCTCTACTCGGCAGGGCGAGCCGTTAAAACCGAAGAGGGGGCCCCGGTGAGGCTTCATATTAGCCTCACTCAATCCCATTTTTTCAAAACAATCGTAAAATAATATATTTGGGACGCTTCCATTATCGACAAAAATACGATGTACATCGTAACTATTTATTACAGCGTTTATGACGAGGGCGTCGTCGTGAGGGACCTGAATATCAACCATGTCCTCTGAGCCGAAGGCAATATCTTCTTGGCGAGGTCGCTTCGGTTCGACGTCGACCGCTGCTATAGTGGCAGAGCTGCACTGCCGCTGCCTTGATCCTTCCCCTGGCCCTCCGGATATCATCATAATAGACCTAGAGCTGGGTCTTTGATGGGATGCTTCTACTGGGGCCAAGGTGACCTTCCGCGGAGGAGCAGCTTCTTTCACCGGGGGCTGCTGTTGCCTGGGCGTCTCAGGGACGTCCCGGTTTTGCTGTGGCGGGGGCTGCTCTCGTCGGAGCTGCGGCAGTCTTCCCTCCCGGATGAGGCGGTCGATTTCTTCTCGAAGCTGCCGGCACTCGTCCGTCGTATGGCCGATCTCCCGGTGGTACTCCCAGTATTTGTCGGGGTCCCTTCGGCGAAGATCCGTCTTTATGCGCTCTGGTCGCCGGATCAGGCCCTTCACCTCCATAAGCATTCGGGAAGGGGGAGCAGGCAGGGGTAGGTACCGCTGTTGCGGGTCCCGTCGCCTCTCTCGGTCCCAGTCCTCCCTGCGATATCGCTTTCGGGAGGGCTCTTGGTCTTCGGGCCAAGGTCGGACCACCTGGGGGGCAGGTGCCGAGGCTGCTTCGGCTGCGCCTTTACCTTTGGACATCATCAGGGCCTCCCGGTTGATATACTTATGGGCCCGGGCTACGAAGTCCTGGAAGGTAGGGGGATGGAGTTTCCCGATGGAGCCGAGGAGCCCTTCGTCCCGACACCCGCTGATCACGGCCGAGACCGCAATCGAGCTATCGAGGTTCGGGATTTGGGCGGCCTCGGTCCTGAACTTGGTGAAATACTCCTGGAGAGTTTCGGTGGGGCCTTGCCGGATGGCCAGTAGGCTGGCGGAGGTTTTACACTGCCGGGTGGCGTCATAAAACTGGTCGATAAACAGCTGGCCCAACTGGACCAGGGAGTGGATGGAGTTGGGGGCCAGTGTCTCGAACCAGGTAAGGGCAGTCTTCTCAAGGGTGAGGGGGAAAAGTCGGCAGCGGACTGCCTCGGCGACCCCTCGGACCGAGAGGTAAGTGTTGAATCTCTGGAAATGACAGACCGGATCTGTCATTCCGTCGTAGAGAGGACCCTTCGGCAGTTTGAAATTGGGAGGCACCTCGGTAGCCAGGAGCTCTGGCGTGAACGGGGTCTGCTCCAGGATGTTGCTTGCAAGGGGTGCCCCGTATGGCCGAGACACCATCTGCTGCATTTCCTTCCGCATTGCCGTCAGCCGCCGGTCCAGGTCCGGGGCGGTCGAGGTGGCGACTGATTGTCCTCCGGTCTTGGCCGGGTGAAATTCCAACGAAGCATAGCCTTGCTCCGTTATGCGGTCGGCGCGAGGGGCTCGGGCAGGCAGCGCCGATGACTCACTGCGCGCCGTAGCGGTTTCGTCGGGGGAAACCGGCGCAGGCGTGGGCCGGAACCTTGCATCTTGGACTGGATAGAGCGGGGGGAGCTGTGCTTGCTGAGGAAGCTGTCCCAGCAATCCCATGCGCTGGGCGATGGCGGATACCATCTCCTGCAGAGGCGCGACGGATGTGACGGCAGCGGTTAGCGTTGCCACTTGTTGCTGGAGCACTCCCACTCGATCTTCCGCAGCGAGGGACTCTAGTATGACGGGCAGAGCCACGCTCGGTGGAGCAGAAGGGGCGCCTTCGGAGGGCAGCAGCTGTGCCAAGGCTTCCCGTGCCTCCGCTTCATTCTGTCCGGATCATCGGGTCATAGGTCGTTGAGACATGACTTGTTTATTTGTTTCCCACAGACGGCGCCACGTGATGTAGCCGAAGCTATCACGACCGGATTCCGAAGCTGGAATCCGAAGTTATGGATCCGGAGCTGGGTCGGATCGGTGTAAGAGGCCCGACAGGGATCCGGAAGGCGACAGAGGCAGAGGCGCGGTTGAGAATCCGAGGCCGAGAGTCGTTCGGTCGGAAGTTGGCTTATCTTCAGAAAGGCGGGGCCGAATCTCCCTCGGACGAGGAGCAGCCGGCGCACGGCGTCGAGACCGGGGAGAGAAGTCCAAGGTCGGCGGTCGAGACCGACTCGAGAAGGTTGGCGATGATTCGAACAGAGCTCCTGCAGGAGGGAAAGAAGAAGAAACCGGTCAGCAGGAGTCCCGGGCTTCGGCCCTAAAGAACCCCCTCCGACGGTTAAGTTAGCTTCTGAAGATGATTCGATTCAGAAGGCAAAGAGTAGCTTTAATGCTATTTGGACTATGGTCCTTGAGGTTCTCGGAGACATATCTTTGGCAATAAATAGCGTGGTATTTATAGCGGAAGATAGAGGATGGTTAACGGTGACAGCCGATATAGGACTATGTTCCGGGCTTATTGGTAAACCGCCATAGTGCCTAATCCTCCACCGGAATGGGCCGAATACGGCTGTTGGGCCGAAGGGGGTTGAGCCGCTGATGGGCCGAAGCCTGCTGGGCCTAGGGCTACTGCGCCGCTCACGGGCTAAAGACTGGTGGGCCGCTGACGGGCCGAAGCTTGTTGGGCCGGGAGCAACTGTGCCGCTTACGGGCCGAGGGCTGTTGGGCCGCTAATGGGCCGAAGGCTTCCTGAAGGCCTTCCACTGCTGCTGCTGGGCTGAGCTGGGTTTGGGCTTGTTTTAATGGGCCGAATCGGATTCTGCCTCATCAAAAGTTATTAGTAACCCTGAAATAGCATCCAACGGCGAAAATTTGTTGAAAGGTAAACATATATAGCATAGAACCTGTGCGGTCCCGGTGGTTCCCCCAGCTGATGTGGGAAAAAAAAAAAAAAAAACTACTACAAATTTGTAAGTATTTTGATTACTTTCTTATGATAATTTTCATCTCTTGTAATTTAATTTTTACCGTTGAACTATATCCGAATTAATTGTAACTGTGCGAATAAATTAGTAATGAATACTAAAACTCCAAAAAATGAGAACAACCCTAAAACTTAATTAATCAATTACTATTTTTTATTCTTTTATTTTTTTTTAAATCTAAATTTATAAGTATCCAATGGATGACTAGACTGAATTTCAAGATTAGATATGATTAGATGATGAAAATAATGTCTCAAGAGATGAAAACAATCTTAAAAAGGGCAACTGAATATTTAAAAATTTATGACAAATTTTATTATGTTTTAATATGGGGATGGATCAAAACAATGCATATAGTCAAACTACACGCACTATGCGTAATTGGTATTGATGTAGACTGGATCTATCACGACCGGATTCCGAAGCCGGAATCCGAAGAGAAGGATCCGGAGCTGGGTCGGATCGGTGTTCAGAGGCCCGACGGGGATCCGGAAGGCGAAGGATGCAGAGGCGAAGCCGAAGGTCCGAAGGCCGAGGGGTGCTCGGTCGGCGGCTGGCCTGCTCCGGGAAGTCGGGGCCGAGGCTCCTTCGGCGGACGAAGGGGCGGCGCGAGGCCGAGTCTCCTCTGTCGCGGGGGCAACCGGCCTCGGCGTCGAGACTAGGGAGAGGAATCCGAGGTCGGCGGTCGAGACCGACTCGGGAAGGTCGGCGATGATTCGAACCGAGCTCCTGCAGGAGGGAAAGAAGAAGAAAATCGGTCAACAGGAGTCCCGGGCTTCAGCCCTAAGGAACCCCCTCCGACGGTCAAGTTAGCTCCTGAAGAAGATTCGATTCAGAAGGCAAAGAGTAGCTTTAATGCTTTTCGGACTGTAGTCCTTAAGGGTCTCAGAGGCTTGGGAGAGCATCCCTTTGGCAATAAATAGCGGTGTATTTATAGCAGAGGATAGAGGATGGTTAACGGTGGTAGCCGATATAGGACTAAATGCGGGCTTACTGGTAAACCGCCATAGTGCCTGGTCCGCCACCGGAGTGGGCCGGACTCGGCTATCGGGCCGAAGGGGGTTGGGCCGCTGATGGGCCGAAGCCTGTTGGGCCCTGGGCTGCCGCACTGTTCCCGGGCCGTAGGCTGGTGGGCCGCTGACGGGCTGAAGCCTGTTGGGCCGGGAGCGACGGTGCGGCTCACGGGCCGAGGGCAGTTGGGCCGCTGATGGGCCGAAGGCTCCCTGAGGGCCTTTTACTGCTGCTGCTTGGCTGAACAGTGTTTGGGCTTGCTTCAATGGGCCGAATCGGATTCTGCCTCATCACATAGCCCCCCACTCTTGTCTTCCTCAGTTCTGAGATGGCGAGAGTATAGCCCGAAGCTAGTAGGAAAATAGCGTAACAGGTGTCTTACCCAAAGCTCTGTTCTTTTTCTTTGTGAAGAGGGTGCCCTCGGTCGGCCGAGGGCTATGCGGTTGCTTCGTCTTCACTCAGAGTGGCGACGAAGGCTCACGGCCCTGGAGGCGAAGGGCCGAGCCCTCTGACTCGCGCCAGGCTTCATTAAATGGACGGGATGGGCGTCGCCTCGCGAAGAAGCACGGGACACGCGTCGCGCATCCGGCCGCTTCGCCAAAAGCACAAAAGGATCCTGACCGCTCGCGGGTCGCGGATCACCTTGGCTCTCTGCCCGAGGTTCCACTCGGATTGCCGCCGCTCCCTTCTTCGGCACGCGGATCGGGACACGTGTCGGGCATCCGGGTGATCAGCCGAAGGGTCGGAGCGCTTTCGGCCGTTGATCGCTCTGCTTCAAGTCCCGGAGCCGGCCCGTCATCATTGCCGAAGGACGGTGCACGTGGCGGGCATCCGAGAGGAGCGGTGAGACAAAGGGGACGATCTCGGCCGTTGGCTTCGGCGGGAGGCGCTTTGGATGGAGCTTATAAATAGAAGCCCTCAGCAGGGCACTGTTCTTCTTCCAGCTGCTGCGTGTGCGTTGCTCCTGCGATCACCCGAGCTCTCCCCCCTCTCCGGCGAAAGGCTAGCTCTCCGAAGGCGTCGTCCGAGCTTGCTAGCCATCGTGGGAGGATCTTCATCCCTCAGGGCGCCTTGTTGGTGGAGCTGGGTGGCTCGAGAGGCTGCGCTCGGTTCAGGAGAGATTTCCTTCCCCTTCCTGAGAGTAAGCCTTGACCTCCTTTCTCCCCTTCGCGACCTTATGGTCCGGAGTTCCTCTTCTAGCGAGATTACTCCTTCGGACGAGGAGTATACTCCTTCCCACTCTCCCAAGTCTTCTCTGTCATCTCCCCTCACTCTTGACTCCCTTGCCTCTGCGATGTCTGAGGAGCCCGAGGCTTCCGGGGCCGAGGGGTCCGAGGCTTCCGGAGCCGAGGCCTCCGGGGCCGAGGCCTCCGAGGCCGAGGCCCCCGAGGAGGTCCGGAACCCGGGCCGGGCTTCCACCTCGGGACGTCGTCGTCCCGACACCGCTTCGGAAGCATCCTGCGCCCTTTCGGACGAAGAGGTTAGCAACCTTGCTTCTTACTTCCAGCTTCCTTCTTAGACGACCCCTTACCGGCCTGGCTCCACCACCAGGGCCAATACTCCCCGCCCAGGTTCCTTCTCTATCTATGTAGATAGTTTCCAGGCGGGCTTTCGTCTTCCTCTTCCTACTTTCGTCATCAACCTTCTTTGCTTCTACGGGCTGGCCCCGTCTCAGCTTTTTCCCAATTCCTGGCGCACCGTATACGGTTTCTTGGCCGTTTTCGCCCGTATACGGATTGCTCCTTCCATCAACGTCTTCCGCTACCTCTTCAAAATCCAGAGGCAGGGGAGATCCAAGTGGTATTGCTTCGTCCCTCGGATCGGCCGAAGCATCTTCTCCGGGAAGCCCTCGTCCATCCATGGCTGGAAGAGGAAATTCATCCTCATTTCTCTGCCGGAGAACGAGAAGGGCGTGTGGCCCTTCCCTACCGAATGGGCGCCGCTGGCCGCAGGCCTCTCGGATCCTCCCGCTCTGACCTCCATCCAGAGCACCCTCGTAGGCCACATCCAGATCATGGCCCCGTACAACATCTGGGGGCTTCTCAGTAAGGCGGAGCGGCTGGTGAATGACGGGGTATGGCCGGACCCTCGGTTCAATCCGGAGCGGGCTTTTCCATACCTTCCTCCCGGGGAGACTCCGCGGGGCAGCGAAGGAGGTGCTGTCGCTCCTCTGGCCGAAGCTCCTCCGGCTGACGAGGCTGCTGAAGTTTCGGCCGAGGGTAAGTCGGCTTTGAGTTTGTAACTAGTCGTTATCTCGCTTTTAACACATCTTCTCTTGCTTGCAGCAATGTCCGGGCTCGACGCCCTACTCGCCCGGATATCCGATCAGCGCGATCAAGGCCGGCCACCACCCCCGCAGGCGGCAGGCGGGTCCGGCCGAGGCGCAGGAGCTCCGAGGACCCGAGGCGCAGGAGCTCCGAGGACCCGAGGCGCAGTTCCGAGGACTGCGGCCTCCTCCGAGGGCCGTGCTGCCGCCGCCGCTCTCGAGAGGGAGCGAAAATCCAAGTCTGCCGCCCGAAGGGGCGGCCGATTGTCGAAGCGGCCCCGGACGGAAGAGGCCGAAGAGGCGAAGCCGGCTCCGTTGATCAGGAGAAGTGCCATGGCCCGAAGGGCTGCAAGGCTGGCGTCTCCCGAGATGCCGAGGGGCGATTCCCCTCCGGCCGTATCGGCAAGGGCAGAGGACGAAGGCGCCGGGTCGCAGGCGCCCCGCGCGCAGGAGCGCGAGAGGTGGGTCCCTGAGCCGGGGATCTACAAAGACGAGAGCATGGAGGACTCGCAGACGTGCCTCCGTCTGCTCCGCAGCCTCACTCTCCCTTCGGCTTTCGAAGAGCTGAAGGATCACTCGGTTACCGACCTGGCGGCGATGAGCGCTCGGTTGGCGGTCCAGGTAAGAAGCTTCTGAGTGTGCTTCATCTTGGCTTTCCTTAGCTTTCTTTAACTCTTTCTGATCCTTGTCTGCTTTCGGTCCGCAGGCCGCGGTAACGGGCAGTGTCCTGATTCACCATCAAGAGCTGCTCCGGAACAAACTCCAGGAGGCCGAGGGGGCGTCGGCCTCGGCCGGTTCGGGTGAGGACCCTTCGGCGGGGCCTCGTATCGAGCCCATGATCGATGGGCTTGTAGCCGCAAACGCCCGGACGCGGGCGCAACTGGAGGAGAGGGCAGCAAAGGCCCGTGCTTCCGCCGAGGCCAAAGTGAAGGCCGAGCGGGAGAAGGAAAGGGCCGAGCGGGAGCTCACGAAGGCCCAGGCTGAGATCCGGGCCCTCAAAGCCCAGATCCAGGACAAAGACTCCCGGCGGGCTTCGGAGAAATGCCGCCACGCCGAGGAGATATCGGCTCTGAAGCAGGAGCTGGAGGAGGCGGCGGACTCGGCCGTAGCCGATTATAAGGCCGGCCCGGACTACGCCGAAGAGGTAATCCAAGCCCAGCTTCTCGCGGCCTCCTCGGTCTTCGACCTCGGGCTGGCTGTCGCCCAGAAGGCATGCCCGAGTGTTGACTTAACCAGGGTTGCCTTGCCGATGGGCGAGGAAGCCCAGGAGCTCCTATCTTGGTGGAAGGAGCTTATGGCCAAGAGGGCCTCGACCTCAGCGCAAGGCGACGAAGCCGTACCTGCCGAGGAGGCCCCTGTCGAGGCTACCCCTCCTGAGGCTGTGCAGATCGTCGATTCCCCCTCTCCCTCTCCTGGCCGAAACGCAGTCGAAGCGGAGGAGGAGGGGGTTGTCGAGAGCTGATGCGAGGGCTCGCCTCGGTTTTTGTTTTTATCCTTTTGTAAACCTGCGGCCAGGTGGATGGCCGATTTTGTACTTCCCCTTCTGTGAATACAGGAAGTATTTCTGAGTTTTACCTTGTTGCTTTGTGCATGATCGACCGAATCTGGCCTTTCAGAAGTCCGAGATCCTGCCGTCGTTCGCTATAGTTCGCGAAGCCGAGACCCGATGTAGATTCGGATAGGAGGTTGATAGAATATCGCCGGTATATACGGCTGGGGCCCTTGCTAATGTCTTTCATAAGATCCGAAGGGGTATCCAGCCGCCCTAGATGCGGTTCGTATGGCCGAAGCCACTCCCACTTCGTCATGCATATTTAGAGACATCTCACCGCTCCCTGATCCGGATTATATGGCCGAAGCCATTCGTCGGATTGAGGTTTTTGCAGACTTAGGAAGAACACCATGCCGCTCCCGATACGGTTTACACGGACTTAGAGAAAATACCATGCCGCGTCCTGATCAGGATTACATGGCCGAAGCCATTCGTCCGATCGAAGGACCCGCGGACTTTGAGAGAATACCATGCCACTCCCGATACGGTTTGCATGGCCGAAGGCACTCCCGGTACGGTTTACACGGACTTAGAGAAAATACCACGCCGCGTCCTGATCCGGATTACATGGCCGAAGCCATTCGTCGGATCGAAGGACTCGCGAACTTTGAGAGAATACTATGCCGCTCCCGATACGGTTTGCATGGCCGAAGCCACTCCCGATACGGTTTACACAGACTTAGAGAAAATACCACGTCGCGTCTTGATCCGGATTACATGGCCGAAGCCATTCGTCGGATCGAAGGACCCGCGGACTTTGAGAGAATACCATGCCGCTCCCGATACGGTTTGCATGGCCGAAGCCACTCCCGGTACGGTTTACACGGACTTAGAGAAAATACCATGCCGCGTCCTGATCCGGATTACATGGCCGAAGCCATTCGTCGGATCGAAGGACTCGCGGACTTTGAGAGAATACCAACAGGTTTCCTGAAAAAGAGATCTTTATTCATACCCTCCGGCTGAATGCCCGGGAAGAAGTGATTCACATATAATAACGCCGAAGGCGCTCTACATTCCAGGTGCGAGGAAGAGGTTGGCCCGAAAGGGTCTCCAACCGATAAGCCCCACGTCTGATCACCTCCCTGACTCGACAGGGCCCCTCCCAGTTGGGGGCAAGTTTTCCTGAGGCTTCGGCTGGTTTATAAGCATGAACATTCCTCAACACGAGGCTCCCTACTTCAAAGCTTCGGGGCTTTACTCGAGTGTTGTGGTACTTGGCCATGCGCTGCTAATAAGATGCCAGCCGGATACGAGCCTTGTCTCGGATCTCTTCAATGAGGTCCAGGTGGTCTTTCAAACCTTCTTCGCTGGCCTCCGGATTGTAAGCAATGACCCTGGGAGAGGGAAGGCCGATTTCCATCGGAATGACGGCCTCTATCCCATAGGCCATGCGGAAGGGAGTTTCGCCGGTGGGAGTTCGGCTCGTCGTCCGATAGGCCCATAGAACACTTGACAGCTCCTCCACCCATCGGCCTTTAGCTTCGCCGAGGCGGGTTTTCAGTCCCTGTAGCAGGCTTCGGTTGGTGACTTCAACCTGGCCGTTTGCTCGAGGATGCGCTACCGAAGTGAATTTGTGATGTATGCCGAAGCTGGCGCAGTTGTCGGTGAACCGACGGCTGTCGAACTGCTTTCCATTGTCAGAAATGATGGCCCGAGGGATGCCGAACCGGCAAATGATGGACTTCCACACGAAGTTCCAAGCATTGCTATTGGTTATTGACGCGAGGGGTTCGGCTTCGACCCACTTAGTGAAATAATCTACCGCCACGATGAGGAATTTTCTTTGGCCGGTGGCGATGGGAAAAGGTCCCAGGAGGTCGATTCCCCATTGAGCGAAAGGCCAGGGATCGGACAAGGGGGTCAGAAGGGTGGCAGCCTGGTGAATGAGGGGGTTGAACCTCTGGCACTGGTCACAGCGCCGTACGAGGGCTAAAGCGTCCTCTCGGAGTGTCGGCCACCAGTAGCCTTGCCTTAGAAGCTTGTGAGCCAGGGCCCTTCCTCCCGCACGCGCCCCGCACACCCCTTCATGGACTTCTCTCGTGGCGTAGTCGGCTTCAGCCGGGCCGAGGCACCGCAGCAGTGGTCGGCTGAAGGACTTCTTGTATAGCACCCCGTCCAGAAGGAGGAAGTGGGATGAGCGCTGCCGAATGTGTGTCGCCTCCCTTGAATCTGGCGGGACTTCTCCTCGGAGAAGATAGGCGATGAGGGGAGTCATCCATGTCTCGGCCTCGGCCTCAGTGACTTGCATGGCTTCGGTTTCGCCGAGGCTTGGTTCGGCGAGCTCCTCCACGAGGATCATTCGGCCTCCTCCCCCGTCTTGAGTTGACGCTAGCCGGGAAAGTGCATCGGCTCGGGTATTCTCGGCTCTCGGGATCCTCACGATTTCATAAGAATCAAATTGGACGAGGATTTTGCGAGTCACCTGGAGATAAGATGCCATTATTGCATCCCGAGCCTCGTATTCCCCGGAGATGTGGCTGGCGATCAGTTGGGAATCGCTGAAGGCTTTCAGGTTCCGGGCGCCGAGCTTCTTCGCGGCCCGGAGGCCGGAGATGAGAGCTTCGTACTCGGCGGCATTGTTAGTTGCTGGGAAGGAGAAACGCAGGGCGTACTCCGTGACGACCCCTTCGGGTGATGCCAGGATCCACCCGGCGCCGCTGCCCGTGGAGCACGCGTAGCCGTCCACAAAGAGTCGCCATTCGTCTGCTGGTGCAGGAACCGAAGCAGCCTCGGCTTCGGGCACGTCAGGTGCCGGCTGAGGTGCCGAGGAAGCGCCGGGGGTGAGTTCGGCAATGAAGTCTGCCAGCGCCTGGGCTTTTATTGCTACCCGAGGTGCGTAGGAGATGTCGAACTCTCCTAGCTCGATCGCCCACTTCGCCAGCCTGCCGGACACCTCCGGCCGGGAGAGAATTTGCCTCAGGGGCTGGTCAGTGAGGACCTTCACGGAATGAGCCAGAAAATAAGGCCGGAGCCTCCTCGCGGACGAGACGAGGGCCAGAGCCAACTTCTCCAGGGCAAGATACCGGAGTTCTGCTCCTTGAAGGGCTCGGCTGGTATAGTAAACTGGCTTCTGAACGCCCTCTTGCTCTCGGACGAGGACGGCGCTGAGAGCCGTCTCGGAGACTGCGAGGTACAAGCTCAGAGGCTCCCCGGGAACCGGCTTGGACAGAATGGGGACTTTGGAGAGGTAGGCCTTCAGCTGGTTGAAGGCTGCTTGGCACTCATCCGTCCAGTCGAAGCTGTTAGCCTTCTTCAGCAGCTTGAAGAAGGGGAAACAATAATCTGCCGCCCTCGACATGAAGCGGCTTAGGGCTGCGATCCTCCCGTTCAGCTTCTGTACCTCTCGGAGGTTTGCCGGGGGGCGCATTTGCATGATGGCCGAAACCTTCTCGGGATTAGCCTCCACCCCTCGGTGGGTGACCATGTAGCCGAGGAACTTCCCGGAGGCTACCCCGAAGGCGCACTTGGCCGGGTTCAGCTTCATCTTGTACCGCCTAAGGGCGGAGAATGTCTCGGCCTAATCGGCCAAATGCTCTCCGGCGACGCGGCTTTTGACCAACATGTCGTCTATGTAGACCTCCCATGTTTCGGCCGAGCTGCGGGGCGAACACTTTATTGACCAGGCGCTGATAGGTAGCGCCGGCGTTCTTCAGACCGAAGGGCATTCGGGTATAGCAGTATAGGCCCAGATCGGTCGTGAAGCTGGTCTTGCTCTCATCATCCGGATGCATCCGGATCTGGTGGTAGCCTGAATAGGCGTCGAGGAAGCTTAAGAGCTCGTGGCCGGAAGTCGCGTCCACCACCTGGTCTATCCGAGGCAGCGGGAAGCTATCCATTGGACAGGCCTTGTTGAGGTTGGTGAAGTCCACGCACATACGCCATTTGCCATCTTTCTTTGGCACCATCACCACATTGGCGATCCAGTCCGGATGATGCACCTCTCGGAGGTGTCCGGCGTCCAGCCCTTTTTGCACTTCGGCTTGGATGGCGGCCCTCCTTTCCTGATTGAAGGTGCGCCGCTTCTGTTTTACCAGGGGCTGGTCGGGATCGGTATGGAGTCGGTGCTCTGCTACCTCCGGGTCAACCCCGGGCATGTCCGCCGGAGACCAGGCGAAAACGTCGAGATTCTTTTTCAAGAACTCGGTAAGCTTCTCTGCTTCAGTCTCCTCTAGGCCGGAGCCTATCATCAGGACTCGTCCTTCGCCTCCCGGAATAGGGACGGCGAGGAGTGCTTCTCCCGGAGATGCCTCGGTTGATGATTCGATCGTCAGAGTTTCGGCTGCAGTCTTCCCTTTGACCGAAATCATGTAGCATTGCCGGGCTGCTTCTTGATTCCCCCTGGCCTCGCCTATTCCATGGCTGGTATGAAACTTCATCTTCTGATGGAAGGACGAAGGCACGGCTCCGACCCCGCCGATGAGCCTTCGGCCGAAAATGGCGTTGTAGGCTGAATCGATTTTTACAACGGCAAAGTCCGTTTCAACGGTTAATTGCCGGGGGGCGGAGCCTAAGGTTACAGGGAGTCGTACAATGCCCTCTACTCGGCAGGGCGAGCCGTTAAAGCCGAAGAGGGGGCCCCGGTGAGGCTTCATATTAGCCTCACTCAATCCCATTTTTTCAAAACAATCATAAAACAAAATGTTTGGGGCACTTCCATTATCGACAAATATTCTATGTACATCATAGCTATTTATTACAGCGTTGATGACGAGGGCGTCATCGTGAGGGACCTGAATATCAATCAGGTCCTCGGAGCCGAAGGTGATGTCTTCCTGGCGAGGCCGCTTCAGTTCGCCGTCAACTACTGCTATAGTGGTAGAGTTGCGCTGCCGCGGCCTTGATCCTTCCCCCGGCCCTCCGGATATCATCATGATAGACCCAGAACTAGGTCTTTGATGGGATGCTTCTACCGGGGCCGAGGTGACCTTCGGCGGAGGAGCGGCTTCTATCGCCGGAGGTTGCTGTTGCCTGGGCGTCGCAGGGGCGTCCCGGTTTTGCTGTGGCGGGGGCTGCTCCCGTCAGTACTGCGGCAATCTTTCCTCCCGGATGAGGCGGTCGATCTCCTCTCGGAGCTGCCGGCACTCATCTGTCGTGTGGCCGATCTCCCGGTGATACTCACAGTATTTGCCGGGATCCCTTCGGCGAGGATCCGTCTTCACGCGATCTGGCCGCCGGATCATGCCCTTCACCTCCATGAGCATCCGGGAAGGGGGAGCAGGTAAGGGTAGGTACCGCGGCTGCGAGTCCCGTCGCCTCTCCCTGTCCCAGTCCTCCCGGCGATACCGCTTTCAGGAGGGCTCTTGGTCTTCTGGCCGAGGTCGGACCACCTGGGGAGCAGGTGCCGAGGCGACTTCAGCCGCGCCTTTACCCCTGGACAGCATCAGGGCCTCCCGGTTGATGTATTTATGGGCCCGGGCCACGAGGTCCTGGAAGGTAGGGGGATGGCGCTTCCCGATGGAGCCGAGGAGCCCCTCGTCCTGGCACCCGCTGATCACGGCTGAGACCGCGATCGAGCTGTCGAGGTTCGGGATTTGGGCGGCCTCGGTCCGGAACTTGGTGAAGTACTCCTGGAGAGTTTCGGTGAGGCCTTGCCGGATGGCCAGCAGGCTGGCGAAGGTTTTGCACTGCCGGGTGGCATCATAAAACTGGTCGATGAATAACTGGCCCAACTGGACTAGGGAGTGGATGGAGTTGGGGGCCAGTGTCTCGAACCAGGTGAGGGCGATCTTTTCAAGGGTGAGGGGAAAAAGACGGCAGCGGACTGCCTCGGAGACCCCTCGGACCAGGAGGTAGGCGTTGAATCTCTGGAAATGACATACCGGATCTGTCATTCCGTCGTAGAGAGGGCCCTTCGGCAGCTTGAAATTGGGGGGCACCTCGGTAGCCAGGAGCTCCGCCGTAAAGGGGGTCTGCTCCAGGATGTTGCTGGCGAGAGGCGCCCCGTAAGGCTGAGACACCATCTCCTGCATCTCCTTGCGCATCGCCGTCAGCCGCCGGTCCAGGTCCGGGGCGGTCGAGGTGGCGACGGATTGTCCTCCGGTCCGGGCCGGACGGAATTCCGACGAAGCATAGTCCTGCTCCGTCAGGCGATCAGCGCGGGGAACTCGGGCAGGTAGTGCCGAGGGCTCGCTACGCGTCGCCGCGGTTTCGCTGGGTGAAACCGGTGTAGGCGCCGGCCGGAACCGGACATCTTGTACTGGGTAGAGTGGGGGGAGCGGCGCCTGCTAAGGAAGCTGTCCCATCAGTCCCATGCGCTGGGCGATGGCGGACACCATCTCCTGAAGAGGCGCTAGGGACGTAACGGCAGCGGCTAGCGTCGCTACTTGTTGTTGGAGCACCCCCACTCGGTCTTCCGAGGCGAGAGACTCCGGTATGGTTGGCAGAGGCAGGCTTGGCGGGGCAGAAGGGACGCCTTCGGAAGGCAGCATCTGCTCCGAGGCCTCCCGTGCTTCTGCTTCGCTTTGTCCGGTCCGTCGGGTCACAGGTCGCTGAGACATGACTTGTTTGTTGGTTTCCCATAGACGGCGCCACGTGATGTAGACTGGATCTATCACGACCGGATTCCGAAGCCGGAATCCGAAGAGAAGGATCCGGAGCTGGGTCGGATCGGTGTTCAGAGGCCCGACGGGGATCCGGAAGGTGAAGGATGCAGAGGCGAAGCCGAAGGTCCGAAGGCCGAGGGGTGCTCGGTCGGCGGCTGGCTTGCTCCGGGAAGTCGGGACCGAGGCTCCTTCGGCGGACGAAGGGGCGGCGCGAGGCCGAGTCTGCTCTGTCGCGGGGGCAGCCGGCGCACGGCGTCGAGACCAGGGAGAGGAATCCGAGGTCGGCGGTCGAGACCGACTCGGGAAGGTCGGCGATGATTCGAACCGAGCTCCTGCATGAGGGAAAGAAGAAGAAAACCGGTCAGCAGGAGTCCCGGGCTTCAGCCCTAAGGAACCCCCTCCGACGGTCAAGTTAGCTCCTGAAGAAGATTCGATTCAGAAGGCAAATAGTAGCTTTAATGCTTTTCGGACTGTAGTCCTTAAGGGTCTCGGAGGCTTGGGAGAGCATCCCTTTGGCAATAAATAGCGGTGTATTTATAACAGAGGATAGAGGATGGTTCACGGTGGTAGCCAATATAGGACTAAATGCGGGCTTACTGGTAAACCACCATAGTGCCTGGTCCGCCACCGGAGTGGGCTGGACTCGGCTATCGGGCCGAAGGGGGTTGGGCCGCTGATGGGCCGAAGCCTGTTGGGCCCAGGGCTGCCGCGCTGTTCCCGGGCCTGTAGACACGCTAATTTTGACGTCGTTTCGAGTAAATTTCATATCATATAATAATGCCTCAGAATGGTCTGATAATTAATCATTGATTACTTTTTATTGATATTTTTGAGTGTCGGGTTTAACAGACATGTTTAAGTTAATCAATTGAATTGATTTTAGCTCAAATTTCAGTTAAAATATGAAGAAGTCTAAAAGACGTCGACCTGTGTAGACGCCATTTAGAGTTTATTCTTATTTTAACGTTTAAATTTGAATTTTAATCAGTTGATTAATTAGCTAAAAGGCGTCTGTGAGGGTCGACGCGTTTTAGGTTTCCTAAGCTATTTTAACTTCTCTTCCGGATGTTTATCCTTATCTTAATTAGTGTAAAAGACGTCTACACATGTGGACGCGTTTTAGCTGATAAAGATAAAGATAAGTTTTCCCGGATATTTATCCTTATCTTAATTAATCTGAAAGGCGTCAGCCATGGTAGACGCGTTTTAGATAATTACAGATAAAGATGAATTAATCAATATTTATCTGTCGGTTAAGATAGATAAATCCTAGATTTTTCTATGTTAATCGCGAACGCAGAAAAAGCCTATAAATACCTTGCATCTTGAAGAGGTTAAAAAAAAAAGGTTGAGTTGAGTTGAGCCATAGCGTTATTATAGCGAGTTGAAGATCGGAGCAACAACGTCGGAACGCCGGAGCGCTGCCATTTCCAGAAGTCGGCGTCCCTTTCAAGATCTTCATCCTTTCAAGGCTTCAACCAATTGGGCATAAGTGTTTCAATTCTGCATTTTCATTTTACATCTTCATTAATTACATTCTTCAATATCACTTCATGCAACACACACCACAGCATCAATCTTTTAAAACCTATTTGATTTAAGGGGTTTCAAAGCCAATTAAACAAGTGAGTTTGCTGTTTAAGTATGCTTATAATCATGATCAGTTTAGATATTGCTTCTACTTAAATTCTCATCATCATTGTTTCTTTATTTCCTGTTTCTGTTTCTGCTGCACTCAACAACAACAACAAAAATCAAAAGGGGAAATCAAGCACAAAGCCAGAAGAACTTCTGGACGATCCTCAACCTCAAATTCAACAGCAAGAACAAAAGAACAAAGAAAGGGCTCTCTTTCTTCAGCCGGCTGAAGGAGGGGAATCAAGGACTCGATATCTTCCGCGTTTGAACAGGTAGGCGATCAAAACTCTCTTTTGAAACTTTTAAGTCAAAAGTTTCTGGCGATCACTGCACTTTAGTTGCTATTTTTAATAGGTTAGTTTACACTAAACAACATAGCTTTTTCATGTTAATCACACGAGCATTTTCAACACCTACAGCTCTTTTGGCGATCACGGTGGGACTTGGTCTCGCTATCTTTTAGTTTCTTTTTGTTCTTGCTATCATCATACCGGGCACCCACGGTGCACCATTTGTGTCTCTCGACACGTCCTCACCAATTGGTGAGTGTTTTAGTTTAATTAATTTTCCTCGTGCACTACGTGCACACCCCAGTGGCAAGATCTTTCCCTCCCCTTGATTAGTTCAAAAAGCTGTTTTTGTGATAAAAATGATGTGTAATTGAGTGATTTCCTACTTGTTTAGTTAGTAAATCATCCTGTTTAAAATCTGGAACTAAAAAAATTTGCATGAGTCGATTGTTTACTGCTTTTTACCCTGTTTGAGGAGGATTCAACCCAGAAAATCCTCCTGCAAAACTGTTTCTGCGAACTGAAAAGCGTCCAGGAGCACTGACGCGTTTCAAAACCGCGTCAACACTCCCAGACGCCTTTCAGTCTTCAGACTTTCTCTACTGTTTGCATCTGTTTCTGCGAAAAAATTAAGTTCTGTGTTGAATAGCGTCGACTACCATCGACGCGATTCAGACAGTTTCTTAGTTATTTTTCAAATCTGTTTTTGCGAAAGAATTAAGCTCTGTTTTGAATAGCGTCGACTATCATCGATGCGATTCAGACAGTTTCTTAGTTATTTTTCAGTTTCCAGATTTCTGTGGTTTGAGTGCTAGCTACCCATTATTTATTAAGCATTAGAGGCCATCCAGGCCGCAGGGCATACGCATTGAGGCGAATACCCTCCTCTTCTTAGGAACACATTACTCGACGTCAGCAACTCTCTCTGATTGGGTTGGTCCCTTGATCAGACTAGAGAAGTTGACGTTGATACCTCCATAAGTCCCCAAAATCAAGGTGTTCCTCCTTGATCATCGGGCTGGTTGTACCAATTGAAGTCCCGGCTAGATTCCGAAAGCGTTGTGAGAGAAAACCCTAGAGAATAACGGTGGAAACTGAACTGAAACTAGGATCCTTTCCCTGAGCGAAATTGTGGTTTAATCCAATTCAAATAACTCAACAAGGAACCCTAAAATCACGTTAAGCATCCACTTGTTTGATTAATCTCTGTGCAACTTGTTTGATTAAATCTTTGAAAAGGGAATCTAACATCATGTTGCTGCGATCAGGCAGGGACTTGAGTATGGCCCAAGACGCCATCATCAACTACGAGGGAGATGCTAATGCCCCTCGCGATTCAGACTTCAACTATGAGAACGGGAGAGATGCTGATGCCTCCCGTAATTCTGTCCCCATTCCGGTTCGACATGATGGGAATGTCCGGACTCCTCTTTTTCATCCACAGGATCGATATCCTGATCTTCCCCCGCATGAATATGCGATCCCTAATCCCGATCTAGAGGGGGACATGAATCAGAATGATCCCTCATCCTCCGATCCTTCGGATCTGGTCAACGCCTTGGGAGTTCTTGCCTCCCGACTGGACCCTCAGCAGTTCGAGGCGATCCAGTCTATTTTGAAGGGGAAGGCACCCCTACAGCCAGCTGAGCCAAACCCTATGGCTCCCCCTGTTGTTACTCAACAACCTCCTCTTCCTCCTCCTTATATCCATCAGGCCATGGAAGGCCTTCATCTCACTTCTCGGCCAGCTGGGCCGCAACTTTCATCATCTAGGCAACCGGCTAGACTGCAAACGCCTATTTATCAAAATGCCCTCGGGCATGGCGGAAGCTCTGCCGGACCTCCTCCTTATTATCCTCCCTGTCCAACGTACTCTAGGCAGCAGGCCTATCAAGTACTTCCACCTCCTCCTCCTCCCCAGGCAGATCTGACCACGCAAGCGTTGCTGGCCAAGATGGAGCGCATGGATGAGCAGTTCAACAACCTCCAGAAGATGATGGGGGTTAAAGCTGTGCCAGAAATCAGTTTACCAAGCCTGCCAGTATTCCATCTGCCACCCTCTGAAATGCCAGTGTATCGAAAGTACAACGGTACTGGTAACCCCTTCACACATCTGAAGGAGTTCATGTACGAATCATCTTTCTGGCAGAACGATAAGAGGTCGTTGGCCTTCTTGTTCATGAGATCTCTAGAGGGACCAGCCCTCGAGTGGTTCTTTTCTTTGTAACCCTCCGAAGTAGAGGATTACGGTATCGTTTCACGCAAATTTATCCAACGATACCAGGACAGAGTTGCACCCTCCTTGTCTATCACGGACCTCATTGCAGAAAAGATGAAACCTGATGAGGAGTTTGTCAGTTTTGCTGACAGGTGGCGGGGCCTGGCTGAAAAGGTGAAGGATCACTTGTCCGAATCTGAACAAGTGAAAATGTTAACTTCTAACGCCACGCCCCAGTTCAAGCTAGTCCTCTCCTTGAACAATTTGACTAACATGGCAGAGCTCTATGAAAGAGCACGGTACTGCCAGAATGCCTTCAAGGACGCTATGTTCTCTAGCGTCTTTGATCCTCACAGACCTAGCAGGCCTCCACCTCGGAAGCCTGCAGTGCCAAATTCTCCCAGCACAGGTCCGACTACTGAGGGCACGCTCTCTCACGAGCAAGTCAGTACCATGAATAATAATTCGCCCCAGTTCGTGAGGAACCAGCAGCAGTACCAGAGGCCACCACAGCCGAACCAACAGGGGTATAGGCAGCAGCAGAACCCCCATTATCAACAGCAGTATCAGCGGCCCCAGCAGCCGAATCAGAACCAGCTACAACAACAGGCGCAACGGCAGCAGCAATACCAGCCCCAACCGCAGCAATATCCGGAACAACAACAACAACAGCAGCAGTACCAGCCGCGCGCACCGCCGGCGTACCACAATGTCCCTCCTCCTGGTGACTACAACCAGCAGAGAAGACCTCCAGGCCCTAAGAGGGCAGAGTACCCGGCCCTCCCAGAATCCTTGGCGGATATCTTCAATGCTTTAATGGCAGCCAATGTCTTAGTTTTGCCAAGGGAAAAGGCCGTCTGGCCTCAAAATGCCGATACGTCTAGGTATTGTTACTTCCATAGGGAACCTGGGCATACCATTGACACCTGCTTTCAGTTCAGAGATTATATTCACGATCTCAACGAGCAGGGCGGCATAGACTGGGAGGAGATGAAAAAGTACATAACAACCCTGAAGGCGAGGAGACCGCAGCAGCAGCAGCAGCAAGCAAGACCACCGGCACAAGCAGCAGCACCACCCAACATGGGCATAGTGCAGAATCCACTCCCAGAGCACCAGAACCAAAACCAAGTTGCTCCCATTCTGACGAACAGCCAGTCTGAGGCTGGTCGTGGGCAGCAGTGGAGAGTAGAGGACTCTTCCTCTCTTTGTTCAACGGGTCACGTTCAAAGTACCGCAGAGCGACCACCACGCCGCACCATCCACATACCCAGACCACAACCCGTTACCATCACCCCTCTACCGACACCCACATATCACTCGCCCACACCCAATAACCCATTACCACTACCCACCTTCCTTAAGCCCATTACACCCCGTACTCCTACGCCTCCATCATATAACCCCCCGCAAACCAATCACGCGCCCCTTTTACCATCTAGGCCATTACTACGCGTACCATTTCCTACTTCACCCACTACCACCACCACCTACCCAGATATCCCCTTACCATCCAAACCGCTATTACGCGTGCCATTCCCCACTTCACCAACCACTCACCCATCCACCATCCAACCCTCTAGGCCTTTCATCCGCACCGCGCCATCACCACCTAGCCCTACGCCATCACCTACATACCAACCATCCGCACCATCCAACCCTGCGGTACTTAAGGTGTCACCCGGATCCTCCACGGTTGAGGAACATGCGCTCCGGAGTGGAAGGATTTTCAACAAAGTCTTTCCTCAGTCCACAGTTAGAGATGGCCCATCACAGCCGACTGAGGAAGCCCACAATGAAGAGAGTGCACCAGGCACTCAATACGACTTGTTGAAACACCTGGATCGGACACCGGTACGGATCACTATACTAGAATTAATCAAAAGATCCAAGAGTCACCAAGAAGCTTTAATGGAATATCTACAGAAGGTGATGGTCAATGAGGACGTGCCGGTGGAGAAGATTGCAGCACTACTAGTTCCTCAGGGGGATCAGCCCTCCATAACATTTCATACATCGGAACTAGCACCGCCGGCAGCCAGGAGCATGGCTTTGAGTATCACGGTCAACATCTGTAAGAAGGCCGTGGACGCATGCCTGGTAGACACAGGGGCTTCGATCAATGTTTTACCTCCGAAGACCCTAGAGCTGTGCGGTGTGCCCAAAGAAAAATGGCTGCCCAGCCCAATCTCAGTGACATCATATGACAATTATACCCGTTCCCCTCTGGGAATGGTCTATTTAAAGGTGGAACTGGGCCCTGTAAGTCATGCAGAGGTTGAATTTCACATCCTAGAAATCGACCCTTCCATAAATGCTATTTTGGGTCGTCCTTATATCAAAACTCTTGAGGCGATTCCCTCTACGAATCACCAATGCCTCAAATTCCCTTACAAATGACGAATTATTAAAGTAACGAGCATGCCGATCCTTGCTGCTGCTCATACCTTGAACATTAAGTCTGCTGTTTTACCTAGCCGACAACCTTTTCTGTCGGTATTACAGGTCTACCGTCCAGTGGCTGATCCTCTAAAAGCCGCCACTATTTCTCCATACCCATTAGATGCTATCAAGAGGGGGAAGTGCATGAGTACCCCAGGATGGAGGATTATGATGAAGAACAGCTATGAGCCTGGAAGAGGTCTGGGCACACAGTTGCAAGGCAGGACCACTCCTGTTAGAAATCATCGAGCAGTACCTGGAAGTGGTCTGGGCTATAGGCCAATAAAACTGAAGCAAGATCCGGTTCAGCAAGCAGAGATCGAAAAAGGTCCAAAAATCTGGGAGGCAATGTCTACACCACCCAAAGAAGGCCGAGATCCCCTAACATGGACCCTGTGTACGCACTTCGTGAAAGGGCCCATACTTAGCTATGACAACACGGTGGTCATTACTTCCTGTTTTGACTTCCATGATATATATGGGAGGGATTTGGCCAGACATTGCTCTGAACTACTTACGTACCAATCCTTGGAGGCTCTGCGGCCTATGAAAAGGAGGAAATTCCATGATCCTGAATGTGAATGGTACAGGTGGTTCGACCTCAGAGACCTCTATATTGCACTGAACAGACTATTCCTGGATCCTGCAGAACCTAAGTGGCCGCCGCAGATTGATGAGCTTATTGAAAGCCCTGGTGCCATATTTGACAAGCGGATACTGCTGTCTGAAGAAACTGACGAAGGGGAACCAGATGACCCCTATGAAGCTGGTTACACTACAGATCTGCTCTGGAGAGCGACATATCCTTCACATGTCTTCATGCTCCATACTCTTTTCCGTACACTGCTCTTGACCCCGACTTGGTCGCGGGTCATTATTGAAGATATTCCACGGGCTCCGCCCGTCATGATTACTCTGTCCCCTCGGGACCTTATACCACAACCTCCTCTCGATCTAGAGAGGTTGTATAATTTGATCTGGGACATATTGCTATATGATCCCCCTAATCCCCTGGCCTTGGTGCCACTGCCTCCATCTGATTCTCCTCCCATTTGTATTCATTCCTGCTTTATGTTTAATTCTTTCATTGTCCAAAAAAAAACGCCAATTTGGCAACAAATTCTTCCCAGATCCTCATCGAGGAGACATCTTACTTGTCCGATTGCACCCCGTCGCGCGGGTCCTTCGGTCAAGATTCTCTCTTAGATTTACTCTGCCCCTCCCCTCGGGAGGATTCTCTTGTATCTCCACTTGTATCCCAGGATTTTCATCATGCTTCATCTTCATTAGGTTATAATAGGCAGTCTAATTTTAGTCAGGTTAGTCAGGTTAGGAAGTCTAGGAAGCCTAAGGGTAGGCAAATTCCAGATAGATACCTCCAGGACTTAGCTGATAAATGCTCTTCTTGTTCTTTAATCCCTCAGTTTTTAGAAAATCCAATTCAGATGCCAGAAGATTGCATGAACGATAATTCAGTCAATGATGGGTACGGGGTATATGAATTAGTGCATGAAAAAGACCCCGTTGTTGAAAATGAGGAAGACGACGAGGACGCGGCTAAGGCATATGCCAGTGGAGTGAAGAGATTCGATGAACTATCAGCTGCCGTAGAAGAGCCCACCAAAGAAATCAATTTAGGGACTGAAGACGAACCTAAGGTTGTCCTCGTCAGCAAAAATCTTTCTACAGAGGATGAGAAGGCAATGGTACAAGTGCTTAAGGACTATAAGAACACTTTCGCCTGGAGTTATGAAGATATGCCGGGGTTAGACTCATCTTTAGTTGAACACAGGTTAACATTAAAGGAAGGAGCTAGCCCTGTCAAACAGAAATTAAGGCGATTCCACCCACAAATGGCTCTAAAGATGAAGGAAGAGGTCGACAAATTGCATAAAGCCAAATTTATTAGAGTTGTCCTTTATCCACAATGGGTGGCCAATATAGTCCCGGTTATGAAGAAGGACGAGAAGGTCAGAATTTGCATTGACTTCCACGATTTGAACCGGGTGTGTCCTAAAGATGATTTTTCATTGCCTCATATTGATGTACTCATCGATAACACTGCTGGCTATGAGACGTTATCATTTATGGACGGATTTTCAGGATATAATCAGATTAAGCTGACAGAAGATGATCAAGAAAAAACGTCATTCACTACACCTTGGGGAACATACTGTTATGTCGTCATGCCATTTGGATTGAAGAATGCTGGAGCCACCTATCAGAGGACTATGATGGCAATATTTCATGACATGATGCACATAGATTTGGAAGTGTACGTGGATGACTTATTAGTTAAATCTAAAACAAAGGCTGAGCACGCCAAAGTTTTGGCAAGGGTATTAAAGAGATCGAGAGAATATCAGTTAAAGATGAACCCCAAGAAATGTGTATTCAGGGCATCTTCAGGAAAATTGCTTGGATTTATTGTCAGCAAACGGGGAATTGAGATCGATCCCAACAAGGCGAAGGCTATCAGAGAAATGTCACCTCCTAAAAACTTGAAAGAGTTGAGAGGATTAATCGGGAGGTTACAATTTATTCGCCGCTTTGTCTCCCAGCATTCACAAAGGTGTAAGCCGTTTTACGAGCTTACCAAGCCGGGAGTCAAATTTGATTGGGACGATAAGTGTCAGGAGGCATTCGATGGATTAAAGAACTATTTAGCAAGTCCTCCTGTTTTGAGACCACCATCTCCAGGCAAACCATTGATACTTTACATTTCAGTCCTGGATGATGCAGTGGGGGCTGTCCTAACACAAGAGGATGAAGAAGGAAAAGAGAGGGCAGCCTACTATCTCTCCAAACTTCTCAACCCCGCTGAACAGAGATATACGGCGATGGAGAAAACATGTGCAGCATTGGTCTGGGTTGTGCAGAAATTGAAGCATTATTTTCTGGCCCATGAGGTCCATCTCATCGCTAGAATGAATCCGATCAAATTCCTTCTGGAGAAATCTGTTCTTACTGATAGGTTAGCACAATGGCAAAGCTTTCTATCTCAATTCGATATCACTTATATTCAGCAGAAAGCGATCAAGGGCTACGCCATAGCAGAACACCTCGCTCACCATCCCCTTCCTCGATTTGATCTAGTGCGATCAGAGTTTCCGGATGAGGAATTGATGTCCGTAAATCAAATCAGAGATGATATGTGGACTCTGCATTTTGACGGAGCTCTGAATTCTCATGGAAAAGGGATCGGTATCGTTCTGTTATCACCTGAAGGTGTCACCATTCCACAAGCCTTTCAGCTTGATTTTTCAGTCACTAACAATATAGCTGAATACGAGGCACTCCTTGCTGGTCTCGAGGCTGCTCATTTCCATGGTGCCACCAAACTCAGGATCGTGGGTGATAGCCAACTAATTCTTCGCCAAGTGCTGACTAAGTATCGAACTCTCGATCCCAAGCTCAAGCCTTATCAGGAGCTTACTTCTTCTTACTCAAAGCTTTTCACGAAATTGATCTTTGTCCATGTCCCTAGGAATCAAAACATCTTAGCTGACGCTCTAGCTTCACTTGCATCTTCTCTTGATTTTCCAATCATCAAACAATCCGAATCAATCATAGTTCATAGGCGTCTTTCACCCGCCGTGAAAGATCCTTTGTTCCTTAGAACTAAGGAGAAGTTGCTGAAGAAAGTCAGAGACGGAGATATCATTGAGAAAAGAGAAATCATGTTGATGGAGCTGTTAGAAGAGATGGATGATGAGCAGAAGCCATGGTATTATGAAATTGCGAAATATTGTGAAGATCAATCGTATCCTGAGGAAGCTACAACTGAGGAGAAGAGAGCTATCAGAAGAATTGCTCAACGATACACCCTAGTTGGGGGAGCATTGTATAAGAGAGGTTTTGATGGAGTTCTTCTGAGATGTCTAGACGAAGATGAGCTTTGGAAGGTTATGGAAGGAGCTCATAGTGGAGTTTGTGGTGGTCATGTCAATGGACAGATGCTAGCAAAGAAGATCCTTAGACAAGGATTTTATTGGCCAACCATGGAAGAAGACTGTGTAGGATATGTTCGTATGTGTGCTAAGTGTCAACTTCACGCCGACAAAATTCATACTCCTGCATCTTCACTCCATCCTGTTTCTTCCCCATGGCCTTTCTCCATGTGGGCTTTCGACATTATTGGACTTCTTGGTAATCCAGATTCCGGCATCAAGCAAAAATCCTTCATTCTCACGGCAACGGAATACTTCACCAAGTGGGCAGAAGCTGAAGCGTACGTGGAGATCAAAGCATCAACCGTCTGCAAGTTCATCATGAAGAACATCATCACCCGATTTGGAATTCCAAGCACCATCGTCACCGACAATGGACCGCAGTTCGTGTCACAAGAACTGAAGGACCTCTGTAACATGTATAGAATTGCATTGCATCATTCATCTCCCTATTATCCGCAAGGCAATGGCCAAGCAGAGGCAACAAATAAGACTTTGATAAAAATCATCAAAAAGACGTGCAAATCTAACAAGTTTGCAGATTGGCCAGAAAAATTGGTTGAGGCTCTATGGGCCTACCGAACTTCAATCCGCACGCCTACTGGGCAAACTCCTTATTCCTTAACATTTGGAATGGAGGTGGTAGTTCCATATGAGATCCTCATACCGTCATTAAGAGTACAATTGAATAAGGAATTTTCCGTTGATGAACATCGTTCAGCACTCCTTGCTCAATTGGAACTTTTAGACGAGAAAAGATGGTCAGCTGCTAATCATGCAAAAGTTTATCAAAACAGACTAGCACGTTTTTATCAAAAGAAAGTCATTGAACGTAAGTTCAAAGTCGGTGAAATGGTTGTCAAAAGAATTTTTTTAAAACCTGGTGGTCCGCGTTCTAAGCTCCAACCTAACTGGGAAGGACCTTATGTTGTATCGCACGCTTTTCCTGGTAATGCTTATCGTCTTGTTAATGCAGAAGGAGAAGAGCTAAATCATCCCTGGAATGGTTTACATCTTAAGAAATACTACCCTTAGGTTAAAGAGTCGATCAGTATGGTACAAAGACCAGTGGAATCAGAAAGTTTATAAACTCAAATTTCTTTGTTAGTCTGGATAATTTAACTTTAAACCCATTACTGCACACACTGACACGTTTGATTCGTGAGTAACAAGAGATGACAAGGCCTAAAGAATATCGGAAGCTTGACCGAAAGTGTAAAGTACAAATCATTCGTTTTAAAACAAAAATTCTGTTTTATACTCGACCCATGATGTCGGAACGAGATTTAGAATAGACTACCAAGAATACCCGCCATCTTAGTAGGAGGCCGTCATAAAAAAAAGGAGGAGATCCGTCCCGAAGAAAGAAAAAGGAAAAGAAAAGGAAAAGGCAAAAGCCAAATGTCAAATCAAAAAGGCCGTTACATTACAAACATTACATCAAGGCCATGAAATGAAACAAAAGGGAACGCAAGGTCGATAAATACCCCGGAAAGAAAATGACCGAACCCCAACGGATATTAGGGTAGAAAAGGGACATCTTTTTAAGTCTCCGGAACCTTCTCATGGGCTTTCTAAACTTATTCATCTCTTCTTTCTAAAGAGATGTACTCCAAACTTAAGGAATGGCTTACATTGACTAAGGGTCAAATCATCAAATGGGATCACGAATGGAAACACAAATTCAAACACGATGGGTTTAAGTTAAGTTGTTAACGAACAATTTGGGAATTAAGTTAATAAATGAATATGATCTTTTGATCTAAGTACCATGCTGATCTTTATGTCAAAAATTCAAAAAAAAATACATATGTCAAAAATTCAAAAAAATACATATGTCAAAATTCAAAAAAAAATACATATGTCAAAATTCAAAAAAAAAAAGTACATATATAAAAAAAAAACAAAAAAATACATACATTTCAAAAAATAAATAAAAAATACATATGTCAAAATTCAAAAAAAATACATATGTTTCAAAAATTCAAAAAAAATACATATGCCAAAATTCAAACAAAAAAAAGCATATATTTCAAAACCCCAAACAAAAATGAATATTTCAAAACAACAAAAATATTTTAGTTAGCATCTGCTTGTTGCATTTGATATGTCTCATTCCTTTTATTTTCAGTGAGCATTTGTCTGCTTGTATGTTGCATTTTGCTTAAGTTTGATTATTCTCATTACCTTTGTTAATAAAGGCTATGCCCCTTGACCATTTATTGAAGAAAAAGATTGATTGACCACTTATTTGGTCAGGCAAGGGGCTAAGCCTAAATAGATACTTAACATGTTTGTTAAGTGTGTACAGAATGCAAGACAAGCACAGGAACACAAGATTGGAGCCCAAAAAGTTTCATGTATATTATCAAAAGGAGCTTTTGTACATGATACATAAAAAAAAGAAGATACATGAGCCCTCAAGGCTGGCTCTCCCCTCCGCCCTCGTCCAGCTGACTCTGGGCCTCGTCAGGTGCATCCGGTGCTGGCCCTCGGCTGGGAGGTGGAGGTGGTCCCATCGCGCTCGGCCCTGCCTGGCCGAAAGATACAGCAGCGCTGGCGGTGAAGGTGCTGGTCTGACCACGCTCATGGGCACGCTGCCGAGCTCGCTGATACCGTTCCTCCACCATCTTGCGCTCATGTTCCGCAACTGATAGCCGACTCATAAGACTCTCCAGTCGAAGGCGGTCGCGGTCTCTCTCCTCAGTCACAACCTCCAGGCGAATCTGGAGGCGCGCAAGATCTCCAGTGGAGAGATGAGCCACCTGCTCCTCCAGAGCCCGGATCCGCTCTGCATCAGCCTCGGCACGAGCCGCTGCGGCACGGGCATGCTCTATCTCCGCTTCAGCCCTCTGAAGGGCTTCCTGAAGCTCAGCAACCTGCAAAGGAAGATTTTGTTAGTCAGACAATCAAGTAATCAAATTTAGAAGTCAGAAGTTGAAGAGCTTACCCGAGCAGCACGGTCCTCCTCTGCGAGATAAGCCCGGTGGATAGCGGAGGCGAGCTGACTCTGGAGGTCAGCCAGGGCAGCATCATGAGCAGCGGATGATGAGGACGACGCTCCGTGGGTAGGGGGAGCCGCCTGGGTGTAGACGGCTCGCTGCACCGAAAGACAACTGTCAGTGGTTAATCGCCAAAACAATTAATTAATTCATATTCATTCATACATACCAGGTCATATAGTTCCTTCTGAATTTGTTCTAGCTGGGCCTCCGCATCATGTAGGCGGGCCCGGAGGTCGACGATGACCGCATCACGCGCATCCTGCATGTCATACATACATTCATTCACAAATATAAATCAAGATAATAATAAAATTAAAGACGCACGAAATCATACTTACATCGAGTGGTCGAAGGAGCCGAAGCTGATCGGCGTAGTGGGCCCGGTACTGCTGAAGGTAGCCCTCACTACTCACCGCACGGGACTCCACCCGTACGCCCCGACGGTGCCAATCCTCATACTGCTCAGGGAATTTGGCACGCCAGTCGGTGAGGGCTTGCTTCCCCCTCATGCTCCTGCCCACACCCTCCGGGACCTCCTCGTCAATCCACTCCTGGTGAAGACCCAACGTCCTCATCACGAGCCGGAGGCGGAGGGGCTCGATCTCGTTGAGGCAATGTACCCACATCTGCCTCCCAAATCTCCTCCTGCCAGCCGTCACCCATGGCTAACCCTCCTCGTTCATGCCCAAGAACGGGCGCCAGATCACCTGCATATAGGTTAGATGCATTCATAAATAAATTGCATTTAATGAATAAAAAGATTGCATTTAATGAAATTAAACAAGTTAAAACTTACCAAGAGTTCTGGATAATCCAAGAACTGACGGCGGAGGGCCGTCAGCTGGTGATGCTGCGGAGCCGTGTCCACGATCGGCTGCCAACGGCAGGCAAAAGGGACGGCGTTCGATCGAACAATCCGCGCTCTGCCGAGCGGGAAGTAGTAGTAGCTCCACACCTGCATTCATGAACATATAGGTTAGAAAAAGCATCATATCATATTGCACTGCATATCACAAATAATTAAACAAGTTAATACCTGAAGAAACGGCGAGAAGCCGCTGATGGTAGTCTCACGGTCCGGCGTGACCGCGGATAGGTCGGCAAAGAGGTGAGCCAGAAGGGCCGCACCCCAGGCATAATCTCCTAAGCTATCTAGGTCATCTAACAAGTAAAGAAACCTACAGTGGATGTGGTCGCCCTTCGTACCGAAGAGCAACCGACCAAAGAAGAAAACTAAGAAGACCCTAAGCTGTCTGTCTACCTCCTCTACCTGACTAGGGTCACTACAGTAGGCAAGGGAAGATGACTCGGCTAATCTATCCCTAAACTCCTCCCGGGTCTCGTCAGACCGACGCCGGGGCTCATCCAATCCTAATGCAGCCTCTACTTCTACCCTAGGGACCATCCTAGACTCTCTGCCTAGACTAGACACCTCTATCCCTAGGAGAGCCTCAGCTAATCCCTGATAGTTGGGGTAAGTAACCCCACTAACTGGACGGCCCTCTACCCTGAGGCCAGTGATCCTGACCACATCCTCTAGGGTGGGGACCATGTGCCCCCACGACATTAGGAAAGCACGGCTTTCCGCATGCCACCTCTCCCGCAACACCTGCAGGAGGACTAAGTCGAGCCAAAATGGCTCGATGTCCAATACCTCACCGAATCCCATCCGACGCAGGCGCGCCTTCTGGAAATCCGGGAGCCCTCTATATGCCCCTATCACTAAGTCCCAGCTGATTCTAGCCCTCATCACTCCCTGCAAATAAAAACATAAAAAAAAGGTCAGTAATTAATAAAAACAGGAAAAATCAGTTCTGTTTTGAAAGGCGTCAGCCCACATGGACGTCTTTTAAAACACGTCAACATGCCTTGACACGATTAAAAATGTTTATTCCTAATTAAAAAATCCGGAATTTATCTTGAAAGACGTCAGCCTATGGTGACGCCTTTTGAATGGCGTCACCTGGTCTAGACGCCTTTCAAGTCCATATTTCGAGTTCTTTCAAGAACCCCGTTCTCCCTCTTTTCTTCATCTATTCATACCCACAGGAAGCTTACCGTGTGGAGGTCGCCCTCCTCTTCTTCTTCCACCGCCATGGGTGCCGGTGGAGGTAGTTCTTCCTCCAAGAAGGCCGCCGCCTCGGCTAACATGGCGGCAAGGACAGCAGTTTGAATTTGAATTAAAGACGTCCACCTAGGTGGACGCGTTTCAATATTTTGGTCAGAGCCGTACAGAGGAAAATGATGAAAGGCGTTTTAGTGTGTTGACGCGTTTCAGAGAATTAATCATGGAATTAATGACAGAATCCTGAAAAAGTAGGAGAGAGAGTTGAAAGGCGTCAAGGTTTGAAGACGCGTTTTAAGGTTTAAATCGGGTTTTTGAGGATTAAATTGAATTTCTGGAAAAAGAATTATGGTTAAAAGGCGTCTTTCTGAATGGACGCGTTTTACATTTTTACAGAACCCGAACTGTTGAGTTTTCAGGAAAAATCATGTGTACATCACAGAAAGTTGAGGAAAGGTTTTGAGCATAAAAAAAAACTTATTTATTCAATAAAATTCTTTATTACATCATGAACAAAGAGAAAGAGGACATTTAAGGAAGAATTTCCTGAAGACTTTTAAGGTAAGGAGCTTTCAATCCTCTATCTCTATCTTTAGAGGATTTTACACGATAACTGAAGCCAAGGTTCCATAGACTAGTAATGATTTGTACGGCTTCATAATCTTCATCGGATTCCAAGTCGCGCTTCTTGATCGGGAGTGTGGGAGAGAACTCAGGGAATTCACGACGACCCAAGCTAAGTTGAGTAAGGCACCGATGTGGATTGTATAGCACGAACTCGGTGGCTCCAATTAATTTGAGATCCGCTCCTGCTGCACGGCGCACCCACACAGGTTTTCCAACCATAGCAAGTGGAGACGAGTCGAATATGTCGGACGTCATGAGCTTTAAGTACTCTCTCCAATCGGCTCGGGTCTTTGTACGTGCTGAAAATTTGCTCGTGTGATTAATGTGAAAAACTATGTTGTTTAGAGTAAATTAACCTATTAAAAAAATGCAACTAAGGTGCTTGTGATCGCCAGAAACTTTTAACTAAAAAGCTTCAAAAGAGTTTGATCGCTTACCTGTTTAAACGCGGAAGAATGAATCCTTGGTTCCCCTCCTTCAGCCGGCTGAAGAAAGAGAGCCTCTTTATTCTTTCGTTCTTGCTATTGAATGTTGAGGATCGTCCAGAAGTGCTCCTGGCTTTATGCTTGATTTCCCTCTTGTTGATTTCTTGTTGTTGTTGTTGAATGCAGCAGAGACAGAAACAGAAAAATAAAGAAGAAATACTGGTGAGAATCTAAACGGAAATAATAAAGTTAACTATGATTAGAAACATGTTTAAACAGCAACTCACTTGTTTTAAGTGACTTTGAAACCCCTTTAGAACAGATGGTTTTTTGGAAAATTAATGAGGTGGTGTGTGTTGCATGCAGTGAGTATGAGAGAATGAAACTAAAGAATGTAAATGAAATTCAAATATGAAAAACTTATGCCCAGTCCAGTTGGTTGAAGCTTTGGAGAGATGAAGATCTTGAAGAAGGATGCCGACTTCTGGAAATGGCAGCGCTCCGGCGTGGTTGCTCCGATCTTCAAATCGCTATAACGCTGAGGCTCAATAATTCTCTCTCTCTTTTTTTTTCTTTTTTTTTAACTCCTTGATAGGCAAGGTATTTATAGGCATTTTCTGCGTTCGCGATTAACATAGAAAAATCTAGGATTTATCTACCTTAATCGACAGATAATTACTGATTAATTCATCTTTATCTGTAATTATCTAAAACGCGTCCACCTTGGATGACGCCTTTCAGATTTAATTAAGATAAGGATAAATATCCGGGAAAACTTATCTTTATCTTTATTAGTTAAAACGCGTCCATATCGGTAGACGTCTTTTACCCTAATTAAGATAAGGATAAACATCCGGAAGAGAAGTTAAAACAGCTTAGGAAACCTAAAAAACGTCGACCTTCACAGACGCCTTTTAGCTAATAAATCAATTAATTAAAATTCAAATTTAAACGGTAAAATAGGAATAAACTCTAAATGGCGTCCACACAGGTTGACACGTTTTAGACTTCTGAATTGCGTCCACACAGGTTGACACGTTTTAGAATTTCTGCATATTTTAACTGAAATTTGAGCTAAAATCAATTTAATTGATTAACTTAAACATGTCTGTTAAACCCGACACTCAAAAATATTAATAAAAATTAATTAATGATTAAATATCAAACCATTATGAGGCATTATTATATGATATGAAATTTACTCAAAATGACGTCAAAATTAGCGTGTCTACAGCTGCCTCACCTTGGCATCGTCTTTGCAAGGGAATGAAATAGAATGGAATGTACTGAAAAGGTGATGCCAAGGTGTGATGAGACACGCTCTTAACATCACATGATTGGAATTTTTCTCAAAATCATCAATGAAGATAGCTCAACGAGATCAATGGAATCAATCCTGTCTGGATGAGGTAGACAAGGAAATAAAATAAAGTCGATCAACCTCCTCGGAGTGGGAAGTACCCCAGGTCATAGACACTGTAGGTTTCATCATGGGGAGCGTTTGCCAGCCAATGTGGACGTGCTACAGCCATGATGGATCTTAAAAGAAAACAAGAATATTGGATAAAGAATCCAATCAAGGATAGAATTCCAAGGATATCTTCAAGCGAACCTCAAAGATAATCAAGATACTCAATTCAGAATAGAATATTTCATATCATGTTTGAATTGTTTGATTAATGGTCTGAAACTTAATCAATAATTAATCATTATCACAATGATTTCAAAGTCCTATATGATGCATGCTGGGCTAAGAGAAAAATGTAAAGTCAAATAAAATATAAATTAATCAAGGATAATATTGTCAAATTGTCATTAATGAGTCAAGATACCAATTCTTGTAATCCAGTGCTAAGCCGCAACTCGTTTATCCACGCACCGTTTTCACAAAAGTGGAACCATCGTCCTCACTAATTAATAATCAAACGGCCTATCCGTGCGATTAAGAATCCTCTGGAATTATCACTGTTTTTGTTGTAGGGGAACTCAAATTCCAGTTTCATCAAAAACACAAGGTCCTTGATATACTCTAATAAATATTTAATATATAGTAATGCGAATGCAAAATAATTACAAGAAATAGTACAAGGGTAGAAATAACCGTCTTTTTAGCCACGGTCAGGACTTCTTGACTCCCACAGTGGGATCTTCTTGATATTTCCTCAGGTTTTCTTGAATTTCATAAACAGGTTTCTGCTTGTTCTCTATTCGGATTCCAACTTTACCAATGCCTTGTGTCCTGTATACAACTTGAACAAACATGTTAAGTATCTATTTAGGCTTAGCCCCTTGCCTGGTTAAGTAACCGACTACTTGATCTTATCCTTGATAGAAGGGTCAAGGGGCATAGCCTTTATTAACAAAGGTAATGAGAATAATCAAACTTAAGCAAAATGCAACATACAAGCAAACAGATGCTCACTGAAAATAAAAGGAATGAAACATACTAAGTGCAACAAGCAAATGCTAACTGAAATATTTTTGTGGTTTTGAAATATTCATTTTTGTTTGGGGTTTTGAAATATATGTATTTTTTTGACTTTTGGCATATGCATTTTTTTGAATTTTGATATATGTATTTTTTTTATTTTTTATTTTTTTTTTTTGGGTTTTGACTTATGCAAAAAAAATTTTGTTTTCGAAATATGTATTTTTTTTTTTGAATTTTTGACTAAAAGATCAGCATGGTACTTGGATCAAAAGATCATATTCATTTATTAACTTAATTTCCAAATTGTTCTTCAACAACTCAACTTAAACCCATCGTGTTTGAATTTGTGTTTCCATTCGTGATCCCATTTGATGATTTGACCCTTAGTCAATGTAAGTCATTCCTTAAGTTTGGAGTACATCTCTTTAGAAAAGAAAAGAAGAATAAGTTTAGAAAGCCCATGAGAAGGTTCCGGAGACTTAAAAAGATGTCCCTTTTCTACCCTAATATCCGTTGGGGTTCGGTCATTTTCTTTCCGGGGTATTTATCGACCTTGCGTTCCCTTTTGTTTCATTTCATGGCCTTGATGTAACGTTTGTAATGTAATGGCCTTTTGATTTGACATTTGGCTTTTGCCTTTTGCTTTTCTACTCCTTTTTTTTTTTCTTTTTTTTTGTTTCGGGACGGATCTCCCCCATTTTTTTTTTCATGACGGCCTCCTACTAAGATGACAGGTATTCTTGGTAATCTATTCTAAGCCTCGTTCCGACATCATGGGCCGAGTTTAAAACAGAATTTTTGCTTCAAAAAGAATGATTTGTACCTTACACTTTTGGTCAAGCTTTCGATATTCTTTAGGACTTGTCATCTCTTGTTACTCACGAATCAAACGTGTCAGTGTGTGCAGTAATGGGTTTAAAGTTAAATTATCCAGACTAACAAAGAAATTTGAGTTTATAAACTTTCTGATTCCACTGGTCTTTGTACCATACTGATCGACTCTTTAACCTAAGGGTAGTATTTCTTAAGATGTAAACCATTCCAAGGATGTTTTAACTCTTCTCCTTCTGCATTAATAAGACGATAAGCGTTACCAGGAAAAGCGTGCGATACAACATAAGGTCCTTCCCAGTTGGGTTGGAGCTTAGAACGCGGACCACCAGGTTTTATAAAAATTCTTTTGACAACCATTTCACCAACTTTGAACTTACGTTCAATGACTTTCTTTTGATAAAAACGTGCTAGTCTGTTTTGATAAACTTTTGCATGATTGGCAGCTGACCATCTTTTCTCGTCTAAAAGTTCCAATTGAGCAAGGAGTGCTGAACGATGTTCATCAATGGAAAATTCCTTATTCAATTGTACTCTTAATGACGGTATGAGGATCTCATATGGAACTACCGCCTCCATTCCAAATGTTAAGGAATAAGGAGTTTGTCCAGTAGGCGTGCGGATTGAAGTTCGGTAGGCCCATAGAGCCTCAACCAATTTTTCTGGCCAATCTGTGAACTTATTAGATTTACACGTTTTCTTGATGATTTTTATCAAAGTCTTATTTGTTGCCTCTGCTTGGCCATTGCCTTGCGGATAATAAGGAGATGAATGATGCAATGCAATTTTATACCTGTTACAGAGATCTTTCAATTCTTGTGACACGAACTGCGGTCCGTTGTCGGTGACGATGGTGCTTGGAATTCCAAATCGAGTGATGATGTTCTTCATGATGAATTTGCAGACGGTTGATGCTTTGATCTCCACGTACGCTTCAGCTTCTGCCCACTTGGTGAAGTATTCCGTTGCCGTGAGAATGAAAGATTTTTGCTTGATGCCGGAATCTGGGTTACCAAGAGGTCCAATAATGTCGAAAGCCCACATGGAGAAAGGCCATGGGGAAGAAACAGGATGGAGTGAAGATGCAGGAGAATGAATTTTGTCGGCGTGAAGTTGACACTTAGCACACCTACGAACAAATCCTACACAATCTTCTTCCATGGTTGGCCAATAAAATCCTTGTCTAAGGATCTTCTTTGCTAGCATCTGTCCATTGACATGACCACCACAAACTCCACTATGAGCTCCTTCCATAACCTTCCAAAGCTCATCTTCGTCTAGACATCTCAGAAGAACTCCATCAAAACCTCTTTTATATAATGCTCCCCCAACTAGGGTGTATCTTTGAGCGATTCTCCTGATAGCTCTTTTCTCTTCAATTGTAGCTTCCTCAGGATACGATTGATCTTCACAATATTTTGCAATTTCATAATACCATGGCTTCTGCTCATCATCCATCTCTTCTAACAACTCTATCAACATGATTTCTCTTTTCTCAATGATATCTCCGTCTCTGACTTTCTTCAGCAATTTCTCCTTAGTTCTAAGGAATGAATGATCTTTCACGGCGGGTGAAAGACGCCTATGAACTATGATTGATTCAGATTGTTTGCTGATTGGAAAATTAAGAGAAGATGCAAGTGAAGCTAGAGCGTCAGCTAAGATGTTTTGATTCCTAGGGACATGGACAAAGATCAATTTCGTGAAAAGCTTTGAGTAAGCAGAAGTGAGCTCTTGATAAGGCTTGAGCTTGGGATCGAGAGTTCGATACTTGGTCAGCACTTGGCGAAGAATCAATTGGCTATCACCTACGATCCTGAGTTTGGTAGCACCATGGAAATGAGCAGCCTCGAGACCAGCAAGAAGTGCCTCGTATTCAGCTATATTGTTTGTAACTGGAAAATCAAGCTGAAAGGCTTGTGGAATGGTAATACCTTCAGGTGATAACAGAACAATACCGATCCCTTTTCCATGAGAATTCAGAGCTCCGTCAAAATGCAGAGTCCACATATCATCTCTGATTTGATTTACGGACATCAGTTCCTCATCCGGAAACTCTGATCGCACTGGATCAAATCGAGGAAGGGGATGATGAGCAAGATGTTCTGCTATGGCATAGCCCTTGATCGCTTTCTGCTGGATATAAATGATGTCAAATTGAGATAGAAAGCTTTGCCATCGCGCTAACCTATCAGTAAGAACAGATTTCTCCAGAAGGAATTTGATCGGATTCATCCTAGCGATGAGATGGACTTCATGGGCCAGAAAATAATGTTTCAATTTCTGCACAACCCAGACCAATGCTGCACATGTCTTCTCCATCGCCGTATATCTCTGTTCAGCGGGGTTGAGAAGTTTAGAGAGATAATAGGCTGCCCTCTCTTTTCCTTCTTCATCTTCTTGAGCTAAGACAGCCCCCACTGCATCATCCAGGACTGAAATATAAAGTATCAACGGTTTGCCTGGAGATGGTGGTCTCAAAACAGGAGGACTTGCTAAGTAATTCTTCAATCCATCGAATGCCTCCTGACACTTATCGTCCCAATCGAATTTGACTCCCGGCTTGGTAAGCTCGTAAAACGGCTTACACCTTTGTGAGTGCTGGGAGACAAAGCGGCGAATAAATTGCAACCTCCCGATTAATCCTCTCAACTCTTTCAAGTTTTTAGGAGGTGGCATTTCTCTAATAGCCTTCGCCTTGTTAGGATCGATCTCAATTCCCCGTTTGCTGACGATAAATCCAAGCAATTTTCCTGAAGACACCCCGAATACACATTTCTTGGGGTTCATCTTTAACTGATATTCTCTCGATCTCTCTAATACTCTTGCCAAAACTTTGGCGTGCTCAGCCTTTGTTTTCGATTTAACCAATAAGTCATCCACATACACTTCTAAATCTATGTGCATCATGTCATGAAATATTGCCATCATGGCCCTCTGATAGGTGGCTCCAGCATTCTTCAATCCAAATGGCATGACAACATAACAGTATGTTCCCCAAGGTGTAGTGAACGACGTTTTCTCTTGATCTTCTTCTGCCAGCTTGATCTGATTATATCCTGAAAATCCGTCCATGAATGATAACGTCTCATAGCCAGCGGTGTTATCGATGAGTACATCAATATGAGGCAATGGAAAATCATCTTTAGGACACGCCCGATTTAAATCGCGGAAGTCAATGCAAATTCTGACCTTCCCGTCCTTCTTCATAACCGGGACTATATTAGCCACCCATTGTGGATAAAGGACAACTCTAATAAATTTGGCTTTATGCAACTTATCGACCTCTTCCTTCATCTTTAGAGCCATTTGTGGGTGGAATCGCCTTAATTTCTGTTTGACCGGGCTAGCTCCGTCCTTTAATGTCAATCTGTGTTCAACTAAAGACGAGTCTAACCCCGGCATATCTTCATAACTCCAGGCAAAAGTGTCCTTATAATCCTTGAGCACTTGTACCATTGCTTTTTCATCCTCTGAAGAAAGATTTTTACTGACGAGGACAACCTTAAGTTCGTCTTCAGTCCCTAAATTAATTTCTTTGGTGGGCTCTTCTACGGCAGCTGAGGGTTCATCAAATCTCTTTACTCCACTGGCATATGCCTCAGCCGCGTCCTCGTCATCTTCTTCAATGGGGTCCTTTTCATGCATTAATTCATATACCCCGTACCCATCATTAACTAACTCATCGTCCATACAATCTTCTGGCATCTGAATTGGATTTTCTAAAAGCTGAGGGATCAAAGAGCAAAAAGAACACTTATCAGCTAAGTCCTGGAGGTATCTATCTGGAATTTGTCTACCCTTAGGCTTTCTAGACTTCCTAACCTGGCTAGACTGCCTAACTTCACTATCATAACCTAACGAAGATGAAGCAGGATGAAAATCCTGAGATACAAGTGGAAATACAAGAGAATCCTCCCGAGGGGAGGGACAGAGTAAATCTAGAAGAGAATCTTGACCGAAGGACCCACGCGGCGAGGTGCAATCGGACAAGTAAGATGTTTCCTCGATGAGGATTTGGGAAGAATTTGTTGCCAAATTGGCGTTTTTTTTTGGAAAATGAGAGAATTAAACATAAAGCAAGAATGAATATAAATGGGAGGAGAATCAGATGGAGGAAGTGGCACCAAGGCCAAAGGATTAGGGGGATCATATAATAATATGTCCCAGATCAGATTATACAACCTCTCTAGATCGAGAGGAGGTTGTGGTATAATGTCCCGAGGGGACAGAGTAATCATGACGGGCGGAGCCCGTGGAATATCTTGAATTATGACCCGCGACCAAGTCGGGGTCAAAAGTAGTGTGCGAAAAAGAGTATGGAGCATGAAGACATGTGAAGGATATGTCCCCCTCCAGAGCAGATCTGTTGTGTAACCAGCTTGATATGGGTCATCCGGCTCCCCTTCATCGGTTTCTTCGGACAGCAGTATCCGCTTGTCAAATATAACACCAGGGCTTTCAATTAGTTCATCAATCTGCGGCGGCCACTTAGGTTCTGCAGGATCCAAGAATAGTCTGTTCAGTGCAATATACAGGTCCGAGGTCGAACCACCTGTACCATTCACATTCAGGGTCATGAAATTTCCTCCTTTTCATAGGCCGCAGAGCCTCCAAGGATTGGTACGTAAGTAATTCAGAGCAATGTCTGGCCAAATCCCTTCCATATATGTCATGGAAGTCAAAACAGGAAGTAATGACTACCGTATTGTCATAGCTGAGTATGGGCCCTTTCACGAAGTGAGTACACAGGGTCCATGTTAAGGGTTCTCGGCCTTCTTTGACTGGCGTAGACATTGCCTCCCAGATCTTCGGGCCTTCTTCGATCTCTGCTTTCTGAACCGGATCTTGTTTCAGTTTTATTGGCCTATAGCCCAGACCACTTCCAGGTGCTGCTCGATGATTTCTGACAGGAGTGGTCCTGCCTTGCAATTGTGTGCCCAGACCTTTCCCAGGCTCGTAGCCGTTTTTCATCATGATCCTCCATCCTGGGGTACTCATGCACTTCCCCCTTTTGATAGCATCTAATGGATATGGAGAAATAGTAGCGGCTTTCAGAGGATCAGCCACTGGACGGTAGACCTGTAATACCGACAGAAAAGGTTGTCGGCCAGGTAAAACAGCAGATTTGATGTTCAAGGAATGAGCAGCAGCAAGGATCGGCATGCTCGTTACTTTAATTATTCGTCCTTTGTAAGGAAATTTGAGGCATTGATGATTCGTAGAAGGAATCGCCTCAAGAGTTTTAATATAAGGACGACCTAAAATGGCATTTATGGAAGGGTCGATTTCCAAGATGTGAAATTCGACCTCCGCATGACTTACAGGGCCCAGCTCCACCTTTAAATAAACCATTCCCAGAGGGGAACGGGTAGAATTGTCATATGTTGTTACTGATATGGGGCTGGGCAGCCATTTCTCTTTGGGCACACCGCATAACTCCAGGGTCTTCGGAGGTAGAACATTGATCGAAGCCCCTGTGTCGACCAGGTATGCATCCACGGCCTTCTTACAGATATTAACCGTGATGCTCAGAGCCATGCTTCTGGCTGCTGGCGGTGCTAGTTCCGATGTATGAAATGTTATAGAGGGCTGATCCCCCTGAGGAACTAGTAATGCCGCAATCTTCTCTACCGGCACATCTTCATTGACCATCACCTTCTGCAGATATTCCATCAAAGCTTCTTGGTGACTCTTGGACCTTTTGATCAGTTCGAGTATAGTGATCCGTGCCGGTGTCCGATCCAGGTGTTTCAACAGGTCATATTGAGTGCCTGGTGCACTCTCTTCATTGTGGGCTTCCTCAGTCGGCTGTGATGGGCCGTCTCTGACTGTGGACTGAGGAAAGACCTTGTTGAAAATCCTGCCACTCCGGAGTGCGTGTTCTTCAACCGTGGAGGATCCGGGTGATACTTTAAGTACCGCAGAGTCGGATGGTGCGGATGGCGTAGGGGGTTGGTATGTAGGCGATGGCGTAGGGCTAGGTGGTGATGGTGCGGTGCGGATTAAAGGCCTAGAGGGTTGGATAGTGGATGGGTAAGTGGTTGGTGAAGCGGGGAATGGTACACGTAATAGCGGTCTAGATGGTAAAGACATATCTGGATAAGCGGTGGTGGTAGCGGGTGCCGTAGGAAATGGTACGCGTAGTAATGGCCTGGATGGTAGGAGGGGTGCGTTATTGGTTTGCGGGGGGTTATATGATGGAGGCGTAGTGGTGCGGGGCGTAATGGGTCTAAGGAAGGCGGGTAGTGGTAATGGGTTATTGGGCGCGGGTGAGTGATATGTAGGTGTGGGTATGGGGGTAATGGTAACGGGTTGTGGCCTTGGTATGTGGATGGTGCGGCGTGGCGGTCGCTCTGCGGTACTTTGGGTGTGACCCGTTGAACAAAGAGAGGAAGAGTCCTCTATTCTCCATTGCTGCCCACGACCAGCCTCAGACTGGCTGTTCGTCAAGATGGGAGCAACCTGGTTTTGGTTCTGATGCTCCGGGAGTGGATTCTGCACTATGCCCATGTTGGGTGGTGCTGCTGCTTGTGCCGGTGGTTTTGCTTGCTGCTGCTGCTGTTGCGGTCTCCTCGCCTTCAGGGCTGTTATGTACTTCTTCATTTCCTCCCAATCAATGCCGCCCTGCTCATTGAGATCATGGATATAATCTCTGAATTGGAAGCAGGTGTCAATGGTATGCCCAGGTTGCCTATGGAAGTAGCAATACCTGGACGTATCGGCATTTTGAGGCCAGACGGCCTTTTCCCTTGGCAAAGCTAAGGCATTGGCTGCCATTAAAGCACTGAAGATATCCGCCAAGGATTCTGGGAGGGCCGGGTACTCTGCCCTTTTCGGGCCTGGAGGTCTCCTTTGTTGGTTGTAGTCACCAGGAGGAGGGACATTGTGGTACGCCGGCGGTGCACGCGGCTGGTACTGTGGCTGTTGCTGTTGCTGCTGATGTGGCTGCTGATACTGCTGTTGCCGTTGCGGCTGTTGCTGTAGCTGTTGCTGGTTTTGATTCGGCTGCTGGGGCCGCTGGTACTGCTGTTGGTAATGGGGGTTCTGCTGCTGCCTGTACCCCTGCTGGCTTGGCTGTGGTGGCCTCTGGTACTGCTGATTCCTCACAAACTGGGGCGAGTTATTGTTCATAGTACTGACCTGCTCGTGAGAGAGCGTACCCTCAGTAGTTGGACCTGAGCTAGGAGAATTTGGCACTACAGGCTTCCGAGGTGGAGGCCTGTTAGGTCTGTGAGGATCAAAGACGCTAGAGAACGTAGCGTCCTTGAAAGCATTCTGGCAGTACCGTGCTCTTTCATAGAGCTCTGCCATGTTCGTCAAGTTGTTCAAGGAGAGGACTAGCTTGAACTGGGGAGTGGCGTTAGAAATCAACATTTTCACTTGTTCGGATTCGGACAAGTGATCTTTCACTTTTTCAGCCAGGCCCCGCCACCTGTCAGCAAAACTGACAAACTCCTCGTCTGGTTTCATCTTTTCTGCAATAAGATCCGTGATAGACAAGGAGGGTGCAACTCTGTCCTGGTATCGTTGGATAAATTTACGTGAAACGATACCATAATCCTCTACTTCTGAGGGTTCCAGGGAAAAGAACCACTCGAGGGCTGGTCCCTCTAGGGATCTCCTGAACAAGAAAGCCAATGACCTCTTATCATTCTGCCAGAAAGAGGATTCGTACATGAACTCCTTCAGGTGCGTGAAGGGGTTACCAGTACCGTTATACTTTCGATACACTGGCATTTCAGAGGGTGGCAGGTGGAATACTGGCAGGCTCGGTAAGTTAATTTCTGGCACAGCTTTAACCCCCATCATCTTTTGAAGATTGTTGAACTGCTCGTCCATGCGTTCCATCTTGGCCAGCAACGTCTGCGTGGTTAGATCTGCCTGGGGAGGAGGAGGAGGAGGAAGTACTTGATAGGCCTGCTGCCTAGAGTACGTTGGACAAGGAGGATAATAAGGATGAGGTCCGGCAGAGCTTCCGCCATGCCCGAGGGCATTTTGGTAAATGGGCGTCTGTGGTCTAGCCGGTTGCCTGGATGAAGAAAGTTGTGGCCCAGTTGGCCGAGAAGTAAGATGAAGGCCCTCCATGGCCTGATGGATATAAGGAGGAGGAGGAAGAGGTTGTTGAGGAACAACGGGGGGAGCCACAGGGTTCGGCTCGGCAGGCTGCATGGGTGCCTTCCCCTTCAAGATAGACTGGACCGCCTCGAACTGCTGAGGGTCCAATCGGGAGGCAAGAACTCCCAGAGCATTGACAAGATCCATAGGATCGGAGGGTGATGGATCATGCTGATTCATGTCCCCCTCAAGGTCAGGATTGGGAATCGCATATTCATGCGGAGGAAGATCAGGATATCGATCCTGTGGATGAAAGAGTGGGGTCCGGACATTCCCATCTTGTCGATATGGAATGGGGACGGAATTATGGGAGGCATCAGCATCTCTCCCGTTCTCGTAGTTGAAATCTGAATTGCGAGGGGCATTAGCATCTCCCTCGTAGTTGATAATGGCGTCTTGGGCCATACTCAAATCTCTGCCTGATCGCAGCAACATTATATTAGATTCCTTTTCAAAGAAATTAATCAAACAAGTTGTGCAGAGATTAATCAAACAAGTGGATGCTTAACGTAATTTCAGGATTCTTTGTTGAGTTATTTGAATTGGATTAAACCACAATTTCGCTCAGGGAAGGATCCTAGTTTCAGTTTGATTTCCACCGTTATTTTCTAAGATTTTCTCTCACAACGCTCTCAGAATCTAGCCGGGACTTCAATTGGTACAACCAGCCCGATGATCAAGGAGGAATACCTTGATTTTGGGGACTTATGGAGGTCTCAACGTCAACTTCTCTAGTCTGATCAAGGGACCAACCCAATCAGAGAGGGTTGCTAACGTCGAGTAATGTGTTCCTAAGAAAAGGAGGGTTTTAGCCTCAATGCGTATGCCCTGCGACCTGGATGGCCTCTAATGCTTAATAGAGTAATGGATAGCTAGCACTCAACACAGAAATCTGGAAACTGAAAAATAATTAAGAAACTGTCTGAATAGCGTCGATGATAGTCGACGCTATTCAGAACAGAGCTTAATTCTTTCGCAGAGAACAGATGCAAACAGCAGAGAAAGCCTGGAAAATAACTAAAAACTGTCTGAATCGCGTCGATTATGGTCGACGCTATTCAGCACAGAAGTTAATTATTTCGCAGAAACAGATGTAAATGACAGAGAGAATCTGGAGGCTAAAAGGCGTCCAGGTGTCCTGACGCGGTTTTGAAACGCGTCGCTGTTCCTGGACGCTTTTCAGTTCGCAGAAACAGATTTCCAGAAGGATTTTCTGGGTCGAATCCTCCTTAAACAGGGAAAAATGCGATAAATAATCAACTCATGCAAAGATTTTTAGTTTCAGATTTTAAACAGGATGGTTTACTATCTAAACAACTAAGAAATCACACAATCACACAGCATTTTATCACCAAAAACAGCTTTTTTTAAACTAATCAAAGGGGAGGCAAGATCTTGCCACTGGGGTGTGCACGTGGTGCACGAGGGAAATTAAACAAACTAAACAGTCACCAATTGGTGATGACGTGTCAAAAGACACAAGTGGTGCACCGTGGGTGCCCGGTATGATAATAGCAAGAACAAAAGAAATTAAAAGATGGCGAGACCAAGTCCCACCGTGATCGCCAAAAGAGCTGTACGTGCTGAAAATTTGCTCGTGTGATTAATGTGAAAAACTATGTTGTTTAGAGTAAATTAACCTATTAAAAAAATGCAACTAAGGTGCTTGTGATCGCCAGAAACTTTTAACTAAAAAGCTTCAAAAGAGTTTGATCGCTTACCTGTTTAAACGCGGAAGAATGAATCCTTGGTTCCCCTCCTTCAGCCGGCTGAAGAAAGAGAGCCTCTTTATTCTTTCGTTCTTGCTATTGAATGTTGAGGATCGTCCAGAAGTGCTCCTGGCTTTATGCTTGATTTCCCTCTTGTTGATTTCTTGTTGTTGTTGTTGAATGCAGCAGAGACAGAAACAGAAAAATAAAGAAGAAATACTGGTGATAATCTAAATGGAAATAATAAAGTTAACTATGATTAGAAACATGTTTAAACAGCAACTCACTTGTTTTAAGTGACTTTGAAACCCCTTTAGAACAGATGGTTTTTTGGAAAATTAATGAGGTGGTGTGTGTTGCATGCAGTGAGTATGAGAGAATGAAACTAAAGAATGTAAATGAAATTCAAATATGAAAAACTTATGCCCAGTCCAGTTGGTTGAAGCTTTGGAGAGATGAAGATCTTGAAGAAGGATGCCGACTTCTGGAAATGGCAGTGCTCCGGCGTGGTTGCTCCGATCTTCAAATCGCTATAACGCTGAGGCTCAATAATTCTCTCTCTCTTTTTTTTTCTTTTTTTTTAACTCCTTGATAGGCAAGGTATTTATAGGCATTTTCTGCGTTCGCGATTAACATAGAAAAATCTAGGATTTATCTACCTTAATCGACAGATAATTACTGATTAATTCATCTTTATCTGTAATTATCTAAAACGCGTCCACCTTGGATGACGCCTTTCAGATTTAATTAAGATAAGGATAAATATCCGGGAAAACTTATCTTTATCTTTATTAGTTAAAACGCGTCCATATCGGTAGACGTCTTTTACCCTAATTAAGATAAGGATAAACATCCGGAAGAGAAGTTAAAACAGCTTAGGAAACCTAAAAAACGTCGACCTTCACAGACGCCTTTTAGCTAATAAATCAATTAATTAAAATTCAAATTTAAACGGTAAAATAGGAATAAACTCTAAATGGCGTCCACACAGGTTGACACGTTTTAGACTTCTGAATTGCGTCCACACAGGTTGACACGTTTTAGAATTTCTGCATATTTTAACTGAAATTTGAGCTAAAATCAATTTAATTGATTAACTTAAACATGTCTGTTAAACCCGACACTCAAAAATATTAATAAAAATTAATTAATGATTAAATATCAAACCATTATGAGGCATTATTATATGATATGAAATTTACTCAAAATGACGTCAAAATTAGCGTGTCTACAGTCTTGAGTTTTGGAACCTTGTTAACCATGTGCTCATTGAACTTTACAATATTAGCTATGCAATGAATTGGGCTATTCAAGTAGATTTGAGATGGATTCAAAGGCCTTTTCTTGCTATGCTTAAACTTGAAGTAAAGTTCAACCCATAAGGCGAAGAGTAGCATGCATCCATAAGGAGGACGGCCCACAAACGCTGCAGAAAGCCCACTATAAAGATATGCTAAGAGTGCAGTGCTAATGGATTTACCTTCGAAGATTGCGCATATGACACTAACTTGGTCATCTTCTAAGATGTTATCCTGCACAGAGAAGAACAAGGCACCGGCTAGGCATGTAACTAAAGCTTTTGTTACATCCTCCGCTTCATCCTCTCTTAGATCATCAATTTCGTACAGCGTCCACTCGGCTAGCTTGGTAAGATTGATCCCCTTCTTGGTGAGACATCCTTTAGCTTCTGAAGGATCTTTTATAATTGATGTCAACAATTGTTGACCGGTGATTCTCTCTTTTGTCAAAGCTATCTTATCTTTGTTCTCTTTGGTCTTTGGGAGACCTAAAAGAAGCTCCGCCTCCTCCAATAGGATCGTGCACTCAAAATCTTGGAAGAAGAACGTATGAGTTTGAGGATGCCACCACTCGATCAAGGCACCCATAGCCGCCCAATCTACGTTCGCGCTCTTGTAATGTTTGGCAAGCACTACAAGACCTTGAAGATTCCACTTGGATATGAACACTTGCATGGAAAGCTTGATACTTTTTGCAAGTTTACGAATCCAAGGTAAGGAGGTAAACTTCCTTGGGCCAGGAAACATGGGATAGTTCTGAAAACCAAAAGAAAAGACAAAGAACATGATGAAGAACATGATGAAGAACGAAGAAGAATTGAAAAAGAAGTTGATTGAACTTACTTGGAGATTGGGATTTCTTCCATTGAGGTGATTCTCCACATCAGAAAACTGCTCCAAAGACATCTTCATCTTCTTGCTTGAAGAATTCATCCTCCCTTTTTCGGAGTTCCTCCTTCTTGAAGCTTGGAAACCTTGGAAACCTTGGAACTTTGAAGAAACCTTGAAGAAAACTCAACTTTGGATCTTTGGATTGTGATAGGATTGCTTGGGAACAACCTAAGGGTATTTATATAGAAGGAATTGCGATCCTAGGAAGACTTTTCCGGATTGGAAAAGGGATGTGCATTGATAGAGTTGGAATTCGAGTAGAGAACAGCCAGAAACCTGTTTCTGTGAGTGAAAGGTGTCGAGAAGCACTGACGCGTTTCAACTTTAAATGGCGTCTGCACGACACGACGTGTTTCAGCTCTTTATATGATTTATCCGAAATTCCATATTCAAATTGAATATTTGTTTGGAATTACTAACAATTTTGATTGCAGAAATTCAAGAAAACTCGAGAAAACCTGAGGAAATATCAAGAAGATCTCACTGTGAGAGTCATGAAGTCCTGACCGTGGCTAAAAAGACGGTTATTTCTACCCTTGTATTATTTCATGTAATTAATTTGCATTCGCATTACTATATGTTAAGTATTTATTAGAGTATATCAAGGACCTTGTGTTTTTGATGAAACTGGAATTTGAGTTCCCCTACAACAAAAACAGTGATAATTCCAGAGAATTCTTAATCGCACGGATAGGCCGTTGGATTGTTAATTAGTGAGGACGATAGTTCCACTTTTGTGAAACGGTGCGCGGATAAACGAGCTTCGGCTTAGCACTGGATTACAAGAATTGGTATCTTGACTCATTAATGACAATTTAACAATATTATCCTTGATTAATTTATATTTTATTTGACTTTATATTTTTCTTTTAGCCCAGCATGCATCATGTAGGACTTTGAAATCATTGTGATAAGGATTAATTATTGATTAAGTTTCAGACCATAAATTAAATAACTTCAAACATGATATGAAATATTCCATTCTGAATTGAGTATCTTGATTATCTTTGAGGTTCGCTTGAAGATATCCTTGGAATTCTATCCTTTCTTGGATTCTTTATACAATATTTCTTGTTTTCTTTTAAGATCCATCATGGCTGCAGCACGTCCACATTGGCTGGCAAACGCTCCCTATGATGAAACCTACAGTGTCTATGACCTGGGGTACTTCTCACTCCGAGGAGGTTGATCGACCTTGTTTTATTTCCTTGTCTACCTCATCCAGACAGGATTAATTCCATTGATTTCATTGAACTATCTTCATTGATAGTTTTGAGAAAAATTCCAATCATGTGATGTTAAGAGCGTGTCTCATCACACCTTGGCATCACCTTTTCAGTACATTCCATTTCATTTCACTCCCTTGCAAAGACGATGCCAAGGTGAGGCAGCTGTAGACACGCTAATTTTGACGTCGTTTCGAGTAAATTTCATATCATATAATAATGCCTCAGAATGGTCTGATAATTAATCATTGATTAATTTTTATTGATATTTTTGAGTGTCGGGTTTAACAGACATGTTTAAGTTAATCAATTGAATTGATTTTAGCTCAAATTTCAGTTAAAATATGAAGAAGTCTAAAAGACGTCGACCTGTGTGGACGCCATTTAGAGTTTATTCTTATTTTAACGTTTAAATTTGAATTTTAATCAGTTGATTAATTAGTTAAAAGGCGTCTGTGAGGGTCGACGCGTTTTAGGTTTCCTAAGCTATTTTAACTTCTCTTCCGGATGTTTATCCTTATCTTAATTAGTGTAAAAGACGTCTACACATGTGGACGCGTTTTAGCTGATAAAGATAAAGATAAGTTTTCCCGGATATTTATCCTTATCTTAATTAATCTGAAAGGCGTCAGCCATGGTGGACGCGTTTTAGATAATTACAGATAAAGATGAATTAATCAATATTTATCTGTCGGTTAAGATAGATAAATCCTAGATTTTTCTATGTTAATCGCGAACGCAGAAAAAGCCTATAAATACCTTGCATCTTGAAGAGGTTAAAAAAAAAAGGTTGAGTTGAGTTGAGCCATAGCGTTATTATAGCGAGTTGAAGATCGGAGCAACAACGTCGGAACGCCGGAGCGCTGCCATTTCCAGAAGTCGGCGTCCCTTTCAAGATCTTCATCCTTTCAAGGCTTCAACCAATTGGGCATAAATGTTTCAATTCTGCATTTTCATTTTACATCTTCATTAATTACATTTTTCAATATCACTTCATGCAACACACACCACAGCATCAATCTTTCAAAACCTATTTGATTTAAGGGGTTTCAAAGCCAATTAAACAAGTGAGTTTGCTGTTTAAGTATGCTTATAATCATGATCACTTTAGATATTGCTTCTACTTAAATTCTCATCATCATTGTTTCTTTATTTCCTGTTTCTGTTTCTGCTGCACTCAACAACAACAACAAAAATCAAAAGGGGAAATCAAGCACAAAGCCAGAAGAACTTCTGGACGATCCTCAACATCAAATTCAACAGCAAGAACAAAAGAACAAAGAAAGGGCTCTCTTTCTTCAACCGGCTGAAGGAGGGGAATCAAGGACTCGATATCTTCCGCGTTTGAACAGGTAGGCGATCAAAACTCTCTTTTGAAACTTTTAAGTCAAAAGTTCTGGCGATCACTGTACTTTAGTTGCTATTTTTAATAGGTTAGTTTACACTAAACAACATAGTTTTTTCATGTTAATCACACGAGCATTTTCAGCACCTACAGGGCCGTTGGCTGGTGGGCCGCAGACGGGCTGAAGCCTGTTGGGCCGGGAGCGACGGTGCGGCTCACGGGCCGAGGACTGTTGGGCCGCTGATGGGCCGAAGGCTCCCTGAGGGCCTTTTACTGCTGCTGCTGGGCTGAACGGTGTTTGGGCTTGCTTCAATGGGCCGAATCGGATTCTGCCTCATCAGGTATAATGAGTCATAGGGCGCATCTAACTTAGATGTGCCCTCTCGAAACTCACTCTTCCTTATATTAAAAGAATAAATAAATAATATCATTTTTAAAAAATATTTAATTAATTTTTCTTAGGCTTGTTTCTACCTAGATTTAATTTTCACCGTCTAATTAAAAAAACGTAACTGTAGCCATCTAATGTAGTGTGTGCACAATTGAGAATCAAAACTAAAAGTTCAAGAGATGGGATCAGTCCTAAGAGTTAATTTGATAAAATTCTTATTTTTTGATTTTTTTTTTAAAAATTTAGACATTAGTTTGTGATGCAAACTCTCTCGGATGGCTTTGATTAATTTTTACCATCAGACAATGAAAAGTAAAGTTACAGAGACTAGAACAGCCCTAAAGAGTCTATTTGAATATACAAAAATTACTTATGTTTTTTTTTTAACATGGGAGAGAAAAGGATTTCAAGGGGCACATTAATTAGATGAGCCTCAGGGCTCATTTGATCCGTCCATTTTTTCATTTTGAAATAAATTTCACAACTATATATATATATATATATATATATATATATATAAGATTACGAAAGACTTTGCAACTCAATATGTAGTGTACAAGTATATTGGCAAAAATCACTTATTTCATATTTTAAAAAATTTAACATAAAGTTTTTATACAACAATCTTAAATCCATCCTATTTCATCTAAGGAGGAAGCTTAATGTCCAACAAATGAGGTTCCCAATGCTTGGCCTTACTTTGTGAGAGGTAGAGATCAACTTTGGCTGAGATAGGAGTACCAAGTTAGAGGTGAGGATGAAGCCTGACTTTTGACCTACTTCTTATATAATCAACCACTTTGACCATCTTGGAGATTAATTGTATGAGATATGACGACCACAAGCGCTAAGCCAAGATGAATGACCGGCCCAGATGGGAACTATAGATAGAGTCACTTGACAAACAGCCAAGATGAGATGTCACCTAGCCCTGTAGATCCTATAACTAGGAAGCAAATGCAGATGAAGTTTCTTTGGTTTAATGTTATTTTAACACAAGAATTTGCTTTATGTGCTTAGTTCTTTAAGTTACCAGCATTGATGATAAAGCTTTCCTTGGAATCTTTTACAATGATAGGAGCTGCTTGAGCTTCTGGGCATGCCTATCGTAAGAGCAAGACGTGAGGCTTATGCCCTCTGTGCACTATTAAATATTGAAGGCCAAGTGGATGCTTCTATCATAGCAGTCGGTGATGCTTTCCTCTTTTGGGCCAAATGCATAATAAAATGTCTAAAATCCAACTCCAATGTAATTAGTGGTATGTATCATCCTCTGTGACACCAAATTCTATTCTTTGGTTACTTAGTCCCCTGCTATGTGCTTTGCATACTTATCTCTACAATTGAACACACATCTATCCAGAATGGTTAATAATTTAATGATTATTTTATCATAATGATCAGTAATTTGGCGTATACAACTAGTGTTGGATGTTATAATATGTTTGTTTATTAGGAAATGAGATACTAAATGATACCATCTATTGGTATTGGATTTCCTTTTGAGAAAACATGCTTCACTTTAACTGATAAATGGCTACATGGAAAGGTTACGCAATTTGTGTTACAGCTATACAAAACTTGCTTCTCATACTCTAAGATTGGCACAAAGTTATAACCTAGTAATAACAGCCACAACATTGAGAGTTATATTTTGAAATAAGATTAGTAAACTGATTTCAATTGGAACTTGCTCATTGATTGACTTATGAAGCATTTTCAGGTTTAGAAACAAAGTAATTAAGGCTAAAATGGAATTCAAATGTTTCATGGTTGTATGGTGCTATGCATGCTTTTTGTGATTCCCTCTTTCGATCCTTGCATAGGATATATGCAAAGTAATGACTAATAATCCTAAAGACATCCATGAAGTAATACAAACTGGCCTTTGTCAACCTTAGTATTGTCCCACATCCAACTTTTTCCTTGATGCTTGTTTTCTTATAGAAGTTTATAAGTTCATTTTATGGGAGAATGATTTGGTTTTAGATCAATGCAATTATTATGTTAGGAAAATGGCTCAAAAAGTTGGGCTTTCCTTGGAACTTAGTTATTTGTGATCGAGGCTGGTCTTAGAATTTGTCCAAATGGTGTGTGGACACTGAGGTGGATTATGATCACTAGTAAAACAATTTTGGCAGGGGGGTTGATATGCAATTATTTCCTGTGGACATCCATCAGCCATTTGATTGACAATTTAATAAGGAAGAGGTTGTCTGAGATATAGGTTTTCTGAGCGGTGAATCCGAGAGTTGAGAATATTCTCACGTTGGTGGGGAATGGGGGTGTACCTGGAGCAGGGAATTTATGGTAATATGGGCAAAGAGTGGGGAATGTGTATGCTCAATCTGTATTACTTCCTACTAATTTTTTAAATATCCACCTTCTTATGAAATGTATATTGATTGTTTTAGGTAAGTTTTAATTAGACGAAAAATGTACAGAGTATTCTTGATCAATGAATGATCTTGAAGACACATTAAGATGCTTGGTTCGTGATGAGATACCATTTGTAGCATTATGTGATGAGAAGTGATAGTAGGATTTTACGTACATTTTGTAATATTGTGAAAAGACCTCATCTATTTGCATAATTAAGAAATAAGACAAATGCCGAAAAAATGCAAATGCTGAAATGGAAGCATGGTTGAATGTGGATTATGGTCTTAGAAAGGCTAGATATTTATTCTGTGGGATATTGTTTCTTTAGAACATCATTAGACTCTAATGATGATCTCATACATCAAACCTTTCTCTGCTGGAAGGAGATGCCTGGGTCCTTTGTTCTTTGATTTCCAAATGGAAGGTCTAAAATAAAGGCAGAGATAAAGTGTAGGAAAGGTTGAATAAATGTGATCATAGACACAAAACATTACCTGTTTTAATGAACATGAACTCATTTCCATTGGACAAGACTTGTATGTGTTAGACCACATTCTAATTCCTATTTTCATCCAGAGTTAACAGACGTCATTGGATGAGCGCATAAAGAAGCTTATGCATACTTATTTTATCTAGATAAATCACTTCTCTCTTATCAAACATTGGTATGCTATCTACATGTTCTCCTTTAATAATAATATCACTTGGAAGAGTTTGAAAGTACTTTCTAATTGTACTTTGTGTTCCATTGTCATAACTGTCTTTCACCAAATTATAGCATTTCTGTTGGTTCTGCAGAATGTTCCATAACCAATGTTTGTGTAACGTTATTATTTCGAGTGATATCATTTGTTTATAGTTTGCATGCTTAATATCTTCAACATTGTGTCAACCTAGGTATCAACATTTCCTATATAATAAGCTGATTCCTCCAGACACTGTACTACACTATGACTACAGGAAAGACTTGTAGCTCTTCAGGAGTGTCATGATTTGGACAAGGGTTCATGGGAATGAGAGGCTTTGGAAATATTTTTGGTAAGCAACAGATTGGTGATATAAACAATGTGGGCAATCATCTTTTTTTTTTAAATGCTTTTCGAAAGCTTGTCCAACATATTGTTACTTTTTCATTAACTTGGCCTTGTTTTATGATTATTTTTTGTTTATCGATATTGTCAAGAGCTTGCTAATGATTCTAGATTTTAGCTAGTGGGATTATAATTTGTTCATAATTAATGCATTTCTTCGCCATATTTTTTTGTGTTTCTATTAATTTTTGTGTTAGTAATCTAGTCAGGACCTAGAAAAAAAAATCTACTCAGGACCTTGCAAGAAATTCTCATGATTGATTAGGAAGCTATGCATTTTTTGTAATTTATATGCATTTATGAACACCATCCAATTTAAAATGTATTCTTAGACCTTTTTAGGGGTTTCATTAATTTTGGGCAGACAATCTGGTCAATTTGATTAAGACAAGATATACTATTCGGTCACTCCTAGAAGTCCTATGCTCTTATCTTTCAGAGCTATGTCTCATGGAGGGTGGACTTAAATCCTTTAATAGATAAACATCAGCTCCCACATTACATCTGAAAGAGTCACTTAATCATTCATCCCTGTGAATGTGAATTTCTTTCACTAGTTTCTAGGTTGCAGAACATTGTCAATGTCCAGGAGAGTGTCATTTTAGTGGAATTGTTTGCATTGTAGGTTGATTTGTTCTTGGTTGTCTGGATTTCTTGTCTCGCGGTTTATTGTTATATCAAATGATTACCTCCTCCATTTTTTTTTTTTTGAAGGTGACAAGAAGTCACATTTCATTGATATAAGAAGGGTTACATAGTTACATATTGACCGAAGTCAAAAACTCTATTGACCGAAGTCAAACACAAACTCGAATCAAACAATAGGACTTATCTAGAGGATAAAAATGGAAACAATCACAAGAGAAGCTTCTTGGACTTCAAAACAGCAAGGAGCAATGAAGAGTCTTCCATGTTGAAGAGGAGCCCAACAGCTTTTGCCCAGATAAAAGTCCACCTAACAGCTGTATCCAAGATGTGATCGATCCGATTGAATGATTGATGAAAAATTCTTGAATTTCTTTCAAGCCAGATAGACCACAACATGGCTGGTAAGAGAATAGACCAAATCTTAAGGTCGGAAGGTATTGGGCAAAATCCTTTCCATTCTTAGAGGAGGCATGGTAAATCATGGAAGTCCTTCCACTGAAAAGAGAGTGAAAGTCCAATGGATCTCCATAAGACATTAATAACCCCATAATGCACAAATAGATGCTCGGCATTCTCCTTCAGAATTCCACAGAAAACACAATAAGGAGTATTGACAGAAAGGATGAATTTCAGCCTGTCCATGGTTGGAAGTCTGCCCAGTGCCAATTTCCAAAGGAAAATTCTGATTTTTATGAGAAGAAGGTTGGACCACACAGTATGATGCCAGTGGACTCTCAATCCTCTGTCATTAAGAATTTTGGTGAGAGTATTAACAGAAAATATCTCTTTACAGTTCCAGACCCAACTTCTAGAGTCATCCTTCATAATGTTGAGAGAAAACTTATTTATATAGCTTAGAACAAGCAAGAGTTGATCCATTTCAATGCCCACAGGTTCCCTTCTGAGATTAATATTCCAGTGGTTGTTTTTCTCTGGAGCATAGATGACATTAATTGACTTCCCTTTATCCTTTGCGATACAATACAATTGCTGAAATTTGAGTGCAAAAGGAGTGTCCGAGCACCAGCTGTCCTCCCAAAATCTGATCAAGTTCCCATCTCCCACAATGAAAGTGATGGTTATGTTGACAAGATGAGCAAGCTTGTTGATGTTCCTCCATATGGGTGAAATAGTTGATTGATAGGAACGTTGAATAGTCCATTTGGATGCTTGAGAGTAGTATTTGTTTCTGATGATTTGAGCCATAAAGCATTGTCATTTTCACCTATTCTCCATAGCCATTTAGCAAGCAATGATGTATTGGTAATCCTAATGCTGGTCAGACCAACGCCTCCCTGTGCTTTGCCAGTGCAGACCCTTTCTCATGCTACAAGGTGCAGTCCTTTATTCTCCCTTTTTCCTCCTCCCCAGAAAAAAGAACTCCTTATGCTTTTAAGGATTCTTTTCACAGTTTTAGGGATAGAAAGAATGGAGAGATGATAAGTGCTCAGGGATGAAAGAACATTTTTGGAGAGGATCCATTTATCTCCTGCAGATAGATATTTTGCTTTCCAACCTTCCAAAGCATGTGCAAACTTTTGGATCAGAGGGTCCCATTCCCTAACTTTACTGCTGGCATTTGAGAGAGGGAGACCAAGATATTTGATGGGAAAATGAGCCTTTTTGCAGTTCAAAGCAGTAGCAATCTGATTCCTTTTGTCTTCCCTAGTGTTGTTGCTTACAATTTCATATTTGTCAAAATTAATAGAAAGTCCGGTGACAGCCTATATTAACCTTAGGATTCTGTTGATATTTGCAAGTGTAGTCTCATCAGAGGATGAGAAAATTAGAGTATCATCTGCAAATTGAAGATGGGATAGCTGAAAGCCATTTCTGCTAGTAAGGAAGCCATCAACTAACCCTTTAGAAGCAGCTTGATCCCAAAGAGAGCTCAGAACTTGGCTAACCATGATGAAGATGAGAGGAGAAATAGGATCCCCCTGTCTTAGTCCTCTGGAGCTAGCAAAGTAACCACTTGGTTCTCCATTGATAAGAATAGAAAATCTGGTAGAGGAAATACAACTCATAACCCAACGGATCCATCTCTGTTTGAAGCCTATGAGCAGGAAAACTTTTTCAACGCAGCTCCAACTAACTTTATGAAAGGCTTTCTCAAAATCTAATTTAAAGACAACTCCTTGTTTCTTAGAGCATTTCTGTGAATGAATAGCTTCGTGAGCTACTAGGAAGTTATCTAGGATTTATCTTCCTTTTAAGAAAGCCGATTGATTGATGGAAATCACATTTTGCAATGCCTTCTTCAGCCGGTTAGCCATGATTTTAGTGATGATTTTATAACAGCCATTTAATAGACTAATAGGTCTAAAATCAGCAGGCTTCTCAGCACCCTCCTTCTTTGGAATGAGGACAATAAAGGTTGAGTTGAAATATTTGATAGATTGCGGCCTATGCTGAAATTCATACAAAGCATTCATTAAGTCTTCCTTAATGACTTCCCAGAAGAATTGATAGAATCCCATAGAAAAACCATTGGGCCCTGGGGATTTGTTTGCATCCGTGTTGAAAACAACTTCCTTAACTTCCTCTTCAAGAAAATCAGCACATAAAGAATCAGCGGTTGAATTGTCTATTTTAGGAAGAATGCCCTCCTTCAAGGAAGGTCTCCAACTCTCATTTTCTTTTAAAATGTCTTGGAAGTAGGAGATAAGAGCTTGCTTGATGCCAACCTCTGAGTCAATAAAATGCTCTTCAACTTAATGTGTTTTATCTTAAGAGATCTCTTCTTGGCTCCTGCAACTGCATGAAAGAATCTAGTGTTATTATCCCCTTCCTTGAGCCAAAGTTCCTTGGCTCTTTGTCTCTATTTGATTTCTTCAAGGCAAAGCCAATCATTAAATTTAGTCTTAAGGGTCCCCAGTTCGAAGAATTCCTCAAAGGAAAGATTATGTGAATCTGCCTTAGCTTTAAGGACTTCCAATTTGCTCATAATCAACCTCCTAGAAGCAGTTTTAGTTTCTTGGATCTGATGGTTCCAAGATTTTAAACAATTTCTAAGGCTCTTGAGCTTAGTTGAGAAGTTCCTACAAGCAGAATTATGTGAAGTGCCATCCTTCCACCAATAAGTGACAAGTTCTTTAAAACCTTCTTGAGACTGCCAGGCTATTTCATATCAGGATATCCTGCTTTTGCTCTTTCCATCCAAAGTCTTCAGAAGCAAAGGAGTGTGATCTCAAAAATATTTGTTAAGACCTATCATGGATGAAAGGGGATAATATTTGATCCATTGTGTAGAAACCATAATTCTATCAATCTTAGATTGGAAATTAAGATGCTGCAAATTAGACATATTAGACCAAGTATATTTTCTATTGGGAATCTCCAAATCTACCAGCCCACTGTCATTAATCCAGCAATTAAAATTTTCCATGTCAGCAAACCACTTTTGGTTCCCATATCTCTCCTAAGGAAATCTCACTACATTGAGATCACCAAGAATGCACCACCATTTGTCCGAGAATAATTCTGTCAGTCTGTGAAGTTCTTGCAGAAATTTATCCCTATCCTGGTCTTTGTTAGGACCATAAACGGAAGTAAGAATCCAGTTTTTGTTGTTGTTGATACCAGAGAGAGATATTGATAGACTGAACATACCTATATCACATAAAGAGCCATGAAATTTATTTCCATTCCACATTATAATATGTCCCCCACTGTTCCCAACTGCAGGTAAGGTTACCCACTCGGAAAGAGAAGATCCACTGATCCTAGCAACGCATTGATCTTTCACTGTTTCCATTTTGGTTTATTGAAGGCAAAAGCAGTCAATTTTGTGGCTAAAAATACAATCTCTCATAGCTCTCTGTTTAGATTCTGCATTCAACCCTCTGATGTTCCATGAGTAAATAATCATTGCAAAAGCAAGTTCTTCCCTACCACCTTTTTATCTCTTAGTCCATCAAGTAAAACATTGTTTTGGACATAAGAGATTTCTCTTTTTCCAATTTTCTTCCCTCCTTTATAACCTTTGGCTTTGGATGAGTTGTGTATAGCATCCGCTCTTCTCAGCTTCTTGATGAAGCTGATAACCATCTCCTCTCTACCCAGAAATGAGACTCCGATCCTTTCACCGAACTGGATAATATCGTCCGTCCACGGCTTCTCCACAGATAGGCAAGGATGGCAGTACCGGTACCGGTATCGGTGGGTACCGGTACCGGTACGTACCGGTCTGGTACCGGCCGGTATCGGCCCGGTACCGGTCGGTACCGGCCCAAAACCAGTCCGGTACCGGTCGGTACCCACGGTACCGGTGCCGACCGGTACGTACCGGTATCGGCTGGTACTGCCATCCATGCAGATAGGGGTTCGGAAGATGTACAAAAAGGAACAATAGCTCTTGAGTTGTCTACCTCGTTGTTAAGGCCTGAGAACCAACGATCGTGGTTCAGTTTGGAGGGAAGAGCATTATCAACCAGAATAAAAGGTTCAGAGAAAGAGACGATGGCATCATTCTGCAACGGCGAAGAAGAGAGAGCTGGGAGGAGAGCATCTTGAGGTAGATCGCCAGCCAGATCCTTGGTCTGGGAGGAAGCCTCAGTAGTCAAAGACGGTACACTGGAACGTTGCAGAGAAGCCAAATTCCAGAGAAAGGAGGAGGGGGCCATATTGGGTATTGTCGGGTGAGAACAAAGGATCCGATAGAAGCCCGAACGACCCGAACTCCAGATCCGGGGACTCAACTGACTTACCCGATACGGACCTTTCAAAAGGACCTGACAGGGTGGAGTCCGAGGCCCGACACTGTTTATCTTCCATACCCACAAGGCTGTTAACCGAATTAATGGCCTTATTGAAACAACCAGACAACTCACATGAATTCCAGGAGGTGCGCTGCCCATAATGAGTCTTCCCCGCCTTCCCTGAGACATCGAAGAACACACAATCATCATCTTGAATGTAGAGATTGGCACCCTTGTCAGAGATACTCTCAACTGAGGCACTCTTAAAAGAAAGGGAAGCATTTCTCGAGGATAAACCAAGAGCCGACTGTTCAGTTAACTGACTCGCTCTGGAGTCGGGTGCCTAAGTCTGACTCGGCACCTAATTCTAGATAGGCAATCTCTTCATCGCCAAGAGTGCCGGAACCCCTGTTTTAGAAGTCACCTGAATAGGGAGGCGAGAATTCTTGTAAGAATTGTAGGTAGAGACAACCTCTACCCAAGTCCAATCAATTGGCGCAGGCCAATGAGGCTCGCCCACATTGCAAGACAGGGAGGAAGAAGAGGGGAGCTCGAGAGAGATAGAAATCCAGAACCTCCTACCACCCAATGTAATTTTCAAAGAAGAAGGAATGCTCTCCGGGGAATCCACCTCCACAAGAAGCCTAGCGTATAAGAGCATCTCTGAGCGAAGCGTCCTGTCATCAATCTTCCGATGACTGCCAAAACCTTCAACCAGTGCCCGGAATGTAGGAATGTTCTAGATGTGAAGAGGCAGATCTTTCCCCAAGCACCAAACAAGATGCCCTTCAGCTGCTGGCTATGTTCCGTTCTTAATATTCCATTGCGAGAAATGGAAGGAGAAGCCTCTAAAGAGAACCTTCTGTATAGAAAGAGTAGCTTCTCTCCATCCCTCCATCGAGGAATGCACAATGAAATCCATTCCAGGTAACTCTCGGATTCTCCATTGGAAATTTCCTGGCCAAACATGGGACAGAGCATCCCAGATAAGTAGTACAGGGGGAGACACAGGGTCCTCCGAAGGATGCTCCAGAGGTTTGAAATGGACCAAGAGCCCGACTTGCAGGAGAGACTGGGCATGACTAACCTCGATGGACCAGGGGATTTCCATTGTAGGAGAAAGAATAGTGTTGGGAGGCATCTTCTTCTGACAAGAGAAACTCTTCTAGAATCTTTTTATTGTACAGTTGAGTGTAAGATGGTTCATATAAGTGATATTTGAAGTCATATTTTAGGTAAAGCAGCTGTTGGTTTGGGTTACAGAATGTTTAGAGCATATTTAAATACTCAATGTTGGACATTATATGGCTAGAACCTATGTAGTTAGAGGCGTGAGGCGACCAAGGCGACCAGGGGGTTGCCTCAGCCTCAAACGCCTAGGCGATGGCCTAGGCATTTGAGGCGATTTTTTTTAAACATATTTATAATTCACTTATTTATACAAAATGTCAAAAACACAAATATAATCATACATAATGACGTAGAGAGAGACACACACAGAGAGGGTGAGAGGGTCGTCGGGGGAGGGAGGGAGACATGGAGAGAGACAGAGAGTGAGAGGGTGGGTCATGGGAGGAAGACAGAGAGACATACAGAGAGGGTCGTCGGGGGAGGGAGGGAGACATGGAGGGAGACAGAGCGTGAGAGGGTGGGTCGGGGGAGGGAGGGAGACAAGGAGAGAGATAGAGAGACACACAGAGAGTAAGAGGGTCGTCGGGGGAAGGAGGGAGACATGAAGAGAGATAGAGCGTGAGAGGGTGGGTCGGGGGAGGAAGACAGAGAGATATACATAAAGTGAGAGGGTCGTCGGGGGAGGGAGGGAGACATAAAGAGAGACAGAGCATGAGAGGGTGGGTCGGGGGAGGAAGATAGAGAGACACGTCGAGAGTGAGAGGGTCGTCGGGGGAGGCAGGGAGACAGGGAGGGAGACAGAGCGTGAGAGGGTGGGTCGGGGGAGGAAGGGAGACAGGGGAGAGACAGAGAGTGAGAGGGTCGGGGAGGGAGCGAGGGAGAGAGAGACACACACATAGAGAATGAGGGTTGTCGGGGGAGGGAGGGAGACAGGGAAAGAGACAAAGAGGATGGGTCGGGGGAGGAAGACAGAGAGACACTGAGAGTGAGAGGGTTGTCAGGGGAGGGAGGGAGACAGGGAGAGAGACATAGCGTGAGAGGGTGTGGGTCGGGGGAGGAAGGGAGACAGGGAGAGAGATAGAGAGTGAAAGGGTCAGGGGAGGGGAGCGAGGGAGAGAGAGACACATACACACAGAGTGAGAGGGTCATCGGGGAAGGGAGGGAGATAGGGAGAGAGACAAAGAGCGTGAGAGGGTGGGTCGGGGGAGGAAGGGAGACAGGGAGAGTGAGTGAGAGGGTCGGGGGAAGGGAGACAAGGAGAGAGGACTTACCTAAAATCCCCGTAGCCGTCGTCGTCGTCGTCGTCGTCGCCGGGGAGGGACCGTGGAGCTACCAGCCACGACTGTGATGACCGGCGACTGTGGTGGGCGAGAGGACGAGGAAGCTTTGTGCGAGCGTTATGGTTCGCAATGGATCGGGACGAGAGAGGGGGGGTTAAGGTTTCGGTTTTATAGCTTGGGCATTGGGCCCTTTGAGCTGGGCCAAATAGGCCGGGTGCATGGCAAACGAACCGACTAAGGCAGGCCTAGGCGGCGGAGGCGCCCGAGGCGCGCGGAGGCGAGCGCCTCAACACTTGAGGCGTTTACCGCGTTCGCCTAGGCGAGTCAGCCCAAAGCGAGGCGAGTTATCATCGCCTCGCCTCGTCGCCTAGGCGAACGCCTCACTCGCCTTTGACTACATAGGCTAGAACTATGATATTTGGCTCTCTACTTATACAGGGCAAATTAATCATAATACCCTACTAGAATAACAAGTTTTTAGGTGTGTTTGTGTTATGAGTGTATGTGTGTGAGTGCAGGCCCATCTCCTTCAAGCATTTCTCATCATCACACCACTCCTATAAGTAGAGTGATCAGGCGGCTAGCATTCAACCTAATTTATAACTTCTACACTTACATAAAGTAACTTATTTTGAATTGCTAATTTGCACTAGCAATGACTATACTGCAAAGTCTCTCTCTCTCTCTCTCACACACATACACACACATATATATAGAGAGAGAGAGAGAGGAGTTACATATATTTCATTGTAGAAACTTCTTAATTTCCACACATGTTTGCACACCTATGTAGTCAGAAGCAAGAGGCAAGTGAGGCAACCAGCGGAATGCCTAGGCGATCGCCTAAGGCATTTAAGGCGGTGTGTTCTATCATAAAACACCATGAAGGAAGAAAATAATAATATAAGGGAAAAAAATCTAAGATAATAATATGTAAGACTTCTGAGTATTGATCATGACCAACATATAATATCCTAAGACCATCTACTACTTATATAAGTAGTGGATCGGCTTAGGAATCATCAAAAATAAGGAAAAAATATGAAAGCATGTAAGAGAAAAAGGGTGCTGGACATTGTTAAAGAAGCATTAGCCACTCAAGAATAATTAAGAATAAAAAAACATAATACCACATAGTTAAAAGGAAACAAACATTTAACACATACATCAGAGGCAAGTGCCTTGGTGAGTGAGGTGAACATGAGGCGAGGCGAGGCGCTTTGGCTCGCCTCAACCTACTTTATTGCCTAGGCAAGCTAGGCAGTCACCTTTGATAACATAGGCACGCACACACACACACACACACATATATATATATATAGAGAGAGAGAGAGAGAGAATTTATAATGATTTGTAACTTTTTTGGCTTTTCTTCCCCACTGACCTTGAAGTGGACGATGCCTTTCATCATTGTCCCTTAAAGCTGGAGAACTCTGTACCTGTGCATGTATTAATATGTTATTGTAATGGGAAAGAAAGAGCTCTTTTTGTTATAGCCTTCACTTTATTGAGCTATTGCCCAAGATCTCAGCTGCTAGCATAATCTTGGATATTGATCCCTTAATGTACATTTCTCAAGTGGTTCACCTTGCATGGAGTTCAATTTTTATAATGGTGAAAGAGGGAAGGATGAGATCCAAACTAAATCTCGGGCTTAGGGTAGAAAAGGTGCAAATTGTATTATACATTCTTGTTTGTGTTTGTCCCTTTGACTTGCCGTATAGGTGCACAAAAATGATTGCCTGACGATCATTGCTTTTTTATTGCTTGTTGGTGTCTCCTTCTATTGGGATGTAAGGTTGACATTCCTCATGCTTGCTACCATTGCATGATTGTCCACATTGATGCATAATTCACAGAGCATATGATGCTGATTTTGTGACTTTATATTTTCATCTCGTTCATTCACATTTCAGAGGCCTATAAACCAGCTGCAGCACCTTCACCATTTGTGCTACATTTAGAAGGCGGCCTATAAGTTACAAAGCAAGCCAGTCATCCTATTGGAAAAACAAAGAAGCTGCAGCACCTCCACCGGTGATGCTATGCTTGAAAGAAGGCCTACTAGTTATAAGCCAGTCTCATACAAATCAGCTGCAACGCTACCACCAACTTAAGGTAAGTCTCTTTCTTAAAAATTGCAAAAATCCATGAGTACTCTTAACTAGAAGGGGCATTAAATGAGAAATTGGTAGATTTGAGAGGGACATGATATTTTTAATACAATGAACAAGAAGGCATCATTTGTTTTTTTAATGCAAATGATTGGACAAATGATATACTTGAGAGGACATCCTACCCGCCCTTTTATCTACTGTGTTACATATTATATGTGGAAGTGTAAAAGAATCGTCCAAGTTTAATGTGGTTTCTAGTTGCATAATGCTGACTTTTGTTTGCAAAGGTTCATTGACCCTTTATTGAATTATAGAGAGGGTTCGGGTTGCTTTTTTGCCTTCTCCCTCCATAGCTCGTTGTTGGATCTAGTTGAAGGATTCCCCCAATGGTCTCCTCACTCTGCTGCAAAGTGTTGTAATTAGGGGTCTTAGGTAGAACCAAGTGGTGCTGCCACTTAATTTGATAACCAAGAACCAAGGAATTCCGGGTCGGGTCAGGACCAGAATTGGGACCTGGTGATCCCGACCCGATCTGATCTGAATCAGCCAGGTCGGCCGATCCAGACGAACTCCGGCCGGTCCGACTCGACCAGATAAATAAATAAATATATATATATATATATATATATATATATATATATATATATATATATATATATATAATTAAAAAAATAAAATAAAAAATCAGAAAAAATTACATACATATTATTCAATTGATGTACAATAAGAATGAATGCAATTCATGTACATCCATAAAAAATAAACATTAAAGACAACTAACTAACTAATAATTTTTGTTGTGCACTAATTAAAAAAGACATTATTGTGGAAAAATACTTTAGAAAGATCACATTTGTGATCCTTCATCATCCGGCTCATAAGTTTGAGCTGGCGGTCCATAATCTGCCGACATGTATGATGCATATCCATAGCCAAATAAGGAACTAGCGAGGTCTTCGAATTCTCTTTAAATACCTCCAAGTGTGTAAGTTTGTTGGCTTGAACTTTCTCTTGATTGTGTTGGAGGGACAAAAATGCCATATTGTATAGGTGGAGGTCCAGAGCACCCTTCAGTAGTGCTGCTGATGTCTAAATACGACAGTGTAGGTGTTTTCGCGAAGATTTTTTCTAAAACCTTCGGTCGTTTCGGGACCTGACCTAGGCATATCTATCCTCCCCTATGTCGGATTATTCGGAAATCCATTTTATTTGTTTATCTAGAGGAATTATAGGTCAGTTTTATATTTTTTATCGGATTATGAGAGCTTGGGATTAGCCCTCAGGGAATCCGGGACTTCGAATCAGGCGAAGATTCGAGTATATGACCTCTCTCCACTGACCTCGGTCAGTGTTAATTACGCTGAGCAACTGCTCGGCAACCCTTGATTAACCGTCCGTATGATGCCCTTAATCATGCACAACTACTACTAAGGCAGCGCAGGCATATGCATATGAAGGCATATTTTAGGTTGAACCTTTAGCCTCACTCCGGTTCGGGGGACAATTTTTATGTGATTCGGGATTGATTCTCGATTATTAGGATTGGTTCCAAGTTAGGTGGATTGGTTCCGGGTTATACGGGTTAATTCCCAATTTTTAGTCCCACAGGGGTTTTTTTTGCAATTATCCATTTTCATGGGTTTTTTATGTAATTATGGGGGTTTTATGAAAATATAGTAGCTTATAAACATATAGAAGTGAATTTTAGAGGTTTTCAAGCTTTATAGGAGTTAGGGAATTGATTTTTTTAAATGTATGAGGGTTTTTTAGTAATTTCACCTTAGAACCGGGTTTTTTAAGTCTTTTAATGATATTCAGAATATACGGGAAGAAATCCTGCTTATAATATTAATTTTAGTATTTTCAGGGTTATATGTGTAAATATTACGCACGAGGGTATTTTCGTAATTTTACATTAGGTTTTTAGGTATATGGTTAATGCTTTCACATTCTTTCAGATTTCTGATTTTTTTGTTAATTTTATTAATTTTATCTATTTTTTATGATTATTTTAATTAACTGATTAATTAATTAAATATATACAGGTATTTGAATTTATTATGATTTTTGTTTCGTATTTCAGGTTTTTACAGGTTTCTTACAGATTTTTCCTGGTTTTTCCTGATTTTTAATTAATTTCATGAATTTTTATTGATTAATTAATTATTGATTAATTATAGATTATCCTTGGGTTTAATTATAATTTTTATGCAGATTTCCGAATTTGGTTTAGTCACGGGGTGAGGTTAGGGTTAGGTTGTGGATGTACACAATTTTATTTAGTTTTAGGAAAATATATATATATATATATACATATTATTTTCTTTTTTAAAAGGTATGATAATTATAAAATTCAAATGACACACATAAGCACAGAAATTCTGATTTTATTTCGGCAGCATTTCGCCTTATAACAGGGTGTTTTCTACAAAAAATCCAGCAGAGCCTCCCCTAGGATTGAACCTTAGGAGCGAGGACTCCCCGGGACGAAAGAAAAGACCTCCGAAATCGCAGCAAATCCGGGTTTAAAACCCGAATTTGGTCTTCAGCCGGACAAAGCTCTCCCTCACAATTTCACCCTTCTATATGGGCAGCTTGTATGCTTGTGTTTGTGTCCTTTGAATTGGAGCCTTGGGGTCCTATTTATAGGCCTCAAATTGGGCCCGGTGGGGGGTGCCACCGGATGGGCATACGGTGGGGGGGTGCCACCAGATTCACTCTCTCTCCTTCTCTTTTTTCATTTTTTTATTCAAATGGGTGAGAGAAGGGAGTGAGAGAGAGCATTGAGGGGAGAGAGGGGGGGGGGGCGGTGGACACCCCCACCGGTTCCAACCGGTGGGGGGATGGCCATCGGTTGGACCCCCCATCGGTTGGGAACCGGTGGGGGAGACCCCCCACCGGTTTTGGGCAACCGGTGGGGGGGTTCTCCCCTCCCCATGCTCCTCTTTTCCCACCTTTTTGGCTCTTAATGAGCTTTGGGCCAGATTTTGGGTTTTGGCCAAGTGTGAAAGGGGTTTAGCCCCTTGATTTCAGACTTTGGCCAAGTGTGAAAGGGGGTTTTAGGATGGGGGTTAAGAAGGTTTCTGCATGGGATTCTCAACCCATGTGAATGGGGTTAAGATCCCCCATTAAACCTCCTATTAAACACCCCCCATTTGAATTTTTAAATTCTGAACATAAAGAGAAAGGAGGGAGAGCTTCTCTTCCCCCCCCACCGGTTTCCCTCTTGGAACCGGTGGGGGGGTTCCCAACCAGTGGGGGCTCCCCCCACCGGTTCCCCCCTCTCTCTCCTCCCTCCCCTTTGCCTATTTAAATAAAGGGGAGTGGGAGAGAGGGGTCCACCTTCCTCTTTAGGCAATTTTTTCTAGTTTTGGGAGTTTGCAGATTTTTCCTTCATGGGCTGCAGGTTTTGGTGCCCTGGGGACTGTTTTTTTTGGGCCCATTTGGTCTTCCTATTGGGCCATAATATTGGGTCCCTTATTGGGCCTGCCTCCCCGGTTATTGGGCCTTCATTTGGGACCATTTTGGACAAGCTTGGAGGCTGTTTTGGGTCCATTCCGGGACTGGTTCAGGCCTATTAGGGGTGCCTATTGGGCCTCTTTTTGGGCTCCTCCATCGGGCCATTTATTGGGCCTACCTTCCCCGCTATTGGGCCTCCATTTCGGGGCTGATTTAGATAAGTTCCATAACTGGTTTTACCTTATTTCGGGACAGGTTTCAGCCCACTTTGGGACTGAACTTGGGCCCATTTGGGGGCTTATTGGGCCTCATATTGGCCCCACCCATAGGGCTACTTATTGGGCATATCTCCCCCACTATTGGGCCTCCATTTCGGGGCTATTTTGGGGGAGTTCTAGGACTGATTTTGCCCCATTTCGGGACAGATTTTAGTCCACTTTGGAACTGATTTCAACCTCTGTTTTGCAGCATTTGGTGTCCCTCTTATCGCTGCATTTGAGGTTTCCCTACGGGTCTCACTGTCGAGCATTGCAAGGGCGGTTCGGGAGTTGATTTCGGGAGCCGAAGCGAGCAACTTGGGGCTGCCTTAGGCTCCTGAAAAAAAATCTGATTAAGGCCTTCGTGGCCTAGGTATGTTTCCTACTCCGCTGCCCTCGTAATGCGAGCCCGTGGTTTCTTATGGATTTCTAGTATTCACCTATATCATAGGCGTGCATTTTATTTTGCATGACATGGTCCTTCATGAACATATTGTCATGCTTATGCATGTGTATTCTCCTATGGGAATTTCACATCGACGCGAGCATGCGTCATATATGCATACTCATACAATGCAAATTTGCATGTCTGTATATGAAATTATTTTTGGGTTCAACAGTAGGGGGGTGAAAAATGGGCAGATAAGAAGGTGCATCTTCTTATAGGGGCCAATCACATCCTGCATGTCTCTGTTAGCCTTCAAATCCCCATTGTTGTCTTTGTCTTTGGCCTTGAGTTCCTTCAGAATGACTTGGAGGTGCGGAGTAATTTTCGTATCCTGTGTAACTGCTCCCAAGTGCAGAACCTCCTGATAGTCTAGCAGCAGCAGCAGAAACGCCATCACCATCACCATCACCATCTCCATCATCATCATCCTCAGTGGAGTCATCACTCTGCACTTGGTTTGTTTTTCTCAACCGCCTTCTTCTACGCCTGTAGGTTTGTCTTTCTGCCTCGTACATGCTGGCCAAGTGAGGTGGTAAGCCTAGGGTGTCCTCAAGTGTCTCTCCAGTCTGCTGAACTCTCCTTTCTTCTTCTTTCGATGGGTCTATTCATTGTTTAGACTTTCCTTTTGATTGTTTTCTCTTTTTGCTGCTACATGACTGTAGTGAAGGTCTCGCTGGCTCTTTCTCCTTTCTTCTTTGTAGATCCACCTGAGTAGCTGATCTCCTGAGTGCTGACTGAGAGGCAGAAGTTCTAGCAGTGTCTGCTAGTGTGGCTGACTTTCAGCGCCTCTGAAGAACAAGTGCACCTCCTTCTTGTGTTGTCTGAAATTCAAGATCTCGAGCAACTACTGCATCTAATTCACCTCATGCCCAACTCCGATCCTGAGGATCAAACTCAAGCTGTACATCTCTGGCTGCTCTGCTCTCCAATCAAGAATGCAGTGGGTGTTCTTCATCTAACAGTTCATCAATATCAATCTGATGTACATGCTCATCAACTGGTCTGCCAGCAAACTCCATAAATCTCTATCTTTCAAGCCTCTGTCTTTCCTGAATCTGTCTGATTTTTAGGCGCATGTTGTAGTGACAGTACACCAACTTCTCTAGCCTAGAAACTCTCAATCTGTTACGAACCTTCGTGTGAATGAGACTGAATGTACTCCAGTTTGTTTCACACTGACTGGAAGAAGTGGTTTGACTGAATACTCGCACTGCAACATACGCCAAAGGGTTTGTGGCAACTTGTCTGTAATTAATCTGGATCCACCATTCAGCTGTTGAAAAAAAAAAGAAGACGATGATATTAATAATCATATGTAGACTGGTAGTAATTCATTAAATTGAGTATTTGACTATTTATTATGTAATTCACTTGGAGTTGTTCTCGTTACTGCATCCCTGACGTCATCATCTGTATAAATGCGAATCTTCAAAATAAATATAAATCTGTCTATCTACAAAATAAATATAAATGACATAAGTTAATGATAGACGCCTGCATTTTCATAAACTCCTACTTTGTATGTTATCTCTGCTAAGACATCTATCATTTCATTCGTATTTCTTGATATTCTAGTAATCACGTTAGTTGTGTCTCGAAAGACCTCTCTATCATTATACACGCTCTCACCATATTGATACCTTGGGTTGAAAAAATATCCTGCATATAAATTATGGTTCATTAGTTATAAAATTAAATATGATTAAAATTAATAACATAAAATCAACTTGAATAGATGAAGAATTAACCAGCAGTATGGAGATCTTGATGAAGAGTCGACTTCTATCGATCATCGATGATCCTCCACTATTTGTCATGAGAAGTAGGAAGGCTTTCGCCCAATTGTTCCTTTGCTTTATCCATGGCCTCATACAAATATCACATGTCATTTTTGTCATCTCCATCAACTAATTTCAGAACACATACCAGAGGCTCAACCACTTTCAGATAGCGAAAAACTTTATCCCAAAAACTTCTCTCCCCAACTAGCGATTGCACTGCCAACGCAACTTCTCTAGCATCGGCCCTCAGTGTTCCTAAATGTGCCAGAAACTCGTCAGAGTGGATTAACTGGGCCAACTGATGCTTGTATTTACTCAGGCTCTCTAAAGAGATGACGTTGGATGCAAATCTGGTAGGGCCAACACGAAGAAGATTCCGTCCACCTGTATGTTCTCTCATCATATGTAAGATCCTGTTGTGACTATAAATAAATCCCGTGATCATCTGAGCATGTTGTACCACAACGGCGGCGGCTCTCGGACGGCCGGCCGACGATGACGGGATGAAAACTGTAACGACCCGCCACCCTATAATCGGGGATCCGATTACTAAATAGGTACCAAATCATTAAACTTGGAGTCAAACCAGGATCTCGATAAGTCTGAGGAATAAATGATAAACTAAACTAAACATTCACATCGCATCGAATTGTAAAGAAAGTGCAAGAATTAAAAATTATTACAATTCGACTCGACTCAGCAAATAATTATATACTCAAACCGAAAAGAAATAATTAAGCGTACAGGCCAGAAAACAAAATAACAACTACATCGGGGCATACTCCGGAACAACGGCTGCTGGCGCGCAACTCAAGGCAACAATCTCTTCGCTACGCCTGCCTGGAATCCTCACCTGAAAACCGTAAGGGGTGAGTCTCATTGAAAAAGACTCAGTAGGGATCCTCCGATCCCTACCACCCACTCACACACCTATAAGTGCAATACATAATTATAGACAATTTAACTAAGATAAAGCAGTAACACAATTCCTATATTTCGATACAAAACACGCGCATTTATAACAGTAACATACACGATTTTGAAACCACACTCCCACGGAGTCCACAACTAGCGTATCGGCTAAACACACCAGTCACATGACCGAACGTAGAAAACACCGACCCGTTGATACCAAACAACCCCTCGGATAGCGCACTGGTGGTTCTGCTTCCCCCAGCACGAGTGGCACTCCGAATGTACCACTCCCACACCGGTACTAGTTATACCCCGGAGTACACCAGGTGACCTTCTCTCTCTAGACGTCACCCCACCACTCCCACACCGGCGTTGTGTCACTCCCACACCGACATAAGGTGCCTAAGCGCTAACAACTGTCACTTTAGGCCTACGATCGCACAAAACACAACACGATGCGATCCGATCACGTAGTAATCATCGTCCTTAAGTATGATTTCAAGCATGCAATTAACCAAACTATCTATCAATGTAAACGCATGTTAATTGTATGAATTAATAAAATTCTGTTTTAAATCGCGTCGTCCAAGGCCGACGTCATTCAAGATTTCTAAACTGGTTCATCTAAATCTGGAATCGGAAGATGGCCTAAAACGCGTCGTTCAAAGGGGTCGCTATTTAAATAGCGTCGCTGTCCTTAGACGCCATTCAGTCTAGAAGCAGAGTATATTATTTGGGATAAATCGCGTCGTGGGTGGAAGTCGCCTTTTAAAAGGCGTCGCTGTCCCCCGACGTTATTTAATCCTCACAGACAGGTTCTCCCACTGCCTTCCCCCAATTCACGGGATGGGATTTCTCCTCCAAATTGTATAAAAAAACACCACAAAATAGAGGAGGAGGAGGAGAACCTAAATACCCATTAAAAGCCCATCATTCTTTAATACATGCATTTAGTATTTTCATCCAAAAAGTCTCCTAAACATGCTCCAAAACGGGGAAAAATATGATTTTAAACAAAATAACGCGAGGATCGTCACCCTACCGGTTACTCGAACTCCTCCGAGCTCCAAGCTGTCGAACCGTCTCGTCACACGCCGTCGTCGGTACCGCCGTAGATGCCGTCACTCTACCGGGACGTCGGCCGCCGTCCGGAGAGAAATGCGTCGCGGAGCAATTGGTGGTGGTGGTAGTGGAGGAAGTTAGGAGGTTAATAGAGTGGAGAGGGGAGGAGGAATGGGGAGAGGAAAGGAAGGAGAGGAGGAAAGGGAGCCGGAGGGAAGAGAGGAGAGAGAAGAGAAAAGAGAGAATGAGGAAAAAGAGAGATGGTTCGCGAGGTCAAACTGAAACTAGGTAAAACGCGTCGTCCAAGACCGACGCCATTCAAACGACAAAACCAGTCGTACGCTGACATATCAGGGTCGTACTCTGAATGGCGTCGACCATACATGATGCCATTTAAACGATATGACCGGGGCCGTACTCTCGCGCCCCAACGCCTGCCCACGTGACACCCACGTGGCACATTCTAAAACGCGTCCTCCTTGTTGGACGCCGTTTGAACCGCATCGAGCACAAGCTCTAGCCCCACAAGGGCCCAGACTAGGGGATCCGACTCCGAAACTGACCCGATAACCGGATCCGAAACTTCAATCCTTACAAAAACCTCCTCCTTTCGGTCGAGATCTCAAAGAAAAAGAGAGAGAGAGAGAGAAGAAGATGGTCGGCGGAGGCGGTAGGGTTGGCGGCAAGTGGCGGCGGTGGCCGGGTGAGGGGGAGGGGCTGGGGGAAGGGGGGAAGGGTGGAAGCCAGCAGCATAAATGTTACTGGCGCCTGGCTCCCGATCCCCCCTTAAGAGGGGATCTGGGAGCATCCGAACCATACCAAATCGGGTTCGGACCGGTCAATCTGGCCAATTTGGCCCCGATTTGATCCAGTTCGGGCCAATTTCCCCCGTTTTTTTTTTAAAAAAAAATCGGTGGAGGGGAGGGAGACAGTAAATTCCCCCCCAAATCGGATCGGGACCCGCCGATTCCGATTCGAATCGGAATCGGCCGATTCCGCAATCCATGCCAAGAACAACTTGTACTTTTATAATGAAAATTTGGTTTATTTTTGGGGCAACATGCATGAATAAGCATGCATGCAGTTGTAAATCCTCATACTTGGTGGACTGATATAATACAAGTAAATTATGAAATTGCAAATTATTAAGAGTTTAAAACTCTAAGAACCATGATAATTCAGTTCATGGAAAGCAATTTCTGATTGTAGGAGAAATGCCATTACCATATTTGACATCGTACATGCAATTAGATTGAGCTGGGTACCATCTTTTTATGCACAACTGGTCAGATTTACACCAAATAGTGGCGTTTCATCCATGTTTGATAAATCAAACTGGATTGTGTTCCTCGTGGCAGTACTTAAGACATCTAAGGCCTCTTTGCACTATGAGAGACATTGTACTAAGGTTACACTACAATCTACGAAGAGAGCAATATCTTTCAGGTCCTATCACAGTGTAGAGTAGGATACATCTATATGCTCTTAAGCTGTAAGCTGTCTTTTCCCAGTTTCAGTGACTCATGTAAGAGAAGCATTAGATGTAACCTGCCTAAGCAAACAACCATTAGTGAAATGGCTTGGATGATTTCTGTCTCTCTCACCACTTAACCATGTCCAACTTCTAGGAAAAGCTCCCTCTTGCAGTATGATCTGCCTCTGCTTTTCAGTTTTGTCTTGTTCCAACATTTCAGTACTAAGGCATGTGTGATAGTTAGGCTGTCCTGAAATATATAAAAATGTAATGTCTAATACAAGATTCCAACATGCTATGCTTTGGGCAATTTCTGACTCAATAAAACTCTTCATTATCTTTCACTTCATGACTTAAGACATGATGACTTGGTGAATAGTTCCACTGCAGGTGCATTGGTGCTTAAACAAATATTTAGAAGATAAACTTAAAAGCAGCAGTCACAAACCAGCATAGGTCTGTCCAACTATCCATGTGGGGTAGGTAGAATGAGACTGGAGACCCCTTCATTCTAGAGTTACGATTAATAACTGTACAATCAAAGCATTGTTTCTCAAAGCTCTGAAAGGATGTCTAGTGGGTCCATGCTCTCCCTATTCACTAACGTGTAAGTTATATGTGGACTCACTACCATTTGACACAATCATCTTGCTTAAGTGCTTTCTAATGTGCATGAGATCTTTTTTCAGCTTGTGACATAGGAAGGACCAAACTTATTTGTAAATGCCTCAAGCATGCCTATCCAAGATGGGAAGGTGCTCTAGTGCAAAGTACTTGTTCGCATGTAACCACTCAGGTTTCTTTCTTTTGTCTTCTTCCTCTCACCCAAAAAAAGGAAAATTTTGGAGCAAAAAAAGTGTACTTCTGTTTTCCAGTGTTTATCAGAAGTGTGCTGATCATTATTTTATTATATTTCACCTTGTGCTCTTAGATCTTCAAACAACAAGGAAAATATTCTACAGCAATTTAAAGACAGCTTTCGGCCACCCAAGCAGCCATAGTAGAGAAAATAACAGCTGGTGCCCAAGCTGCAGCTCACCAAGCCAAACAGAATGCATAGTGGGATGATGACATCAGAAACAAGGCAAACGGTCATGGGAGCTCACTAAGCATGATGGAAGATGCATCTGAAGGTTCCCTCTGAGAATTCAATCAGTTCTAAATGTCAGATCAACATATGCCAAGGAAATTAAGCTGCAAATAGACATACATATTACACCAAGTTACAATATAGACCTAAGAGGTGATCAGGTGGACCCTGCAGTTGGCATAGACAGTAAGAAAATCCAGAGAAGCCACGGCTACAATGTAGGTGCAGCACCCAGAATAAAATCCAACTACTTGGATGGATAGGAGTCAGAATGTAATGAAGAGTTCGAAAGACGGAGGTGTTCTGAAGTCAGTCACATGCGTCCTAATTGCCCTCCACCCTGCCATCTCATCACATAAACTCACCTAGGCCTACTGCAATTTCTTGTGTCCATCAAAGTTAATGGAATTGTTGTGAAATCACAGGCCACATTGAAGCTCTTTGCAGTTGAGATCCTGAAGGGAGGAGTCTAGCATTTAGGGATACTGTATATAGTGTATAATTTGCACATAACTAGCACTTTTGATTATTCATTTAATCTTGCTTAAAAGTTACTTACAGATAAATGTGTTCTGTCCTTAAATAATTCTGATTTGTTATTAATTTATCTAATCCTTCCATGTTTCAGCTGCTCATTTAGATCATGATTATTCAAAATTTTCTGTGCATGTGAGGTTTAGGTGTGGATGTAGTTTTGTAGTTTGCTCTAGTTATTGGTTTAACTATATCAATGCTCTTTAAACAAGTTGGGCCCCTCACCCACTCTCATCTTGTAATGGATCCGGAACATGATTGGACTCATCTGTCAGCCCACTTAAGCCTAGCTCTTAGCTTACCCCATCAAGAATGAATATATACATAAAGATTTAAAGATAGCTCCTATTGATATTAAACTTACGAAGAATAGGCTGCGATAGTTTGATCATATACATCATCATACAAATTAAGCATTAGGTAAAAGGTATAATATAATTAGAGTAGACGAGAGTATAAGATATCGAAGATGACTTAAGATGAGGTGATTGGATGTAATTAGAAAAGATTGGTTTTACTACATGTTATTTCTAATTTGACGTTAGATAGATTAAAATGGAAAGACAAGATTCATATTGCCAACCCTAATTAGTTGGGATAAAATTTTGATAATAATGATGATTACTAATAATAATTTAAAAATCAAAGCAAAGTTCTATAGCACATCATATAGCACCATATTCTAACTAGAGTAATGCTCCTTGAGATGCCCCCCTCCTGCTGCAATGGGGACATTACAATGAGTAAAAAAAGTATTTTTAAAAAAAAAATTAGGTCAACCCCCACGTGCCTTATGTGACCATACAACATGATCTCTGATCCAATGACCCAAAAGATTTTTAAAAATAAAGGATGTTTATTGGACTAGACTCGCTAAGGGCAACTTTTACTGTTCACTAAGGTTTGGTTTTTTATTTTTAGAATTTTTTAGATCGTCGGATCAGAGATCGGAATATATAACTGTGTAGGCCAAGTAGGGCTGACCCAAAAAAAATCAAAAAAAAAAAAAAAATCTATTACAATGCCCTCCATTACAGCAAGAAAAAGTATTGCAACAAGTATTATTCTTCTAACAAAAGATAGCCTACATCCGTGATCCATTTTGACCGAGCCTGTAATAAATTGCGGACGGTAAAACGGAGGTCACATGTAATGCAGAACTGTATTTAGCATTTACAATTCACAAGCGCCTAAGGGAGAACCTCCTCGTGGTGAAAATGCCGAGGGCAGACAATTCGCTTCCCCTATGGGAAGACGCCTGCTCTAAAGGGCTTCCTGGTGGTGAAAAGTGATCAGAATTCTCCAGTCTAATTCAAAGAGATATGTGCTTGTGTGTTTGTGTACAGTAAAAAAAACCCTCCACTAGCCCCTTACATAAGGACTTATCAAATGTGGAGAAACAAAACCCCATTTTTCATGCGACCAACCATGTGTAATTGTGAACCAGACTTCGCATCCACCATCTGTTTTCACAGACTGTGCATCAAAACTTCGCCACTGACATTACAGTTCCTTTTTCCCCTCTTTTCGGGAAGGGGGTGCAAACAGATCCTCATACCGGTAAACCAACCTGAAATTGCCTGCAAAAAATTCCCTAGTCTTGATATCAATGTGCACCTAACCATACTTACATGTTCAGCAATCTTCAAAAACCTGAAAAAGGATTTATGAGAAATCTCAACCACCAAGTCGGATCCTGTACGAGCGCATGCTTGCAGAGAGATAACCTTAACTGACAAAAAAACCAAGCACTCACCTGGACCCTGTGTCACTTGCGGTAAAGTATGTCGTAGTGGCCAGGCCGGTAGAGCAAGATCACAAAAGGATCTACTGGGTTGTCCTGGCCCTCCTGGGACATACATGATGGGATGAAGTCGTGAACATGCACATCCACAACACCGTTGCTGCAGGAGCGATCAAGGTACTCAACACGCATAGGAACACCTAACGCGGCCGTTAGGGCAGTTATGTGGATGTGGTCGCTTTCTTCTCCCATCACCTCAACTGAGGTCTTGCAGAACTGTATTTGAGAAGGAAAAAAATAACTTGTAAGATTTATGAAAATAAGAGCTTCAATATTTAAGAGCCAGTATACATCCAACAGATCCCGTTCATCCTGTTATGGAGGTAATTGTGATAGTGATACTAATAAATACAGATTTTAATTTAAAGATGGTCTTTGCATGAGGCACAGGGCATTATTCTTTCATGAATAATAACAATATCTACCTTAAAAGATCATAAGATTGTCTATATCCAAAGGCAGAATTAAAATGATGAAATGGACAAAAAAAAAGCAGACAATGTAAAAGATGGGAGATAGAAGCAAAATGGGAACATTACAGGATGCATATCAATGAAAGATGGACCAGAAAAAACATAACCTCGGGCACTTTTTTAATATCATCTGTAATGAAGGACCAGAAAAAATCTGAGCGCTTGAGTATCTCAGAACTTGTGATGTATCTGAAGAACTTCACAACTGACAAACAACAATATTAGCTCGATAATAAAGGCATAAACAAGGACCAAAAGAGGAATGTCTAGAATCTTTCACCAGAATCTGATTCTCGGCTCCATTGCAGCAGATCCTCAGCACTGAAATAGGACAACATATTTATTTTACTGGAAAATAATTCATCTAATCTGTGATATTATACAAAATGGACTATGCTGACTTGATAACTAACGGACAACTAATTTTCTTCTGATGTGAAGAGGAGAACGGAAAATGCTACGAGCTTCTACCTAATAGATCTTTCTTCCCCTTGGATCATGGAATCCAATAGCTGCACGAATGACTGAAAAACAAAATTTGCTCATGAGGATGATACTGACTGATGCAAGATGTTAGATGATTCAACAAAGGAATAACTAATGCAAAAGATGGATCTGATTAAGCCTTCTAGAACGATACCATAATAACATGAAATGATAATGTACTGAAGAAAGGCTATGACTATGAATCTCAAGACTAGGCTCTTGCAATTAGATTTCCAATCTTCCCACATATCATATGCGCAAGCCACACCTCAAATGTCTTTCCAAAAATAGATTAAAAATAAAATCCAAAAGTGAAAGATAGGCTATGTAAACCAACAGCTGGCTTGGAGAACCGTTGAACAACATAATACAATCATGGTCTTTAACGTCAAACTAATCTTCACCAGCAGTGTTAAACTATAAAATCATGGTCCTCAAGTCAAACTAATCTCCACAGTAGTGTTAAACTATACAATCATGGTCTTTAATGTCAAACTAATCTTCACCAATAGTGTTAAATTAAGGTTCTGTATCAATTTACAAGCCCAATATGAGACAAAAATCCATCTTAACTTCTAATTTCCCAGGCAACTGGCCTCAACATTTTGGCCTTCAGGAGAAGGAAACAAGTTCCAAGTTCACACGGGGGCTACAAGTTAACCATTCACAATTAGTAATGGTGTACAAACCCATAAGAAGCCAAACAGAGCTGAATGATTCTAAGGCAATGCTCAATGGAAATGTATTCTCTCGCTTTAAGCTCATTAAATTTCCATACAAAAGAAATATGAGAGTATGTGGGATAGTAAGAGCACTTGTATGTACTGAAAGCACAATGAGAAAAAAGGCACATGAGAAGTGATTGTATAAGAGGACTGAAGGCATCTAAACTGCCATGTTTTTCTCTCTTTTTTTCCTTTTTTTATTTTTATTTTTATTTTTTTGAGGGGGGGGGGGGGAGTGACACACATTGTTTCCCGGTTGTGTCCAATCAGAGGTTGGAGGCCACTATTAATGGGCTTGCCAAGGAAATGTCGTGGGAGTGGGAGCCTCCCGCAATGAGAAAGAGGAGGTTTAATGTTCTCATCTTACAGCTGAGAAGATTGAATGGAGAGGCTTAACTTGTGCAAACAAGGCTCCAAACTTAAGCTTATCATCTGAACATTGGCAGTTACCCGTTTATCAGTATGTGGGTTAGAACACAGAAGAACTCTTGGTCAAATTTTGCTCAGATTATATCAAAACAGTGGATGAAGTTGAATAATGAAGAGAGATGTGTCTGTGTCTGCGTGTGTGTCGTGGAGCAGGGTGGGGGTAGTGGGGGGACACACATGCAAAACAGCAATGACAAGATGAAGAAAGTCCAAGGGGAATTAAAGTACTTGCACATTAAACATATATGAACTTTTCCAAAATAAAATTCCAACTGCAGAATGACGTAGCTGCAAATCAAAATACGATTTGGCAATATTACAGGAAGGGATATGTATGCAAAAAATAGCTAAGCAATCCTTATTTGTAGCACGTATAAAGTAGTATCACAGAATATCTATCATGCAATGTGTAAAATGTCTTCAAAGTTCAACATGGAAAATGACTAATGTGTTCCGATTGTTATACCAAATGAAGGAGCACTGACTTGTGTTTAAGTTGTTAGCACAAAAAAAATTGTTGCAGGAGGATAACAAGGATCATCCAAGAACGGAAAATATTACTTGCATGAATATGTATAGCCTGTCCTGTAAGGAATGTTGAAAACTCTGCAAAGATGTGAATATACAACTTAGGGGTGCCAAACCAATTGAGTCTGCATCTCGTCTGAGCATTGCTCATCATAAGACTGATATTGTAAATTTAGACCAAGACACAAAATAAACAACTTATCAGAACTATAAGCATACCAATTTTCAGATTTATTTTTAGGCTGGATATGGGTATCAGCATTATGCCCAAACTATGAACTAATTTGTGTAGGATCCTAATTATATATCTAGTTTAACAGATTTTTTTTGACCCCCCAACGGTCTGGGCATGAAAGCAAATAAAAAAAAGAGGGTGAGAGAGAATAAGCAATACCCCCCACCGGTGGGGGGTAGAGAGAGAGAGAGAGAGAGAGAGAAGGGGACCCCCCATCGGTGGAGGGTTTCCAAACAAAGAAAAAAAAAGAAGAGAGAAGGAGAAGAAAAGGAAGGAGGGAAGAAGGGGGAGCCAATGGTGGCACCCCCCCATAGGTTGGGCCAACCAGTGGGGGGTCCCACCGGTCATCCCAACCGGTGGGGAGTGCCACCGGCCCCTCCCATCTCTCTCTTTCTCACATCTCTCTCTCTCTCTCACACACCACTATAAATTTCCCCAAGAGGGCTGTTGCAGGAGGGTCAGAAGGAGCAGCTTTTGGAGAGGTCTTTTGGCGAAGTTCTTGGAGTTCTTGGAGAATCAAAGAAGCCCCTTCACGCTGCCCAAACATGCTGCAGAATAATGCTTGAGATTCCACTATTTTGTTGTAATCTATCATTCCAAGAGATAAAAAAATAAATATTGGTTGAATGACCAAAAGTTTTGCAATATTGGTTCATTCATATTGGTTGAATGACCAAAAATTTTGTAATATTGGCGGTTCATTCATATCGTTTGAATGACCAATTTCGTTTAAAACGAGCGGTTGATTCATATTAGTTGAATGACCGAACTTTATTTCCAATAAATGTAGTCAATTCATATTGTTTAGATGGCCAAGTCTCTTTAAAATGAATGGTTTGCTTCATACTTGTCGTCCATTCATATTGTTTGGACGGCCAAGTTTCTTTAAAATGAATGGTTTGGTTCATGCTATTTGGTCCATTCATATTGTTTATGGCCAAGTCCTTTTAAAATGAATGGTTTGCTTCATGTTATGTGGTCCATTCATATGGTTTGAATGGCCAAATACTTGGTTCATTTGTATTGTTCAAATGGCCAATATTGGTTTATTCCTATCACATGAACGGCGCTATTGTGCCCATTAATCAAATCACCATGTTGCGCTGCACAAATGAACGAAATTGGATTGTTTTAACTTACAATGCATGAGATTTATATATGTTAAATTTAACTAAACACTCAAGTTTGAAGGGTGCTAAAGGACTCCTTTAGGGTTTCATAAAGGATATCTAAAGGATGAAAAGTGTTGTCATGTCCTTCAGAGAAATCACACATCTTTTCAATATCCTCTAAGGTTATTTGACCTAACCTTTAAAGAGCCCTTATGAACCTTAAGAAAAAAAATTGATTGGCAAGGGATAAACCCCTAAGTATCCTTTAAGGGTCTCAAAGGACATTTCTTTCTAAGGATCCTCCACGATTACACTCTTTCAAAGGACCTTAAGAGGAATGTTACATCCATGGTGATCCTCTAAGCAGTAAGCATACTTTTAAGGGTTGTGTCCTTTAAGAACACCCCGGAGGATCAAAAGAAATTCAATAAGCATGTCATCCCATATCCTTTAAAGAAGAGAGTGACTCACAGTAAAATCTCTTGTGATGTTTAGTTTCGCGTTGCATCAGTGTGCAATTATTAATGGGCATTACCATGTGGTTAATCAAGGGTCGTCGATCATTGGTTTGGTATAATTAACATTGATTACAGTCAATAGGAAGAGGTCAAATACACGAATCCATGTTTTATCCAAATTTCTAGATTTTCTAAAGACTAATCTCAAGTTCTCAAAAATCTAAAACAAAAGGTTTTAAAATAAAACATCCCCACAATATCTATTTCTGTGTACCGGTTTTGAATCTTGGGAATCCTAAACATTTGGATCCTATTTTGGATCCAGTTTAAGGTGTTATATAGATTTGGATCCTATTTTGGCAGTTATGTAGACTCAGATTCTTCTTCAATTATTACTCGCTTGAGATCTTCAGATCCAGTGTTGGGCATTATTTGCACAAGATTTGTCACCCCCTTAAGACATGCATGTTTTGAAGAAAATCAAGGTTTTTCTTTATACCCTATGCATGCATGACATGTATAAAAGAAATACAACATGCTTGACATGTACAAGCCTAGGGTTTCATGTCCCATGTGTATGCATGACCCTGCAAGGAAAAAAATATATGAATGTACACATAGAACATACCTCTTTGACAGCCTCAGCAGAGCCTCCACAACAGCCACAACAACGACCAACAGCAACTACTGCAGCGAATAGGGAATGTGGTCCCCTGGGCCTTATGCCTAAGAAAAATAAAAAAAGGACGGAGAGAGAGGCAGCCGGGTAGAGAGAGGGAGCAAGAGAGAGAGGGAGAGAGAGAGAGAGAGAGGTGGCCGGACGAGAGAAGGAGCATAAAAGAGGGAGGAGAGGTGTGGCCAAGGGAGGTCTCCGCCCCCCTCCCCCAACGGTCCTCTTATGGACTCCCAACCAATGGTGGGGGGTTAAAAAAGGAAAATAGAAGAAGATAAAAGAAAAGAGAAGGAAAAAAAAAAAAAGGGGGAGGGGAGTGGTTCTTCCCCCCACCGGTGTGCCCCTCCCCCCCCCCCAAACCGACGGAGCCACCGATGGGGGGGACCCACCGGTGGGGTGGGGGGTTGCCACCAGTCCCCCTTCCTCCCTATCTCTCTCTCTCCTCTCTCATTGTAGGTGGCACTGATGGGGGTGCCACTGGTCTTAGTGTGAACCTAAAACCTGTTAAGTATCCTTTAAGGCCTCTAAAGGATTAGCGTAATTAACACTGACTGACATCAGTGGGGAGAGGTTAAATGCACAGATCTACACTTGATCCAAAGCCTTAGACTTTATGAGGACTAATTTCAATTTCTCAAAGTCTACGCTTTAAAGGATTAAAAAAAAATCATTTTCGAAAACATAAAAAACCATCTTTTTTTAAATCAATTCTTTCAAAAATGAAGTCTTACAATTTGGCACGCCCGGTGAAACTTCTCCTTCCCTTTATCTCTCCGTCCAATAAATCCCTTATCATGACATCAATAATGATGCCCTGTTTTGTACAGAAGCAAGGAATTTCGAAAAAAACATCAAATGACCGCCAAAGTCACTTATGGCCCACTGGTGATTGCCACCCATGTTCAGTGTAGGTATCTCACCACGCTAATAAGATTCGGCGATTTTCCAGTGGTTGTCGGATCCCCTTACTTCCTGGGGGTCGTTGTTGCACTAGAGCCTGCTCCGGAAGTCAAGAATATGTGGCATGCTTCCCGCGCCTAGAAGAATCATGCCAACCATAGACCCAACCGGGTCTATGTCGTAAACACCGTTCATGTTGCATCTACTTTTTATCCAATGGTAGGCAAAAGATAAAAACTCCGGCTGCAAGGCCGTCTAATACAGGAAAGACCATTTTAGTGAGTGACCTCAACATCTGCCTAGATGACGAGGAACCCATAACCCCCAAGATCTGCCATGTCTCACCGGTTCCTGTTCGCAACTGATTCGAGATACTCTCGAAGGTTTGCCAAGATAGGACAACCTTCAGAAGGAAGTCAATAACTCCAAGAGTTCCCAGTCAGTGGGCGCAGAAGATCCAATCACAAGCTTCAGGCAAACCGGAGAAAAGATACCAAAAAAGACAAGCATGCCTCACAAGGGGGCAATCCTATAGAAGACAGGAATCTCCACCTAAAAAAGATGTAGGTAACCAAAGAGGAAGCTCAAAGTATTTGTCGAGCTAGGGCCGCCCTGGCGAGCAGCAGCCTCATACAAGGAATTCTGGGTTAGGTCGGGTCGAGTCCCACGAACGGAACCTGCCGATCTCGATCCGATCCAATCCAATCCGGATCGGCCGAATCAGCCGATCCTGATGAAGGATGGCCGATCCAGATCGGCCCTATTTAAAAAATCTAAAAAAAATAGAAAAATCAGAATAAAATCAAGAAAAATAGGAAAAATATAAAAAAATACATATTATTCAATGAATGTCCAATAAAATGAATGCAAATCATGCACATCTATAAAAAATAAACATTAAAGACAAATAACTCGTTAATAATTATTCTTGTGCACTAAATAAAAAAGACATTATAAAGTATTTTACATGAAATTAATAAAAATTACCTTAGAAAGATCATATTTGTGATCCTTCATCATCTGGCTCATAAGTTTGAACTGGCAACCATAATCTGCTGACATATATGCTGAATACCCATAGCCAAATAAGGAACTAGCGAGGTCTTCAAATCTCCTTTGAATACCTAAAGGTGTGTTTGCTTGTTAGCTTGAGCTTTCTCTTGATTGTACTGAGGAACATAAATGTCATACTGAATAGGTAGAGGTCCAGAGTACTCCTAAGTAGTGTTGTTGATGTCTAAATACGACATTGTAGGGAGCTGAACAATGGGCAGAAAAGAAGATCTATATTCCCAACTAGGCCAATCATATCATACCTGTCTTTCTTGGCCTTCAAATCCCTCTTATTAGGGCTGTCAACGGTTCGGGTCTGGGTAGACCCATGCCCAAAGTGAATAGACCCGGACCCGGTTCAGACCCAATAAGGGTAATGGGTAAATGGGTAAATGGGTCGGGTCTTGGACCTGTTTCTTATTTATTTGATGTTGAAAGATAAATGGGCCTGGTATAGAATTTATTTATCTTAAATCTCTATGTGCCAGATAATTTGGTTTGATTTTAGGTCTAAATTCCAAGAAATTAGCTCACAAATTTTTGCAATGTATGACAATAGAAAGTTTAATGGGTAAACGGGTATACCCAGACCCATAACTAACGGGTCCAAACGGGTCTGTTAACGGGCCTGGGCCCATTTTGACAGCCCTACCTCTTATTGTCCTTATGTTTGGCATTGAGTTCTTTCAAAATGACTCGGAGGTGCGGAGTAATCTTTAAATCTTGAATAACTGCTCTCAAGTCCAAAACCTCTTGACAATCCAGCAACAACAGTAACACCATCACCATCTCCATCATCATCATCATCATTATCAGTGGAGTCATCACTTCCCACTTGGCATGTTTTCTTCAGCCGCCTTCTTTTACGCCTATAGATTTGTCTCTCTACCTTGTACATGCTAGCTAAGTGAGGTGGTAAAGCTAGAGTATCCTCAAGTGTCTCTCTATCTATTAAATTCTAGTTGTATCTCCTCTGTGTTCTTCTTTCGATGGGTCCACTCGTCATTTAGACTTTCCTTTTGATTGTTTTTTCTTGTTCCTGCTAGATGACTGCAATAAAGGTCTCATTGGCTCTTTGTCCTTTCTTCTATGTGGATCCACCTGAGTAGCTGATCTCCTAAATGATGGTTGAAAGGCAGAAACTCTAGCAGTGTCTGGTAGTGTGGCTGACTTTTGACGCCCCTAAAGAACATATGCACCTCTTTTGTTTATTATCTAAAATTCAGGATCTCGAGTAACTACTCCATCTAATTCACTTCCTGCCCAACTCCTATTATGAGAATCAAACTTAGGATGAGCATCTCTAGCTGCTATGCTCTCCACCCAAGAATGCAATAGGTGTTCTTCATCTAGTAGTTCACCGACATCAATCTGATGTAGAGACTTATCAACTAGTTTGTCAGCAAACTCCATAAATCTCTGTCGTTCAAGTCTTTGTCTTTCCTGAATCCACCTGATCTTTAGGCGCATGTTGTAGTGATAGTACACCAAATTCTCCAACCTAGAAACAACTAATCTATTACAAACATTCGTGTGAATGAGACTGAATGTACTCCAATTTCTTTCACACTAGCTAGAAGAAGTAGTTTACTGGGTACGTTTACTACAACAAATGCCAAAGGGTTTGTAGCAGCTTGTCTATACTTAATCTGGATCCACCATTCAGCTGTTGCAAAAAAAAAAAAAAAAAAAAAAGAAGAAGATAAGATTAATAATTAATGATAGTAATTCATTAAATTGAGTGTTTGGCTATTTATTATGTAATTCACATGAAGTTGTCCTCGTTACTATAGTCCTGAAGTCCTCATCTCTATAAATGTCAATTTTCAATTTAAATATGTCCATCTACAAAATAAATATAAATGACATAAGTTAATGATAGAAGACTAGATTTTCATAAACTCCTACTTTATGTGACATTTGCTAAGACATATATCCTTTCTTTCGTATTCCTTGATATTCTAATAATGACATTAGTTGTGCCTCGAAGGACATCTCCATCATTGTGCATACTCTCATTATACTGATATCTTGGGTTAAAAAAAATATCATGTATTTAAATTAAGATTCATTAGTTATTAAAATAAATGTCATTAACATTTATCAAATAAAATCAAGTAGAAAAGAAATAGAATAGAAATCATGATGGAAAATTGACTCCCATCTGTCATCGATGGTCCTCCACCATTTTCCAAAAGATGTAGCATTGCATGCCCTCAAATGCTCCTGTACTCTATCCATTGCCTCACATAGATATCCTATATCATTTTTGTCACCTCCATCAACTAACCTCAAAACATGTACGAGAGGGTCAACCACTTTTAGGTAGCGAGAAACTTTATCCCAAAAATATTTTTTCCCAACCAGCATTTGTACTTCCATGGCAACATCCCTAGCATCGGCCCTCAGTGTCCCTATATGTACCAAAAAATCATCAGAGTGGACTAACTGGGCCAACTGATGCTTGTACTTCATCATGTTCTCTAAAGAGATGAAGTTGGATGTAAATCTGTATGCTCTATCATCATATATAGGATTTTGTTGTGGCTACAAATAAATCTGGTGATCATCTGAGCTTACTCTACTACCTCAGCAACAAAAGGCTCTTTGCCTATATCCTCCATCATCAAGTCAATGGAATGTACTACATAAGGAACCCAGTACAAATGCTTCATCTTCTATATCAATAATCTACCAGTTGCTTTGTACCTTGTTTTATTGTCAGTGACCACCTGCACAACATTATCTTCACTAATTTCCTCTACCACCTCATCCATTAGTATGTACAAATAATCAACATTTTTTATTTTGTTAGAAGCATCCACAGACTTCGAAAAACTTGTGACGACCCAATCCTCATTAGCCATATCCCCACCTACCTCATATTGGACCTCCTCAATGACTAGTGGGGACTCTTCGGACTTAATGCCATCTAAGGTCAAGGTACGGGTAGGACAGTAAGATGTAATGGCCATACCCGTCGCAGCAGAAGCATTGAGTATGCGGACCAGTAATGGAGGACTCTCCAGTCATAGGAGCCTTTCCTTTATCCTCCCGTCGGAGTGGTGGATCTATTGCCTGGGAGCAAGCGGGAAGGGTAGGAAGTGGTAACGACTGCTCCCAGACAAGAAAACAAGGTTTATGTGTAGAAACCTCCTGACGGGTTGCATCTTGGGGTCTAACCATAGGTCCTCTCTATGGGTTGGCAGGTGTACCTTGAGGGTCAGAAGGGCGCTGAAAAGAAGGCCTCGGGCACTAGAAGGACTCACCCTCAATCTCTAATTGCTCGGCCTTTAGTGTCTCCTGATAAACATACTCTAACGTAGACACATCCCTCTTGAACAACCCACACTCGTAAGTTGGACGTAAACCCTTTAGAAAGTGTGAAACGGTGATCGCACTCTCCTCACGAACACCATATCTCAAAAGATAAGTATCAAATTCAGTGATGTACTAAGCCATGGTACGGTTCCTTTGGGTGAGGTTCTACTACTTATTAATAAGATGATAACGGTATGTGGCAGGAAGGTACTTCTAACGGAGTTTCACCTTCATCTCATCCCATGACTCTACAGGCTCCTGATATCGTTGCCTAAGAAGGGTTCCACATTAGACCAGAAGGTCTTAACTTGGCCCAACAATTTCATTTTGGCAAATCGGACCCGTCGACCATCATACATCTCGTACTAGTCAAAGTAATGATCTATACCAGCCTCCCAACCCATATAAATCTGAGGATCTAGGGATCTATCAAAGGTAGGCGCATCCACCTTCACATTTTTAATGGCCTAATAATCTAAATACTCATGATCACGATAGGGTCTTCGCTCGTACTCATAGTCTTGGGTACGCCTATAATCAAAGCAGAGACCTCCCCGTACAGGCGAAACTCTTTGAAATCCATCATCAACCACCTCAAATAGATCGTCCACACAATCTAGTTGGCAACCCCTCATATCATTATATCGAGCGGCACGAACAGTTGGGGGAGGCGAGAGTGGATAATGCTCAACAACCCTCATGGGTCCTAGATTTTGGGCTCTCATAGGATCCTAAGGTCTTTAAGGGACTCTCTCTAAGGTTATGACTCGGTCAACTATACCCTGAATCAAATGATCAGTTTGAGTCATCCTATCTTAAATTGTCTTGAGCGATCCCTCTATCTGATCAAAGCGTTGGTTAAACTGACATACAATATCGCTGAGCTCACGTATCATGTCTGACAAGTTAAAACCAGTATGGACTTGTAGGGATGATATTTTATCCAAATATAAAAATGAATTTTTTTATGTGTTTTGATGTGGATGTGGATATTTTGTTTGATTCGCTACTCGTAAATAATTAGTTGGATTCCGAATCAAGCATGTGGATTTGAATTTAGACCCCTCTCCATCGACCTCGATCAATGTTAATTACACCAGTGAAATCACTGGAAACCTTTGATTAACCCCTTTATGCGTAATACTGATAATTGCCATAAAATTCATACGAAAAAATAAGAGACCACACAATGTGCAACAATGGAAATAATAAATAATGATATTTTGATTAATCAAAGATGTTACAAATTACAATGAGGCCCCACTGAGCAAGGGCATTACAACAAAACAAAAACTTATATTTGTAACAACCTAATAATTACATCAGGAACTATAAATATTGATCTGAATTTTGATCAATTATAACAAATTACGCTCCAAAATCGTAATTATTATGATCGAAAGATCATTCTGATATTAACAAATACAATCAGAGTGATTGATTTGATTCCACAAGATTAACGATCTTAACTAGCATAGTCAAATCGTTAGATTTAAGAAGATGGACTAAATTGATAAAATCGGACTGCCAGATTATAAAGACAGTCAAGATCTATATGATCAAATCGTCAAATTATGAAATCAGGCCAAGATCATAAGGATCATATTATTAGATCTAATGTCTGGTCAATATTGGAAAGATCCAGCCATTAGATCTGAAATATGGATGATCCAGTCATCAGATTAAACAATTAGGTCACGATCATGAAGATCAAACTATTGAATTATGAACTCGGGTCAAGATCGTGAAGACATGACCATCAAATATGTGATCGGGTCACAATCATGGAGATCAGACCGTTAGATTTGAGGTTCAGTCGATATCGGAACGATCCGACCGTGGGATTATAAGATAAGATCGAAATCATGAAGATCTGATCAATAAATCTAGAATTTAGTCGATATTAGGCTGATATGACCACTGGATTATGAGATCAGGTCGAGATTGTAAAGATCCGACCGTTAGATCTGAAATTCGGTCGATATCAGTATGATCCGACCGTTAAATATAAGATCAGCTCGAGATCGTGAAGAATCGATTGTTAGATCTAGGATTCGGTCGATATCGGGATGATCCGACCGCTAGGGTATGAGATCCAGTCGAGATCATGAAGAACCAACCGTCAGATCTGGAATTCGGTTGATTATCCAGATAATCCGATCGTTAAATATGTGATCTGGTCAAGATTATGAAGATCCGACCGTTAGATCAAAAATTCGGTTGATATCGAGATGATCTGACCGCTAAAATATGGGATCAGGTCGAGATTGTGGAGATCCGACCATTGAATCTGGAATTTGGTCGATATCGGGATGATCTGACCGCTGGATTATGAGATCGAGTCGAGATCATGAAGATCCAACCGTTAGATCCGAAATTCGGTTGATATCGGGATGATCCGACCACTAAGTTATGGGATCAGGTCGAAATCGTGAAGATCCGACCGTTAGATCTAAGATTTGGGCGATATCAAGATGATCCGACCGTTGGATTATGAGATCAGGTCAAGATCGTGAAGATCCGACTGTTAGATCTAGGATTCGGTCGATATCAGAATGATCTGACCGTTGGGTTATGAGATCAGGTCAAGATCGTGAAGATCCGACCGTTAGATCTATAATTCGGTCAATATCGGGATGATCCGACCGTTAAAAATGTGATTTGGTCAAGATCATGAAGATTCGACTATTAGATCTTGGATTCGATCGATATCATGATGAACCGACTGTTTAGGTCGAGATCGTGAAGGTCCGACCGTTAGATCTGAAATTTAGTTGATATCGGGATGATCCGATCGTTGGATATGAGATCAGGTCGAGATTGTGAAGATCTGACCGTTAGATCTGAAATTCGGTCGATTATCAGGATGATTCGACCGTTAAATATGTGATCTAGTCAAGATTACGAAGATCCGACCGTTATATCTAAAATTCAGTCGATATCGAGATGATCTGACCACTAAGATATAGGATTAGATCAAGATCGTGAAGATCCGACCGTTGGATCTAAAATTTGGTCGATATCGGGATGATCCGACTGCTAGATTATGAGATCGGGTCGAGATCATGAAGATCCGACCGTTGGATTTGGATTCGATCGATATCATGATAATCCGACCGTTAAATATGAGATCAGGTCGAGATCGTAAAGATTCGACCATTAGATCTGAAATTCGATCGATATCGGGATGATCTGACCGCTGGATATGAGATCAAGTCGATATCGTGAAGATCGGACCATTCGATTATAAGATCGAGTCATGATCATGGAGATCAGACCGTCAGATCTAAATTTGGTCGATGTCAAAACGATTAGATTGTTGGATTTGAAATTAGATCAAAGACATAATATGATCGTCTGACCGATGTAGTTAGATTCGGGCTATATTAGACCCTACCATGATCGACTTAGTTAAGTCATTTGATCAATGGGTCAGGTTGTGAGTGGACTTAATCAATGTGACTAAGTCATTTAACCAGTGAATTTGATGTCTTATGAATATAGTTAACCATATACAATTAACACATAAGACATATGATTTAATGACATATAACTTAATAACATGTATTAATTACATGTTAATAAATTTTATGTCACCTTAATATAAATGTGACATATGACTTAGTAACATGTGTCACATGTTTATGTCACATAAAGAAGCTACATGTTAATGGACTTTGTCACATTAACATAATTGACTTATTGGATTAAATTACACCCTCTTAGATTTAATTCTCTAGGTGTAATTAATCATATATGATCATCACATATAATGTGGCATATATGATCATATAATGTTTATATTATGTCATGTCATATTTACATGTTATAACAAATATATAATATAACATAACATATTGAAACATTGGGCTAAGTTAAGACTTAAACCCAAATCAAAAAGGAAAGAGAGGGGGCCGAAGCCTACCACTCTCAAAGCCAAGAGTCCTTACCACAAAACTCTTAAACTTGTCACACCTTTGCATTCTTTCCAAATGAGCCCCCTAGGGGGTATTTATAGTCTCGTAGGAGACAGTTAAGGAGCCAAGGAGGCTACCCTCACCGGGTGGCGGTTACTAAAAAAATCCCGCTTCCAAAAATTTAAAAGGAAAAGGAGTTACGGGAGGAGGGGGGGCGCATGCTTCACCCTCACCGGGTGGAGGTGCAGTGTTCTACTTAGAGTAGGATTCTTTTCCCCTCTCTTTTTTACTAATTCCTTCCTTTTTTTATATACCTTTTTACTGGAGCTTATCTCTCTTTTTTTTTTTTTTACTTGGACAGTTACAAGAGAGAGAGAAGTGTGCACATGGCACACTACCCTCACCGGGTGGGCTGCATCCACTCGGTGAGGGTGGAGAGTCCATGCGTGGGTGGACTTTTCTCCTCTCTTTTTACTGTTCACTTCTTCTTTTTTTACTGTCCTACTGTTCTTGGACAATTGGCCAAGAGGAAGAGAGGTGCATATGCACCTGCATACCCTCACCGGGTGGATTCTCCACCCAGTGAGGGTCAAGAGCCCCCACAAGCGTGGACTCTTGCCCTCCCAATCATCTCTATCTTCTCCCTTGTTTTCTTACCGTTATGACTTCCTTTTTCTTTTTCTTTTGTTTTACTCTCCCGGGACAGATTCAAAAGAAGGGAGAAGGGCACATGCCCTACTACCCTCACCGGGTGGTAGTTTCCCACCCGGTGAGGGTCGGAGTCCACCCATGGGTGGACTCTTTCTCCCCATGTCTATCCTTTTCTTTTTTCTTTTTTCTTTTTATAAACAGCCAGAGCAGACCGGCCCCCCTCCCTTTTTTTTTGTGCATTGGGTTTCCTTTGCTGCAGTGCTGCTGTTCTTGTTGTGCGTTGCTGCTCTGGCTCCAGGTTTTACTCCTGCTGCTGCCGTGGCCTCTTGTTTCTGCTCTTGCTGCTGTTGTGGCCTCTTGTTGCTGCTGGTGCCTGCCCTTGCCTTAGTTTGCTGCAGTTCTTGCTCCCTTCTAAAGAGAGATAAAGGAGGACCAGGTACAAACATCTGCTTCAATGTCATGTTCTTCCTCTGTTTTTTTTTTTTTTTTAGCAACAAAACCAGTTTTCTTTTACAACTTCGTATCTTCTTGATTCCTATAGAGATAATATAGGCAAGATTCTTCAGGTATGCCTTAATCTAAATCACCACACAGTCATAAAGCAATCAGCCATGGATTCTTTATTCTATATGCATATGCTTCTGCATCTTACTCGGAAGATATGATCAATTTAATCATATGTATGCCTTTTATACCATGATAAAGTCCATCATGATATCTCCAACACACCTCGCTATGTATTTTATGTTAGGGTTTATTGTATGTCAATTAATTAGTGTTTGCTTTTGATGGACAAGCTACAATATTTGTTACCCTAGTAGAAGAATTACTTTAGGATGCAACAGGACTCTAGCTCTAGTTTGAGAACTTGCAGGGTAATCTACCAGGGACATAGACATGGCTATAGATGGATGGTAATCAGTACCACTATGTAAAAAACTAGACCCTATTTAAGACTATTAATTGACTTCCTAGACAAGAAGAACCTGGCTTTGACACCAAAAAGATGATGCAGGATGGCTAATGGAACTAAGAACTCACTAATGGTAGTCGAGATCAGCAGCAAGCAATACAATAGTAAGTAGAAGTAGTCTAATCGCACAATTATTGAGTTGAATAATTACGCTAAATAATAGAAGTTAGATGAGTAACCATCCCTTTCACGATGAGAAAACATGGGACGATTGGCAGTTGAGGAACTACCGTAAGTTTAGGAAATTAGAACCACCTCAAAGTCCTGAGGGAACTCGGAATAGGTGTAATCTGCTCACAAGCCAGCAGTGATGATGTATCACTGGCTAGGTATCCTACCTTACAAGTCGGCGACAGATGAAAGTAAATACTAGACAAGTCAAACTGTAGTGGAAGGGATTAGCACGTACCTCTACGCTGGTGCGTGGGAGAAGACCACCTGGTGCATTGTGTACGTCGTTGAGAAGATGCCTCGGGAAGCATGCCACAAGATCAGAGGCGACTAGATGCTGGCACACAAATCGAGGCGGCTGACGTAGGCCTCAGGACATACGAACGTAAGACCTCGGTATGTGTACAATAGTGGCACACAAAATGAGGCACTATCGGAGATACACCACGCCGGATATGGGTTGGCCTCACGGAGACAAAACCGACGCCACAAACGGTACGCAAATCGGAGCATGGATGTACTCGGAACGAGGGTGGTGCACTAACGACTCTTATTGTACTGCCTGGCGCATAGCAACGGACCATATCAGAATCTGGTTCGGACTTGGCCGAACCTCATGCTCGAACTTGGGTTGCACCAGGTAGCAACTTGGGTTGAACTAGAACACCCAAATGTCTTGGACCCATTTAATACCACCTAGCTCGGACCATGTTACAAAGGGTCAGCAAAGAGACTTGGGCCTGGCTTGGATCCAAACTAGGTCAAACCCAGTTTGACCAGGCTTGAATGAAAAGGGGCACGGACCCTTCTTTCACTCCCACCCAACCCTAACCAAGAGAGAGAGAGAGAGAGGGGGGGGGGGGGGGGGGGGGGGGGGGGGGGGGAGAGGAAGAAGCGGTGGCGGCTGGTGGGAGGGGTAGTTGCAACGCCGGTGGAAGTCGCTGCCGGCGGCGACAGAAGCTAGCGACCATGGTAGTGGAAGCAACACAGGTAGAAGCCAGCAAAGGTGGCGACATCAGCAAGTGGTGCGACTGGCGGCAATGGGTGATGCAGCTGGCGGTAGCGGCACCAACAATAGTCGACGACAATGGCGCCGGCGCCGGCGGGTGACAGCGACGAAGGCGGCAAGCCGTCTGCTATTCTTCAATATCTTCCTCTTTTTTTTTTTAAATCCTTCTTTTTATGTTCTTCTTCTTCTTCTTCTAACCTGCTCGATGGAACTGAGAGATAGGAGAGGGGTTGGAGAGAATGACCTGCTAGCGTCGCACCAACAGGATGGGTCTTCCCCGGCGTTGCACCAGGGATAGGATTCCTCAGCGTCTCACCAAGGAAGAAGGGCTCCATTGCAGAGGCAAACACATGAACATTGGAATATTTTTCTTTAAAAATCATCCGTTAAATTTCTAAAATAAAATTTCAACAACATATAGACTCCCTCTTTGGAACTCTACCCAAACTCTAACAAGCAATCAGATCCTATATCCTATCCCTAAACTCATCTCTATCCACTATCCCTAATAATCAGTGTGAAAATCGCACCTAAAATCCTGAAAAATGGAAAATCACATACCAGGCCACAAATGGGCCATATAAAATCAAATAAAATGTCTCTCCACGCATCAAATGGACCATGCATCGTCTCCAAGCCAAAGAGATGCCGGAGCAGCTCTCCAACGACGGTAGCCATAATCCAAGTGAAACCGGACAGTGGCTCGGGCATCCTCACCAGTTAGCTAGATTTATTCGTCACATGGTGTCCAAATCACATTACTCACATCCCTATCTTTTAATGCTCTTTGCCAGCCCCCCCACACAGTAATGTCTATTTTAGAAGGAAGACATTATATATTGTCTATCAAGTGCCGTCTACTTTGATGCCGCTCACCCTGGTTTTACTAGTTGACATCAACGGCACACCAAGGTAGGTCAAAACAGCTGTACAATGACCTGCCATTGCCATAATCAAGGTTAAGAAACCCGGGATCGGGTCCCGGATCGGCCGGTCCAAAACCGATCGGGTCGGCCGATTCCGATCCGAGTCAGTCCGATCCCGGCCGATCCTGGCTGAGTCAGGCTCGGCTGGTTCGGATAGCAGAAAAAAATAGAAAAAAATATGAAAAAATGTGGAAAAAATATAAAACACAAGTCTAATGCATAATTGTGTTGAAATACATTGATTTGAAGTACATAAGATGTTGTTGGACAAAAAAACCTTGAATAAACTTATATATATGATTATGAACTTACATTTATTCCAAACGTACATTATACTAAATGAACATATGGCTAACATACTCAGCCCATGACATATAGCTCTGGTAGTATTGTTCATATTGCATCACATACCGGCTATAGTCATTCGTATTGGTATAAATGACTGAAAATTGTGGATATTCTAGACAACCCCCTGAATAGTCGGATGTATCAGAATGTTAAGAAGGGTAAACTACATATCCAATAGGCTGACTATACCCTTCGTATGGAGAATATGATGATGCATCTGATAGTTGCTCCAGATATTCCTGAGGAGCTTTACCTTTGTCCTTCCTCCTTGATCTGCTGAATGTTTGAATGGAAGATTCTTCACGTCCTCCTCTGCTACTATGATGTTCATATTGGGTAGCATATGTGTATTCTTCTTCTCCAGTGAATTGAATTGGTGGAGCTGGGGCTGGGGCACTAGTAGCATCTCCGCCATCCTCAGAACTGTCGGAGCTCGTCTTTGATGTCGAGTCATTTGAGGTTTGATATTGGACCTCATCACCTGGTTCTGGCGTTCCATCATCTTCCTCGATAGTCTCCAGATCAGCAATTTGAATTCCAGTACCACTCTTCCTTTTGCTTGGTGCTTGTTTTTTGCTCTTCTTCTGACGTTTTGGAGAAGGAGGTTGAAAATCAGTAAGTAATGGAACATTATCTAACTCACCTTCCGCCCATTCCCGATTATTTGGGTTGAATTCAGGCTCATTTGAGGTACTTGCATCAACCCATGCATTTAGTGGATGTTGCTCCTCGAACAGCTCATTCAAGTCTATGGGTTCTTCTGCATGTGTCGTCTATGTGGCTTGTCCGGAAATTCTCTCTTTCTCCTGCCTTTGAAGGTTCCTTATGAGCTCCAGATTTTTTAGCTTCAACCTCATGTTATAATGACAGAATACTAGCTTCTCTAGACGGCTCGACTTCAATCTATTCCTTTGCTTGGTGTGAATCAAGCCAAAGGTGCTCCAATTTCTCTCACAGCCTGATGAAGAGGTTGTTTGACTTAAGACCCGAATTGCAACATAGGCTAGATCTTCATACCCATATGTTTTTCCATGATCTAGCCACCAGTCAGCTGTAAATAGAAAATTGGCCATGTCAACAATGTGCAAGCTATAATTAAAATTTAAGTAGAACATCTAGTTAATAATTTTCAAACCTGGACTCAAAATTTTGGCAGCTCTTTGAGCAGTACTTGTCCCAAAATGGTATAACATCATTCTGTAATCATGCATTTGCTTGCATGCCAATATTGCTCTGTCCTCATCTGCAAGCATACGCTTAATAACAGACTTAGCCCCCATCAACACTTCCGAACAACTATCATAGCTATCCTTCTTTCCATCAGTTCTAAACATGTACTGAGGGTTGAAAAAATAACCTAAATAAATAAGTCGAAGTTAGTTATTACTTAAGAAAAATGTGTATACAAATAATACATATAGAAAGTTAGTAGCTTACCAGCTGCATGAAGATCGTGATGTAAAGTGTGTTCCCAACGTCTGTCTATTATGTCCCACCACTTCACAAATGTTGTTGGGTTGTTCAGTTGAATGAGCTCCTTAGCTCTGTCTATAGCTTCATATAAATATCCCATATCCGATCTTCTTTCTCCATCACAAGATCGCAAGACACGGACAAGCGGTTCTACAACATTTAACACCGCTTGCACCCCCCTAAAGAAGGGTCTAGACTGAATTAAATCAGCCACTTTCTTACCTTTCTCTCTGACCTTAGTTAGTACATGCCGCAATATGTGATTCTCCCAATCTTCCGATGCCACCATCCTAATCAAGTTGTTCTTTTGTTGACTTAAACTATCTAGAGAGATATATTGAGATGCAAACCTGGTGGCTCCCGGACGAAGCAACTCTCTTCCATGAGTATGTGTGCGCATGATATCCAGAATGTTGTTGTGGTTGTAGATGAATGTGGTGATAAATCGACCACTCTTGACCACTCCATCTACCATCGGATCAGAGCAAATGTCTTCCAACATCAAGTCAATACAATGAGCAGAACAGGGAACCCAGTATAAATGTTCTCTCTTCTGCATCAACATTTGTCCAGCTAACTTGAACGCCGCCGCTGCATTGTCCGTAACCACTTGGACAATCCTTTTTTCGCCCACTTCTTCCACCATTTGATCCATTAATTCACACAGGTACTGGGCATTCTTTATTTTTCCAGATGCATCAATAGACTTCCAAAATACGGTTCCAGCTTTGCAGTAAATTAAGAAGTTGATCATACTTCTTCTTGTTATCCCTATAAAGTTCCAAACGTGATAAGAAATCAGAAAGAGACCCATTCTGATTAAGAAAAAATGAAGATAAGATAAGAAACTGAATATAAGATTTATGTACATGTCCATCCATCGCACATTAAAGTGCATCCATACTCATCCCATATCCTTTCAAATGATTTAATGTATGTTCGGATGTCATCAACTTCCATATCCAAGTACTTGTTGTATATCTCATATGGAGAAGGTCCCTCAACCCCTTTGCCAACTTCTTGTATGGTCTCGATCATGGACTCATAATATGGCCCCTTGGCCGCATTAGCAGGGATACTGTTATAGAAAAACCACCTAGATGTAGCTCTCCCTAACTTCTCCTTACAAAGTTTTAAGTTCTTGAATGCAGCACTAATAGAAGGTTGTTTATCCCTCTTCTTGGTGAGCAAGGGATCTATTGGACCTACTCTAGGATCTCCAGCTCTAGTGAACTCCTGAGGCAGCTCCTCGCATACATTAGTGCTCATGCCGGCGCTAGTGCTCCCTTGTGCAGAAGGTGTGGAGCCACTTCCTTGTCCTCCATATCTTCCAGTGTGCCGAAATAAGTCCTCATCTGCAAAGGACCGCCGGCTTGCTTCCATTGCACGTCGCAATTCAGCTTTAAATGTAAAAGAAAAAAAATTAATCTACTATAACTATTTGTCTGAAAACGTTAAATGAAGAACATGAAAATAAGTTAAATAAGAAACTTACTTGTATCCCAATCATCAACATTTATAGGTTGATTACTTCCACCAAGCCGGACTCCAGCATCAGACCTTCGCGCTGTTTCAAACAATTCCTCTCGAATTTCCTGTCTTCTTCTGGCAGTACTTGCTTTGCTTGATTCCTTCTCCTTCATGTAAGTTCGAAATTGGATCTTAACCTCTGAAGGAACTCGAGCACATGCTGCAACTTCACCTTTTATTCCAGCAAGATGTTGTTTGAATCGGTAGACCCCGCCAGAGACAATCCGGTTGCAATATTTGCATTGTACCTTTCTTTGGCCCATGTCCACCGGTGTGCAATGACCCCAAGCAGGATCAGCACTAGGAGGATTCCCAGATGACCGCTCAGCAGCACCTTGAGATGTCATTCCTTAACAGCACAAGAAGATGAGAGATCGCGGAGCTTGTAGTAGACTAGAAGTGACCTCGTGGGAGAGATGGAGAGAGAATTCTATGATCGAGAGAGTGGGAGAGAGAGCAAGAATGTTAGGAGGCTCAAAGGGCAATTGTGGAGCCTTAGGAGGGCCTTGGGGGGGTTTAAATAGACCCCCAAGGCCCAAACTAGCCGTTGCTGGCCGTTTGGGAACGGCCAGCAACGGCTAGTTTGACCCCCAACGGCTAGTCAAACTAGCCGTTGGGGGCCGGGTCGGGCCGATCCGAGCCGACCCGGCCCGATCCAGTCCCGGATCGCCCGATCCGGCTCGGACCGGCCGATCCGAGGCCAAGACTCGGCCAGGTTACTCGGGATCGGCACGGTTGGCCCAAAACCGCTCCGACTCGGCCGATCCGTGCCGATCCGAGCCGAGTTTTTAAACCTTGGCCATAATCAAGACCTAGCATACATTGTCAATCCCTACTAGCTTGGAAAATGTTCCAATGGCTCAGCAAAGAACTTCCTCAAATTTTCTCAATTCACCATGTAGGACAGATGCTTATAATGAGAAGAAGAAAAGAAGGAAAATACATCTTAGAAAGGACAAGAAACCAACAGTAATAGTGCTTTTATCATAGGTACCGCAGCACTCTGGCAGTAGCCAAGCCTATTAGAATCTCAGGAGGGAGGAAGGGAAGTGGTTATTGAAAAGATAAAATATATGAATAGCCTTTATTTGCTCCTGCTCAAAATAAGACTACTGAATCACTATATCAGATTCTAATAGATGTAATAAGATAGAATGAACTAAGTTTTCTGTGTATCAATAACCTTTTAGACATGGTATGCAGGATCAGATGATTCGGATCCACAATCACCCACTCTGGATCCAAATTGGGCATATGACCAATCAGATTCTTGAGGGGGGTTGTTGTTCCCTATTTGGTTATTCTGCCCAGCTTGCAGGACCCAAAAAATTGGACCATAGGCTTCATTAGCGTGTGCTCCTTGAAGATATGATGTTTCTTGAAGACATACTTAATTTTTATTATTTTTATGAATATTTATAATTTTCAAAAATATTTTTTACATTATTAAGCTGACTACGATCTAGTCCCCATCTGATCCAGATCAAGCTCGGCCCTTACCAGTCCTAGCAGCCGATGTGATTCTACCTTGCTTTTAGGTGACAACTAAGAATGACAAACCTAAAAGGATTTAAGTTCCAACAATAAATTCTAGAATCTAGGTTAAAATAAAAAGACTGCAACCATCTAATTGGTTCATCAAAGCCAAAAATTACAAGCTCGATCAAAAGACAACCAAACAAAGTCAGTTAACTGGCATATATTAGACAAGCAAAAGAGGTGTGATTAAATCCTGGTGTCAATTAATATGATATACTGAATCTTCTGGTTTCCATTGAGCAGCATCAATCTTGAGATGCTAATAAAGTCGAACTCTTAACCTAGGGCAGGGGGTAGATAAAACTTGGTGATATCTCTTGAATCAGACATCATCTGCTGGGACTTCCTTGTGACTTCTTACTTGCCACTCAAATAAAATGCCTCCCAAAATATGCAACACCATCAGCAACCTAGCACCAACAGCAACAGTGGTGGCCTCAGAAAAGAGCTACAAGGACCTCAAGCCAAACAAGTGGCCTGCCTATAAACAGACTGATCACTTGAAGGGAGATTGTTTTTGGCCATAAATTGCAATCAGATACATGAGCTTTATTAAGGCCCATGACTTTTGGAGAACAAAGGAGAAGGAGTTACGGTAGAATATGATTTTCCTCTTTGCACACAATATATATAGCTGGCAAATGGAAGAATGAGAAGAGATGGCGCAGTTTGCTTCTCAAACTAGCAATTCAAAATGGAAAGCCATTGTGGGATTTTGGAGATTGCGTAGACATCATTTACTCATTTAGCAGCTAGTTGAGGATTGTGTGCATCAGACAAAACAGAACTGCCTGAATTTGGACTCAATGTCCAGTGTCATTATAGGAACCATGAATAGGTACTACAACAGTCCATACCATCTGTTTCAGCCCCCTAGTCATTTCCGCAGTTTTTGAACTGCTAGATCTCTTTGTATGTATAGATGTTGTCTCCTGATTCATATTTCTAACATTCATTTTCAAAGGATGCTATCTTTTCTGACCTTTTTTTAAAGAGGCCAAAAAGGCACCAAATACATGGACAAAAACAACATGCCAGAAAATCATACATGAAAGAGAATATCAAAACCACAGAAGAGTAAAAAGCAGGAAACTGATGGGTTACCTGAAAGAGTTCGTTATGGATGATGCCTTCTGTATATCCATGAACCATCAGGACGGACAAGCATGCAGTAATGTTCACTTGAATTCGATCAATTTCTGCCCTGTCTTGTGTCTCCAGAATATGCTCCTAGTAAGCAACACTTACATAAATTTCCATCAAAGGATAATATTTGGTTACAGACTCTTGCAATGGATACACCTTAACAACATATATACCAGATATGAAAACATGAAGCTTCTGAAGAAACAGTTCCCATCACCCCTTGTTCGTCTTATGGAAGTGTACTTTTCATCAAGCATCTGCATACGAGGGAAACTATTATAGCTGTATGATGTGCTAAGAACCTTTACACAGAATCATAGAACCGATAAAAAGCCTCTATTTCCCTGTCTTAAAGGCTACAAACCATTATCTTTTTCAGAAAGATAGGGTCACCCGATTGATACTCTACTGCTAAAGCAGATAGAGGTTCCTGCAACACCAAAAGGTTTTACATGACATCGAATGAGAAAATTAAAAAAGAAACATCATGAAATCAATAAAAACAGTTCATAGGTGTCAAAATAAGATGTTAAGATCAAAGATAAATGTTAAGGAAATCTATGGATGTTTGCAACCAGCAAATATATGCCAAATCTTTACCATATTCAAAGTCTTCAATTAGTTAGGAAGCAGTTACATTTCCATGAGAAACAGAATGGGAGCCCTTGGAAAGTACACAAGGGAAAAAACATATTTCATTGACAATGAATATTTTACCTCTTTCAGTCTCAAATGCAATTAAATTTAATATAGAATTCATCCAAAGTTAAATTTATAGAAGTCTCAGAGACTTGTATTCCTACCATTTAATCTTGTAATTGTCCTTCAAACTCATACTTGGGAGACTTGGAGGCAAGGTTTTGAAAATTTGCAACTGTATCAAGGACCAGCATGATAAGATCCTGACCCTGATCCCACTCAACAATCAAAGATAGATCAACTCATTCCAATAAAAGTGACCCTTTCCAACTGATCTAACTGATTTTCATTCATTAGGTAACACGGAAGCAGAAAAAAAAAAGAAGAAGCAACATGATCAACTTGGAATATTTCGTGTCATTGGACGTGACTGATGTCTTTGTCATTAATGTTCTCTGACAATTCATTCTACAAAACATCTTAGCATCTTCTTGAAGAAAAAGATCTGGAAAGGCCCCACATGTCAAGAAAATGGTTGGCAATTCCAAGCTGTTTATGTTGCTAAAAGGTTTTCTTGTTATCTTTGTTGACTAATGACAATAAAAATAGGCAATGTGGGCCTTGCTTTATGGAACATTTCCCTGTGTTGGGTTAACAAACTCTCAAAATGAGCAAATGCAAACAGGAAATAAATAAGGTAGGTCAGTGCAAATCAGCTTAACAAGCAAAATATGACTAACGCTGGATTATATTTTACATGTTATAATTTGATGAAGCTAATGCATACAACATAGGACCAGCAACACCCATCTTTATTTATCTGGCACTATTCCCTCACACCTAGCCCAGCTCTCAATACCTTGGCTTCATTTGCCTAGTACTACAAAGAACCATGAAGTGCCGATCACACACTTACCTTAAAAAATGGTACATGTTCTCTCTATCACTTTTTGACAGCATATATCAGTCCATCAATAATACAAGGATATATAAAAATGGAGCCAAAAAGAAAAGAACCCAGATTTTGTGATTCGTTGTGGTTCCAGAGTTCCAGTTGTGCGTGCAGAGCTAAATGTACTGTTTCTCAAATTGCCTTGTTAACTAGCTGTTAGTGCAGAGCTATATGCACTGTTTCTTGGACTACATTATTATTTAGCGTATTACTCCACAGAGAATGCTGAATACATCAGACTTCATAATGAACCTGTTATTTCTCTCTAAGATTACTCATGCTTCCACTTCAGATCTCCTTTTCTTTAGACAGAATGTGGCGGATCTGCCTCAATAATTACAGAGGGAAAACAACCTAGGCTGATAAGCACTCTAGAAGAAAACATACATATGTTAGATTTCAGACCAACTTGGAAAATAACAACACTACGCAGATAAGGATATTAAAACAAAAACATAATCCCTGTCTTCCCCAGCAAATTTAGTATTGCCAATACAGATGACGCTGATGAGCCATTCCGCTTTGCACCACCCAACACCAAATGATTCTTGGCGAATGGGCAAACAAGGCTGCTTTCTCTCCTTGAGGCACTCCGCTTTGCACCACCAAACACCAAATGATCCTTGGCGAATGGGAAAGCAAGGTTGCTCTCTCTTCTTGAGTTTTTTGAACATTCTAAGCACAAAAAGAAACTCGAATGGGGAAAAATCGACTTCGGAAGACAAACTCTGACCGGAATCATTCTAAAGCTTGCACGACGTGATAAGAATTGAAGAAGGTGGTGACGCCAACTGTGGACGCATCCACACCTCGAAAACTTACGCTTAGACTTCCCGATCCAGTTCTCCGGCTACTCATAACCTATCAAGAAGTTTCAACCGCCTCGCACCAACCATCACCAACCCACGCGAATCAATCCGTCACAAGAAACGCCGAACCAGAGCTTCCAAACCAGACCAACCATGGAAGGCAGCATTTCCCCGCCGAGCATGCGCGGCAAGCCAAGGGAACGAAGAACGGGCTAGGGAGAGCGCCGAGAGACTTGCCTTTTCACCGACGGGAGGCATCTTCTTGGCCTCTTCCTCCTTGATGGCGGCCTCCTGGCGACAGATGTCGTCGGCGCCGATGCCATTCCAGCCTTCGCCGAACGGAGGGGGGATCTCCGAGTCGGAGTCCCACTCGTCAGCCGAAAAGCTGAGGACGAAGTCGTCATCCCCCTCGCCTTCGTGTGAGGAAGCCCCCATCTGATCTCTCCCTCTCTCCCTCTGGTGCAGGGAGAGCAGGAAGATGGCGAGAAAGAGAAGGGGTAGGAAGCAGAAGAGCGGGAAAGGAATGCGAGCACTGTGCTCTCGTTGCCCACTCGCTTAACTGACACTGGAAAATGGGGCAGTTGTTCTGTTCAAGGTTGCAGGGGGTGGTCTTTTATAGGGCGGGCGAGGTAGGCGGTTGGATATGGGTGTGATGTTCCGCCGGACCTGGTTATAAGAGGAACGGCGGGATCTTCGTGATGAAACTATTGGATGAAGACGAAATGAGATGAGGAGACCGTGGAAGCCTGGGACGGTCCGCGGTGCGGTCTCAGTTTGCGCGGCATTCACGGTAAACCCATATTTCAAAAGTGGCTTACGTCCTAAAATTTCAAGCATTTTATAAGGTTATTTGGCAAATATTTTTTTGAAAATTTTAATAATTATATTATATGTTCTTGCAATTGATTTATTATTATAAGTTTTTTACATTCTTGAAAAAAAACTGAATATGTGTTCGCATCGTTAACACCATTCATTTTTAACTAAGAATATGACCTTGACATTTACTTATAAGGCAATTTGGCAAATATTTTCTTGAAATTTGTTATAATTATATTCTATGTTCTTGAAATTAATTTATTATTAAAAAATTACATTCCGAAGAAAACTGAATATGTGTTCGCATCGTTAACACCAATTCATTTTTAAATGAGAACATGACCTTGACATTTCCTTAAGGGCATAAATGTAAATTTTGACGATCCTATAATTACATGTAGAAAAAGATAAGTGCAAAACCTTAAGATGGATTAGTCATTTCTCTCTAAATAACGAACAATGATAATGGCACATGCATAAGTGCAATTTTTTAACTTAAGTCACTAAAATTTTATTGAATATGAAGACGATTCGAGTTCAACATCTATACTATCTAATTCTGATTTGATGACTCTAATAAATAGATAAATAAAAGTCAGATAAAATTAAATCACTATTCCCTTTACTTTAAGTTCCTTTAGCACATGTGATATCAGAAAGTTCGAAAATTACAAAAATCTCCTCTAATTTGGCACCACAGTTTTTCACACCCACCCACAACACATCTCCACTTAGCTTGTCAACCCATCGACATTTTTGATGTTTTTGTGGCACATTATAACTTTGTAACAAAAGTGACCCGTTGTCACTTTTATAAATGTTTGATCATATACTTATTTTAATCGAATAATTGAAAAGGTAGTGACGAAACTTTTATTCATAAAATAAAATTTACCCCCATTAAATATTATTTTATTCATACTCAACTATTAAATTAAAGTTTTATAATTGTCATTAATATAAAAATAATAAATAAACTATTATCTGATTATCTGATATTTTATTGGATACGGGGAATACTATTAAATAAAAGTTACTAAAAATTTACCATCTGCATTGGATTGGCCGTTCAGTACCGGATAGGCTTAGTCCGTTTTCTCCGTTTCGTTTGCATTCCCTCACAAGTCGAGAGCAGGAACTAGGAAATTAGAAATGTAAATGGCAACAGATGACCTGAATATTCCACCCATGGTTAGTTTATAGGTCAACTGATAGCTCTTAAATATATCGTGGATGAGATAATGAATACAGTTTTTTTAACCAGATAATATGATCCATAAAAAATTTAATTACATGACCAATTATTAGTTTTGTCAGAGAGGTAAAGAATAGTTTTTCTAAGCCGAGATATATACAATTACATATCTAATTGAATTTGACCCGTTCCCGTACCTATTTGAAACCAGTGAGAAACTTTCCATCTTGAGTAATACATGGGATGTAACTTAATTCGTTTTTTTTTTTTTAAATTCTCAGGGTCAGATCCATCATGTCTGACATATCGTACAATATAATCTATGATTATACGATCTAGAAAAAGATCTGAAAAAAATTAAAGAATTGTATTTCCTTTTCTTGGTTCAACTTATTAAAAATATTTTTTATTATTCATTAGATTTTTTTTTTGAATTGTTCTATCAACCAACCATTGAGTTGTACAGATATCTCAAATACGATGAATCTAACTTTTACAAATCTTAAAAAAATTAAATTTACCCATGCGGTGCAGTAGCAAGTATTACTTTTCCATCTTTTCACCCCTCTCACCTTCCACTTCACTTAAAAACGAAACTCCACATGCGCATCACACGCACGGACAGCGTTCGCTACTTCGCTCTTCCCTCCCGGCGCCCTCTCCCCTCTGCCATCGCTATTCCGAGGTTTCTTCTGCTTGCAGAACCTATTTACGCGTTTCATTGGTTTCTCGTTTTCGATCTGCGGTTAGGGTTAGTATCCCCGTCCGTCTGCGTCTCCCATCTCTTTCAGGTTTCCCCCCGCAACCTCCCACTTCCAATGTGGGTCTCCTGCCGATGAACTAGGGTTAGGGTTAGCGTTTATGTTGTGGACCTTTTGCCTTACCTCAAAACCTAGAGGTAGAAGGTCTTTTGCTCTTATAAGTCAGTCCAACTCTTTGAGAAATCCAAGGTGGCCTTACCTCAAAACCTAGGCATTGAGGTAGAAGGTCTTTTTCTCTTATAAGCCAGTCCAACTCTTGGAGAAATCCAAGGTGGAACTAAAGTTATTAGCAATTGTAGCTGGTTTTGGACTCACACTATCCTGGGTGCTTACACCACCCACCCGTAACACGTTTCAGTGCCCTTCGGCTTGCTCGTCTAACCTGTGTTTAGGGTTCTTCCCTGATTAGTCTTGTCATTTCAGATTTTTGATCGGTTCTTCTGCCTTGCCGAACGACGTTTCGTGTTTGCAGGCAGGTTCCATGGCGAAGGGTGGGAAGCAGAAGAGAAGGAAAGCAGCGCCGTCTCCTTTGGCTCCTGGAAAGAAGATGAAGAAGTTCGCGAAAAGGAAGGGAAAGGCTGTGGCTGCTGCTGCGGGAGGGAAGGAGGAGAATGGCGGCGGGGGGAGGATTGCGGGGTATATCTTCATGTGCAGTATCAGGACGAAGCCCGAGTGCTACCAGTACCGCGTGTTTGGGCTCCCCAAGGGCAGGTTGGATGTGGTAGAGAGGATCGGGAAGGGGACGAAGCTGTTTCTCTATGATTTCGACCTTAAGCTGCTCTATGGTATTTACAAGGCCACTTCCAAGGGCGGGCTCAATTTGGAGGCTGATGCGTTTAATGGGAAGTTTCCTTCTCAGGTTGGTGCATTTTGTTGGTGTTTGGTTTGGTTCTATGTATCTCGTGATGAATGTATGTGCTCAACTAAGTATTATTTGACGGAACTGGACGCGTTGCAGCATTTTCTTCTGTGTAGTGGTCTACTTCGACATTTAGAGGCGTTAGTGACACCTTGGTTCCTTGAGGAATGACAACAGGGCTTAAACCCAGGGGTTTGCTAGCATATTGCACGAATGAAGCTTTTGAAATAATCGGCTACAGGGGAATAAAATAGTTGGGTTCGTGTCCATGCATGTTTCTATGCATTCAAGACACTATGGAAAGAACATGGTCTAATTGCTTTCGTATTTTAGTATATGAATATTGCATCTGCTAGAAGCTGCGGTTGCAGTGTGGGTCTATTCCCTGAAAAAATTTCCTGGCTCCTGCAGAACTTCTGTGAAAGGAATCCATAAGAGGGTGTGACTGGTCGAGATAGCATGACTCTTCTCATTTGTGATGAATGTGGATGCAAATAGGGTAGTGGGGTATATTTTAAGGATGTGAGTGAAGGTGTCAGGAAAGGAGGGACACCAAAAGATGATTGGATAAATTTTTCATGAAACAGATTAGGCGGTCATGTGGTTCCCTTCTAAAAAGCTGTAACCTATTGATCTTGAAATCTTTGAAATCACCAGCTTAGAATTGGCAAAAATAAATTTTCTGGTTTTAAGGCCCTCAATCTTGGTTTTCAGTCATTTTGGACTGAAAACCAAACCCGCTAGAAAGAGTACCTCTTCAGTCAATCTATTTGGAAATACAACAAATTACGACTCCAAACATTTGGAAACACCATAATTTACAGCAATCTAAACTTAAGAAAAGTACTGTTTTATGGCATCTTTTATGATGTTTTTCAGCATTTTGCAGCATGCCAAACATTATAGGATTTTTTTTAACTATTTGGAAGATTCTCCTTTAGACTCTTCAGAGGCTTGCTGTTTGTTGAGGTCTTTAATGTGCTTATGCCTAAAACGGTTACATAGGGAGAAAGAGAGCTTCAAGGATGAAGATGCATGGGAGGCCAAGCTTTGGTGGAAACAAGTCATTCCTTGGAAACATCATGTATATTGTACACACTTCAGTGCTAGAGATAATCATATTCTGATTTACCTGCAGGAGTGCATATGCCTCTGATGGGAATGAAACATTTTTTCTGAAGTCTAGAAGTCTTCTGCTGTACTGCATTGCATTTATGTAGCGTGAAGAGAGGCAACCAACTATAAATCTGGGACAGGAATTTCCCTGTCACTCTTTTTACACTTTATCTGTCCTAGTTGTCAATACTTAGAGTGTATAGATTTGGTAGCAATGTCAGATATTGTTCTTAGGTTGGGCCGAAGACTTTGTATAGGGAGAGAGGAGAGACATGGACGTGGTTGCCAGAGAGAGGCACTGGCTTTTTGTCATAATTGACTTAAGAAGTTTTGGTGTTTTGTATAGAGGGCTTCTTTTTGTGAGCTTCTTGCATACTCATTGTACTTTTGTATACTTCCTTTTTCATCTCAACACATACACATGGTACCATCCACTTTAAACAAAAAAAAAGGAAGCTTTAGAGGCAAATTTGTCATCACCAACTGCCTTAGTGGTTCTGACTGCCTATGAAAGAAGAGTGCTTTTTTACATACAGATTTTATAGGAGGAAGTCTGTATCCTTCTCTTCCATGAGAAGAAGTGAACTGACATCATTTTTAATGTATCCCATTACACAAGAAGACTTTCACCAAGCCACACGACTTGATTAGGCTTGGTTTTCTGCCTGAGGACATGGTTGCAATTAATGAATCTGATGATTGAGTGGTCATGCCTTTATTCCTGAACAAACTTGAATTCTGGATTTCTGCCTGGTGGCTTGGACAGTGGGAAAAAACCCTGGCAATGTTTATGTTCAGGGGTGAACCACTGGATATTACAATGATTTTTTTTATGCACTGGATTTGTGATAGCTTTTGATATGTGCTTGGAAACTTAAGCTGTAGAAAAAATTATATGGTTTGAATAGTTTAATATTGTTAATTAAAGTAAAATAGGGTTTATATGTTTTGTTATTCATTATTCTTTTTCTTATATCCAAACTATGACCTTAATGATTCAATGTTCCATGCCTACTTTATGTAGGGATAAATGAATCAGATGTAGTATAAAGGAGTGCTTGTAGTCAAATGGAATGGCATTCCTTTTGTATTTCTTCCTTCATGCAAGATGCTTAGTATTTTTTTTTAGTAACTGGATGGTACTACAATATCATTAACAAAAGAATGGAATAGACAAGAAATTGAGTGTCAGCTCACAAAATCCCCGGTATAGAAGTATAAGGACTACCCCAAGATGTTGTGTCTAGAGACCAAGCCCCCCCCCCCCGCTAAATCCTCCAATCTACAAATAGTTTGGCGCATTCACAAACTGTATCACAAATAAAAGAGGCTATTCTCTCTGGGGTTATGGACTCCCACTTGAAGATCCTCACATTCCTCTCAGCATGGAATGCAAAATCGGCCGATCCCCATCCTGATCGGGATCGACCATCGCTGATCTGATTAGGGGGGGGGGGGGGGTGGAATCGGCCGATTCTCGGCTGATCCGATTTGGCCTATCCAAGGCTCAAAAACTCGGCTCGGATCGGCACGGATTGGTCGAGTCGGACAGGTTTTTGGCCGACCGTGCTGATCCCGAGTAACCTGGCCGAGTCCAGGACTCGGATCGGCCGGTCCGAGCCGGATCAGGCGATCCGGGACCGGATTGGGTCGGGTCGGCTCGGATCGGCCCGACCCGGCCCCCAACGGCTAGTTTGACTAGCCGTTGGGGGTCAAACTAGCCGTTGCTGGCCGTTCCCAAACGGCCAACAACGGCTAGTTTGGGCCTTGGGGGTCTATTTAAACCCCCCCAAGGCCCTCCTAAGGCTCCACAATTGCCCTTTGAGCCTCCTAACATTCTTGCTCTCTCTCCCTCATAGAATTCTCTCTCCATCTCTCCCACGAGGTCACTTCTAGTCTACTACAAGCTCCGCGATCTCTCATCTTCTTGTGTTGTGAAGGAATAACATCTCAAGGTGCTGCTAAGCGGTCATCTGGGAATCCTCCTAGTGCTGATCTTGCTTGGGGTCATTGCACACCGGTGGACATGGGCCAAAGAAAGGTACAATGCAAATATTGCAACCGGGTTGTCTTTGGCGGGGTCTACCGATTCAAACAACATCTTGCTGGAATAAAAGGTGAAGTTGCAGCATGTACTCGAGTTCCTTCAGAGGTTAGGATCCAATTTCAAACTTACATGAAGGAGAAGAAATCAAGCAAAGCAAGTACTGCCAGAAGAAGACAGGAAATTCGAGAGGAATTGACTGAACCAGCGCGAAGGTCTGATGCTGGAGTTCGGCTTGGTGGAAGTAATCAACCGATAAATGTTGATGATTGGGATACAAGTAAGTTTCTTATTTAACTTATTTTCATGTTCTTCATTTAACGTTTTCAGACAAATAGTTATAGTAGATTAATGTTTTTTCTTTTACATTTAAAGCTGAATTGCGACGTGCAATGGAAGCAAGCCGGCGGTCCTTTGCAGATGAGGACTTATTTCGGCACACTGGAAGATATGGAGGACAAGGAAGTGGCTCCACACCTTCTGCACAAGGGAGCACTAGCGCCGGCATGAGCACTAATGTATGCGAGGAGCTGCCTCAGGAGTTCACTAGAGCTGGAGATCCTAGAGTAGGTCCAATAGATCCCTTGCTCACCAAGAAGAGGGATAAACAACCTTCTATTAGTGCTGCATTCAAGAACTTAAAACTTTGTAAGGAGAAGATAGGGAGAGCTACATCTAGGTGGTTTTTCTATAACAGTATCCCTGCTAATGCGGCCAAGGGGCCATATTATGAGTCCATGATCGAGACCATACAAGAAGTTGGCAAAGGGGTTGAGGGACCTTCTCCATATGAGATATACAACAAGTACTTGGATATGGAAGTTGATGACATCCGAACATACATTAAATCATTTGAAAGGATATGGGATGAGTATGGATGCACTTTAATGTGCGATGGATGGACAGGTACATAAATCTTATATTCAGTTTCTTATCTTATCTTCATTTTTTCTTAATCAGAATGGGTCTCTTTCTGATTTCTTATCATGTTTGGAATTTTACAGGGATAACAAGAAGAAGTATGATCAACTTCTTAATTTACTGTAAAGCTGGAACCGTATTTTGGAAGTCCATTGATGCATCTGGAAAAATAAAGAATGCCCAGTACCTGTGTGAATTAATGGATCAAATGGTGGAAGAAGTGGGCGAAAAAAGGATTGTCCAATTGGTTACGGACAATGCAGCGGCGTTCAAGTTAGCTGGACAAATGTTGATACAGAAGAGAGAACATTTATACTGGGTTTCCTGTTCTGTTCATTGTATTGACTTGATGTTGGAAGACATTTGCTCTGATCCGATGGTAGATGGAGTGGTCAAGAGTGGTCGATTTATCACCACATTCATCTACAATCACAACAACATTCTGGATATCATGCGCACACCACATTCATCTACAATCACAACAACATTCTGGATATCATGCGCACACATACTCATGGAAGAGAGTTGCTTCGTCCGGGAACCACCAGGTTTGCATCTCAATATATCTCTCTAGATAGTTTAAGTCAACAAAAGAACAACTTGATTAGGATGGTGGCATCGGAAGATTGGGAGAATCACATATTGCGGCATGTACCAACTAAGGTCAGAGAGAAAGGTAAGAAAGTGGCTGATCTAATTCAGTCTAGACCCTTCTGGAGGGGGGTGCAAGCGGTGTTAAATGTTGTAGAACCGCTTGTCCGTATCTTGCGATCTTGTGATGGAGAAAGAAGATCGGATATGGGTTTTTTATATGAAGCTATGGACAGAGCTAAGGAGCTCATTCAACTGAACAACCCAACAACCTTTGTGAAGTGGTGGGACATAATAGACAGACGTTGGGAATACTTTACATCACGATCTTCATGCAGCTGGTAAGCTACTAACTTTCTATATGTATTATTTGTATACACATTTTTCTTAAGTAATAACTAACTTCGACTTATTTATTTAGGTTATTTTTTCAACCCTCAGTACATGTTTAGAACTGATGGGAAGAAGGATAGCTATGATAGTTGTTCGGAAGTGTTGATGGGGGCTAAGTCTGTTATTAAGCGTATGCTTGCAGATGAGGACAGAGCAATATTGGCATGCAAGCAAATGCATGATTACAGAATGATGTTATACCACTTTGGGACAAGTACTGCTGAAAGAGCTGCCAAAATTTTGAGTCCAGGTTTGAAAATTATTAACTAGATGTTCTACTTAAATTTTAATTATAGCTTGCACATTGTTGACATGGCCAATTTTCTATTTACAGCTGACTGGTGGCTAGATCATGGAAAAACATATGGGTATGAAGATCTAGCCTATGTTGCAATTCGGGTCTTAAGTCAAACAACCTCTTCATCAGGCTGTGAGAGAAACTTGAGCACCTTTGGCTTGATTCACACCAAGCAAAGGAATAGATTGAAGTCGAGCTGTCTAGAGAAGCTAGTATTCTGTCATTATAACATGAGGTTGAAGCTAAAAAATCTGGAGCTCATAAGGAACCTTCAAAGGCAGGAGAAAGAGAGAATTTCCGGACAAGCCACAGAGACGACACATGCAGAAGAACCCATAGACTTGGATGAGCTGTTCGAGGAGCAACATCCACTAAATGCATGGGTTGATGCAAGCACTTCAAATGAGCCTGAATTCAACCCAAATGATCGGGAATGGGCGGAAGGTGAGTTAGATAATGTTCCATTACTTACTGATTTTCAACCTCCTTCTCCAAAACGTCAGAAGAAGAGCAAAAAACAAGTACCAAGCAAAAGGAAGAGTGGTACTGGAATTCAAATTGTTGATCTGGAGACTATCGAGGAAGATGATGAAACGCCAGAACCAAGTGATGAGGTCCAATATCAAACCTCAAATGACTCGACATCAAAGACGAGCTCCAACAGTTCTGAGGATGGCGGAGATGCTACCAGTGCCCCAGCCCCAGCCAAGGAATTCCGGATCGGATCGGGTCCCCGAATCGGGACCCGCCGATCCCGATCCGACTCGGATCGGATCGGCCGAGTCGGCCGATCCAGATGAAGTCTGGCCAGTCCGACTCGGCCAGATTAAAAAATAATAAAAAATTAAAAAAAATCAGAAAAAATCAGAAAAAAATAAAAATAAAATCAGAAATAAGAATGAATGCAATTCATGTACATCCATAAAAAACCCTAAACCCTAAACCCTAAACCCTAAACCCTAAAACCCTAAAACCCTAAACCCTAAACCCTAAACCCTAAACCCTAAACCCTAAACCCTAAACCCTAAACCCTAAACCCTAAAACCTAAAACCCTTAACCCTTAACCCTTAACCCTTAACCCTTAACCCTTAACCCTTAAACCCTTAAACCCTAAACCCTAAACCCTAAACCCTAAACCCTAAACCCTAAACCCTAAACCCTAAACCCTAAACCCTAAAACCCTAAAACCCTAAACACTTAAACCTTAAGGGGGGGACCGAAATCGGCCCGAACCGGACCAGATCGGGTCCGGACCGGCCGATCTGGCCGGTCCGGCCCCGATCTGGTCCGGTTCGGGCCGATTTCGGCCGGGTTTTTTTTTTTTCAAATCGGTGGGGGGGAACAGTGAAATCCCCCCCAAATCGGATCGGAACCCGCCGATCTCGATCGGAATCGGCCGATTCCGCAATCCATGGCCCCAGCTCCACCAATTCAATTCACTGGAGAAGAAGAATTCACACATGCTACCCAAGATGAACATCATGGTAGCAGAGGAGGACGTGAAGAATCTTCCATTCAAACATTCAGCAGATCAAGGAGGAAGGACAAAGGTAAAGCTCCTCAGGAATATCAGGAGCAACTATTAGATGCATCATCATATAGTCAGCCTACTGGATATGTAGTTTACCCTCCTCAACATTCTGATACATCCGACTATTCAGGAGGTTGTCTAGAATATCCACAATTTTCAGTCATTTATACCAATACGGATGACTATAGTCGGTATGTGATGCAGTATGAACAATACTACCAGAGCTATATGTCATGGGCTGAGTATGTTAGCCATATGTTCATTCAGTATAATGTACGTTTGGAATAAATGTAAGTTCATAATCATATATGTAAGTTTATTCAAGGTTTTTTTGTCCAACAACGTCTTATGTACTTCAAATCAATGTATTTCAACACAATTATGCATTAGACTTGTGTTTTATATTTTTTCCACATTTTTTCATATTTTTTTCTATTTTTTTCTGCTATCCGAACCAGCCGAGCCTGACTCAGCCAGGATCGGCCGGGATCGGACTGACTCGGATCGGAATCGATTCCGATCCGATCGGTTTGGGACCGGCCGATCCGAGACCCGATCCCGGGTTTCTTAACCCTGGGCCTATCCAATCCAGATTGGATCAGGATCGCTGGGGTCCCCCTACCCAATCCAGAATTCCATGCCTCTCAGTCCATAGCCTAAAGGGTGGCATGGATCACTAGCCACCAAACAATTTGCGGGCTTCGAGTGATGCCAGGGGGACAATAAACCATGCACCAAATCTTGCAGCTGGGGAAGACAATTTGCTTTCTAGAAAATCATGGATCACACATCCATTGAGGAGGAGCATCTAACAAGTAGACGGTCAATGGTCTCCTCCTCCTTTCCACATAAGCAGCATGTGCCATTAATATCTCCTAAAACACCTCTTGTTTATTCTCTGTGGGCAGCCTACCATGTGAAATCCTCCACAGAAGGATCTTGACCTTCAAAGGGCTTCTTAGCATCTAAATTTCCCTTGCAAGAGAGTGCATGGAGTCTCCAAAAGCTACGATCTGATATGCTGATTTTGCTGAGAATGTGTAATTCCCTTCCTATCTACATACCGAGTATCCTGCTCAGTCAACTTCATTTCATGCCCTTGGATGATGGGTAAAAGCTCTCTGAGCTGCCCTATTTCCATGTCCATCAGGTTTCTTCTGAATAAAGATGCCCACCCACCTCCAGAGGGTGAGAGGCCACAGGCTGATGCACTAAAGCCAAAGGGTCCATTGACAACTTGTGTAAGTAGGAGAACTTCTTGGCCAGAGTAGTGTCACCACAATATCCAAAGCCTAAAAGGTACCTTTGCAAGTGAACGAGATGTTGCTTAGGGGAGGGAATTACCCAACTCCTGGATGACTGCAATACCTCTATTTGACCACTTCTAACAATAGGCCCCTCTCTTCTATGCCAAGCTTCCACAACAAGTTACTGAGCAAGGTTACGTTGACGTCTTTGATACTCTTGATGCCTAGCCCTCCAGCTTCCATTGTCTTACACACACTTCCTAGTAGATGACATGCCAACCTCTACCCCTCCTTCGCACCCTTTTCCAGAACAATCTGTTCTGGATGGATTCAAGCTTTTTGGCCACAGTTCTCAAAATCCTTAAGATAGACAAGTAATAGACAGGAAGGCTGTCAAGGATATGCTCATGCATTTGTGAAATGTTATTGTGCTTTTCGTTGTTCCTTTTAATTTTTCCATTTTTACACATCTGGTGTCATATATCTTGTATGCGTCATTTCCTCCATTTATGCCCATTACAACATTTGGCACTTAAATAAACTCAATTCACTTATGGTCTGGGATCCTTTTCCATGTATTAAGATGCACTTGTTATTTTCCAATCAAGTAGGTCGTATTTGTCAGATGATGATATTAATGAACCTTGTCACTTCTGATCTCAACTATCACTTTGGTCTTATTTTCTTGTCTGACATACACATATCCCATGTATGAGAGTTCACTCACTTTTATTTTTATAGTTTTATTGAGATCTGACAATGTTGCAACACATCCAAATTGCCTGATATCTTTACTTTGGCTATTGACTTAAGCTGGAGGACGCATGTCATGCTGGCAATTACTTCCATTAGTTTTACTCAGGCATTGTGGTTTCTTTCAGCATTAATCCATTGTTTTGCCATTCTAAAAAGTGATCAAAATCACTTTAGTTCAAGTTTAACAGAAGATTCAAAGGAACACATCCATTTATCAAAACAATTCCAAACATACTTCTTGGAGCACGTATTCCAAAAGATTTGGAGTATTGTATTATTAGCCATTGGTGAACAGAAGGAAAAAACGAACAATAACAACAATCCCAAAAGAGTGTGCTCTAATGCACTGTCATCAAACTCAATTTTTAACCAACGATAGGATGCTTTTGTACAGTTGATCTGAAACTTTATAGCTGCTGGGGTCTAAGATCAACAAAGTAAAAGGCTGCGCTTCTTTAGCAAGATTCTTGGTCCTTATCAAGTGGCCAAGTGGCTATTTCTGGCCCAAGAGACCAAAGATGAGGTGATCCTATTTCTTCTTTACCTTTATAAGTATTGGGCAGGCCACCTGATGCTAAAGACAGCTACCGTGTAGGCTTGTTTAGAGTGTACAATGAAAAAGGAGGGACTGGGTGAGGTACCTTTAACTTGTGGACGCCATTATCCTTTTTCTGACCATGATGGAAATTTGAAATCTTGGAATTATTCTGAAATGCATTATACACGAGGGTGTAGAGTCTGAAGGTCCACCTATCTAAAAATGAAATGGTTGGAAGTCTCAGGTCCCGTTTGGTATCGGGATAGAAAAAAGAGAGGAATAGGGATAATTAACCTAGAATGATTTATCCCTATCCCTATTCTATGATGCATTTATGGGAAAAAAGTTAACCCTATTCTCTGTTTGGTGAAAATGAGCACAGTACGGAAGATAAGTTATGAAAAAAGACATTGCTATGATGCTATCCTTCTAATCCCAAGATAGCATAGATATTATATTATTTTATGTAATATAATTATATGTTCAATATATATGTAGTATATTAAGAGCAAATATTTTAAAATTTTTATTACTCATATCATGATACACCAAACATGCTTACTCTAAGTTATTGAATTTAGTTATATTTTAAAGGCATTCAATTTATATTACACATAATTAATATATAATTATAATATAATAATATATTAAATATGCTTATTAGTACTATTCAATATAGTAAATGAAGTCATTATTAAAGTTAATTATATTATTATTTTATAAATCCTATGTAATACTAATGTTTATTAGTGCTAATATTAGTATGTAAGTACTAATACTACTAATGTAAGTACTAATACTAGTATGCAAGTACTAATTCTAATTTAAGATAATAATATATGTATTATATTATATATAATAATATATTAAAATACTTATTAGTCATAGTTGTCAAGGCGGTAAGGCGACCAAGGCGTGCTCGGGGTTCTGAACCGCCTAAGCGCTTAGGCGCCCGCCTAGGCGTCGCCTAGGCGTTAACTTCATAATATAATATTTTAATTTAGGATATATATATACATATATATAATATATATATATATGTACACACATATTACATACATACATTTAGATATATATATATATATATATATATATATATATATATATATATATATATATATATATATACATTTAGATTTTACACACATATATATACATACATACATATATATCTATGTATAAATGTATGTATGTAATATGTGTATATGTCTAACTATATAATATATACATACATATATATACACAAATATATTTAAATGTATGTATGTAATATGTATATGTATATAGATGTATATATATATATATACATATTTGTATATATATATATATGCATATAATATTTTAATTTAAGATACATATATATACACAAATATATCTAAATGTATGTATGTAATATGTATATGTATATATATATATATATACATTTAGATTTACACACATATATATACATATATACATATATATCTATGTATAAATGTATGTATGTAATATGTGTAAATGTCTAATTACATAATATATACATATATATACACAAATATATCTAAATGTATGTATGGAATATGAATATGTATATATATATAGATAGATATATATATATATACACATTTTACATACATGATACATATATTTATATGTATACATATACATATATATGCATGTTTTTATATATAAATCTAAATATATGTATGTAATATGTCTATATATATGTATTAGTATAATACATATATATAGACATATTACATACATATATATATATATATATAATATACATACATATATATACACAAATATATCTAAATGTATGTATGTAATATGTATATATATATATACATTTAGATTTACACACATATATATACATACATACATATATATCTATGTATAAATGTATGTATGTAATATGTGTAAATGTCTAATTACATAATATATACATATATATACACAAATATATCTAAATGTATGTATGGAATATGAATATGTATATATATTATATATATATATATATAGAGATAGATAGATAGATAGATAGATAGATATATATACACATTTTACATACATGATACATATATTTATATGTATACATATACATATATATGCATGTTTGTATATATAAATCTAAATATATGTATGTAATATGTCTATATATATGTATTAGTATGTATTTATATAATTATATGTGTATATATATACATATATGTATATATATATAAAAAAAGGGGCAAGAACCCCAGATTTTTGAAATCTGGGCACCTAGGCAGGCGCCTTGGCGCCTTGGGCGCCTTGGCGGGCGCCTTGGGCGCCTTTCCAACATGTTGGAAAGGCGCCCAGCGCCTTGGTGCTTGTGAAAGCGCCTTGGCGCCTAGGCGACGCCTAGGCGGCGCCTAGGCGAGCGCCTTGACAACACTGTTATTAGTGTTATTTAAAATAATAATATATATTATTATATTATATACTGTTATTTAAAATAATAATATATATTATTATATTATATATAAAAATAATATTAAAGATGATTATTATATTTATTTAGTATAATAATATATATCATTATATTATATATAATATATTACGTGGATATCAATTTGATTAAGATTACTATTTAATGACATTATGTCATTAGCTAGTAATGAAGTCGTTATTAAAATTAAGTATATTATTTTATAAACCCGATTTAGTACTAATGCTTATTAGTATTAATATTAGTATGTAAGTACTAATACTACTAATATAAGTGCTAATATTAATTTAAGATAATAATATATGTTATTATGTTATATATACCAATATATTAAAATACTTATTAGTACTATTAAGATAATTATGAATATTATTATAATAATGTAAAATTTTCATCTAATAACATACTTTATGTCATTAATTAGTAATACAGTCATTATTAGAGTTAATTATATTATTATTTTATAATGGACAAATGTGGTAAGAATGGGGTTAAGGGGTGGGGATAACTCATTCCACCTTTTTGGTGGAATGAGTTATCCCCGTGCCTAACTCTAAAAATGGGGTTAAGTTTCCTTATCCCTAATCCCGCTAACCCCCCTTATCTCCGTCATTCTTTAACGTGCCAAACGAAGAATGGGGTTAAGGACCCCTATCCCCGGGTTATCCCAATACCAAACAGGGCCTCGGGGATTAGCAAGTTTGTTGAATTGCAAGAAAAAAAATATATCATCTTTTCATATCAGCGTTAGCGAATTTATTGAGCTGCAGAAGAATCATCTTTTGGTATCTTAGATTTCCTCTATCTTCAGACACAAGATACATTTATAACTGGGGTATTGTTAAGAAAAAAATTGACAGTAAATAGGATATAAGGAAAGCAGAGCTACTTAGTGGAGGGCAGAAGGATGCTATCCAACGCCATTGTGAGTCGCAGAGGAAAGGAACAATTTATGAAATTCATGGAGAATTTTTGGAGTGGTCAGAACATGTCCACAATTTTCCAGAATTTTCCCGTCATACTGACCCAACAAGGATGAATTAGTGAAGTGGCATGCAGATCATACTGGGCTTAATGTTTAAGGGGCAGTTATTTGAGCGTTTTGATTTTTCCAATCAGTTCATCATGATTAACAAAAAGAAAGATATAAGACTCTGAAGAAGGGGCAAAGGGTGGCAGCTTGTTGTAAAATCAGGAATTAAGTTCACATTTGAAGGTGGTTGTAGGGTCAGATGTTGGAGGGCAGTTGGAAGTAAGCTGATTCCTTCCGTGATCAGTATTTCCTTGTGGAACCATGCCAAGCCTGTAGATTCCATGGCTAGGTAAAAAGATGGGAGTCCTGACCGACACATTTCACATCTTCTAATGCGTATTATAGAATCATGGATGTGGTCAAATTGATTAAAATGATATTTTTGAACACAAAAGACTGATTGTGCTTATTAGTCATATTGCAGAGGAGAAAAAAACATTGGTCTATTATGCTACCTGCAAGGCTGCAATCATATGGATCGCATCAATGGGGTGAAACAACAGAAGATTCAGAAATAAGTGTTGTCCTATCTCAAGCATTCTAGCAGTGCTAACTTTCCAGCCTTTCAAGCGGTGAATGGTGGATACTGGATAGAGTTGCAGCAATCCAGAATCTTTCTTTTATTGAAGACGTGTATGGTTAAGATAAATGGTTAATTGGTTATGATAAAGACTGCTGTGTTTTTTATATCTTTGTATGTAAATCCATGGTTAGGAAGCTTAAAGATTTAATGCATCTTTCTTTCAACTTTGGTCAAGTTGACTGCCTTCCAGAAAACACCCAACAGCTCGCTCCATTTATATAGCAAGTTTGTTAGTCCGACCCTTATAGTCTAGCTCACTCAGAAGTCTGGATAACATAAAAGATTGGTCCAACTTTGTACGTCTGAAATTCTTTTAGGCCTAGATTCTTTCCAAATCCTTTGAAGTCCAGCATAGCAAGATATCATCTGTTGCCAATGTATATGTGGAGACTAAGGTGTAGCTCCAACTGATGTTAGCCTAGGAAAAATAGGCTTAGATAGTTTGGTCATGTACATTGTTGCCCAAGTTCAGCACTGATGAGCAGGTGTGACCGTGCAATCAAATTTAAGTGGAGGATCGAAAAACAATTTAGGGAAGACCTAAAATAAGATAGTTGGATATAGTATGAAAGGACTTAATCTTCCTAGGTTCAACGACGAATGTGGCACTGGATAGATTAACCTGGCAGGTCAGGATCCATCTAGCCAACAAATAAACAGTACAAGGTTGTGACGATCAAGGTTACAAAACCTGGGATCGGTTCCCGGATCGGTCGGCCCAAAACCAATCGGATCGGCCAATTCCGATCCGATCCGGCCATATCCTGTCCGATCCTAGCTGAGTCAGGGTTGGCTGGATCGGATAGCAGGAAAAAAATTAAAAATAAGAAAAAATTGAAAAAATATAAAACACAAGTCCAATACATAATTATATTTAAATACATTGATTTGAAGTATATAAGATGCTATTGAACAAAAAAAACTTGAATAAACTTATATATATGATTATGAACTTACATTTATTTCAAACATACATTATACTGAATGAACATATGGTTTACATACTCAGACCATGACATATAGCTCTGGTAGTATCGCTCATATTGCATCACATATCAGTTATAGTCATCTGTATTGATATAGATGATTGAAATTTGTGGATATTCTAGATAACCCCTGAATACTCGGATGTATCATAATGTTGAGGAGGTAAACTATATATCGAGTAGGATGACTATACCCTTCGTATGGAGAATACGATGATGCACCTAATAGTTGCTCTTGATATTCTCTCTCCCTCCTGAGTTGTTCTGCTGCTTCTGCACATTGAGGAGATTCTTCCCGTCCTGCTCTGCTACCATGATGTTCATCTTGAGTAGCATGTGTGTAATCTTGTTCTCCAGTTAATTGAATTGGTAGAGGTGGGGTACTAGTAGCATCTCCATGGTCAGAACTGTTAGTGCTCGTCTTTGATATCGAGTCATTTGATGTTTGATATTATACCTCACCATTTGGTTCTGACGTTTCATCCTCCTCCTCCTTGATAGTCTCCAGATCAACAATGTCAATTCCAATAGCACTCTTCCTTTTGCTTGGTGCTTTCTTTTTATTCTTCTTTTGACATTTTGAAGGAAGTTGAAAATCAGTAAGTAGTAGAACACCATCTAACTCACATTCCGCCCATTTCCGATCATTTGGGTCGAATTCAGACTCATTTGAAGTGCTTACATCAACTCATGCATTTAGTGGATGTTGCTCCTCGAACAGCTCATCCAAGTCTATGAGTTCTTCTGCATTTGTCATCTCTGTGCTTTGTCTGGAAATTCTTTCCTTCTCCTATCTCTGAAGGTTCCGTATGAGCTCGAGATTTTTTAACTTCAACCTCATATTATAATGACATAACTATAGTTTTTCTACACATGTCGACTTTAATGTATTTCTTTGTTTGGTGTGAATCAAGCCAAAGGTACTCCAGTTTCTCTCACAACCTGATGAAGAGGTTGTTTGACTTAGGACCTGAATTGTTACATAGGGTAGATCTTCATACCCATATATTTTTCTATGATCTAGCCATCATGCAGCTGTAAATAGTAAATTTTATATGTCAACAATGTGCAAACTATAATTAAAACTTAATTAAAACATCTGGTTAATAATTTTCAAACTTAGATTCAAAAATTTTGCAGCTCTTTGAGCAGTACTTGTCCCAAAGTGGTATAGCATAAGTCTATAATCATGTATTTGTTTGCATGCCATTATTGTTTTGTCCTCATCTTTCAAACATGCGCCTAATAACATTCTTAGTCCCCATCAATGCTTCTAAGTTATTATCATAGTTATCATTCTTTCCATCAGTTCTATACATGTACTGAGGGTTGAAAAAATAACCTAAAGAAAGAAGTAGAAGTTATTTATTATTTATGATAAATGTGTATACATATTAATAAATACACATAGTCAGTTGCTTACCAGCTGCATGAAGATCATGACGTAAAGTGTGTTCCCAACGTCTATCTATTATGTTTCACCACTTCACATAAGTTGTTGGATTGTTAAGTTGAATGAGTTTCTTGGCTCTGTCCACAGCTTCATATAAATATTCCATATCTGATCTTCTTTTTCTATCACAAGATCACAAGATACGGACAAGCAGTTCTACAATATTTAACACCGCTTGCACTCCTCTCCAGAAGGGTCTAGACTAAATTAGATCAGCCACTTTCTTACCGTTCTTTCTGACCTTGGTTGGTGCAATGCCGCAGTATGTGATTCTCCCAATCTTTTGATGCAATCATCCTAATCAAGTTATTCTTTTATTGACTTAAACTATCTAGAGAGATATATTGAGATTCAAATCCGGTGGCTCTCGGACAAAGCAACTCTCTTTCATGAGTATGTGTGCACATGATATCCAAAATGTTGTTGTGGTTGTAGATGAATGTGGTGATAAATCGACTATTTTTGACCACTCCATCTACTATCGGATCAAAGCAAACGTCTTCTAACATCAAGTCAATATAATGAGCATAGGGAACCCAGTATAGATGTTGTTTTTTCTGCATCAATATTTGTCCAACTAACTTGAACGCCGCTGCATTGTTCGTAGCCACTTGGACAATCTTTTTTTCTCCCACCTCTTCTACCATTTGGTCTATTAGTTGGAATAGGTATTAGACATTCTTTATCTTTCTAGATGCATCAATGAACTTCTAAAATACGCTTCCGGCTTTGCAGTAAATTAAGAAGTTGATCATACTTCTTGTTATTCCTGTGAAGTTCCATAGATGATAAGAAAGCAGAAAGAGACGCATTCGTATTTAAGGAAAAAAATATATGAAGAAAATAAGGGTGACATACCTATCCATTCATAGCATATTAAAGCGCATCTATATTCATCCCATATCCTTTCAAATGATATAATATATGTTCGGGATGTCGTCAACTTCTAAGTCCACGTACTTATTGTATATCTCATATGGGGTAGGCCCCTCAACCCCTTTGTCAACTTCTTGTATAGTTTCGATCATTGAATCATAACATGGCCCATTGACAGCATTAGTATGGATATTGTTATAGAAAAATCACCTAGATGTAGTTCTCCCTATCTTCTCCTTACAAAACTGTAAGTTCTTGAATGTATGGAAGGTTGTTTATCCCTCTTTTTGGTGAGGAAGGGATCTATTGGACCTATTCTAAGATCTCCATCTCTTGTGAACTCTTAAGGTAGCTCCTCGCATACATTAGTGCTCATGTCGGTGCTAGTGCTTCGTTGTCCAGAAGGTGCGGAGCCACTTCCTTGTCCTGCATATCTTCCAGTGTGCCGAAATAAGTCCTCATCTGCAAAGGACTGTCGGCTTACTTCTGTTGCATGTCGCAATTCAGCTTTAAATGTAAAATAAAAAAATTAATTTTTTGTCTGAAAACGTTAAATGAAGAATATGAAAATAAGTTAAATAAGAAACGTATTTGTATCCGAATCATCCACATTTATAGGTTGACTACTTCTACTAAGTCGAACTCCAGCATCAGACCTTCACGCTGATTCAGACAACTCCTCTCGAATTTCATGTCTTCTTATGGCAGTACTTGTTTTGCTTGATTTCTCCTCCTTCATATAAGTTTGAAATTGGATCCGAACCTCTGAAGGAACTCGAGCACATACTGCGACTTCACCTTTTATTCCAGCAAGATGTTGTTTGAATCAGTAGACCCCGTTAGAGACGATCCGGTTTCAATATACCTTTCTCTAGCCCATGTCCACCGGCGTGCAATGAACTCAAGCAAGATTAATGCTAGGAAGATTCCCAGAGGACTGCTCAGTAGCACCTTGAGATGCCATTCTTTAGACAGTTCACAGCACGTCGACTTCCAAAGGGCAAACAGAGATGCTGAGAACAATAGTATAGAAAGAAAAAAATTCACAAACAGAAGTAAATGAATTTAGAAGAAGAGAGAGATTGCGGAGCTTGTAGTCGTGGGTTCATGGAAGAGATCAAGAGAGAGTTCTATGTTTGAGAGAGTGTGAGAGAGAGCAAGAGTGTTAGGAGGCTTAAAGGGCACTCGTGGAGGCTTAGGAGGGCCTCGGGGGGTTTTAAATAGACCCCTAAGGCAACCCCAACAGCTAGTCAAACTAGCCATTGGGGCCTGGATCGGCCGATCCGAGTCCTGGACTCGGCCAGGTTGCACGGCATGGCCGGCCCAAAACCGGTCCGAGTCGGCCGACTTGTGTCCATCCGTGCCAAGCTTTGAACCTTGGTGATGATGATGATGACAATGATGTAAAAAATATCAAATACAATAAAAGCATCCATAAAAGTATGTAAAATGAGTTCCAACTTACACCTCATTAAAGCCAAATCCAGTAAAAAAATTATCCATACAACTGCAACCAAAAGTTTTACACATGCATTTTTTTATTGAAATATGTATCAGATAAAGATGCTATTTATTAAAAATATACAATATGTGTAACTGAGCTGTTCTGTTTTACATGCTGGGTGATATTTGGTAACCTGATCCCGGCTTAAACTGTGTGAAGGCTTCTGCCCATTGGCACCCTAAGGTGCACTCATGTTTATCCAGCATTTACTTTTGAACAAGGTACATTGTCCTTGAAAAGCGCTTCGAATAGTAAAAAAGTAAGATGCCTAGGTTGAGGAACCTGTCTTTTTGAGGGAGTCAGTTATGTTTCCCTGGCCTTTTCTGTGAGCCATTGGACTCTCATGATTGTGAGAGTGGAATATAGGTTGGCACTTTTGAAGGGGTTGCTCATTCACCTTGACTAATTGCCTTCTATGCATTTGTTGTTAGCACACTGTGTAAGAGAGGGGAGGTCGTTCAGAGTTTGTGACCTTCTTGCGTTTACTCACTTTACATAGTGGAGTTACAGTATATATTATCTGAAGATGCCTCTTGTAGAAAGACTGTAGCCATCTTCATCGCCATAAGCCTCATCCCACAATCATGGAATTCTGGACAGGGTCGGGTGTCTGGATCGGGTCCCGGCGATCCCGATCTGAACCAGATCGGATCGTCGGGGATCCCATCACTGAGAACTGGCCAGAATCGGCCTGGAATCATCCGGGATCAGCCCATGCTGGCCGATTCTCACTGAACTGGAGGGGGAACGGCTGGTCCCCCCCCTGGAATCATCGGGGATCGTCGGGGATCCCATCACTGAGAACTGGCCAGAATCGGCCTGGAATCATCCGGGATCAGCCCATGCTGGCCGATTCTCACTGAACTGGAGGGGGAACGGCTGGTCCCCCCCCCCCCCCCCCCCCCCCCCCAAATAATCAGATTGCCCATGGCCGATCCTGAGTCGAACTGATTTTGCATTCCATGCGCACAATCCCGTCAATTTTTGATTGGCTAGATTCAACGAACAATCCAAGTCTTTGGCATAGTTTATGCTAGCTGTCCCACCCGTGTCAACTCTCTACGTGGTGGCCAAGAGAGGGTCTGCCAAAAGTCTCGAGAGGCTAATTGGCAGCCTGGCAACTATAGAACTACTTTTTGATAGTGCACTTTGTTCATTCAACAAGGTAGCAACCTTCAAAGCTTTTCCTATATACTGGAAAGAGTGTTTTTGTGGTAAAATAGGTTGAGCTTAGATGGCAGTCTCAGTACCGCTCTCAGAACAGTACCGGTATTGGTACCGGTATGTTTTTGTGGTATCGGACTGGTCCCGGCTGGTTTTGGCTTGGTATCAGCTGTTTTGGTCCAGTACTGGCCGGTACTGTCACCCCCCATTTCAATACCAATACCAACCAACACTGATACGTATCAGCTGATACTGGTACGCCACGGTTGATACTGCCATCCATATTTTGGAGGCTTCCCTTTTTAAGATGGTTTCTGGTGGAACAACTGAAGGATGCAGTGGTACCTGTGATTTGCAAGACCATATTGTTGTATTCGGATGCCAATTGAAGTATTCAAGGATGATTTGTTTTTTGAATTTGCTGGTAGTAACCTGTAAGTTTCAAGTGATAATTTGGTGTTTTGAGTTCTTTGGTAGTTGCTAACTCTTTTTTTTTGGGTTCTTTTGGGAGAGCTTTGAGTGTTGCACCGCTTTGTTGCCTTTTCTATTAAGATATAGGGGGAATCTCTGAGGGTTTTTGTTCCTCACTCTTGTACATCCCCCCTATATCATCTTTTACATTAATATACTTTGTGGTACCAACCACCTTTAAAAAGAGGGGTGGGGGGTGGGGGGCTTTAGTTTCTTAATCCGATACTCTGAAATATGATTCTTTTAAAGGATTAATGAGGTTATTGTTCCAAAGGGCACTCCATTATTGCCTCCTGCTTTCGCTTTCGGATAATGACTTGTAGGAGTGTTGGATCCTTTGCAGTAATGTAGGAATCAAGTGTAGCAGAGCATGTTATTTTACTATCCTCTGCGTGTATTTTGTTGGAATCTATACTGTGTATCCTGTGTGTATGTATTGCTGGATTCTATATTGTGTATCTTCTGTGTGTGTTTTGTTGGAATCTATACTGTGGATATTTACATGCATTATGGTAGTCCCACTGGAGCTTGTAGTCTCTCTATCTTCATTCTCTTGTGGCTGCCCTGTTTTGATCAATATTACTCTTTGTAGGATTCGAAGAAGACGAACGGTAGTCTCCTCCATTTCACCTTCATTGATTTTCCTAAATCTTAAGTGGTCCAATTGATTGGCCTTAGGTTTGAAACAAACTGGCGTAAGTTGTGTTCCATGCCATAGAGGGTCGTAACTTTTAATTTAGGCCTTGTGGTATCTCACCAGTTGTCACTGGTGGGGATTGAGGGATATGTTCTTAAGTCATTAAAGAGTGGAATTGATTTTATCTTTTGTCCATGTTTCCTCTTCCACTTTAGGTGAAATATTACTTGTATTTCCTGAATGCTTGCTTAATGTTTGCACCGCTCCAAATGTGTACCTTCTGCTTAAATTTTCAGTCCAAAGGCTAAGTGTTCTACATGAAAGATCCACAAAACAGCAAAATTTTAACTTCTGGTCCAAATGATTATGGTGCCATTTGATTTGTTGACTTTGTACAGGAAATGGAATGAGACACAAATTAATATAAAACTTGTCCATCGGCTAAACCTTGTAATTTCTGATCAATGGACTAAATTAAACACAGTCAACTTTGCGCTGGGAATGAATTTTCCCTTTTTTTTCATAGATAAGCACCAAATAGCTCATTACCTAACCCATCAGAGTACAGCTTGGACTTTGATATATTGTGGGTCAAAAGGCATTCAATGCTGAGTTCAGCCATGCGGTTGGTGGATTTATTCGCTTCTCTGTTTGTATATGAGATCCATTGCTCAGTACTTTACGGCCTGTTTGGTTCGAGTATCATGCGGCTGTATCACTTTTACTTTTAATATTGATATCAATACAGTCTTTTTTATGCGTTTGATTAGACTATATTAATTCTAAAACTCCTATCATACGTGACCCTCCAACTGTATTGAAATTAATACAGCCTTCCACTTATATTAAATCCAATACTGGCGCCCGAGGGTTACCCCGATCCCGCCCACACTGATGGGGGCACCTCATGCGCTGCGCTGCTGGCCCTCCGCCCCTATGCCGTCCTCTGGGTCCATCCCGCCGCCAAGTGCTCCACCAAGGTCGCCCTCGACGCCAACAGATGGTGAGGACCCTGTATGGGACAAGAAGCTCGCCATCCCCCCCTGTGGGCCAAGCCAGCCTCGATGATGCCGTCCTCTTCGTCGACGTCATCCACGCCAACGCCGAGGAGGGCACCAAGCCCCTCGTCGGCTCTGCCCGCGTCCCCCTCCGCAAGATCATCAATGAGGCTGGGATCAGCGGCGGGGCCACCCACACCATCAAGCTGAAGCGTCCCTCCGGCCACCCCCATGGCAAGCTCTAGCTTGGGATCGCCGTCCGCTAGCCGACGCGCTACTATGGTCCTCCGGCGCCGGGGACGGGGTCGTACAGCTACCAGCGCCCTACAGGTACGCCCGTCTCCGCCGAGCGGGAACCCGTACCTTGGGCCTTAGAATCTTCTTCCTTCACACCGGCTGCCTACCACCTATTCAATGAATTTCCTCAAATAGAAGGGAAGCTGCCAAGATCCATGGGTGGAAGCAGGGGGGACTAGAGGAGATGATGGGATAGTCTGAGATGGGTACCTGAGATGCTCATGGTGGACGCCCAAGGCGAGGGGGGCTGTGGTTTAGGAGAAGTAACGGAAGATAACCGGATGAGTGGCATGGTGCAGTGGCCCGGCTCATTCGTGATGGAGGTGACAGCGAAGGGTGGCAGTTGGTCTTGATTCCAATTAGTTTTAGAGTGAAGATTAATATCAATATTAATATTGTTACATCTTCGTCCAAACACTTAAAAATTATGTTATATCAATTTTCATATTGATACTTCAAACTCTTAAAGTAAATATCAAAATTAATATTGTATCAAGTTTAAAAGTCTAACCAAACAGGGGGTTATCTAGTGTTCGCAATTTCATTAGTATGTACGATTATCAGCCTGTGAGACTTCTGCATGAGCACATACGTCTGTTTCCCTTTGGCTGAATGCTGTCAGTATTTAGTTTCAGATCTGGTTTGGCCCAGATTTTTGTGTAGCAATTGTGACAAGCAGATATGTGTAAGTTCAAATGGATTCATGTGTTACTTCTTGTGGATCTTTGACAAGTGATGTTGATTGTTCCTGTGGGTGTTTTTTATAATTTCATTAGCTATATAATGGACTATAATAGGTTTATTTAGCTGCTAGAATGTTACTGTGGGGTAATGAGATAAAGTCCCCATTTAATTCAATGATCTAATGAGGTCTGTGCGGTAATCTCCCATTCAATTCAATGGACTGCCTAGATTCATGGAGCCTAATTAGTTCTAGGTGTTCTTTTTTCTGATGCCTACTGTTTCCAGACGGATTTGATTTCTTTCTTGTATGTATAATGCTTGTACCAGCACCCATTATGCATTTAATGTAGTAGCATCTTAAAATATTTCATTCCCAGCTTTTTGCTTTGTTATTCTTTATGAGTTTCAGGCTGCCTAGATGTTTTGTTAGTATCCTTTTTACCATTCAACTTCCCTAATTTTTATCATAGACTCCCTGTACTTGGGTGAACGCATTCATGTTATAGGTAAATTCCTTCTGTTTGCCAATCGGTTCTGCTGAAAGCTCACTGTGCACACAGCCTTCAAGGCAATACCTTCCTGCCAACTGGGAATTTTTGTAATTTGCAAATGCTCAGAGGGTAACATCAGGTTGACAGCCAGTCACTATTCTTTTTTCTTCCAAGGACAAGGGATCTCCACGAAACTGTTGTTAGCCTAGATTGATAGGATAACAACTGTTTTTGAATCTCCTCCCCCCCCCCCCCAAAAAAAAGAAAAAAAAAAAAAGAAGAAGAGGTTGTCTTTGACTGGCTGATCAAAGACGTGCAACTTTATTATGGTGACGTGACAATTTATTGCATGACTTAACTATCAATAATTCATATTGGGTTAGTTGGAGTTGTTTTCTTTGATCATTGGGTTCTCCATTTAGGATTTGATTGCAGGTGATGTCTTTGCATATTTCTTGCTAGATTTATTGGTTGGCTTGAGTAACGTATTCTTGTCTGTTTGGTGCACCTATAACGTGTGTTCGCAGGTGAAGTTCAAAATTGTCAAGGATTGCTTGCCTCTTCCAGAGAGTTCACTGAAATATGCTATACAAGAAAACTACGATAAGGGCAAGTTCAATCCTGAGCTTAATTCTGAGCAGGTATGATTGCTTATGAATTCATATCGACTGTGGAGATGGTATGAGCCTCTTTTAGGATTACATTTTTCCACTATGTTCTTTTACCTTGGTCCTTAAGTCTTGATTTTGGATACAGGTACGGACGTTACTGTCACTGTTTCGACCGATTAGTCCAATACAATATTCATCGTTTCCTCATGTTGTGAAAGAACGGCACCATGTGCCTTCTGATCAACAGCAAAGAACGGGAGGCCTTCCATATGGTCCACCTCTAGTTGACCCTCAGTTTGCTGCACCAGTAATCCCAGCTCTGGCAAATCATCTGGTCCCTTCTGTCATGGAACCCCCTCATATTCCATCAGCAAGGTTGCCACCCTCGATTGGTGCATATCATCCATCTGCTGCTGGCTTGCCACCATCACACGATGTATACCACCAACCAGTGCCAGTGACTGTCTTGCCACCTTCGAGACATGCTTACTACCAACATCCATCTGCTGCTGGCTTGCCACCATCACAAGATGGATACCTTCAACCAGTGTCAGTGAATAGCTTGCCGCCTCCAAGAGATGCATACTACCAACATCTATCTACTGCTGGCTTGCCACCGTCACAAGATGCATACCGTCAACCAGTGGCAGTGAATTTCTTGCCATCTGCAAGAGATGCATACTACCAACATCCATCTGCTGCTGGCTTGCCACCATCACAAGATGCATACGGAGAACCAGCGGCAGTGAATAGCTTGCCCTCTCGAAGAGATGCGTACTACCAATATCCATCTGCTAGTGGCTTGCCACCATCAGAAGATGTATACCGTCAACCAGTGGCAATGAAAAGCTTGCCACCTCCAAGAGATGCATACTACCAACATGCTTCTGACTTGCCACCATCACAAGATGCATGCCGTCAACCAATGGTGGTGAATAGCTTGCCGCCTCCAAGAGATGCATGCTACCAACCTGCTGCTGGATTGCCAACTCCAAGAGATTCATATCATCAATCTTCTACTGGCTTGCCAAGTACAGGAGATGCATACCACCAACCTGCTACTGGACCATCACCTGCGCATGATTCATATTATCCAGGGGTTCTTCCACGCAATCAGTTGGATTCTCAAGCCTACAATCCCGAAAACCCATTTCTTCCTGAGCAGTTAGTACCTCTGCTGTTGTTTATTATGTGGTGATTGCTAAAGTTTATGGATATTAAGCATTTTAAAATGCCTTTTCTTCATGAGTCGTGCACCTACGATGTATCAATCTATATGGATGAACAGATCTGTAGTGTAGGCTGAAAGTATTTCTTGGTTTTATGCTATTACTTGCAATTGAAGATTTACATTAAACAGTCTTATTGAATATTCATGCACGTGCATATTTGGTCTAACATGATTTCTTTTGGCTTCACAGTTATAGAGCTCTACAACAGACAATTGGAATGGAGCAGCCCCCTTTACCACCGTCAAGGGACTACCAGTCTCTTAAAGCAAGGGAGGGTGAAATGGCTTCACGAGTAGAACTGCTCCTTCAGCAGAAACAGTGGGCTTTGAGCTACGAGGATCCAAGCCGAGCCTATGTTGCTAGTCTCAACAGGCCTATTGCCGGTGGTACTAGCAGGCCAGATCTCTCTGTTTCTTCAGTATATTCCCTTGCCAGTGCAGCCCCAGCGTACCAGTAATCCTTATTAATCCTCCATATATGGATAGTACTTGATCAGATTTAGTTCGACTGAAAGTATTCTATTTACCTCGTACATTGCATTAGCTAAATAATATGTTTGGCTTATCTTAATGCTATAGACTGGCGATGTGCCTTGAACATCTAATTTGCAAGTCCTATGACAGATATTTGCGAGGAATGATGCTATTTACTTGCCTACAGGTGCACTGGAATCTGATCAGTCAGAATCCGATTGGTCAGATTCCATCTGGCACTGGCCTTGGGTGAATTGTACATAAGAATTTAGTGTTTCATGAAAATCTGAATGACGCAGAAATTAGGTCGATCTTATTCTTAGAAATGGAAAGAGCCAATTGTTTTATGAAAAAAAGACAGCGAAAGGAACCATTTTGTTTTTATACTGGGGGCAGCAAAATGGATAACTGGACTTTCGACTATTTGAAGAAAGAACCAATTTCATCACACTGTCGTTCTTAGTTCAGATTCCGTTTTACAGGACTTCAGCCAGTGAACCAGCCCCTGTTCAGGAAAGCTACGTCAGCCAATTGTTTCATTTGAACACCTTATTTTCCCCTTTGGTTGTAATGCGGGGTAGCAGGAAGCTACTTCTCATGGGACGCAACCAGCCCCTGTTCCAGCATGTGGCCAAAGTGTCAGCATACAGGATCCTCGCTACACAGGCCTTACATTGGACAAGTGTTAGGCAAGCAAAAAGTGCATTCATTGTGCTGCTGTGAATTTATGGTCTTCGAGGACCAAAAGTTATCATCCCTTGCATGATGCACATGAATTGGCTTGAGGCCGTTGCATTTTCTTTGCTGAGCATTGGCGAGAGGCCAAGAGAGTATCCTTGCTTAGCTTGATGTTTACCCTTCTTTGCCTTGCAAGCGAAACATCATGATCAACAAACGTTGAATGTGAGTGAGCTGCCATTTGACATGGCTCTTTTCTCCCTTGCCGCTTCGACTTAAGAAAGGATTGGACACGGTATTAATTGCTTCTTCATGAATTTCTTGGCCTATCTTGTATCCCTTAAGCTATGTTGCTCTCCTCATTTCAAAATCTATTGTGACCCATTACAGTACGTATCTCTTCAATGCTAGTATGGGGGTAAGTGCCAAAGGAGAACATTGGAACACTACTGTCAAGTGTAAACGGTTGTGCTTTTGCATCCTTCCTATGATCTGTCAGAAGATGCTGGGATTCTCATTGTCCATTAAATTGGAGCAGGGTGAGCATCTTTGAAGGTCGTATGCTTGGTTGTTTGCTTCATGCTTTGTTTATCTTGTCCGTTTGCATGGAGCTGAGCTGATTCAACGTCCTTCAGGTTGGACTGTACGCCAAAATATATTAGTTATGTTGCATCCTTGTCTCTAAATCCAACACATTTTTTGATTGGATCTTTGCCGTTGGACCCATGAAGGTACGGAGGATTACTGTCATTTTCTTGATATTCCATCGGTTCTATTTGGTTTGACTTCCATCCAGCAGTTGTTGGCTGCGGCAATTAGCCTTCTTTTAAGGTCTGCAACGGCTCTTTAGGACTGCAAAAAACTGCTGGGCATGTTCATCTCGACTTGATTCCGCATCCATGTGGAGTAATATTTGCTCCAAGGTTCGGTACAAATTCCGTTGATCAGTAGATTGGATGGCAAGTCGCATTTATAGGTGTCCAGTGGACCCAATTTAGTTCAGTTCATATTATAACTAATTAGGCTGATTTAAATTATTTAAACTGGGTTGGATTAAATTTGGGTTGGCATTGGTCAAATTTGAGTTGAGTTGGGTTGAAATTAGACTGACCTAGTTGGGTCTATTGACTTTTACATTAATTCATGTAAACATTAGAATACTTTTAAAAAAGTATCTACAAATAGTACCTGTCCAAAGTAGCTCACTCAATGTTGAATTTGGATTGGATTTGGATTGAATTTAGACCGGGCTGAAATTGAGGTGATTATTTTTAATTTGGGTTAAGCCCAAATTACCACATAATTCAGTCCGCTCCATCCAAATTACTTCCCTAGTCACATTTAAGAGTTACTGCGCCGAGGCGTCTATTCACCATCTTATCAGACGGTGGTAGTACTACAACGTCGAAGAAATATTGCAGCAATTCTTACTATTTTTTGTGAGGATGACATAGGTTCCTTAGTTGAATAAGCCGTATATTCCTGGACAAAGTAGTGCCCTGTGAAGTCCATTTCAAGACATGCTCATGCGTATTTAAACCTTGCTGGTAGGCGCAATTAGTGGAGAGTAGAGAGTATCCGGGACACCCAATAAATATCAATCTCCATAATTTAACGAGAAAAGATCCTTTCAGTACATGTTTGGACTAGCAGTAGTGAGAGAGGAAGGGCCTAAGTATTTGTCAAATTTGGAGATCATATAAGTTTTTTTTTTTTTACAATATTTGACTCCCTCCCCTTCTAAGTACTGCTAGACTCCGACTTAAATATGTACTGAGAGGATCTCCTTTCTAATTTAACTTTAAGACATTCCAGCATGAACCTCTACGAGCATATCCGGCTTCTACCGTTTGATTGACAATTCTGGGAAGTATATCTAGATATAAGCTTTTCCTAACGTATGCTTGGAGGGTCAGAAGTCTGGTTGAGGAGGGGACGACTCCTAACCATCTAGAGGTCGCCATCCCAGGCTAGTTCCCTTGTTTTCCTTGTTTGTAATCGGATGACGAAGTATCTATCGCATTGTTATGTGGCGTTGCTATCAAAAGCCTTGCAACATTTTACTATCTGATTTTAGCTCATCAGGAGATTATAAAGACATCCCAATACTTTGAAGAAGATAGCTTGATATTATTTTGTGCAGTTTTCTTGGATTTCATATTCGTGTGTAGTTAATCAAAGTGTGATCGGACTGTAGTTTAAGGAGGCGTTGCAACCCAAGTGGATTTACAATTCTCCTCAACATAGCTAGTATTTTTCTTTATACATAGCTAATGGTTTTCTGTAGGTCTACTCAATTCATAACGCGGCCAATTGGAAGATAATAGATGACTTAATGCTCGTTGCAACCACCATCTGATCCCATGACTGAATGACACACGGGCTTTAAGTTCTGCTGCACCTTTGCAGGATGGTATAGTCACCACGCGAGATCATTGGATCAAAAGGTGGTTGCAACTACAATGTCTTGGGGTACTCCAACAAGTATTATTCATAATGTCATAGATGACTAGCTTTACTCAGCTCTTATTGCAGGTGTCCACCCCTTGTTGTGTACGTGAGTAATACTTCCTGCAATACAAAGTACTGCACCAAATTGAGCAATACAAAATGCCATTGGTCACATAGACCGGCAGCACAAGGAGGCTGGACAATATTCCCACAAGTGGCTTTACAAACATTTAATGTTTCCACTCCCTTGCAAAGACTGGCGCAAGGGAGTGGGAGACAGAAAGGAACAAGAAGATGAAAAGAAGAACAACAAAAACATGAGCGATACCATGAAAGGGGGCAAAGGAGGGGAGGGGGGAGCACCGGGGAGGTGCATTGACGGAGAGCACAAAGATGAAGGCGCCAGCGACGACGGCGAAGAAGCTGTCCAGAGGGGCGAAGAAGCCACCCAGAGTTGAGAATTGTGTCATGGACCTTGAATAATGTTTGAGTTTACCGTATCTATGAGTCATGACAAGAGATTTGTTACTCAAGGAGGGTATGTTGTCTCCCCCCATGGCCATAGGTACATGATAAATTCCTCTACAATTAGATATTGTGCACTCCAACATAGAAGATCTACCTTTAACCATATGACCATGGCTCCCTATGCTGGTGTAGCGCAAGCCAATTTTATAAGGCCACATCTTCTATTCCACGATGAGAAAGTGAGCTTGTGCAGACAAATAGGGGACGTGGCCTAATGAAGTTGGAACGTGTGGAAGAACACAGAAGGTTCAGCCCAAGGGAGAACATAGTCTACAAAGAAGCAAAGGGTACGGTAAAGAGTTGACAAAGAGAGCCGACCAATAGGTCTACGGCGGAATCCTTTGAATCTCATTCTTTGTACTTTGTATTGCTCACTCATAAGGATTGATCTTTGAATTAGTAATAAACACATACAATGAGACCTAGAAGATCTTATCTCAACATATCCTTACTTACATGCTGTTGCCGACCATGTGGGACTAGCATGGGGACATAATGGTCTCCTCTGGGCAAGAGAATGGAGTCATGAAACCCCTAGCAGCCATGCAGAATGAGAACGTAGACTGGCTCAGAGGATCTTGCAGACTTCTTTATGAAACCTAGTATAGCGGCATCCCAACACACTGCATGATTGCATATGATGCCTATTCCATATTAACTGGATAGATGTATCATTCCTTGTTAGAGATCAGTGACTCCCAATGTGCATATGAACGTGCACACATGTGTGTGTGTGTGTGTGTGTGTGAGAGAGAGAGAGAGAGAGGGAGAGGTTGGACTCAAAGAAAATTATTGGGAATCGCCCAACACATACACAAGAAAATACCTGAAATCGTGATCAATGGAGAGATTCTCGAGGATGTAGCGGAAGCATCTTCAAGATCGTCCTCATTGATGCAGGGAGGCTACCAAAGTCCTCCATAAGTTTCTATGTAGCAAATCTCTTGGTGTCGTAGTGGTTCTCCAAAGAGAGAAAGAGAGAGATGGAGGAGGAGAAGACCAAGGGAGAGAGGAGTCGACGACAGGAGAAGATTCTCTCCTGAGATACCTCTTCATATATAGAGTAGTCTGGACTTCTCTTCCCACTAGAAGATAGACTCCTCTGAGTCTCTATTCAAGCCAACCTCATCCACGACCAATGTGGATGACTCGAGTTCGAACTCATCTCGAATTCTATCTACATATTCCACTCATATACATTGGTCAACAAAATATCCTTAAAAAAACTCATATAATTCTTCCTTTCATACAAGAAATGATGCGTACGACCAGTTGAGGATGATCAAAACTGAGGAAATATTACATTAAGTCACCACCTGACCAACGTAATACTATAACTCCAAATCTCATCTCATAACCCAAACCACAAGTTACACCAGCTTAAGTCGATTTGATCCATTTGAGACCTTTATCTTAACCACTCAAACTATGTGTCTGTACTCATGATTATGTTGGACACAACCATCATAACTGCTGGCCAACAATGAATTAGAACAACATAGGTGTGAAGCAAGTTGGCTTTTCCTACATCACACATGTCAATCTGTTTAGACTTGAATGCTTTCCTAGACATGCTCTGTTGGACCGCATGGCTCGTGACCCTTGGATAATATGGAAAAGTAGCATTGTCAAAGTCTCCACTTCATGATAAGGTGCATAGTCCCAAAAGGTACAGTAAGGTGCAGAGACTTCACACAGTGCCGAAGCAGGGATCCATTCAGTCACTCCTTTGATGGTCGTCAAAATAGCACTGAATGAAAATATAATGCTTAGGAAAAAAATTTAATGAAATAGAATTACTTTATTCAAATTCCATATTTTTTCACAAACTTATTAAGACCATAAAGACACTGGCTAAATTAAAGAGATAACATGGTTCTAAAGAAATTAAATGAGCAACCTAAGACATTAAGTGCTAAAATTGAAAAATAGGCTACACTAAGTTCCAAGTGACAATGGCCAACTCTCAAGATTCCTTTCTAAGTATCAATCCTCATGGTGATTCACTAAATTTGAACTGGCACTCACCTGCAATCTTGCACTCTGGGTCGCTCACGAGCTACGTGGCTAGCTCCTCAGTCTACAATCTAATGAGAGACTTTATGAGCAATAAATACATTTTAGCACACACATGCAGATACATTTAGAGATAAGACTAACCTACTCAATGTAATCACTGATATAATGTCTCATCTTCTGACAGTTGAAGCACTTGACCTTACTTAGGTTCCTTTTTCCAAGCTTGCCATGTTTACCCTTTTGATTATTGTTAGGTCCTTTCTTCTCATCAGCCTTTTACTGTGTGTCCTATTTCTTCTTATTCCAACTGCGCATGGGCGCTTTTCCTTATATCGTGAGCATTAACCGTCAGTGCACTATAATGGATCGCCTCTTTGCGCTCCGTCTTGAGTTCAAGATGATATGAAATGTCACTAAAAGTCTTAGTACTTTCATTATGGGTTAATACTAGTTTGATATGCTCCAAGAAGAAAATCTAGCAGGGATCTTAGTTCGATAAGTACTTGTTGCTCATCGGAGAGCTCAGTTATAGCAGTCTTCAACTCTCTGATTATTGAAGGTATCACCCTCTACTCTACCATGGAGTGCTTGAGGTCCATCACGTATTGATTAAACCTCAAAGTCAGGACCCTCAGCCTCGTTACTGATGTGCCATCATACATGACTTTCAATTATTCCCACATCTCTTTAACAGTCTGAAAACTCTCAAACTCTTTAATAAGGTCATTATGAATGCAGCTCAACATAGTGTCTAGTGCGTACTTATGTCCTTATTTAGCAACTTATCATAAGTTTGCTTGTCACGATTGACTTGACCAAGCAGTCCATCATCTGATGAAGGTAGTATTGTTAGGTTTAGGTGGCCTACAAGTCAATCTGACTATGTAAATCTCGTTCATTTATTAATATAATGACATAATATTCATTATTTGTAAATCGCATTAATTATCGTTTCATAATGAAGTCCGTGAATATGTACTATAGTGATCAGATTATGATGAGATCATACTAATGAGACTGATCACTTAAACACGCATATTCTTAATCGTTCCTAGTCGGAGGATATCCAAGAAGGACATCGGATATCCGGTTAGACTAGTACAGATTACTCATGCTCATAGAATGAGGGTGATTGATCTCATAAGTCACTTGTGTGGAGACACTAAGGCGAATCTGTAGGTGCTCATTGGAGAATGGGTTCACTGAACTGATCCGACTGAATCGCTGAATGGTATTGTACCTCACTGTCAACCAGCTCGATTCTATTGTCGCAGTTGCGTGGATGGTCCTCAGACCTGAGACACCAAAGACACCTTGTCGGTGGACTTTTGTGCTTTGACCTTGGTTTACGAATCTCTAGCCACGGGATTCTAAAACGCCAAAGATTGGGTACAGCGGAATACCGACGAAGGGAATTGTGTGTCAATAAGGAATCATTCGCTCTCGGTACTTAGAGAGAGAATGCTCTAGGAAGTATGCGCGGAAGATCCCTGGCCAGGGCGGACGATAATATCGGGAAAGGAGTTTTCAGATATTCATCAGCGGCATCCAATCCAAGTGAGTCGACCGGTTAGGGTTTGACAGCCCTGAGTTGACTCGAGAGCATTGCACGAATGAAAGATTATATCTACGCGGTAACTGTAGGCGGAAAGGTTCCAAGAGTGGGTTACTTAACCCCGATACCTTCCGGGTTCACGCAGTGTTGCTTGGCACCCAACGTGATCGGAGGCCCGATCGAATTCGATGTGCGACATCAATTCGATTGATTAATTAATTAATAAAGGATTATTAATTGATTAATAAAGTCAGTGAGGAGTCACTGGGCTTATTGGGCTATTAACCGAACTGGTAATTGGGCCTAGAGGGTCACACGCAAATGATTCTCAAGGCGATAGATAAATATGTGGGTTTTATATAAACCGGAGGTTTTTATGAAAAATCGCGCGGTTAGTATAAAACATAGCGAACGGGTTGAGCACGCCAAGCTGTTGCTAACCCTATCCACCCCTCCTCTGTTTCTCTCTCTCTCTCTGGCGTCCCAAACATATCTGGATCTGCTCCGCCGCTTCTCCGACCCCGTTCGACGGGAAATCGTCTGCATGTTGCGGCGACCGGCGGAGGTTTCGTGGGCTGCGAAGAATGAGGAAGAACGAGGATATCCGTCGCGGGGAGGATCGCGTGGACTTCGCTAGAGGCTGGGCACTTGCGCGGCTTGCGGTGTAGCACCAACGGAACCGAATGGTTGCGGATTCAAATCCGCACACGGTGAGAACCGATAATCCGATTATCATGATTTTTAGTTTTTCGAAACGGGAACGAATCTCCGTTTTTATTTTATTTTCCGCTGCGCGGGAGATCCGGATAAACCTGTGAAACCCAACAAGTATCACATTAGTTAAGGTCTCGAGTTCCTCCTTCTCATTAAGGAGATACTAGATCTTTCTGTACCACATATCATAATTATCGCCTTTCAACTTATCTTGACCAGACAACTCATGATACAAGTCCTTTGTGGCCATCGCTACTGCATAAATTGCGAAATTTGAAAACTTAGGTACTTATGAAAAAATATTTTTTTCCTCTCTTCAAACGAATTGGTTACACTATTGTGATACGTATCTTGTTGGGTTCTCGTGTTTCTCCGGATCGCAAACGCAGCGGAAAATAAAATAGAAACTAGCGATTCCTTCCCGTTTCGAATAACTAAAATCGATAATCGGATTATCGATTCTTACCGTGCGAAGATTCAAATCCGCGGTCGATCCGTTCCATGGGTGTGACACCACAAGCCGCGCAAGCACCCGGCCTCGAGTGGAGTCCACGTGATCCTCCTCGCGATGGATGTCCTCACATTCCTTGATCGTCGCAGCCCTCGAAGTCTCCGCCGTTCACCACATCGCGCGGACGATTTCTCGTCGAACGGGAGTCGGAGAAGCGGCGGAGCTGATCCGGGGATCCCGACTCGTCTGGGCGCCAAAGAGAGAGGAGGAGAGGAGGGGGCGGCTAAGCTTAGCAGCAGCCTGGCCTGCTCAGCCCGTTCCCTACATTTTATATTAACTGCACGATTTTTCATAAAAACCCTCGGTTTATATAAAATCCACTTATTTATCCATCGCCTTGAGAATCATTTATGTGTGACCCTCTAGGCCTAATAACAATCCGGTTAATGGCCCAATAAGTCCAGTGACTCCTCACTGGTTTGATTAATCAATTAATAACTCATATTAATTAATTAATCAATCGAATCAATGTCGCACATCAAATTCGATCGGACCTCCGATCACGTTGGGTGCTAAACAACACCACGTGAATCCGGAAGATATCGGGGTTATGTAACCCACTCTTGGAACCTTTCCGCCGACAGTTATCGCGTGGATATAATCCTTCATTCGCACAATGCTCTCGAGTCAACTCAGGGTATGGTAAACCGTCAAACCCTAATAGGTCCACTCACTTGGATCGGATGCTGCCGTATAATATCGGAGAACTCCTTTCCCGATATTATCGTCAGCCCTAGCCAGGGACTTCCGCGCATCCTTCCTAGAGCATTCTCTCTCTAAGCACCGAAAGCGAATGATTCCTTATTGACACTCAATTTTCTTCGACAGTATTCCACTGTACCCGATCCTTGGCTATTTAGAATCCCGTGGTTAGAGATTCATAAACCAAGGTCAAAGCACAGAAGTCCACCAACAAGGTGTCCTTAGTGTCTCAGGTCCGATGACCATCTACGCAACTGCGAAAATAGAATCAAGCTGGTTGACAGTAAGGTACAATACCATCCAGCGATTCAGTCAGATCAGTTCAGTGAACTCATTCTCTAATGAGCACCTACATATTCGCTTTAGTGTCTCCACACAAGTGACTATGAGATCAGTCACCCTCATCTTATGAGCGGGAGTAATCTGTACTAGTCTAACTGGATATCCGATGTCCTTCTCGGATATCCTCCGACCAGGAACTATTAAGAATATGTGCGTTTAAGTGATCAGTCTCACTAGTATGATCTCATCATAATCTGATCACTAACGCACATATTCACGGACTTCATTATGAGACGATAATAAAACGAATTTACACAATGAATAATGTCATTATATTAATAAATGAACGAGATTACAAAGTCATATTGGTTTGTAGGCCACCTAAGACTAACAATCTCCCACATGGACTAAAGCCAATCACCTTTATGAACTAAACCTATAGATTCTAGGTGAGGCTCAAACACATTTTGAGCCAACGGTTTTGTCAGTGGATCTGCTACATTGTTGACAGATGGAACTCTTTTTCACCACTACATCTCCTCTGGAAATGATCTCGCTGATGAGATGAAAGCGCCTCACAATATGCTCTGATGAGACCGCGGTTCTTTTACTTGTGTAATGGCTTAATTGTTGTCGCACAACAGTGGAACAGGTTCAGAGATGTTGGAAACTACACCGAGGTCGGTGATGAATTTCTTCAACCACACTGCTTCCTTGACGGCTTCAGCTCTAGCGATGTACACAACTTCAGTCGTCGAATCTGCAGTGGTTGCTTGCTTGGAACTCTTCCAGCACACTGCGCCTCCGTTCAAAGTAAATACAAATCCAGATGTAGACTCGCTATTATTTGGATATGACTGGAAACTCGAGTCAGTATAGCCTCGCAGTTTCAAGTCATCTCCTCTATAGACAAGATACATATCCTTAGTTTTTCTCAAGTACTTAAAGATACATTTCACTACCTTCCAGTGTTCTTCATCTGGATCAGCCTGAAATCTACTCGTAACACTTAGAGCATATGCAACATCAGGCCGTGTACATAGCATGGCATACATGATAGATCCTATGGCAAAGGCATAGGGTACTCTATCCATGATTGCCCTCTCATTAGAAGTCTTAGGAGACTGCTCCTTTGAGAGATTAATTCCATGTCTCATCGGTATGAGACCTCTCTTAGAATTTTCCATGCCAAACCTTTTGACTATGGTTTCTATGTACAAGGATTGGGTCATTCTAGGTATCCTCTTTGATCTATTTCTATAGATCCATATTCCCAATACGTAGGATGCTTCTCCTAAATCCTTCCTGGAGAAATTTTTCGATAGCTAGATCTTTACTGATGACATGATAGCTACATCATTTCTAATAAGTAGTATGTCGTCTATGTAAAGAACTAGAAAAGTGACTGCACTCTCACTAGTCTTCTTGTACATACAAGGCTCATTTTTATTTTTAATGAAGTCATAAGATTTGACAGCCTCGTCAAATCTTATGTTCCAGCTCTGGGAAACTTGTTTCAGTCTATAAAAGGACATTAAAGCTTGTACACTTTATCTGGAGATTCTTTGGATGTGAAATCTTCTGCTTGTATCATATATAGCTCTTCTTTAAGGTTACCGTTGAGGAAGGCAGTTTTCACATCCATCTACCAGATCTCATAATCGTAGTGTGTAGCTATGGCAAGTAGAACTCTGATCGACTTTATCATGGCAACTGGTGAGAAAGTCTCGTCATAGTCAATTCCTTGCCTTTGACGATATCCCTTTACCACCAATCTTGTCTTATAAGTGTCGATCCGTCCATCAGCACTGATCTTTCTCTTAAAGATTCACTTGCACCCGATAGGTAATACCCTCGGAACAAGTCCTCCAAACTCCAAACTTGGTTGGAATACATAGACTGAATTTTTGAGTTCATAGTTTCTCGCCATTTCATGGCTTTTGGGCCTTCTATTTCATCCTAGTAGGTTTTAGGATCATCATCTTTATTATATTCTATCTTAGACTCTCCTTCAGCGATATGTCCTATATATCGTTCGGGTATCCTAGGTTCTCTACCAGATCTATGAGGCTCATATGTATGTACTTGAACAGATTCAGGAACTGATATCTCATCCGATGATATTGCAGCTGTTTGGGGATCTGGAACCTCTTCCAGCACTATTTTACTCTTACTGTCCTCCTGGAGAAGGTATTCCTCTTCCAGGAAGACAACTCTCCTGGCGACAAACACCTTTTGTTTACCAGGATGATAAAAATAGTATCCAAAAGTTTCCTTTGGATATCCCACAAACCTACATTTATCAATTCGTGATTCCAACTTGTCTAGATCATACCTCTTTACATGAGCAGGACAACTCCAGACTTTAACATGTTTAAATTCTGGTTTTCTGTCTTTCCATATCTCATATGAAGTAGAGACCGCAGACTTGCTGGATACTTTGTTAAGTAGGTATGCTCCTGACTCTAGAGCATACCCTTAGAGGGACACTAGTAAGCCCGAAAAGCTCATCATGGATCGCACCATGTCCAATAAGATGTTCCTTTCTAATACACCATTCATTTGGTCAACTAAGAGAGGATACTATTATTCTTTAAGAATTGTGTGAAATTAGTATTCAAATATTTTCCTCCCCGATCTGATCGAATAGCTTTAATACTCTTTCCTAAATGCTTCTCTACCTTATTCTTGAACTCCTCGAACTTCTCAAATGCTTCCGACTTGTACTTCATTAAGTACACATAGCCGAATCTTGAGAAGTTGTCGGTGAACGTGATGAAGTACGAGAAGCCATCTTTGGCTTGGGTGGACATGGGACCACATACATCTGAATGTATTAATCCCAGAATATTTTTGGCACGTTCTCCATGTCCAGTAAATGGAGATTTTGCCATCTTTCCCATAAGACATGACTCACATGTTGCAAACGATTCATAATCGAATGCATTCAAATATCCATGTATGTGCAACTTTTGCAGCATGCTTATACCAATATGTCCAAATCTACAATGCCACATGTAGGCTTGGTTCACACAATTCTTGCTCTTCTTAAGAGCATTATCAATGTGAAGATTATAATAAGAAATAACTCAAAGACATAGACCGTTGACTAAAGATGTCGAAGCTATTGATTTATTACCATAATAAATTGAACAACTTCTATTCTCAATAGACAACCTATATCCTATCTTGTTCAAACAAGATACAGATATGATGTTCTTTATTATGCTAGGAACATAATAACAATCTTCTAATGATAAGACGTCTCATGATGGAAGTCTAAGGTTTGTTGTCCCAACAAGAACTGCCGTAACTTTTGTGCCATTTCCTAGCCTCAATTCCAGCTCACTTTTTCTCAGCTTACGCTTACTTGTCAGCATTTGCACATCATGGCAGATGTGAGAAGCACATCCAGTATCTAATACCCAAGATGTGAAATCTCTAACTGATAAGTTAATATCTATCGTATATATATCTGAAGCTTCTGATACCTTTACCTTTCCATGAGCTTTATCGCTGAGGAACTCCTTGCAGTTCCTCTTCCAATGACCATTCTGCTTACAGTAGAAGCAGTCACCCTTTACTACTCATTTGTCTTTGTCCTTCGATCTTTTATCGTACGCGATCATCTCTGCCTTAGTGGCATCCAATGCCAGTTCAGCAAGAGGATCAGCTTCAAGAACGTAAGTAATGTGCTCAGATCTGAAGACACTCTTCAGGTTTCTGAGCTAATTTGAGTAGTTTGGGCTAGTCAAAAGATTGACATCAAGTATGCCACGGAGTGGGTTATTCGACGACATAATTCCCTACAGGAGTTGAGTAAAATCTATTTAGCAGATGTTTAATTATTAAATTTAAAACAAGATATAGTCTTTTATTCAAGTTTTAAATCTCACTAATTTTCGACGGACTGTATAACCCTCAGTTATACAGAACAGGAGATACCGACTATCTCCTAGTGGGGATCAAAAGCTCAATGACTTGCAGTACAACCTTGTGGATAGCACAATAAAGCTGTAAAACAATCAAAGAGCACCCATCTCATGGGACTTGTAATTCCTTGCAATATCTGATCATATCTTCGGTCCCCAGAAATTTAATGGCCTTGTGGATAGCACAACAAGCCACTAATTCTGATCTAAGCTAACCATCGTTATGAGACAAGTATAAATTTGCATGCAGCCCTTGTGGATAGTACAACAAAGCTAAATAGTTCCGATACCCCGATCAAATAGGCATCTAATGCTATAGCTACAGTCTCTCCTCACAATTAGACAGCCCTTGTGGTAGCACAACAAACATGTCTAAAGTAATTAGAATCCTATGACTATAACGATGGTGGACCACGCGGTAAGTTCTTAACTACATACATTACGGCTTAGAATATAGACGAGGGTATTTAGATAACTTTTATCTTGGTCTCTCCTAGGTGATAGTATACAAATATATCGTATATATTTACTAATACTATACCTACTTTGATTCAAAATCAAAAGAAAATAATGCATCTCATACATGTCGTTAGTGTGGTCATGGATAGCACAATGGGTTTGACTGGAGCCAACAGTCAAACGCATACACAATCTAACATAACATTTACATCAGATAATTCTGAAAACGCATAGACAAGAGATCTTCATCTTTCTGCCTTCCTAGTAGCAGTTGTGGATCGTCCTCGCTCCTTCCTCGGTTGCCTCAATTAGATTACAATAATTCTAGAATTACATGTAAAATAGAAGAAGGCCTTGTGGTGAGTACAAAAAAGAGGGAGGTAGAAGTACATTGGATTATGAGAGAGGGAGAGGTACGCAGACCTCTATTTATTAACAATTTAATAAAAATCCATTCAACCATACATCCACGATCCACACACATCATTCACCACATGAATAATTTAAATGTGCATATTCATGACCACGGTGTGTTTTAAACAATCCACACATGATAAGCGCATCACATGGCTTAAACAAAAGAGTTTTCAAAATAAATAATTTTGGCTTTTAAAAAGCTGGGATCCAATCAAAATTAGTATTTAAATTTTGGAAAACTCATTTAATAACTTAAGCATGTAATTGAATCAAATTTAAAGTATAAAACACACATCACATGTGCACACACTCTAAATTAATAATTCCATATTATTCCATACAAATTAGAACATTTCTAATAGTTAAACAATCTAACATTTAGATTAACCATTATTAATAATTTAACAATTAGACTATTAATAATGAATTACTAATCTAACTCTTAGATCAGTAAATTAAAATTAATCATCAATTTAACACTTAAATTAATAATCAACTCTAATCAGTTATTAATTACTAATATAATTCTTATACTAGTTAATTAATTAACGTTAATCACTAATTTAACTCTTAACTAATAATTAACACAAATTAATTATTAACTATTAATCTAACTCTTAGATTATTGGATTAATATTAATTATTAATTTAACTCTTAAACCAATAATTAATTACTCCTAATTAAACCATTATATTAGTTAATTAAAATTAATTATCAATTTAATACTTAAACTAACAATTAATTCCAGTTAACTAATAATCACTCTTAACACTTAAATTAAACAATTAAAATTAATTATTAATTTAATATTTAAATTAATAACTAATTCTAATTATTAACAACACTTTGTTAATGTTAATGATTCAAAATCATTAATGCCAAATAAAATTAAAATTGAATAATAATTTAAATACTTCAAAACAGTTTTGAATTTTAAATTAAAATCCTATTTGATTTTTAAATGGTCTTGGGGTTTAATTGGAAATAGGAATTTTAATGGGTTAACAGGAAAACTTAGAAGGTGGCTCAGCCACAAGGGCTGAGCTTTAGGGCTCGGGCCCTAGCTGAGCCAGGGCTCGAACCAGACACCCACAGTGGGTGCCTGGCTCGGACCTGGTTTGACCAGGCCCAGGACTCGGCCCGACCAGTCCGACCGACTCGGGACCGGGCCCCTTTCTTCCCCACCCCAAACCCAAACCGTCATTACAGGTGGCCAAAGGCCGTAGGTGGGAGTTGAGGTAGGGGCCCGACAGCGGCGCGCCTCAGACGGCCGGCGGCCGGTCTCACGATGCCTTCTGGTTCCGTCGGCGCCGGTGGGCTCGCCAGAGAGGCCCAAAAACACCATGGCCGAGCCCCCTTTCTTCTTTGAAATTTTCTTGTTGCAGGTTTCGTTGGAGGCCGGTGGTTGGAGGACTTGCAAGCCGCCGTCGGCGGGCGCTCAGGCACCGCCAAGGCCCGCCAGTGATGCCCCCACCGCCAGCTACCTGTCCGGTACCGGTAGGGCAGCCGGCGGTGTCCTGTGCTCCTTGTTATCCCTCTTTTATTCTCCCCTTTTCTAGTTTTCTAAAAACGAATAAAGGAAGAAGAAGAGAGGTCCTTCCAATCCGGCCACCATCAGCGGCCTCTCCAGCGCCAAGCATCGATGCTGTTGATGACCGAAGGGATCCCTAGTCATACCAGGATCTCCAGCCACCTCCCCATTGTATGGGGACGCCCGGATGAAGCCGGCAAAATCAGCCGTTCTTCGTCTCACGAAGAACACGAAAATCCACAAAAAAAAAATCGAAAATTGCAGAATGATTATAATAATGTTTTATTGTATTCATCGCATGAATACGAATCTAGCAATTAATCGAACATGTGCATGGAATAAATCATAGAAAAATCAATTTGGAGATCGAAATGGGACAAGAAATAGTGGAACCTGGCTCTGATACCACTGTTAGGTTCTCGTGTTTCTCCGGATCGCAAAACTTAGTGGAAAATAAAATAGAAACCAATGATCCATTCCCGTTTCGAATAACTAAAATCGATAATCGGATTATCGATTCTTACCGTGCGCGGATTCCAATCCGCGGCCGATCGGTTCCATCGGTGTGACACCGCAAGCCGCTCAAACGCCCAGCCTCTAGCGGAGTCGACGCGATCCTCCTCGTGGTGGATGTCCTCACATTCGTCGCTCGTCGTAGCCCTCGAAATCTCTGCCGTTCGCCGCATCGCGCGGACGATTTCCCGTCAAACGGGAGTCGGAGAAGCGGCGGAGCTGATCTGGGGATCCCGATTCGTCTGAGGCGCCAAAGAGAGAGAGGAAGAGAGGAGGGGGCGGCTAGGGTTAGCAACAACCTAGCTTGCTCAGCGCGTTCGCTACATTTTATATTAACCGCGTGGTTTTTCGTAAAAACCCCCGGTTTATATAAAACTCACTTATTTATCTATCGCCTCGAGAATCGTTTGTGTGTGACCCTCTAGGCCCAATAACCAATCCGGTTAATGGCCCAATAAGCCCAATGACTCATCACTGGCATGATTAATCAATTAATAACTCATATTAATTAGTTAATTAATCAAATCAATGTCGCACATCAAATTCGATCGGGCCTCTGACCACGCTGGGTGCCAAGCAACACCGCGTGAACCCGGAAGGTATCTGGGTTATGTAATCCACTTTTGGAACCTTTCTGCCAACAGTTATCGCGTGGATATATTCCTTCATTCGCACAATGCTCTCGAGTCAACTCAGGGTATGGTAAACCGTTAAACCCTAACCAGTCGACTCACTTGGATTTAATGTTGCCGTATAATATCGGAAAACTCTTTTCTCGATATTATCGTCCGCCCTGGCCAGGGACTTCTGCGCATCCTTCCTAAAGCATTCTCTCTCTAAGTACCGAAAGCGAATGATTCCTTACTGACACTCAATTTTCTTCAACGGTATTCTGTTGTACCCGATCCTTGGCTATTTAGAATCCCGTGGTTAGAGATTCATAAACGAAGGTCAAAGCACAGAAGTCCACCGGCAAGGTGTTCTTGGTGTCTCAGGTCCGATGACCATCTACGCAACTGCGACAATATAATCAAGCTGGTTGACAGTGAGGTACAATACCATTTAGCGATTCAATCGAATTAGTTCAGTGAACTCATTCTCTAATGAGTACCTACAGATTCGCCTTAGTGTCTCCACACAAGTGACTATGAGATCAGTCACCCTCATCTTATGAGTGGGAGTAATCTATACTAGTCTAACCGGATATCCGATGTCCTTCTCGGATATCCTCCGACGAGGAACTATGAAGAATATGTGTGTTTAAGTGATCAATCTCACTACTATAATCTTATCATAATCTGATCACTATCGCACATATTCACGGACTTCATTATGAGAAGATAATAATACGAATTTACACATAATGAGTAATGCCATAATATTAATAAATGAACGAGATTACAAAGTCATATTGGCTTGTAGGTCACCTAAGACTAACGTATCTTAGATCGAAAATTTTGCTAGGCTTATAATCATCACCTTAATACATATCATAGGTAGTACTTCCAGTTAATTAAAAGTGAAAAAACACACAAATCCTAGGGATGTATTCCCATAGGATAAAAATTCTCTGGTTAAGTAGAAAATGTCAATTTTTCAAGACCTTTTTTCTTACAAAGAATCTCTTTAATAATTAGTAAAAAGTATGACAAGGGACGCTTTCCCTATATTCATGTGACAATCATACATAGAGGATACATGAACGCATGCAAATCAAGGTAAAAATTGATCCAATAGATGTCCGGTACATAAACACATCCCTTTACATGGCTTTGAAAAAATAATACATTAATTATCATATGAAATTCCTCACATGGAGCCTACTACATCAGATCTACTGAACAAAATAAAAAGAGATGTCGCACCATTCATTTTGGACTTAATATTACCTTGATAATACTCATATAAATAGAGGATATAACTCATCGCGCATGATGTAGGTTACATCAACACATAATTGGAGCAACTAAAATAAATAATTAATGCTTCCGTTAATTATCTAAAATAATGCAACATCTATAAATTTTCATGATCATAAAAATATGCAGCAACTCAAAATTGCATGAATAATAAACTATGATCACTAACACATTAAACTAATTCATGCATCCATGTAGTCTCCATAATCCTTCCACATGCATCATAATTATTAATGCATCCACGAAGATTACGAAATATGAATTAATCACAATTAATGTGTGCACTGATTTCGTCTTATCATGCATTACGCATCACTATTATCAATATCATGCATCAGAAAAGAAAGCATAAATTTGCATTAATCACAATTAATGCATTTTATTAAATTTTCATAATTATGCATCAACTTATTAAATTAGAGATGCATAGGAATAATGTTGCACGAATAAAGAAAAATATCACACATTCAATAGTGATGCATATAAAGTTTAACATGGGCATGATAAAAAAGAATAATTAAATTAATTTTCTATGAAATTAATTACCTAAAATCGTGTCAAAAAATTAATCAAACAGATATCACAATTATCACATGGATTTCTAAACTTTCATGATTAAGGACTCATTATAAACTCAGCTATCAAAAAAATGATAATCATAGTAAAGAATCTACTGCTTTCAATCATGCTTTAAATAGCTAAAATTGGGCAAAAATATAAATATTAATGACCAAAAATACAAGGTTTGTTATGTTATTGCAAAGATATCCATTCTATTTAACATAAACATCCTTAGATATAATATATATACCCTTTAGGTATTATAAAACAGTCAAGTTGCTTTCCTACATAAAATTGTTTTAAAAGATTAAGTGGGCCTGAGCCCAAACCTTAAGCAGGCTTAGCAAACCACTAATTAACATTTTTAAATATATAGTAGCGGGATGTATTAGCAAACAACAACAAAAAGAACAAAATATTCTTACGATGATTCTCTTGACCCTTGTAATAGAAGTTATTATAAAATAGGGATATATCTATAAAATAGATAAAATATCTATTTATTTTCAGATAGATTGTTTGGAAAAGAAATTTCTATGCATGGATTTAATTAGGTATAACGAATTATTTTCCAGGAGTTTATATGCAAATATGTACAAGTCCAAGTAAATGTGACTTAAAACATAAATGTAAAAGTCTAGGGTTAAAACGATGGAAACACATCATCATCTTCCCCAAAACGAAGGGGCAACCCTAAGAGGATGGGTCTGGCGGCGGCCCTAAAAGAGGCCCAATAGCGGGCATCTACCAGCCCTGCCAGTGGCACATCGGCGGAGAGTGGGCGTCACCACCATCCGCGGGTCCTACTTGTGTGGTAGGGCTCGGCGACGTCTGGGTGTGGCCGAAACTATTGGATATAGGTGTTCTCAAGGCCAATCATTTGGCACCTATTACAATCTGATTTCACTAATAAATGACACTTAATTCATTATGAAGATTGACGAGTTTATCATTGCGCATAATTAAGTCCTTAAATGTATACAATAGTCATCAGATTATGATAAGATCATAATAATGAGACCGATGCCTTATAAAGACACGTTCCTAATTGTTCCTAGTCGAAGAATGTTTGCGAAGGACATCAAACATCTGGTAAGACTAGTACAAGTTATTCCAGCTTATTTGATTATGGTGATTGATCTCATTAGTCACTTGTGTAAAAACACTATAGTGAACATGTAGGTGCTCATTAGGGAATGAGTTCACTGAAGTGATCCGACATGAATCAACAGACGGTAATTTACCTGACTGTCAGCCAACTCGAATCATCGTCACAGTAGTGTTGTTGATCCTTGGACTTGAGACACCAAAGACATATTGTCAGTAGACTTGAGACACCTATTCACGGGATCTCTAATAGTCAAGGATCGGATCTAGCGGAAGACTTTCGAGGTGATTGTGTGTTCAATGTGGGATCATTTGCTCTCAGGTAATTGGAGAGAGAATGCTCTAGGATAGATCCGCATGAGTCTCTGGCTGGAACAGACACAATATCAGAAAATGTGTCTTCTGATATTGTATAGTGGGGTACGATCCAAGTAAGTTGACCATCTAGGATTTGACAGTTGACCGTACCCTAAGTTGACTCGAGAGTATTTTGCGAATGAAGGATTATAGCCACACGGTAACTGTAAACGGATATGATCCATGAGTGGGTTATTGAACCCCATTATCTTCCGGGATCATGCAGTGTTGCTTGGCATCCAACTTGATTGGAAGTCTGGCCGAATTTACTTGAGATGATAATTTGGTTAAGTAATTAATTAAATATGAGACATTAATTAATTACTATATGACAATAAAATGTTATTAGACTTAACGGACTAAAAATCGGACTGGTAACGGGCCTAGAGGGTCATACGCACAAAGATTCTCAGACGGTAGTGTTTTAGTGAGTTTTATATTAATTTGGAGATTTTTGTGAAAAGTCATACTAGATTAATATAAATATACACTATGTAGAAACCCTGGGCCAAGCTTTAGGGCCTCTCCTAGCAAGCCGCCCCTCTCTCTCCTCCTCCACTGGGCACCCCCTTTAGCGTGCCGGGCTCTTCCGGTCTTTGCCGCGCACACTTCTCGGATGTCGGAAATTCTCTGTCTGCTTGTTCCGGGCGCTGTTGCAGCGAAGAACTATCAATGGGCATGCTGATCTGGACAAGGAAGCGAGGACCAACCACTGACGAGAATCGCGTGGATACTGTTGGAGGTCGGGCATCTGCGCGGCTAGCGGTATTGACTCGATGGAAACAAGATGGCCGCAGATCCGAATCTGCGCACAGTGGCATGATCATCTCAAATTTTCATCTTATAGTTTTTTATTTCAAAACGGATCGGGGGGAAACGGGCGGGATCAATTTTTGTATTCCAATTCTGCTACGTTCTTTGCGCCCTGCCTGGATCCCAACAGTAGTATCAGAGCCAGATTATGCTGTGATCCATTTCGGATTGCTGAACTTAATTTTCTAAATATTTTTAATGCTATAGATTTGATTTTTCTGGAAAGTTTGATTCATGTTGATGAATTCGCATATGAAATGTCATAAAATTTCTAGAAAAATCATGTATTATGGGGTTATTTTTTTTTCTACATCATGATGACGAAGGGATTTAAAGGGGCATGCACAGAAGGTTTAATGGGCCACTGTCGGCCATCACCGACATTGTCGATATGACCAGCGGTGAGCGCAGCCCTCGCTGGCCCCCTACAGGGCGGCAGAGACTGGCGGCAGGGCCCCTACTCTCCTCTCCTCCTACTCATGTGATGTGCAGGAAGGAAGGGGAGAGAGGCGTTGGACCGGTGTGCCGAGACCACTACTAGCGCTTCCAACGGCACTGGCCACGCCGGCCCTGTCAGGGGCGGCAGGGAGGGAAGACGTCCCAGTGGAGTAACGGCGTCTACGGCGATACCGGTGGCGACTCGTGGCGTGGCGGTTCGGCGGTTAGGAGCTAGGAGGAGTTCAAGTAACTGGTAGGGTGACGATCATCACGGTGTTTTGTCTAAAACCATGATTTTCCCGCTTTGAAAGCATGAAATATGTTTGGTGCTTATTGGGTAGGAAGCATATTCTAAGGGGGGTTATCTATGAAAATAATTAGGCTTCTCCCCTACCTTCTCTATTTTTGATGTTTTGTGCGATTTGGGAGAGAAATCCCACTTTGTGACTCGGGGGAGGCCGGAGGGGGAACCTGTCTGCGAGTGCTAAATGGCGTCTGGGGACAGCGATGCCATTTTAAATGGCGGCTTCCACCCGAGACGCGACTTAGCCCAGATCATGAGATTCTGTCTCTGTATTGAATAGCATCTAGGGACGGCGACACCATTTTAAATGGCGGCTGCCAGGGGGGACGCGATTTAAGCCATCTTCCGAGGCCAGTTTACGTATGAACCAGTTTATGGGTCTTGAATGACGTCGGCTACGGGCGACGCGATTCAAGACAGAATCTCATTAATCCATACAATTAACATGTGTTTATATTGTTAGATAGTTTGGTTAAACGCATGCTTGAAAACGTACTCGAGGATGAGGATTTCTACGTGATCTGATCGCACTGTGTTGTGTTTCGTGCGACCGTGGACCTAGACTGACAGTTGTTAGCGCTTATGCACCCTGTGTCGGTGTGGGAGTGACACGGCGCCTGTGTGGGAGTGGTGGTGTGATACCTAGAGCGAGGGTCAGCTGGTGTACCCCGGGGTATAGCTAGTACTGGTGTGGGAGTGGTACATTTAGAGTGTCACTCGTGCTGGAAGAAACAAAACCACCTAGAGTCGGTTAGGCCGGAGTAGCCAGCACGCTATCCGAAGGGTTGTTGTTTGGTCTCAGCGGGTCGATGTTTTCTGCGTTCGGCTACGTGGTTTGTGTGTTTAGCCGAGACGCTGGTTGTGGACTTGATAAAGTGTTAAATTGGTCATTTAAGGGAAACCATATGCATCATACTCATGTTTTTATCTGCAAAATAGCATGAAATGATAGATAATTGTGTAACAAATCCAACGGTACTAATTTCATCAAATTCTGACTTAAAAACATCGTCATTTCATGTGATCAAAGGAGTGTAGCGCATTTGCGATTTTTCGACAAAACCGAGATGAAATGAATAAATATGATGATATTTTTATGATAATGCGCTAAATTATATTTATTTGATGTGAATAGGACATGCCGAGGATGCAGTGCAGCTGGAGGAGTTTCCGGAAATTTGGGAGTGGTCCGGTGTGCGGATTTCAACTAAAACAGGGGTAAAAATACAAAGTGACTCCTTCCTTCGCTGGAGTTTCCTTAAACCCACTGTTTCCTTTTTCTCCCCAATTTTCCAAACTCCAGTCCGACTTCTTCTCCAGTTTCCTTCCCACGCCTATCTTCCTCCCTATATTAATCTATCCTCCCTTCCCACACACGTTCTCTCTCTCAGATTTACTCTCTCTCTGAGATTTCCTCTCTCTCTCAGATTTCCTCTCTCTCGTTTCTTTCCTCCACTCTCCGGAGCCCTCCTCCTCTCTTGCCAGCTCTTCTTTTCCGAATTCTATTCCTCTCCGTTTTGCCTTCTCCCGTAGCCTCTCAACCCCCCAGCTCTTCCTCCTCTCAAACTCCCTCTCTCTCTCTCTCATATATTTCCTCTCCCTCTCTCCGGTTTCCCAGCCTCTCTCAGCCGCTCTCTTCTCCTCCGTCTCTCTCTATCTTTTCTCTCCCGCAGCTTTCCCCTCTCGCAGAGTTTTTTTCTCTCTGTCGTCTCTCCCCCACGCTCTCTCGATTTCTCCCAGCATCTCCTGCAAGCGGCTGCACCTCCACGTCCGCTTGAATCCACCGACGACCTGCATGCACAGCAGCTCCTCCAACTCGGCCAACACCAACACCAGCAGCTAGGTCTCCAGGCACGTCCAAGCTCCTCTTCTACCCTCCACCGGCGCACCAGCAACAGCAGCTCCGTGACTGCGGTGAAGCCCTTCCCCACGCACACCCAGCAGCAGCTTCACGGTTTCTACCAACAGCAAGGCCATCCTTGCATGCAACGCACCAACCTGAGTGTGTTCCAGGTCAGTGTGTTCCAACTTTCTATATTTCAATTTCCGTACTTTAGTTAGTTTCCTTTTTTGTAGTTTCTAGTTTAGATAGGTTTCCATTAACTAAAAAAAAGAAACAAAAAGAGGAACATCTAAATTTAAAAACCTTCATTGCCAAGATTAGAAACTTTCCATGCTAGGCATTCATCATCTTAGGAAAGCATGAGTTAGTTTCCTGTCACAGTTATTTCCATAAATTGTTGAAGATTGCGGGGGAAAGGTACGTGTTTCAATTTTAGCAAGTTATTCATGATTACATCAACACACCTTGCATTGATTTGTTGCCTTGTATTGCATTCAAAAAGACTCTAAGGGCAACAACTTTAACCACATAAGGTAGGGATTTGATCACCCTTCCTTAGCCCACAAATCACCTTCCTTGCATTGGCATTTCCTAATCCAACTAAAAGCAAGTCGAAAGAGAATCTAGGGTTTACACCGTGAGTGGTTTAAATCTCGAGTTGCCTCCATTTTTGGAAACGGTGTCTAGGCTAGAGGTAAAAAGACAAACGTCTAAGCGGAAAAGTGGTTCTCTAATTAGGTCCCTACGAAAGTAGGGGGAGCCTCCCACTACCCCACCTCTTACCTGGCCGTTGACTGATTGTGGTTGTGACTCGTGGTGGACTCCATTCACCTTGTAAGAAAATTCACATAGAGAGTCTAGGTTAACATTAGATCATTAGGATAATTTGTTTGTCAACATTGATTGCATTTAAAAAAAAAAAAAAAAAGAAATAGAAAACAAAATCCTCTCTCCATCAGTCCTAGTGTATGCAAGGTAGGAGATCTCAAAATCCTAACCTTCTAGGACCACTTGCTGAAATAGAAAGAATCCTACATCAAAGAAATCCACCACAAGATCCAATGGCTGATAATCAGGACCCACCAAAGCAAATGAAGGACTATTTCATTCCAAATCGATATCAACCTTCATCTTGTATTCATCTTCCTCAGAATCCAGCCAATCAATATGAAATCAAATCTAGCACCATTCAGATGCTCCCATCCTTTTATGAGAATACTAATGAAGATCCTTATAAGCATCTGGATGAATTTCTAGAAATTTGTTCGACGGTGAAAATCCAGAATTTCACTGATGATGGCCTCAAATTGACCTTATTTCCCTTTTCATTAAAGGACAAGGCTAAATATTGGTTGGGAACCATAGGAAGGCCCATTAGGACATGGGAAGAAATGCAGAAAGAATTTCTCAAGAAGTTCTATCCCATCGGGCGGACCAATACCATGAGACGGGCCATCACGAGTTTTACCCAAACTCCCGGGGAATTGATCCATGAATCTTGGGAAAGACTGAAAGAATTGCTTAGAAAATGCCCTCATCATGGGCTTTCAAAATGGCAAATTGTCCAAGCATTCTATGAAGGATTGTCTGAACAGTTCAGACAGATGGTGGATGCTTCATGTGGAGGGGCGTTTATGATGAAAAATGAAGATGAGGCTTATGATCTGTTTGAGATGTTAAGTGAAAATTCCATCAATCATGCCTCATTATCATCTTATGAAAGGTCTGTTGGGCCATCTAAACGGACGGGAATGTATGAACTTAAGGCCCGCGGAGAGCCCGAATCCAGAATGGACATAAATCTGATTAATCAGAAGTTGGATAAGGTAGACGTCTTGGCCCAGAAACTAGACCAACTCTTGGCCTTAAACAAGCAATAGCCTACTTACCCAACACAATCTAGTCCATATGAAGGCCCATCTACTGCCAATCATGATATTTGTGCCTTATGCGCAAGTCCAACCCATCAAGTGAATGAATGCCCAACTGCGGCCCAACTTCCACCATTCATTCAAGAACAAATTCAGGCCGCCCAGGGATTCTCCAGACCCAATAATGATCCATTCTCAAATACTTACAATCCTGGCTGGAGAAATCATCCTAATTTCTCTTGGAAGAATCAGCATGCCCCATTACCAATGTCCCATCCTCCTATGCATCAAGCCCAAAAGCCACAGAACTCATTCCAACAACAATCTAATTTCTATGGAAATGTTCAGGCTAGGGGACCTCAAACCCAGTTTTCTCAACCGGCCCAGTATCAATCAGGTCAACCGGCCCAATATCAATCAGGTCAACCGGCCCACTACCACTCATTCCAATCAGGACAACCAACCCAATACCATCCTCCACCCACTTACCAGCAACCTCATCAGCCCAACTTTGATGATAAATTCACTCAACTCCAACAACTGATTTTGACCCAGCAACAATCCATTGCTAAGTTGGAAAGTCAAATGGGCCAACTAGCTGAGGCCGCGATGAGAAGAGAAGTAGGCCAACTTCCTAGTCAACCCGTTGCCAATCCAAGGAATCAACCTCCGGGTTTTCCACAGCAATCGGGCCTTTTACCTCAGCCTGGCCCGGTATCACAGCCTAAAGGGCCACAATTTAAGAATGCTAAAGCCATTTCAGCCCTTAGGAGTGGGAGAAGTTTAGAAAAACCACATGCAGATGGAGAGTTAGCTAAAGGTTCTACTGATGGGCCTCAGGAAATTGAAAGTGAGAGTGAAGATGAACCCATCATAGAGAAGTTGGAGGAGGATCTGAAAGGAAAAGGGAAGATTGATGAAGGCCCGAGTTCTTATAAACCTAGGGTGCCATTTCCTAATGCCTTGTTAGCTAAGCCCAATACCAGGAAGAAACTGGCCCAGAATGAGGAGTTGTTGTATTTGTTCAAACAAGTCCAAATTAATATTCCACTCCTCGATGCCATCAAGCATGTGCCAGCTTATGCTAAGTTTCTCAAGGACTTATGTACTCCACGAAGAGAATCTAGAATGGCACCCAAAAAGGTTCGGCTTTCTGAGGATGTTAGTGCAATTGTGATGAATCATTTACCCAAGAAGTTAAAGGATCCTGGAGCACCTCTAATTTCATGTGACTTAGCTGGAGTTACATTTGATAGAGCTTTATTGGATCTAGGTGCGAGTGTAAATCTATTGCCAACAGCCATTTATGAAAAATTTGATATTGGAGAATTAAAGCCCACACCCATCATCTTGCAGTTGGCTGATAGGTCTGTGAAAACTCCACGGGGATTAATTGAGGATGTTATCGTAAAGGTTCATGATTGTTATTTTCCCGTGGATTTTCTTATTCTAGATATGGCATTACCTGAGGAACTCATTCACACCCCGATCATCTTAGGTCGTCCATTCTTAGCCACTGCCAAAGCTAATATAAATTGTGAAACTGGCATAATGGACATTTCATTTGGGGGTCAAAAAGTCCAGATTAATGTCTTCAAAGCATCTCAATATCCAGATCATGAAAAAGAATGCCATACTATTGATATCGTGGATAATCTGGTTGAAGAAAATGAGATGTCCACATATGACCTTTTGGAGGAAGCCAATACTTTAAAGGACTCCCCTGGCCCATTAACATCTTGGCCCAAGGTTGAACCTTTACCAGCCTTGCAGTCTGAACCCGCTTTGCCATCTTTAGAGGACCCTCCTGAGCTTGAACTCAAACCATTACCGGAGTCTCTCAAGTATATCTTTTTGGGTCCGGACCAAACTCTCCCGGTCATCATTGCGGCAAATCTCACATCGCCGCAGGAGGCCCAATTAACCGAGGTCCTCAAAGACCACAAAGGTGCTATTGGATGGTCGGTGGCCGATTTGAAAGGAATAAGTCCGTCCATTTGCATGCATCACATCTATATGGAAGAGAATTCTAAGCCCAGTCGGGAGATGCAAAGGCGGCTTAACCCTAATATGAAAGAAGTGGTGAAGAAGGAAGTTGTGAAATGGCTAGATGCGGGTATTATTTACCCAATATCAGACAGTAAATGGGTCAGTCCAACTCAAGTGGTACCCAAGAAATCTGGATTAACAGTTATTAAGAATGATCATGGAGAAGAGGTACCCACTAGGCTCACCACGGGATGGAGAGTGTGTATTGATTACAGAAAGTTGAATCTCATGACTAAGAAGGACCACTTTCCACTCCCATTCATGGACCAGATTCTGGAAAAGTTATCGGGCCAGAAGTACTTCTGCTTCTTAGATGGGTACTCCGGGTACAATCAAGTGGCTATTTACCCGGAAGATCAAGAAAAGACCACCTTCACGTGCCCTTATGGCACGTTTGCTTTTAGGAGAATGCCATTCGGATTATGCAACGCACCAGCCACATTTCAACGGTGCATGATGGCCATCTTCTCCGATATGGTGGGAGAATTCCTCGAAGTTTTCATGGATGATTTCTCAATCTTCGGGGACTCTTTTGAAAATTGCCTGGAAAATCTTAAACAGGTGCTAGCACGATGCATAGACACCAATCTGATTCTGAGCTGGGAAAAGAGCCATTTCATGGTTCGAGAGGGCATTGTTCTAGGCCATATTGTGTCTGAAAGGGGGATAGAAGTAGATAAAGCTAAGATCGATCTCATATCCAATCTTCCTCCTCCTACTTCAGTCAGACAGATCCGTTCATTCCTTGGCCATGCCGGTTTCTATCGCCGGTTTATCCACAATTTCTCTCAAATTGCCCGGCCCCTAACTCTTCTCTTAGCTAAGGATGTCCCGTTCCAAATGGATGAATCTTGCATCAAGGCATTTAATTCTCTGAAGGAATCTTTGACCAAAGCCCCGATTCTTCAATCTCTAGATTGGTCTTTACCCTTCGAAATCATGTGCGATGCCTCTGATTATGCTATCGGTGCAGTTTTGGGACAAAGAATCAACAAATGTCCCGTGGTGATATATTATGCAAGCCGCACCCTTGCCGATGCTCAAATGAATTATACCACCACAGAAAAGGAATTATTGGCTGTGGTTTTTGCCCTAGAAAAATTCAGATCTTATCTTTTAGGGGCAAAAGTCATAATCTATTCTGATCACTCAGCTCTGAAATATTTGTTGACCAAGAAGGATGCCAAGCCTAGGCTTATTAGATGGATCTTACTCCTTCAGGAATTTGATTTGGAAATTCGGGATAAGAAGGGTTCTGAGAATGTGGTAGCTGACCACCTATCCCGAATTCCGATATCTGAAAGTACACCGATCACTGATTCCTTTCCTGATGATCATCTACTGACCATTTCTCACATTGCTGCACCATGGTATGCTCATATTGTCAATTACAAGGTGACTAATCAGCTTCCGGAATGATGGACTAAAAGTGAAAAGGACAAATTCTTTTCTCAGGAAAAATTTTATTTCTGGGAGGATCCTGAATTATTCAAATTTTGTCCTGATCAAATCATTAGGCGATGTGTCCCTGAAGAAGAACAACAAAGTGTTCTCAATTTCTGTCATAATCTAGCGTGTGGGGGCCACTTCTCAGGAAAGAAAACTGCAGCCAAAGTCCTACAAAGTGATTTTTACTGGCCCACACTTTTCAAAGATGCCCATGAATTTAGCAAAACTTGCCTCCGATGTCAGGCTGTAGGGAATATGGCGAAAAGGGATATGATGCCACTCAACCCAATCTTGGTGGTTGAAGTCTTTGATGTTTGGGGAATTGACTTTATGGGACCTTTTCCACCCTCTTTTGGACATACATATATTCTGGTAGCGGTGGATTATGTCTCAAAATGGATTGAAGCAGTAGCCACCCGAACCAATGATCATAAAGTGGTCATTAAATTCGTTCAGAAGAATATCTTTTCTCGGTTCGGGTGGCCCAAAGCTATCATTAGTGATGGGGGAACGCATTTCACGAATTACCAGTTTCGGGCTTTGCTTAAGAAATATGGGATTAATCACAAGGTAGCCACCCCCTATCATCCCCAAACTAGTGGCCAAGTGGAAGTTTCCAATAGAGAGATTAAGAACATTCTGCAAAAGTCCGTTAGGCCCGATAGAAAAGATTGGTCTGAAAGATTGGATGATACTTTATGGGCCTATCGGACCGCTTACAAAACTCCTATTGGCATGTCTCCTTATCGCCTAGTTTTCGGAAAAGCGTGCCACCTTCCAGTGGAATTGGAACATAGGGCTTATTGAGCCATCAAACAAGTCAATCTAGACCTAGCCCAAGCTGGTTCCCACCGCACCTTACAACTGAGTGAGCTGGAAGAGTTGCGTAATGAGGCCTGTGAAAATTCAAAGATCTATAAAGCCAAAACCAAAGCTTTTCATGATAAACATATTGTCAGAAAATCATTTCTTCCAAACCAGAAAGTTTGGCTATTTAATTCTAGGCTTCGCCTATTTCCTGGAAAACTGAAATCTAGATGGGATGGACCCTTCGTGGTCGTTAAAGCCTTCAATCATGGAGCCGTTAAAATTCTGAACCCCAAAAGTGGGAACACTTTTACTGTTAATGGTCAACGGTTGAAACCATTCATTGAAAATCTTCAAAATGAACCACCTGAATCCATAGAACTGAGTGATCCACACTAACTGAACTTCCGTCTGGCTGAAGACGATAAACTTAGCGCTTGTTGGGAGGCAACCCAATATTTTATTTCAGCTTTTGTATTTCTTTTCTTTTTAGGTCCCTGAACAACGATCGCCGTGGGTATGTCGCATGCTCGTCATTACAGGTTGTTTCGCTCCTTCACAAATTCTCTTCTGGCTGCATGTTTTTCATATCTTTTATGCCATTGAGGACAATGTCAATCAAGTTGGGGGGTGGGACAATCATATGCATTTATTGAAAATCTTTTGAAGAAAACTGATATCTTTCATTGAAAAATGGTCAAATTTTTTCAAAAACTTCTTTTCACATCCTAGGAAAATTGCATGAAAATCAAGTTTAATTAAGTAAATCTTAAACAAATCAGTTTTCTGTTAGTCACATTGGTTAAAGAGCATTTAAAGTTCAAATATTCCACTTTACAAAAATCCACGGCGGGATGATTTTCACACACACACGACAACTTAGAATAAATGAAAGATCTTAAGGGTATAGAATTGCTGGAATTAACCTCAAGGATAAGACTACTTATTCTAATTTTTCTTTTGGGTTGAACAAAAGGAATGTGTAAGATCCGTAATAGGGGACTGTCCCACTCAGCACTCTAAAAGAGGCGGTCAGTTAAAATGGACAGCTGTAAACACTAAAGGCAATAGAATGCGTTAAAAGAGCTAAAGGAAGGTAGGTGGCAAAAAGTACGCACCTCCCCTCAGGCAATTCAAAGAGAGTGGCAAAAAGTACGCACTCTCAAAAGCAAAAGTACAATAAAATGAAGAAACGCCACGCTAAAAAGTCCATCGTACCAAAAATATGACCAAGTCGTGAAAAGTGCTGAGTTGGGACGGGAACTGAAAAACGGTCCTCACTGACTGATCGGGAAATCTTTTATTCTCTTCCCCTCCCCAAGTAGTCTTATCTAAAGGGTAGTAAAGGCAAGAATATACCAGAAAGATCGGAAACGAGTTCTAAGTGTGTCAAATTTCATGCACAATCACCTGTCTGAATCAAAATATTGTGGGATTTGAAAACTTTTTAGCTCAACCAAACGGCTACCACTTAAATTGATTGTGAAAGATACTACAAATGAAGCATGATAATTCATTATTTGTCCTAACATTTCCTTATTTGCATTGCTAAGGGACTAGCAATGTGTAAGTTGGGGGGTGTGATAAAGTGTTAAATTGGTCATTTAAGGGCAACCATATGCATCATACTCATGTTTTTATCTGCAAAATAGCATGAAATGATAGATAATTGTGTAACAAATCCAACGGTACCAATTTCATCAAATTCTGACTTAAAAACATCGTCAAGGGAGTGTAGCGCATTTGCGATTTTTCGACAAAACCGAGATGAAATGAATAAATATGATGATATTTTTATGATAATGCGCTAAATTATTTTTATTTGATGTGAACAGGACATGCCGAGGATGCAGTGCAGCTGGAGGAGTTTCCGGAAATTTGGGAGTGGTCCGGTGTGCGGATTTCAACTAAAACAGGGGTAAAAATACAAAGTGACTCCTTCCTTCGCTGGAGTTTCCTTAAACCCACTGTTTCCTTTTTCTCCCCAATTTTCCAAACTCCAGTCCGACTTCTTCTCCAGTTTCCTTCCCACGCCTATCTTCCTCCCTATATTAATCTATCCTCCCTTCCCACACACGTTCTCTCTCTCAGATTTACTCTCTCTCTGAGATTTCCTCTCTCTCTCAGATTTCCTCTCTCTCGTTTCTTTCCTCCACTCTTCGGAGCCCTCCTCCTCTCTTGCCAGCTCTTCTTTTCCGAATTCTATTCCTCTCCGTTTTGCCTTCTCCCGTAGCCTCTCAACCCCCCAGCTCTTCCTCCTCTCAAACTCCCTCTCTCTCTCTCTCATATATTTCCTCTCCCTCTCTCCGGTTTCCCAGCCTCTCTCAGCCGCTCTCTTCTCCTCCGTCTCTCTCTATCTTTTCTCTCCCGCAGCTTTCCCCTCTCGCAGAGTTTTTTTCTCTCTGTCGTCTCTCCCCCACGCTCTCTCGATTTCTCCCAGCATCTCCTGCAAGCGGCTGCACCTCCACGTCCGCTTGAATCCACCGACGACCTGCATGCACAGCAGCTCCTCCAACCCGGCCAACACCAACACCAGCAGCTAGGTCTCCAGGCACGTCCAAGCTCCTCTTCTACCCTCCACCGGCGCACCAGCAACAGCAGCTCCGTGCCTGCGGTGAAGCCCTTCCCCACGCACACCCAGCAGCAGCTTCACGGTTTCTACCAGCAGCAAGGCCATCCTTGCATGCAACGCACCAACCTGGTGAAGCCGGCAAGACCTGGAGCTGCACCTTCTTCCTCTCCTCCACGCTGCCAGCAACAGCAGCTGCTTCTTTCAGCACCAGCCGGCAGCCTCCTCCAGCATCCTGCACGTGCCAACCTGCAAGCTTCTCCATCACTCCTTCTTCCAGCGCCAGCTCCAGCGGCCACGTCGCATGCATGCAAGTACCCAAGCTCCGGCAAATCCTGCACGAACCGACGGCAAGTTCTAGCTTGAAGGCAGCAGCCCTGCACCTCCACCAGCAGCTTCACTGCCTGCTGCAACCAGCCGCCAGCAGCTCCACTTCCAGCAGCTCGTGCATGCAAACCCCTCCAGCTGCTCTCTACGTGCCTAAACGTCCAGCAGCTGTCCTAGCTTCATCCAGCAGCTGCCAGCAACTGCAGCAGCATCCTGCCCAGCCAGCAAGTGTTGCATGCCAAGCACGCCAGCAGCCGCCCAAGCGCATCTGCGGACCACTGAGCCGTCCCCTCTCTCCACCGGTTCACTGCACCGAAGCCAGCAGAAGCTTTCTCCAAACCCCATTTGCAGCATAAATTTGTTTATTTAGTTCTTCATTAATTACTTTGGTTAGTTTAGATAAATGTTTCTTTGTTAAACAATTAGTGGTGAATGAAAGCTTTATTCAATTTTTATTTAGTTAAACGTTTATTTCCTCATTATATTAAGGTGTTTACTTGTTATTTAGAATTAGTTTAATTAATTTGATTTTTTTTAGTTAAGTAGCTTGTGTATGGTTTCATTAGGTAATTAATTATTTAGTATAATTAGTTAATTCAAGTTATTGTTATTTTTAGAATAATTGAATTCTAGAGCATTAAAAATCATAAACAATCATCAATTTTTTTATTAGATTAACTAAAGTTCAAAGTTTTCAAAATTAGAATCTTAACTCCCTGTGGATCGACTCGGACTCACCGCTATTAAATTTCCAAATTTTGATTTGAGTGAGCCGGATAAATTTAGATTGAACGTTTTCATGTGTTTAACGACGCACAATTCGAAACGACTAGGACTCTATGGTGGAGTGGTTTCAGAGTTGTGCATGTTACATTTACGAATGCATGTGTTTTATATCGGAATTTGGAAATCTTTGGGAGATGTGTTTACTATTTTATTTATTTAAATTACCTATATTTGTGTTGTTGCACTTGTGGGTGCGTGAGTGGGTGGTGGGGATCGGAGGATCCCTACTGAGTCTACTTCAATGAGACTTACCCCTGCGATTTTCAGATGAAGGTTCTAGGCAGGCGTAGCACAGAGGGTATTGTCTCGGGTTGCGTACCAGCAACCACTGTTCTGGGGTATGCCACGATGTAGTTGTTGTTTTCCTTTTAGGCCTGTACGCTTAATTATTTCTTTTCAGTTGAAATATTTAATTATTTTCTAAGTCAAGTCGAATTGTAATAATTTTTAATTCATGCACTTCCTTTACAATTCGATGTGATGTGTATGTTTAGCTTAGTTTATCATTTATTTTTCAGACTTATCGAGATCCTGGTTTGACTCCAAATTTTAATGATTCGGTACCTATTTAGTAATCGGGTCTCCGATTATAGGGTGGCGGGTCGTTATAGTCGGAGTCTCCCATTTTGTATATCTGAGAGTTACACAGTCCGTTGAAAAATAGTGAGAAATCATTCAAGATAAAAGACCATATTTGAATTATAAGAATTGTCTGCTCAAATTTTTTTATTTCCTCTGTTACATGTGAATGTCGTCAATTAATTCTAAATTTGGCATACTGGATGCCATAATTTCAATATATTTATCATATTCAGATTAGCTACAGGACTCTGAAGAATGTATTTAGATCCAAGTGATAGCTTTTGTCCTAAATCAGATATGATGTAATCTCTTATGTGGTTAGACCAAGGAGAAGAGATACTCATGATATATCTTTGAGAAAGGTAAGAGGTAAAATCTTAAACGGTTGAATCGGCATCTGAGAAGGATAAAGGCAAATCAGCTGAAAGAGAGAAGTGCTCCCACTACTGCTAATAAGGATATTGAAAATGGCAATAAGAATATGAAACTTGTAAGAAGTCTTGGGTATTATTATTATCATCTTTTACTTGTCTATTAGAGAATCGACATCTTCAGTATAAGATATTGGATATGATTCTCAGATCTGCAATGGTATGTACATTTGTTACGCTCCTGATCCGGTTTAGTCATCTAGACTCATGTCGGATTCAAGTTACGCAACTGCGGATCCAAATAGCATACAAATCGGATATGAATGATGAGAGACAAATAACCAGTGCAATAAACATGTCATTTACCATTAACACAATCCAATGAAATTTTCATTTATTAATACCAGGATCTCAAAGTACATCAATTGTTCAAAGAAAATATAAATACTCAACTCACTAAAGAAAAGGGAAGAGTACGTATCACTCTCTCTATCCATACTATATCAATCTACTAAGCAAATAAATAAATCTACTTAGATAACAGCGGAAGTCCTCTAATCTAAAGATTTTCACTAAATCAAGAATCCAACTCTTCTTCCTCAGTAGACTCTGAAAATGTTAATAAGATTTATGAGTACAACCACTCAGTAGGTAAATCAAATCCATCAAATACTAACAATATAATAATTGAAAAGGATAATATCAAATATATATACAATTCACAATTTTACAAATAACTCAAATAAGATCATGATACAAAACATGGTCAAATATAAATTACCAGATCATATGTGTTTTCTAATAGCAAGAATACTTTGAACTAACATATAGAATATAAGGCATAATCAGATTTTGATTTAACTGAATAAGTCTACTAGTCGTGATCAAAACATATCATATATCAAACAGAACATATCAAATTGTCAGGGTGTTACATATCGTTGTCCCGTAAGCATATCTCATATCAAATATCATGGCATAGTAATTTATCAAAATAGATTCATATCATGGATCATATAGTTAAGACATATTCATATGATTACAAAGAGATAGCCAAACAGGATGATCAAATGATTTGAATAGCTAAGTTGAATTCAAATGAACGTATGGAGTAAAGATTTCATATTTATGTGCCAATGAAACAAATCAAATCATATTATAACGGACATGCACCCAAACCACAACATAAGGAGCTAAACAAAACAAATATCAGAGCATTTAGGCAAATGATGCAAAGGTCTTGGTCACTGTGCAGAACTGGGGAGTCTAAGTCCCACCCAACTCCAAACCGCCAGAACGTTATGTATCGCCGTCCCTTGGTTTTAGTAGGCCAAAAATCAGGATTCCACCCGTTTGCCCTCGGGTTCCAAACAAAATATCCTATCTAATATGGATGCTTATAATGGAATCGGGCCAAATATCTCCTTGAGATGGCAATATCCAAACAAAGTCAAATAATTATGGCACAATTATAATGATAGAGATCAATGATGATAGAAGACGAAAAAAGATCTGGAATTTAAATTATCAAAATGTTACATATATGTATAAGTCAAAATATGTGTTTTTTTCTTACAAAATAACCACATAAAAGGCCAACTTGGTCGTAGAGATGAATAATCAGAATAAAGCTAATCAAAATAAGTTTTTGGATAGAAGCACATGCTATTGAAATTTTATCAGATTTTTAGGACAAATAATTATAATTTTCGGCTGATAAAATTATTTTTCAGAGATGAAAATGAACAAATAAAACCGAAAATAGGAAACAACTTCAGAAAATTATCAAATTTAATGAACATGTCCAAAAGGTCAAAATAATTATAAGGACAAGGTTTCATGAAATTCCGACATCAAAATAATGATTTAGAGTATCAAATGTCATATAATTAACTTAAGTAAAATTTGGCCAATCGAAAAAATAGCAGAATAATAGATAATTAAAATCTAAAATTTATGAGATTTTACCAGAAGGCATAACAGGTTTAAATAAAAGTGTGTTCAAAATTTCAAGTCAATCGGATAAGGAACAAAGGAGTTATGATCAATTTAAGTTCAAGTTGAAAATTTGTCATAGTTTCTGAAAACCGTAGCTATAGGTCCGGCAAAACATAGCTATAAGTCCTGAATTTTCAGAATATAGGATTTTGCAAATTTGATCAATATTTCATAGATCAAAGTGGAATGTAAAGTCATAGATTGGAGGATTATGATTCTAGAAAGCATGTTTGACCACTTTTGAAAATCAAAACGAAGTTTTGATTATTGATACAAAATATCATTTAATGGATTATCATCACCTACCTCAAGAACACGAAGAACGCTACCCTCTAATGCCTTTCAATCACCTTCTATCACTCCAAGCTCGGTTTTATTGTTATATAAGGCTTCTACCACAACCTCTAAACCTCAAAGAACAACAATCCATCCATTAGAATCAATTTCCAAAGAGATCTAAATCAAATTATTTCTCTTTCTCATAAAGAACACCATGTTCTTACCTCTTGTTTTGAGGCTGTGTGGAGGAGGCTTCATGCACGATCTAAAGGTCTCATATATATTATTTTGGCTTCCTAATACTACCCAAATTAAGTCCCCAAAGTTTCCAAGTCGAACTCAACATGTAGCTTCCTTAACCAATAAGCTAAAGTGTTCCGATTCGAACTAGGAACCCAGATTTTCGTGCAGAATAGATTTCCTTCTATAAACCACCTCCGATTCGACCTATTAAATGTTAAAATTATCTCTTGGTCCTTTTTATAAAGTGTTAGTATTTTATATCCTCTTTCCAAAAATATATGCATATCATTTTTGGATTATTGTACGCAAAGTTATTGTATTCGTAATACAGCGTTTTCTCACAGTTTTCATACCCAAAAATTTGACTGTGTTGAAGACTAACTAGTTTTCTAATTAGGTCACTAATGAATTTATTGGACTTGTTTTGACTTAATGACTTATCAATTCTAAACTTATTATTATATTATTAAATAAATATTAAATAGATTTAGATCACTTTAACTCACTAATTAACTTAATTAGACTTATTTAAATCTAATTAAGCTTAATTAAACTTGGCCTACTAACAAAACAATGGGCTTGAGGTCCAAGATATAACAAGATTAAACAAGTAAAAGATAATCAAAAGTTTAGAAGGATTGAGTTAGACTCAAGAATAGTACAAGAATCGCACAAGTTAGTGTGAAGTAAATCTTAGTATGTCTTCAGAAGACTTTATGAAATTAAATAATTGTTATTTAGTTCTATTTATTATCAAAGATAGTAAATGTAAAAACATTGGTTGAGAAGGAATAAGCGTTGTTCCATATGCTTTTAGAAGTAAAATGATATATTTTAAAACTAGTTAATGCACCATAGATTTTTGATGCGACATGTCATGTGATGATCATAGGTCTCCTATAGAAAGGACAATGTGAATCCTGATTATCTATGGCACCATACAGTTAGCTTACACGACTAGGAAGTATTGGAACTTATACATGCATATGTATATAATCTAATATCGTTTTAGGCCAAAGATAATAACTCTTATTAATCTATCTTAGTTATTACCTCTTTGAAATGATTCGGTCTTGTTGAAGTACATGTCAAATGCTTTTGAGGGAATTAAAGAATTTAAGATTAAGGTAAAGTAATTAATTAGAAAGACTATTAGAATTATTTGATTTGATCAAGGAAATTAATATTTGAGTACGAGATTCATATAAATTATTAAAAGGATAATGGTATCCTCTCTCGATTGATCTCTTATTATACATCATAACAATATGAGATTATGACATAAGGAGGAATTGTACCTTATCAGATATAGTGCGATACAAAATATCATTTGCCTAATTTCTTGTATCATTGTGAATATGAGTATAAACATTAGATGTCCATTCATACATATGATTCCAAATAAATCAGTACATTTTAGTCCATATAAGATATGGAGATAAAATAATTCATATAAAATATGAATTATAAGGAAACATGACTTTTAGGTATATTAAAGTTAAGGAATGTCCTTGTCTTGTGAAAAAACATGATCCAAAGAAGTTGGATTCAAGAAAGACATAGTATAGTGCAAATTCGTAAGATGTTATATTTATTGGTCAAGCGATAAAAGAATGAGTATTGTCTAGAAAACTATTTTCTATGAAGATGAATATGTCCTTAGAGAAGATAGTGAGAGCTGGTAAAATTGGAATGTGTTCCAGACTCACAAATTAACACTAGATTATTAGATAATCTTTAGTTATTTAGAATCATTCATGACACACATAGAAGAGTTTTATAGATTTTTTGAAATTCTCTCAACGGTTAGAAAGATATATTCGACATATCAAATATGGTAGAATGAGAGGAGCTATGTGGTTTATGGTCTAAAATCTATGAAGAAGCTCTCAATTATTACGACTTTGGGATTGGCAAGAGGTTAAGAATTCTAAGTCATAGTCTATAACACCAATCAAGTTTGGAACTTGATAGAATTGTTTGAGGGTATTGTACCTATTAGAACTAAGTAAATCTTCAAAATGAAGATTAGTACAAATGAACTATATACAACTTATATGACAAACTAAAGGAAATAATCAAGATCAAAGTGTTGACTTAGACAAATTTTTCTTCAGTAATTACCATAAATAAGTTAATAGAATTATACTTGCCATGATTGCCTATCATGATGATGAGATAAAAGCAACTGGATATTAAAATACATTCCCTCAATATGTTTGGGGAAAATGTATATATGATACAACCTTAAAGTTTTAAATTCGTAGAATATTCAGGAAGGATGTTATGACTTCAAAGATCTATTTTGAATCAAATTGAAGCTTCCCAAAGTTAAAATTAGAGTTTTGACCTAATAGTCAAATATAATGTGATCATTGAGAATGATCACGGATTATATGAGAGCACGGTCCATTTGTTAATGCTTTGTGATAATAACATCATAGTCATTGAGAATGACATCATGATGTTATCATAAGTAAAAGCATTATTATCTATGTACTTATCCATAATAGTTTTGGATAAAACATCGTGCATATTGCGAATATGAATCTATTAAGATAAATTGATAGGATATTACCATCAGTTAAATTAACGTATGTGTCAAAAATATTTGACATGACAAATTCCACAATAAGTCTCAATTGATAAGACATGGAATTAATTTCTTTAAGAAAATGTTCCTTAAAGGATACATGAGAACCTTGTAAGAAGGAGTGAAACACATCGCTATGCACTTGATAAGTACTAAGGGTGGACTCCTGGATTATGGAGAAAATGATTTGAAACTATGAGGTCATAATGACTCAAATTTCAAGTCAGACTTAGATTTTGCCTTCTAATGAGGAAGCAGTGGATTGGAAGAGTTCTAAGTTAGAACCCACTGTTAAGATGATAATATAAATAGCTAATATTATTGATGGAATAGTATGGAGTAAATTGGAAGAGTTTAAACCTAAAACTCACTGCTAACATGACGACATAAATATCTGATACTGTTATTAGAACAGTATATGTAAGGACTGAGGTTTCGGGTTCAGTTTTCGGGTCGGTTTCGGACCGGATCCCCTGGTTTGGACCTTGAGGGGTCTTGGGAGTTTCTTCTGAATGACGTCTACACTTCACGATGCCTTTCAAACGGCGTCTTGATAGGTGGACGCCATTTAGATGAATTGTTGTTGTGCCACGTGGGCGGGTTTCGGGCCGCGAGAGTACGGCCCCTGTCTCGTCGTCTGAACGGCGTCCATGATGGACAACGCGATTCAGACTGCCACCTTGCGGTGACAGTGTACGGTGCCTGACATGTCAGATGAACGGCGTCCGTGGTAGTCGACGCGTTTCAGACAGTTGTCAGTACGGCCCTTCCTGTCATCTGATAGGCGTCTTTCTCGCTCGACGCGTTTTAGGCAGTTTCTGATTGACCCCGCGTGCCCTCCTTTCTTTCTCTCATTCTCACCCTTTCACTCTCTCTCCTCTCCCTCTCCGCCTCCTCCGATCCCACTCTTCCCCTTTCCCTTCCTCTTCTTCCTCTTCCACCACTCCAACGCCTCCCTACCTCTCACCTCTGCCACCACCACTTCCTTCGCGGCGTTCCATTCTCCGGACGGCGGCCGACGTCCCAGCGGAGTGGCGACGTCCTCGGGGGTACCGGCGGCGGTCTGCGGTGCGGCGGTTCGGCGACACGGAGCCAGGAGGAGTTCAAGTAACCGGTAGGGGGACGAACCTTGCATGTATTGCTCGTGATTTTCCTTGGCGTGGTATGATGTGTTTTGGGGTAGAATGAGCATGTTTAGGGGGTTTTCTTGTGGGAATGGCCGTGCTCGTGAACGTGGATTTGTAGCATGCTTGTGGTGGTTGAATTCCTTTTCCTCCCCCTTCTGTTTTGGGGCATTTTCAGGGTGTTTGGGGTTAAGGGAGAAACCCTCGGATTGAACCAGGGAACCAGGTTTCTGGCGCTAAACGGCGTCGTGCCTGGTCGACGCCTTTCAGAAGGACGTCAGGGCAGTACGACGCATTTTAGGACAGAAATCTCCCTGTTCGAGGTTTCAAGAGTTAGGGGTTCTGGCGCTAAACGACGTCATGGATAGACGATGCCTTTCAGAAGGACGTCGGGCCATCATGACGCCATTTAGGCAGGAAATCACCCCGACTGAGGGTCTGTCAGTTCGGGGGTTCTGGGACTAAAAGACGTCATGATAGGGCGACGCGATTCGTAAAAGCGTCGGATAACCATGACGCCTTTTAAAGGAGAAATCCCCTGATTAATGTTTTATGGAATTCCTGGATTTTCGGTGTGAATGGCGTCTGAGGACGTCGACGCCTTTCAAAAGGCGACCGCTGGTGTCGACGCCTTTTAGGCCAGACCCCGCGGTCGGTGTTTTATGAACCAGTTTAGGGATCTTGAATGGCGTCGGCCTTGGGCGACGCGATTCAAAACAGAACAACACTAATTCATGCCAGTAAAATGTGTTCATACTGCTAGATAGTTGGTTAGTGCATGCTTTAGTGTACTCGGTAGAGATGGATTCTTCATGACCGGATGGCACTGCATGGTGTGTCGTGCGATCGCGGGCTTTTCACGTGACCAGATCGTACTGTGCCGGGTTTTGGTGTTTTGTGTTACTGTGGACCTGGAGTGACAGTGTAGCGCTTTATCACCCTGTGCTGGTGGGGGCGTGAGCACAGCGCCGGTGGGGGCGTGGGCGGGGTGACGCCTAGTGAGAGAGGGTCACCTGGTGAACCCCGGGGTCAGCTAGTACCGGTGTCGGAGTGGTACATTCGGAGAGTCACTCGTGCTGAGGGAAGGAGTAACCACCTGAGCCAGTTGGGCCGGAGTAGCTAGCGTGCTATCCGAGGGGTTACTGTTTGGTCTCAGCGGGTCGGTGTTTCCCACTTTCGGTTGTGTGGTCGGTGTTTTCCCACTTTCGGTTGTGTGGTTAGTGTTTCTCACTCTCGGAGGCGTGGTTGGGGTGTTTTGCCGAGACGCGAGTTGTAGGCTCCTTGATAGAATGATTCTAGAGATATGCATGTTACATTTCGAATGCACATGGTTCATATTGAGATTTTAGGAGTAGTGTATTACAACTTTACTTGCTTTATCTCCTGTATCTTTGTTATTACACTTGTGGGTGTGTGAGTGGGAGGCGGGGGATCGGATGATCCCTACTGAGCCCAATTCTGGTGTGGCTCACTCCCTGCGTTTTCAGGTGTGGACCTTGTGGCGTGTGGCGGCGCATGGTGTTCTCCTTGGTGTGCGGACCAGCAGCTATCTCAGTTCCCGGGGTATGCCCCGATGTTGTTGTACCTTATGTCTGCCTGTACTTAATTAATTTGTTGGACATGTAATTATTGTTTGACTGTGTACGGACATTATTACTTTACTTCCTGCGCACTGTACCTCTTTGTAGTCCGCGTGAATGTTATATTTAATCTTGTTTAACGCTTACTCCTCCAGATGTGTGTATAAGATCCGGATGTGAACCTTCAGTTAATGGGTCGACATCCATTTAGTGACCGGGTCTCTGGTCATAGGATGGCGGGTCGTTACAGTATAGATGAAAGAGTTCATCCTTAAACTAGATGTAGTTCTAAAAGATCACTCATCCCATCCCATTGTTGTATGACAATAGTACGAGCAATTAATTTTGTGGTAGAGATATGGTCTCATCAAAAGTTGTAGAACATTATCAGTCTCTTTCACAAGTTGAGAGACAGTTTTAAGCGGATATAACGTAATGGAAGATATTCTATCTGTAAATAATATAGCAGATCCCCGACCAAGCCGTAATCGTAGATTTTATGTGAGCGTCACCTAGATTTAATGGAAATCAAAAGCGAACGTGATTGGCTTGAGTCCAAGTAGGAGATTGTTGGATATAAGTATCCTCAACCCCAATCATTAGGAACCTATCATAATCTGATTTCACTAATAAATGACACTTAATTCATTATGAAGATTGACGAGTTTATCATTGCGCATAATGAAGTCCTTAAATGTATACAATAGTCATCAGATTATGATAAGATCATAATAATGAGACCGATGCCTTATAAAGACACGTTCCTAATTGTTCCTAGTCGAAGAATGTTTGCGAAGGACATGAAACATCTGGTAAGACTAGTACAAGTTATTCCAGCTTATTTGATGCGGGTGATTGATCTCATTAGTCACTTGTATGGAAACACTATGGTGAACCTGTAGGTGCTCATTAGGAAATGAGTTCATTGAACTGATCCGACATGAATCGTCGAATGGTAATTTACTTGACTGTCTGTCGGCTTGATTCATCATCACAGTAGTGTGATTGATCCTTAGACTTGAGACACTAAAGACATTTTATCGGTAGACTTGTGAACTTTGACCTTGGCTCACAAATTCCTATTCACAGGATCTCTAATAATCATAGATTTGATCCAGCGAAAGACCTTCGAAGGTGATTGTGTGTTCAATATTGGATTATTCAATTTCAGGTAATTGGAGAGAGAATGCTCTAAAATAGATCTGCAGGAGTCTCTGGCCAGAATGGACACAATTTCAGAAAATGTATTTTCTGATATTGTACAATGGCAGGCATCTAATCCAAGTGAGTTGACTATCTAGGTTGAACAATTGACTATGTCCTAGGTTGACTCGAGAATACTGTGCGAACGGAAGACTATAGCCACACGGTAATTGTGGACAGGCAAGTTCCATGAGTGGGTTGCTGAACTCTATTACCTTTCGGAATCATGTGGTATTACTTGGCATCCAACTTGATCGGAAGTCCAACCAAATTTACATAAGATGATAATTCAGTTAAGAAATTAATTAAATATGATATATTAATTAATTACTATAAGTCAATAAAATGTTATTGGACTTAACGGGCTGAAAACCGAATTGGTAAATGGGCCTAGAGGGTCATACGCACAAAGATTCTTAGTTGATTGTGTTTTAGTAGGTTTCATATTAATTCAAAGATTTTTGTGAAAAGTCGCACCATTCTAGTGTGGTCATGGATAGCACAGTGGGTTTGACTGGAGCCAACAGTCAAACGTACACACAATCTAACATAACATTTACATTAGATAAACCTGCAAACACATAGGTAAGAGATCTCCATCATATCGCCTTCTTGGTTGCATCTGTGGATCGTCCTCGCTCCTTCCTCAGTTCTCTTGATCATATTACAATAATTCTAGAATTACATGTAATTAGAAGAGAGCCTTATGGCGAGTACAAGAGAGAGGGAGGTAGAAATACATCGGAGAATGAGAGAGGGAGAGACACGCAGATCTCTATTTATTAACAATTTAATAAACGTCCATCATTCATCCACGATCCACACAAACACATCATTCATCACATGAATAATTAAATAAGTGCACATCCATGACCACGGTGTGTTTTAAACATCCCACACATGATTCAGCCCATCACATGGCTAAAATAAAAGAGTTTTCAAAAATAGATAACTTTGGCTTTCAAAAAGCTGGGATCCAATCAAAATTGGCATTTGAATTTCGAAAACACTTTTAATTAACTTATCATGCAATCAAATCTAATTTAAAAGCATCAAAACATACATCACATGTGCACACACTCCAAATTAATAATTTCATATTATTCCATGCAAATTAGAACAATTCTAATAATCTAACATTTAGATTAAACCCCATTAATAATCTAACAATTAGACTATTAATAAATAATTACTAATCTAACTCTTAGATCAGTAAATTAAAATTAATCATTAACTTAACAGTTAAATTAATAATTAATTCTAATAAGTTATTAATTACTAATCTAACAATTAGACTAGTTAATTAATAAAAGTTAATCACTAATTTAACTGTTAAACTAATAATCAACTCAAAGGAATAGTTAACTACTAATCTAACTCTTAGATTAGTGGATTAGTATTAATTATTCATTTAACTCTTAAATCAATAATTAATAACATCTAATTAAACCATTATATTAGTTAATTAAAATTAATCATCAATTTAACAATTAAACTAATAATTAATTAAAATTAACTAATAATTACTAATTTAACATTTAAATTAATAATTAATTTTAATCAATTAACAACTTACTTGTTAATATAAAGATTCCAAAATCATTAATGCCCAAATAAATTAAAATTGAATAAAAAATTTAATCTTCAAAACAATTTTAAATTAAAATTAAAATTCAATTTAATACATAATTTAAATGGGCAATTGATTTAATTAGAATAAAGGGGTTTAATGGGTTTAAGGACTCATGAAATAAAAGAGCTCAACCCAAAAGGGCACCTGGCTCGAGCCTCGAGCTCGGCCAGGGGCTCGGACCCTGGGCTCCCTGGTCCCAGCCAGGGTCTAACCGGCCCGCCATTGAGACAGGCCCGGTCCAACCGGGACCCGTCCGACCGGCCCAGGCCCTGAACCATTCGCCCCTAACTCGACGCCCCCTTACCCTACACAGGAAACCATAAACCTTGTATGCAAGTTGGGGTTTTTGGGGCGGCGGCTCCCCACGGCACCGGCCAGCGGCCGGCCACCGGCGTCCGACAGCCCTGCCCCGCCGGCAACACCTCCGGCGCCGGCGGGGAAGCCGGTGAAGGCCCAAGATTGTCATGGCCGAGCCCCTAATGCCTTTAGAATTTTCTGGTTCAAAACCGAAAATTAAAGAGAGGATTGTGCTCCCTCATCTCCCTCTCCGGCGCCGGCTGTGAGTCCGGTGGTGACCGGCGACATCTCCGGGATGTCTTGGGATGCCAGACCACCTCCTCAATGTTTGGGGTTTCCCGAACGGACCCACCAACAACCTCGTTCTTCATCACATGAAGAACACGAAAACAACTAAAAAAAAATCGATTTTTGCAAGATCTAAATTAATCTCATTAATAATATTCATCGTATGAATATATATCCAGAAAACAAACCGAATACATGCATGAAATAATTAAAAATTATTAATTAGGAGATCGAATCGAGACGAGAAACAGTGGAACCTGGCTCTGATACCACTGTTTGGTTTTCTCGGATTTCTCCAGATCTCCTGCGCAGCGGAAATAAAATAAAACGGAGATCCGTTCCCATTTCAAAAAATCTAAAAACACGATAATCAGATTATCGGTTCTTACCGTGTGCGGATTCAAATCCGCAACCGTTTGGTTCCATCGGTGTGGCACCGCAAGCCGCGCAAGCGCCCGGCCTCTAGCAAAGTCCACACGATCCTCCTCGCGACGGATATCCTCACGTTCCTCGTTCTTCGCAGCCACGAAACCTCCGTCGGTCGCCGCAACGATCACCGCAACGCGCGGAAGATTTCCCGTCAAACGGGAGTCGGAGAAGTAGCGGAGCAGATCCGGATCTGTCTGGGGCGCCAGAGAGAGAGAGAGAAACAGAGGAGGGGCGGCTAGGGTTAGTAGCAGCTTGGCCTGCTCAGCCCGTTCGCTATGTTTTATACTAACCGCGCGATTTTTCATAAAAACTCCCGGTTTATATAAAACCCACTTATTTATCCATCGCCTTGAGAATCATTTGTGTGTGACCCTCTAGGCCCAATTACCAGTCCGGTTAACAGCCTAATAAGTCCAGTAACTCCTTACTGGCTTTATTAATCAATTAATAACTATTTATTAATTAATTAATCAATCGAATTGATGTCGTACATCGAATTCGACCGGAGCTCCAATCACGTTGGGTGCCAAGCAACACCGCGTGAACCCGGAAGGTATCGGGGTTAAGCAACCCACTCTTGGAACCTTTCCGCCGACAGTTACCGCGTGGATATAATCCTTCATTCGTACAATGCTCTCAAGTCAACTCAGGGTATGGCGTGCTGTCAAACCCTAACCGGCCGACTCACTTGGATTGGATGCCGCTGATAAATATCGGAAAACTCATTTCCCGATATTATCGTCCGCCCTGGCCAGGGACTTCCGCGCATCCTTCCTAGAGCATTCTCTCTCTAAGTACCGAGAGCGAATGATTCCTTATTGACACACAATTCCCTTCGATGGTATTCCGCTGTACCCAATCCTTGGCGTTTTAAAATCCCGTGGCTAGAGATTCGTAAACTAAGGTCAAAGCACAGAAGTCTACCGACAAGGTGTCCTTGGTGTCTTAGGTCCGAAGACCATCCACGCAACTGCGACAATAGAAACAAGCTGGTTGACAGTGAGGTACAATACTATCCAACGATTCAGTCGAATCAGTTCAGTGAACTCATTCTCCAATGAGTACCTACAGATTCACCTTAGTGTCTCCACACAAGTGACTTATGAGATCAGTCACTCTCATCATATGAGCAGGAGTAATCTGTATCAGTCTAACTGGATATCCAATGTCCTTCTCGGATATCCTCCGACTATGAACGATTAAGAATATGTGTATTTAAGTGATCAGTCTTCATTAGTATGATCGCATCATAATCTGATCACTATAACACATATTCACGGATTTCATTATGAAACGATAATTAATGCGATTTACACATAATGAATATTATGCCATTATATTAATAAATAAACGAGATTTACATAGTCAGATTGGCTTGTAGGCCACCTAAAACTAACAATTGACTCGACGGAACAGAGATGGACACGGATCTGAATCTATACACGGTGATGTGATCACCTAAAATTTTCCGTCTTATGGTTGTTTATTCCAAAATGGATCGAGGGGAAACAGGCGAGATCAATTTTCGTATTCCGTTTCTGCTACATTCTTTGTGTTCCACCTGGATCCCAATAGGCACCACCTATGCGCGGCATGGTGGACCTGGGGAGAGGGAAAAGGCAGGCACCGCCCCGCCGCCGACAGACACCAGTCAAGGCCGCGGTATGGTCGGGCTATATGTCATGTGCGCTAGGGTGGTGTGCCCTGGCCGCTCCTGATGGTGCGCCCTGGCCGCTCCTGATGGTGCGCCCTGGCCGTGCCTGGCAGTACGCTCCTTGTAACGACCCGTCACCCTATAATCGGGGATCCGATTACTAAATGGGTACCGAATCATTAATTTGGAGCCAAACCAAGATCTAGATAAGTCTGGGAAATAAATAATAAACTAAGCTAAACATTCACATCGCATTGAATTGAAAAGGAAGTGCTAGAATTAAAAATTATTACAATGCGACTCGACTCAGCAAATAGTTACATACTCCAACTTAAAAGAAATAATTAAGCATACAGGCCAGAAAATAAAATAACAACTACATCGGGGCATACTCCGGAACAGCGGCTGCTAACGCGCAACCCAAGACAACACTCTCCTCGCTACGCCTGCCTAGAACCCTCACCTGAAAACCGCAGGGGTGAGTCTCATCGAAAAGACTTAGTAGGGATCCTTCGATCCCTATCGCCCACTCACGCACCCACAAGTGCAGCAACACAAGTATAGATAATTTAAGCAAGTAAAGCAGTAAACACAATTTCTAAATTTCGATATAAAACACATGCATTCGAAATATAACATGCACAATTCTGAAACCATTCTACCACGGAGCCCACAACCAGCGTCTCGGTAAAATACACCAACCACACGGCCGAACGCGGGAAACACCGACCCGCTGAGACCAAACAACAACCCCTCAGATAGCGCGCTAGCTACTCCGACCTGACAGGCTCCATGTGGTTCTACTTCCCCCAGCACGAGTGACACTCCGAATGTACCACTCCCACACCGGTACTAGCTATATCTCGGGGTACACCAGGTGACCCTCTCTCTAGGCGTCACCCGCCACTCTCACACCGGCGCCGTGTGTGAGTGCTTTAAAATGGGTGTGTGATTATCATGAAAAATCTATGTTGTTTAAGTGCAAAATAAAACCTATTAAAAAGAAACTAAGTGATGTGATCGCCAGAAACTTTTGACTTAAAAGTTCCAAAAGAAATAGTTTGATCGCCTACCTGTTTGGATGTGGGAGATGTTGAGCTCTTGGTTCCCCTTCTTCAGCCGGTTGAAGAAAGAGAGCCCTTTCTTTTCTTTGTTCTTGCTTTGATTGCTGTTGAGTTCTTGAGGATCGTCCAGAGTCCTTGTTATTTGCTATTGATTTCCTCCCCTTTGATTCTTCTTTGTACCTTACAAGAAATAGAAAGAAGAAGGAATAATGAGAATTCAGGCAAAAGTAATATCCATTTCAAACAAAGTTTTAAACATGCAACTAAACAGGAAAACTCACTTGTTGAGTGGTCTTTTAAACCCCTTAGTCAAATAGGTTTTGAAAAATGATGCTAGTGTTGTGTGTGTTGCATGGAGTGATGTAATGAAATTGTAAGACTAGTGAGGATGAAAACTGTGAGAAAGAATGCAGAAATTGAACTTAAAGCTAATGATGGATGGCCCTTAGAAGTCTTGATCTTGGATGGATGAAAAATGGATGCCGACTTCTAGAAGCAGCAGCACTTCAATTCTTCAGCGTTTGGACGTCGTCGCCAAGATTTTCACTCAATTATCACTTCGATATCACTTTAATATCACTCTCTGTCACATATTCAAGAGGCAGGGTATTTATAGACTTCTTTGCGTCCGCGGATTTACATGGAGAAATTTTGAGATTTATCCATCTTAACCAACAGATAAATACATATTAATTCATCTTTATCTGTAATTATCCAAAACGCGTCGCCCATGGAAGACGCATTTCAGATTGATTAAGATAAAGATAAACATCTGGGAAAAATTCATCTTCATCTGTAATTAGATAAAATACGTCGTCCATAGAAGACGCCTTTTACACTAATTAAGATAAGGATAAATATCCGGAAGAGAGGCAGAAACAACTTAAGAAACCTAAATGGCGTCGTGCCTAGAAGACGTCTTTTAGTTAATTAATCAATTAATTAAAATTCAAATTTAAATATCAAAATAAGAATAAATTCTAAATGGCGTCCACACAGGTCGACGTCTTTTAGACTTCTTCATATTTTAATTAAAATTTGAGTTGAAATCAATTTAATTGATTAACTTAAATCATGTCTGCTTGACCCGACACTTTTTAGATAATTAATCCAAAAAGATCAATAAAAATTAACCAATGATTAAATATCAGACTATTCTGAGACATTATTATATGATATGAAATTTACTCGAAATGATGTCAAAATTAGCGTGTCTACACCGTGTCACTCCCACACCGACACAGGATGCCTAAGCGCTAACAATTGTCATTCTAAACCCACGATCGCACAAAACACAACACGGTGCGATCCGATCACATAAAATCCATTGCCATCGAGTACATTTCTACACATGCAATTAACTAAACTATCTAACAATGTAAACATGTATTAATTGCAAGGATTAATGAAATTCTGACTTGAATCGCATTGCCCAAGGCCGACGTCATTCAAGCTTCCTAAACTGGTTTATGTAAAAACTGGCCTCGGAAGATGGCTTAAAACGTGTCGTCTATAAAGGTCGTCGTTCAAAAGGCGTCGTTGTCCCTAGTCGCCTGATAACGATAGAAACAGAGACAGACCTCATGGTGATTTTACTTAAAACGCGTCGTGCATGGAAGTCGTCGTTCAAAAGGCGTCGCTGTCCCTAGACGCTCATCAGTCTAGAGACAGAGTCTGTTATTTGGGTTAAATCGCGTCGCGGGTGGAAGTCGCCTCTCTAAAAAGCGTCGCTGTCCCCCGACGCCATTTAACTCTCACAGACAGGTTCTTCCTCCGCCATCTCCCAATCCGCGGGATGGGATTTCCTCCCCCAAATCATGTAAAAACACAAACAAAGTGGAGAAGGAGGAGAAGAACCTAAATACCCATTAAAACACTCAAATTCTCATTACATGCATTTAGTATTTTCACCTCAAGAAAATCTCTAAACATGCTTCGAAGCGGGAAAAACATGGTTTTTAAACAAAATACAACGGGGATCGTCACCCTACCGGTTACTCGAACTCCTCCTACTTCCAAGCCGCCAACCCGCTTCGCCACACGCCGCCGCCGGTACCGCCTTAGACACCGTTACTCCATCGGGACATCGGCCGCCGCCCGTAGAGAAATGCACCGCGGAGAAAGTGGTGGTGGTAGTGGAAGAAGTTGGGAGGTTAATGGAGTAGAGGGAGAGGAAGAATGGGGAGAGGAAAGGAAGGGGAGGGGGAAAGGGTTTGCCGGAGAGCCGAAGGGAAGAGAGGAGAGAGAAGAGAAATGAGAGAATGAGGGAAAAGAAGGAGGGTTCGCGAGGTCAAACAGAAGCTGGGTAAAACGCGTCGTGCAAGTATGACGTCATTCAGACGACAAGACCGGACCGTACACTGATAAACCAGGGTTGTACTCTAAATAGCGTCGTCTATCCAAGACGCCATTCAAACGATATGACCGGACCCGTACTCTCGCGCCCCAAGGTCAACCTACGTGATGCCCACGTGGCACAGTTTAAAACACGTCTACATTGCTGGACGCCGTTTGAACCACGTCTCGCAAGCTCAACGCGAAAAGGAAACTGAGTCTCAGTCCCACCATGGTCCAAACTAAGAGATCCGACCTCAAAACTGACCCGACAACCGGATCCGAAACTTCAATCCTTACACTCCTGGCCATGACGGCACTGTCCTTGCTCATCGAGACCGTCTGCCCTGGCTGCAGCATACCCTGCCTGCTCGGCATGCCCCGCTCTGGCTCTTGATCTCATGATCGTTGTGGTCATCCATAAAATTAATTTAAGAGAACCTGGATCTGATACCATTATTCGGAATTGTCCAACACATACAAAAAAATATCTTAAATCACGGTCGACGAAGAGATCATCGAAGATGTAATGAAAGCATCTTCAAGATCGTCCTCGTCGATGAGGAGAGGCTACCAGAATCCTCCACAAATTTTCACACAGCAAGTCTATAGGTGTCGTGGTGGTTCCCCAGAGAGAGAGAAAGAGAGATAGAGGAAGAGAAGACCATGAGAGAGAGGAGTCGTCAACAGGAGAAGCTTCTCTTCTGAGATTTCCTACTAGAAGAGAGACTCCTCTAAATCACTATTCAAGCCAACTGCATCCACCATCAATGTAAATGACACAAATTCGAACTCGTCTCGAAGTCCATCTCCAAAACTAAAGATGGGTTAAGGAATAACCTCTTCCAGAATTGGAGGTTCCACGTTGTGATGATCCCTTCTCTTATTTGTCGTGTATGCAACAGCAGGAACGTCTTTATGATTAAAAGATTGTTGAATGATGACATCCATGGAAGCTTTCTGGACATTCTAATGGGAGATTACAAATCTAACCAGGCAAATTAATCAGGGATAAAGATGCTTGGATGAATGCTACCGTGATGCCGTGACATACCATGTATTTAACTGCTTTTGGCCACCTACAAACGCGTCTATCCGTGAACTCACTTCCCGACGAGCTTCTCTCTTGCGATTTGGCGGCCAAGACAATGCTTAGATGAGCTCGAATCTTCCAGCACCTTCAGTGCAGGTGACGTCATTAGTCATTAATAAAGAGGCAATGGGTAGAAAAGTGAACATCCTACATTCTTATTAGAAGTCGTCGTTTTAATATACAATATCATAAAATATTATAAAGTATTATATTGTATATCGTACAGAAATGTGATATTCTATAGTACTATCTTACAATATTTAACGTTAAATAAAGTAACGACTTTATTGTACAGATTCTCCAAATTAATTATGTATTGTCGCTTGGGATGTATCTTGCAAGCCAACGCTTTAGTGGAATATGTTGAAATTATTAGGTCATCTAACGTAAAACTTTAAGATTATAAGCGGAGTAGGCACTATTTATTAAATATTTTTTGATTTTATCTTTTTTTCGATGTAAAATTATTTTAATACGTCCTCTCACGTGCAGGCCAATTTTAAGTTCTGTTACGTAGATCACAAACACGGGATGTGCAGTTCGGTTCGTAATCATGGACTCTAATATCATGTTGAAGTTATTAGATCATCCAACTCAAAATCTTAAGAATATGAGTGAAATAGGCACCATCTACCGAACACTTTTTAATTTTATTTTTTTTTCGATCTAAAATTATTCTAACAGAATCCACTGGCTCATAACGAATAAGAGGAAAATTTTCCTATCATTTTATGAGAAAGTTGGGTTTGGATAGTAGTTCATCCAATACATAAACAGATAAGTCAGTGAAAATTACAAAAGCACACCAGATCTGTCCACGTCAACCAGATTAGAACATGTATTTTTATCATGCTAACGTTATAATGACTAATAAGGTTTCCTAGAACTTTTTACTGTCGCTAATTAAATTTTATGCCTAAGTATATAAAATATTTTCGTCTAATAACAAATATAATTACTTATCTCAATTATCTAATCTGGAGATCTGGTGAAGCACGATATTCTTGTGCCTTCATTTGTCCAAATATGACTTGTGTCAGATCAACACGATGGGTAACAACAAGGGCCAAGGCTAACTAAAAAATTGAAATCACATGCCCTATGACATTGGCTAAATGGCTACCCATGGACCCGACCTAGAACCATACTTTGTTAGGCTGACATGCACTACCTCACCTCACAGTTGTTCATAGGTCTAAACGTTTTCCTACTTGTCCCTTTTGCCTTTGGGGAACTTCCACATGGGGAGGACCTCGCCTTGTATCATAGCCACTAAACAAGTGGACACCAGTGGCGAATCACCCCTGTTCACACAAATGCACGGATCCTTACTGTAATGGGTTTAGGGAAAAAAAGGTAGGAGGGAATTTAGATCACACTTTGCTCGTGCACTTGTATTATTCAATTAGAGGACAAAGCTACACATGACAAAGATAAATAACAGTAACCTTTACATCATCCATTACAAATATTCTTCTACTGCAGTAATGTAGATGCTTGCTGTACTGGTCAGTTGCCGATATTTTTAATTAAAGATAATTTAAAAAAATATAAATTTGTTCATCAGCCTGTGGTGTCTTATATGACCGTACAGTCTAATTTCAGATCGGACAATCTAAAAAAATATAAAAAATTAAAAATCGACTCCTAATGAACAGTAAAAGCTATTTTTTTATTGTTCGTTTAGAGTTGATTTTTAATTTTTTATTGTTTTTAATCGTCTAATACGAATGCCCATAAATTGCAGTACATGGACCAGCAGCCGTCTGATCCAGTCGGATTGAACGGCCGCTTTGCAGCCCGTCCGGATGGGGACAAGTCAATTTTTTATTCTTTTATTTTTTGTTTAGATTTTTTAAATTTTTTGGAGCATCCGATCAAAAATCGAACGGCACAATCGGGTCGCTCGGGTTGGCTCCGATCCAACTGTATAATTTAAAAAAATACATATTTTTACACGTAAAGCGAGGTTTGTACTAATTTTTTTCAAAAAATATATATATACAGTTAGGTCAAAACCAATCCGAACGACCTGGCTATACTGTCTAATGTTTGATCGAATGTTTTAAAAAAATTTAAAAATCCAAAAAAAAAAAAAACGGCTTGCCCCCACCCGGATGGAATGCACACATCATTTCTCATGCATTGCAATCCACGTGAATTGTAATACATGGACATTACAACAAATATTATTCATGGACCAATGGTGATTCAACTTGCCGACCCTCGGTGCAGGAAGTATTACTCACATAAAACACTTTCACCCACCATGTTCAAATCAGATTTTTGCATCCTTATTAAGATCAACTCTTTTAGAAAATTTGCGCATGTAATTGAGTTATACTATTCAAACCTGACAATTACGGACTATGAAAAAAAAATTGAATATAATTTGTCAATAGTAAAAATATATATTCAAATTAAATATCCTTCTTATCATGATTAAAAAGTAATGTATTGAAAATTGCATACCTCTTTGGTGTTTTAATATTTGTGTCAGTTTTAATGTTTAAATATCATTATATGTTGCGCTGCAAGCATCTGTACCTGGATCCTATGTCAATCTCACATAGTTTTCTCCTTATCGGCTAAGATGCATCCACGTCCCACCATCCAACGGCTGTGATTTGTGTGCACTTATAACTGCATGGGCAACAGTGGACCATTTAAGTGCCTGCACTTGCACGCCCTGCACATGCGGCCCAAGTCTACATAAGCATATTAAAGTGGGCTAAACTAGTGGGGACCCAGGATAGCTGGCCCAGCTACGTCGTTTTCTGGCGCCGAAAGAGTGGTGCAAGCAAATTGGATCAAGATCAGAAATCCAATTTTAACTGTTCAAAATTATATTAGAAATATGAGTTTTAAAAATTATGTAATAATATAAAAAATAGATAAATATAATTCAATATTCGGATCATAATTTTGCAGTTACATGAGACTTTGATTTTAATTAGTATTTCATAATATCTTGATTCTAATATATAGATAACATAACACATGTAAAGACTATCTCTTGTTCTTGATTCCCTCACTGATTTTAATTTATTTAATTACTCATTGAGTGAATTAATAAATTTTCTCCATACCAATTCCTCCACTGCATATTCTAAAATGGTGATGAGCCCTAAATTTCAAATAATTCTACTGTCCAAATTTAATCCATTCAATACTTAAGCCTAAACTAAAATTAGTTTGAACACTTTGAACACTGTGCTTGACGTTTATGATTGAGTCATTCATTAAATGAGTTGAAAAGATACACCTTCTGTATCTTTTACTGGACTCTTTAAAATGAAGTCAAGCTCAGGTTCAATCATCAATCTTCTAAGATGCTATTAAAGTGTTGTTTGATTTGACATAAAATATTATGTAAAACATCATATTTATTTTAAATATTATAGCTAATATTTTATAACATTTTATATTAAAAAATATCTTCTAAAAAAAGGAGATTGTTAGTCTTCTCAGTGACGCTGAAGTCAGCTACGTACAAAGGAAATCGTCATTTTCTCCATACTCCATGGCAAGTGCTTGGACAGTCCTCATCAGCATACTACTTTACCCTCCTATTCACTTAAAAAAGAAATCCCAAGTCCGAGTTAATTCAAAGACCTTCTAAACACATGAGGTATATCATTCTGCTGTTGAAAGGAATTGGATTTCTGTAATGCCACCGTCTTATGATTTTGTTATTGATAATAGAAAGTTAATCTTAGGCAGCATTTGAAAACACAAGGAAACTAAATTATGAAAAAATTTCAATTGTCTATCAAATATGTATGCAGCACGGATTATAAGTGATGAGATTATATATTTAGAAGTCCACGTAGAAATTTGAAAAATCACATGATGTTCAAATCGGATGGGAGCTTAAAGACTCTCTATGTCATTCAAATTTAGTGTGTTGTGAGATTATTTTTCCTTCTCAATGGGATTGCTTCCCTAGAGATTAATTTGAGTCCGAGATTATTGTTTAATTAAGTAAAATTATTGGAGGTACCTGAAATGATTTTTCAAGAAGGAAAATACTGGGCTTTATCCGTTGAACTCTGGTCTCTTATAAATATGTGTATATATCTGACTAACTAAGCCACCCTTTCCAAAAAGAACTCCACCAGGCTAATTATGTGCAGAGTTAGGAGAAAACTTTGTGTCTTCACCTATCCTCTTAAATGAAAATGAGATCATTCATTATTTGATGTGACATTTATTTACAAAAATAATAACAAACATAGAAGATTTAAATCATTAAAATCGACTTAATCTTTTCCAAATGAGCATTTCTCTGAATACGCCAAAACTAAAAAGTAAGTTTATAAATAGATATTTGATGTATGTTTATCAAACTATTTCTAGACTTCAAATTTGATGCAAACTCTAATGATATGCATCCTATGAGGTATTACAAAAGAAATTAGAATAGAGTGGGGCGGCGAGAAAAGGGGGAGGTCTCCCATGTAGACATATGTAATATCTTAAAATATAACAAACTAATGAATAACTTGTGAACTGCTAGATGGAATTATCTCCCATGCAACTATGAAAAATAAATGAAAACATAGGATAAGGAAGCAATTTCAAGCCTAACACCGCAGTCTATGTACCCCTCGTTTCTTCTCCTCCTCATCGAAGAATTCCCTCCCCCGTTTATTAAAATAAGCAGAAACACAAAATTAAAATAATTCATTACTGTAGGAATCACGGAAATAAAGTTTTTCTTTGTCTTTTTAATTCAAATATGAAAATGAAAATCATGAATTTCTGCTTCTATTCCATTTCAATTAAATCTTACAAAAAAATAGATGGTGCAGCTACTATTTCTATTCTCACATCCAACTTGTTTACAGTCGCACCAACATCCACAAATTGACGGCTGGTCTATAAATACATCTACAAGCAAACCATGTGCATAGGAACAAGATCCTCCTGACCTCAGAAATAGTAGATCTCTAAATGTCACTTGATGTAAGAGGATATGCATGCAGTTATACCCATAAAAAGAGTGTCCATCGCCAGCAATGAGGGCTTAAAATCTCCTTCATAATTGTTCGTCCCACATATATGCTATAATGAGACGCATCTTGATGTCTCCTAGCTAGCTGGTTGCATAGGGCAGTAGGTTCACCACTTGTCTCTCAATTGGGAGGTCTCAGGTTCGATCATGGTTGGAGCTTAAAAACTCTTCAGCTGTGCAACCTATAGTGCTTTGGGATCTTTATCTCCTGGTCCATGGGATTTCTTCCTCAGATAATCAGACGGACTTGGAATTCTCGCCTAATTAGGCAGACTTCTCGATCGGCGCGAAACTATCTCCAACTCTAGAGAATATCTTGGGATCGATCTCTAATCGCTTGTAAATATCTGTACATACGTGGCCACTGTGCCACTGATAAAAAAAAAAGTAAAAGATTTCTTTCATGGTTCAAGTCAATAATCCGGATTTGAGTTATACATTTTGACGTAACGGGTCTACCCTCCCGCCTTTGTGCAGGAGGTCCCGGGTTCGACTTGCACATTCTCACGGATTTCTCTTTCCCCCTGTGTTCCATCCGATTATTATCGTGATTCGAATTTGGAACCCGCCTTTCCCCTTAGTCGAATTCCCTTCCTCACTTACCACTAGGCTCCCAGTTGAAAAATAATAATAATAATAATCCGGATTTGCAAATCTTCTATATGCTCCGCTAATTTCTCAACCGGTGCAAAGTTCTCATTCTTACATAATATTCGAAAACACAGTAGAGTAACACAATTTCCTAACATCCCCTTTTAACACGTTGCCAATTAGATAAATAAGATTGAAGGCAAAATAAGAGTAATTTATTATTCTATCCGTCTTAATTATTTCGTCAATGTCCAATTATCTTGTGCCTAAGATAGTACTCTCAATCTCAAACAACCACAACTATTTGTTTCTGCAGACTAGATCTTATGGTGATGACTTTAGAACAGTAGATGATGATGTGAGATATATCTTAGGAGACCCACTTAGTCAGAGTGCGAACGGCATCACCCTCGAACAACAAACGGGCAAAAAGAATAATCTCCCTTTCTCTCTACGTTTGCACATGCGTGTGAGGGTGAGGGTATGTACGTGTTCAACTCTACAACGCCAAGTCTTCCCAAAGAAACTAGCCAGGGTGTTCAAGTTCTGGACAGTTTCGTTGGCACACCATAATAAAAAGCAGAAGATGCAGGAACAGACGTGAAGCAATAAAACTCTTGCTGTCACCAATAATTAATGGCATCTTGCATCCTCTTACGTCTGCCACCAAACAATCCCCGCAGCTGCAAAGCATTCTAAAGACGTAAAAAAGAAGGGAACAAAAAGAGTGCAGATCTATCTTCTACTGTCTAAGGGAGACCAAAAAATTTGATCCTCTACAGTCTAACGAAGACCATAAAAGATCTCAATTCGAAAAAAAGAAGTAAACTGCTGACCTAATTAAAGGAATAAGTCTCAGTTATCATAATAGATAAAACAAATCAATACAAACTAGAAGATAATGGCCGACCAACCAAGCAATCTCGGAACAAAAATATATTACATGGAACTCTCTCTCTTTCTCTCTCTCTCTCTCTCTTTCTTTCTCTCTCTCTCTCTCTGAGGAATTAACTACACTTGCATCTCTTTCTTTTACGCTTGCATTCTTCTGTAACACTGCTACGGAAAGACTTGTGCTGATGCAACATGTGAAACTCCATAATTAAACACAAAGAACATTGTTAGCTAACATAAACCGCTCACCTGTTTGCACCAGCTCTAACGCAACGGTGCTCTTAATTTCTACAGGGCGCCACCCCCTTTCTTTTGCTCCTCTTCTTTAGGGTTGGAGGAAGTGCTCTCAAACGAGAAGCCCGGGTGTCCCTGAGAAGAACCCCCAGGAGATCCTGAAGACAACTGAGACGAGCTTGGGGAGAAGAATCCTCGACTGTAGAGACTGGACACCACATTCTGCAGCTCTCCGCCTCCACCACCACTGAGGAGCTGAGCATACTGAAGAAGGTCCGGGTACGAGGCTGGCGGGTCGGAGGGCGGGGTAGGAGCTCCGGGAGAGACCAGGAAGCCGGCGTCAGTCCGGCCTTGGACTCGTTCGGGGAAATTGAGCTTCGCCTTGTTGCCTTTGAGCCTCAGGGCGGCCTCATCGTAGGCCGCTGCGGCGCCTTCGGCGGTGTCGAAGGTGCCTAGCCACACCCGGGCAGCCTTCTTCGGGTCCCTTATCTCGGCTGCCCATTTGCCCCACGGCCTTTGCCTCACTCCCCGGTAGTGCCTTCGCCTAGCACTCCCTGTGAAATGGAGAGGAATGGACATATAAAAGGGCCTTATAAGCCTTAATTTTGAAGTTGTACCTACGCCTTTGACAAAGCAGTAGCACATATATAGATTGGCACAAAACCGGGACGTAGGCCAGTAGCCAAGTCGTCGGTTTAAATGAGATATATAGGAGATTTCGTTAGACATGTAGATAAACATCATCTTAATTAATACTTGAGAAGACTAAATTCTGCGACTCATTATATAATTAATATACTTTTTATCCGCAAAAAAAGAAAGGTTTCTGAATTAGACAAAGTAAAGCAGTAAGAAACGAATTAGTTTAATGTATCTATATATTAAGAAGATTATTACCAAAGCAGTTCAAACGTGTATTATCTGTTTAGCTATCCCTTTGTCTATCTATATGAGAGTGCAGCTGATCTGATCATAACCCATGCCAGTAAAGTTGTTCCCACAGCACACCTTTTTGCATCAGCAACATATATATGACAAGGTTAATTAATTATTCTCTTTAGTTAATTTGATCCTCTTCAAGAGTCGTCTCCCTCTAATTTCATTTACCTTCCCTCTTGATATATATTCCCCTCTAAAAGAGTAGTTTCTCCTCAAAAAACAAAGTTAATTCTGCTATATATTCAAATCAACTCATCCGACGATCATTTGTAGCTTTCTTTAATTTCTTCCATAGAATTTTGGAATAATAAGAGACTAAACCCAGCTGAGATGAAACAGAAGAGACCACTTCGGGGATAGACAAGGCATATATACCTTGCTCTTCCAAGGGTTGGTTCATGCTCATGGCTTCCGTCTTAACGCTGCCGAGTGACATCACAGGTGCATGCGGGCTAAGGTAATCAGCCATAGAGTACGGCTCCCCGGCTCCTCGGGCCTGGGTGGTGGTGGTGCCGATCACCTGCGACAGGGCCGACACCATGGCCATCACGTCCTGGTCGGAGCACTCGGCGGTGAACTGCGAGTGGTGGTGGTGCTGCTGCTGCTGCTCTTTTTCTTCCTTCTCCTCCGCCTGGTCGGGAGGAAGAGGTCTCTTCTCATGCCGCCGATCCACTTTTTGCTATCCCCTCGCCTTCACGACTCCCATGCAACGTCCCCGCTGCGCTTCTCGCAGCCGGTGCAGAGATCAGGGGCGATCCAGTGGATGCCGACGGCGATGGTGGGGTTGGGTAGGAGAGGATGTTTTGGGGGGAGTGGTGTAGAGAGAGAGAGAGAGAAGGGTTGGGGGAGGAGGGAAGAGTGGTTGATGATAAGAACGGGAACTGGGCAAATGGGTTTGATGGATGCTTTAATGGGCAAGGGCAGCTTTAGCGTCGCTTTAATGTTTTACTACTGCTAGCTGGATCACGACCATTTGGGCTTTACTTTCCAATTCCGTCCGGTATCTTTTAGAGAGAGAGAGAAGGTACTGTTATTCTTATCTGAGTTCATGGATTAGATTACTTATCTTTTATTAGAGTGCCTCAAAAAAAATAAACATATAATTATATATAATTATATATATATATATATATTAATTTTGAATTCTGATTTGTAAAATATCACATCAATGATATTGCTTCGGTAGGTCATGACATCAAAAGATTCTTTATCTATCAATTAGAATATGAAATTTGACTATTAACTCACTTTTCATATAATTCGCTCCCGTGAATTGCCATCATTTGGATTTAGATACCTTGGGTGAGCTGCAACTGGATAAGAATTCATCTGATATAATAACACACTTTTTTTTATATTAAATTTGACAGTAGATACAAAAGGACAAGCAGATACCAGCTTTAAAATTTTAAGTGACTAATTTGTTGCACTAGAATGGAGACATTTTTGTCCTATAATGCCTTGTCTTAAGCTTAACGACTAGAAAGAGTGTTTATGTCATTTTCCTTATTAGGTGAATTATCTAATTATCGAGTCATATTTGCTGCAATATTTTAAAGGTATTGCAGTTGCAATTTTTGTCCGATTCTTAAAAAATATTTATTTCAATGCCTTATAAAAAACTATTGCAACCGCAGTTGTCGTCTAATCTCGTGATTGAATGACGTGCAGACTTTAACTTCCACTATATCTCGTGTAAAAAATAAAGTCGACAGGAGCATTTCAACAAATATTACTCTCTATTTTAAATATAGAGAGAGAGAGAGACGTGGGGGTGTTATGTTTATCTCCTTCCTAATTTAAATGTTTACTTCTGACCGAATCTCTTTAGGTGTCAAGATAGAATCTCTTTGTTGGCTTCGCCTTTGCTCCACTCCACTTGGGCTTCGGCCAGTGCATCCCTCGGAACGAACTTTGGATTTTTCCATTTAAACGTTCTTGGCTTCCATCGACTCGCACCTTGGCTTGCTTCGCGGCGTGTCGATGGGCCAGTTTGCCCATCCCGTTACCATGTGCTCACAGGCTTTCTCTTGCCAGTGGACTCAACGAGCATCGGTCGCTTTCACGCGAGGCCACCGTACGTCCTAAGGTTTTCGGTGATCTGACTAGAAAATCAACTGATTTGAGTGCATAGTTTAATTCGTATTTGGACGAATTCGATCTGCTAATATGCATCCAGTTGAATCGGATCATGTAAGACTAATATATATAATGAGTTGTTTTAAATTAATTTTTTATTTGATAAGTAAATTTATATTTTTACATTAACTAACTAATAAGATATATTAATCTAAAATATGACATAAATTTATTACTTTTGACAAATTTATGGAGTTGACATGTATAAGAAGGATTGAGTCGATCCGAGTCAGATTGTACCTGACCCGTATCTAGTCAAAATCGATCTAATCCGGATCTCCGAGTCGACAAACTTTGTTTGAGTTTAGATTACTAAGATTTTTTGTTAGATCACTCAATTCAATTTTAAAATATATAATTAGATTGATTTATATTTTTTATGTTTATACTTTTAAAAGTATATATATATATAAAGATTAAATGCTTTAATATTTGTTTAAGTGTTGGATTTTTTTAGGCTCTGCAATAAGAACTGGGATCAATAAGATTCTGATTCGGTCTCGAGTTCTGAGTTTTTGAACACCGCATGGGATTTTTTTTGGTGAGGTCGTAGAATATCAAGAAATTACAAATGTTGTAAAATAATATTTTTAAATATTATAAATTATATTATTAGTACGCAAATCAAAGGAGTGGGGCAAGTGAGAGCTAGCCAGGAGGATAAAGATCTAGGGCTTCGGCCATACATCTTTTTCCTAAGCTAGGACGGACGATTGACTATTGCAAAATCTCTTAAAGGGGGCAGTTCCATCATGTAGCTTAATGATAGGTTAAAATCGATCTAAAAATCTCATTTAGATGTTTTATAAATATTTTTGTTTAATTACAAATTATAAACAAATTATTGTATGCTTATACCATTAGTTTTTTGAGAGAAGGTACTTCCGTCACCTCTTTTTGTTCTTAAATACTGGTGTCACCTTTTTTGTCTTGAAAACTTTTATTCACCTTTTCTCTTCTAATTTCAGAGTTGCATGGCTTGCTAGTTTCTCCTAATCTAATAAAAAATTGTGAAGATAATCGTCTTATATATATATATATATATGGGGATTGATCAAATGAGCCATTCTCTTTGAAATCTTTTTCTCTTCATGTTAAAAAATAATAAAAATTATCAATAATTTTTAAAAATTCAAATTGTTCTCATTTTTGAAATTTTAATTTTCATTGTCTGATCTTGAGAATCAATCAGAGTAGTTCGATCGAGTACATATCAAAAAATAATGTCTAAAATTATTTAAAAAGATAGTCAATAAATAAAAAAATTTGTCAGATTAACTTTTAGAGATGATCACATCCTTTGGATTAGTTTTCATTTACAACAGAGGACACACTTGATTAGATAACTATTGTCGAGTTTTTCAATCTGACAGTGAAAAATGAATCTCAAGATATATGGAAACCTACCTAAGAGAGGTATTTGAATATTTTAAATTTTTAATAATTTTTATTTATTTTTTTAAGATAAAGAAAAGAGAGTTTCGCGGGGAGCTCATCTAACTTAGATGAGCTCGAGGCTCATTATATATATATATATATGTATATATATATAATTCTATCAAAATTTGAAACACATTATCTATTTTTAAAAATAATTATGTCAGATTACATAGTTTTTAACAATTAAAATCTCACATAATGATTTATACCAAAATTACACCCAAAATATTTAAATGTTTATTGTTTCACATGACTCTTTCGTGAGACAATATCTCAGGATCATTGTCCCTGCACCCATCCACAGAAAAAGTCAAAGGAATACACGAGTGCAGGGAGACTAGTCCAGGAGATCTCATCTCTTCTTTCATCATGAGATGATAATCCTAATCAATCCAATTTGATGCAGAGAGCCCGCCAATGGGAGTGCCAGGGTTTGGTGGGGAGGGTCCGCACTAGGATGGGCAGCATGGGCTCATCCATTAAGTGAAGGTGACATATTTCTTAAGAGGTGTAATGCTCACTCCAAGGCTCCGGTGCTGCACCGTGGGACATTAGGGTAATATATCTTTTTAGAACTTCTACATATATACACCTGAAAATTAACATATTTGTATTTATACTTCCACTCTTACATATTGTATGAAATATTTTTGAAAATCTCATAAATATTGCGGTTATATTCTTTTGCCAAAATGTCGCTAACTTCAATTGAATATGTCAGAAATTTTTTTGTAAAGATAGGAGTGTATATGTAAATTTTCAATGAATCTACGGATATACATATAAAAATATCTAAAAATCTTTTCGGCATAAAATTTACTTAATGACATTTTATCAACTGAGGTTTAAGAAATACATGAAAGTTGTTTTCAGACCATGTAAAAATCTCAAATGGTTTTATTTTTTGAATTTCTTTTAAGGTCGGATCTCATATGTCCTATCTGCCATATAAGCTAATTTATGATCGGATGATTTAAAAAACTCAGAAAAACAAATGACATTTTTATTACTCATGGAGACTCAATTTTATTTTTTTATAATTTTTTGAATCGTCTGATTAAATATTAACTTGTACAAACAGGCGGAGCATGTGGAATCCTACCTCAAAAAAACTAAAACTAAGAAAATCTATATTTACTGCAATGTCCTACAGTAAAAGCACGGGGTACATCATAACAAGTATTAAGGTAGTGTTTGTTTACAATTCTAGATTAGAATTCGAAGATCCGGCTTCTACGGAAAACTATAAATTTGAGAAGTATAAACAAATGTCTGTGTGTCCCGTCAAGTTGAAAATTTCCAATTTCTTATATCAAATAGTAGCGAGCAATGCGGCAAGCTTTTCTTTTTTTATTTGCTAAGTTGAGGGAGTCTCCTAGCTTAGCGTTCATAAAAAAAATGAGATCACACACAAACATGATCTGATGACCAGCGCAATGTAGCTCGTTGCTACACCCCACGTGGTATAGCAAGAATCATATATTTCCAAAAAATAAATGGGCACTTGTCAATATCATGATCATAATCAACTCTTATCATGGATTCCTCTAGTATCTTAAAAAGGGTGGTTAGTGGGAGAATCTACCCCTCTGTTAGCTTATTAATTAAGGTGGTCAGTATGGTAAACAAACAGGACCTAATAGTAATTCTTACTAATAATATAACTAAAAAGAATAATACTTGCTGCATCCCACGGGGTATAGAATGAAAAATAAGAATTTTATTTTATTTTTTTGAGTCAGTCTGATCATAACCAATGTGTTTGTACAGTCCGATCCTTGATCGGACGACCCAAAAAAATTCAAAAAATAAAAAATCAAGTCAATGAACAGTAATTTTTTCACCGTTTATTGGGGGTCAGTTTTTTATTTTTGAGAAATTTTTGAAACCTTCGATCAGAGATCAACATGTGCAAAAAGTGTCGGATATGTTGAGGCCGACCCAAAAAAAAATGATGCTACTGCAGCCATCGGATTGCACTACACTGCATGCAGTGCAACAAGTGTTCCTCAACTGAAAATGCGTCCGATCAATAAATCGATAGCACATTACTTCACATAAGATGCGGCACATTTTAAAAAATATGCATTATTCAATTCATTAATTTGATGGTAATTGAAATGTTTTAGACATGGAACCGGATGGCCAGTCGAATCAGAAAAAAATAGAAACGGATACCCATTCCAGTCTGATTGATCTTAAAACTGTCACTAGTAAAAAAAATCCTTCTGAATCGAACAAAAACCTGCAAGTTTGGTTCTGTTTTTAGAAACCAGATGGTTCAAAGACATTTGACCGTAAATACTAATAGTCTATGCTAACATTTGAGTTATAACCTTATATGCTATTTAATTAAATAATAGTCGTCTACGCTCAGTTTTAAGCTGTCGATTAAAAATGAATTAGACCAGAAACTGTAAAGATCACAAGGAGAAAACGAATAAGATTTATTAAAACGATTATGCAGTAAAAATTAAAATACTACCGTGATATCATGATCCATTTTTTAGAATTAAAACGAAGAAAGATTGATTCTTTACTTTGCACGGAGTCAAATCTGCAATAAAAATTTGATTATGTCTGAGTGATGGTGTTAGTTGTACATGTATCCGACTTTCAGCGATATTCACATAATTCTTCAGTTGAGGGATTGTCCTTATTTTTCTTTCAAAGGAATTTGCATGATCTCTCACTCTTCTTCTCATCACAGGTGTCCGTGGCATGCGAGCTGATGTTCCAATGGGCGGACGGAAACAGAGGAGAGCTAAAGAGAGAGAAGGGGGCATCCCTCCTTGTGAGGGCTCACTAGAAAAGAGAGAGAGGAAGGGGGACGGCCAGGCTATAGGAAAATCCTAGAACTTGACCTAAGATTTTCCTCTGACGTATATTTATATTAATTTTCGATGACTTTTCATAAAAAGATCTTAGAGTAATATAAATTTCTATTTAATTCTCATCGACCAAGAACCGTGGGCATGTGACCCCTAGGCTCAAAGTGCTAGTCCAATTTTTAACTCAATAAGTCCAGCAATCCTTTACTCATTTAAAGTGATTTAATTAATATCTCATATTAAATTAAACACTTAATCGATTTATCGTCTCATGGTAATTAATCAGACTTTCAATCAAATTGATTGTCAAGTAATACCGCATGATGCCGATAGACAATAAAGTTCAACAACCCGTTTAAAGAACATTTCTGTTATCAGATACCACCTAATTATAATTCTCTACTCATATCAATGCTATCAAGTGAACTTATGATATAGTTAATTGTCAAATGCTACTTAGCTCATTTACTCATATTAGATATCAGAAATATGTTTTCTGATACGTTGTTCTGCCTTGTCTGTAGACTTTTGGATATCAAATTATGGAGTATTTTTTTTCTAATTACTAAGAGCAAAAGATCTCTTATTGATCGCACAATCACTTCTGAAGATATTCCGTTCAATCTGATCACTTAATTAATTACGATCTTATAGTTATAAATCTATAAGTTAAGGTCAAAATTCAGAAATCCACCAACAATGTGTATTTGGTATCTTAGGTCAAATGACTAACCACGTTGTTATAATGATGAATCAGACTAGTTGTCAGTTAAGTAATATTACCATTTAGCGATTCATGTCGAACAATTCAGTGAACTCATTCATCAATGAACTTTTACAGATTTGCCTTAGTTTTTCTATATAAGTAACTATGAGACCAATCACTCTCACCTGATAAGCAAGCGTAATATGTACTAGTCTTACCAGATATTTGATGTCATTCTTAAATATCCTCTAACTATTAATAATTAAGAATATATGTTTGTAAGATATTAATTCTATTATTATGATTTCATCATAATTTAATATCTATTGCACATATTAGTAGGTTTCATTATAAAACGTCATATTGATTACACATAATTAATATGATGCATTTACTATTATTAAGAGAACAAGATTGTATAATAATTATGAGATTGACTTAACTTATATACATAACTAACAGAAACCTCTCCAGTTTGATGGTCGGTCCAATTTTCGAAACATTGATCAGTGCAGAGTAAGCATGCAGGTGGCAAAGAGAAACGGTGCAAGTGGGAAGAAATGCATGAAAACAAGATTCATTTTTTTTTTTATATAGAAACATCTAGATTTTGATCTGAATCCGTTTCAACAAAATCATATATGATGGATATATAGAAGATTTGATCAGAATCCATTTCAACATCTTTTTTTTATGGAAACATCTAGATTTGATGTGAAACATAACGTGCGATTCGGACACAGACATGTCAAAACCTTTCATGGCAACACTATGTGCGGCCAAACCGCACCATAACACTGTGTGGCCAAACTACACGCTTTATTTCGGCTTCCTCCCTATGTTGAAAAAATATAAAAAGTCATCATAGAATTTTAAATAGCCAATTACCTTTGTAGTAAAATTTTCACTTTATATAACTTAAATTTCACTATTGGATTATATCCGGATTGATTATAGCCGTCTAATCGTATACGAGTAAGTTGGTGATGAATACTAAAATTTCAGGAGATGAGAAGAATCTGACCAATTATTTTATTTTTTAATTATTTTTGCGTAAATTTTTGAAATCAAAATTTACAAGTATCCGTAACTAAGATTAAATTTCATGATCGAACTCCTTCATAAATGGAAACAACTATAGAATAATTTAGTATTTAAAAATGTTCATAAATATTATTTTTTTAATATGGAGAGGAGTCCAAAACAGTGCAAACTGTAGCAAACCACACCATAGCATTTCTTGTACGGGGCAGATATAACGCGCTCTGATGCGCATCTAACACTTCAACACCTCCTTCCCGATTTAAAAAATAAAATTTACCAAAAAAGTTAAAATATTCAAATACCTCGTACCAAAAATATATTCAAATATCTCCTTTTTAGGTTGGTTCTCACCTGTCTAGGTTTAATTTTAACATTTGGATCGAAAAAATTAGTTGTAACTGTCTAATCAAATGCATCATTTTTTCGGGATCAAAACTATAACCTGAGGATATATGATAGGATGAACCGTAAGGACTAATTTGACAAAATCTCCTTTTTTTATATTATTTTTTAGTATTTTTAGATGATTTTTTTTATACGTATTTGATCCGATTGTTAAGATTGATCGTCAAGATCGGATGGTAAAAATTAAAATTTTAGAGATGTGATCAACTGTAAGAGACCTATTTTAATATTTAAAATTTTATAATTCTTTTAATTTTTTATGAGAGAAAGGTGAGTTTTTGGGGGAGGTACATTTAACTTAGATGCATCCTGAAATGGGTTTTATCCTTTTATATGCACACATAGGGAGACAACACCTTGGGGTGGGTCCTATCCTTTCACACACATCCACCCACCTCAGAATGCATATCAAAAAATTTAAATATTCGATTACCTAATTGTTTATGTTCCGTAGGATTTAAATTACACTGTCCCATCATGAAACTCAAATGTTGCCGTTTGATTAAGTATAAAATATATTTTTCTAAAAAAAATTAAAATAATAAAAAAGATAAAAAATACTCCAATTCACCTAGAGTTGTTCCTATCTCTTGAAGCTTTCATTTTAATCCCCCAATTTAGGGGTTTAAACTCCCAGTGATAAAATGCATCTTAGATACACCAGGGAGCGCATTATAGCTACCTCTCTATATCTACACACATAGATTAACATAAGTAAAATAGATAACTTGCGAACAATATTATCTCGATGGTGGGCAGTAAATTAATAAATGTAATAAGAGAGAAACTTTTAATCTTAATTTGTAAATTTTTGCTTCTCATTTCTTTTCGTTTCAATGCGATAAGCTCTCCTCCCACCCTCATTGATCAAACATAAACAGAAAATAAAAGTTCAAAACAATAAAGATATAACCAGAGCAACAACTTTCATTTTTCCATTTTTATTTTATTTTAAAATTAAAATTATCTATGTTAATTGATGGGAATCCAGAAACAGCTGAAACAAAATTCACGACCCAATGTTTATTTTGTTTGGTCTATTAGAGGCCCAATTGATGTATTTTTAGATTTAGGTCTGTTTTAATTCTTTTTATTTTGAATAAGGAATATTTTGGTCCTTTAGTATTAGGGTTATGTTAAGTTTTCTTTTGAATCTCTATATATTGTCTTATAACCCTCCTTTGGGAGGCGATGAAGATTTTGATGAATGAAATGATGGGAATCCAAGGATGACTGAAATAAAGCTTAGGACCCAATGCTTATTTTATTTGGCCCATTAGTCGTCCAATTGATGTATTTTTAGATTTAAGTCTATTTTAAATCTTTTAATTTTGAATAACGGATATTTTGGTCTTTTAGTGTTAGGGTTATGTTAGGTTTTATTTTGGATTTCTATATATTGTCTTGTAACCCTCTTTTGGGAGGTGATGAAGATTTTGATGAATGAAATGAATGAGCAGTTGTCTATGGCGTTTTTTCTCGAGATGGGAACCCGTGGTAGGACGTGAGGCCTTAGCTTTCTTCTTCCTCCTTGGGATCCCGTGAAGGGAGGGCATGAAGCCTCATCGCCTCTATTTCTCTCCTCTCCCCCTCTCTTCTTCCTTCATCCGTTCTCCCCCCCCCCCCCCCCTTGTTGTCCCGTATCAACTTGGTAATTAGAGCCAAGTTTTGGGTCGTCCTCACGATCCAAGTCATGCGCCTCTACTACGCCGGCAACCCCTGCCACCTTCACCATCGCCACCCTAGCCGCATTTCCCTGGAACCCACGCCTGTCGCTGCCTTCTCCCCCCTCCCTCCCCCCCCCCCCAACCTATGTTCAACCTCTAGCTGCATCAAGCGCGCGAGATAGATATGCCACCCACTGTCGTGCCCATGATCGCCTATGGCTGTCGATCTCTGTGGTCGGTGAGGGCAGGCAAACAATGGCAACACTATAGGGCACAGTAGGGGTGCCACAACCGCACAGAGGACACGACCACCGCACTGCAGCAGCAACAAGGAAGCGTATGCACCACCAAAGTCCACTGTCGGCGCCTTACCAGCCTCAGCTACCACCGACAGTGTCACCTTCCACTGACGTTGCCCCCTTGCCGCCGGAGCCGCCACAGCCGCCTTCATTGCCAGCCAGCGCCACCAGCACAGCCAGTTGGCACTGCCGCCGCGCTCGCCGTGTCCGCCCGCCCGCCCGCATTCCCTACCCCTTCGTGCGTTGTTAGGGTATGGAAGGGGTTTGGAGAAGAAGGGGATCGGGTCAAACGGTCAACCCTTCTTAGGGGAACCTGGCCGAACCAGGTTAGGTCTAACCCTCGTCCGAACCAGGTCTTCCCCCCGGGTTTGCTACAGTGCACCCAGAAGGCGCACTAGAGATCCTATCACACCGCCCTCGTTCTGGATTTGTCGGTGCTCCAATTTGCGAGCCGCTTGCGCCGTTGGGATCGTCTTGGTGAGGCCTGACGGATATAGGTGTCCTCTAAGCCAATCATAAGGCTCCTATTTCAATCTGGTTCACTAATAAATGACATTAAATTCATTATGTAGATTGACATATTTATAATTGCGCATAATGAAGTCCATAAATATGTGCAATAGTCATCAGATTATGATGAGATCATAATAATGAGACTGATGACTTATAAATACATATTCTCAATTGTTCATAATCGTAGGATGTTTGAGAAGGACATCAAACATCCGGTTAGACTAGTACAGGTTATTCCAACTCATATGATGAGGGTGACTGATCTCGTTAGTTACTAGTGTGGAGACACAATGGTAAACCTGTAGGTGCTCATTGGAGAATGAGTTCACTGAACTGATCCGACATGAATCGCCGAATGGTAATTTACCTAACTGTTAATCGGCTTGATTCATCGTCATAGTGGCATGGTTGATCCTTGGACTTGAGACACCAAAGACACCTTGTCGGTGGACTTCTGGACTTTGACCTTGACTACGAATCCCTATCCATGGGATCTCTAATAGTCAAGGATCGGGTCCAGTGGAAGACCTTCGAAGGTGATTGTGTGTTCAATAAAGGATCGTTCGCTCTCAGGGAACTGGAGAGAGAATGCTCTAGAATAGATCCGCATGAGTCTCTGGCCAGAGCAGAAACAATATCAGAAAATAGGTTTTCGGATATTGTAAAGCGGAGTCTGATTCAAGTGAGTTGACAATCTAGGGTTTGACAGTTGACCATACCCTAGGTTAACTCGAGAGCATTGTGCGAACGAAGGATTATAACCACGTGCTAACTGTGGACGGACAGGTTCCATGAGCGGGTTGTTGAACCCCATTACCTTCCGAGATCATGTGGTGTTGCTTGGCACCCAACTTGATCGGAAGTCCGACCGAATTTACATGCGATGATAGTTCGGTTAAGTAATTAGTTAATATCTAGATATTAATTAATTACAATAAGTCAATAACTAGTTATTGGACTTAACGGGCTGAAAACCGGACTGGTAAATGGGCCTAGAGGGTCACACGCAATAAGATTCTCAGTTGGTGGTACATAAGTGAGATTTATATTAACTCGATGACTTTTGTGAAAAGTCGCGCCGACTTAATATATATACCCGCTGTTGAGAAACCCTGGGACAAGCTCCAGGATTTCCCCTTACTGGTCGTCATCCCCTCCTTTCTCTCTCCTCCTTTGGGCGCCCCGTTCGAGGCGCCGAGACAGATTCCGTCTCCGCCGCGTGTGATTCCAGAAAGTCGAGAATTCCCGTCAGCGGGATTTCAGCAATCGTTGCGGCGACGGATCTTCAATGAGCAAGCTGACACGGACGAGGGATCGAGGCCGAACCACCGCGGAGGATCGCGTGGATACCGCTGGAGGCTGGACGCTTGTGCGGCTCGCGGCATCGCCTCGACGGAACCGAGATGGAAGCAGATTCGAATCCGCACACGGTAATCGGATTACTTCCCGTTATTTTCGGTTTTAGTTTTTCGTTCCGAATCGGATCAGCGGGCATCGGGCGGGATTAATTTTTGTTCGTCGTTTTAGCTGCGTTCTTCGTGTCCCGCCCAGATCCCAACAAGGCCGACCTCCCTGTACGTTCTGTCCGACAGTAGTGTCTTATTTTGTGTGTCGCACTTGCACTCTTTACGAGGACTCTCGTGCGTGCTGTACGAGGTCGTTCCGGACTCCGATTTGAGTGCCGTCAGCAGCATTGGTCTCATGACTGTAAGACCAACCCACTTTCAGTATGCAACAGCTATGACGATATCTCATTTTATGTGCCACCATTGCACGCACATCGAGGTCGCCTGTTTGGGTTTCATTTTGCGCGTCGATTGCATCATCGGATTCCTTACAACGTGGCCGACCCTGTTTCGTGCTCCTTCTACTCGCTAGACATCACAAGTATTGTAAGGACTGAGGTTTCGGATCTAGTTGTTGGGTCGACTTCGGTGTCAGACTCCTTGGTTTGGACCTGGGGCATGACACGATTTTGATCGGCGTCGGCTTAAGGGGACACAATTTAAGAGGCATGCGGGGGTGCCACTTAGGCGAGTGTTAGGGCGCGAGTGTATGGGCCCGATCTGATCGTCTAAATGGTATCCGCCATGCAAGACGCCATTCAGAGATCTGTCAGTGTACGACCCGCATCTTGTTGTCTGAATGACGTCTTCCTAGAACGACGCGATTTAAACTTGTTCGATTTGACGTCTGAGCCTTCCTTCATTTTCCTTATTTCTCTCATTCTCTCTTTTTCTCTTCCTCTCTCCGAATCTCTCCGACCCTCTCCTTCCCTCCCTCTTTCCCTTCTTCCTCTTCCACCACTTCGATGCCCCTCTACCTCCCATCACTACCACCACCATCTCTTCCGCAACACTATATTTTTCGAACGGCGGCCGACATACCGGTAGAGTGACAGTGTCCACGGCGGTACCAACGGCGGCTCGTGGCGTGATAGTTCGGCGGTTAGGAGTAAGGAGGAATTCAAGTAACTGGTAGGGTGATGATCCTCGTTGTGTTTTGTTTAAAATCATGAATTTTCTACTTTAAAGCATGCGATGTGTCAGGCCAGTGAGGAGTCACTAGACTTATTGGGCCATTAACCGGATTGGTTATTGGGCCTAGACGGTCACACGCAAATGATTGTCAAGGCGATGGATAAATAAGTGGATTTTATATTAACCAGGAGTTTTTATGAAAAATCGCGCGGTTAGTGTAAAATGTAGCGAACGGACTGAGCAGGCCAGGCTGCTACTCAACCCTGGCCGCCCCCTTCTCTCTTCCTCTCTCTCTCTGGTGCCCCAGACAAGCTCGGATCACAGGGTCTACTCTGCCATCTTCTCCGACTCCCGTTCGACGGGAAATCGTTCGCGGGTTGCGGCGAACGGCGAAAGTCTTGTGGGCTGCGAAGAACGAGGAACTGTGAGGATATCCGCCGCAAGGAGGATCGCGTGGACTTCGCTAGAGGTCGGGCGCTTGCGTGGCTAGCAGTATCACACCGACGGAGCCAATCAATTGTGGATTCGAATCCGCACGCGGTAATGTCTGATTACCATATTTCTGATTTTTAATTTTTCGAAACAGAAATGGATCGCTGGTTTATTTTATTTTTTACTGCTTAAGCGATCCGGAGAAATACGAGAACCCAACAAATGATGGGAATCTAAGGACGGCTAAAACAAAGCTCATGACCCAATATTTCTTTTGTTTGGCCCATTAGAAGTCCAATTGATGTATTTTTAGACTTAGGTATATTTTTAGTCTTTTTATTTTGAATAATTAATATTTTGGTCCTTTAGTGTTAGGGTTATGTTAGGTTTTCTTTTGGGTATCTATATATTGTCTTGTAATCCTCTTTTGGGAGGCGACGGAGATTTTGATGAATGAAATGAATGAGCAGCCGTCTGTGGTGTTTTCTCCTAAGATGGGAACTCGTGCTAGGGCGTGAGGTCCTAGCCTTCTTCTTCTTCTTTGGGAATCATGTGAAGGGAGGGCGTGAAACCTCACTGCTCCTGTTTTTCTTCTCTCTCTCTCTTTCTTCTTCCTTCATTCGGTCTCCCCACCTTGCTGTCCCGTATCATTAATCTTGTAGAAATTATTTTCGTCTCTTGTGATTCCTGTCCTCCACTCCTTCGTAGCCCTGGCTGCCGATTTGCATATCCCACTGACCAATAATTTAATGAGATTTTTGTACAGATGCCCCATAAATTATCATATTTATCTCTAGACTCCACCCTTATTTTATATACTCTTGACAGCGCCAGCAGAATCGTGCTTATACAACATTCCTCAAAATGTTATAATTTTAGGATTTTTTACATATAAATCTTTATAATTTTTTGGTATTATAAATAAGTCTCCTTTATCTGATTACTTAGAAATAAACCTCCAGAATAGTAACTTTTTTACAAATAAACCCCTAAAGCCCTTTTAGCTACTTGCTTGTAACACTCTCAAGAGTTTATTTGTAAGTTTTAGGAGTCTTTTATTAATTTACGGTAAATCATGGGACTTTCTTGTAAATAGTCAGATTAGAAAAAACTTACTTATAATATTAAATATTATAGGGACTTAAATATAAAAATATCTAAATATTTAACTGGCAAAAAAAGTTCATACAGTTTTCTATAAGTTTGCATATACACTTCTGATTTTATTAGAACTTACAAAAACCTTTTAACATATTCGTTGAAGTTATCAACCTTTTTGGACACATATGCGGAATGTGTGCGACTCAGAGGTGTGCGTGTATATATATAAAGAGTTTTTAAGGGGGTATACATAAATAATCCTGACTTAATTAACATTTTAACGTACTCTGTGAATCTGTGACCATGTGTGCCTGTTCGCGATCGATCCAAGAGCGGTCGAGTATATTTTCGTCACCATCCGCACAACGGTGGGAAGCGGGGAAGCGCTCCCGAGGGCTCTCCACATCAGACCGCCATCGCCATGGCCGCCCTCCTCTTCTCCTCTGCCCTCCTTGCGCCGACCCCGCGCCGACCCCACAGGAAGCCCTCCCCTCCCAATCCCTGCGCTCTCCCCCCTCTCAGAGGATTCGTTGCTTCCGCTTCCTCCGCCTACCCGGACAGCAGGGCCCTGTCCGGGTACTTATCCTCCACGTCTTCCTCCGCTTACTCCTCCTTCTTCTTCTCTCCCTCCTCGTCGCTGCCGCCGAATTCTAAGGTTCCTGGCCTGGTGGGGTCCGTGGGCTGCAGGGCCGCCGGAGGGGACACGCCGGAGGCCTTGGATCGGACGGTCTATCAGGGAATCTACGGGCCGTGGACGGTGGACGAGTCCGACGCTCTGGAGGTACTTCTTTTTCTGCTGCTGCTGCTGCTGTGTTCTCTTTATTTGTTGCTTCTTATGCTGTGATCCTCTCTTTTGCCCCTTTCGATTTGATTGGAACTTGGTCTGCTGCTGTGCACTTGAAGAAAGCCCTAATCTTAGAACGTGAAATTGTGATGTTTTTTTTTGTTAAACAACAAACGGAAGTAGTATTTTTCGGGGGATCTGTTCCTTGACAAAAAAATCTCTAGGGGTTGAAAAGTAGGGGTGTAAACGAGCCAAGTCGAGCTGAGTTTTACCCTGTTCAACCTTGGTTCAATTAATTTTAATTGAGTTTGAGTTCGAGCCGAGTATTTATGATGGTTGCTCAAGCTTGGCTCGTTTAGATATTAAACGAACTCGAGCCGAGCATTGAGTAGCTCGCTAGCCCAATGAAGCCATCATAGATTTCATCTATTTTTTTTTAAATTTAAAATTATGAACTCAGGCCAAATCATGGCGATTACCAAGTTCTTTGCACCCCTAGTTATTTGATTGAAAACACTAAGACATTAAATATCTTATTAACTATGTTTATTCATGAATAGAATGATCCCATGAGTACTTAAAATAGGTCTTCATGAGTATTTAAATGAGTTCTTAATGAGTATTAAAACGAGTTCTTAACAAGTATTTAAATGAGCTTGTTCATAAACATAATCGAGCCAAGTTCGCCTGTGTTCAAACTTGGCTCATTTAATGAACCAAGTTCAATTTTTTGTTCAAACTTGTTTATTTAGCTTAATAAACGAGCCGAGTCGAGCTATTATCAAGTAGTCTTACAAGCTCTTCATCAAGCGTATTGGTTCATTTACAGCTCTATCAAAAAGGAATGCAAAATCAGTCTGTTCTTTAACATGCAGTAAGTATTAGTAGTGTTTCTCTTGATTTTTACTTCCAAAAAAGTAAAAATCATACTAATTAAAGTAAAAACAATCATACTAATTAATGTATTTTGCATACATTCCGTTACCAGTTATCGTAAGTGGCGGAAGAGTAAAGTCAAACCACATCTTACTCCTTGCAAGATGATCAATGTTACACTTTAGGGTCATTTAGTTTTGATGTAAAATACGTAAAATGTTGTAAAACATCATATTTTATGTCCTACAGAAATGTGGCCTTTTACATCATTCTACCGTGTTTTATATCAAACCAAACGACACCTTTTTATCAGGTAGATGCATGGATGGCAGTACTGGTATCGGTACCGGTATCAGAGGGTACCGATACCGGCCGATACCGTTTACATGTATAGTATCGGACCAGGCCAATACTGCCAACCATGGACCATAGATGTAAATCATCTTTGCTCTTGTTATTTTCATGTCACTTTTACTAATGTGCAGTTATAGTTGGGATTCTCCATACCCAATGGGAGCAAAGGCACCAGAGGGCGATGTACCTTTTGTGGGCTTGTGTCTAGATTCCCACCTGACTCCATGTCACATGTACATGCAAATCTGTGCGTGCCTGGGCATGTGGCCATGGTGTCCAAAGTCATCATCTACTGCAGCCATCAAGAATAAGGTTTCTGTACACCCAATTTTTTCACAGAATGAACCAGCAGCTAGGGTTTCTGGGCTGTGATGCAGCTTGCAGGAGTGTGGCTATACCTGATGATTTCAAGATAGATGGGTTTGGACCATTTGGTGAACTGGCATCACTTTAGTTGCAAATGTAGATGTAGCTTAAAGACATATGAAAGAGTAGAACTTTTTTAATGGAGAAATTGTCCGTTCTGACTTGGTGCGATTGTCATGACGGCAATAGATAGGGTTATTTTCATCTACACACCTAATGAGATGTAAACTATGAGACTATGAGTTATGAACTTGTAAGAGTGATGGCTCTGTTATTAATCATTTAATAATAATGTTGTTACTGTAACTATTTCACAAAAATAAGAAGTTCTTCATTTCTAAGCTGAGATATTTGTTGAACACAATTAAAAGCAATATTTGCACTCGCCAATTCGGTTCTATATGTTATTATAGTTTGGGAAAGTGAGAAAGGGGAGCTATAATAGTGAAGGGTTTTTTACAAATTAGCCCTATAATCTTTCAATATTACAAATAAGCCCCTCTAATCCAACTATTTATATATAAGCCCCCACAATCTTCAAATATTTATTAAAAAGTCAATGTGGTTAACAAACGATGAGAATAGTGGATATGCCACAGAATATTCCGTCTTTTCCTAACACCCGACACCCATGGCACTTGATGCCCCCGTATGTGTCCACTTCGGTGACTCCCGATGACCCCTGTGTCCTCTGATGACTGACATTGCTACTCTCCAGGTGGAAACTGCCGGAATCAATTGGGGCTTGGTACGGGACTTGCAGCAGATGTCATTGCGGCCAGTGAAGGAGGCGGTAGGGGATGGGACACCTCGGTGATGGGGGAGCCGTAGAGGGGGCATAATAGGCTAGGGCAGCACAGCGCAAGAAATTCTGGGTCGGATCGGGTCTCCGAATCGGGACCTGCCGATCCCGATCTAGAAGTTTGACTGGTCCGAATTGGCCCGATTAAAAAAATAAAAAAGAGAAAAAAATAAAACATTCAGAAAAAATATCAGGAAAAAATCAGAAAAAATTGTATACATATTATTCAATAAATGTACAATAGAATTGAATGCAATTCATGTACATCCATAAAAAAATAAACATTAAAGACAAATAACTCGCTAATAATTATTGTTGTACACTAATTAAAAAAGACATTATGAAGTATTTAACATGAAATTAATAAAAATACCTTATAAAGATCATTTGTGATCTTTCATTATTTGGCTTATAAGTTTGAGTTAGCGGGTCATAATCTGCCGACATATGTGCTGGATATCTATAGCCAAATAAGGAGCTAGTGAGGTCTTTGAATCCCCTTTGAATATCTCGAGGTGTGTAAGCTTGCTGGCTTGAACTTTCTCCTTATTGTGCTGGAGGGACATAAATGCCATACTGTATAGGTGGAGGTCCAGAGTACTCCTCAGTAGCATTGCTGATGTCTGAATACGACAGTATATGGGGGTGAAAAATGGGCGAATAAGAAGATGCATCTTCCCATGGGGCCAATCATATCTTGCATGTCTCTATTGGCCTTCAGATCCCCCTTGTTGTCCTTGTCTTTGGCCTCGAGTTCCTCCAGAATGACTCGGAGGTGTGGAGTAATCTTCATATCCTGTGTAACTGCTCCGAAGTGCAGAATCTTCTGATAGTCTAGTAGCAGCAACAACACCATCACCATCACCATCTCCATCATCATCATCCTCAGTGGACTCATCACTCCCCACTTGGCTTGTTTTCCTCAACCGCCTTCTTCTATGCCTGTAGGTTTGTCTCTCTGCCTCGTACATGATGGTTCTTTCTTCTTTCTTCTATGTGGATCCACCTGAGTAGCTGATCTCCTGAGTACTGGCTGAGAAGCAAAAGTTCTAGCAGTGTCTGCTAGTGTGGCTGATTTTCGACGCCTCTAAAGAACAAGTGCACTTCCTTCTTCTGTTACTTATAATTCAGGATTTCGAGCAACTACTGCATCTAGTTCACCTTCTGACCAACTCCGATCTTGAGGATCAAATTCAGACTGTGCATATCTAGCTGCTCTACTCTCCACCCAAAAATTGAATGGGAGTTCATCTAGAAGTTCATCAATATCACTCTGACGTATATGCTCATCAACTGGTATGCTAGCAAACTCTATGAATCTCTGTCTTTCAAACCTCTGTCTTTTCTAAATATGTCTGATATTTAGGCGCATGTTATAGTGACAGTACATCAACTTCTCTAGCCTAGAAACACCCAATATGTTATGAACCTTCGTGTGAATGAGACTGAATGTACTCTATTTTCTTTCACATTGACTAAAAGAAGTAGTTTGACTGAGTACTTTCATTGCAACATACATCAAAGGGTTTGTGGCAGCTTGTGTGTAATTAATTTGGATCTACTATTCAGCTGTTGTAAAAAAAAAAAAAGAAGACGACGATATTAATATTGAATGGTAGCATTTCATTACATTTAGTGTTTGACTATTTATTATGTAATTCACCTGGAGTTATCCTCATTATTACAGTCCTGACGTCCTCATCTCCATAAATGTCAATCTTTAATTTAAATCTCTCCATTTATAGAATAAGTATAAATGACATAAGTTAATGATAGAAGACTATATTTTCATAAACTCCTACTTTGTATGTTACCTCTGCTAATGTATCTATCATTTCATTTGTATTCCTTGTTATTCTAGTAATCACATTAGTACCTTTCCATCATTATACACGCTCTCACTATATTAATACCTTAGGTTGAAAAAATATCTTGCATTTAAGTTAAGGTTCATTAGTTATCAAAATAAATGTCATTAAAATTAATCAAATAAAATCTAGTAGAAAAGATGAAGAATTAACCAGTAGTATGGAGATCATGATGGAGAGTCGACTCCCATCTATCATCGATGATCCTCCACCATTTCTCAAAAATTGTAGGATGGCTTTCCCTCAAGTGCTCCTTTGCTCTATCCATGCCCTCATACAAATATCCTATGTCATTTTTGTCATCTTCATCAACTAACCTCAAAACATGTACCATAGGTTCGACTGCTTTCAGATAGTGAGAAATTTTATCTCAAAAATTTCTTCTTCAACTAGCGATTGCACTGCCAAGACAACATCCCTAGCATCGGCCCTCAGTATCCCTATATGTGTCAGAAACTCGTCAAAGTGGAGTAATTGGGCCAACTGATGCTTACATTTACTCAGTGCCACTTTGATTGGAGAATATGAGAAGAATAAGGGGGAATAGGGGGAAAGGAAGCTTAATTTTGCTTTGACAAGCGGAATGGCTTATACCGGTGCAAAATAATGTATTCGAGGAATAAGGAGAATAAGCCATCCCACCCTAGACTCAAGAATTACTTATTCTTCTTATTCTGTCAGCGGGTCCCACAAAACTATCAAATCGAAGCACCCCTTATTCTAGTATACGTTATTCTGTTAGTGGGTCCCACGTAATAACGTATTCTACAAACAAAGTGGGGCTCAAGCTCTCTAAAGAGATGAAGTTGGATGCAAATATGGTAAGGCCAGCAAGAAGAAGATCCCGTCCACCTGTATGCTCTCTCATAATATGTAAGATCTTGTTGTGATTATAAATAAATCTCGTGATCATCTGAGCATACTGTACGACCTCAACAACAAAAGAGTCTTTGCCTATGTCCTCCATCATTAAGTCAATATAATGTGCTGTATAAGGCACCAAGTACAAATGGTTCATCTTCTGCATCAACAATCTACCAGCTGTTTTGTAGCTTGCTTCGTTGTCAGTAACTATCTGTACAACATTTTCTTCACCAATTTCCTTAACTACGTCATCTATTAGCATGTACAGATAATCATTCTTTATTTTGTTTGAGACATCCACAGACTTTAAAAAAATAGTGCCATCGCTGCAATATATAAGGAAATTAATCATGGATCTCCTTGGGGTCCCTAGCTAACCATCACACATGATGGTACAACCACGCTCATTTTACACATTTTTGAAGTTGTCGACCCATACCTTCAAGTCATTATACTCCTCTTCAAGTCCAACATCATAAATGTAGCGAGGTGTGGATGCCTCTACACCAGGCCCAACATCTGCAATTGCATCCACAATTATCTGAAAATATGGACTGAATGCTGTATGTGCTGGCAAACTTGCATGTAAAAACCATTTCACAATTCCTTTCAAGGCATTTTTTGTTGAGGCCTTGACTCCTTTCAATGCTTGCTTGATTCCAGGTTGTCTGGCATATCTTGATATGTACAAAAATTGGTCCATAGGACCGCGTGCCACATCTGACGTCCGTCCACAACCCAACACAGAACTAGCAGTCATGCGAGCAGAAGAGACCCTAGGAACGAATTTCATATGTTGAAAACCAGTAGGCGTTGATCCACTTGATGATCTTATGCCTCTTCGCCGGTCCTCATCTTCTTTATTTGTCCGCAAACTAACAAGAACAGTTTTAGTATACTCTGTATTAGGGTCATCTGGATCCACCTCATCATCGTCCTCCTCCTCATTATCATCATCTAAATTGATCGGCTGCTGAATAGGCAGACTGTAATCCCTTCGTCTCTGGCGCCCTGATATCTTATCTTGCAGATCTATGTGTTGTTGAGATGATAAATCTTTCTGTGTCTTTTTACATAGCATATAAGTCTTCATTTCCTTCTTCAAGTTCAGCGGAACTGACTCAAATCTACTGACGTCTCCTGCTATGCCAACAATATGATTTTTTAGGTGATACACGCCTTCACCCATTTCCTTTCCACATTAGTTGCATTTGATCATTCTCTGCCTACTGTCCACTAGTGTGTAATGCTGCCAACCAAGATCAGCACCATGCTGCTCCACATCCTGTTCATGATGTCCTTGTTCTACCATATTCCTGCATAACATAAAAATACACAAATGCAATCAGATTGTAATAAGTTCAATTGAGTGTTTGACATACTCAATTGAACCCTAATTACACTAATCATACAAAAGTCCTAATTTTTAACCCTTAATTAAGGTTAATTTTAAAAATTTAATGCTAATAGCATGCAATTGATGAAAAAATCTATGTAATCAGATTGTAATAAACTTAATTGAGTGTTTGACACACTCAACTGAACTCTAATTACACTAATCATACAAAAGCTCAAATTTTTAACTCCTAATTAAGGTTAATTTTGAGTAACTAATACTAATGACGAGTAATTAATGCAAAAAACTATGCAATCATATTGTAATAAGTTCAATTGAGTGTTTAGCACCCTCAATTGAACCTTAATTACACTAATCATACAAAAGTTCTAATTTTTAACTCCTAATTAAGATTAATCTTGAGTAATTGGTACTAATGACGAGTAATTAATACAAAAATCTGAACAATTAGGTTCTAATAAGTTCAATTGAATGTTTGACACACTCAATTGAACTCTAATTACATTAATCATACAAAAGTCCCAATTTGTAATCTCTAAAAAGGATTAATTTTACCAAATTAACACTAATAACATACTATTAATGCAAAAAACTATGCAATCAGATTGTAATAAGATCAATTAAGTGTTTGGCACACTCAATTGAATCTTAATTACACTAATCATACAGAAGTCCTAATTTTTAACCTTTACTTAAGGTTAATCTTGAGTAATTAGTACTAATGATGAGTAATTAATGCAAAAATCTGTACATTAAGTTTTAATAAGTTCAATTGAGTGTTTGACACACTCAATTGAACTCTAATTGCACTAATCATACAAAAGCTCCAATTTTTAACCCCTAATTAGGATTAATTTTAACAAATTAACACTAATAACGTTTAATTAATGCAAAAATTTGTACAATTAGGTTTTAATAAGTTCAATTGAGTGTTTGACATACTCAATTTAACCCTAATTATACTAATCATACAAAAGTCTCAATTTTTAACTCATAATTAGGATTTATTTTGGGGATTTTGTCTAATTAGTATGCTAATTTTTTTTTGAACCTAAATATTAATAGATATACACAACGATACATCATTTCTAATTTTTTGAGAATTTTTAAAAAAAATAGATCGAAATATACCTTAATTCGGATTGGGATGCAGAAACAAAATCCGACGTCGACGGCGGCAGTGACGGCGACAACAATGGCGGCGGTGGCTGCCGGCCAGCGATGACGGAGTGAAAACCGCCTTCTTTTGATCGAGATCTCAAAGAGAGAGAGAGAGAGAGAGAGAGAGAGAGAGAGAGAGAGAGAGAGAGAGAGAGAGAAGAGAGAAGAAGATGGCGGCGGGGGGCCGGCGGCGGACGACGAGTGGCGGCGGTGGGTGGGTCGGGCGAAGGGCTGGGGGAGGGGGGAAACCAGCAACGGCAACAAAATACTATTGCTCGTTGGCTCCCGATCTCCCTTTAAGGGGGGAACCGGGAGCGTCCGAATCGGGCAGTATCGGGTTCGGATCGGCCTAATCGGCCAGTCCGGACCCGACACCGCCTGATTTGGACCCAATACTGCCTTTTTTATTTTTTATTTTATTTTTTAATCGGGGGAGGAACAGTGATCCCCCCCCCCTCGAGTCAGATTGGGACCCACCGATCCCGATGCGAATCGGCCGATTCGGATCGGGATCGGACGATTCCGCAATCTATGGCGCAGCGGGGACATCACCTCATAGAACATGGTGGCGGCGGCCAAGGTTGGAAGTAGACGACTGGTGAGCATGTCTTTTTTTTAGAAAAAGAAGGGGGGATGTAAAGAAAAGAAAAAAAAAGAGAAACAAGAAAGGGAAAAAAAAAATAAAAAGAAAAAGAAAAGGAGAGAGAGAGCAAGGAGGGGAGCCAACGGTGGCTCGGGGGGGTGCCATCGCCTCCCTCTCTCCACCTCTCTTTCACATTTCTCTCCTTCTCTCCCCTATATAAACCCCCTGGGGAGGTTATTGCAAGAGGCTGGAAAGAAGGGTTTTTCTTGGAGCTCTTGGAGAACAAGGTCATACACGTTGCCCAAGAACGCTACATATCGAAGCTCGAGAACCCATCATTTGTTATAATTTATTCATTCCCAAGATAACAAGAAAATATAAAAAGAAGTTGTTGGTTCATTCATATTGGTTGAATGACCAAAGTTTGGTAATATAAGTGGTTCATTCCTATGGTTGCAATGGCCTATGTTTTTTTTATGTGGTTCATTCATATGGTTTAAGTGACCATTATTGGTCCATTCATATGGTTTGAATGGCCAATTGTTTGATTCATTTGTATTGTTCAAATGACTAATCTTGGCTCATTCATATCATACGAACAACCATATCTTTTTCTATGATTGTTGATTAAATGAGTGCCCATTAATAAAAAAATGTAATGGTGTACTCCATAAATGAAGGAAAGGAGGACTTGTTTGAACTTTGTGATGCATTGATTCTTGTCATAATGAACCTAGTTCAACACTAAAGGATAACATTAAAAGGATTATTCAAAAAGGATACTTAAAGGATTAGACATTTGAAGTATATCCTCTAAGGAAACTATATTTCTTTTGAGCATCCTTTAAGGTTATCCTTTAATGGGCATTCACAAACCTCAAAGAAAACATAGCCTAGAGAACCAACTCTAAGTATCCTTTAAAAGCCTTCTCTTCACAAAGACCCTTCTTGAATGGACCTTTCGAGGATCCCCAGAGGAAATTTGCCCCTGCTAAAAAGATAATCCTCTAAGCATCCTTTAAAGATTATGTCCTTTAAGAACTTGTTAAGGATATTGCTGCTCTGTGTAAAGGCTTTTACAATGTCTTTACGATTCACTTAAGTTGTTAGCATGTGGTTATTAATAGGCATCATCAGGTGGTTAATCAAGGGTCGCCGATCATTGATTGGCATAATTAACACTGATTGCGGTCAGTGGGGAGAGGTCAAATTCACGGATTAACGTTTGATCCAAATTTCTAGATTCTGTGAGGACTAATCCCAAGTTCTTAAACTCTAAAACAAAAGATTTTTAAAAAATAAAAACATCCCCACAGTGTTTTTCTCTGTCACTTGCATCGGCAACCTGTGGGATCATTGGGGAGGTTTCTGCTTGGGATCGGAGAAAGGAGGCACCTTTTCCTGGTAATACATAGGTCTAAATCGAGAAATGGCATCAGATCCATCACGAATTCACGATTAATGGCTTCAAAGTTGGAAATCTCACAATTTAAGATGTGTATGTGGAAGGGTAAGGCGCGGCTGTCGAAATTAGGTTTTTGTTGCTGTTGTGGCTGCGCTTGTTGATGCTGCTGCTGGGGCCACTGAGGCGAGGATCTCTGGGCATCGCCATGATCCGATCTGTTGTCGTCGGAGGTAAAAACCCTGCTCGGGATGGGCTTCTCGGTGGGGGAGGTGTTGCTGGGGATTGCGGCAGTGGTGGGAGGAGGAGGGTAGTGCTGCGGAATGGGATTGAAGCCCCCCATCTCCACATGCTGCTGCTGCATATCTGAGATGTTCATCTGGGTGAACTGCTGCTCCACTCCGGCGCCCAGATCGGGGGCGCAGTCGGCGGCACGCACGCATATTGTGGGCAGGTTGGAGAGCGACGGCACCAAGGACGCCGACCTGAACAATGAGGCCGTCCCCAGCATCGGTGATTTGGATGCGGAGGGCACCTCCTGCCCACCGCGCCTATTGTCGCTCCCACCGAGCTTGCCGGAGGAATCTCACTGGTCCGGGGGCAGGCCGTCGTCCCTGGCGCCGCCGGGAGAACACCTACTCTAGCTGGCCGCCATCATGAGGTGGGGGAGTGGGGAGAGGGTAAAAGGGTAACCAGGGTGGGATTGAAGTTAAACCTACACTGGTTAGTCCGCTGCTAACGGCTGTGCTACAGACTTGACGGTGAGGGTTTTTTAATATTGAAAGATTATAGGGGCTTATTTGTAAAAAAATCCATAGTGAATTCATTATCATACTATTCTACAGGTGATGGCAGTTTTTGAGAGCTTATAAGAAATATTTTGTCAAGGGACATTGCTTTCATATTCTCTTGCATCATGAGGGATAGTAGGGTATCTATTGGGGAGGGGGGTGAGGTTGTGTACATCTACTCATTTTCATTGATCGGATAAGGATTTTTACTGTCAACAGCTGAAGGTGGTTAGTTATCATTTTCTTGCCACAACTTTGTCATTGCGTGTTGTTTTACATTATTGTGATTTTGTACTTGAACCTGAAAAATTCTTGTTGACCTGTGTTAAACCCAGTGGTGAGGTGAGATGTGCTTCGCAATCTCAGATTGTGCACTGATCTGTTAGGCATCTAGATTTTCTCAGACCACACCAGTGTCGGCCAGGGGTTCCATGCTGGTAGCTAATGTTAACAATAACAACAATTAAAATCATGCCTTTTAAAGTGAACAAGGGAAATGTTGTTGTATCATGACTGAAGATTTTGCTGAAAAAGGATTGATTAGTTGATAAATTTCCCAATAAATCAATTGAATTGCTGCTTGACTGTGCTCACGCTCCTAATAGGTCATCTACTGAGTTGTTTGCTACTTAGGTTTTGTAACATCTGCTGCATTTCCTCCTTCAGTGTGGTAAATGCTTTTTTTGCAGTGGACATAATGCACATGTTTTTTTTTTTTTGGCTTTGTAGCCATTTTTTAACTTTTCATGTCTGCATATGCAATTATCTACCTTCGAAGGACTGTCATGGATTGATGGCAATGCATGTATTCTCCATCTGTCCAAATGGTTATGTTGGAGACACTCTGTCCATGTGCGTGTTTATATTATTTGTCTTGTATTGATCTGATTACTGATAAGCTCTTTACAGGTGATCTTATATAGGTCTGGTTTGGTAACTGCAGCTGCATCATTTGTAACTGCTGCTTCCATTGGTTTTCTACCAGAGGGATCCATCATAAAGGAAGTCATTACGAAAAATGTGGATTTTTTATATGCAGCTGGAGCTGGAGGACTTGGCCTTTCATTATTCCTAATTCATATTTATGTGACCCCCATTAAACGCTTCCTTCAAGCATTGTGGGCAGTAGGTGCTCTTGGATCTCTGGGGACATATGTATCTCTTGCTCAACCTGTCAATGAAAGCTTGACAAAATATGTTATTTACCACCCAGAGGCTGTATGGTTTATTGGTCCCCTCTTTGCATCGCTGACTGGACTTGTCTTTAAAGAAGGTATACTAATGAAAATCTGTCCTTTTGTATCCTACCAATTTGCCAAAGCACTTTTCCTAACTGTTTTTTTGTTCTAGATGTTGACTTCATCAATCTTGTCCATATTATAAACTCTTTCCCATCAAAGTTTTCTAAAACAAAAAATTCTATGGATGACTACATGACCTGAAAACTGGCCACAGTTGAGGGGCATCATGAATTGTCTGGGTCCTTTTGGTAGATTCACCTATTGTTACTGACTGTCTGCTAAGCCAACTGGGCGAGGAGGTCATTTCATAGGCAACGAAGCTGTTTGTGGAATAGTGGACGTAAGGTGATTGGGCGGTTGGGAGAAAGCAATTTAAGCATATCGGGAGGAAATTTGATTTTTTTGGAATTAAGGTGTCTTTGATGGGCAGATGAGTCATCTGTTGATTATTCCTTCGTGGTTATCTTCAGCAAGATGGATGAAGCCTTTGACTAGACCCTTGTACTTGGATTGCATGCCTTTCAAGTGAGAGCTATGTTATCAAAGGCGATCGACTTGCTCACCTAGACAATGAAGTAGGTTGAGGCGAGCCAAAATGCCTCGCCTCGCCTCATGTTCTCCTCACTCACCCAGTCACTTGCTTATGATGTCTATGCCATATGCTTGTTTTCTTTTTAATTATGTGGTATAGCTTTTTCTTATTCTTAATTACTCCAAAGTGACTAATGCCTCTTTTAACAATGTCCAATATCTTTTTTCTCTTACATGCTGTCACATTTTTTCTTATTTTTGATGATTCCTAAGGCAATTCACTACTTATATGAATAGTGGATGGTCTTACCACATTACATCTTGGACATGAACAATGCTTCTCAGAGTCTTACATAGGACTATCTTGGATATATATTTTTTATTTTCCTTGTATTGTCATTTTCTTCCTTTATAGTGATTTACACATTGCCTCAAATGCCTAGGTAATCACCTTGCCATTTGAGGCTGAGGCAAACCCTTGGTCGCGTCAGTCGCCTCTCACCTCTGACTACATAGGATGAGAGTCTCCAACCCCCCCCCCCCCCCCCCCCCCCCCCCCCCCCCTCTTCTCCTCCTCCTCCAACAAAAAAAAAAGGACACTAACCTTCACTCTGATTTTCTGAAAGGAAAACCTCTAAATGCCTTGTATTTAGGGTAAGGGGGAGATTTAGTGTCATCAAGTACCCATGCGAAAGAAAAGGGCATTATATATGGACAGATGAAATGGATCAGTTTGGTAAGTGGACTAGAAGTGATGATGGGAATTGCAGTACCCAGCATGGGCTAAGGGACAGAAAGAGAACATCGGTCCAAAATAGACAGATTTATTTGAGCATCAGTAAAGCAGTTACAACAGTTTCATCAAGCGGAAGCCAGAGGTATTGTAGACTTGTACTATTGAGAGGACAAAGATGAATGGGATTCTAAGAAGGCTTTGAAATATGATGTGGAATGTGACTGACAAATGATTGACTGTTGTTTTGGTGTTCACATGGTAGACATGGTGGTGGAATGGTTGATTTTATTGTTTGGTCTTCTGAAGCAAACTTATATGGCTCAGATAATGCATAATTTCATGGATTCAAGAATTCTTTGACAATCAGACAAGAAGTAGTGGATGTCTATAACTTGAAGAAGAGGTTGTATGGCTCTTAAGGGAAGAGATTAAATGTAAATGGATGGCAAAGAACAAGCAACTAAAGAGGGGATGGAAATACTGCATTCTTTCACACAGTGGCTATGAGAATGAATTGTTGATGACATCTTCAGAAATTGAAGAAGTCCTCATTGATTTCTATGAACAGAGTTTTATTGAAGAATGTTGGGGGCCTCATATGGAGGGAGATTTTTCTTAAGTTATAGAGGATATGTAGCAGCCCTGGTCCAACCATTCAGTGAGGAGATCAAAGATGCAAATTTCAGTAGGATTGAGGAAAATTTCCTGGACCAGATCGCTTCCCATTAGTTTTTTTATCATTTTGGGATATGAAAGAAGACATTGTGGCGGCTGAAAAGCAATCAGAAGAAAGGCTGTTGTGAATTAAGTGCTTCAATCTGCATATTGGTTCTTTGTCTGGAAAAAGGGATTATACAATTAAAGAAGAGTAATATTTGATTCATGTACATTACCCTTCTCAAAAGTGATGTATGACTAGAACCAAAGCTACGACCATATGTGGAAGGATGGTGGACCAGCTGATTAGCAATAACCAAATGACCTTTATTGAAGATAGATCCACATTGGACAATTTAATGGTGACATGTGCCTGCACTATTAGAAGATGTGGGCAAAGAATCCATCGTAAGAGGGGAGACTTCAAAGATGGGCAGTCGTTGTAGTATGAGCAGTGGCCAGGAGATGGAGGGTGAGGGAGTTGGTGGGAAAGGAGATGGCTGTGAGGACAATCCTATGTATCTATGAAGTTTGTTTCCTGAAATAATGAGGGGCAGTTGTGGGAAGGAGAAGGGAAGGGTGGTTGAAGAGGTGATTAGGAGATGTAAAGTAGACAACCAATGTTTGGAAGAAACAAAATGCAAGGGTGTGATGTAGGCACTGTGAGGGAGATAGGGGGATCCAAGTTGTCAAAGGGGTGGACTCCTCATCAAAAGGGAGATTAAGCGGCACCATGGTTGTATGGAACGAGTATGCAGCGAAGGAGGTTAGGGAGTTTAGGAAGGACATACTATGTTCCTGACCTTCCGGAGTGTGGAAGACTGTTTCATGTGGGATATCCCAAGTATGCATGGGCCTCAATCTGGGGAGGAGGAGTCATGGGAAGACCTCGTTCATTTGATCAACAATCAAATTGACTTTGGTGTGGTCAAGACTTCATCTTGTAAGGTGAGGTCAGGAGTACCAATAATGCAAGGGAGATAAAGGACTTCCAAGACTTCATTGCTAATGGAGCTTTGATTGATATCTATTCTCCTCACGCTTTCTTCACATAGTCTGATTTCAGGGACGGTTCCTCTTGCTTGATATTGGACATGTTTCTATTGTCGGTGAATTGGGAGGATCGTTTTCCTTATTTGGAGGCAGCTTGTTTGTCTAGGCCGACATCGACATTGGACATGTTTCTATTGTCGGTGAATCGGGAGGGAACCGTTTTCCTCATTTAGAGGCAGCTTGTTTGTCTAGGCTGACATCGACCATAAGCCAATTCTTCTTAGAACTTCAAACAGACATACGTACAAGCCAACGTTCTAATTGAGAAGATTGGGTTGTCAGAAGAGATTTATTGTCCTGGTCAGAATGGTATGGAATGATCCTATACCTCAAGTTATTGCTAGGCAAGGGTGGTTTTGAAGTTGAACAAGCCAGTCCTACCTTAGCAAATTTAGGGGGATCCCTTCTTGGAAAACTTAACAAATTGGATTCACTTTAAGGTCCAAGGTGTGGGGTGTGGAACCTGCCACTTCAAACAACATTTCCTATCCGTAGAGTAGGATGCTTCAACCTATGGATGTGATAGACTGAAAATTCAAGTTATATTGGTAGAGTACACAAAGGTAGGGAGAAGCTTCATGAATATCAGAGACTTCAATATGGTTCTTGGTTCATGGGTGGGTGTGGTTTGGTGGAAATACCGTGAAGGTCTAAGGTGTGGGATGTGGAAGCTGCTACTTCAATCAGCACTTACTCTGTGGAGTAGGATCCTTCAAGCTATGGACGTGATGAAATGGGAATTCAAGTTACTCTTGGGAATGGGCAGAAGTGCATGTTATTTAATCCCTCAACCTCCCTTTGGTAATGGTTACATGGATGTTAATAATAACTAAGGGTGTCAACGGATCGACGTGATCTGAAAACCCGCTCCTGATCTGCACAAGAAACTGGATTCAGATCATCATCCTTGATCTGACAATGGCTTTCGGGTCACATCCTAAGTTGGCCTTAGATGGGGCAAGGATCAGATCGCCCAGAATACTCATTCGGATCAGGCTTTCTTTGCTCCGATCCCCAGATGCAGCGAACTAGTGGTGGTGGTGGTGCTGCTGCACGATCGAGGGAAGCAAAGATGTTGGAGCTGAGGTTGGTTCAGGGGAGCCTGCTGAAGAAGGTGCTGGAGGCGATCAAGGACCTGGTGATAGGTGCCAATTTTGACTGCTCGACGACAAGGTTCTTGCTGCAGGCCATGGACTCGAGCCACGTTGTGCTGGTGGCGTTGTTGCGACTGTAACCTCTCCGTGGGCATGAACCTCAACAACATGGCCTAGATGCTCAAGTGCGCTGGCAACGGCGACAACATCATCATCAAGGCCAATGACAGCAGCCACACCATTGCCTTCATGTTCAGCCACACCAATCCTTTGCTTTTTTTCCCCTTTTTGTGGATTTTTGTTGAGATGGCGATGCCATTTGTGTTTTGCATGTTGGTGGTGATTTGGGTCTGGCTAATTGTTTGATTTGATTTGGAGGAAAAAAGTCCTCAACTAGGCATTTGATTTGGGTGGCTTGTGTATGACCTGTGCTAGGCTTTTTGTACTCTCCTGCAAGCACTGGTTTTAAAAGTAGCTGCCTAGACGATTAGGCAGTCCGCCTAGGCACTTCGGATGGGTTGGCCGCCTCGAGGTTCCACCTCAGACTTTTTTTTGACACTTTTATCTCACAGGTTTTTCCCCTTCATGTAAAAATGTAATTACTTATGTTGAAGATTCAGAGCCAAAAACATCCTAGAAGACAATGGAAGAAGAAGAGAACAGGAGGAGGAGGTGGGAGGCAGCCATGTGTGCAGCCGCATGCATATGGACTGCTGTCCGCACCTCCCTCTCTCTCTCTTTTATTCATTAGGGGAGTAAGTTTACAATATTATAAGGATAAAAATACTCCTCATAACAGGGGCTAAAAAGACAAATAAAAAAAGACACTAGCTATCCTAAAAAATACTTAACATAAGAAGGAAAATATGAAAGGACTAAAATGTCCTCTCACTTATGACTATGACTACACTCCCCCTCAAGTTGGGTATATATATCAAGCATACTCAGCTTGCTCAAACAAAGGTGAAAATGATCAGCCAATTGCCCTTTTGTAAAGATATCTGCAATTTGGTCTTGGGACTTGACATATGGCAAACAAATTTCTTCGGAGTCGAGCTTCTCTCTGATGAAGTGGTGGTCAATCTCTATATGTTTAGTGCGATCATGTTGGATAAGATTATTTGTGATGTTGATTGCAACTTTATTGTCACAATAGAGCTTGATTGATAGGCATAATTGAATGCCAAGGTCTACCAAGAAAAGCTTCAGCCAAATCGTTTCTGTAACACAATTTGCCATAGCCCTATATTCAACTTCAGCACTAGACCGTGCACAAATTGATTGTTTCTTACTCCTCCATGCAATAAGGTTTCCCCCCAGGAACAAGCAATAATTAATAGTGGACCTTCTATCGTCTTTGGAACCTACCCAATCAGCATCATAGTAGCTTTCAACCAATAGTTTGTCGTACTTAGAAAATAAGACTCCCTTCCCAGGACAGGACTTGATGTACCTAAGTATCCTTTCAACTGCCTTCATATCGAGCACTCTGGGTACATGCATATATTGGCTGACCATACTGACAACATAGGTCAAGTCAGGATGAGTAAGTCCTAAATAAAGTAAACGACCTACCAATCTTTGATATTTTCTTTTATCTGAGTCTGATAAGAGATCACCATCAGTATCATTCAGATCATGATTTGTTTCAATGGGAGTTTCTGCTGGTTTACAACCCAACTTCCCTGCCTTTTGCAACAGATCTAGAGCATACTTCTTTTGGCAAATATATATACCTTTCCTAGAATGAGTCACTTCAATACCAAGGAAGTACTTGAACTCACTCAAGTCTTTAATATCAAAGACCTACGCAAGATCCCTTTTCAACTTTTCCATTTATTGCCCATTATCACCTGTGATGATCATATCATCCGCATAGACCAGCAATAAAACAATCTTTCCATCTTGCCATTTGAAAAAAAGAGTGTAATCAGCATTGTCTTGAGAATAGCCAAAACCAAGCATAGCCTTGCGGAAGCGATCAAACCATGATCTTGGTGACTGTTTCAGCCCATAAAGAGCTTTGTTCAGCTTGCACACTCTCCCTTTTACATCAAGTCTTGGAGTGGCTGCATGTATACTTTCTCTTGTAAATCACTATTCAAAGAAGCATTTTTCACATCAAGCTAATACAGAGGCCAAGAGAAATGAACAACAAGAGCTAACACTGTCCGAACATATTTAAAAGAGAAACATGAGCAAATGTCTCCAAGTAATCAATCTCGTAGGTCTGAGTAAACCCTCGGGCAACTAATTGGGCCTTGTATCACTCAATAGACCCATTAACACGAAACTTGATAGTGTAGACCCACGTGGACCCCATCAGGCTATGCCCTTTGGGCGGATCCACCAACTCCCAGGAGCCATTTTTATGTAGAGCTGCAATTCTTCATTCATTACTTGTACTCACTTGGGATCTTTAGCTGCCTTAGAATAGGAGTGAGGTATGTGATATGAAGAAATTGTAGTAAAAATAGAGTAATAACCAGGTGATAACCTCAAGTAAGAAACAAAACGAGAAATAGGGTGATGAGTACAAGCTTTTGAGCATTTTATGAGAGTAATAGGAAGGTCAGGCTCAGAGATAAACTCACGAGCGAGTGAACCTGTAGGTACAACAACTCTTGAGAGTGGTGGTTCAGTGGAGGAATCCCTTTTTGGCCAAGTGCCATGGAGTACGTCTGCAAGGGCAAATCAATATGAATTTTAATAGCATCAACCAGTTCAGGAGACATCGGTGTAACAGGGGACATCACAAGCAAGGGGATCTAGGAGAGACTAGATGCTTATTCTTCCGCTCGGCCAACCCATTTTATTGAAGTGTATAAGTACATGATGATTCATGAATAATGCCAACATATTCTATAAAGATATTCGGATTTTTTTCGAAGTACTCACGAGCATTGTCAGACCGGAAGATTTTTAACTTCCGATCAAACTGAGTTTCCATCATTCTGTAGAACACTTGGACAAGTCGAGGTACCTCATCTTGAGAACGAAGGAGATAAAACCAACAATAATGTGAATAGTTATCAATGAAAGATAAAAATAGCGATGTTTATCCATAGAAGAAGCCGTGGAAGGACCCTAAACATCAGAGTGAACAAGATCAAATGGAGCAAAACTCTGTTTTATTGATAATGGAGAAGTAGCTTTACAATGTTTGAAGAGTTGACAAACTTAACATTATAGAGACTCCAAGGACTCAGTATAAAACAAATGTGGGAACAAAATCCTAAGTGACCTAAAAAATAAATGACCAAGCCAAGAATGCCAAAGATAGATATCTCCAAGAGACTGATTTCTTTTGCTACATATAGAAGACTGAAAAGTCACGCATCCTCCGGGTTCAAAACGGTAGAGACCATCCACTTCACGACTACTCCCGATTGTGTGCTGTGTCTGCAGGTCCTGAAAAACACTGTGTTGGAAAAAATGTTACATAATAGTTAAGAGATTTAGTAATGTTACTCATAGAAAGAAGATTAATGAACAAGTTATGTACATGAAGAGCAGTAGGGAGGACTAAGTGATCATTTAGGCGGATGGACCCCTTGCCGACAATAGTGGCTCGGGTGCCATCAACAATGGTCACCTTGTCTTGACCAGAAGGCAAGGAATATGAAGTGAAGTGAGTGGAGGTACCAGTCATATAGTCTGTAGCTCCAAAGTTGATAACCTATGGACTAGACTAAGGATGTATAGTACTAGCATTAAGTGCTGACTTGGTAGTATCTGAAGAAGGAGAATTCATCTGACCAAACTAAGAAAGAATCTTTTGTAAGCAAGCAATGTCAGAAGTGGACAATGATGGCAACTGACATGAGGAGGAACCACCCTCAGTAGACACCCCCGCAGTGGTACTAGTGGGCTACGAAGCAAAAACATTGCCTTTTGCAACATGACTTCCCTTACTGTTACCAGTGTTAAACTTTTGAGGCTTCTTCTCTGGATGGAGTTCACAGCAGAAATCAACATCATGATTATACCGGTTGCAATGCATACAATGTTTGGTGATGAAGGAGCCTCTTTGTTCACAAGAGCTACAAATTCATCACCTCCCTGAGAGGGAGATTAATGGGTGAAGTAGTCATCACTTGGCGACGGCTTTCTTCATGCAAAATTTTTTAGAAAACTTCTAGAGAGGGCAACACATCTGCAGAAAGGAGCTGTCCTTGTAGCATGTTATAGTAAGCATCGAAGCTGGCAAGGAATTTGAAAACTTTTGTGGACTCAACATGCCTCAAGTGCAGAGCTTGATCTTCAGTGCATTTCCATTTATATTGCATGGACGAAGCAAGTTCTTGCCACTTGATTTTCAACTCGCTGAAGTAAGCTGTAAGTGAGCATCCACCTTGCTTGAGAGATTGAATCTCAGTTACAGCTTACTTCAGCGAGTGAGATCCCTTTTTGTGAGCAGAGAGGGTAAGATTTATCTCTCGTCTGAATTTACGCAGGAACCGTCTAACAGCATCCTCCTTTCGATCAAAGGATATCCCCACTATCTTTCCCATCGTTCGAATACTATCATCAGTCCATTCCTCAGTACCTTCAGGTCCAATCACTGCTAATGGTGTACATACCTGTGCTCGATCCTCTAGTCCGTCAGAAAAAACCTCGGAAGAAGGTGTGACAACTGTAGAAAAGGGAGATGACTGAGATGTCTGGTGTAGCAGGTAAAGCTCTCTTCCTCCACCAACCACAAGATCCCTGACAGAGTGGAAGTTATGTTGAAGAAGAGCCCTTTCTCTGTCATCTCCGGTCGGAGCTGCAACGGTCATAATCTGACTGGATGGTTTCTGTCTTGCAGTCGTCGACAAAGACCAAGCTTCCTTAAGCACCTGTGAAGCCTCTTCGAGGTCATGGGACGAAGCTGCTGAGTATTCACTCCCCATATTGCAAAAAACCACCGGATGAGTTAACCTTTGTTCCGGCGTGAGACAGAATCTCACAGTGGACCAGGCTTCCAGATTCCTTATAACTCTGCTCAGGATTCCTATTTAGGCCCGAGGCCAAAGAAGCAAAGACCGATGACCCACCTGGTATGTCATGAGAATGAACTCCCTTGGAAGGCCCTCACATCCTTTCCCTCCGTTTCGACCCCATCGTAGGCGTCGGGCAGGGAAGAAGGATCCAATGGGCCTTCTTTGGGTAAATTGCAAGCAAAAACCGGCTTGCTGTAGATCTTCCTGACCCGATACGATTGCAGTGGTCACCTCTTCAGCCCGCCAATGAGACTTCATCTCCATCCCATTCCCCGATGACTTGGAAGCTGCCCAGCCTGCCAAAGATGCCTTGAAACTTACCACATCATTACCGAGCTCCCCCAAATCTTCCTTGAGGCCTTCCAACCACCTGACGAGCCTGTTGGGAATTGCATCTCTGCATCGACAAGCTCCCACCACTACCGAGCAGATTTGTTACGCCATCCTCCGAGTTCAACTGAGTTTTGGAATTTGAATTCCGATTGAGACTCAGTTCTTGACTCGGAATCGTCTTCACCTTGTTCACTGTTTTGGCTGCAAATGCAGAGTCTTCTCCCAAGTCGTACCCACAGAAACACCTTCATCCAAGGATGAGCAAGATTTTATCTCTATGTAAATCCAACAGCACCTCTCTCCATCTCTGATCTGCACTTTCTTCGGGATGCACTGGATATGATCAGCTTCAACCAGGACTCGTGAGGTTCTTGCATCAACACTCCCAAGGAAACCAAATGTCTCCACAATGGTGCAGAATGCTTCAACATTCCATACATGAAGAGGCACTTCTATAACCCTGCACCATACTTGATGTCCTTCTTCCACTGGAAAGGACCCAGTGTCAGAGTTCCAGGGCTTTAGGTTTAAGGATATGTCACCTTTGGTAATACATTTAAGTGACAATCCCTCTTCCTATGACTGTTCACGGGTCTGTTTGGTTTGGTTTATTATAAAAAAAATCAACCCGAACCGAACCGAGTCCCTCTTAAAAACCGAACCAAACCAAACCGAAAATTTTTGGTTTAGTTTGGTTTGGTTTGGTTTGAACCATTTAAAGGCACTAAAAGGTGCACCAGAATTCATTGGGCCAAGTGTTTGAGGAGCCCAGGCCTAAACTCACGGGCAGCCTGTTACACAAAGCGTGGCTGGCAAGCCTATTCCTAAAACGTCTCTAGGAAGGCTTTTGTAAATCCTCCGAAACCAGACTAAAGCTGGCAATAGCAAACCACACAATGCATCAAACGCACATATTGTGTGGGTCTGGGTGTTTCTTTAGTCCTAGATCGGCCAGTTAAATATTAGTCAGCTCCTTATAGTTCAACCTTTGAAGAAGCACTTCACGTGCACATGAGTTGCAGAAAACGGGATGTAGAAGTTAAAGTTTATTTGGAAAGTAATATATTTTGGTTTCTTCGGTTTGGTTCGGTTTGCACGGGTTGGAAGGTTTTGAACCCAAACCAAACCGAACCAAATCGAAAATTTGGTTTGGTTTGGTTTGGTTTTTCGGGTTGAACCAAATAGTGAACACCCCTACCTCTTCCCTCTATAGACCTGGGACCTGAGAAGACCAAGGATGGCAGTACCGGTACCAGTATTGGTATCAGTGGGTACCGGTACCGGTACATACCGGCCGGTACTGGCCCAGTACCGGTCCGGTACCGGCCGATACTGCTACGTACCGGCCGGTACGTACTGGTATCGGCCGTACTGCCAACCATGGAGAAGACACCAAAAACAAATTCTTTTATAACTCTCTGACCTTCCACTATCCCTTTCTCTGCCATTGCTCCTCCAAATTTCACGGACCTTGGAGCTCCAAACAACATCAGAGGCTTCTCCTATAGCTTCCGCACTCTCCACAGAGACTATCAGAGATTGAAGGAGGTTGTCCCTTGCCAACTTGATAGCCGGTGACCAGGTGTTGAAACCATTTTTTTCAAAAAAAGAAGAAGAAAGCAAGCAAAAGGGAGGGGGAGCCCTCCCTTCTTGCCCATTTTAAATTCAAAGAAAAAGGGGGGGGGGGATTAATTAGGATGAAAGGGAGTTAAAGGGGAATCTTAACCCCATTCACACATGGGTTGAGAATCCCATGTGAACCCCATTTAATACCCATCCTTAAACCCCTTTCACATGAGGCCAAAATCTGAATTTAAGGGGTTTGAACCCTTTTCACATTGGCCAAAACCCCCCCCAAAACCTGAAACCAAGGCATTAAAAGCCCAAAAAAAGCAAAAAGTGGAGGAAATGGGGGAGGAAAGCCCTCCCCCCACCGGTTCCCAAACCGGTGGGGGGGTGCCCACCGGATTCTCCCCCCTCTCTCTCTCATTTTTTTAATGTCCTCTCTCCCTCTCTCTCACCCATGTGATTAAAAAATTAAAAAAGAGAGGGGGAGGAGGAAGAGGCAACCGGTGGATACCCCCCACCTCAAGCATTCCGGTGGGTACCCCCACCGGTTAAGGCTTTGAAGCCTATAAATACCCCCCAAGGGGTAAGAAGAAGCCCCATGCCCATTTGACCCAAAATTTCCTAGGGGAAACTCTGTCAATTTGAAGACCAAATCCGGTGCTCTTGCCCGGGTTTGCTGCGATTTGGGGGAGATATTTTCTTGGAGGGCTCTCTTCCTAAGGTTTATTCATAAGGGGAAGTTCTGCCAAATTTATGTTGTAAAATCACCGTTTTATAAGACGGGATTATGCCGAAATAAAGAATGAAATGCCCATGTTGTTCTTTGAGCATGTGTGTGCATGTGTGTTCATGAATCTACTATTTAAGTAACACTATGTTACTATATTTTCATATGCAAAATAATTAGTTTTATAACTAATTAAAATACATAAAACATATAATTAAATATTCTAAAATATCATTGGCCTCATCCCATACATAACTAATCTTAGACTCATATAAAACTTAATAATGAAACATTGACTCATAAAATAATATACTTAAGTTAAAAAATGACTTAAATACTCCACATACTTAATTAATTAATAAAATCTGCGAAAATTATCTAAAATTAATAAAATAAATATAAAAATCAGAAAAATTCTGTGAAAATCAGTAATACTCAATAAAAATCAGAAAACAAAATCTGGAAATTACATAAATCCAAAATATAACTTAAATATCTTTTATATACCTAATTAATTAATAAAAATCAGTAAAATTAATAAAAAAATCAGTAAAAATCAGTAAAAATCAGTAAAAAACAGAGAACCAAATCTGAAAATATATAAAATTCTGAAATGACTAAAATGCCCCTAGAGCTTAATACAAATTACAAAAATACCCTCATACATGTTAAAAATCTGTAAAAATCACAGAAAATTCTTAAAAATATCAAAATCTCTCATATGTCCAAAATACCCTCCAAACCTTAATAAGATGGGTAAAATTACCAAAATACCCTCAATATGATAAAAATAAATAAAAAATCTCAGAAAAATATAAAAATAGACTTTAAGTCTAAAAATCCAATTTGGGCAAAATTACCAAAATACCCTTACAATCCAAACACACTTGAAATAACTCTAAAATACCTCCTAAGGTTTTGAAACCTTCCTAAATCATTAAAACTCATTTCATACACTTAAATAGCCATAATCTCCCTATACCCTCCAACTTGGCATAATTACAAAAATACCCCTATGGGTTTAAAATACTTGGAATCAATCCAAAATACTTGGAGTCAATCAAATATACTTGGAATTAATCCAGATAGCTTGGAATCAATCCAAAATCATATAAACGTATCCTAAACTTGGGTGAGGCCAAGAGTTTAACCTAAAATATATCTTCATATGCATGTGCTGCCTGTAGTAGTAGTGTTGCATGTTATCAGGGCATCATACGGACGGTTAATCAAGGGTTGCCGAGCAGTCGCTCAGCGTAATTAACACTGACCGAGGTCAGTGGAGAGATGTCATATACTCGAATCTTCGCTTGATTCGAAGTCCCGGATTCCCTGAGGGCTAATCCCAAGCTCTCATAGTCCGATAAAATATAAAACCGACCTATAAATCCTCTAGATAAACAAAAAAATGGATTTCCGAATAATCCGACATAGGAGAGATGTGTCTAGGTCAGGTCCCGACGAAGGTTAGAAAAATCTTCGCGAAAACACCAGGGGATATCAATCATCCTACCTGACTGTGGTAAGTGTTTGTGCTCCATCTCCAAGCGAGAATTCTTCCCTTGATTTGTGTGATCCTGCACGTTCTCCAGCTTTGCTTTTGTCTCCTGGTCTACAAGAGATTTATGTCTACAAAATCTACTTCCATGACCCATTCCCTTGCAATTGATACACCTTAATGGTTCCCTAAAATCTTTCGCCCAATGATCTTTGTTGTGACATCTTATACAAACGTCACTAGCCACTGGTAATGTCTCTTTCCTATCTCTTGCCTTACCAATCCCAGATTCTTCTTATTTTTTACTTCTCTCCATCCTCCTAGCTCCCCTCCAAGTGAAAATTAAATCTCAAGGGGTTGAAACCAACATAGATGGGGGTATTTGAATATTTTAAATTTTTTATAATCTTTATTTATTTTTTTAAGATGAAAAAGTGAGGAGGGAAGCTCATCTAAGTTAAATGAGCTTTGGGGCTCATTATAGCCGACCCTTATATATATTTGTTTCCCACTCCTTTGGATTTAATTTTCGTTGTTAGATCGAAAAACTTAACCGTGGTTTTCCAATCAAATACGTCTTTGTTTGGGGATCAAAACTAAAATCCCAGGGATGGGATCAACCTTAAGGGCTAATCTAATTATTTTTTTTAATTTTTTGACTGTTTTTCTAGTATTTTTAAATGTTTATTTTTTATACGTGTTTGATCGGACGGCTCTGGTCACTCGTCAAGATCGACGTTTAAAATTAAAACCCCCGGAGATGAGATCAACCATAAGGGACCTATTTGAATATTTAAAAATTACTGATGATTTTTATTTTATTTTTTAACATGGGGTGGGTGGGTTTTCAGGCGGTAGGATGCACCCCGGGGCACGTTGTTTATGGTCATAATTCGTAATCGTGATTCAGGATTATTGCTTTTGTAGATAAATCATTCGTGAAGTTATCATTTCATGTTATCATATATCATCATGAGAAACTTTACTAATTGATGCAAGACCTAGCTATGAGAAACTTTACTAATTGATGCAAGGCTTAGCAATGATAATCATAACATAATTAACTTCATTTCCATGCTTTCATAAGCCTACATCAGTGATCCTAGAAGCTCCTTTACTAAAGTAATAAATGAGTTCTAACCATATTATCTTCTCTTAAAGTTTAGAAAGAAAGACAGTTGGTATCACCCTACCTAAAAGAAGACTGGCGCTACTCAAGTTGTCATCACGAGCCAACACAAGTGCTTCCCCCTGTTGGAGCTTGCCTTTTACCTTCTTCTTTCCCCACCCCCACCCCCACCCCCACCCCCTTTCTGTTCCCTTCCTCTCACCTTTAATGCTACTAGTCAAGTGAGAACTTAAGAGAACAGCCTCTTATTTATAGGAGCTGCGAGTGGTGGAAGAGGAAGAGGATTAGAATGATAAGGGAGGTGGTGAACAAAGAAGACAAGGGAAGGGATAAGGCGGTGGGTGGTGGCAGTTGCAGTGGCAGTGGTGGTGCAGAGGCGGTGAATAAAGAAGATAGGGGAAGGGATAAGGTGGTGGTGTAGGGCGGTGGTAGAGGCGTTGGGCATTGTGGCAATGTAGGACAGGTAGCCGTGTTTCCTGGACAGGTGGATAGGTTTTCCGGTTGACAGGGTTTAGGGTAACTGACAGGGTACAGGGTAACCTTATTCCCCTGAATACCATTTAAATATCATTTACTTAAAATATTACATGTAAATAAGGGAAGTATCCCCATTTGAATTTAATAAAAATATTAGAAAAATCGTACTCCTATATATAAAAAGTCAATTCTCCCATCCTAGAACAAAAATCATGTTTTTAGTGATTCTGCTATAACATCCATATATGGTTAATACATAAAATGGTCCTTTTTAGTTAATATAAAAATCTCATAAATCAAGTCTAACATCTTATGTATTAAAAATTCGAAGTCTAGTAACATAAGTTTCCTTATAATGATAGTCTTTACTTCTATGTGTGAGTCTTTACAGGACGAGTCTCTTAGAAAAGGGCTCCAATCCTCAAAGGCACTCAGCCGAGTGTTTGCACCATCTGCCACTAAGGGCAGACCCAGCAGGCAGTTCCCTTGTGCTCAGTCTTAAGATGGTTCAAACTAGGGCCAGCTCAGGGCTCCTCATTCCCCTGAGAAAGGGAATATCAGAATATGTGATTCCTAATTTGAGATCACTGAAAAAATGGAATCACAAGCAGACTCAGAAACAAGGGATTCCATTTCCTATTCCAATTCTGGTTATTTCTATTGGAATTGGAAACACCTGTCTCTGATTCCGTATTTGACCCATTAACAGCCCTATCAGCAAAGATCATCTTTTACTGGAGTGCAGCTTCGAAAAGACTTGTGATAGGGTCAGAGTCCTAGGCCGGTGAGGGGAAGCCCTGGTGAAGCAGTAAGTTACTACATTATAGCCTCTCACTAGATAAACCTGGAAGCCACCTCTCTGCAAAAGGCAGATGGAAGGCTGTGTCTGTATGCATGTAAACCTCCCATGGTGGAAGGGGCTTTCTAGCATAGGGCTCCCCTTTTTATATAGATTAGTCATCTTTTTTCAATGTGTAAGGAAATTATAATTTATCAAATGCACGATTTGAACTTTACTTGTGGAGTTATGGCTTTTTAAGGAGTGTTGGAAGAGTTTGAACATTTAGCAGAAGACAGTTTTCACAGAAATCCATATCTCCAGTTAATACTGAGGATAGGTGGAATCTACTGTTACTGATGAGGCGATGATCCCATGGCCCATTTGAGGAGAGAGGAATAATTAATTGTTCAGAGAAGTCCATGGCAGTCCTGATGATGTCCTGAAGGGGATAACAAAACTTGATGACTGGTCTTTCTCAGCTGAAACGTAAGACCAGGAGGACCCATTTGTTGGCGCAAAAAAAAAGAAAAAAAAAATGGGTTTTATAATCTTGTATGATATTGTGTGAATAAGGGCTCCCTGATCTATCATCTTGCTAAGATTAGCAGATAATGTATGTAATGCTAGGGTTGGTGTGACTCATAAGCTTGTGTCCACTTCATTGTTAGTGAAATGTGGTCTCCCTCTCCATCTTCCTTTCGGGATGTGTGTGTGGTTTTTTTTTTTTTTTTTTTGGGGGGGGGGGTGCTAAAGGGTCAGTCCATCTCAGACGACATCTGTGAACAAAGGATATTTGTGAAAAGCCAAGAACTTTAAACAATCTAAAATCACCAAAAAGATATCTGTACATTCCTAGGACATCTAAACAAAATGGTAATCTGAAGGACATGTGGAACAACTGATTTCCAACAGCAGAATATAATCTACATTTGTTGTGTTTTAAGTTATGGAAACCTGTGAGATTTCTGGCCATTTTCTAAGATGGTGTGGCGAATTTTTTTCCATGAACCTGAAGCTTAATACTTTGCTTCCCCTACTCAACCTTGTCTTGAGGTACCCATTAAGTACTATTCTGTAAACCTTTCTACTTTCTGTTCTATTATGAGTTTGTTTTGCACTTTTGCTAGCATAAATTTCTCTATAATTGGTATCATTTTTTTAGCGCATCTTGTTTTTGCTTGGTCCAATTCCCTCTAATGTCCTAATGCTTCTTGTAGGTCTCTGCTATGGGAAGTTGGAAGCTGGCATTCTGACATTCGTTATTCCTATGCTTCTCCTTGGTCACCTGGTATGCCCTTTGTTGCTATTTAATTTATGTTCTTTGGTGGTTTCGCTAAAGTCTGTAGTATGTTTTATATTCCTGATGTTTAATATGGACATTGGGAAATTATTGGGAGAATTACCCTATACCCCTGAAATCCTTAAGAAAAACCCATGTAGCCTCATCTTGGGAGAGAAACCTGACACCCTTGAATTTAGGAAAAAGCAATTTTCATGCCCCTGCCATTAACAGTGTGATGTTTAACTTTGGTTAATTCTTAACCCACATGTGAAAAGACTGTAACACCTGAGGGGGCTGTTAATCTACGAAACTTTGGCCATATTTTCATGCAAGTCCACGGGTAAGGTGGAGAGATGTGCAGCAGCAGGTGATGTGGCCACGACTACTGCTGCATGTGCCAGGAGAAAACGTACAACCACGCGTGCTCGCACACGTACGCGCACACATGCACACACGAAAGTTTGGCACTAGTTGACAACCATCAGAAAATATTCACACTATAGTCTCCATTGATGGATGCTAACTTAAGCTTATCTTGGGATTTCAAGTGTAAATGGGGGGTCATTTTCCTAAAGGAAAGCTATAGTGGACATTTTTAAAGATTACAGGTTATATCAGTAATTTTGCTAAATTATTTATTGCCACTCTGGAAATGTATCTAGGTTAGATACTTAAACATTAGGTGTTTCTTATTTACTAATTGGTTAGATTTGTGCAGACAGGCTTAATGGACGATGGAGTGAAATTTGGCTTCCTAGGTGTATGGATGACCCTCTTTGTAATATTTGCAGCAAGAAAGTTTACTCAACCTATTAAGGTACTTTCTGACACTATTTACTATTGTGCCAATGTTTTATTCTGTTTGAAATTTTAGAGGAAGTTTGTGTATTTTGGTACAGAGGTGCCCAATAAAAAAGGATTTTTATTTTTCTGTCCCTATAATCTTCAATATTCCTTATGAGCCGTTTTACAAATGTTTATAGGGACTAACAAGGAATATAAAGATTGTAGGGGCTTTAAAGAATATTGGAAGATTATAGGGACTGAAGAGTAAAACTCCCTAAAAGATCTGAAAATAAGTTTGGTAGCATCCACAGAGTTGGGGAAAAGGCATGATTTCTTATAAACAAGTGATTTTGATTCACTTTCTGTCAATCATTTTGAGTGGCGTGGAAAGTGACTGGGTTTGAAACTCCGAGCACTTAATGAAAGTTTTCATTATCTTCTTTTTTTATTTCTGTTGTTCAGTTATCACTTGAAATAGGCTCCTAATTTTCATGCCTCTAAGAGATCAGACATAATGATTCTTCTTTGGATGTTATACACTGCTACATTAATCCAGGTGCAATTCTTCTTTTTTTATTTCTGTTGTTCAGTTATCACTTGAAATAGGCTCCTAATATTTCATGCCTCTAAGAGATCAGACATAATGATTCTTCTTTGGATGTTATACACTGCTACATTAATCCAGGTGCAATTACTGGTAGTACTAACTACGACTGCTATGAAAAAGAAAATGTTGACTTTATTATGCAATCAGAATTTCCATTTTTTCATGTCTGAGGCGACTTTGGTGATCACACGAAACAGTTAAAATTAATGATCCTTTGTTAATGTATGTAATACCAAGGCAACACACAATCATGTATATATTTCAATTCATAATGGGCATAAAAATGGACCTACTGGGTCCTTGGTAGTGAAATCTGGTCTTAAGAGGATTCCTTGGAAGTACTTTGGACAAAATGTGTGAAACTGCAGTAAAAAAACATTGACCAGATAGTCAAAAATTGTTGGTATATCAAAGAGGATCTAGAAATCCTCATGAACTCAAGATTGGCAAGATCAGATCGGGCAGACCGAGCTGATTTGGATGGCATCAGATAGAGGCTCATTTGGTGCATCGTAAAATGCCGTAAAATCTCAGTTTTGAAATCACTGGTTTTAGAACCAGCAAAAATAAAATCCCTGATTTTAAAATCGCTGGTTTTGGTCTACCACATCTTGGACTGTAAACCAAAATCAGCCAAAAGGAGGATTTTAAGGGTCAACTGGTCTTGAAATGTGGCTATTTACAATGCATCAAACGTAGAAAAAAGTACCGTAAAATGATTTACAGCTGTTTACGATGTTTTACGGTATTTTACAGCGCACCAAACAACACCTAGGCCAAATCAGCTGATCCAAGGCCAGAGTCTGGTCACACATAGGCCCTAAAAGGCTGAAGTAAAAAAAAAAAAAAATGTATGCCGTCTTTTTATATAAAAACATATATTAATAAAGAAATATAAAAAACAGTCGTTCCATTAAATTATTACTACATTTCCCATCCATGTTGACAACCCTAATCTGAAGGATTGAAAGTATGAAAATGGCAAAAAACAATGTAGAAGAGGGACGGCTTCAGCCCAAGCAGCTGTGGGTGGCAAGTGAAGTGGTGGCACGCAGAGATCACAGCAGTGAGCAGTGAATGCAGCAGTAGCAAGTGTCAAACATGGCAGCAGCAAGAGGTGGACACAGTGGCAGTGAACGGTGAATGCATCTGTTGTTGATACTTCTGCTGCTGCCAGGTGGTGATGGGTGATGGTGCCCATTCTGCCATTCCACCCTCTTGTTCTTCGCTCATTATCTCCACCCCCCCCCCCCCCCCCCCCCCCCCCCAAAGTGTGGGTTGCCACTTGCCAAAAACTTATTCAAGCAACAAAATATTTATACTTAACTAGGATAAAAGTAGGGGTGTCAGCAGATTCTGAGAATCCGAAATCCTGGCCTGGATCCGAATGATAAATTAAGATCAGATTCAGATTTGATCCGAAATCTTAACTAATGGCCATTTTGGGTTTTGTTTTGAATCCCATTTCGGATCATATAAAACCCAAATCAGATGAGAAGTGGGAGGTTAGGGTCTGTTCAGTGCCACCATGTACCGGGGGGGAGAGAGAAGTGGAGGGGAGAAGAAGAGGAGGCCATGGAGGAAGAGGTGGGTAGCAGCTATGAGGACAGACCGATGGGACTATCTGGTGTGAACAACCTCTGACGCCTGCATCGCCGCCATCAACTCCTACCACCACCAGATCTCTAGTTTTCTGCCATTAACTAGGTCTTCCAGCTCGCTGATGCTGATTCTGCCCTCTGGTCATTCTGTCGAAGAAGAAGGGTACAGACCGGTGTACGGGCGGTAGGTGGTGTTGCCATCCTTGACGACCCAGACGGCCTGAGAAGACCCTGGCCGCAATTGCCCTCCGCCACCGCTCCCTCCTCTTGTTGTCTCCCTCTCTCTGTACGTTGGCAGCTTCCCTCCTCCCATCATATCCTCCCTCTGAGCTTCCCCCCCTTCTGTTGCTGCTTGCTGGGGATGCTATTTGGCTGTGGGTCTGCAGGTTCCTGTCCGACGGCGGTGGGCCTCGGTAGGAGATGATCCGCAAGGGATACTATTTGGCTGTGGCTTTGCAGTTTCGTCACCGCCTACCTGTTGCTAGTGCTGACAGAGATGATCGGCAAGCTGTTTGGCCCTGCTGAGGGCCTTCATTTGCTCTGAGGTATCATTGATCTACGGATGTCACTGGCCTGGTGGAGGTTGCAGATCTGCTTTGTCATCAATGTCCTCGGAATCTCCTTCGCCGAATCTTCCCACTTTCAGGAGACACCTGCATTGGAGGAGGGGAATGCGCTGGCAGCAGTGGTGGCAGCGAGAGTCCCCATCAGAGGTCCAGCGTGCGGAGGAGGTTCTCCATATCGACGTGCCGGTGGTGTCAGCAGTCGGAGAGGGTGCTCCTATGGTGGAGGAAGGCGGTCTGGAGGACTCTTTGAAATCTCTCTGTTCCCTTTCTCTTTCGGATATGAGCCAAACCCAGTCCGACCCTTTTAGAGACTTAGGATTCGAATCCGGGTCGGATCAATAAATGTCGGATTCAAATGCAGATCTTTAAGAATCGGATCCGAATCCGACCCATTTACACCCCTAGATAAAAGAAAGACTTTATTGAACATTATTCCCCCATTTCTGCTGTCAGCATGACCTAGGGAGTCTGCATGTTCTTCATGAGCGGTAGACTTGATCACTGCAATATTAGAGACAATAGGGAAGGTTTGGTAGGTTTTGGAACATATACAATACTCCAGTGTTATGACTTCAAGTTCCGAGGTGTTTTTGTGTTTATGTTCATTTATGTCGATGCCTCTTTTTCATTTCAGGATGACATTGGTGATAAATCTGTATTCATGTTCAATGCTCTACCAGAAGAGGAAAAGAAGGTTTTGCTCCAGAGACTTGAACAGCTTGATGAGTAGATATAATCTGGACCAGGAGTGATGACAGGTAAATGATCCTAGATGTTCAGGCAGACTACCTATTTTTCATGTACATGTCCTGATAGTTTTATTTTACAAAGTTTGCCCTGCCCACAATTCAGATGCATTTACGGCGACTCAGATTTTGGAACATGATATTAGAATGTTTCTTAGGATGTCCTTTTCATTGGGGTATATGTCACAGATGGGAAATTCAAGTTGTACCCTACTTTTGAATAAGTTGTGATTGGTGAAATGGTGGGACCTACGGGGGATTGCCACAATTTTTGCCTTATGCATAGCACATGTACAGCACATTTTCCTTCGTCAAAAGAAAATGTTTTTCCTTCAGGAGCGTGTTGAGCTTGGTCCTGAAGTACGTGTATCCATTGATAAGAGCGCGAGTTAGTCAATGAAATTACAATATTATTCACAGCAGGCATCCATATAAATTGCAGTTGTACAGTGTGTAATCCATGCTATGCTGTACCGTTAGATTTTAGGTGAGTAAAATGCGTTTGACAATATATGCATCAGAAAATTCCAAAACAAGATACAATATACGTTAGGACTACGATCAGGTTTTAAGTGAGTAAAATGTTTTTTCTTTTGTTATGATGTCCTTGATTGATGACAACTTCAAGTAAGACTTCAATTGATGGGAATAATTTTGTCATAGGTGATCTTAGGATGTATTTGGCAACATTTTTAGTTGGAAGCCACTTTTGGCCTCTACTGTCAACACCAAAATAGTGGATGGGATTGGTTACAAGTAGTTATAAGTAGTTAAACAAGTCCCATGAACTTTTAATTGGAAGTTAAAAGACAATTAAAACTTTACATAAATGACGTCTAAGGTCTACTGTCTCCTCTTAAGATAACTGGGTTGAAACTTAACGGAAGTTCAGAAGTGCTTCCAATAGAAGCTGCATCAAACATGACCTAGAAACGACAAAGACATTGGCCATGGTGTTTTGTCAACAAATCACGTTTATGTTTCATCTTATCTCATGTATTGTTCCGAGGATTTCTTTGTCTGTAAGATTTGTGGTTGTTTCTTTTGAAAGTCGGTGGTACTACAATTCTACAAAAGAAAAATGCAACCCAAATGGAAACAAAAAAAAATAAAAAATCCATGCTGGTATGTGTCCTGATTAACAGGAAAATACCACAGTGAGGTCCAATCAAGTGTAAAAGATCATCCCCTAGCAAACCCAGACCCATAAAATAAGCCACTTTCCAAAAGTAACAATGGAACCCAAAAAAAAGGAAAAAAAAATCGGCCCTTCAAACCAAAAGGAGCCCTTCCATTGCGCAGCTGTCGCTTCAACGACCTTGCTCTTTCTTGCCCTTATCATACATTTCCTTTAGCAAATGGCAGTTAACACAGTCCACCATACATTGGACATGTGACTAAGAAACCCTCAAAATTGATTCCAATCTTCCTGCAAAATGCCCTCGTCTCCTTACCTGTTTGATATCGCTAGGAGTCAAGGGACAAGACGTGTCTTTGGCATAGTTGTCAAGGCGCCCCTTAGGTGGGCACCTAGGTGCCAAGGGACCTTCAGATGAGTCAGGTGTTGTGATGCCTTTCATGGGCTGAAGAAAAGCAAGACAAGCGCCTACTTAAATGGCCTACTTAGGACACTCAGGCGCCTAGCAAGCGCCAGGGCCAATCTGATCTGACCTATGAAAGGATCTGAGATCCTTTACACTTCAACCCCAGACCTCTCGACCTACAATGCCCTGACGTCCAAATCCCTCCACACTCGCCAAGGCAACTAGGGTTTGTACCTCTGGCTCGCTGCAACTCTCTGCCCCCATCACTGATCGCCATTGTCGGTCAATGTCGTCGTCACCATTGCAAGTCTCGCTGCTAGTTGTCACCATCCTATAGTTGTCAAGCCAAAAACCCAATGTACATTCTCCATCTCCATCAATGGTGATGCTCAATGACCACTCCACTCCAGCTTCCATCTTTCGAGTCCAACAAGGAATAAGGCTCTATGCCCAAGTTCCTCCCCACTCAACACAATAGCTAGGGTTTGTGTCTCCCGCTCACCATAGCTTGCTACATGTCACTGTTGCCGGTAGTTGTCATCTGCATCGCAGGTCCCACTATTGGTTGTCACCCTCCCATAGTTGTCAAGCCAAAATATCCCAATGTATCTTCTCCTTCTTCCTCGACAGCAATGCCCAACGGCCATTCCACTCCAACAACTATCTTCCAATTATGATAAGGAATATGGAAGCCTCTCTCTCTCTCTCTCTCTCTCTCTCTCTCTCTCTCAACAGCTGTACGGGTGATTTCGGGCACATAGAGTCTCGAGACGCTTGCACATAGAGTCGCACTCTATCTCTCTCTCACTCTCTATGCCACTCACTCATACACATGCACATCTCTCTCTCTCTCTCATACACATGCACAGATCTCTCTCTTACTCACTCGTACACATGCACAAATCCCTCTCGCACGCCTATATATATATAGGAATGCTCTGGTACATTTTCTACGGTGCATGCGGTTTCAACTCTCCCTTCAAAATAATTTTCATTCTTTTTTGCTTAATTTTTCGGATCGTGAAGCATTCAATGTAAACTGTCCACATTTACATGCGTAAATTGGTGAATACTAAGTCCAATGGATGGGAACAACCTTAAGGGATAATATGATGATTTTTTTATTTTTTGACTTTTTTATAATTTTTAGAAGTTGAGATTTGCATTTGCCCAATGGATGGTTAAGATCGAGTTTCAAGATCAGACCATATGATCGGATAGTCAAAATAAAGTCCCAAGAGATGAAAACAACCCTAAGGGTATTATTGAATATTTAACGTTTTTTAAAAAATTAAGATGGGGATGAGTTTAAAAATAGTGCATGTTGTTTAACTCCAGGCACCATAGCGAACTGTATACTGTGAAGCCGGACCTCCTGTGCGGTCTGTGCGGTCCATCCCATCCCAATGTCGATAAAATAAAAAATATCATAAATTTTTAAATATTCAATTACTTTCCTTGGATAATTTTCATCCCTTGAAGTTTAATTCTCACTGTTAGATTGTATTCGAATTGATTATAGCCGTCAAATCTTGTGCAAGCAATTGATAATGAATACCAAAATCCTAGGAGATAGGATCAACCCTAAGGGTAATCTAACAATTTTTTTTTTTTGATTATTTTTTTTGATTTTTTGAAATAAAAAATTGCAAATACCTAATGGGCGGCTACGAGTAAGTTTCAAGATCGGATACGATTAGACGTTGAAAATGAAACTCTAAGGAATGACAATAACCCTAACAGAGGTAATTGAATATGTAAAAATTTATGATGAATTTTATTTTTTTAATATAGAAAAAGAGGTCAAAAGTGTGTGCGGTCAACTGCACGCACTGTGTGGTTCACATAGTAGCACTTATATATATATAGGAGATGGATATAGCTCGCCCCTAAGGCGCATCAAGTTAGATGCGTCCCAGGAGTAGCATTTAAAACAAAAAAAAGGGGCAGGCGGCACTAGGCCGACAGGAGAATCACCCGAGCCGTTCGATCAGCACGCCCGCCCCGCCTGTACGCACCCGTTTGAAATCGATCGGACAGCTCAGGCGATTCGCCCACCCGCCTGAGTTGTTGGCTGCCTTTTTTTTTTTCTTTTTAACTGCTGCCATCCGATCAGCACCCCAGGGGCATGTTATATCCTTCCCCTAGGGTTGATCCCATCCCTAGAGCTTTAAGTTTTACTGTCCAATCTTGAAAGTCAATCGGAGCTGTAAGATCGGGCATCTATAAAAAAATTAATGTTTAGAAATACTGAAAAATGGTCAAAAAATAAAAAATACGTCAGATTAGTCTTTAGGAATGATCCGATCTCCTGAGGGTTTTAGTTTTAATCTTCAAACAATAATGTATTTGCTTGGACATCTATGGTTAAGTGTTTCGATCCAACAGTAAAAATTAAATAAAAAAAAAGTGGGAAACCACCTAGTCATAGGTACTTGAATATTTTACATTTTTTGATGACTTTTATTATTTATTTATTTTTTTGAAATCAGAGCGGGGGGTTTTGCGAGGGGGGGGGGGGGGGTGCGGCATCTAAGATAGATGCTCCCCGATGACGAATATATATATACCAAGTGCCATTTAAGCGGCTTCCTTAACGCCTAAATGCTTAGGCTTCTCAAAAACGCCTTAGATCATCTTGGCACCTTAACAACTATAGCCCTCAGAGGGTGAGAGGAGGCTTTTAGGCCTTCCTATTTTTATGCAATAGTCTCATGCACCCCAGCTCCTTGATGTAATCATCATAGAAGATTAGGAGAAGAGATCTTTTAGACCTTATTTTCTTGATCAAAATATGCTCCATTCATACGGGCAAGGTGAATCAGTTAGTTTTATATACACAAAAAAGGGAAAAGTGTCCACATCCATCTCTATCCCATGTGAATAGTGATACACTCTGGTCTAGAGGATCCGATGTGTTGTGCTGCCTTATTGGCATTACGCTGTTAGTTCTAACGAATTTGATAGTAGAGAGGAAATAACATGAAGAGGAGTATTGTTATACCATACTTTCTCTCTTCCTTTTTACACACTTATAGGGAGTCATCTAATCACTTGTTCAAAAAGCTTTTATTCAACATAGTAGTTGCATAAAGTATTGTGTCAAAAATAACTTCAATAAAAGTCACTTGATCAAGTGATCGAATAGCTCTCGAGAGTCGATGCGCTAAAGAGAGTGGCATAAAGTGGGGTATAATAGCGTTCCCCATGTACTGGAGAGGAATATCTACAACACTAGTAGATAAGCCTCCTGACATTCTGATCTCCTAAGACATAGTGTTTGCATGTCTCATCTTTATGAGCACGTGATAGACATCGGAACACACAGATGAAGATCCGGCCAAGGGAACCAACGGGATTGTCAGAGACGAAAATACGAAGCTAGGAGAAGTTGCAGTCGGCATCAACAAATCACAGGGGACCGCCGGAGAGCAAGAAAGAACCCAAACCAGATATGAGGAGAACCTACAACCAAAAACAGCAAAAGGCTGGGGGGAGGAGGAGGGGATCGACGATGGGAGTCAGTGGAGGCACGGGGTTTAACAAAGAGTGCAGGTCTGCTGGGTGGGGAGGAGGTCCGTGGAGCAGTGGGACTCCGACCGGCGGCAGATGGGGCAGTAGGCACCGATTGGTGGGTTGGTGATCAATGGGGGAAGATGTGGTTGATGGTGGCGGCAGAGCGAAGGCCGGCGGAGGGCTGCAAGCTGCAATCGCATGGGAATTACAGTTACAGCAGGGAGTCTAGTATTCATAATTTTATGGGCTAATCGCATTGACCAATGGAGATAAGCAAGGTAGTCAATACGGTAGAAATGAACTGTAGACCATGAAATACAGAACTGAGATTAGGAGCAGTGGAGACGATGGCAGATACCAAAGAGGTGTTTGATGTGTCGTGATATATTGTACGTAAAATATTATAAAATGATATCTTATATCTACAATGTCATAACCTTGGATGCATCTGGTACACCTTAAAATTTGTTATACGCACAGATTTTACAACAAAAAAAAAAGGTTGACCACCAATTTATTTACTGGTTCAGAAATTTCAGACACCCCAAAACATATCCAAACAGTAATCTGCAGATCCAGACTTTGGTATGTATAATATTGTGATCATTTTTATTTTAAAAAAATTGTACATGTGATAGATTTTACATTAAACCAACCAGACCCATGTTTTACCCTATTTATCTTACATTTAGAGTTGCATTAATTACTGGATCCGTGGACCCATATTATTACTACCTATCCAGTTTGGATTGTCCCAAAACCACCTAAAACCAAAACTGAGTGCTTTTCATTTACCCTCTTTTCCTTTCATTTAGAGTGTGCCATTAATTACTTGATCCGCCGACCCATGTATTACTACTTATCCTATTTGGATTATCCAAAGCTACCTAAAACCAAAACTGATGAGTTTAAAAATCAACAATTTATTCTTGTCAATATTAAAACTAAAGATTTTAAACTTGATAAGTATTTCATGGCGAATAAAAACCACCCCCTAACAACAGGGCAGAAGTAAGTAGCCAGATGAATAGCTTCATTAACATGTCAGTCCCAAAGGGCCAAACCTAAACTTACCGTTCTGAAGCTCACGATAAACAGAATAACATAGAAAAGGAAGAATATGGGGAGAGGAAAACCTCATAAACCATACACCAGAGACCCACCATGCGGGATGGCGATGCCCTCAGAAGGGGGGACCAGAATGGCATCGTCAGTTGTCCAGGGCAAGCAGCTTCCGGCGGTTGTACCGTACCATGACCTTGCCCTTCACACCCACCACCATGGCATTCCAGTCGGACTCTGGGAAGGGAGACACCAACTCGAACTCAAAGTTCCTCAACAGATGGCTCCAGATGGCCTTAATCTGGAGGTAGGCAAAGGGCTCCCCAAGGCAGCCGTGCCGACCGCCGCCAAATGAGATGTACGAGAAAGCCCCGGCAGCCTTGTCCTCCTCCCTTCCTGCGGCAAATCTTTCGGGGTCATACCTGTCCGGGTCTTTGAAGATGTGTGGAAGCCGGTTGGCGAAAGCCGGGGATGTAGCAACAATGTGTCCTCGTGGAACGTCAAATTCCTTCCCTTCCCGGGTTTTCACCGTGAAGTCATTGTGGGAGTAGCGAAGCAGCATTATCAGGGGAGGGTGCAGCCTAAGGGCTTCCTTGATGCACCTGTATAGGATGTCCATTTCCGATAAGATGTCATGGTCAACCTTGCCCCCGTGCTTCTTCATCAGGTTTTTCTGCTCTTCCACTGCAGCTGAGAAGTACTCCTTGTGGCGGATAAGGTACGCTCCAGTCCAAGTGGAGGTGATGGAACTGGTGTGTTGTCCGGCAAAGAGCGCAGCAATCAGGAGCCCAGTGATCTCGCTGTCGGTGGTAGGGCGGCCACCCTTGTATTTTGAGTCGATGAAGCACTGCAACATATCATCCTCGTGCCTGCCCTCACTTTTGCGGGAATCGATGATCTTGGCAAAAATCTCGGCAATCCTTTTCCTTGCCCGGTCACGCCGGCGGTGGGCGGGGATTGGTAGGTAAGGGAAGATGACACTTATGGGTTGCATGCCATTGTCGAGGTCATGGAAAAGAGCAGATACATCGTCGAAAAGTTTATCCCTCACCTCCCTGCCAAGGAGGCATCTGCTGGCCGTCAAAATGATGAGATGCTCCAGCTCATACTTCAAATCCACCACACCACTCTCACCCCATTTTGAAAAGTAGTCCTGCAAATTGGAATATGTCGTCAGAGAATTGAATTCATAATGTGTGCATGCAATTAGTAGAACCTTGATCAATAGCCAAAAATTAGAAAGCAGGACTTTTGCATATTGGCAAAATTTATAGGAAAAAGGAACATGAGATACAAGACCGAACAGACAATAAGCCTTGAAATCCCAAATGAAAGGGTCTGCAATGTCAATAGAACGAAAAATAGACAATTATTGCATATATTTACCACCCCCATCCCCCGCAGTTGTGTTCATACATGATTCCTACCCCACTGCTGCTTTTTCTTGTCCCACTCAGGAAATTAAAGCAAAATTATTTCACAGATCATAAGATGATAAAGAAAGACAATGTTCTCCAGATGTCTCTGCAATATACTTCATCATGCGTAAACAAAAGTTCCTACAGTAAAGACGCCTGACTTGGTGGGACACTGTAGATAAGCTGGCTGATTTCCCATGAATCTCATCAAAGCAGCCACCAAGGTGATAACCATGATTTTAAAGACAGTGGCTTATTATAGTCAATGAGGATTACTAAGATTTTTTTTTTTTTTGAGAAAATAGATACTGGAATACCTCAATTGTTTAAATTTTTGTTTCTATACTAAAAGTCGGTATCACAGTTCATTAACAGGAAGGTCTGTGTATGAGACCACATATCTCATAAAGGATCATAGCACACCCAGGCTCCCTTTTGATGCCATCTACCATGATAAGTCGCTTTGCCAAGGTGTCCTCACCTCCTTCTCATAGACAAACGTATGAATATTATTTATATTCTATCTCTTTCTAATACCCATTATTCCGTTGTCTCCTTCCAAAGGGTCTCCCACTCAGCAGGAATTTCAGAATAATATTAATTTCACTTCATCGGATCCTCTCCTTTGGATTTTGATCCGATCCTCCTTGTATGTACCTGATTGAAGCAAAAACTTGAAGAAACAACAAAGAAGGAAGAAGAACTATCCCCTTGAAAGAGAGAGCCAACTCAAGATGTCAATCGATGCTACCTTGACATTGTTTTGATATCTGCTGTGTGTTTACATATAGCACACTATCACCGCCAGTTGATGTTGTAAGACGGCATGAGTTCAAAGACAGTATGCATACACCATATATTAAGCAAGGAATATATGAACAAAATATTAAAGAAATAGAGGACAGGAAAGAGTCCTTCGAGAACAGGAAATCATTCAAGCTATTATCTCCAATCTAAACTGGATTTTTCACATCCATTATATTCTTTCAGCATTCTAAACTGCTTGTTACAGGATTTCAGACAGGTAATAAGATTGTATCCTTATTTGTGGGAAAACATAGATAAATATACCATATTGTGATTTTTCACTCAAGACATCAATATTTGTCACACTCTACCTCTCTTCCTATGTTTGGGCCATCAACCCCTTGTTGCAAAAGTCAGGTGAATCCTACTACAGCGGAAGGGAGGTATTGGCCAATGGGTGAAGGTGGCGGAGACTGTATATCGTCGTGATTCATAAATACCCCTCTATGTGTGAAAACAAAATATGGAACAATATGTTACTTATGTGCATTAACCTTTAGCTTGTTTATCTTTGATAAAAAAAACATGTCAGTTGGCAAACATTTAATGATTCACATCATATCATCAGTTCAGGACGAATTTCTATAATGGAAGTGGATCCCTAGCGAATTGTACATAAAGCATGTGCCTACCTGGAAATGTTATTGGCTAGAGTGAGGAAGCTAGATGCTAAACCTAGAAAAATAAACTAGGCATCTGCCTGTGGTGACGATGATGCAGGCAATAACAGGAACAAGAGGAACTAGAGAAATATCAAATAATTAAGATATCCATATTCATCTACATGTCCAAAGCTCGTTATGGACAAATAAGCAAATGTGATTCTACATGTATACGTGGTAGAAGATTTAATATCTGGTATTGCCGCTCATGTCAGGTTAAGCAATTAACTGAGAAGGTAACAGGATTACGTCATATTCACATTGGAGTGATTTGAACAGAACGCTTAAGCCCCAGCAAGTTGAATAAATAATAATGTTAGTTCTGTAAGCAATACGGCGATGGCAAAATAGAATCTTTAATAGAACAAAACAGATATTGCTTAAAACCAGAGCTGTTAGTTAGCATCCAGGAAAATGTTGCCGCAGAAACAAACAAAAGTGCCTCCAAACGGATGGCTAAGCATAAAATGAGAGTCTGAAGCACCACAAAACAGGAGGCTGTCGGTGGATTTTCGTACAGTATCAATACTTCCCATCAGCTAGGAAAGGCACCATCATGAAACAGAATTAATCAAATCCAAAGGAAAAAGTTGTGCACGGCTATTCTCTCCCCTCCCACTTTTCCGGTACCAAATAACGATCTCAACAAAAAATAAAATTAAATTAAAATTCCTTGATGGGCACTCCATCCGCATGAAGGAAAATTTACGGAGTACAAAGAAAAAAAAAAAAGGGAGCCTTTGCCATAGTTTCGTACCTCAGCCTCGAGAACCATCTGATCAACGTAGCCCCTCAGCTTGGTCACCCTCAGTGACTCCGTGAAGAACCTGAACTGCTCCTGCCTGATGGAGTAGTCCACATCGAACACCACCCCAGGCCCAAACGTCGGAACGTTAAACTGGTACACCTCCTGCTGGCTCAACTCCGCCTCCGGCGCCTTGAAGAAGTGCGCCGACACGTCCGGCCCGATCAGGAACGTGATCCGCCTGTTCGCCAGGTTCAGCGTGAACACGCTACCCAGCCTCCGGTACTCCTCCCTAATCATCACGATCGGGCCTTTCATGAACCGCAGCAGCCCTCCCAGCAGAGGCAGCGCCTTCACCACGGGGGGCAGCCGCTTGTTACTCCTCGGCGTCAACAACACCGACAGCACCTTCACAAACACCAGCGTGGCGAAGAACAGGAGGCCCGCATCGAGGAACCTGATCTCCTTCAGATCCATCCCTCCCTCAAACAAAATTCTCAGATCAATCAGCAATCTCGGAAGCTGAAGCGACGGATTCCCGCCAGATCACACCATTCCAAGACGAAACCCCTCCTATTCGAGCAAAACCACTAGTGACACATCAGATCTGAGCAAAAGAACTGAGAAAGAACTTGAACACACTCAATGACAGATTTATAGCAAGATCGCGAGACGGAATTCCTCCCATCAAAGCAAAAACCTAGTAATACAACAGATCTGAGCAAGAAAACCGGCAACGAACAGACGAATCGAGAGAGCACCTGAGCAAGAGGAGGGAGGAAACCCTAGAACCGGGGAGGCGTCGCTCTCCGGCGAGCGGAGATGTGGCGGAGACGGCGGACGCTGCTCTTACTACCGCCACCACATCAGCACGAAGGCGGCAGGGGTGGGCACGGGGAGCTCGAGGCCCTTATATAGGGGGTGGCGGGGAAGGATACTTGTATCACGGAGGCGCGGAGGGGGAGTGGAGTAGAAAAATTCTGATAGGAAATGACGAAATTAGCCCTCCCAGGAGGGCAACTTCGCTGGCGTCACGTGGGAGTTGTCTCGTGGGTGATGACACGTATCTATCAGATAAGCATATTTCCGTCCATACACTTCGTTCAGGAGATGCGTGTCAGTTTGTGTATTTAAAAGGGATTAATTTCGTAAATGTCCTTGTTGGGAGTTTAATTTCATAGCAAGAATTTAAGGAAACGTAATTAGGAACATATCTTCGCAAACAAAATATATAAGGATATTTTTACGCCGGAGTTAACATGGAACTTGGAAGTTGTTAGGCGGACTCTACAAGAAAAGGTTAGTTTTAAGCCGAGACACGTGAGATGTACTGCCCTGAGATGTTAAGATGCAATTTTTTTTTTTGAACATCACAGAGGTACTATATATTAACCACAGTAATGAGGAAAAGAGTTACATAAGTAGATGAGAGAGTAGGTAGAATAGACTAGGTAAAACAGACTCTGATCTTAACAGCAGATCTAGTTAGATCATTTGCTAAAGAGTTTCCAGATCTAGAAACGAAAATAAGAGAGAAATTTAGTTGCCTAAAAAGAAGTCGACAATCATTAATGATATTTGAAATAATCTAAGGAAGAACTTTGTTCTCAACCACAATATCGATCAACACTTGTGCATCACCTTCAACAATAGATATACGCGAGTATGTGAACGTAAAAGTAAGAGCTTTCAGGAGAGCCGTAGTTTTAGCAATACAAGGATCTAAAGAAAGCACTTCTTTTGTCGAGAAGAAAGAGATTTCACCCAAGTGATTCCTAATAACAATAGTCATGGCGCCCTAGTCTTCACCCAAGTTAAGATGCAATCAGATGAGACGTGACTGTAACAACAATATTTGTTACACCAGCTCACAAAAAGTGTAGAGAATCTTGAGAAGTTAACACATTTTTTTTGTCATTGAACAACGTTGCCGTGTACTGCAGCAAGTGTGTTTCTTGTAGCCTAACTTTGTGATTCCATCCCCGACCGATCATAATTAGTTAAATACGGTATTATACACGTATAATTTATCAAAATACTTTTGAGTTTCCTAATAGAACTTCTGTGCGTCACACCGAATCAAAAGATAGGAAAAAAATTACCCGTGTCCTGACCCCGACTGTTTTATGCATGTATAATACAAGAAACATTTAATACTTTATGTTTGATGCACTATATTATCAAATTAAAATAAGATTTTTACTGCTTAAATATCATATATATAACATGAGATTATTTGATTAAAAACTCACTTTTCCCTTGACAAAAACCCATAAATTGGTAAACAACTATTTCTTACATGATTATAATTTCTATTTTTACTTTTTTTAAAATCTTGATAAAAATTTATACATAGCTTGCCGATTTTTTTTTAATCTTTTAATTGTTTAACAACTATTGACGGTAGGCATAGCCCATGTGGACTTACATTCGAGTCTTCAACTGCTTTAACTGTTGCACCTCACATCAAATGTACTGCCACCGAAGGAGATCTTCTAGATTTCAATTTTAGAAGATCTCTCACTGTCTATAGTATTATTTGAAGACACATTTGTCATGACACATTTTTGTTTTTTATTTTTTTGATGTCAACACATTTTTGTTATATATGTTTATTTTATCTCAAGTAAATGATAAAAATAAGTCATGAGAGAGGGAACCGAAAACTCTAGCAAGATTAAGATCCAAAAAATCTCACTCTATTGCTACTATTAGTGTTGATGTCACCCACATTAATACACAATGCGTTGCCACTACTCGTTCATGCAATCAGTGGCGGATGCAGAAATTTTGTTCAGTGAGATCATATATGACCGAGTCAGTGAGATCTTGGACTAAGTTATATGAGACCATAGGTTAAACCAGTGGGATTCTGAGCAAAGTCAGTGAGATCCAGAGTAGAGCGTTTTAGATTTAGTCAATGAATTTAGTACGGACCCCACTGGATAGGACTAGATCCACCACTGCTTGCAATACTGTATAACCATACCTAATTACTGGCCTCCTCATTGGTGCCGTGCATTGTATCTCTACTGATCCATCAATCGGACTGTGGTTATTGAGATTCCATCTCCAAAAGTGTGCCGTACGTCTACTGGTTGTGAAGGGAAAGTGAACAACAACTATTGACAATAGGCATTACCCATACCGAATTCATGAGTCATCATCCGCTTTAGTACTTGCACTTCATATTGAAAAAGTTATGATCTGCATTGAAGGTGATGCTCTCCGCATTGTGCGCTTGATAAATTCCCCACAAACTTTCTCTGTGATGCAATCATACAAAGTAGCAAAAGCCTTCTCCACCCCTTAGTCTCAGTTCAGTATGTTGGGAGATTGGGTAATCAGTCAGTCCATATCTTAGCTAAATTTGAGATTTCTGGTAGAACTCCTATGGAGTGGGATTTTCCCCTCCTTCCACCCTGTCTGGATCAGCTTGTATCTTATGGTTCCACTCTTTTGGTTTAATAGAATATTTTGTTCTTTCTTGTCAAAAAAAAAAAAAAGATTGAAAAAAAAGTTATCACTAGATATGTCTCTCATATGATTTCAAAATATTTTTGTCATTTCATATGTCTATTATATATTTTTATTTTATCTTAAATAAAGAACAGAAATACTCACAAGTCAGAAGAGGGCATCCAAATATCTATTAGAATTAAGATCAAGAAGGCCTTATTTTATTGTCATTGCTATGAAACACCCTAAATTGACTCAATCGTACAACTCGATTTTGGATCAGATGATCTTGATTGGTTTTCGATTTTTCATGTTTTTTCTTTACTCATTCGATCCAAGATCGAATTGTACGATCGGGTCAGGCACTATAGAAGATATCAAAAAAAAAAAAACTTGCTGCACCGCCAGGTGGCATAACTGCCCCTGGCAGTGCAACAAGTTATTCTCCATTGCTAATGCTGACGTCATCCGCATAATATGGTCATCTTATTATTGCAACATCGCATAACTCTCTTTCTCTCTCTCTCTAACCAGGGGATTGTGGGCATTGTGGCTTTCACGTTCACTTGCTGACCCATCAACACTGGCTGCATGGCTGGCAATTTGTCCGTTGCTCCAGGACTTATTGTGTTTTGAATAAGAAGATCTTCTACACCACGGTACAGTGTTTCTCCAAATCTTGAACACCCCATGGTGTATATATAGTACAACTACAACATCTTCCAATCGGCCGGTGCACTGCACTGCGGCGTAGACTGTGAGAAAGGTCCCGTGGTCGTGGGTTTGCTCCCACTTGGGATAGGAGAAACCCTGTCTCAATTTTCAGGAGCAAACAAGAGAAGCTCACATGAGGTGTAGGGATTAAACAAAGTCTTCTCTTCACCTTGTAGTGTCACAAAACCGGTTGTTCCCACAGGAGCCGCCCTCCAACCGCCGCCTGTTTTGGCCCTCTAGCTCTAAATCTATGGCCTGGATAAAGGGGTCTCACAATGAGATCCCAGCTCCCCTGCTGCTGCCTCGAGCTTGGGTTTGCATAACCTTCCGGTGAATAAGAAGAGCAGTTTGTTCTTTACTTTACTTTGATTGGAGAATAGGAGAAGAATAAGAATGAATAAGAGAAGAATAACTTTAATTTTACTTTGACAAACGGAATGACTTATACCGGTACATAATAACTTATTTGAAGAATAAGGAGAATAAGTCATCTCACTTTAGACTTAAGAATTATTTATTCTTCTTATTCTGTCAACAGATCTCACAAAAGCATCAAACCGAAACACTTCTTATTTTAGTATATATTATTCCGTCAGTAGATTCCATGTAATAACTTATTCTGCAAACAAAGTGAAGAGTTATTTAACTCCAAGGTTGTCTCTTTCTTATTGAAGAGTGGGTTTGGATCACTTCAATGTGAAGGTTAAGGGAACTCGCTTAGGTGAATCCGCACGACAGAAACAATAGATTCCCTCTTGCACGGGCTGCTGAAAGGAGGGAAGGAGAATTGACTGTTCCTCTCTAACACAAATCCATACGACTTACGTGGCAACACATGGTTGGAAATTGTGAAAAATGTCTGATTTAGATCAGGATGGGATCCTCCGGACCTAATTGTTTGAGTCGTTGTATGCCCCAAGACACAATCAAGGTGACTGTATTTGCCATGCTCTTATTTTTTTAAAGATAAATGATCTTTTCACCTTTCCTTAATATGTCTTAGGACACATAGTAATCTAAATAGAAAAACGGTTTTGTGACTCACATTTGACACCTTTATTTGACACCAGACACATGACATAAATTTGAAGGTGAGTAAATGGCAAATGTAAATTTGAATGACAAATACAAATTTTAAAATTTATATCATGTGTCTAATGTCAAATGTGGGTGTCAAATATATGAGTCATAAAACCGTTTTCCATCCAAATAATTAAGTCTAAAGAATCCCATTCTTTTTACAAGAATCATGATATGCAGAAGGGAGAAAAAAGTGTCCGTCGTCCAAGACCTTTGGGCACATATTGGATAAAACTTCGAGAGCTGCTTTGAAGTTAGAAGGGAACGAAAGGAAGGCGGTTATCGTCATCCTAGACCTTTAAGTATGTTTGTTGGAACTTTGAAAACTGCGGTCGTCATCATCCCGGAGCTTTAAGCATGTTTGTAGAACATTTCAAAGCTATTTTGTGAAAGATGTCGATTTGAAGTGAGAATAACTATCATTGAGTAGTTACAATGACGAATCTTTCTTAGTAATTATTTTATTACTTCAATGCAAGGTTAACTTAGAGATTTTAGTTGGAAGTTAAAAATAACTAAAAGGATATCATTAATAGCCTCCAAGACTATGGTTGGTGAAAGTTTTAGCTAAAAATCATTTAGTTTTACTTTCGGTAATAAAAAATTATTGAATAAAAGCGATTATAACTAATTTTGGTTAACCAAACAAGTGAAACTTGCCCTAACAATCTCATTTTTTACTCCAATCAAAGAAGGTCTAATTTGTAGTTCTTAGTTAATGGTCAAGAAATAAGAAAAATATACTATAAATGATGTCCAAGAGTAGTTAATATCCCTCTCTCAAGGTAACTGGGTGGGAAAGTGCAGAAGTCCAAAAGTGTTTTCAAATGCAGACCTAATTTTTTCCTCTCAAAAGTATGGTCGTAACGTCAACGTTTATCATTCAAAGCATATATTATTCAAATTTTCAAATATAAAAGTCATAAGTTCACATAATCATATGAACATATTTCATATCGATTCTCATGATATATAGTCGCATATATCTAGCATGTAAGTTAACTTATCACATGATCAATCTTCAAAATATGAAGAGATCCATATCCTATCACGTTAGCAAAATAATCAGCCCACGCACGATTAGAATCATACTAAACATGTTTTCATGTTGCATAAATCATATCACATATGTGGTTATATCCACCAAATCAAAAACATATTCTTAATAACCAAGCTATAGACTTAACAAGTTATATAAAGTTGGGAGTTTAACATATGAGTATTAAAACAGGTCATATACACTTAAAACCAGATCATAAAGTATAGCATAAGTTATGCAAATTAATCGTCTTTCGGTTGCCTTGCAATTGTATCTTTTCTTTAGGTAAGATGACATTCATTTAAATCACAACATAATGAGACGTACATATATATATATATACCAAAGCCTGTAAGCAAGGGTGCTAAGGACTTATATGTTAGTCTTAGGTGGTTTACAAGCCAATATGACTATGTAAATTTCGTTCATATTTATTAATATAATGGCATAATATTCATTGTGTATAAATCGTATTAATTATCGTCTCATAATGAAATCCGTAAATATGTGCGATAGTGATCAGATTATGATGAGATCATACTAATGAGACTGATCACTTAAACACACATATTCTTAATCGTTCCTAGTCGGAGGATATCCGAGAAGGACATCGGATATCCGGTTAGACTAGTACAGATTACTCATGCTCATATGATGAGAGTGACTGATCTCATAAGTCACTTGTGTGGAGACACTAAGGCGAATCTGTAAGTGCTCATTAGAGAATGAGTTCACTGAACTGATCCGACTGAATCGCTGGATGGTACTATATCTCACTGTCAACCAGTTTGATTCTATTGTCGCAGTTGCGTGGATGGTCCTCAGACCTGAGACACCAAAGACACCTTGACGGTGGACTTCTGTGCTTTGACCTTGGTTTATGAATATCTAGCTACGGGATTTTAAACAGCCAAGGATCGGGTACAGCGGAATATCGTCGAAGGAAATTATGTGTCAATAAGGAATGATTCACTCTCGGTACGATGAGAGAGAATGCTCTAGGAAGGATGCGCAAAAGTCCCTGGCCAAGGCGGACGATAATATTGGGAAAGGAGTTTTCCGATATTTATCAGCGGCATCCAATCCAAGTGAGTCGACTAGTTAGGGTTTGACAGCACGCCATACCATGAGTTGACTCGAGAGCATTGTACGAATGAATGATTATATCCACACGGTAACTGTCGGCGGAAAGGTTCCAAGAGTGGGTTACTTAATACCGATACCTTCCGGATTCACGCGGTGTTGCTTGGCACCCAACGTGATCGGAGGTCCGGTCGAATTCGATGTGCGACATCAATTCGATTGATTAATTAATTAATAAAGAGTTATTAATTGATTAATAAAGCCAATAAGGAGTTACTGGGCTTATTGGGCTATTAACCGGACTGGTAATTGGGCCTAGAGGGTCACACGCAAATGATTTTCAAGGCGATGGATAAATAAGTGGGTTTTATACAAATCGAGGGTTTTTATGAAAAACTGCGCGGTTAGTATAAAATGTAGCGAACGGGCTGAGCAGGCCAAGCTGCTGCTAACCGTAGCTGCCCCCTCCTCTGTTTCTCTCTCTCGCTGGTGCCCTAGGCCAGATCCGGATCTCTGGATCTGCTCTGCCGCTTCTCCGACTCCCATTCGACGAGATATCGTCCGCGCGTTGCGGCGAACGGCGGAAGTTTTCGTGGCTGCGAAAAACGAGGAATGTGAGGATTTCCGTCGCGAGGAGGATTGCGTGGACTCCGTTAGAGGCCAGGCGCTTGCGCAGCTTGCGGTGTCGCACCGACGGAACCGAACGGTTGCGGATTTGAATCCGCACACGATAAGAACTGATGATCCGATTATCGGTGTTTTAGTTTTTTCAAAACGGGAATCGGATCTCCATTTTATTTTTATTTCTGTTGTGCGGGAGATCCGGAAAAGAAATGAGAACCCAACAGTGGTATCAGAGCCAGGTTCCACTATTTCTCGTCCCGTTTCGATCTTCGAATTAATTTTCCATGCGTTATTCCATGCTCAAGTTCCATTAATTGCAAGATCTATGTTCATATGATGAATAGAAAATAATTTGATTATTTTTATTTTGGTATTTTCAGAATTTTGTTTGGGGTTTTTTCCCGGTGTTCTTCATGTGATGAAGAACGGGTTTTACAGTGGCTTCAATCGGCTTTCCCAAGTGTTGGGATGGAGGCCGGGACCCTGGATTCTTTTGGTAAGATCCTCAGTCATCACCAGACTCCTCATTAGGAGCCGGAAGTGGCCGAAGATTACATATCTTCTTCTTCCTTGCCCACGGTTTTGTGAAAACCTCAAACCAGAAAACGGGGTATTTCAAACGGCTCGGGCAAGGCCCTTTTTGGGGCTACCGACGGCCTTGCCGGCGCCGGACGTTGGCCGCCGGGCGGCCTTGCCACCCCTCCCCCCGCCGCCGGCTTCCTCCATGCCCGTGCAGATTAGGGTTTCTGCAAGCTGGGGGTGTCGGGTGGTGGGGGGGAGCGGGCCGGTCCACATGGCTGGGCCGGCCGGGGGGTTCGGGCATGACTGGGCCGGGCCGAGTGGCTAAGCCAGGAGGGCCCTCGCTCGGACCAGCCCGAGCCAGTGGCTCAAGCTACATGACCCATTGGCTGGATCCTCCTATATTACCCAAAATAAACCCCAATGAGCCCATTTAAATTACAAATAAAATTTGAATTAAATTTTAAAATTCAAAATAGTGTTGAAATTTAATTTATATATTCAATTTTATTTAATTGGGTTATTAAATAATTTTTTAATCATTTTGTAATTAGCAATTAGTTGTTAATTAATTAGGGTTAATATTAATTTAAATGTTAAATTAATTATTAACCCTAATATGGTTAATTTGAGGAATTAACTTTAGTGGTTAATAATTATAATCTAAATGTTAGATTTTTTAATCGTTTAATCATCTAATTGTTAATTCTTTAGAGTTAGTTATTAATTTAAGAATTAAATTAATAATTAATTCTAATTACTAATTTAAGTTTTAAATTAGTAATCCTTAATTAATTATTGTTAGTCATTAATTTAATAGTTAAATTAATGATAACTTTATTTATCTAATCTAAGAGTTAGATTAATTAGTTATTAATTAGTTAGTGTTAATTATTGGTTTAAGAGTTAAATTAATAATTAACATTAATTAACTAATCTAAGTATTAGGTTAGTAGTTAATAATTAATTATAGTTGATTATTAATTTAAGTGTTAAATTATTAATTAACTTTGTTAGACTAGTCTAAGGGTTATATTAGTTATTAATAGTCTAATTGTTAGATTATTAATGTGGTTTAATTTAAGTGTTAGATTATTTAAGTATTAGAAATGTTCTAATATGCATGGAATAATATAGAATTATTAATTTGGAGTGTGTACACATCTGATGTGTGTTTGATGCTTTTAAATTTGATTTAGTTGCATGATAAGTTAATTAAAAGTGTTTTCGAAATTCAAATACTAATTTTGATTGGATCCCAGCTTTTTGAAAGTGAAAGTTATCTATTTTTTAAAACTATTTTATTTTAGCCATGTGATGCGCTGAATCTTGTGTGGATTGTATAAAACACACCGTGGTCATGGATAAGCACCTTTAATTATTTATGTGATGAATAGATTGTGTGGATCGTGAATATATGTTAGTTATTTATTAATTGTTAATAAATAGAGGTCTGCGTACCTCTCTCTCTCTTAAACTCCGATGTACTTCTACCTCCCTCTCTCTTGTACTCGCCATAAGGCCTTCTTCTGTTTACATGTAAATTTAGATTTAAATGTAATATGATCAAGGCAACCGAGGAAGGAGCAAGGACGATTCACAGCTGCAACCAGGAAGGCGAAAAGATGAAGATCCTTTACCTATGTGTTTGCAGGTTATCTAATATAATTGTTGTGTTAGATTGTGTGTGCGTTTGACTGTTGGCTCCAGTCAAACCCACTGTGCTATCTATGACCACACTAATGACATGTATGAGATGCATTGTTTTCTTTTGATTATGAATCAAAGCAAGTATAATATTTAGTAAATATATACGATATATTTATATATTATCACCTAGGAGAGACCAAAATAAAAGTTATCTAAATACCCTCATCTTAATTCTAAATCGTAACGCGAGTAGTTAAAAACTTACCGCGTGGTCCACCATCGTTATAGTCATAGGATTCGAATCACTTTAGGCAGGTTTGTTATGTTACCACAAAACTTGTCTAATTGGGAGGAGAGACTGTGGCTATGATATTAGATGCTTATATGATCGAGATAGAGGAACCATGTAGCTTTGTTGTGCTATCCACAAGGGCTGCATGCAAATCTATACTTGTTGCGTAACGATGGTTAGCTTAGACCAAAATTATTGGTTTGTTGTGCTATCCACAAAGCCATTAAATCTCTGGAGACCGAAGTTATGATCGAATATTACAAGGAGTTGCAAGTCCCATAAGTTGGGTGCTCTTTGATTGTATTACAGTTTGTTGTGCTATCTACAAGGCTGTACTGCAAGTCATTGAGATTCTGATCTCCACTAGGAGACTGTCGGCGTCTCCCGTTCTGTATAACTGAGGGTTATACAGTCTGTCAAAAATTAGTGGGAGTTAAAACTTGAACAAAAGACCATGTCTTGTTTTATACTTAATAATTGAACATCTGCTAAAAGAATTTTATTCATCTCCTGTAGGGAATTATGTCGTCAAATAACCCACTCCGTGGCATACTTGATGCCCTTTTGACTTATCTGATCTACTCGGATTGGCTCAGACACTTGAAGAATGTCTTCAAATCTGAGCAGATTGCCTACGTCCTTAATGTTGATCCTCCTGCTGAATCAACATTAGATGCCCCTGAAGTAGAGATGATAGCTAACGATAAAAGATCGAAGGAGAACGACAAAAGAGTAATAAAGGGTGACTGCTTCCACTGTAAGCAGCATGGTCACTGGAAGAGGAACTGCAAGGAGTTCCTCAACGATTAAGCTCATGGAAAGATGAAGCTGTCTAAAGCTTTAGATATCTACATGATAGATATCAACTTCTCAGTAAGAGATTCCACATCTTGGGTATTAGATACCGGATGTGCTTTTCATATCTGCCATGATGTGTAGATGTTGACAAGTAAGCGTAAGCTGAGAAAAGGCGAGGTGGAATTGAGGCTAGGAAACGACGTAAAAGTTGCAACGATTGTTATAGGGACAGCAAATCTCAGGGTTCCATCGGGAGACGTCTTATTATTGGAAGATTGTTATTATGTTCCTAGCATAATAAAGAACATTATATCAGTGTCTTGTTTGGACAAGATGGGATATAGGTTGTCTATTGAGAATAGAAATTGTTCGATTTATTATGGTAATAAATCAATAGCTTCGGCATCTTTAATCAACGGACTATATCTTTTAGATGTTTCTTATTACAATCTTCACATTAATAATGCTCTTAAGAAGAGTAAGAATTGTGTGAACCAAGCCTACATGTGGCATTGTAGACTTGGTCATATTGGTGAAAGCAGGCTGCAAAAGTTGCACCAACATTGTTATTTAACAGCATTCGATTATGAATCGTTTGCGACATGTGAATCCTGCCTTATAGGAAAGATGGCAAAATCTCCATTTACTGGACATGGAGAACGTGCCAAAGACATTTTGAAACTAATACATTCGGATGTATGTGGTCCCATGTCCACCCAAGTCAAAGGTGGCTTCTCATACTTCATCACGTTCACCGACGACTTCTCAAGATTCGGCTATGTGTACTTAATGAAGTACAAGTCGGAAGCATTTGAGAAGTTCAAGGAGTTCAAGAATGAAGTAGAGAAACAGTTAGGAAAGAGTATTAAAGCTCTTCGATCAGATCGAGGAGGAGAATACTTGAGTACTAATTTCACACAATTCTTAAAGGATAATGGTATCCTTTCTCAGCTGACCCCTCCATATACACCACAGATGAATGGTGTATCAGAAAGGAGGAATCGCACTTTATTGGATATGATGCGATCCATGATAAGTTTTTAGAGATTACCAGTGTCCCTCTGGGGGTATGCTTTAGAGTCAACAGCATACCTACTGAACAGAGTACCCAGCAAATCTGTGGCCTCTACTCCATATGAGATATGGAAAGGCACGAAACCAGAATTTAAACATATTAAAGTCTGGGGTTGTCCTGCTCATGTAAAGATGCATGATCTAGACAAGCTAGAATCACGAACTGATAAATGCAGGTTTGTGAGACATCTAAAAGAAACCTTTGGATACTATTTTTACCATCCTGGTGAACAAAAGGTGTTTGTTGCCAGGAAAGTTGTCTTCCTGGAAGAGGAATACCCTCTCCAAGAGGACAGTGGGAGTAAAATAGTATTGGAAGAGGTTCCAGATTCCCAAACAGTTGCATTATCATCAGATGAGATATCAGTTTCTGAATCTGTTCAGGTACACACAGATGAGCTTCGTAGATCTAGTAGAGTACCTAGACTGCCCAAACGATATGTGGGACATATCGCTGAAGCTGAGTCTAAAGTTGAATATAATGAGGATGATGATCCTAAAACCTACTAGAAAGTCAGGAAATGGCGAGAAGCGATGAACTCAGAAATCCAGTCCATGTACACCAACTAAGTTTGGAACTTGAAGGACTTACCCGAGTGTATTGTACCTATTGGATGCAAGTGGATCTTTAAGAGAAAGATCGATGCTGATGGACATATCGATACTTATAAGGCAAGGTTGGTGGCAAAGGGATATCGTCAAAGGCAAGGAATTGACTATGACGAGACTTTCTCACCAGTTGCCATGATAAAGTCGATCAGAGTTCTGCTCGCCATAGCTGCACACTTTGATTATGAAATATGGCAGATGGATGTGAAGACTGTCTTCCTCAATGGGAACCTTGAGGAAGAGGTGTATATGATACAACCAGAATGTTTCACATCTAAAGAATCTCCAAATAAAGTGTGCAAGCTTCAGAGGTTCATTTATGGACTGAAGCATGCTTCCTGGAGCTGGAATATAAGATTTGACGAGACTGTCAAGTCTTATAACTTCATTAAGAATGAAGATGAGCCTTGTGTGTACAAGAAGACCAGTGGGAGCGCAGTCACCTTCTTAGTTCTTTACGTAGACGACATACTGCTCATTGGGAATGATGTAGCTATGATGTCATCGGTAAAGATCTGGCTATCGAAAAACTTCTCTATGAAGGATTTGGGAGAAGCATCCTACGTATTGGGAATATGGATCTATAGAGATAGATTAAAGAGTATGCTTGGAATGACCTAATCCTTGTACATATATACTATAGTCAAAAGGTTTGGCATGGAAAATTCCAAGAGATGTCTCATACTGATGAAACATGGAATCGATATCTCAAATGAGCAGTCTCCTAAGACTCCTAATGAGAGGACATTCATGGATAGAGTACCTTATGCCTCTGCCATAGGATCTATCATGTATGCCATGCTATGTACACGACCTGATGTTGCATATGCTCTAAGTGTTACGAGCAGATTTCAGGCTGATTCAGGTGAAGAGCACTGGAAGGCAGTGAAATGTATCCTTAAATACTTGAGAAGAACTAAGGATATGTTTCTTGTCTATGGAGGAGGTGACTTGAAACTGCGAGGCTTTACTGACTCGAGTTTCCAGTCAGATCCAGATGATAGCAAGTCTACATTTGGATTCGTGTTTACTTTGAACGGAGGAGCAGTGTGCTGGAAGAGTTCCAAGCAAGCAACCACTGTAAATTCGAGGACTGAAGCTGAGTATATCGCTGCAGCTGAAGCCGCCAAGGAAGCAGTGTGGTTGAAGAAATTCATCACCGACCTCGACGTAGTTCCTAGCATCTCTGAACATGTTCCGCTGTTGTGCGACAACAATGGAGCGATTGCGCAAGCGAAAGAGCCGCGGTCTCATCAGAAGTCGAAGCATATTCTGAAGCGCTTTCATCTTATCAGAGAGATCATATTCAGAGGAGATGTAGTAGTGGAAAGAGTTCCATCCGTCGACAATGTAGCAGATCCACTGACAAAGCCGTTGGCTCAAATTGTGTTTGAGCGTCACCTAGAGTCTATAGGCTTACAGTATAAAGGTGATTGTCTTTAGTCCAAGTAGGAGATTGTTAGTCTTAGGTGGCCTACAAGCCAATCTGACTATGTAAATCTCGTTTATATTTATTAATATAATGGCATAATATTCATTGTGTATAAATCGTATTAATTATCGTCTCATAATGAAGTCCATGAATATGTGCGATAGTGATCAGATTATGATGAGATCATACTAATGAGACTGATCACTTAAACACACATATTCTTAATCGTTCCTAGTCGGAGGATATCCGAGAAGGACATCGGATATCCGGTTAGACTAGTACAGATTACTCATGCTCATATGATGAGAGTGACTGATCTCATAAGTCACTTGTGTGGAGACACTAAGGCGAATCTGTAAGTGCTCATTAGAGAATGAGTTCACTGAACTGATCCGACTGAATCGCTGGATGGTACTGTACCTCACTGTCAACCAGTTTGATTCTATTGTCGCAGTTGCGTAGATGGTCCTCGGACCTGAGACACCAAGGACACCTTGACGGTGGACTTCTGTACTTTGACCTTGGTTTATGAATATCTAGCCATGGGATTCTAAACAGCCAAGGATCGGGTACAACGGAATATCGTCGAAAGAAATTGTGTGTCAATAAGGAATCATTTACTCTCGGTACGATGAGAGAGAATGTTCTAGGAAGGATGCGCGAAAGTCCCTGGCTAGGGTGGACGATAATATCGGGAAAGGAGTTTTCCGATATTTATCAGCGGCATCCAATCCAAGTGAGTCGACCGGTTAGGGTTTGACAGCATGCCATACCCTGAGTTGACTCGAGAGCATTGTACGAATGAATGATTATATCCACGCGGTAACTGTCGGCGGAAAGGTTCCAAGAGTGGGTTACTTAACCCCGATACCTTCCGGATTCACGCGGTGTTGCTTGGCACCCAACGTGATCGGAGGTCCGGTCGAATTCGATGTGCGACATCAATTCGATTGATTGATTAATTAATAAAGACTTATTAATTGATTAATAAAGCCAGTAAGGAGTTACTGGGCTTATTGGGCTATTAACCGGACTGGTAATTGGGCCTAGAGGGTCACACGCAAATGATTTTCAAGGCGATGGATAAATAAGTAGGTTTTATACAAACCGGGGGTTTTTATGAAAAACCGCGCGGTTAGTATAAAATGTAGCGAACGGGCTGAGTAGGCCAAGCTGCTGCTAACCCTAACTGTCCCCTCCTATGTTTCTCTCTCTCTCTCTGGTGCCCCAGGCCAGATCCGGATCTCCAGATCTGCTCCGCCGCTTCTCCGACTCCCGTTCGACGGGATATCGTCCGCGCGTTGCGGTGAGCGTTACGGCGAACGGCGGAAGTTTTCGTGGCTGCGAAGAACAAGGAATGTGAAGATTTCCGTCGCGAGGAGGATCGCGTAGACTCCGCTAGAGGCCGGGCGCTTGCGCGGCTTGTGGTGTCGCACCGACGGAACCGAACGGTTGCGGATTCGAATCCGCACATGATAAGAACTGATGATCCGATTATCGGTGTTTTAGTTTTTTCGAAACGGGAATCAGATCTCCATTTTATTTTTATTTCCGATGCGCGGGAGATCCGAAAAAGAAACGAGAACCCAATATTATCTAGTATGCAGAACCAGAAAAACCTCAATGTCATTGTGACCATCAAACTAAAGTTTGGCCCCTTATATTTCATTTTATTTGTCCAAGTAGATGCTTACGATGAGATTAGTCCATAAATCTCTTTAAGATGGCATTACCTTTTCATAATGTTCATATGTAGAGCAACTATGATTTTACAAAAGATGATCACCATTAAATAGAATTAAATTAAATTAAATTAACAAATATAATATTTTTTAAAATATAATAGTGGCTATTTCAACATGTAAGATATCCGATGGATTTTTCTAAGAACAAAAATATGATAAATAATTCATTTCAAATTTTTACAAGAATAATCTTCCTAAAAGTTTAATTGTAGATTTGTCTATCTTCTTTTAATATTATTATAAATAACTTAATTGCATCGCAATGCTTGTAAAATGCTCCTATTGCTAACCTCCATTAAAGGATGCAATGAATATTCCTTCTTCAACCGTCAAATCTAATATTTGGACAAAAAAAAAAACCATAGAAAAGAGGTTTTGAATGACACATTTGTGCCAAAGAGAGAGAAAGAGAGACAAAGAGATAGATGGAAAGAGATAGAAAGAGAGTTGAGAAGAACAAGGATATTTTAGAATTTTAACTTTGGTTAAAGATTATCCAATGTTAGATGAGAGATTTTTAATGAAACAGTAATGGATAACAACCTCAAGGGGATTCTTGCTAGTATGGTAGTGTAGAGGTTGTTTTTAATAATATGAAGATAAGATAAATTTTTAATTAAAATTAAAATTAGATCATAGCATTTGAGTAGGAAAGTAGCTCACCATTCTAAGAGAATCCATCAACTGTTTTGCTCAAAAATCTTCCTGGGGTTAAAGAATAGATTGGTCAGTTGTTTGGCCAACTTAGTCAACCAAATTCGACAAACGGTTTTATTAACCTTTGCATTGCATGGAATTGAGAGTCAATCTTTAAATTAAGATTTTGAAGTGATAGAAATACTTTGGAAGATTCTTAAAATGAAATATAAATAAAAAATTATCATGACTAGGTTTGCCATATAATTATCTTTTGAACAAAATTAGAACTTTGCTTAATTCTCTTCATCAATATGAATCCTCAAGGAATCGTACAGTTGTCTATCTTCCTTTGAATTCTTATCCTCTTTTGAGATGAAAATTCACATTATGGACCTTCTTGTTCTCCTCTCACACAACAAGCTCTTCAAAAAAAAAACAAAAGATTGATCTAAAACCAGGAAAATAAATGGTTAGAAGAAACTAATCATTTTCAATAGGTTAATGGACATAGCCTATTTATAAAGATTTCTATCAATTTTCAACGAGTTTATGGACGAATAAGTAGCCTGTTTTTATAGATTTCTATAGGTCCAAGTCCTGCTAATTTTCAAATTCATTATGCATTAAACTTTTCCTCTTCTCTCTGATTACAAATAGGAGAGCAAGGACATACATCTCTTTTTTTTTTTTAATTATTAGAATTGACAGCTGTGCATTATTTCCCAAATTTAACCCTCGAAAGGATAGAATTGGAAATGTGCATAATGGAAATTGTAGTTCCAATGGACCTACTTTCACTTCATTTGATATCCTTATCCAAGGTTATGTCCATTAAGATAGAGTTGTCGTCTGAAATCCAGACTTAATAGACTTAACACTTGATTGAGTTGGCCTAAACATTGGCTTAAACAAGTCATAATGGTCTAGCCGAGTGGTCCTAAATGGACTCCTAGACGTAACAATTTGAAAACGTAAAGTTCAAAACAGCAATGTGCAGCTAAGATGCATGATATTTGAGATCATGTCCAAGAAGATGTCATTGACGTTGGCAGTAAGAGACCTAAGAAAGTTTTGTTTGGGGTGTGGGGGCCAGAAGGGGTGGATTGGGGCCACGGTGATGTAAGGAAGAACGGGAGAAGGGGATTATAGTCTCACATTAGTTGTAATTGAGGACATTAGTGTTATAAGATGGTGAGTAATCCTCACCCTTGAAGCCATGGTTTGCCGTACTGGATCATGGCAAATCCGAGTCAATGCGACTCAACCGAGTCGGTTTGATTTAGGAGATCTTTTCCATACGACTCGGGCAAGTTTGAATGAGTCGACCCAACTCGTACTGGATCATAGGAGATCCGAGTCGGACCGACTCTTCGAATCAGCGAACCTTACTTGAGGCTCATTTTAAAGACAAAATTGTGAAGACTCCCAGGCCAAAGCACGGTAAGCCGCAATATTACCTTTTGACCATAAAAAAAGTTTCATCCATTGTAAAACTCTCCTGGTAGAGATAAGAGTCACGATGACATGGAATAAAGGACTAGGTCTCATTTCAATTGTGGTCGAGAAAGTCATAGGCTTATAAGGATGGTACCAACCCACCTTATATGAGACCTTTTTTAAAGGGAATAAAAACCAGGAGCATAGATTAATAATTGGCCATAACAAATTGGCATCAATTGTAAATTAAAGTAGCAATGCTTTCTTGATCATCTGGATATGCTGTTTGAGTGCTCAGCTGTTAATGAAAGTAGAACCAGTCAGCCACTATATAGCCCTCGATTTGTAGAAGGGTGGAACAGATGCAAGTTTTTCTTGTTTTCACATTTCCTTTTAGCATATTTGATGAATCTGACCTTCAGGAAATCAAAACAGGCATGGAGACCAATCACACAGCTAACAAGAATGCATTACGTACGTGACACTACAAAAGTTACAACCTGCAGTACAAAGCATAGCATATAACAGTTCCAATGACCTCCAGCAAGCCGTGTATTGATGGATGCCCAAACGAATTCTCCATACATATGTACGACACGGGTAGAGAGTTCTCCCTCTGACATAAAACCTACTCAGAAAGGATCCGGAGATTTTATTTACAGATTCCTTGTTTCAGAAATACATGAAACTGTAACACTTTCCTCGGTACAGAAATTGCACAGACACCATCACGGGCTCTCGCAAAATTCCATTTCCTGAGAATAACAATCATACTATTAAAGCCTATTGCCAGCATAAAGAAACAAGAGAGTCATAAACAGCTCACAGGTGACAATGAAGAAAAATGTCCAATAATCATTTACTGATGTACACAAACTCGAGCCATTGGGACATTAAGCTATAACGTCTTGCAATTGTTCTCTTCATTCAATGTAAGGTGCACTAATGAGACCACAACAAATGGCAGCCGATCAAAACAAATGTCCTCAGGATGACTGCAACCTTCTTGGTTTGGCTGTTTGATTGTTCTTCAGAAGAGTAATAATTTATTATGTTAAACGGCTTAAGATGGCTTCGAATTTTAACATTCACGGCATTGTCCTTCTCCTTGGAATTTTCACATACTATAGTCGTTCATGTCATGCCAAAAGGATTGGTGCTTGAAGTCCACAGAAAAGTCTTTCAATCAGGCACTCCATTTGCTGAACTCACTCGCTTAGTCCAAAACTTCAACCTAACTGATACAACATAAAATATAGCCATTTTGAGCCATCTTCAGACAAATATACCTGAAATATCCGGTCCAAGGCTACAATCGAGCAAAACAAATTCTCCATGAAGCACATAAGTAGCCATGTTTATGGCGTGGATAATATAATCTGGAGAGGGGGAGACAAAATGGAAGTTTCAAATGGATCACAAAATCCCCTAAACACGTGGTCCAAGACCACTCGCAACATCTAATTCAACCATATAATCTTTTTACATTTTTTTCAGAATAACTTAGAATCTTCTAGATGACCATGTTTATTCTTAGTGTATAATATTTCGATTCTTTATGTAAGATGGCACCACAAAAGTAATTGACCTTAAATGGTAATGTTCAACACTTCAACTACATGGGAACAGTATCATGCTATAAATATATAACATGCATCTAACATATGTGGTTTCACAAAATTGCACACCACCCGTGTGATGCCTGCCTCCTACCCTCCAACCAGTAAGTGTGTGACAACTACTCTTCAAAAGAATCAGCAATTGAATGCATCCATCCTCCCGGAATTTATTACTGATATGCATCAAGATCTCTGTACTGAATCAAGTCACCTTCCATATTAGCTCCTTCCCATCCATGTTTGACTGCCCCGATTGAAACAACTTCACATATTGCCCAATAACAATCCCAACAACCCCACCATAAGCAAGGGACTATCCAAGCAGATATTCGCCGAAGCTTGGGCAAAGCTTATTGGGAGGTATAGGAAACCTACCTTAGCATCCATAGAAATAATGAAAAAATCATGAATTATACCATGGAAAACATAAGCATACAATACAACACTAAATTGAAAAGAGTACTTGAAGATGCTTCAAAGAACCTTCCACATAGTTGAATGCAGCTTTATGAGAAGGAATAAACATGCCACTGGAAACCAACCTTGAGAAGTGGGGGAAAAACAAATGGGAAATCTAATCCACGACCCCAGGGTTTATTATTGAAATTCTTATTCAATATTTTCCTTTTCCTAGAACTAGTTTCTTTAACTTTAATTTCTTCACATTCTTCCCTTTATGTAAAACCTTGTGGCTTATGGTTTCCTTCTCTTTATTTCTCCTTCCACCTAGAACTCATTACAATGTGGCACATTTAAATTTTCTTGAGGCAAATCAGATTAAAAAGTCAAATGCATATTTAAACTGCCTAACGTAAAGCTTCTCCAAGGAAACATTCAATATCCTGCTGCCTACCTTGCCACAAATTGGACAATTTTCACTTCTTTCCATCCATTCATATATGCAGCTGAGGTGAAAATGATGAGCGCATTGCGTTAAAATTTTTGGATTATCAGAAGTATATTCTGCAAAATAAGAGAAAAAACACTTTAAACTCAATTGATTCTACAAGGTAACTAAATCTTAAAATTTGCAGATAACACTGATGTTACACGAAAAAATACTGCTAAATGGCTTGAAACTTGAAAGAAGCAATAGAAAAGAAATTTGTAGCTAGTAAGTTGCTTTGACCTACTAAAAGAAAGTTTGGTAGCATCATTGTAATCAAAAGCCTTCTCTCATTTGCTTGTGAAATGTGGACAATCACAACTACACTTGTAACTGAGGGGAAAAAAAAAAAGAAAGTCAAAAGGATCATAAAAATCTAAAGCCAGTGTCAATAACATAGGGCAAATGGGATGTCATCAACTTCAAAAGGATCACCAAGATAAAGCAGAACTCAGCCTATACCAAAAGCTCATGTCTGTGAAAATAATGTTAAGAACATGAGAAGCTGATAAATTATCTGAAAGACTGATGAAAACGTTACATAACATGACAAAGAAGCACACATACAAGAGGCAAAACTAAATACTGGAAAAGGAGAGGTATTTTGCCGAATTTTGCCAGGATCAGGGATTGCCAAAAGTGTCCTATTTATATTGAATCAGGAAAAAAAAACTCCGTAGGAAACTTGTATATTGTTTGACCATTTATATGGAGAATTCCTGTGCATCAAACAGTAAAATTGGTTTGCCTCAAATTGAAAGAAAAATTAATAACGGTCATTTTCAGAACAATGTTAAAGCTTTAGGAAGTGGAGATTAAGGTAAATGCAGATGATTGTGAAGTGAGAATTGTGACTGAGGGCTCGTTTGGCACATCGTAAAATGCCATAAAATCTGGGTTCGGTTTTAAAACCAGCAAAAATAAAATCCCTGACTTTAAAATCACTGGTTTTGGTTTACAGTGATTTTGGACTGTAAACTGAAATCAGCCAAAAGGAGGATTTTAAGGGTCAACCGGTTTTGAAATACAGCAGTTACGATGCACCAAACATAGGAAAAGTACCATAAAATGATTTACGGCACTCCAAACATAAGAACAATACCGTTTTACAGCTGTTTATGATGTTTTACGGCATTTTATGACACACCAAACGACACCTAAATAATAGTGAAAACAACAAAAGGGAAATACAGGTACCTTCAAGACAAGTAGGGCAGACATCTTCATCTTCAGATGTTGTCAGCGTGTAATCAATACCATAGGATGCCTTCCCAGACACAATTTTCTCAGACTCAGAGTGTGCAGCTTTACTTTCCTCTTCAATATCTGTAATATCCTGTTTTTTAGCTGCTCCCAGATGCACCGTACCAGAGCTACTGCTACTTCTTTTAATGGCTTGTGAACCTTCCTGGATGTGACTCAGAGATTTCTCATGCCTGGACACTAGTCCATCACGTTGTGAACGTGAATACCTAGGATCGGTATCATAAGATGCAGGTCTAGGCACAAGGCGGTAGCTCTCAGATAATGAAACATCATCTGACATATAGCCACTTGTTGAAGCCAATGGAGTCCCTCCTTGAGTTGATAATGTAACATCCCGCCCATCAATTCTTTGAGCACTATACTAAAAATGAAGAGAAAACTTGAAGTAAGAGAAACTGGACAATGCTACAAATTGAAGAAAAAAAAGGAATGAACATAGAATAATCATGAAAAGAAAGCAAAATCAGATGTGGTTCTGCATTGTACGTGGTCAAGCTCAGGGGTTAAGAACGAAGGCAATTATTTGATATTTAGTCAATCTGACCTATGAACAGGCCAAACTGATAGCATGTGCAATGAAGTCCTAGCTAAACAAACTACTCCTAGTAAGGATGGTAGGATTGGCATTGGTATCGGGCAGGGCCAAAACCGATATGTACCAGTATCAGTATCAGCTGTATTGGCTGTTTTTGGCCCAGTAACAGTCCAGTACCATTATTTTTTTCACTTTATGACCCGGTTTCATACCGGTCCAAGCAGAGATCAATATGTATTGGCCGATACATACCGGTGTTGGCCGATAATGCCAACCATGACTCTCAGATCTGAACTTGCATAATAAACTTGTACTTTCAGGAGGTTCATCATGATGCATATAAACAAGATAATAATAATAATATTAATAATAATAGACATGTAACAAATTATCCATGCAAGGATTCTATGCTTAGGTTTGATTGACCTAAGGCTGAAGGTCTTGCAAGAACGTACATGTTTCAGGCCTTGACAGTAAACCAAGCCTGAGAACATGGCTTGTGATGAAGGTTTGGAGAGGATACATAGGCACAGAGTAAAAGGATCAATCAGGTTCGTAATTCAGTGCAGGGTTTAGGTCTAAGCTGTCAGGACATGGCAGCTAGACAAAAGAACAAAGGAATGCTGATGGTGGTGGCAGGTGGCTGATTTTGGATGGCAGACTCTGGATAGCCAAAAAAGGGAGAAGAAAGGAGAAGAAAACATAGGAAAAACAGACAAACGGACAGCAGATAGGCAGAAAGAAAGATTATTCAATGGATGTGCACAGTTGCAGAGAGGACTAGGCTTCACAGCTAGAGTTCCAAAGGCTTCACATACTGAAGGAAGAAACAAAGGTCCACTGCAGCAAAACACATCATTCACTAATTAAAAGAAGAGGCCCACAATCCATATTGGATGAGATGTTGAATGCTTTCTGCAGTTTCAATTTGCACAAAATTGCAGTGACTAATTGCAGTAAAAGTACTGCAAATTTGTGTAGAAGCAGGTAATTTAGTAAGAACCATTTCCAGTTCTAAAATTACTCAAAGACAATACAGAGAACCTTGGCTTCTGCCTATAGTTGCAGGGAGCGGCCATGGGAGCTGTAATACAAACAAAACGGGAGAGGGGAGTCATCTAGTTTACCATTCAAGTTTCCCTTGGAAGTAGGAGTGGGAGCGCTTTTGGGAGCGGGAACGATGGCAAAAAGAGTGAAACCTGCTACTACTTCTGCCAGCATGGTCAGTGGAAGTTAACCGAGTTGCTGACCACTAATTGCTGGCTGGATGATCAGTTGCGCCGCACCTCTCTCAACTCCGTGCCTTCCTCATCTTGTCATTCTCTCTTTATTCACATTATTTATGTTTTTCTATTCTGCTGCTGTCATTACCTGAAAAAAAGTGCATGTTGGGTGGTGACGAGAGCTGATCATCCCACCTCACTCACTTTTCTCTTTACTTCTTTCCTTCATCCCTATTCTTCTTCTCCTACTTTTTTTGTCTTTTATGTAAAGTATGCACCGAGATGAGGATGGTGGTTAAGAGACCTAGTGTGAGGAGACCTAATCGTTCACCTTCTTTCCTGTACACATCTTCTCCTATCCTCTTTTGTCTTCTCTTACCCCCTATCTGCCGACTGGGAGGAGATGGAGTTTAAATGGATCCAGTGGCATGTCGTCTTCTGCATGGGCTTGTGTAGCCACTGTCATCTCTGAATGAAATGTGAAATAAGAAAGACGGTGGAGGAGACACCATTGCTCCTCAGGTGGGATACCCCCAGTAGTCCCTCAGCCTTTCTTGGGCTGTTGCAGCTGTTGTGTATGATACTGAAATATCAAAAAACACCAATCCAACCTAATGCACACAAAGATAACTTAAAAATTCAAACATGGAAAGAAATTAAAACATTCCCATTGTAATACTTGCGGAGAAGACAGATTGATGACCATATTTGGATCCTTAAGAATCCTACCGTTCCAGCTCCTTCCATAGAAAATAAAGTTTATGGATAACGTATGAAAGGAGGTCTGGAAGGTGCAAAATGTAAAAATGTCATTACTGGATCCTTTTTGCCTAAAAATACTAGAACTCATCTGTCTTTCCATCGCTCAGTTACAGCACATTTATTCACCTAAATGTTAGCAGATCTTCGCTGACCAATCATGGTTTGCTGAATGGTTCGAAGGAAAGATGGTTCAGGACCTGTTCAGTTAGGTTATTTCCATTTTTTGGTAAATCCAAACCCAAAGGTGATCAGCATTTGCACCAAAAAATATTATTCATGTAATGAGCACCATAGGTGGAAATTTCAGATCAGCCAATGATACTTTCTGGTAGGGGTGTAAACGAGCTGAGTCGAGCCAAGTTTAACCTTTTTCAAGCTTGGTTCAATTTATTTTAATCGAGTTCGAGTTCGAACTAGTATTTATGATGGTTGTTCAAGCTTGGCTCGTCTGGATATTAAACAAGCTCGAGCCAAGCATCAAGCAGCTTGCGAGCCCAATGAATCCATCATAGATTTAGTCCAAAAAAATTTAAATTTAAATTTATGAAGTCAGGCCAAACCATGGCAAGTACCAAGATGTTTGCACCCCTAGTTATTTGATAGAAAACACTATAAGACAATAAACATCTTATTACTTAAGTTAACTCATGATAGAATAATCCTATAAGTACTTAAAAGAGGTCTTAAAGAGTACTTAAACGAGTTTTGAAACAAGCACTAAACGAGTTATTAACGAGTACTTAAACAAACTCGTTCATGATTATGAAATCAAGCCGAGTTCGTCTGTATTCAAACTTGGCTCGTTTAATGAACCGAGCTCAAACTTTTGTTTAACCTTGTTTATTTAGCTTAGTAAACAAGCCAAGTTGAGCTATTATAGAGCTGTCTTACGAGCTGTTCATCAAGTGTATTAATTTGTTTTGTTTAAAGCCCTACTTTCTGGGAAGAAAAAGGACAGAGGATTCTCTTTACAGATTTATTCGCAAATATAGCCCTTGGGTCTTGTCAGATTATTAACTGTACCTTGAAATCAACCTATTGTTCTTAATACCCCTCTCTAACAAAAAAATGGCGTAACGTCAAGACCATTTGATCTTTTTGGTATACTTATGCCCTCCCCATCAAGACCATTTAATCTTAAGATAGGAATGATTAGCCTTGGATCTTGTACTGATTTCTTGTATAACTAGAATTTTTTATATTTGCACTGGTGCCCTTGCATAGCTGCAAATTCTAAGAGCATAGCATGATTTCTTCCTTAAATCAGAAGGTGTTGACACTTGACAGTGATGGCATACATGCAACTTTTTTGCTGAATGCAGGTATACATGCAACCTTTTCGTTGAATGTAGGGGTATAAAAAATAATAGGTTGATTTAAGCGTATATGCAAAACTGATATATTACAGCAGTATCTTGACAAAAGATGGGGGACTAGAGTGAAGAACGGAAGTAGTGAAGTGAAGGAGTCAGTACACATGCAGTCTCTATAAATCAAGATCTAACATTGCCAAGAGCATTAGGAAAACAATTAGAAGATGAAAAGATGGTGATACTGCTACAATGCAAAATACAAAGCATGCAAAGTTGCTTGTATGAATATACTGAACCGAGCTCCTTTTGCAACAAAACTTTTTCTATGTCAGAGTCAATCAGTCTCTGAGAGAGAGAGAGAGAGAGAGAGAGAGAGAGAGAGAGACTTGAAGGGGAGCTGGGGATCCTTGTCCAAGTTCAAAGATGAGATTGGGAGGAGTGGGCTAGGCAGATGGTGCGAGTGTCGAACAGTCAAGAATCTTTGCAAAGCCTGTTCTTCATTGGTAAGCTCTCTAAGTGGTGAGAAGCTCAAAGAAAGAGAATGATCATATTTGCAGGAAGAATGTGGACTCCTCCGTCAGAAATCAGCAAGGAGGAGAGATAATATCCAACGGTGAGTCCTTTCCTGTTGATAGCAATAAGTACTTCAGATGTTTCAAGAGGGGTCACTGAACTAGCAATTGCAACAGCCCATGAAGATGTGACAAGTGAAGAGGCATGGGTCACAAGCTCTTAGAGTGTAGAAAGACCTCTTCTGAAGTTGATCTTCCTTCATCCCCACAATATCAGGACCTTGTGAAGTGGATTTCCTCTGCAGTAGAGTCCTCTGAGGAGAAAAGTTTTTTCTTTTACGTAGATTTGAGTTACCCTTACAAATTTTTATGGAGTTCATGGTTGCTAAATCATCAAAGGGAGGTTTCCCTCTTGAGGAGGTGTTGGCCTTGAAGAAAGAAAGTATCTGGGCAACGGATGCATGTGTGAAGCGACTAGATGAAGAATCTGTGTTAGTTTTCTTACCTTCTCACAAGCTTTACAGTAAAGCAGTCAGCAGGAAACTTGCACTTGTGTAAGTTTAGCATTGGTTCATCATCATAGTCTGAAGATACTGGAGCCAGCAGAAGGACAACAGTGTCTTGATATGGTACACTATTTTCAGGTCTTCCCCTTCATCTGCAGGAAATCAAGAGTTCTCAACTGCGTTGTTCAGAATTTTGATCTGCTAAAAGGTGCAGATGGACATAAATCAAGTTGCTGCACTTCAGCTACCGATAGAAGCTATCAATTCTGAAAGTATTCTGAAGAGCTTAGTCATCAAGTGTGGATTAGGAGCTTTCAGATCCAAATTCAGGTGGAACAGAAGTCGGAGCTTCATTGAGAACAATACATGAAGAATGATAATAGGGTCTCTTGGACCTACAAAGAGGTAGCAGTAGAGTATGAAAAAAATGTTTTAAATGAACGACATTCTCATGGTGACTTCTAGAAATAGAATGATCAATTGCTGACATTCCTGATAGAAAAGTTAATGCAGAGAAGAACATTGTCCCTTGGACCTCACATGGAAATGGTCAAAGCTATTTATTTGAAAGAAAATAAATCTTGGAGCTTGGAGATTCAGAAAATTTTAGTTGTGTTGCCCCGGAAAAGAAGATTGAGATACTCATGGACGTCTAAGGTTTCCTCAAGAAAGAAGATGAATACAAGTCAGGGTCACGACTTGGTTAGTCAGGCATCTTGCCGAGGAGGTCAGAACTAGAGCCAGCAAGTCAAGATCAACTATATGGCTGCCCCTTTTCTTCTGAGATGCTTGATGCAGGTGCATTTGTCAGTGGACTCTCCCAAAGCATCTTTTGCAGGAATAGCCCTTATGGATTGTCTTGAAGATGGGGATTTTTTGCTGACAGATTCATCAATGATATTGTCAATGAAGCTTTTCCTCTGTCAGATGTAAGGATATAACGAGAACTTGGACCGCTATCTCTGACTCACAGCCAAAGCTTGATGGAGTTCTCAAGGATCCTTCATTAGTCTTCAGATGTTGCTGGCACCATCAGAAGTTTTTCCAACTTGCCCCAATTTCTTGCTGCTTCTCTCATCCTGCTTGAAGGATCTAAGATTGAAAGTCTGGAGAGAGGAGTTAAGAAGAGAGGGAGAGGGAGGCAATTAGGGAAAAGCCAGTGCTGCTTGAATCTTTCAGGCATAGGTTTTCTTATGATTAGCTTCTAACAGCGGAGTCTGGTAGTGGATCAGGTCCAGGTCTTTATGAACCAGTCCTTTTTCTATTGAGCTGTATTTGTTTTCCCCCTTTTGACCATGGCCGAGTGGTGTTGAGCATCTTCAGTTATCAGGTCTATACGACCCTTTTAGGACCATGTAAACTTTGCCATGCTTTGAGCTTCACTTTGGGCGATGTCGATGGTTTGGCAGAATTATGTAACTTTCAAGCCAGCCAAGATTTTCAAACAGGTCCTCGACCTGAGTGTTTAGGCTCTGTGCTTGAAGATTCTCCATATTCCAGTGTCCTTCCTCGGTCTGAACCCACCAGCATTACTGGTTACTCAGATCAACGCTCAGAAAATGAACTTAGTGGTCGCTGCAGCATTGCTGGAGTTGTCATCAGTGACAGGGTTGGGCAACTTAGAAGACTGTGGAAGTAGCTGAACATTGGAGAATCATTCTCAGATATTTAAAGAAAAATCATAGTGTAAGCTTAACAATGGGCAGTGGGAATTAAAATACTTACTAGCAACCAGCAAGGAACATCTTGTGTGTTATGAGGAAACTAGCAAGGGAAAAAATGGCAGTATATCCCACCTTTTTTTGGGAAAACAAAAGGGTGGCCAGAATGGAAACAGAATCAATAGAACAATGTAGAATGGAGACAAAGTCATCAGAACAGGTGAAAAAGACAAGAAATGCTGATTGAGTTTTTACAGAAACATTCAAAGCATGCAAGACAATTACCCCACTCAATAATCGATGAAAGAAGTGTCTTAGGCATATGCAATGTCTATACGTGAAACTGCTTGGATGAGTGTATTCTTCGAACTCTTCTTCACAAGGGCAGCAACAAAATGCCCCCATGTTACTGTCCCCTTGAAACTGTGATGGGGTTGGATAGCTGAAGAATCTGGACCAGAAGATTAAATGTAGTGTATCTTAAGCACAAGAGTTGACTGGTGCACAATACAGAAATTACAGTAGTTTCAGACTACAGAAGCGCCAAATTTTCAGGAGACATCAGCACCCTGTAAAAGACCGGAATTAGGAAGTGCTACTCAGGCTTTTCTTCAAATGAAACCAAATACAGAGCACTTACCATGCAAAGCTTGCTAGCTAATGGATGCCATGTAAAAGACAGCAGTCTTTAGATAATTTCCACAACTGATGCATTGTCTGAACAGCAGATTGGTATCCAGATGATTTCACCATCAGCAATATAACTGATTGCCATCAATCTTCAGAAAATATTAATAAATCTGGTTTTCACAATATCAGCAGAAGAAATTAACATAATCTTCACAAAGTGTTAGATAAGATACACACAGGACTTAGAATACGCAGAATCAAGGAAGCCATTCCTTGAGATATCACATAAGCAAAGTTGTAATGACAACAAATCAGCTTCACATTTCTGTCACAAGCGATTGAAAACAATAGATTCCATGTTGCTTAATGTGTATAGAATTTAAGCATTGAGACATGCATTAGAAGATGATAAGCAAAACAAACCTTTGTGTAAAGAACTGATTCACAGTAAAGTGTTGTATATAAATAACAAGGCGAGGATTGCTGGACCGCAAGATGAACAGTTTGGCTAAAAGAAATGTTTGCAATAGGCATCTCTGATTCATGCCAATACCCCAAGCACAATAACATTATTATAGATGACAACATATTAGGAGAAGCCTTGGTGCAATGGTAAAACTACTCCACTGTGTCCTCAAGGTTACTGGTTCAAAACTGGATGCAGCTTCTCTGCAAAGTAGTAGGAAGACTGCATACATCTGACCCTCCCCAGAACCCACATTGGGGAGAATCCTTCATGGCACCAGGCTGCCCTCTTCTATAGATAACAAATTGACAAAAAATGTCAGGAAACCTATCCTTTGTAAAATGCTCACTACCTACAGCATCTCTCACACTTAAACAATCTCTGGAGAAACCTTGGGCGCTGAATGAACACAACCGGCTGATCTAGCATGTGCCCAAAGAAAGAAACAACATTATCATAAAACAAACCTTTGAAGAAGCCCCAAATACATAAGTTCTCGGTGACTATCTCTGCACAACCATCCATCTTGTCAAATCCAGCAACAAAACGCTTAAAATTTAAAATTTTACATTGCTACTTGTGTTCTCCCCTCCCCCCATCCCACATACATAATTACCAGGCCGCCGACACACTGACAACCCATGAAATCCCCTAAATTACTGATTTCCAAGCTTACACTGCATGACCCCAAGAACTAAGAACCGCCAGGAAAATTCACATTCATAGGAATTAACGTGCACCAACAGGGATAAGCAAACATACCCATTTTCAAAAAGAAAATCCGAACAAAGCTCGAATTCCAAGATAGGACAACGACTAACAATAAAGCATGAAATCAGAAGGCTAACGAAGCTTCTCCAAAAAAAGAAAAAAAAATCAAAATTGACCCTTTTCCTTAAAAATTTGTCAACGCCGAAGGATCAAGACCCCAACAAAGAGCTTGGCGTGTTCTAGACGAATTGTTCGCACAGATTGGGAGGAGTTACCTGAAAAGTCCAGCAGGAGGCCTTCTTCGCCGTCCCTGGCGACCAGGAAAACGAAGAAAAGGTAGGCCAGGGAGAAGAGAAGAACTCCGCTTCCACTTCCAGGGCTGGTAGAAGACGAAGAAGGAGGGGCCAAGGATTTGGTGAGGCGTCGCTCTTCTGCGACTGCAAGAGGTTTCTGGAGTTTTTTGTTTTTTGTTTTCCAGTTTCTTTTTTGGATGTTTTTTTAATAGAAACATAAATTAATCCCTATAACTTGCATATTTGGAAATGATTCTGTAAATTTGAACTTTTTAATTTTTAATTTATGCTTTCGTCAATTTTTCTCAATTCTACTATAGTTAAATATAAGTTTAAGTTTACCTATCTCTAGAAAAAAATCATTTATACCTCTATATAAATTTTGAGTTTTACATGCAGCACGATAGCTCATGTTGCACTGATTGCAAGTAAAACTCAAATGAAAAAAATTAAATCTTTTTTGGTTGCAAACATGCTCGAGGTGTCCAATGATCTAACAAATTTAAAAATAGAAAATTATTATTAAGGTCATTTTTACTATTCGTTGGGATTCAATTTTATATTTTAAAGTTATTTTAAGTATTTCAATTCGTTTCAACATTGGCTCGAAGAATATCTCACGAATATTTATTTCTTTTAAATGATTCTTAATTAAAATGATTTATTATTAATTATATTAAATTTATAAAAATCAATATCAAAATACATAAGATATAGAGATTTATTTCAAAATTATTATGTTTGTAAGGACTGATATCAAAAGAAATCTTGTGCAAGAATGTTTGCAGACAATACTTAAAGGAACTCGTACATGCAAAAAACTTATGTATTGTACATACTAGTTCTATGTCGGTGCATCCCACGGAAACATATCAGATTTGAATAAATGAATTTTAATTAATATAAATTAATTTATTTTTTTAAATTATCTTAAAAAATAATACATCAATTCCAAAAAATGTCATATTAAAAATGACATATTAATACGTTTTTACAATTTTAAAATACGAAAATATTTTGTTTGGTTATCTATAAGTTATAAAAAGCATAAAAATAAATATCATAAAACAGAAATGGTCAAAGAGTTTATTATATATATATATATATATATATATATATATATATATAACGCGTCTCGAGCGTGTCTAACTTAGATACTCCCCCCTGTAAATCTCCCACCTTAATTTCAAAAAAAAATAAAAAATCACTAAAAGTTTAAAATATTCAAATACTCCCATCTAGGTGGTTTCCTATACCTTTGGATTCAATTTTCACTGTTGGATCAATGAAATCAACCGTAGCTGTCCAATCTTGTTCGTCATTATTTGAGGATCAAAACTAAAATCTTAAGGGACGGAATCAACTCTAAGAGTTAATCTGACGAATTTTTTATTTTTTGACTATTATTTTTGCATTTTTAGACATTTAACTTTATACCTATCTAATCGGACAGCTCCGATTGATCATCAAGATCGGACGGTAAAAATTAAAGTCATAGAGACATGATCAATCATAAGAGCCCCATTTAAATATTTAAAAATTTAAAAATTTTATTTTTTATTTTTTTTACAATGGGAGGATGGGGTTAGGGGGGCCAAGGTTCGTTGAATCCTTTCCCATATATATATATATATATATATATATATATATATATATATATATATATAGAGAGAGAGAGAGAGAGATTTATTTAAAATATATGTTTGCAAAATATAAAAAGTGCCCTAATATCAGATAAGATATTTTTTATATTTACATATTAGAGTTTTTGCAAATAACTCCTACAAGATCTCATATCTGTAGATAACCTCTTGCGTAATTTATATTTACATATAATTCTCTTAACTATAGTAATATTTGCATATAAATTCTTGTGAATTTATTTTAAATTTATCTAAATTAAATATTATTATCTTACATAAAATATGTGAAAACTATTAACTGAAAATATTAATAACATGCTCACTTAAAAAAGTTTTAAACACAAACACCTTATAAGAAAAATCATACAAACAGCCACCACCTATAAGTTTGTTGTATATATTTGGCATTAAAAAAATATTTTTATTTTTATACAACGTAAAAGTATTTTTAACTCATATGAAATTCAGGACAAATCACATACTTAAAGAGTTATGGGCAAATGTCACCATAGTTAAGGAGGTTATACGTAAATATAAATTATATAGGCGGTTATCTACAAATATAGAAACTTCCAGAGAGTTATTTGCAAAAATCCCTTACATACTCTAGAAAGGTAGTTTTTCTTGACCACAGGAGTTTTTATCTATACAATGATCATATATAGGATTTTCATATTCATATGTCTTACCAGGGTTTCTGCATATGCAAGATTCTTTAAGAAATTATTTGCATAAAGCCTTTTCTTTAATTTTCTGGTGGTGTTCTTCTATGTCCATGGTCCCACCGGCGGTGAGGATGAACCGGGTGGGTATCAATGCGCTTAGGACGTGCGCGCAGACGAGTGTGGGAGTCGAAAACGGATTGTTGCACAGAATGACGTCTCCAGCTTGAGCTATCCATTCTATGATGACAAAGTGTATGATGATGCGTTTGTGCCAGGTTCTCTCGTCAATGTACACTCGTCCAAGTTGACTGGGTCGGTGTCATGTGTTATTTTTTATTTTTTTAAACAAATAGATTAGTGGTAACAGATAAGGAGATTCTTAATCAAGTTCTCAGATTCGAAACTTAGCATTCCGTCGAATTAAACATGGGGAAAAGAAAAGACACTCATCAGAAGCACGTCTGTTGCGCCATTTTATGCCAAATTCAACAATCTCACCACAGTCCCTGCTTACGGCAGTTTCTAACTGGAAGCATTTTTGTTCTTCCATTCACTGACTTTGAGAGGAAAAAATAAGCTTTCTAAGGGCTCATTGGTGTTTCCTAAAATGCCTTAGAATATTATAAATAAGCTGTAAAATAGTGGTTTCCTATGTTTGGATTGCTATAAATTGTACTTTTTCATATGTTTTGGAGGGTCATAACTTGCCTTATTCCAAAATTAGTTGACCCACTTAAAATCTTCCTTTAGCTGATTTAGATTTTCATTCGAAAACCGCATTAATGTTATTTTCCAAAAATTGATTTAACAGTTATTATTTGCATGATTATGCTTATTTTATTCATTAAGTAAAATCCAAAGATAGTGTTACTGCATATCACTTGTACGTATTTGTCCTTTTATTAATTATAAGAATTTAAGGGTCTCCTCTCAGTTCTAAATCTTATAGGAATGATTTTTCTTGATTGTTTATCCTATTTATATAATTTTAGGTAATTAAAAAATAATATAGACCTTATTTAGATTTTTTTAATTAAAGATATGAAAGTCATTATATAGATCTAGATTAAGACAATCTATTTGTAAAACAATTGAAAGTACTTTGAGTAGTATGTTAGAAAATATATGACTTTTTCCTCCATTGAGATATGAACTTTAGAAGGGGTGTCCTTTCATACTAAAATTTATTGTAATAAAATTCTAACTCTCCAACTATAGATATTCATTTTTAAAGCCCCACAAACTCTTCAAGTTTTAAATGAAATGTGATTAATGGTCAGTTAATTCCATTTGAAAGGGAAAAAAAAATCTTGCAATTCTCCAAAATAAGAAAAGGAAAGCCCATGTGCTATCCCTCTAATTAGGGCTGTCAAAATGGGCCCAGACCCGTTATCAGACCCGTTTGGACCCGTTAGTTATGGGTCTGGGTATACCCGTTTACCCATTAAACTTTCTATTGTCATACATTGCAAAAATTTGTGAGCTAATTTCTTAGAATTTACACCTAAAATCAAACCAAATTATCCGACACAGAGATATTTAAGATAAATAAATTCTATACCAGGCCCATTTATCTCTCAACATCAAATAAATAAGAAGTGGGTCCAAGACCTAACCCATTTACCCATTTACCCATTATCTTTATTGGGTCTGAATCGGGTCTGGGTCTATTCACTTTGGGCATGGGTCTACCCAGACCCGAACCATTGACAGCCCTACCTCTAATATGTGCAACATGCATAGAGGGAGAGAGGGATAAGAGGGAAGCAGGGGGATGACTCCTTTTTGGCGGCCAACTCGCCAGTAATAAATTGGATCTCTCTCTCTCTCTCATACACGCAAGTGCAGGGAGAAGAGGTACTTTTTACCCTTATGCATGTTAATCTTACCCATGATGATTAATTGGGAGTAACAACACCATGCAAAATTTAAATATTGGGGTATTCATTAAAACATTGAAAATAAGAGGATCTAGCAACAAATCTTAGAATTAGCGGGTTAAAACCCAACTACCTTACATGTTAGAGATACTCCTAAAAGGTCCTTAAAAAGTTTAATAAGGTGTTTGGTTGTATTATAATAATATTTTTGTATAAAAATATATTTTTTACAATAAAAGAATATAAAAATAAGTGATAAAGTTTGTCTCTGATAAACGTGATAAATAAAAAAAGATGTAGCCTCCTCTTTTACTTTTTGTCCCGACGGATTCGACCCGGACCTCTCTCCCTCCCCCGCCCTCATCCCCGATGACATGCCCTATTTGCCCCATCGCCATGGCCGACCTCCCTAGATCCCTCCAGCCTTGCTACACTGCTCCATGGTCAGCCCCCCTTCTCCATCCACGAAGGCAAAGCCAGAGATGGCCTCGCTGTACCGGCCAGAGGAGAATAGGGCGTCGAGGAGGCCGTTGCAGGAGGCTAGAGATGGGAAGGATTGCTGAGACTCCGGGTGCTTCTGCGTGGCAATGGAGAAGAGACGGAAGCCATCGTCCGGCATGTTGAGGTCTGCACATGCCCTGATGAGGAGGTCGGCGGCGGCGGCGTCGATGGCAGCCGGGGCCACTGCGGAAGGGTGGCACGGGAGCGCGAGCGCGTGATCGAGGTCCAAGGGGGAGGGGAAATAAGGCTCCTTGCGAACAAGAATGGACTTGGCGAGGTCGAGGGCGGCCACGAACCGGCCTCCCAGGAGGAGCAACCCCAACTTCCTCACGTCTTCCCGCTGCTGGGCTCTCCCGCCGAGCTCTTCCACCGCCCCTGCGGTGGCTGCTGCTTCCCCTTCGTCCCCTGCGCTGGCTGGAACGGCATGGAGGTGCCTCTCGTCACCGTAGAGGAGGCTTCTGCGGAGTGGAGATGCCGGTGGGCTTCGGGAGGGGCCTGAGCATCTTTGTGGGGCTGCTGCTGGTTGTGCTTTTCCTGTCGGCTTCTGCTTCCCCCTTCTGTTCGGGCCCATCCTAGAGGGCCTGGGGATGTGCTGGAGCCTGAGCTGGGTCAGGCTGGGGCAGAACTACCTGAACGGGAGCATCCCTGCGGGGTTCCTCTACCTGCCCCTCCTCACCCTCATGGAGCTCCAGAACAACTACCTGCTGGGGATGCTGGCGGAGAACCCCGACCCAGCGCGGGGCAGCGCCCCACCCAGCTCAACTTTTCCAACAATCTGCTCTCCGACGCCTGCCCTTCCTCCATCTCCAACTTCTCTTCGCTCCAGACCCCTTAACACCACCATCTCCATCTCCATGCCCCACTCCATGGCTACGGCAGCAAGGCCTCCACCGCACAAAGCTTTGGCTTGCTCACAGGGCTGCATGGGTGAGACATTTTATGGAACATGTGGTGAGTCTTGCGTATTGTTTTGTTTTGGTAAAGTTGCTGCACTGTAGTGTAAAAGAGTAACAAACGAGTCCTCACAATTTTTTAAAATTATTATCTTTAGCCTAACATAATAATCAAGACTGTTACAATTTTAAACTTTGTCATTTTCTTATAACTTTTTATCATAAAAATATATAAAAACTTATCCCCATAAGCTTTTTATTCTCTGTTGAACAGGAAGTTTGCGTAACATAAGCATTCTTGAATAAGGGGTACAAGTGATTGCTCTAACATTTACAGATTATGCTACCACAAACATGTAAGTTCCGAATGTAACGTACTAAGATTGTGAAAGAGCAGAGGTAGTTATTGGGAGAGTTGCCAGTAAGGTGTAATGGCTTCTACTACGAAATGCTCGTTGAGAGAAGAAAATACTAGAGGGAGAGTAGTTGCATAGGCGCGTTATTGAAGAGAGGAGTAGCTACCTTATTTTTATTGCTCTTCAAGGAGGAAGACCTCTTCCAATGGCTTTTTTTTTTCCTTTTGGTCACCCTCTTCCAATGGCTATGCTCGTGACCTTCTCACCTTTTTGCAATCTACCTAATTTTTAGGTCCAATAATTATGTGTAGTGCGGCTATAAAATCATGCATGCATGGAGGCAAATGATCAGAGTATTTGCTATGTCTCGAAACTAGGAGCTGCAATGTCTTCGTTGCTGCAGCGTGAGGGCATTACGACATGTAACTTTTTTTTTTTCGTTTGAATTGTTGTAAGGTTGGGCCTCGCATGACCCACACTTGATGGAAAGATGAAAAAGTTTATAAAAAAATAAAAAAATCAAATCCCAATAGACACTTATTAGATCAACCTCAATATCATTTTTTAATTTTTATTATTTTTTAGATCTTCTGATAGAAGATCAGCTCGCACAGACACACGAAGCATGCACGACCATCGACCTGACCTTATTTTTTATTTTTATTAACTTCCTGTAATGCCCTGCCACAGGAGAACATTAAAGCAAATGTTACTCCATATATATATATACATAATACATGTAGGCGTACGATTAAAGCATTTGTTGGTTAGTGAGAACCATGTAATGATTTCCCCGGAGTGGGAGCATGACCTGCAGAACAAAATAAAAAAGATATATAAAAAGATAAAAGGATTACAAAAGCTGTTTCCTTTTCTCCATCCTTTAACAAGGATAATATCCTCATCCTTATCCAACTAATTGAAAATATTGTATCCTTAAATGAGGACGGATAAATAGATAATCAAGTATCCTTATCCACTTGCCACAAACCAAACTCCTGATCCACTTTTTTTTTTTTTTTTTTGAGAGACAAAAGGTGGATATCCGGCAACAAATCTCTCATGCCACCCTTCATGGATCCAAGAATCGAGCATGGCCTCCAGCTTAAAAAATGGAGCGTATGTTAGATGAACTGGTGAGATTTGTTTCCAAAAAATGCTCATTGGATGAAATTTCTTTTCCATTTTTTAATCAGCGGAGGTAAGTGATCATGAGTTTTTTTTTCACCCTACAAACTATTTCACACCCACTATTTTTTTCCCCAGTGAAAGAAAGGTCTTCTCCTTTCTCACCATGCTGAACCACAGATTTTTTAGCCCTATGGAAAGGTATCTATCTACGCCCTATTTAGTTTATTATGATAAATTAAAGAAAAATGTTATTATATGACATTTTTTTACTGTCCTCTTTATTGTACTCAGTGCGAGCCCTTTGATCCCTAGATCAAATGGCTCTTAATGAAGTCACTTCTGAATCAATTTTTTTGCAGTTACTATATTTACTTTAAAGTCTTTGATCAAGAGATCAGATGTTCTCATTAAGTATGATAAAAAAAGGTAGTAAAAGATGTAATTATAATAGTATTCTCCAAATTAACTAGGACTCTATGCGGGCTGTAAAGCCATGACCGTCCACTAGTTGATCTGCTTGCCTTTAGATGGTAAGAATAGCACCGCGCATGTCCTTTAATGGAGCTTTTGGGTTGGTGAGATGCACATTTAGGCATTTGTTAAAACAAGTTAAATTTCTTTTTAGGTTGGGCAAGAAGCCAATACGAGGTGGCGGCGAGATCCGGTTCGTTATTAGATCACGTGTGCACGTTATTTATCGAATACCTGTAAAAACTAAGTTAGAATGCGCGCGGCTCCGTAAGCCAGCCGAGCCACCTGCGCCGAGGACCCCCGCACGTCGGGCTTCCATTTCCAGAGCCCATCAAATCAACGGATGTCTGTCGTAAATAGTCTCCCGGATATTTGCCATTTATCAGTGATTTTCAGATCGAGGTTAAATATTGTGATATGGGTAAAAAATGCGACAAAAATGAACTTGAATACAAATTGATCCAAAACTAAACGCCCTGTTTGATTAGACTTTTAAATTTGGTATAATATCAATTTTGATATTAATATTCTTAGAGTATCAAGTATCAATATTAAAATTGATATGATAAAATGTTTGGGTGTTTGAATGACACTGATGCAATATTAAAGATGATATGAATTTTCAATCTAAAATTAATTAAAGTGCCATCCGGGAATGAGTCCTCAGCGGCCATGCCACCCTCTGGGTTATCCTTTCATACCTCTCCTCCACCGTCGCAGACCCCCACACAACCTCACATCACCTTCGGCATCCTCCACCACGGCCGCCTCATTACTTCCTTCTGTCTCACGTACCCATCCTAGAGTATCTCATCATCTACTCTGGTCCCCCCTGCTCCTGCCGATTTTTGTAATTCCGTTGTTTGTGAGGAAATTAAACGAGCAGATGGTGGGCAAGCGACGTCAAAGGAGGAAGATGCAAGGCCCAAGCTACATGCGGTGCCTGAGATGTTCTACAATTGAATGGGTGAATGCAAGCTGTTCAGCTTACTAATGAAGATGTTACGGAAGCAGCAACCAATCTTGGATATCAAGAAGATTCTAACGTGATGTACCCTTGCATGGCTGTTAGAAACTATGACGGAGCGGTGGCAAGGGATATGTTTGCGATGGCTGGACCTTTATAGCTTCAACAGAGGGGGCTACAGGGGCCTCTCGTTCACACTCCCCGGAATCGAAGCGGCAGACCTTGACGCTATGCTAAGGCAGGATGAGGGTGGTGTCGAGAAGCCAAACGATGCTCTGCGGTGGATCTTGAGAGATTGGGAGAGGAAGAGGCATGCTCGTGTGTTGAGGCGGTAAGATGGGGGTAGGCTGGGGACTCCTCTGTCACTTTTAATACAGGTTTCTATATGTATTAAATCTGTTATAATTTGAAATTTAATTGTATTTTTTTAAAAAAAATCAATATTGCACAGTCAAACTGTAATATCCCGTATAAAAATATGTTAAATAGACTAAATCAGTAAATTACAAATAATTTTGGAGTTTGAGTTAGAAAGAATTCCGAAGTTAAGTGCGTTTGGTTGGGAGAAGTCTCAGGTTAAGTGATCTTCCTAAAAAACTTACAAACTAGTACAATTGTTAGGCAAATTAGCTGATTAGGTCATTACAAATGATATCCGAGCCATGAACCAACGGAAGTGTGAGAACTAAGTGTCACACAAGATAAAATGATACACCATGAAAGGATTATTCTAGAGTGTGAAGTCGCATGGTGAGAGTCATCTATTGAGCATGTGTAGGTCATCTCTAGAATTTTACCTTCCTAATGGATTGATTGTGAGATATGTGTAATATGATCCTTACGAATACGTCATACTTCTAAGGGGGATAGATTGTAATACCCCGTATAAATATATTAAATAGACTAAATCAATAGATTACAAACAAGATTGGCTAGTCATTTTTCGGAGCTCGAGTTGGACAGAACTCCGAAGTTAAGTATGCTCGGTTGGGAGAAATCGCAAGATAGGTGACCTTCCAAGAAAGTCTACTAACTAGTATAATTGTTGGGCCAATCAGTTGATTGGATCATTACACAAACACCTAAAATAGGTTCTCTCAATATCAATATTAAAACTAATACTGAGACATGCGCTTGATGTTGTAACCAAACAGGGCGTAAAGTATAAAATTAGAAACTTGATCTAAAAATTAAAGGATAACAAAAAGAGATAATATTTCATTAAGATTTAAAATTGAGACTATTACTATGTAATAAGTAAATATGAACCAAATTATGAACTTGTCTTGATAAAACGATAAAGTTTTAATCATATAATTTTAAGACAAGTCATCTAAATATATAATAATATTTTTATTCATATATTAAATAAACTTGTTAAATAATTTTTATTCTACATGAATAAGTGGCTGGGATAGAATAAACATTATTATTTTTTATTAACTTTCAATTCAATACGAGGTATAGTAAAATTCATGTGTATATGTACAATACATAATTAAAAGAAATACTTAACTGATTAGGTTCCGAACTCTCTATGCCCCCAAGTTAACATTCTCTTGGAAGCAAATTGTATACGATTCTAGGTGGATTGAAATTGAATCTCCACTCTAGAGATTTTACAAACGAATCCTTTATGAATTCAAAAAGAAGATTTTCTTTGCCCCATCATGTGAGAAGATCTTTTTGTAAAAATGTCAACTTTTGTCTTATAAGTAAGAGTTATAATTCAATTTTTGAGCCAATACTAATTAAGTTCTGTGCACGGATAATCAATTAGGGCTGCAAATCAGGTCGGATAGACCTGGATTCGACCTGATCCAATTCACTTTGATCCATATGTAAACCTTTGTATTTACCCATATTTTAAAATATGGATATTAGTGACATCTACATTTTTAAGGCGTGGACCTTCGATGGACTTTTGGGTTGGGCATGCACACATAGTAGAAGACAGAACATGGCAGCTTCTGTCTCCCCGACCTTCCTCCTCCTCACCACTACCCCTTGTCCATGCACTACAACCAAAACATCATGGCCGCCATCATCTGCTGCCTTAGGGATCTATGATCATGGCCGCTCGTCATGCGCCCCTCTGTGCGGGTGAAGGCAATCCCTCTTGCTCCTCTCCCGGTCGACCCTGTTCATGTTGGGCATTGCCTTGGTGATGGTAGAGGACATCCTACTGTTTGGGTTGAGGAAGAGGTTGAGGACGATCAAGGAGGGGGTGGAGGAGATCGTGAGAGAAGGCGGTGGAGCAAGAGATAGAGCTCGTCTTCGATAACTTCCCATTTTAGAGTAGGTCCAAGGTCCTCCAGCCACTGGAGATCTTCCCCCTACTGGGGGCATAGTCCATGTTGTTCTAGAAGCACGTCACTATCCTCTGACCCCCAACAGACACTAGAGGCCTCCTCCATCCCCTTGCAAGAGCCGGAGTAGCCCCCCCGCCCTCTCTCTCTACAATGGCAAATGTTGTTACGGGTAATAAATATGAGGAAGGGGGAGGGAATGGCAACAGTGGAGGGTGAGGCTGTTGAGGCTACCAAGGTGGACGCTACATGAGATCCTGGTGCTAATGCAAGGGAAGAAAGATGGCATTGAGTAGGGACGGGGGACCCACCACATGGACACCTCGACAAGGGTACTTGTTGGCGCAGGCCGTGGAGCCCAAGTGTGTAATGATGCCCTCCTATAGCTAGTGGCTTAGTGTGAACTGGGGTCCTGTGCAATGCCACAAGTGGTGGCGCAACCTTGCCAGCAACTACAAGAAGATTAAGGATTGAGAGTGCCAATGTAGGCCAGATGGCAGAGGAGTAAGACTGGAAATGAGCTGAGTCGCTCGTGAGCTACTAGAGCTCAACTCGAGTTAAGCTTGACTCGTTTGCCCAAACAAGGCAAGCTTGAGCTTGGATCATAGTTTGTTTAAGTAAATGAGCCGAGCCCGAGTTAGACGGAGCTCGGCTCAATAGCTCGCAAGCCAACTCGTATAAAAATTAATAATGACCATTTGATACATGTTTAAACTCAGCGAGTGACGAAACCCTTATCCAATCTAAGCATCTTTGATAGAACGGTGGGTAGGAAGAATATATGGACTTAAATTTTTTTTGAGAACCTGATGTGGGACTGTTGTGCTGAGAAAAAAAATGCTTAGGCCAGCAAGCCTTCCCGCTCACTTGACAGTTTCTTCACGTGATGTTTAGTCCCTCATTGACTTTCATGTGTTTTGCCCCCTTCAACTTTTCTATAAATTAGAAACCCCTCCCTTCCCATTCTCTTGCGCTCGTGGGCTGGCTACTTTGAGCGGCTGCTGGCTATAAATCAAATGGGCTTAGGCCGTTGGTAATGGTTTGGTAACGGGCCGGCCATACTAAATGGGTTTGATTTGTTTAAATCAAATGATTTTAGGATAAGTTAAAAAGGTTTTTTAATTCAAACGAGCTCGGCTCGGATTCGACTTTTTGGGTTCGAGCCCGAGCTCGAGCTTGAGTTTAGGCTTGAATTGGGGGTCGGGCTCAGCTCGAGCTTGAAAATTTTTTGGTGAGCGAGTTCAAGCCTTGCAAAGCTCGACTCGACTCGGCTCATTATCAGCTCTAGCGAGGAGTCTTTCTAGGTTGTGCGCAATGACCAACATTGGGAGCACTGCCTACTCAGATTCTTCAACATGGAAGTGTACAACATGCTTGACCGACCTAGATTTGTAAAGCCATGATCGGATATGAATCCGAATACCTATATTTGAAAAATGGACATTCGGATCCAGATCTAGAATTGCGGTCGCAGAGGTTAGGTCTTAACCAAATCCGGGTCGGTCTAATCCAAATCCGATCAATATGCACCCGCACAACCAATCCCTTACACGACCGAATAACCTACAGCTTCTAGTAACAATGTTAACCATACTCACCCAACAGTGAGTTATGTCTGGATGTTTATGCAAAACCTATGATCATTCTACCTAGGTGAAAGTCATGACTTAATAACCGAGCGAATACTTTGTCGATGATCTTCTTTAGTTCCCAACAGATGTCAACAGGTCGTCCTCACTTGGTACCTCGTGATTTCCCCACTTAGACTGCCTTTATTTACCAATTGAAGTTCTCAATATTGATTTCAATAATACGGTGGAAAGTGGGCCTATCCTTATGATTAAGCAGCGAGGCTTGGAGTGATATATAATTTTCTCCTTTGTAAATGTAAGTATGGAGAGTTTAGGGAAATGCTTGGAGGTTGGGATTTATTCTCCACTTTCTTTACCCATTTTATGTGGTTGCATGAAATTGACTTTTTTTTTGAGTTTTACATTAACTATTATATGTGATTTTGTGAAAAAGTCCTTACATTAGACTCCTCCCTTATTAGGAATAAAAAAAAATGGAGAAAAAATCCCGCCGTTAGCAGTACCTAGGAATTTATAGGAACCAGCTGATGACGCAAATGCCTTGCTTGAAGGAAAGTAAGCCTAGATTCTTGTCAGTTGAAGGTGTGTTGCAGGCAGGTTATTCCCTCACTATCTTAATTTTTTTGGATAGTAGAAAGATCGGTGTCAAGATCCGCTTGTGTCTAACAACTTTGATTGGTAATTATTCTAAATTCACAATTGAAATATGTCATTTGTTTTCATTTTTAGTCCTCTCCAATTCCCACAAAATTTGGAATTTTAAAATCTACACAATAGAGTAAACAAAACGTCTAGGGAGTTTGTCAGTTGAAGTCGAGATTCGAAGTACATTATAAATATCTGACTATGTCCAAAAAAAGAAAAGAACAGGCTCCCAAGTGATGTTGTCACACGTGGCGTACGTCGTGTTTAATTAACCAGGAGAGCTTTTTTGCGTCGTCGTAGAAGTTTCGATGCCACGGAGCCATTCGCAGTTCGTATTCCTCGTTACGTATACGTATCGCAGAGTGACGCGCAGCTGGCCTCTGTCCACTCACAATTACGACTGTCAATGCCAACCCGGATGATCTCATTTTTCGATTTGTTACCGAAAAGTTATTTATTCTTCTATAAAAAATATTCACCCGATAATTATCGAAATCGAAAATAGATATTTCCGATAAGTTATTGGAATCTGAAACGAAAATACTTATTATCGTATCTACTTTTTTAATTTTTTAATTTTGGTTATTATTAAATTTATTATTAGTAATACATATTAGTCTTTACATCATTTTTAATTTAATATTTTAGGAGAGAGACTTTTGTAAGAAGGGAAGATCTTAATTAAATAAATAAATTAAAAAATTAGCAATTTTTAATAATTATAAAAAATAATATCTAATTCCGATATCAAAATCAAAAATAAATCGGAAACGAAAAATGCACTTTCCGATCTTATTCGGAAATGGAAACAAAAAATGATTTTTTTGATTTTATAGGATAAAAAAGCAAAAATAGAAAACAGAAATAAAAATATATATTTTTAATTTTATCAGTATGAAAAACAGAAACAAATTATTTTACACCTGTTTCCGCTTCCGCCTACCCGTTTACAGCGGAGCGGGAAAACGGTTTTCCTTTACAGCCCTACCCACAACAAGACAAAGATCCAGAGCTATCCTTCTCTCTCCGACGTGTAGACGTATAGTAGAAAGCGAGGCCAAAACGTCTCACCGGGATCAGTGGCGACACGTGAGGTGGATCGATCTGAAAACTGTGGGGCCCAGCTCAAGCCAAGCCAACCCGCCGCGCTGCTGTGCGCTGGGTGTGCCCACGGGGTTAATGGCTTAGACAACGTAGAATATGACTCCGAGTTGTCGTTGGTGAACCCCTGTAGTTTTACGTCATCACAAGAAGTTGACATCATTCGACCCACTTTTTCACCAATGGGTGCTCGTCATCCAATCCCATGGCGTAGTGATAACGGTTGGTTTCCACAAATAAACCCCGCCTAGGTTTCTCTCTCTAACCTATCCCTCTCTCTCTCTCCAGTGGATAAAACGAAACCAGGCTTCTCCCTCCTCTTTCTCTCTCTAGCTCTGAACTTTCCCCTTCCACGATTCCCATTGCTTCCCTCACAAGAACCAGATATAAAGAAGCCAACTTCCCCCAAAGAAAAAACCTATCTTGTGGTCTTCCTCGCTTGCGGCACTGGGGTTTCTGGAGCTCTTCCGTGGATGAGAGCGTAATACGTCTTCTCGATTTCTTCCACGTAAATTATTTTCTCGTCCTCTTCCTTCTCTTTTTGCTCCCAATTTCATTTTTTCTGATTTTCGATGGATTTTGGATTTTTCTGGGATGATTGGGCATCTACAGTTTGATATTCTGGTTCTGGGTATTGTTCAGGAATTGGTGCGAGCATAGATTTTCTTAGTAGTTTCTCTTGTATGTTGTGCCTTTAAGTTTTTATAATCTATCTTTCTTTTAATAATTTGTGGTATCTTTGGGTTTAGTTCAGGAAAGGAAGTTCCTTTAATTAGTATTTACTATTGGTATTGTTATTTTCGTAAAGCAACTTTATCTTCTTGTACTTTACTGTTTCTTAGGTTATAGGTTTATAATTTCTATGCTCTTTTGAAGATTCTAGTGTCTTAGGATTAGTTCTGAAAAGAGAGGTTCTCTATTTTATTTTATTTTATTTTTGTTTTTTGTTTTGGTGAAGAAACTTCATGTTGCTTTGTTTTGGTGTTTCCTGATTGGGCAATGTTAATTTGTCTGCTTCTTATATGTTGCTGTGCGGTTGTGCATTTACTAATTACTAGTATAATGGTTGTGGGGCTGGAGAAGGGAATAGTTTAGCTCTTAATCAGAAAGGTGACACGCAGTTCTAATTCTTTCATAGTGCTTACTATTTTGACAACCTTTGAATTTGTGTCATGGTACTGGAACGTTGATATGCTGGTACTGCATTCCTTTCTTCCACTGGTCATCAAACAAGAACTATTGAATCTGTCATCAGGATTTTATTTCCCCTGCACATTTTTTGAAGTTGGAAATTTCCTGTGGCATAGTGCTGAGGGATGCTGTTGCTGGAAATGTATAGTGATGTACTTGATGTTCTTGATGCTTCGTTTGCCATCCTTGCTCCACAGCACTGATTTGGGCCTCTGTGGTGTTTAGGTTGATTTTAAATGGAAATAATGAGTAAGCTTCTTAGAAGAAAGATTGAAGCTGATCAATATGTTATCCTCTGGTTGGTTGGTATATTAGTTTGATATTAATTTGTTTGAGAGTCTAGGGTGTCGATATTATAACTGATAGAGAGGGAGTATGGAGGGTGGCTACATTAGGGGTGGGGGAGGGGGAGGAGAGGAAGGAATTAAGATTCTTGATGCTTGAATTGTAGTGTTCTAATGCAGGTTCAAACTTGTACTACATTAGTGTGACTGTGTATTCTTCTTATGCATGAACATCAAACAGAACGTAACCAAACATCTAGTATTGACTTTTATTAGTAGCAATGTCAAAGTTATTGCTTATACATGGATTTAATACAGCAACTGAGCATCCCGTTATAACTGTATCACATCATCTTAATATCATTGATGCGTTTTCTTAGGGTTAGATAGATACATGAAGGATCTATGTTATCAAAGGCAATTCCCTCACTTGCCTAGGCAATGAAGTAGGGTGAGGCAACCCCAAAATGTCTTGCCTCTCCTCATGTTCACCTTGCTTACCTGGGCACTCACCTATGTTGTGTATACCAAATGCTTGTATCCTTTTTAATTGCATGGTACTATGTTGCTTTTTTGGTTCTTAAATACTCCAAGGTGGCTAATCCCTCTTTTCACAATGTCCAATTCCCTTTTACTTTTACATGTTGCCACATTTTTCTTAGTTTTTATGATTCCTAAGACCATCCACTACTTATCTGAGTGCTTTATATAAATTGGTCTTTACATATTGGACATAATCAATATTTCTCAAAGTCTTATATATCATTACGTTAAATGTTTTCTTTATTTCCCTCCTATTGCCATTTTCTTCCTTCACGATGATTAGTGGGAGAAAACATGTTGCCTCAAATGCCTGGACAGTCACCTAGGCATTTGAGGCTAAGGTGAAAGCATGGTCGCCCAGCTATGAGGCTAAGGCAAATCCCCAGTCGCCTCACCCACCTCTCGCCTTTGACTATATAGTGAGGGATGCAAAGGTTTGGCCAAATTTCATGGTTGTCTGCTTGTCTGATCTCAACTATTTAGGAGGTAGGAGGTGGTGCACTGATACAGGAAGGATGCAAAGGTTTGCTAAAATTCCCTTGAGGGTAGTTAGTTGATAAAACAACCGCATTTTTGTTGTGCAGTTTAACCTTATTCATCTAAGGGCAATACTCAAGATTCTTGTATATATTCTAGAGAAAAGGGAGAAAGAGGCAAGTTTCACATAGAGATGCACGACCTCTAGTGCAACTGTCAGCCAAAGATTCAAAGGGTCAAACACAAAATTTCAGATGTGATGGCATTTGTGACCATGAAATAGCAAACAAGTTCCTGTAAGATGAGGGCTAAAGCCTTAAAGCATATCAACAATCAACATTAGATAAGTGCATCTTAGGAATATTTAGAATTATTTTTTGAACGTTTGTGTATTTGCTTTCAATGTTGCATGTTATTGTCCCAGCACACAGAGATAGCAAATAAGTATCCTTATCCAAGGCTTAGTAGTGGACCTTAAAGTTTTACAATTTAACAATGCCACATAATCTGGAACATTCTTGATTTTCTCCTTTGCATTACTCATCTATGTGTTTGAATGGGCTGATTACATTGGCTTTGCCAGCGATGTTGCTTCACTTTTGTCAGTACCTCCAGATTGTATGGTCATATTTAATTCGATCTGAGATCCTGTGCATGTAATAACTTCATCTGAGATCTTACTGCTGAATCAGCTGTCAGCATGCTAAAAGATCTTACTGCTGAATCAGCTGTCAGAATTCTACCTACTTTCTTCCACATTTAACTATTGGGAATAAGCACACACCTTATATGGGTTTTGCCATCTGGTTGAAAGCTGGTTGCTATTTTTGTTAAAAGCATTTTGGATCTAGACCAGGACGTCGCAGATGTAAGTTTGATGAACTGCTGACTGATTTGTATTCTGATAGATTTTGCTGCTTACATTTAAAAACATGATGTGCTGGTTCAGTCATCAAAGCCTTCTCCTAGGAGCATTCATCTTCTCAATATCCATTTCTATTACAAAAAAGGAAAAAAGAAAAAGAAACTGTACCCCAGCAACTACTAATTTCCCAGGTCCTATATTGTTTGCACTCCCATTTTGTCTTCCTGCTTCTATTTGTTTATGTATAGTTAAACTTTGCCACATGGTACCACTGATGAATATTGCCCAGTTGATATGGCTTGTGTTGTGATTGTTCCATTTATATCTTTGTGACAAGTCTTTGGTTCACCCATTAGATTACAGCCTAGCAATATAACTTCTCTTAAGGTGTCTGGTTCAGGTATCAGAGATGGTGTACTAGACATCTCAGTATGTATCAACATGGTGGCTCAAGGATGAAGTAGTCACTGGTTGCTGTTTGTTAGATCCAAAGCATGGCAGCAGGTCAACGAAAAAAGAAATTGAATGGTGCCAGTGTTATAAGGCTTAACTTTTGTGAACATAATGTAGGCAGGAAGAAAATGAAACTGGAGTCATCTGACATTTTTCTGAATATGACATCTCATGTATCTCTGGAGTTGAATGAGAGCCAAAATAAGGTTATGGCAAAGAGGGAACAAATTGGAATAAGCTGGAGGGACATGGCCCCTTTTCTTGATCATGTTCCAGAGCACCGGACTGGTTTAGCAGATGTGTTGTCTGTTCCTCAAGAATTTTTTGGGTTGCAGGATATTGATGATGTGCTTTCTTATGAGGTAATTATGACCTTTCAGTCCCAATCATTTTTCCCAAATATATTTGACACAATGTTGAGCTTCTTTTTGTCATTTTGACATGCATTCTTCGTTTTATACTTATTTTTTTTTGAAATATGTAAAAAATTGAAATTTCAGGTCTGGGACACTTATTTGTCTGAACAAGAGAGGAAGCTTCTCATTCAGTTTCTCCCCAAGGGCGTTGATGTGGATAATGTGGTGCAATCACTGCTTGCTGGAGAAAATTTTCACTTCGGAAATCCTTTTTGCAAGTGGCAAGTGTTCAATCTTCTTTTTCTTTAAATTTCTCTTTCCTAACAGTACTTCAGTTGGTCTTATGATGGAAAACTTGGCAAATATGGTCTGAAACTACATAAAGAAAATGAACATAGAAGAATGGCTTGCTATCCAACTTCAGCATATTGGAAACCGTCTGACTTTTGTCTTTCTCAGATAAGTGATGATGGAAAGTGGTTTCAATTTTTATTTAATTGAATATTTTTATATAAAGCAAGAAGGTAATATGGGTAATCATTTGATATTAGAAACTGGTGACCATAAAATGATAATTCAGATTCCTTGCAATGTCTTTAACCTATGACCACCAAATTTCTGTACTATGTATGCAGCAATCTATTGAAAAGCTTTGTTTCTTTTTTTCTTTTTTGTGGGTTTTGTTGTCTATATAACTCAATAAAGGGCAGCCAAGCGCCACGAGGTTCCCGCCACTGCAGAGTCTGGGGAGGGTCAATTGTATGCAGCCTTACCCTTGTTTTTTAACAAAAAGGCTATTCCCAGATTTGAACCTGTGACCTGCAAGTCACAATGGAGCAGCCGTACCATCACACAAAGGCTCCTCCAGTTATTTCTATAAGTCTGCCTGGTTAATCTGTTTATTTTTCCTTTTTGGAACTCCTGGAAGCTTAGTTTGATGTTTCCCTATGGTTTGACTGTTTTTCTAAACTTCTACTTGGATAGCTTTTCTTGACAATTTTTCCCCTTTTGAGCATAGAACAGAGAGGAACCATTTGTTAACAATTTGATGATGTTTACACCAGGGGCCTGCACAGCTAGGTGAATGTTATCTTTGATTAATTATGGTTGTGGTACAAAGAAAATACGAATGCTACTTGGGTCTAACCTCATAAGTAAAGATGGAATATGGTTTAGTTTACCTATAGGTTACTATTTTTTTGGAAAATAGAAGATTGGTGGATAATATCTCCTTGGTGTCACCTACATGGCTAACAAGGATATGTGATGGGGATCCAGGAACGGCTGGAATGGGTTCAAAGGCCCAATGTGCAGTTTAGTTGGCCCATTAGGGGTCCATTTGGAGTCTTTTAATTTACATGTAATTTTTCCATGTTTTTTAGTTATTTTCGGAGTCCTAGGGGTAGTTTAGTAATTTTCATATTAGGGTTTCTTTGAAGGGTCTATATATTGTCCTGTATCCCTTCGTGAGAAAGGATCGAAGAAGAATTTTGAAATGAAGAGCCGCCGTTGCGTGTTTTCTCCCGAGACGGGACGGGAACCCTAGTCTTCTTCTCCTCCAACCCCTCTCTTCTCTCTACTTCCGGTCTACCCCCTCTCCTGTCCCGCATCAATTTGGTATCAGAGCCCGGTTTTTTGGATCGTTCTCACGATCCAAGTTCTGCACCCCGAAGCCACGCAGCTGCTACTCGATCTCGATCCCCATCATTCTCCCCTGTCCACGCGGCCAGTCGGCTCTCCGGCGAGTTCCCACGTCTCCCTGCGGTCCAGAGGGTGGTTCCTCACCGTGAGTTTTCCCCCCACCGCGAGTTCCTCCCACCATACGCAGGGCCGAGGCGAGACTCCCGGCAGGCTTCCTTACCCAACGGTTCGCGAACCCGCCGCACGCGAGGACGAGGCCGGACACCCTGCGACAACCCCCACTTCACGCGCCAGGACGAGCTCCCCACCGACCTCGCCCTACGCGACTGGTCGGGCCATCCCGCCTGCAACAGGTCCTCCCGGTTCAGTCCGCGGCAACCCCGCCCAAGGCGACCTCCCGCAAGCACCTCAGCCCCTCCGGCGGCCCCAGCGCCTGCAGTCCTGCCAGAGTCCTCACACGCCGGCACTGCGAGCCTCCTTCCCACTGCTCGCACGTTCCGGACGGGTCCTTTCCGTGAGCGCCCCCCCCCTGCGTGCGTGCTCCCTTCCCCGCTGTTCGTGGGTCCGGGACGGACCTAGCCCGCGTGCTCCTCAGCTCCGCTGCCGTCGGCCCTAGCCGGCCTCCCTGCGGGTCACCACCGAGCCGTCGAAGCGCCAATCCTTCCCAACTGAGCAGTACATGGCAGCACCCGATAGCCTGTTTCTTGTTCTTCTTCTTCTTGTTATCGTCTGAGCAGAGAATTCTAGAGGAAGAAGAGAATAAATCCGCCGCTGCCAGAACCGTCGGCTTCCGCCGCCGCCTAGATCTAGTGCTGCCGAAGCCGCCGTCGTCGGGCCTCGTCACCGTCGTCGACATCGCCTCCGGCCACCGAAGCCGCTCCGCCCCGCCATCGCCACCGTCCCGCCCGCCGTCGTCGCCGCCGCGCTCGATGGCCGCCGGCGCCATCACTGCACTCGTCGCCGCCGCCTCCCTTTCTCCCTCGTGCTCTTTCTCTCTGCTCCCTGTTAGGGTTTGGGGAAGGACGAGCCGAAGAGGACGAGCCGAAGAAGACGGGCCCGAACCCCTTTAAGTTGGACCCGGCCGGTCAAACCGGGTCTAACCCAGCCGGTCCGATCAAGAAGGGCCCAAGCCCACTACTCCAGCCGGTTCAACCGGATTCCAGCCTTGGTTCGAGCCAGGGTCCGAACCCAAGCCCCCAACGGCTCGAGCCACCCTGCCTCTTCAACTTGGTTTGCTACAGTGCACAGGGGGTGCATTAGAAGTTCTTATCGCACCGCCAGCACCCGGGGCTCGTCTGTGCTCCGATTTGCGCGCCGCTTGTGCCGTTGGGATCGTATTGGCGAGGCCGACCTCGCTGTACGTCCCGCCTGACAGCAGTGTCTCGTTTTGCGTGCCGCACTTGCACGCTTTACGAGGACACTATGGCGCGCCGTTCGAGGTCTTTCTGGGCTCCGATTTGTGCACCGTTCGCGCCGCCGGATCCGTCTCGACGAGGCCAACTCAGATCCAGTGTGTTGTTCCCAGATTTGCCTCGTTTTGCGTGCCACTTGTGCACGCATACCGAGGACCCGGAACGTGCATCCCGAGGCCAACCCAAGTTGCCTTGATTTGCGTGCCAGCATCCCAGCGCACAGATTCGCAGCAGCTAGTGCCCGCTTACCTCGTTTTGCGTGCCACTTTTTGCACGCATATCGAGGATGATGATTTGAGCTCCGATTCTTGTGCCGATCGTACCGGTGGCATCCTGGCAGTGAGGCGGACCTCGTCCATCATTTCTTTGGCCAGTGGTACGTTTTATCATCATGGATTTTAGTTTTGAGGTAGAGCTACCCAATTCCGTGAAAACTCGGGTGTATCTTGAGGCAACGTCGTTCGGCAACGTCATTTCACAATCTATTGTGGATTCTATCTCCCACACGGACTACGTAAGGGTCTCTAGAAATCAAGTCTATGTGCCATTTTTCCATCTCTTAAGGAGCAACAGTACTTCCCGAGCCGTAAGGTATTATGATGATGCATGGTGCAAGGTTATACCCCATGGCTCGTATATCGGTTTGGGTAGAGAATGGATAGACGAGCGGCAAGTTGTGATTGATCATACTGGACGAGATTGTCTAATACAACCTGAGGAATACCAGGCACCCTTTCTTATTCTCAATGCCACTTATCAGGATCGAGAGAGGTTTCAACAAGCAGTTGATTGGGAGCGCGAGAAGTCCCAGATGAGGAGTGAACTTCAGAAGATTTCTGCCATGCTTGCCAAGCTGACCAAGCCAAAAGATGTTATCTATGAGGCCGACCCAACGATGAGCGAGGAGCATGAAAATCAAATGAAGGAGGTGCACTATGTGGCCGATCCAGCCCTAGAAGATGAATATTTGGGGGAGGTTGAATCAGTGACGCCTATATCAGATAATGACCTCTTCCCCACTAGAGGGAACGAGCTGAAGACAGAACCGCTATTGGGAGATGTAGTCGATCAGCCGAAGGTCGTTAAAGATGTTATCAGTTTGCATGATTTTGATCACATATGGAGTGACGTCGAGGCACAATTTTCTCCTCAGGTTGGAGCATTCATGCGCGCGATGGTTCATGGGTCATCGGTGTTGTTTTCCGAGCATGCTACCATCATTCCCCCATGGATATTGACTCATTTTAAAATTCGAGGACGAATTTTTTCGAACCAGGGGAGAATGATGGGGATCCAGGAACGGCTGGAATGGGTTCAAAGGCCCAATGTGCAGTTTAGTTGGCCCATTAGGGGTCCATTTGGAGTCTTTTAATTTACATGTAATTTTCCCATGTTTTTTAGTTATTTTCGGAGTCCTAGGGGTAGTTTAGTAATTTTCATATTAGGGTTTCTTTGAAGGGTCTATATATTGTCCTGTATCCCTTCGTGAGAAAGGATCGAAGAAGAATTTTGAAATGAAGAGCCGCCGTTGCGTGTTTTCTCCCGAGACGGGACGGGAACCCTAGTCTTCTTCTCCTCCAACCCCTCTCTTCTCTCTACTTCCGGTCTACCCCCTCTCCTGTCCCGCATCAATATGTGGTAATAGGAATAACCCCAACATTAGGTCTTAAATAGCTGAATACATCTCCTTGGTCTCACCTACATGGCTAACAAGGATATGTGGTAATAGGAATAACCCCAACACTTGGTCTTATATAGCTGAATACACTGCCCATTGCATGACATTTCAGGTTCTGCCTATACTACCAAAGGAGTCTTTGGTTACTTCTGTGGGGGAGGCAGGTGATGGGCTGAATTGGGACACAGTCTTGAACTACATTGTGTTGATATTGGTCATGAGTGCAGTCATGTAGTTTTCTAGCCATCTAATTGGTGTGTTGCAGAGCTAGACCCCTTTAAAAAAATGGATACTCTGTACTCCAACTTTCGCATACATTTAAGGAGCAGTGATTGTCTCCCCCTATCACCAAAGGACAGATCTTTAAAGGCCCTTCCCACTGATGAAGTGATGCCAATTCATAGTCATAATATCATGATCTTTAATCATGGTCATAGTCTTATCCCCTTATGAAAGGTCTTTATTCATACACAATCATAAGGCATTGTCATAGAGCCAATGATCTTTAATTATCATCTTGATTATCTTTCACTGTCATCCTAAGATCACTCTCAGATGTCCGGATATAAGAATTTGATGCATATCCGGACATCTAAGAGTGATTTTAAGGGGGATCCAAGTAATCGAGCAGGGACAGTGCTTCTAGCACCTTCAGTATGCTGGTGACAATATCATCTTCTTCTCAGAGGAGAGGGGGCAGTTGCCTGTGTTAGTTTAGGTGGCCTACAAGCCAATCTAACAATGTAAATCTCGTTCATTATTAATAAAATGACATAATATTCAGTATGTGTAAATAACGTTAATTATCGTTTCATAATGAAGTCCGTGAATATGTGTTATGGTAATCAGATTATGATGAGATCATACTAATGAGACTGATCACTTAAACACACATATTCTTAATCGTTCCTAGTCGGAGGATATCCGAGAAGGACATCAGATATCCGGTTAGACTAGTACAGATTGCTCCTGCTCATATGATGAGGATGACTGGTCTCATAAGTCATTTGTGTGGAGACACTAAGGCGAATCTGTAGGTGCTCATTGGAGAATGAGTTCACTGAACTGATCCGACTGAATCGCTGGATGGTATTGTACCTCACTGTCAACCAGCTTGATTCTATTGTCGCAGTTGCGTGGATGGTCTTCGGACCTGAGACACCAAGGACACCTTGGCGGTGGACTTCTGTACTTTGACCTTGGTCTACGAATCTCTAGCCACGGGATTCTAATACGCCAAGGATTGGGTGCAGCGGAATACCGTCGAAGGGAATTGTGTGTCAATAAGGAATCATTCGCTCTCGGTACTTAGAGAGAGAATGCTCTAGGAAGGATGCGCGGAAGTCCCTGGCCAGGGCGGACGATAATATCGGAAAAGGAGTTTTCCGATATTCATCAGCGGCATCAAATCCAAGTGAGTCGACCGGTTAGGGTTTGACAGCTCGCCATGCCCTGAGTTGACTCGAGAGCGTTGTATGAATGAAGGATTATATCCACGCGGTAACTGTCGACGGAAAGGTTCCAAGAGTGGGTTACTTAACCCCAAATACCTTCCGGGTTTACGCGGTGTTGCTTGGCAGCTAACGTGATCGGAGGCCCGGTCGAATTCGATGTGCGACATCAATTCGATTGATTAATTGATTAATAAAGGGTTATTAATTAATTAATAAAGCCAATGAGGAGTTATGGGCTTACTGAGCCATTAACTGGACTGGTACTTGGGCCTAGAGGGTCACACGCAAATGATTCTCAAGGCGATGGATAAATAAGTGGGTTTTATACAAACCGGGGGTTTTTATGAAAAACCGCGCGGTTAGTATAAAACATAGCGAACGGGCTGAGCAGGCAAAGCTGCTGCTAACCCTAGCCGCCCCTCCTCAGTTTCTGTCTTCCTTTGGAGTCCAGGCAGATCCAGATCTGCCCCGCCGCTTCTCCGAATCCCGTTCGACGGGAAATCGTCCGCGCACTGCGGCGATCATTGCGGCGACCAGCGGAGGCTTCGCGGGCTGCGAAGAACGACGAACTCGAGGATATCCGTCGCGGGGAGGATCGCGTGGACTTCGCTAGAGGCCGGGCGCTTGCGCGGCTTGCGGTGTCACACCGACGGAACCGAACGGCTGCGGATTCGAATCCGCACACGGTGAGAACTTCGATAATCCGATTATCGTATTTTAGTTCTTCGAAACGGGAAACGGATCGCTGTAAAATTTTTATTTTCCGCTGCGTGAGCGATCCGGAGAAACCGAGAAAACCCAACAGTGGTATCAGAGCCAGGTTCCACTGTTTCTCGTCCCGTTTCGGTTTCCGAAATTGATTTTTCTTGAGTTATTCCATGCGTTTAATCCGATTAAAATGACGGAATCGTGTTCATAAGATGAACACAAATAGTTTGATTATTTTTCTGTGATTTTTCGGATTTTATTTGGGGTTTTCCGAGTTCCTCAAGAGATGATGAACCGGGGTACTTTGGCGGCTTCGTTAACGATTCCCAAGCGTTGGGATGGCGGCCCAGATGCCCGGATCTCTTGGTGATAGTCACCACTACACACCGGGCATGATAGCCGGCACCATGGTGGCCTCGAAGAGCTACAAAATCGAGCCCCAAATCGGATTTAAATCCCTGCAAAATCAGATTTTAAGGGGCTTTCTTGGGCTTGATCTTCACCCCATCGGAGGCCGTCAGCGGCCCTGCCGGCGCCGGGCATGTCGCCGGCGCCGGGGAGGTCGCCGGCCGGGGCCGGCGGCGCCGGGGGGCTGGCCGGCGGCAGCGCCGGCAGCCGCCTCCTACCTGCATCAAGGCTCGGTTAGGGTTGCAGGTGGGGAAGAGGAGGAAGGGGGCCGGCCGGTCCCGAGTGGTCCGACCGGGCCGGTCCGGCCGGTCCTCCCCAGCTGCTCTGGGCGGCCCGGTGACTCGAGCCCGGCCGGGCCGGGCCGGGCTAGCTGGCTGAGCCAGCAAGGCCCTGGCTGAGCCAGGAGGGCCCTGGCTCGAACCAGCCCGACCCAGTGGCTCAAGCCACTTGAGCCATTTGTTAATTGCTCCCTATTTTCCAAAATTGAACCCCAATGTGCCCATTTAAATAACAAATAGAATTTGAATTAGATTTTAAAATTCAAAATTGTTTTGAAATTTAATATTGTTGTTCAATTTTATTTAATTGGGCATTTATTAATGATTTTGAATCATTAACTTAATTAAAGATTCATTAATTAGCAATTAGCTGTGGAATAATTGAGGTTGATATTAGTTTAAGTGTTAAACTAATTATTGACCTTAATTTATCTAATTTTAAGAGTTAAAATTAGTAATCGATAATTTTTAATCTAATTGTTAGATTATTAATTATTAGTACATCTAATTATTAATTAATATAAGAGTTAGTTATTAATTTAATTGTTGAATTAATAATTAACTTAAATAACTAATTTAAATGTTAAATTAGTAGTCTTTAATTATTATTGTTAGTTATTAATTTAAGAGTTAAATTAATGATTAACTTTAATCTTCTAATCTAAGTGTTAGATGAAAATTATTAATTATTAGTGTTGATTAATAATTTAAATGTTAAATTACTAATTAACATTAATTAACTAATCTAAGAGTTAGATTAGTAGTTAATTTATAATTACAGTTAATTAATAATTTAAGTGTTAAATTGTTAATTAATTTTGATGGATTGATCTAAGAGTTAGATTAATCTTTAATAGTCTAATTGTTAGATTATTAGTGGGGTTTAATCTAAGTGTTAGATTATTAGAAATGTTCTAATTTGCATGGAATAATCTGGAATTATTAATTTGGAGTGTGTGCGCATGTGATGTGTGTTTATTGCTTTTAAATTAGATTTAATTGCATGTTAATTTAATAAATGAGTTTTTCGAAATTTAAATGCCAATTTTGATTGGATCCCAGCTTTTTGAAAGCCAAAATTTATATATATATTTTGAAAACTCATTTGTTTTAGCCATGTGATGCCCTAAATCATGTGTGGATGTTTCAAACACACCGTGGTCATGGATATGCACTTAATTTAATTGTTCATGTGATGAATGATGGATTGTGTGGATCGTGGATGTATGTTTGTTTATTAATTGTTAATAAATAGAGGTCTGCGCACCTCTCTCTCTCATACTCCGATGTATTTCTACCTCCCTCTCTCTCTTGTACTCGCCATAAGGCCTTCTTCAATTTACTTGTTAATTCTAGAATTAATGTAATGTGATCGAGGCAACCGAGGAAAGAGCGAGGACGATCCACAGCTGCAACCAGGAAGGCAAAAAGATGGAGATCTCTTGCCTATGTGTTTGCAGGTTATCTAATATAATTGTTATAATTAGAATGTGTGTGCGTTTGACTGTTGGCTCCAGTCAAACCCACTGTGCTATCCATGACCACACTAATGACATGTATGTGATGCATTGTTTATCTTTTGATTATGAATCAAAGCAGGTTATAGTATTTAGTAAATATATACGATATATTTATACTATCACCTAGGAGAGACCAAGATAAAAGTTATCTAAATACTCTCAGATAAACTCTAAGCTGTAACGCGAGTAGTTGAGAACTTACCGCGTGGTCCACCATCGTTATAGTCATAGGATTCGAATCACTTTAGGCAGGTTTGTTGTGCTATCCACAAGGCCTGCTTAATTGGGAGGAGAAACTGTGGCTATGACATTAGATGCCTATAGATCGGGGTAGATGAACCATGTAGCTTTGTTGTGCTATCCACAAGGGCTGCATGCAAATCTATGCTTGTCGCATAATGATGGTTAGCTTAGACCAGGATTAATGGTTTGTTGTGCTATCCACAAGGCCATTAAATCTCTGGGGATCGAAGCCATGATCAGATATTGCAAGGAGTTGCAAGTTCCATGAGTTGGGTGCTCTCTGATTGTATTACAGTTTGTTGTGCTATCCACAAGGCTGTAGTGCAAGTCATTGAGATTCTGATCCCCACTAGGAGACTGTCGGCGTCTCCCATTCTGTATAACTGAGAGTTATACAGTCCGTCGAAAATTAGTGGGAGTTAAACTTGAACAAAAGACCATATCTTGTTTTAAACTTTAAATAATTGAACATATGCTAAATAGATTTCACTTATCTCCTGTAGGAACTATGTCGTCGAATAACCCACTCCGTGGCATACTTGATGCCCTTTTGACTTACCTGATCTACTCGGATTGGTTCAGAAACCTGAAGAATGTCTTCAGATATGAGCACATTGACTTTGTCCATGGAGTTGATTCTCTTGCTGAATCGGCATTGGATGCCCCTGAAGCAGGGATGATAGCTTACGATAAAGGATCGAAGGACAAAGATAAAAGAGTAGTGAAATGTGACTGCTTATACTATAAGCAGTATGGTCACTGGAAGAGGAACTGCAAGGAGTTCCTTAACGATAAAGCTCATGGAAGAGTGAAGCTGTATGAAGCTTCAGATATCTATATGATAGATATCAACTTGTCAGTTAGAGATTCCACATCTTGGGTATTAGATACCGGATGTGCTTCTCATATCTGTCATGATGTGCAGATGCTGACAAGTAAGCGCAAGCTGAGACAAGGTGAGGTAGAATTGAGGCTAGGAAACGGCGCAAAAGTTGCGGCGATTGTTGTTGGGACAGCAAACCTCAGGCTTCCATCGGGAGACACCTTACTATTGGAAGATTGTTATTATGTTCCTAGCATAATAAAGAACATCATATCAATATCTTGTTTGGACAAGATAGGATATAGGTTGACAATTGAGAATAGAAGTTGTTCGATTTATTATGGTAATAAATCAATAGCTTCGGCATCTTTAGTCAACGGTCTATATCTATTAGATGTTTCTCATTACAATCTTCAGATTGATAATGCTCTTAAGAAGAGCAAGAATTGTGTGAACAAGGCCTACATGTGGCATTGTAGACTTGGACACATAGGCGAAAGCAGGTTGCAAAAGTTGCACAAGCATGGTTACTTAACAGCATTCGATTATGAATCGTTTGCAACATGCGAATCCTGCCTTATGGGAAAGATGGCAAAATCTCCATTTATGAGACATGGAGAACGTGCCAAAGACATTTTGGAACTAATACATTCAGATGTATGTGGTCCAATATCTACCCAAGCCAAAGGTGGCTTTTCTTACTTCATTACGTTCACCGATGACTTCTCAAGATTCAGCTATGTGTATTTAATGAAGTACAAGTCGGAAGCACTTGAGAAGTTTAAGGAGTTCAAGAATGAGGTGGAGAAGCAGTTAGGAAAGAGTATTAAAGCTCTTCGATCAGATCGAGGAGGAGAATACTTGAGTACTAATTTCACACAATTCTTAAAGGATAATGGTATCCTTTATCAGCTGACCCCTCCATATACATCACAGATGAATGGTGTATCAGAAAGGAGGAACCGCACCTTGTTGGACATGGTGCGATCCATGATGAGCTTTTCAGGATTACCAGTGTCCCTCTGGGGGTATGCTCTAGAGTCAGCAGCATACCTACTGAACAGAGTACCCAGCAAGTCTGTGGCCTCTACTCCATATGAGATATGGAAAGGCAGGAAACCAGAATTTAAACATGTTAAAGTCTAGGGTTGTCCTGCTCATGTAAAGAGGCATGATCTAAACAAGCTGGAATCACGAACTGATAAATGCAGGTTTGTGGGATACCCAAAGGAAACCTTTGGATACTATTTTTTCCATCCTAGTGAACAAAAGGTGTTTGTCGCTAGGAAAGCTGTCTTTCTGGAAGAGGAATACCTTATCCAGGAGAACAGTGGGAGTAAAATAGTACTGGAAGAGGTTCCAGATCCCCATACAGCTGCATTATCATCAGATGAGATATCAGTTCCTGAATCTGTTCAGGTACACACAGATGAGCCTCGTAGATCTGGTAGAGTACCTAGACTACCCGAACGATATGTGGGACATATCGCTGAAGGTGAGTCTAAGGTAGAATATAATGAGGATGATGATCCTAAAACCTACCAGGAGGCCATAGAAGGCCTAGAAGCCAGGAAATGGCGAGAAGCCATGAACTCAGAAATCCAGTCCATGTACACCAACCAAGTTTGGAACTTGGAGGACTTGCCCGAGGGTATTGTACCCATCGGATGCAAGTGGATCTTTAAAAGAAAGATCGGTGTTGATGGACGGATCGACACTTATAAGGCAAGGTTGGTGGCAAAGGGATATCGTCAAAGGCAAGGAATTGACTATGACGAGACTTTCTCACCAGTTGCCATGATAAAGTCGATCAGAGTTCTGCTCGTCATTACTGCACATTTTGATTATGAAATCTGGCAGATGGATGTGAAGACTGCCTTCCTCAATGGTAATCTTGAGGAGGAGGTGTATATGATACAACCAGAAGGTTTCACATCCAAAGAATCTCCAGATAAAGTGTGCAAGCTTCAGAGGTCCATTTATAGACTGAAGCAGGCTTCCCGGAGCTGGAACATAAGATTTGACGAGGCAGTCAAGTCTTATGACTTCATTAAGAATGAAGATGAGCCTTGTGTGTACAAGAAGACCAGTGGGAGTGCAGTCACTTTTCTACTTCTTTACGTAGATGACATACTACTCATTGGGAATGATGTAGCTATGATGTCATCAGTAAAGATCTGGCTGTCGAAGAACTTCCCCATGAAGGATTTGGGAGAAGCATCCTACGTATTGGGAATACGGATCTATAGAGATAGATCAAAGAGGATGCTTGGAATGACCCAATCCTTGTACATAGATACCATAGTCAAAAGGTTTGGCATGGAAAATTCCAAGAGAGGTTTCATACCGATGAGACATGGAATCAATCTCTCAAAGGAGCAGTCTCCTAAGACTCCTAATGAGAGGGCATTCATGGATAGAATACCCTATGCCTCTGCCATAGGATCTATCATGTATGCCATGCTATGTACACGGCCTGATGTTGCATTTGCTCTAAGTGTTACGAGCAGATTTCAGGCTGATCCAGGCGAAGAGCACTGGAAGGCAGTGAAATGCATCCTTAAGTACTTGAGAAGAACTAAGGATATATTTCTTGTCTATGGAGGAGGTGACATGAAATTGCGAGGCTTTACTGACTCGAGTTTCCAGTCAGATCCAGATGATAGCAAGTCAACATCTGGATTCGTGTTTACATTGAACGGAGGGGCAGTGTGCTGGAAGAGTTCCAAGCAAGTAACCACTGCAGATTCGACGACTGAAGCTGAGTACATCGCTGTAGCTGAAGCCGCCAAGGAAGCAGTGTGGTTGAAGAAATTCATCACCGACCTTGGCGTAGTTCCCAGCATCTCTGAGCCTGTTCCACTGTTGTGCGACAACAATGGAGCGATTGCGCAAGCGAAAGAGCCACGGTCTCATCAGAAATCGAAGCATATTCTGAGGCGCTTTCACCTTATCAGAGAGATCATATCCAGAGGAGATGTAGTAGTGGAAAGAGTTCCATCAGTCGACAATGTAGCATATCCACTGACAAAGCCGTTGGCTCAAATTGTATTTGAGCGTCACCTAGAGTTTATGGGCTTATTGTATAAAGGTGATTGACTTTAGTCCAAGTGGGAGATTGTTAGTTTAGGTGGCCTACAAGCCAATCTAACAATGTAAATCTCGTTCATTATTAATAAAATGGCATAATATTCATTATGTGTAAATAGCGTTAATTATCGTTTCATAATGAAGTCCGTGAATATGTGCTATGGTGATCAGATTATGATGAGATCATACTAATGAGACTGATCACTTAAACACACATATTCTTAATCGTTCCTAGTCGGAGGATATCCGAGAAGGACATCAGATATCCGGTTAGACTAGTACAGATTGCTCCTGCTCATATGATGAGGATGACTGGTCTCATAAGTCATTTGTGTGGAGACACTAAGGCGAATCTGTAGGTGCTCATTGGAGAATGAGTTCACTGAACTGATCCGACTGAATCGCTGGATGGTATTGTACCTCACTGTCAACCAGCTTGATTCTATTGTCGCAGTTGCGTGGATGGTCTTCGGACCTGAGACACCAAGGACACCTTGGCGGTGGACTTCTGTACTTTGACCTTAGTCTACGAATCTCTAGCCACGGGATTCTAATACGCCAAGGATTGGGTGCAGCGGAATACCGTCGAAGGGAATTGTGTGTCAATAAGGAATCATTCGCTCTCGGTACTTAGAGAGAGAATGCTCTAGGAAGGATGCGCGGAAGTCCCTGGCCAGGGCGGACGATAATATCGGAAAAGGAGTTTTCCGATATTCATCAGCGGCATCAAATCCAAGTGAGTCGACCGGTTAGGGTTTGACAGCTCGCCATGCCCTGAGTTGACTCGAGAGCGTTGTATGAATGAAGGATTATATCCACGCGGTAACTGTCGACGGAAAGGTTCCAAGAGTGGGTTACTTAACCCCAAATACCTTCCGGATTCACGCGGTGTTGCTTGGCACCCAACGTGATCGGAGGCCCGGTCGAATTCGATGTGCGACATCAATTCGATTGATTAATTGATTAATAAAGGGTTATTAATTAATTAATAAAGCCAGTGAGGAGTCACTGGGCTTACTGGGCCATTAACTGGACTGGTACTTGGGCCTAGAGGGTCACACGCAAATGATTCTCAAGGCGATGGATAAATAAGTGGGTTTTATACAAACCGGGGGTTTTTATGAAAAACCGCGCGGTTAGTATAAAACATAGCGAACGGGCTGAGCAGGCAAAGCTGCTGCTAACCCTAGCCGCCCCTCCTCAGTTTCTGTCTTCCTCTGGAGTCCAGGCAGATCCAGATCTGCCCCGCCGCTTCTCCGAATCCCGTTCGACGGGAAATCGTCCGCGCACTGCGGCGATCATTGCGGCGACCAGCAGAGCCTTCACGGGCTGCGAAGAACGACGAACTCGAGGATATCCGTCGCGGGGAGGATCGCGTGGACTTCGCTAGAGGCCGGGCGCTTGCGCGGCTTGCGGTGTCACACCGACGGAACCGAACGGTTGCGGATTCGAATCCGCACACGGTGAGAACTTCGATAATCCGATTATCGTATTTTAGTTCTTCGAAACGGGAAACGGATCGCTGTAAAATTTTTATTTTCCGCTGCGTGAGCGATCCGGAGAAACCGAGAAAACCCAACTGCCTGTGGCCAGATTTGTGTTGGAGCTTTTGATGGAGGTGGCAGGTTTGAAGATCAATTTTCAGAAGAGCCTCCTGGGCGGGATAAACATGGGAGAGAGAGAGCTGAAGAGTGCTACTTTCATTTTGGCTGCCAGAGAGGTAACTTCCCCATCTCTTACCTTGGGCTGCTTCTCACACTTGGAGCTCTTCTTTGCAGGGAGTGAGGGACTGGGAGAGAGTTTTGCAGATGTTTGAACAACTATTGGTAGGATAGAAGGGGCATCTTTGTCATATGGAGGGAGACTGACTTTCTATAGGTCGGTCTTGGATAATCTTCCTGTGTACTTTTTGTCAGTAGACTGACTTTCTGTAGGTCGGTCTTGGATAATCTTCCTGTGTACTTTTTGTCAGTAGACTGACTTTCTGTAGGTCGGTCTTGGATAATCTTCCTGTGTACTTTTTGTCAGTTTTTAAGATTCCTACCACTATTTAGGAGGCTCCAATCCGTTCCGGCTAGATTCTTTTGGCATGGTTTTGCAGAGCCTAAGAAGGGTGATTTTGCTGTTAGCTGGACCAGAATGTGTAGACCCAAGGAGAATGGAGGCCTGGGGTTGAAAAACTTAGTTTCTCTGAAGCAGACTTTCCTTTTCAAATGGTTGTGGAAGCTTGTGACTACAGACGCTGGTCTGTGGTGGGAGGTTATTTCTCAAATGTATTATGCTAGCTCCAGACTATGGGAGGTGTCCCTTCAGACTCTATACAATGTGTATTCGGTTTGGAAGGGGATCCTATCCTGTTCGGGGATTTTCTTGGTTGGATTGCATATAGAGGTGGGCAACAGTCCGAGTACTACCTCTGGGAAGATTCATGGTGCACTCCGCAGCCTTTACGTCAGTTGTTCCTGAGGCTCTTTGCTATCTCCTCTCAGCTATCTGCGACTATCAGTCAGATGGTCGAGACTACTTCCTCTATCTTTGTTTTGAGTCCTGCTTTCAGATGAGACTTAAGGGAGGAGGAGGAGAGTGATCTTCCGGTTGCTTCAGATTCTTCAGATGGTCAACATTGTGCCTCACTCTCAAGATCATTGATATTGGAGGTGGGACAAGGAGGGGAAGTTCTCAGTCAAGTCAGCCTACTTGATCCTAGCAGATGGGGGGCTGAGGTATCCTTATGAGTATGCTATCTGGGATCCCCATAGCCTGCTTAAAGTGCAAATTCTTCTATGGAGGGTGTCACTTAATAGATTACCCACCAAAGATAGGTTGGCTCGCTTCCTGCCAGACTTGTCTCTGACCTGCAGCCTGCTGCCTGTGTGGCACGGAGGAGGAGACTTCTGACCATATTTTCACAGACTGCTTGTTTGCTTAGGAGATTTGGCAGCTGGTGAGCAGTCAGTGTCACATGGGTCCGCTTAGCTTTCATTCAATGGAGCAGTTTTTGACCCAGTAGGGCACTCTATGGCACCTGTCTTTGTGGTAGCTGATTCTTCATGTGACCATTTGGGCCATCTGGATAGAGAGGAATTACAGGATTTTCTGGAGGGGAGCTAACTCCAGTGACAGGGCATTCTCTTTTGTTAGTCGTATAGCTAGGGAGTGGGTTAGAATTTCTTGTAGAGTGGATTGCTGTAAATCCTCCTTGTTTTATCTGTTGGAGGAGAATGCATCTTGAGCCACACTTTCTTGGTGTATCTGTGTAGGATGGACTTTTTGTTGTTTGCCCTCTTACTTTTTGTACATGCCCACCTTTCTTTCTTTTATAATACAAATGGTACCATCCACATTCAAAAAAAATTTCTTGTGCATAATGCACATGCTCTCTGCAGAACATTATCACCCCCCACCCCCCTAAAAAAAAGAAAAGAAAAGAAAAAAAAACATGAGATCACTCTCATGTCATAATCTAATTCTTAGTCATCATCTTTCGTGTGTCATATAATCATACTATAACATGCACGTTCATGTTTCTTGTGCTTTAACTCTTAATAGTATGTTGAATATGTATATCACATCATTTATTCTTATTTAATCTTTCTTTTGTTCATATTTTGTTACATTGAATATGCATATCATGTCAATAGTTCTTATTGAGTATTTCTATTATGTTCAGATTTCATACACTATCACTATACCATAATTAGGATGATAGTGTATGGATAGTGGGAATCATATGTGACACATTCATTAAGCAGGTTAGTAACTACTAACTAGGGTTTTTCCAATGTTAATTCATTCATCTGAGAGTAAAACCTTAAAGTAGGCTTACATCAAACATGCTCATGTCAATGCATTAATTGTGGGGGCAGGTGAGTGGCGTAGTGGATAGGCCCCTGCCGTAGGTGGGTTAAAGTCCTGTAGGTCATGGGTTCGAGTCCCTGTGTCGCCCCAGAGTATTTTGCCCAGCAGGTTGTCCTCCCCTGTGTACTGGGCAATTTACCCGGCATGACTTGGGTGTCTAGCATGGGAGCTGCCCAAACCCCAGCAGGGATGTCCTACAAATAGTAAAAGAAACATTAATAATAATTTTATTCGAGATCCCATATACGATCATTATTCCTTAATTACTAAACATACATGAACTTTACGAAGGTCCAATTAGGAATCAACTTTGATAGAGTTTCCCCCTTACATAGTTAATGATTCCTCCCCCTAATGAATAAGGTTTCATTACATAAAATGTAAACACCAGAAATTAAACTGACGAGGTCCCTGCCCCCTGTTTGAACATGATCAGTAATCTTCTAAACTACTTTAAGAATCCAAAATTAAAGGAGGAGAAAGGATGACCTGAAAGATGGACCGCCAGAGGATTAATGTGGAGCGAGGAGGTGGGGCCCAATAATAGGGTCCATTGAGGACCCAATTATTAGCCCATTTAAGGGACTCTTTTAAAGCCCAATAACATTATAACAGTCCATTTGTGGGCTGATTTTGGCCTGTTTGAGTCCCACTTAGGTTTCTTTAGCCCAAGGCCCATTATGTCCAGTAAGGTCCTCAAGGAGACTTTTAATCAATGCCTTCATGACTTCATGTCTTATTCTCTTACTTGCATACCCTGAACTCCTGAAATTTAAATATAATCTTATTATATATATTCCTTTCCTATTGTTTCTTTTTGGTATCACTGCATGTTTACCCCAGAAGCTGTTACATTCTGCTGTATATTAGCATGTTCCTTACATTATGATGTATGCCCTTGTAGCACTGGGCTGCTCTAATACTCATGTTTAGTGAATATTGTTATGGTTATTTTCCTCTGATTCCACTACTGCCAAAACTGAAAGGATATTCTGTTAGATAGATATAATCGAAGTATAAAATATAAGCTTTTAAAGGGGATACACAGGAAAATGAGGAATATTCTAAGGGCATATATGTAACCAAAATGGTTATGTAAAGAGGCTTAAACAAGGTTAGGTTAGTCCTTTTCCTCTTTTGACTGACCCAGGTTAAGTTAAACAAGTGGCAGATGACGTTAGCATTACAAATGGCAGAAGCTGACTTATTAGGAGTGTGGAAAGAAGAGGCACGGGAGTTGGAGAGGCAGAAAACAGGTGCGGTAGGCTCTCTCTCTCAACTAGAGAGGCCGGCCAGCACAAAACAGCCTTTTATAATTAGGGCAAACATAATTACAATCACTAATGACAGAATTACCCCTGTTAACATAAAAGACAGGGATGAAATTAGAATAAAATCAGAATAAAAGATAGGGAATATATAAAAAGACAAAACTGCCTAACTAAACATCTATTTATTATTACACTCCCCCTCAAGCTGAGCATAGATATTTAGCATGCCAAGCTTGCCAATCACATCTGGAAATTGTTCTCTTGGAAGACTTTTAGTGAATATATCTGCAAGCTGCTGTCCAGAATTGATATAGGATAGGCATAAATCCCCATTGTCTAATCTTTTTCTGATGACGTGCCAGTCAATCTCAATATGTTTGGTCCTGTCATACTAGACATGATTATTTGCAATGTTGTTAGCAGCTTTGTTATCATAATAGAACTGCATTGGCAGTTGTACCTTCACTCCAAGGTCCTTAAGCAAATTTTTTAACCAAACAAGTTTATCTACAGACTGAGCCATGGCCCAGTATTCAGCTTATGCATTGAATCTGACACATACAGACTGCTTCTTGGTCCTCCAGGTTACAAGATTGCCACCCAAAAACATAGAGTAGCCTGGCATGGATCTTCTTCTATCATCTTGTGATCTAGCCCAATCAACATCAGTGTACCCTTCTAGAGCAAGATGATTGCTCTTGAAAAACAGAAGACCTTTTCCCGGACAAGACTTTATGTATCTCAGAATTCTGTCCATAGCTCCAAAATGAGATGTACGGGGTGCATACACAAACTGACTTACTATACTAACAACATAGACAATGTCAGGTCTAGTTAGGGATAAATACAACAATTTCCTACTAGTCTCTGATATTTTCCTTTCTCCCCCTCAGACAAAATTTCACCATCTGAGATGCTAAGTCTATGATTTGACTCAATAGGTGTATATGTAGTTCTGCACCTAAGCTTTCCCGTTTCTTTCAGCAGATCCAGTGCATACTTGCGCTAGCACACATAAATTCCTCTGGATGATCTGGTCACTTCAATGCCTAAAAAGTACCTCAACTGCCCTAAGTCTTTCATTTCAATCTCTTTTGCTAGACTTTTCTTCAGGAGTGCAATTTTAGCGTCATTATCACCTGTGATGATCATGTTATCAACATATACTAGTAAAACCACAACTTTGCTATTTACTCATTTTGTAAACAAAGTATGATCTGCATTTCCCTGGGTGAAGCCATATTTGACCATTGCCACTCTAAATCCCTCAAACCAGGCTTGAGGGGACTGTTTTAGGCCATATAAAGTCTTATTCAACCTGCACACTTTGCCACCAGTGATCACTCCTGGAGGTGGCTGCATGTACACTTATTCTGTAAGCTTACCATTCAAGAAGGCATTCTTGTCATCCAGCTGATATAATTCCAAGAGTAATGAGCTGCTATAGTAAGAACCACTTTAACTGTGTTCAACTTAACAACTGGTGCAAAGGTTTTCTATAATCAATTCAATATGTTTGAGTAAATCCCTTCGCAACCAATCTTGCTTTGAATCTTTCCACACTTCTATTAGTTCTAAACTTACTGGTGTACATCCATTTTGATCCAACCAGCTTCTTCCCCTGGGGAAGATCAACAAAGACCTAAGTCTTGTTCCGTTTGAGAGCATTCATTTCCTCCTCCATAGCCTTCACCCACCGCTGATCTTTAGTAGTGTTCGCGGAGATTTTTTTCTAAAACCTTCGTCGGGACCTGACCTAGACGCATCTATCCTCCCCTATGTCGGATTATTCGGAAATCCATTTTTTTTGGTTTATCTAGAGGATTATAGGTCGGTTTTATATTTTATCGGATTATGAGAGCTTGAGATTAGCCCTCAGGGAATCCGGGACTTCGAATCAAGCGAAGATTCGAGTATATGACCTCTCTCCACTGACCTCGGTCAGTGTTAATTACGCTGAGCGACCGCTCGGCAACCCTTGATTAACCGTCCGTATGATGCCCTTAATCATGCAAGACTACTACTACAGGCAGCGCACGCATATGCATATGAAGGCATATTTTAGGTTGAATCCCTAGCCTCACCCCGGTTCGGGGACAATTTTCTGTGTGATTTGGGATTGATTCCCGGTTATTAGGATTGGTTCCAAGTTAGGTGGATTAATTCCAGGTTACACGGATTAATTCCCAATTTTTAACCCCACAGGGGCTTTTTTGCAATTATTCACCTTTAGGGGTTTTTATGTAATTATGGGGGTTTTATGGAAGTGTAACAACTTATAAACTATAGGAGTGAGTTTAGAGGTTTTCAAGCTTCATGGGAGTTAGGGAATTGATTTTTTAAATGTATGAGGGTTTTTTAGTAATTTTACCTTAAAACCGGGTTTTTAAGTCTTAGGGTTCATACTTAATGATATTCAGACTATATGAGAAGAAATTCCGCTTATAATATGAATTTTAGTATTTTCAGGGTTATATATGTAAATATTACGCAAGAGGGTATTTTCGTAATTTTACACTAAGTTTTTAGATATATGATTAAGGATTTAACATTCTTTCAGATTTCTAATTCTCTGATTTTTTTATTAATTTTATTAATTTTATCCATTTTTTATGATTAATTTAATTAGCTGATTAATTAATTAAATATATAAGGGTATTTGAATTTATTATGATTTTTATATTATATTTCAGGTTTTTACAGGTTTCTTACAGATTTTTACTGATTTTTCCTGGTTTTTTCTGATTTTTAATTAATTTCATGAATTTTTATTAATTAATTAATTATAAATTATCTTTGGGCTTAATTATGATTTTATACAGATTTCTGAACTTATATTTGGTCTATTTATGGGGTGAGGTTAAGGTTAAGTTGTGGATGTACACAATTTTATTTAGTTTTAGGAAAATATATATATATACATATTATTTTATTTTATTTTATTTTCAAAATATGATAATTATAAAATTTAAATGACATACATAAGCACAGAAATTCTGATTTTATTTCGGCAGCACTTCGCCTTATAACAAGGCGTTTTTTACAAAAAAAATCCGGCAGAGCTCCCCCTTAGGATTGAACCTTAGGAGAGAGGACTCCCCGGGACGAAAGAAAGACCTCCCAAAATCGCAGCAAATCCGGGTTTAAAACCCGAATTTGGTCTTCAGCTGGGCAGCACTCTCCCTCACAATTTTACCCTTGTATATGGGCTGTGTATATGCTTCTGGTCCCTTTGAATTGGGGACCATGGGGTCCTATTTATAGGCCCCAAATTGGGCCCGGTGGGGGGTGCCACCGGATGAGCCCACGGTGGGGGGTGCCACCGGATCCAATCTCTCTCCTTCTCTTTTTTTTTCATTTCTTACTCAAATGGGTGAGAGAAGGGGGTGAGAGAGAGAGGCAATGAGAGGAGAGGGGGGGGGGGTTTCGGTGGGCACCCCCACCGGTTCCAACCGGTGGAGAGGGTGCCACCGGTTGGGCCCCCCACCGGTTGGGAACCGGTGGGGGGTCTCCCCACCGGTTTGGGAAACCGGTGGGGGGGTTTCCCCTCCCCACTCTCCTTTTCTTTTTTCCTCTTCCAAGGCCCATTTAATGGGGTTTTCAGATTTCTTTTTGGGGGTTTGGGTTTTAGGCCAATGTGAAAGGGGTTTAACCCCATTAACTCCATGTCTTGGCCTCATGTGAAAGGGGTTTGGGATGAGGTTAAGAGGGTTTCCACATGGGATTCTTAACCCATGTGAATGGGGTTAAGATCCCCCATTAAACCTCCCATTAATCACCCCCCCATTTTAAATTCAAAATCTGAAGAGAGAGTGGAGGGAGATCCTCCTCCCCCCCACCGGTTTCCCTCTTGGAACCGGTGGGGGGGGGGCCCCACCGGTTCCCCCTCTCTCTCCTCCACCTCCCCCATTCTTATTTAAATAAAGGGGGGGGGGAAGAGAGAGGGGGTCCACATGCTCCTTTGCCATTTTGGGGAATTTCTTGGAGGTTTTCTTCTCCCTGGTTTTGCAGATTTAGCACCCTAGTGGGGGCTGGTTTTGGACCTGTTAGAGGTGCTTATTGGGCCTCATTTCGGTCTCCCCTATTGGGCCATTTATTGGGCCTATCTCTCCCGCCATTGGGCCCCCATTTTGGGGCTGTTTTAGGTGAGTTCTAAGACTGATTTCACCTTACTTCGGGACAGATTTCAGCCCACTTTGGGACTGAATTTGGGCCCATTTGGGGGCTTATTGGGCCTCATATTGGCCCCACCCATAGGGCTACTTATTGGGCCTATCTCTCCCATTATTGGGCCTCCATTTCGGGGCCATTTTGGGCGAGTTCTAGGACCAATTATGTCCCACTCCGGGACAGATTTCAGCCCACTTTGGGACTGAATTTGGGCCCATTTGGGGGCTTATTGGGCCTCATATTGGCCCCACCCATAGGGCTACTTATTGGGCCTATCTCTCCCATTATTGGGCCTCCATTTCGGGGCCATTTTGGGCGAGTTCTAGGACCAATTATGTCCCACTCCGGGACAGATTTCAGCCCACTTTGGGACTGAATTCAATCCACTTAGGGACTGATTTTGACCTCTGTTTTGCAGCATTTGGTGCCCCACTTGTCACTGCACTTGGGGTCTCCTTCCGGGTCTCGGTACCGAGGGTTGCAACGGCGGTTCGGGAATTGACCTTGGAGGCCGAAGCGAAAGACTTGGGAGCTGTCTTAGGCTCCTAAAAAAAATCTGATTAAGGCCTTCTTGGCCTAGGTATGTTCCTTACCCCGTCGTCCTCGTAATGCGAGCCCGTGACTTCATGCATTCGATGTTCATCCTCGCCATAGGCATATATATTTTTGGCCTAGCATAGTCTTCTATGAACATGTCGTCATGTCCATGTATATGTGTTTTCCTATGGGAATCCCACATCGACGTGGGCATGTGTCGTATATGTATAAATGTATATTCATATAATGCAAATCTGCATATAGGATTATTTTTGGGTTCAACAAGTAGCCTCTATAAAGGTTAGGGGATTTAAACAAGAAGAGAGGATAGCAATGAAGGTTCTGTAAGAGGGAGACAGTTGTGAGTAACATAAGTACTTTGAGATTGGATGTTTGGTGCACTCTCGTACACCTTTTCGGATAGCAATAGGTTTCTCAAGATCATGATTATCTTGCACAATTTTAGTTGGAACCATATCAAAATCAATAGGTTCAACAAAATCAATAAGAGAACTAGGTTCAGTGTTAAGAACATTGCCAACTTCTTGGGATGATGGATCTAAAGAAGGGTTTGTCACAACATCAAGTCTCAAGTTTTCAGCTTGCTTTTGAACTTTTAATCTTTTGATATAGTACTTCAGTTTAGTCCCCTTCGTGCTAATATTATGTCTCTTTTTGAGAGTGCAAGTTCCTCATTTGTGACATTCCTTCCAGAGACAACAACATCAGGAATAGTCAAGGTTGTAGCTGGAATATGAGAACTCTCCTCCTCAGACATATCCTGGAATTGATAGTATGAATGGGATTAAAAAAAATGACATCTTTCACAATATATTTTTTCTTTGTTTGGGGGTCATAGCATTTTATAATCCTATTGTGTAGGACAGTACCTAAAGAAAATACCACGAATAGCCTCGACATCAAGTTTGAATTTGAGGAGCTAGATTATGGATAAAACACAAGCACCCAAACACTCTCAATGGCAAAGGGAAGAGTAAGTGCTGAGATCAAAGAATAGAGTAGGGGATCCTAAAATGAAGGACTCTAGAGGGCATCCATTTGATGACATAAGCAGCAGTGAGTACAATCTCTGTTCAAAACCTTTTGGGAAGGCTATGATGTAGAAGGAGTGTCCGAGCTGTTTTAAGAAGATGACGATTTTTTCGTTCAGCTATTCCATTTTGTCGAGAAGTATAAGAACATGATGACTCATGGATGATCCCTTTATCCTCAAAGAAAATATTCAGATTTTTTTTCAAAGTATTCTTTTGCATTGTCTGAACGAAATACTTTTATTTTCTTTTCAAATTGAGTTTTCACCATGTTCTCAAACACTTGTATAACCCGTGGCACATCCTTCCTGAACTTCATAGGATACATCCAAGTGCAATAAGAGAAATTATCAATGAAAGTGATAAAATAACGGTGGCCATCAATTAAAGGAACATAAGCAGGACCTCACACATCAGAATAAACCAATTCAAAAAAGTAGAACTTTTATTCATAGGAGGAAATGGAGTTCTACAATGTTTTGTAAGATGACAAGTTTGACACTGAATAAACTGAATGTCTATTTTCTGAAATAATGATGGAAACAAATATTTCAGGGCTAAAAATGAAAGATGTCCTTAACGGAGATGCCACAATTGTATCTCCCTTATTTTTTTAGACAAGACACTAGTGCTCAAAGATTGAAGAGCAATACCATGTTGGGACTGGAGTTGGTAGAGACCTCATGCTTTATGTCCACTCCCAATCAGTTGTCCTGTCCTCAGATCTTAAAACACACAATGAGTGGGAAAGAATGAAATTGAACAATTCAAGGATTTTGTGAGACTACTCACAAAAAGCAAATTTATGGATAATTTTGGAATATGTAATGTTGATGATAAGGTAAGATACTCATCCAGAGGTATGGTTCCTTTCCCATCTATAGTAGCTAGGGTACCATCTGCTATGGTCACCTTCTCTTGTCTTGAGCATAAAGTATAAGAAGTAAAGAGGTTAGGGTACCCATCATATGGTCAGTGGCCCCTGAATCAATGATCCAAGAGTGTCCACTGTGATGCAAGGCAACACTAAGTGTTGCTCTAGAAGTACCTGACGGCGTAGTGAATGAAGGGGGTGTCAAGTGTGAGAGGAACTGCTGAAGGTTGGCTATGTCGGAGGTGGACAGCCCCAAGCAACTTCCTTGTGCTCTGCTGATGTGTTTCTATCATTGGCAGCTCCAGAAGGCTACTGTGTGACCTTTGTTGCAGCTGTTGTTCCTTTACTTTGTTGGCCTTTCCTGAACTTGAGCAGTTTCTTATTAGGATACAGCTCCCAACAGAACTCCACATAGTAGTTGGACCGTCCACAATGCAAACATTTTCTCTCACCTTTGTGTGAGTCCTTCCATGTGCCGTTACCCTTTTTTTGCAGTGCCCGTATTGGTGCTAATGAGGACAGAGTAATCACTAACATTGGCCCATCCTGTGTCTACCTGCATCGTCTTCCTCCGTCTCTCTTCAGTGACCACCTTCTTGTAACATTGTTCAAGAGATGGAATGACCTCAAAATTTAGAATTTGAGATCGTAGCCCTTCATACTCAGAATTGAGACCATGAAGAAACTTAAGAACTCTTTGGTCTTGGACATGCTTCAAGTACTTCTTATGATCTGCGACACTATCCTAGTCTTTTATGGCGAAGGAATCTTGTTCCTCCTATAACGCTCACAAGGCATGATAGTATTCACATATAGTGTGTGTTTTATTTAGTGTCATGGATAACAACTTCAAGATCATAGAGGTTCTCAGGATTGGCCTTCTCACAGTACATCTTTTCAAGGATGAGTCACATCTCCCTTGCAGTTGACTTCCTCACAATATACTTCAAGTGCCCATCAGTTACGGAGCTAAGAATTCATGTCTTCACGATATTATCTTGATATTCTCATTCCTCATACTTATCATCATCAATTGAATGTGATTTTATCCTCCCATTTATGTATCTAACCTTAGATTTTGCACTGATAAATGTCTTAATGGCTGTTGCCCAGTCCAAGTAGTTTGAGTCATTCAACTTCACAGAGGGGAAATTGAAGGTGAAAAATTTCTGCCATGCTGTCTCTGGAGGAAGCTTCGCTTGCTATCACCTCAGACATCTCCTTGCTCCTATAGATGCTTAAACAAGCAGGTAGTAGTGCAACAACAAGGAGGAACGTGGCCGGCCTCTTACAACCCCCCAAAACAGGCTATCGGTGTAGGGATGAGTAGGGACAGCCTCCAAGAACCCTAAACAGGATACAGTCAGTAGCAAATGTTTGGCGGGCCTGCACAAAAACCTGAGCAACGGCCTTGTGCAAGCCCGAGACAGGACTTCCATCCTCAGTTTCAGTGGAGGTGAATAAAGGTACATGTCTCCACAAACCCTAGACTGGGTTCCGGTGCAGAGGGTGAGTAAGCCAGTCACCTAGGATCACAGAACAAGGGGGCGACCCCTTCTTCTTGTTCCTAAGAGCAGTGGAAGAGGATGGGACCATAGAGAGAGGGGGACCACAGGCCTAGAGATACAGAATAAGGGCCGCACCGCCGCAAGCGTGGAGATGCAGAACAAGGGCCGATCCCTATTCTTTGGTTTTTTTTTTGGTTGAGGTGTAGAGCCTCTCTACTAGAGGATTTGGACGCTCCACCGGGGAAGAGAAAGAAAGCCAATTGGCCTAGGGTTTTGCTTCTTCTCTCTCACACGCTCTGATAGCATGTAGAAAGAAAAGGCACGGGAGTTGGAAAGGCAGAAAAGAGGTGATGCAGGCTCTCTCTCTCAACTAGAGAGGTTGGTCAGCACAAAACAACCTTTTATAATTAGGACAAACATAATTACAACCCTAATGACAGATTTACCCCTGTTAACATAAAAGATAGTCCTAACAGCACCTCCCACTTGCTTGGGCCAAGGACGGAGATGACGGAGGGTCGTGTGAGAGAGGTTGTGAGTGAGAGGTTCGTGAGCGAGAGGGGTGTGAGAGATGGTTGTGAGTTGGGTGAGAAAGAGGGCCTTGTTGAAGATGGGCAATGGATGGTCGTGCAGAGGAAACTGCGGGCTCGTGGGAACAAGACGACTCTACCTTCACTCCCGGTGAGTAGAGATTCTTGTATTAGATGTCTGGGGTGTGGCCATTGGGCTAAGGATTGCAAGGAGAAGGTTCGTACATTCTTTGCCTTGAGCAAGGTCACAGGAATTCATCTTGTCCTCTCCGACATCGTACGGACTGTGCTTCTCCTTTAGGAATGAAGCCCAAGCCTGTGCAAGCTAGGATCTTGGTTCCTTGGTCGCCCGCTGTCACTGGAGCTCGAGTTTGGTTGGAAGACTGCATGGTGGTGTCGGTTTCGAAGGAGCTTCCCAAGCTGTGTTCTTCGAACGCCCTGAAGGCTTTGATGGAAGCCTTACGACAACTTTGGCCAGAGATTGACAATTGGTGGATTAGGGAGCTTGACCAGTGCTCATTTCTGGTCAAGAGCCCTCGGCCAGATTGGACGTCCTCTGCCATTAAGATTCTTCATGGTAGGCGGAGCAGAATTGAGTTCAAGTGTTCGCCTTGGTCTGTTCTGGCTTCGACATACCCTGTTCCTCAAGGCCGCAAACTCTGGATCCGATTGATAGGTATCCCACTCCATGTTTGGAATGGGGAGACATTCCAGGCTAGGTATCCCACTCCATGTTTGGAATGGGGAGACATTCCAGGCTATCACCTCTAACTTTGGCCTGCTTAAGGAGGTTGACCCTCGATCACTGGATGGATCCATGTTCTTATATGCACGGGTTTTAGTGGAGGTGTTTTTAGTGGAAGAAGTTCCTGATAGAGTGTTGATTCATGTTGCGGGGAAAGATTTCTGGGTGAAGATTGTGTAGGAGGTATCATTGGTCTCCAAGATAGACAAGGATTCAGATATGGAGTGGACTTGGGCTAAGGTAGTTGCGAAGTACAAAAAATTTTAGGGGAAGAAACAGGGCTAAGTTTCTACTCCGGGTGGTTGTTCGCTTGCTACTCCTTTCGAGTTGTTTGAGTCAAACCCAGTGAGTCAGCAGCCAGAAGGGGTAGGGAGGAGTGTGAGTTGGTCAAGGGAGGGGTTCACAGACCTTCTAGAGCGTCGGTTCAGGCTTCTCTTCGGACCAAGCAGCAACATGGAATCTGGGTTCCTGTGAGACAAAGGGTGGCTAAGGAATTGCAGAGGTCATGTTGGGATGTTGCCTTGTTTGAGGCGAGGGCAGTGGGGTGCTTTTCGTCGAGTGCCGAGGTTCTAAGAGCCGGGCTCTTGCATGATCGTCCGTTGGACTTCTCGGGTGGAGAAGATGAGCAGTGTCGGGCCGAATGGGTATTATCGGATTCGGGTGAAGACCTCAAGGAATCAGATCCTGACTTAGTTTCCGGCCGGCCGATTCATCTTAAGACATCCACCCGGATTAATGATGCTGAAGCTCTGCCACCACTATTTGTTTGTTCACACTGGGCAGTAGGGGCAATGCAACAAAAAGATAGCCCTAAGTGCTAGGCCAGCTGTAGCTATTCTTATATGTACTTATACTATAAGATCAAATCACTCGCCTGACTGTGACTTGCCCATGAACCGGAATTTGTATCTTCGGCCGGTTCGCTATGTGTGCACTGTTTATCTTCCTCCTTCGGCGTCTGTGAAAGCGCGGAGCAGCTCCTTTGACGACGCTAAGGGGGTGTCTATCCAGTCGCAGATGGACTTTGGGGAGGCGTCTCAGGTTGGGTCCAGGGTTCATGATAGCTTCACTCTTCTTGACAAGGACCGAAGCTCTTCTGTTAGGCCTTTGGCCTCCTCAAGTTTTTCTGCTCCTCCGGTGGATTCCTTGAGGAATGCTTCTACTATGGAAGCAGATGTAGTGGTGAAGCTGGTTCTGTCTGTAGGAAATGTTTTGGATGGGTTTCAGGTTGCCTTGGAACCTGAGGTACTGGCGTTCCAAATGCCAGGGACCGTAGACTTAATTCAGGGGAGTTCCGAAAAAGAGGTGTCCAAAGCCATTGTTCCATTTTCTCCTAGCCCCGTTGTGGGGTATGAACACTGGGTAAAGGATATCATGGACTTTGGCCGGAAAATAGGTGTTTCATTTCAGGGAAAGGAAGAAGTTGTAATCAGTTTCATAAAGAAACTGAGACGTTCAGAGGCTTTGCAGTATTCTTTAAAGAGGAAAGGGACTGGAGGGGGTGTGAAAATTGGGAAAAGAGAAGTCAACTTCATTAACCAGAATGAAATTGTAGATTCTCTTAGACTTAAGAAGCAGGGGGGCATGAAATCTGTTTAATGTTGCTATGTTCTTGGAATATTAGAGGGCTTAATGGGGAAGTGAAGAAAAGGGCGATAAGTGATCTGGAGAGGAATCAGAAACTGGATTGTATTTGCTTGCAGGAGACCAAAATGGAAAATGTGGACGGACAAATCATCAAGCAACTTGGAGGATCTTTGTTAACAGAATGGGCTGCATTTCCTGCACAAGGAACAAGTGGGGGATAGCTTATCATATGGAATGGTAATAGGTTTAAAGGAAGGATTTGTGATAAAGGCATTTTCAGTATTTCAGTTACTTTTAATGCAATGGTTGGTTCAGAGTCGTGGGTTGTTAATTCAGTTTATGGCCCTCATCTCAGCATGCAAGGATTGAGTTTTGGCAAGAATTGGACAGGTTGGCTTTGTTATCCCAAGGAATGTGGTGTATTCTTGGTGATTTTAATTGTGTAAGATATCCTTGGGAGAGAACGGGCTGTCAGAAGTGGAATTCAGATATGGAGAGTTTTGGAGCTTGGATCTCTAATTGTGGGATGGTGGATCTTGAAATCCCAAATAGAAAATTCACTTGGTCTAACCTACAACTACATGGTGTTCAATTAAGACTGGATAGGGTGTTGCTTTCAGATAAGTGGATTAATAAGTTTCCCATGTCTCATGTTTTAGGTTTGAACATGATGGTTTTAGACCATATACCTTTGTTGGTGAGAATCAGGGAAGAGAAAAGAAAGAATAGAATTTTTAGATGTGAATTAGCTTGGCACACACATGAGGACTTTAAGGGGCTGGTAATCAAGTGGTGGCAGGAGGTGGAATCTTCTAATCAAGCGGCTGCTACATTTGCTTACAAGCTGAAGAGGGTGAAGTCAGCAATTAAATTATGGAGTGCAGTGACTTTTGGGGTAGGTCCCTCTACTAGGCAGCTACTTATTCAGAAAATAGATGCATTGGAAACAAGAGCTGATGTGGCCGGGTTATCTGATGAAGAAAACAAGGAGCTGGCTGAACTTAAAAAGGAATATAATTTGTGGCTGCTAAGAGAAGGGATGAGGTGGAAACAGAGATCGAAAGAGCTGTGGCTGAGAGAGGGGGATAAGAATACAAGATTTTTCCATGCAGTTGCTTGTGCTAAGAAGAGAGTTATGAGGATTGATCAAGTGAAAGTTGGTAACCAAGTGGTGGAATCAGAGGAAGAGACTAAGAAAATCTTTGTTTCATATTATGAGAAGTTGTTCAAGGAAGATGAGTGGTAGATACCTCACATTCAGGAGGGGATTTTGCCAAAAATCAAAGAAAGTCAGGCTCCTGAGTTGTGTGTTCCATTCTCAGAGGAGGAAGTCAAATATGCAGTTTTCAGTATGGAAGCCAATAAATCACCAAGACCGGATGGTTTTTCTATGGGTTTTTATCAGCATTTCTGAGATACTATCAAAGAAGATTTGATGAAGGTGATGAGAGAGTTCCATGAAAGGCCTCTGAGCATTAGAAGCTTTAATTCCACATTTATTGTTCTTCTCCCAAAGCGGGAAGGGGCTGATTCTGTATCTGATTTTAGACCCATCAGTCTTTTGAATAGTTGTTATAAAATTATTACTAAGGTGCTAGCTAATCGGCTCAAGAATTTGTTGAAGGAGGTGATTAATTCAAATCAAGCAGCATTCCTTAAGGGTAGGTATATTTTGGACAATTTTTTGTCAGCCCATGAAGCAATTGTTTCTCAGAAGAACAGTAGAAAGGAAGGTGTACTTGTTAAATTGGACTTTGCGAAAGCTTATGATCGGGTAAGCTGGTTGTGCATTCAAAAAACCTTTGGTGCCATGGGTTTTAGTCATAAATGGATTGGTTGGATCATGAGCTGCATATTCACTGCTAAATTCTTAATCTTGTTTAATGGAGAATCATGTGGTTATTTTAAAAGTTCGCAGGGACTGAGGCAAGGAGATTTTATGTCTCCACTGATTTTTATTTTAGTAGGATAGATCTTGAGTTCCCTTTAGGATAGGGTGACAATACAAGGGTTGGTTGATGGTTTTTCAGTGGGGAGAGATGATTTTTTGTTGTCACATCTTCAATTTGTCGATGACACTATGCTGTTTTCTTCTGGTAATGAGGCTATGCTTTCAAACATGAAGAGTTTATTGATTCTAACTGAAGCTATCATTGGGTTGGCTATCAATTTTCAGAAATCTGAGGTGGTTGGCATTAATTTGGGTTTAGAGAGAGTTTAGGAAGTTGCTGATTCATTCACATGTAAGGTGTCTTCATTTCCAATTTCTTATCTAGGTCTCCCTCTGTCTGATGTTCAATGTAAAGTAAGGGATTGGAATGATCTTATTAGAAGGTTTGAGCAGAGATTGGAAAGGTGGAAGGCCAAGTTTTTATCAGCTGGAGGAAGATGGGTGCTATCTAAATCGGTCCTCTCGTCTTTGGCAACCTATTATCTATCCATTTTCAGAATTCCGAAAAAGGTGGAAAGAATACTTGAATCCAAGAGAAGCCCATTTTGTTGGGAAGGAGGGAAGAGGGATTCAAGAGCTTTGCATCTTGTTGCATGGGACAAAGTTTGCAAGAGGAAGGATCAAGGTGGGGTTGGCTTGGTAAAGGTTGGTACCTTTAACCAAGCTTTATTGGCCAAGTGGATTTGGAGAATGGGTGAAGAGGAAGATGCTTTGTAGATAAAAATCATTAGAACAAAATATTACCATGGTTCATCTAGATGGAATTTGACCCCAATCTCCTTATCTAATATGTCCCCTATATGGAGGAATATTAGCAACATGGTGGATCTGATTGCCCCTTCTATTTCCTTTCAAGTGGGTAATGGGTGCTTGATTAAATTCTGGGAAGCTAGCTTTTGGCAATGGAATTCATGGATCTATATCTTATTTATGAGGATAAAAGCAAATATATAGCTGAGTTATATGGGCACTCCAATCCATAGAATTTGACATTTAGAAGAAATTTAACAGCTCGGGAATTTCAACAGTTGGTGGCTGTGCTGAACATCATCCACAGTTTTGAGCTACAAAGGAACTGTAATGATACAAGACGATGGGTTTGGAACTCTAAAGGAATCTTCTCTGTAAATGCATTGGTAAGAGTGATTAATGACAGTGGAGTTAGAGTACCTTGGGAACCTGTAGTGTGGTCTAAAATCTTACCTTGTAAGATCAACCTTTTCCTTTGGAAGCTAGCTTTAGGAATGTTACCAACTATGGACAGGCTCAGCAGGTTCCTTCCTTTGCAGAAGCTCAGTTGTTATTTATGTGGCAATTTTACTGAGGACGCAGATCATTTGTTTTACAAGTGTGGTATTGTACATGCGTGGTGGTTGTCATGTTGCAGGTGCCTTAATTTGAGTTGGGAGGAACCCTCCTCTGTGCTTCATATGTTGGAAGGATGGGCTAATCTATGTCCTTCTCCGTCTGAGAGGGAGATATAGTCTTTAGTCCTTCCTGCATTTTTGTGGGGAATTTGGACTGAAAGAAACTATAGAAGGTTCAGGAATTAGTTTGATACGTTCTACAACATAATGCGCAGAGTTATTAGATGGATTTTTGAATGGGGTAAAGCTGCAAGGGTTCTGATGGATCCGAATTCATCTCCTATCCTGTCAGATTTGCTGCAGTGGACAAGATTGTTTGGCTGATTTTGTAATTTGGTTCTCTTTATGTAATATCTTTATATCCTTGATAAGATTTAATGTGGAATTCTTCTTGGGAGAGGGCTTTTTCTCTTTATCCTATTTTGTAAGGGGTTTCTGTGTATTCAGAGAGCTATTTTGCTCTCTGGTGTACTTTATGTATTTAATTATTTATGAATCTGTGATCTTTTTTATCACCTTCAAAAAAAAAAACATAAAAGATAGGGATAAAACCAGAATAAAATCAGAATAAAAGATGGAATATATAAAAAGACAAATCCGCCCTAACTAAACATCTATTTATTACTACAAGGAGGGTGTATTCATGACAATATAGAGAATACAAGGGAGTATAGTAGAATATGATATATTTTAGTGGTATATCTATAATTATCCCTTTCTTTTATTCTTCTCCTCCTCTAAAGAGCATCTTGCCATTTGTGGTTTGAGACTTTATGGGCCTTCTGTTCTTATGGAGCTTGCCTTCCTTTTCTTCCTTAGTTTGGTGGTATTGGAAAAGATTATCTGGTGTATCCCAAAAAAAAGGATTCATACTTCAAAAGTATAATTGTTCTTGCTCCAAACGCAAAATAATTGCTTGTGACATGTCATTAGTATCTGTTTCAATCAGGTTGGTAGGCCTGATCTCCCACTTGTGATTGCATTGCTGTGGACTATGTATTTACTTTTCACTTTACATCTTCAGTAGTTTAACGAACTTATTACTTAATTGTTTCTTGACTTCCCCTGATCATCATTGGCAGCATTTTGTTGCTATCAATTGCAAAACAATTGCCTTGTGGCTGATAGGAATCCATTTATCCAAATTCTGATGGTGCTTTTTCTATTCCATTAGTTAGCCTTTGCTTTTCCCATCCCATTATTTAGCATTTGTTCATTTTTCCCCCATCTTTTGTCTTGGATCAGCAGAAATTCATTAGGTATATAGGCACTTAGGGGCATTGGCTGGAAGTTAATTATGTATGCAGATCCAATGCTAGGGAATTATCTTGTTTAGCTGTTTAGCTATGGGAGTCTGCTGTTTTTTCCCCCATTTTTCTGTAAATGAGTAACACCATTACAAGAGAAGGAATTATTCATTGGCTAATTCCTGAAATATGTTGGCAGGGGTGCTTCACTTTGTGCTGGTGATTTACATCCAGATGCTATTCTACGAATGGACTGGCAGCTTAGAGCTACTAGGAATTCTTACTTTTGTGAATTAAGGAAGTACCACTCTGGGTATGTGCAATTTCTCTGGATATCTTATCGTTTTTTTTATAGTAAAGCTTTCATTATATTGTTCTCAGCATATATGAATCTTAATGGCAGGATCATTGAGAATCTGTCAAAATTAAAGGAGAGATGGACAAGTTGCAAGAATCCAGAAAAGGAAATTGCAGTGAAGATACGGAGGTCAGTATATGTATATGGATACCTATATAATCATCATCAAGGGCATAGGTCTTATCCCATCAGGGGCACAGCACCTGCCAATGTTGTGTGCAAACATGTCTGCCATTTCTTATGCCAGTGCTGCAATACCTCCAAACATCACCTAAGTGATTATGGCCTTATGGGCCTTTTTTATACGCACAATAAGTTTTTATATCCCTTTACCAAATTTGAATTTTTGTAGATTTTTTTATTTATGTGAAGTTTTTCCCCTAGGCTTGCTGGGTTGAGTGTGTGGACCCACATCAGATGGACTGGGTCAAGATCAGATGACCCTAATTGGATCAATGCTGACCAGACTAGACCCCATCATTTTAACCTTGCTTGTTGTCCACATTCTGCATCTTTCCTGCTGATGTACAAGTGTTTTCATCCAATTGGTTCTCCACTAGACATAGAGAGGATGAACATCTTACCTTATTGGGAAATGGATTGTTGTAGGTATAGACACTCGCAACATTGTTCTTCTAGTTGGTTTCTCCTCTCTTATCTCCATCAGTTTTATTGTGGTCTATCTTTTCTCGGTAAGATGGGTTGGATGTTGGCCAGTTTTGAGTTGTGGTATACATCTTGATCTTTTCCTTGTCTGGGGTTGGATTTGTGTCCATCCCCTTTCTCTGGTATCTGTCACTCTGATGGAATGACAGTAATGATTGCAGGAGACCTTATGATTTAGAGCAGGCCATAGTGACAGAGCCATGTTTCTGCTTTAGGGACCAGGACTGATTTTTGTCAATTTTCTTTCAGATTTCTTCTTAAAACAGAGGCCATGCATAATTTTCTGAGAATCTATATGCTGTTGTTTAAGAAAGAGCCCATATATGCTTAGTATTTTTTTTTGCTAGCAGTTTCATAGTAAAAAGAGAAATGACATTGACTGAGGGCGGGAGCGAAAGCAACAAGGTGATGTGAAAAGGAACTTGTCACCTGGCCATCTACACAGCAAGCCTTTCAACTTGATCAATTCAAGTTTCAATATGTCTTGGTTCCATAACCTTCAAAGCACTATCATATCTGTGTCAAAACCCATGAGGCTGGTCCGTGGAATTCTCAATGCTCATGAAGTGAACGAAGGGTTCTTTACTGTGATATTTTGACCTTGACTGTGCGACTGATAAAGTCTGCAAAAACTGTGGGATATAAGGCTAGAGTTCCAAGGGGACTATTGTACTCTTTCTTGCCCTTCGACACATCAATGCCCGGAAGCAAAAACGGATGGAACTCATAGTGACTGCTCGCTGCTCATCTATCAGAGACTCAATACTCACCCTTCAGTCATTTTTCTACTTCTGATATGTACCTCTGGCTTTCAGCTCAATGCTAGGTACTCCGCCCCCTTGTTGGTGCAGGAAAACTCCAAAGTGAAGAGTACTCAGTTGTACTAAGTGTTGGTTGTTCTTCCTTCCATATTGTTTTATACAACAAATTTAGGGACGAAAATGGGGTTAAAAGGAATGGATGGCCTGGTTGGGCCATGGTTGATGAGGGCAGCAGTTCTAGGCTTCTAGCACAAGCACAACCAGAAGACGCTCGTCTTATTCTCCCTTCACTTTGGCTTTGGATAAGGCAGGCTTTCTTAACAAAAACTGAACCATGAGTGTGCTCCTGAATAAGGGTCTGTAGACCTTGCTGAGATTATGAGGGGGATTGAGGCATCCAACATTTTGTGAGACACTAAGATAGGGGGTTCAGGTCCATGACAAAAGCGATTGTTACATACATGTACTATCAATGAAGGTATTGTGTCAAAAGGAGGTTTGACCTTGAGCATATCGTGAAAGTTGAGATGAAATTCAACTAGAACCTATGTAGGGTATCTATTTTTCTCCAATTTTAGCAACAGGAGCGTAGTATTATTGTAGCTAAGTTTTGTGTGGTTGACTCTTACATATTTACAAGGTTAGAAGTGCAATAAAAAATTTTATGGACTTAAAATACTGTGGGAATGTATAAAATCATGTATCTGAATTTTAACAAATTCACGAGGTGGGCAAAAACATGAAAAAGAATGTAAAAAGTTTATTTCTAGAACTGAAGAATCACTTTAAGTTGGATAGTATTATAGGTATGAACTACATGTAAGAGGGACATTTCGACTACTAAAGGGCAGTCAACTCTCCTTTTGGACAACCTTACCTGCCACCCCCCTACAAAAAAAGGGAAAAGAAAGAAAATCTGATAATGATTGATGGGGTACTAAACAACAGGTATAGTGGAGATTCTTGAGAAGACTTTCCTGTACTAGAATATATGAAGCAACTTGTCAAATGATTTTGCAGGAGAGGTGAACCCTTTTTGTCATCATGTTAGTGTTTATGATCTTGATGTTTGACATTTTCCCCAAAATATGTGAATCAGATCCTAGTACAATGAGTTGTTGAATGTCCACTTGTAATTTTCTTTAAGATGCTTATTTGATTGGATGACTAAATTACCAAACAATTAATGGATGTACATCAGACGATTATTCATCATGTTTTGCATGTTTGGTGGATTAGGGTGTTACTTTTGCAGCTGCTACTTTTGCTTTTCCTGATAAGGTTTGAGAGACTTTCAAGCACCTTGTGTCACCATGAAAGAGGTTTTGAATTGATTATAATTTTCAGTCTGTGCATTACATAGAAAAAGGCTTGTTTAAGTAACAAAATAGCCTGTATATTTAATACTGTTTGGGCATTCACTTTCAGTGTCAGCTTCCTGATGCATCTTCTTTGTGTTTTGGCCTTGAAGATGACACTGACTTGTTACTTGTCAGAGTGATATTTCTGGCATTTGATTGATGCTACATACTACATGTTTTAAAAAGATGGAAACGCAATGAGCTTTTTTATTGGCAGGTTTATTAACATGCTTTTGACTGGTTGATTGACCATATTGTTGGATGTGCAGGGAAGGAACCACAAAGTCAATTAAAAGAAGTCGTTCTGTTTCTCCGGAAAAGACCAAAGCTCTCTGTGGTTCTGAAAAGGAGCAACCACACAATACTTGCTTCCACGATGGGGACACTGCTAAATATATGTCCTATATCAAGGCTAGTTAAACACTTTTTATTCTAACTCAAAAGTCAACTTGTTTTCAGCCCTCTACATTGCATCTCAAATCAATTAACAGCTTTACACTTTTTCAAGATATACATCTCTGTCTCCTAAATTCTCAAGCCATTCACCTTCATATGAACATGTTATTTTTCCCGTCAGTTTTCTGGTTTTAACAGTGTTTCAGTATATAATGACCATTTTTATCTTTTTCGTGGATGATTTGAGATCCTATTGAGCCTTGTGACATTTTCTATTTACACATTTCATTCATGTACGCTTGATGCTATTAGATATTCCTGTCAAACTAATGTTCATTTTCTGTAAAAGAGAAAAATCTATCTTTTTGGCAGTAATGGTAGATGGGAAAGGAATCTCTGATTTTCTCAACACATGAATAGGCAGTATTGTTGCACAAACATGAGAATGGCATGAACCTTGACACTGGTACACAATTGCTTCACCTCCCATTTTCTCCATATTCATTCGTCTTGTTCCATCATCATCATCATCAACGTAACCTTATCCCATTTAGTCCTGTCCAGACACTTTAATTTCTCTAATGTCATCATTGTACTTGGACATAGGAAGGACATGCCCTTTCTTACTGTGTCAGCATCTTATTTGAAGCCTTCCCCAGGTCTTTTTGCCCTTCTTCACTTGAATTTGGTTGCACCTTTTAATGGATGCCAAACTAGACAACCGTGCTCATGTGCAAGCTATCTACAGCCTATTTCCCAAAGCATCAACGTGGCATCCTCGTCTCTGCCACATTTTCTCTGTGTTCTTTCTTTGCTGCCCAATGTTCAGTCATCACTCATCTTGTTTCTTGATTCATAAAAATAACTGAGATTTTGTTACCATATGAACTTCACTTTTTCATGTGTTTGTCTGAGAAGAACATGTATTCAGTAAAATACTTGGAATTCTTGTCAATGGTGGTTATAATATTGCACATGCATTGTGCTTAGCTCAGTTGAGGATTGTGCTGGTATTGTCTAGGGTTAGGGAATGGGTGAGAGTGCTCTGTAAAGAGGAAGTGACTAAGTCTCTCTTTTTGTTCTTTTTGGGGGAGACTGAGAGGGTCACCTTTTTGGGTGCTTTTGTATAGTGGGATTTGTACAGGGAGTTTACTCCAGACTCTGTATACATCCCATTTTTTAACTTTTTTTCCATAATATTCTCGGTGCCACTATCCACTTTTCCAGAATATTGCACATGGGTGTCGGTGTTGACACAGGAAGGATCCCTAAAGTCATACAAGGAAATTGGTGCTATGCTTTTCATTCTGAACCAGGAATTCAAGTTGTCAGATACTCAATGAATGTGAAGAAGCATTGATTATATTTGGAAAACTTGTATATTACTTGGAGTGACAACAGGTAGAAACTTGGTTAGTCGAATTAAAGATGACAATCATTTCTGTATTTCATTTGATAGGCAATTGACCCTTTTAATCATATTCATGAAAAATATCTAAACATGTTTATTCCATTATATTTGAGGTATATTGAAGCAGCTCTATAAAGCTTAGTGAGGCTAATTATATAGGTTTCACCATTTTTTCCTTAATATTGGGATGATATGTCAATTGGACATATATTTTCTTGGGTTTGGAATTAAATTTTACGAAGATTCCAGGATGGGATGAGCTTCTTGATGAGGACGATGATTGTGTTGATTGCCTTTTGGTGCACTGTTATTAAACTTGTATTTAATGTAGTTTCCGTAACTGTTTGTAGAGATATATCTGTGTTGCAATCTAAGAGCTTCTTTTTGCTTTTAGAAGGAATAAGAAATGTTTGAGATCCCTATTATAGGGATCTTGCTGCATTTTTTAGGTAAATGTGTTAGAAGCTAAAATAATTTTTGCTCACTTTCAAAATTTGTATTCATTTTATCTGTTTAAACTTCTAGATAAACAAGAAGCAGCATCAGCTGGTTAAGAGCATTAATCATTTTGATGATGGAATTCACTCCAAGCGCCTTAAGCATGTGCTAGGAGATATCAAAGGCTTTAACATACAACCTTATGAGGCATTTGAGGAGGAAGAAAGAAAGAGGTTGCATGAGTATTGGTGAGTTGTTAGTTTTATTGTTATTTAAAGCAAAAGATTACTAGGCGTTATTTTGGAGTTCTGAGAATGGAAGCATGTATACAGGTTGAAATTGGCAAACAAAGATCTCCTTGTTGCTTTTGAGGATCGTAGAGAATGCAGGTTGCTGAGAGATAAGTTGAAAAGATGTGTACAGCGTGAACTTCTAGAGCAGGAAACTAAGGTTTGCTACCTCCTCTATGTGAACCCTCCTGTGTGTAATGGACCGATCTTATTAGTTGTCAAAAAGTTCAAACTAATTCCACTAGAAATTGCATTTGTTAATTACTTTATGGATGTACCTTTAGTGATTACTGCACATTTTGTAGAGCTACTTTATATGTTATGGTAAGTGGTTTACTGCGCATTTGGTAGTGTTACTTTATATGTTATGGGAACCTATTAACAGGATATGGAGTGGCTCTTTTACAGTAAAAAAAAGCGTGATGATTTGACCTGTGCTTATGGTTTATTCTTCAGGATGAGAGAGAGAATCTGAGGTGCTCACCCATGGAACAAGTAGATCACAGAGACTTAAAGCAAGATTCTCCTCTTGATTCGGAGGATGAGGGATGTGTTCAGCCTATCCACTTCAATGACCATCATTGTCTGGGAAAGAATTCTTCACCCGATGCTTATCAAGAGCTTAGTCCTGTATTTTCAGATCAAGAGCAAAACTCAGATGTCTTCAAAGCAACAGCTACCCACTCCGTCAATCACACCATGGACAACTGCAGTGTGGAGAAGGTTCCTTCCATTAGCAGTCCTCAAGAGCACCGACCTTCTGGTATGGATCAAGGAGGGGATGGATGTATGATTGAGAGAGCGACAGCTTCCCATGGTCCCTCCAAATTCAATGGACATAAAGATGATGCCAAGGACACTGTGGAATCAAAGGCTCCATCTACAAATGCTTTCCAGATGGAGAGGATTCCTTCCCTCAATAGCCACAGGGGGTTCAGTACTATTGATGTGAATGAGGATGGGAACCAACATGTAATAAAATGTTCACATAATTCTCCCGTCATCTCAGAGTTCCTCCAATGTACACCTACACCTGCTGATGTTCTGGAAGAAAAGCTCTCTGTCTCATCTCCCATAGACATTTGGCGGGGTGGCACCACAGGCCATTCTTACCACCATTATTCTCCAGAGATTTCAGTATGTACATCTGCAGGGGAGCTAGCACTCCATCAGCCACAACCTATGAAACAACGATCATCACCGTTGATTGATTTGGAAGCTCAGATACTTGATCGAGAATCTGCAGGATCTGTTGCTTCTGCTTTCCATGATAATCACAGAGCACCCATGTTCAGTTCAAATGGAAACCATGATCAAAATTTGCCACTTCCTCCCTTTCATATGCAGGGAATATCAGCATCTTACTTGCAAGAGCATTTGAACGGATCAAAACAATCAGAACTGCAGTTTTTAGTAACAAATGATGGCCTGCGGCAATCCAGCCAATTTCCTCACGTGTTCCATGAGCAACAACAGTTGCTCAAGCAGAGTCAAGCCAGAGACAGGGAGCTCTACACACAGGCAATATTGAATAGAAGTACGCATTCAAGTAGCAGATATCCAAGTCAAGGACACTTCTTGTCTGTTGGCTTACAGGAACTACCTAACTTCCAGTCCCCTGTAGATGCCGGACTAATGGGCCACAACTGGTTTACAGTGGAACAGGACGCTCGTAATGGTTGGCCTGGTGCTGAGACTTTTGGCGCTGCAGGCCAGCGTGTTGGAGATGCTGGCAGTGCTGATGGGAGCCTTTTCAGTGTTCTATCTGAATGTAATAAATTGCCTTCACATTCATCATTAGTCACAAGCTCTGAGGGGTTCCTACCAGGTGGAAACTTTGTCAGCGTGAGTAGTCCACATAGTGACAGTGCTTACACGTATGCATCTGTTCTCAATGATGCTGGCAGTAGAGACGCAGCTGCACTGAAGATGAACGGCATGCCATGGATGAACTTCTCTCTTCAAAATCGTGGATTGTAGGATTCACATGAGATAACATATTCTGTGGTCCTCAAATTACTAAGGATTGCATATCTTCTCTCCTTGCTCAAAATAACAATCCCTTCTATGTCACCAATTCTTCAGATTGCTGAATGGCAGTAAGATATATGATGAAGGGCCCCTTTTTGGATTACTTTGTTTCCATGGAGGAGATCATCTGCTTGAGAACATCTAACAACCATGATGAAGGTCAATATTCTGTACATATTTATCAATGTTCTGTATATATTCGGAGAGTAGTGGAGAAGTGTGGCAAGATGAGAGGAAAGAAGTCAAAGTTGAGTAAAATTATCACCAAAGAAAACAAAGGAAGAGGAAATTCTGAAAACAGGCACTAGCGCCTTGTGTTGGGTAGGTAATTTTGTTATTAATTTGGGTCTTCTCTGTTTTGCTGTGGGGAGGGTTCATGTCTTTATAATTTTCGAGGCCCTAATGCCGTTAACAATAAATTATTTATTTAAATGCAGCAAATAGAATTTGTTTCCTGGATACAATGTGTTGACAAGTCCTTATCATCTCCTTTGGAAAAGTATGATTTAGTGACAGTTCGCATTCAAATGCGTCAAACTTCGATCACACAAGTACAATAGTATTTCTTCCAAAGCGCAAAAAAAAATATGCATTCATTGCTTTTGGATGATACTGTTATTACATCATTTCAAACGCATTTTTATAATAATTCTGACAATACCTTTTCCTCCCCCCCCCCCCGCCCCCCCGGAAAATGGGAATGGTGGCATTGAATGTTTTTGTTTATTTCGAAATTATAAATGCTGTAGTGGATACAATTGTAGACCCAAATTAGAATTTCTTCTAAAGCAGAACAAATAATATATTAGGTTCATACTTTTGTTGGATGATATTATTGTCACCCCATTTTGAGTTTATGCTCATCAAGGGATATTTGCAAAAATAATATAATTAAAATTTTAATTATAGATTTGTTTATTATAAATAACTCCATTACATCACAGTAATTGAAAAAATTGTCCCTATCATTACCATCTGTTAGCATTCTGTTAAAAATGTATTATTTAACTTTAGTTAGTCTTTTAACAAAAGCAAAAAACTCTAAAGTATCCCGACTTTTTTTTTTCCTAACTTTCTTTCTCTCTCTTTCTCATTAGTACAATGTGCCAATTAATAGAACACCTTTTATAGTAGTTTTGTTTAAAATGGTTGAAGAAGGAATATCTGTTGCATCTTTAACGAAGGTTAACTGTTGGGGCTTGTTTGCAAGTATTGCAATGCATTGAGATTATCTACAATAATATGAAAAATCTGATAGACAACTCCATAATTAATGTTTTAAGGCTGTTCTTACATAATAATAATAATAATAATAATAATAATATCTCTTATTTTCTAAGAAAACAAATTGCCCATATTTCTTTTGGAGCTTTTACAGCTTTTAGCTGAATTATAAATGCCCCCAATGGACGCAATCCTAGAACCACTTTTGTTGATGCTAAGTCAATGAGGCTGTCCATGCTGCATCCAGTAACATCCTCACTTGAGGCGGCAGTTTAGATGACCAAGTTGGGTGGGTAAAAGATAACCAAGTCTTTCCATTAGTTTTGATCATATGAGATGTAGATAGGATTGATGGAAGGTCAAACTAAGGATCCGTTTGGTTCCACATAAAACGAATTCGAATGTAAAATATTTTCTACGAAAATTGATTTACAAGAAAATGAAAATGTAATTGATCGTTTGATACCTCTGAAGTAATTTCCTGAAAATGACTTCATATCAAGAAAAAATATTTCAAGGAAAAGGTTTTATGGAAAAACTATGCTTCTTAAAAATATTTTCATGATATTTTTGCAAATAACTCCGTAAAAGGTTTTATATTTGTAGATAATGCTTGCATAATTCATATTTACATATAACCCCTTAACTATGACAATATTTTCGTATAACCTCTTCAATTATATGGCTTGTCTTGAATTTCATTTGACTAAAAAATATTTTCATATTTTTACTTTACATAAAAATATTCTTATTTTTACTTCAATAATGGGGGTTATACACAAATAACGACATACTTTAGGTGGTTATACATAAATATGAATAATACAAGAAACAATCTTTAGATATGAAATCTGTTAGGGGGTTATTTGCCACGAATTTTCATTTATTTTGTTTTCTTCTACAACTGTCATGTCTAAGGGTACATGTCTAGAATTACACATGTTTTTTTAAGGATGTAACTATAAAATTATAACAAGTTAAGTTTTAAAAGTACAGGTGTAAATAAATTATAAATATAAAAGTGTAACAAGTTAAGCTTTAAGGGTACAAGTGTAAATAAATTATGTGTAAAAATATAACATGTTAAGCTTTAAGGGTACAAGTGTAAATAAATTTGAAGATGTTTATTGTGCAGGTTTGCTAAGTGTTTCTCTTATACCTGCAAAAACAAAAGAGTCACAATATTTTACCCCACTTATAAACAAGAATCTTATTCAAGGGACTTTTTACCAATTTGACTGGTATGACTTCAAACAAAAGTGGAAAAGTTTCCCCATCACATTAGCTGTGTTACATCCTTCCCTGCTTCCAACAAGGACCCATGCCATGCGAAAAATGGCATCCGGGTTCACGTCCCAGATGCCAAAATCGGGAATAGTAGGAAGTTTGGTGGGGTCAACAAAAAATTATTTTTGTTGACTACTGTTTTACGGATTGTCAAATAAAGGTTTCCGTTTTATTTTTCAGGAAATCGTTTTCATGCAACATATTTTGCGTACAACCAAATGGATCATAAGTGATTGAGATAGATCACTATCTTTAATTATTGACTTTAGTATTCAGGCTCTGTAATGAAGACGATGATCTATCGCGATCACCTAATCTAATCTATGTAAGTCCCATCATTGTGGAGGTTGTACAGTTTCTTCCTTTGGAGATCAAATCTTGACCTCAGCTGTGGCCATTTGGGACTAACTCAATGTTCGAAAGGCTGGACCCAACTCAAATTCACTTCTAACTGGGCTGTCAAGAAAGTGGATACTACACTATTTGACTTAAATATCCAATAGATTAAGACTTTCCTTATCCAAAGCTTGTTAATATTTAAATCTGGATAATTACCTATAACTTTTAGCCTTGTAAATATAACTTGTAAGTATTGTAGACATGGTTGAAATCAATGAACATGCAACTTGTAAACCTGTAGACAGATTTTAAGCCACTAAAATGTGTCTATCTAATATCTATACTCTAGATGATAATTAAACAACTTAAATAATCTATCTAAATAAATAAACATTAATAAGAGTAAAAGGAATTTACAGTAAATTTGAATATTATTCTTCTGCACATCCACAGTGAATACATTTCATGAGTAACATTTGCTGCAATGATCGCACTAATGCCAGTGTGGGGCATTGCAGCAAGTTTTTCTTTTGAATTTGTTTAAGTTCGGCCCCATATGCCGTGTGTCTGTATAAGGATGATTTTATTACTATTCTTAGAGATTTGATTTTTGAATTTTTTGGATCTTCCGCAAGAAATCAACCTGTATAGGCATATGAAGGATGTGGGGCCGGATCTTAAAAAAATTCAAAAATTTTAACAGTAAGTATGGCTTCATTTCTATGTAACTCTACACTGTTGGCCGGTCGGTTGTGGCTTATGCACACTGTTGCACTAAGGCCTTGGAGTTGCTTCCATACCTCATTATTCTAACTTTGTATGTTCACTGACAAAGCTTACTGCGGTAATGTACGGAGACAAAACCTTAATAATTTGCCCTTTTTTTTAAGGAAGCTCGTTTCTGTATTCGTTGATGGTGATCAAGGTGAAAACCAGAAATTTAACCGAATATTTCCATTTTTGTCCGAACAAGATTGCGGGTTCAGGAAAACTTGTCCCTCATCAGTATTTGTCCAGGTAATAACTAATAACAAATTTTTATCAGATACCATATTGGATCGAAGAGGAATATTTGCTGCTATGTCTCAGGATGCTGGTCTTGCAATCCAACTGGAATGAAGTGTACTAGCATTGTCGTCCTATATTTTAACATCTGACAGCAGTGCATGATACAATTTTTTTTTTTTTAGTTGTTGATAAGTACTATATGATTTTAATGGAACGAGATCGTCTGGATCTGTGTGTCTGAACCGTCCAATGCCCTCAAAACACATGAAACCGAGTTGTACGTGCACTGTGCGCATCATTTTCAAAGGTAAATGACTCATATACCCTTGTACAATTCGGTCTCTGGTGTCTAAGGGCGTTGGACGGTCCAGATGCATAGATCCAGACGATCTCGTTCTGATTTTAATCAGATATTTATATAGAAAAAGAGAATCATACGTTTGCATGATCTAAGCCATCAGATCATGAGAGGATGTAATTGGAAAGGTGTATGCACAATGCATTAGAATCTAAACCTTCCCGGAGGGTTTTGCTCAACTTGGTAGTCCGATGATTTCTTTTCGACGACAGCATTTAAAAACGTTTCCTTCCTCCCAAGTTCTCAACATGGCACAAGAAGAAGGCCGCTAGATTAACATTGGAGTGTGAAGCCAGCTTCCAATTGCCTGGGAATTTTCTAGCGATTTCTTTGTCTAATGAGGAAGTTCATGGTATAATTTATTACATTACGAATGTGTTTGGATCAGTTTCGAATTGAAAATATTTTCGTCATTAAACGTTTTCGGCTCATTTTTTTTTGAAAGTGGATAGTACCACATTCTATAAAAAGAAAAGAAGGATTTACACTTTGAATATCAGATCTTACAAACTACATATGTGATTTTCCATCTTTCAAAAGAAATTCACATTAGAGCTTCTTAAATTGTAGGAAAAATAGCTTCTTAAATTGAAGTTCTTAAATGATGGAAACTGCCGTGCTGCTTCGGATGAAACTTCGAATAAGCACCGGTTTGAATAAGAACTGCATGGGGAGATGAGAACAATCTGTGAAACTTAATCCGCCTTACGAATGTGATAGCTATTCATTTGGACAGAATCTGTTGCCCCCACCCACCCCAAAGAAAAAACAAAACCAAAAAGGGAAATTATCATTGTCTGAGGAATAGGCAACTGGGCATTTTCATTATGAATCTGTGCAGGGGAGTTAAATGCAGAGTGAAAAGGGATATCAGAGGGAAGACATGAGATAGATGGGATAGCATAAAATCATGAATCCTGAGCAAACATTCACCCTGATTTTCCGTAGGTATATTGTTGAAAATGTTATATAATAGACAAGCCAAGGGAAAAAGTCTAGTTTTGAAGACAGCTTACAATGTCAGAAGAATGACCCAAAAATGAGAAAGGGAAAAATATTCAGGGAAACAAACAAAATAACATCCCTGAAGCAATCAATCAGACAAAACTCTTTGGCAACTTTAATCTAAGAAGATATGGAAAAACAAATCCATAAAAGAATCCAGCACCTCCTATCAAAGAAGACCACTATATTTGAACACATTACCCAAAATTGGCAGGCCAACATTCACAAAGCAAAGCATGAAGTTTTTCATTTTGCCTTTGTTTCAATCAGAATCACCAGATTTAGAGCCATAACATAAGCCAAGTCCATCAGATTCGCCAAAATTGAATCTGGAGATTGATCCATGGTGCATGGCATCTCCTTATCTCTATCATTTAATTGCCCAACACCTGCAAACCCATTTATGTAACTGAAGGCTCCATCTATCTCCAAGTGGAATCTTATTTCTTGCAGGAGTGATGGATCCTTTGGTTCCATGCATTTTGATGACCCTTAAATGTGCCTTCAACTGATCTTCTTTCTGTTTCTTATGTACCCAAGATGTTCTCATCAGCCTCTCTGGATCTTGGTTCACCTTCCTCCACAGAGGATAGGTTTTAGGGCAACACACAAGGTGCTCCATTATCAGACATATGCATTTCTCCTCTCGCAAGGCTTACAACCTCTAATGAACTGTTCCCCTCTAGCCTTTGTGAACACGGATGCAAGGTCTCCTGTGTTTCAGATGCAATGGGCAGCTTAGAATTAAAATCAGATGAAGCAATGTTCAATAATGGTTTTCCAGTCACTGATGTGCTGGAATCATGAACTGAGTGTACAACATGGATATCATTTAAAGATTCACCTTCTCCATCAAATGAATTCACTGAATGATTGGGAGCCTTTAAATGATTGCCTGCTGATTGCTGAAGATCAGTTGATCTTTCCTCAATCTTTGTGCTGAAGTCCTCACCCACTTCCAATGAGCAGGTGGAAATTGACTCCATGTACTTCAATTCAGCTGAATCTGAATTGGCAGCATCTGCAGTGGGTGTGTGCAAATCCATCTCACGTCTGATTTTCATTTCATATTCTACAAAATCATCAAAAGTTTCAGGAGTTTTCTCCTCAAAGGCTTTAAAAATACTAGTATCAGTTTTACAAATTCCGCAAATGTTGACCTCCCTCTCACTGCTTTCAGATTCAACAAAATCGACTTCATCAGAGGAGTCACTTTTCCTCCTAACATGTCTAATATCACATGGAAAAATTAATTCAGCATGACTTTTTTGATGCAATTCTTCCTCCAATAGCTCATTACACTCCATATTTACAACTGAAGAATTTGATTCAGATCCAGGAACAGAAGCTACCTTCGAGAAACTTCTATCACTCAGTTGTCTCTGAAAATCAGCAAATCTGGCATCCTCTAAATCTGTCCTACCAGTTCCAAAATCAGCCTTCAACTTACTATTATGCTTCTCTTGTTTGGGGTCACCAGTAAATGATGCTCCAACGGAGAAGCTTTCATACCTTCTGAAAAGCATCTCCTTTTGTAGAAGAGACAAAGAACCTTGATGACCTGGGCTCATACCTGTAAGAGCACCATTTTCATCCTCTTGATCATAAGGAAGATCAAACTCATCAAAGAGATTCCCCCTTGGTAAGAAGGCAGAAGGGGCTGAACCAGGAATTTGCAGTAAACTGGAACTCTCCTCTGAATAAAAAGGAAGATCAAAGGGATCTTGCCTTGCTGTGGAAACAGGAGAAATCCGAAGCTGAATGTGAGAAAGGTTATCCATGATTGACGCAGTCTTATTGACATCAAGACCCCGTAAACTCCTTTCGACTTCAGCTCTCAGATTCTTCCTTGCTCTCCGTTTTATAATCAGACTCTTCAACCTTCTGCTTCTTTCCAGTATAGAAGTACTGAGGTCCATGTGATTCTTCTCATCATCTGCAGTACATGTCACTCGAATTGCAGATTCATCGTGCTTCTTCTCTTGTGTCACCTCCTTCCTCTCTTTTGACTCTTCCTCTGCATTGTCATCATATTTACAAGCCTGTACAAAGCTTCCAGATGCAACGTGTGAGTCATCCACATAGGTGTTAACAAGACAAGGAGCTTCATAATCTATGAGTGGACGAAGCTCGTCGAGCGTTGGAATAATGCCAGTTAATGAAGCATCAGGAGTATGGCTATCGGTGTGATCAGAACAAGAATCAGATGCAACATGGCTGTAACCAAGCTTCTGAGATGAATCTGGGGAAGAATCAAAACCTCTTTCCATTGTAGATTCATAGGCCTTTCCATTGAGATTATCAGTTCCCTCTTCTCCACTGGTCATTAGACGAACTTGCTGTGCATCTTGAACTACATATTCCTCAAGTGATTCTGCCTTCCCTAGGCGAGCTCTGCCATTAGTGTCTCTCTTGTCAGTTGCTTTCTTGTTGATGTGGATTTGATCCTTGTCCCACTTCAGTGATGAACATATCCCAACAGCCTCATCTTTCCTTTCTTCCTCTTCAGTAGATGTGGACAAAAGCGCTCCCCTTTCTACTTTGCAGACATGACCCACTTGTTCAGTAAGATTTACTTCTCTTGTGGAAGTTCCTCTTACTTTTTCACTTTTTATACAACTTTCCATAGAGAATCTCTCATCCGCCTTCACAATAAGATCACTGGCAGCAGAACACACTTGCAAAGTAGAAAGTTCATCTGTAGTCTTCTCTTCCTCTATCTCAGGGATATTTGGTTGGCCAAAACTTAGAAGTGTTCCAAGGAGTAGCATGGTGCAGATGATGACAGGAGAAGAAGATACAAGCAAGGCAAACACATACGGAAGAAATATGTACAACATAAGCAAGAAAAAGAGCATTCCCAAAACAAAGGGATGCTCACATGCTGATCTACAAGTCCTTCTGATTAGAAAGATCAGAACTTTCCTGCTACAAGCCATGATGTCATTTGTGTCAATCTTCATCTCCTTTCTGAGGCTTTTGTCTGTCTGATGTAAGGGCAAAAAAGGGAAAGGCATGCATTAGTCTGAGATAAACATACTCTCATTATATCTGAAAGAAACAGTATTAAAAAGGGAAAAGTGAAATGAACAAAACTGATTTAACCCATACATACAATGGTTAATAAATGAGAAGGAACTGATTCATCCCATAGCCTACAATGTTCTCTACCTTTTTCTTCTCTCCTTCCTCTCCCTCCACTCTTCCTGGTTTAAACCTACTGGAGAAAAAAGGAACTATGTCAGACAAGAAATTTATCAAGCTCATTTTCTCAAGAAAACACCGTGATGCTCACTACACAAGGACACAGAGGGAAAGAAAACACAAGGAACAGGTAAAAGGGACATTAGGATTACTGTTATGACAAGCAACTGTCCATTAGAATGAGAAAAAAACAAGAACTTCAAAGGTCATCTCCAACCAATAGGAACAAGTATGCAGGAAAGAAATCAAGGAGCTGGCTGTATGAAACCACACTTCTGTGGTTTTGACCCCAAGAAGATGTGAGTCACATTCAAATAGGATAAGAACAAGCATGAAACATGGACAGCAAGGAACGCCAATGCCCTTTTCTGTCTCATGTGTTAATCAGATTCTTATGAACAACGAACGCCCGGTCTGACACCCACAAACCAACGAGGCAACGAGGACATCTGTGAAATACTGCGGACAGAAGCTAGCCTGCCTGAAATACCTTGATACGAGCTTGTAGAATGAGTTTTAAGGATAAAATGGTTTATGCCAATCGGATTGTTAACAATGAACATGAGACTCGACAGGCCACTAAAATACTCATAAATTGTTGCACATAGAAACTAGCCTGAGTTTCACTATTAATATGCAATTGTGCAGGTCCAGTAGAAAGTGGAAGCTAGCCTGAGCCACACTACAAGGAATCTAGCACATTTTTATGTTATGCCTGCAGCATTTACATCTTGTCTTATCAACCAGAGTCTCCAGATATCCACATAAGCATCATAGGAATTTGAAATAGGAAAAGGAACAGAGTATCTGACCATATGCTATCTATAAAAGACGAAAAAATGGAGAAATTTATGTGCTGCATCTGATGGAAAATGAGGGCTTGAATTGGTTCCAAAAAATTACAGCAAATGAACATGAAGGAGAAAAAAGGATGCACACCTACATCGAACACCAAACCAAACCAGACACACACCGGATTTTCCTACTTGCAAATGGGTTGAACGTGTCCACGAACAAGAAGCCCAAGATTCCCATACAAGTTCAAAAATGAGACCCACATCTGGTAGGCATAAACAACAAGTGCAAGCGCGGGAATCCAAATGGGTTTTCTTAATTGCCGCGCAAAAGTTGAATTGGAATGTGCGAAGCATTCATCCAAAAGGAGAGAATTTTGCCCAAGTATCTAGTCTTAACCCAGGACGGACTATTGCGATTTGAGCAAAATCACACCCAATCTCCCTGTTGTACGAAAGGAGGAAGATTTACAGACACCCATCTGCAAATTCTTCAAATTTCACATGTCACATTTGCCAAAGGTGCCCCCAAACATTCGCATGCGCAGATCTAGAAGCTAAGAATTGTAGCACGAAACAAATCTAGGAAAACATGAAATGCGACCCCTGCTCACCTCGGCTTCCAGACACGTCCGGCGATCAGCCTCACCGAAGAGGTGCGATCGCGAGATTGCTGATGAGAGCAGGATCCAGCAGAGGTCCTCTTCGCCAGAATTGTCCTCCTCTGGACCAATTGGAAGTGTTTGAATAAGACAATCTTTGACAACAAGGTTGCAAAGGGAAGACCTGCGGCCACAGAGGGGGAAATGTGGGGGTGCTGTCTCTCTCAGACAGGGGAGAGAGAGGTTAGAGAGAGAAGCTAGAGATGGGAATGGAAGGAATACTAGCGTAAAGGTGGGTTTTTTTTTTTTTTCTCCCTCTGTTTCTTCGCCGGGAAATTTTTACTGGTATCTGATTTAGGTGGCGGAGTCGGAGACACCCAGCTCGACCTCCACAAAGGCTTGTCTTTGGCATTTAATTGGTGGATCAGATTAAATTGGCGGATCCCATCAGCCTGGTGTTAGACATTTAATTGGTGGATATTTATTCCTGAAGTCATCATTTATGTCACTGATGTGCTCTTCTATCAACTACATTATGAAATTAATTTATTGACTAACTCTAAATATTGAGGATTTATTTATTTTTAATATGGTAGCTCACTCGGCTAGGTGTATACACACAAATAAGCGATGAGGTATGATTTCAAATAAATTTTAATATTTTATTTAAAAAAAGAGAATCTCACGTAGTACTGACGATTCTATTTAATTAGGCGATCGTTCTAACTCCAATCGATCTTCGGAGAAGTAATCTCGCGGCACACTTTGACCGCACAGTAAGAGAGGTTTTTAAATTCTCAACCGACTCGAACTTGACACCTCTCAAAAATAGATCAAGATGTGAATCCAACCGAACTAATCTCCATTCAATTCTATCTTTTGTCCCTCGTAGAATTTGATGATCTAGTTAGGTAACCAAAGCTTGCTTTTGGCCTCCGTGATGCAGAGCTTACTGGGCTAACATTTGAGAAGGCTTTTACAGGATAAATTGTAACTAAGACGTGCAAAAATTGGAATGGAGATTATGTCGTCAAATAGACACTTATGGCTATGTTCTTGAGTCAGTTTTGCAATATGATGATTGAGTTGGTTCTCAAATTATCATCAAGTGAGTTTAGTGGTATCAGAATCAAATAGCTGATCTTAATAGCATCATCAGAATGAAATTTGATGATTTGACTTGGTTATCCTATTATCGTCAGGTGATTTAAGTGGTATTAGACTCAAGTAGCTCATCTTAATAGCCTCATCAGAACACTTTAACTGAGTCAATCATAAAACTTGGTGAGTCATCTAATCTGATTTCTTCACATAATTTTCTCCTTTTATATCAGATCAGACGACCAAGTTTCACGGATAGCTAGCTTCATTTTCTATGATATCGGTAGGGATAACCTTTTACTCTTTAATTATCAGCTTCTGTGATCAAATTAATCATGTAACGCAATCATCTAATTTGCTCTCATCTCATGTCTCCACAATTCATTGAATTTTAAAATCAATGATTTTTCTTTTTGTAGTTTTAAAATCAGACAACGCCAAATCTTAAAATCAATAAACATTTATTTAAATATTTGTAAAATATATGAAAAAATGAAAGAAGAAAATGCACAAGCCCTCTGGCTTTAGTTTATGCATGGTGCCCCTCGTGTGAAACTCAAAATGAGGGAATGGACTTTACAATACGGCAGATAAAAAGATCCTATATATTATTTTACATTGAACCAATCATCCAAGAATATCAAAGAATAAAATATATTTTTGAATTTTATGATTATATATTAAAGAAAGAAACATCCCACAAGCCAAGGCAAGAACAACACGTCTAGACAAAAGAAAGGAAAAGAATGGGCGGTCTGATCTTTCTGTCGGAGGAGGAGATTGCGGTGTTGGACGGCAACGAGTTTTCTAATTCTCTTCTGATCATGTTTAGCATTTTGGTCCCAGGAGCACTAAATAAAAATTTTCATTAAAAAAAATATTTGATGGTTTGACCAGATTCTTCCAAGGACACCTTTAACCCTTTTTTTTTGTATACATAATACATTGGATTTGAACAATCGTTTGATACTTTGAGAATTAAAACATGCACCGACCATCTTAAAAAAAAAAATTGTGTAAATCTCAGTGGTTTCCTGCACTATTGAGTCGCTATCTCTGTACTATTTTATTGTTGTGCCTTCGAATAAATTCCATTATCGCAAGTACCCCCTCACATTGGTGGATGGTGTGTGGGAAAGATTCCTTTAGTGCTCACATTTGGGTTAGGCACTATTTTATTGTTTGTGCCCTCAAATAATTCCGTTATAGCAAATAACCCCTCGCCTACGTGGATGAAGGTGTGGAAGAAGTTCTTCTGGTGCTCACATTTTGGGGGAGGGAGGACACAAAAAAAACATGTTATTAACATGAGAACTTCCAACTAATCTTAAACACGAATAAAAATAAGGGTAACTTCATTTCAACCGTTCTTCTATGCTAAAATTTGAAAATATCAAGTTTTCCTGCATATTATCTTACGTATATTTACAAAATAATATGCCTATGTCATTTCAGTGAGATATATGAAATATTTGTATACATCAAATATGTTATTGCCGTGGCAATTTTCAAACATTATATATATTAGGAGAGCATGTAAGGTAATATGCAAGTCAGTTATGATGTTTTTGAAATTTAGGATACAAGAGCAAGAGAACCCAGACAAACTTTGATTACAATTCTTGATATAATGGATATTGACAAAATTCATTCTCTACATAAAAATTATCAGTGACAAAAAAATATATTTTTGCTGAAGGAAAGAAATCATAGTTGGTAATAGTATATATTTGAGAAAGTTACTGATGACAAGAGCTCAGGTTCCTTTCCGCACCTGAGAAGGTAAGCATGTGTGTATGGATTGGGATTCTCACATACGGCGTCAATGTTGCAGAAAGGAATATGGACTCCCGCCAACAAGATAGTCTATTTTGGCATGTGAGCCTCACAGTTTTGTCCTTTTGGAAAAAGGCTTTTCTTGGAAGGAAGGTGGGGGGAGGCCTTCTTTATAAGCACATAGTTACCTTCTCAACAATTGATACGAGATTATTTAGTCCCCATTTATATGCCTCTGCGCAACCCTTGAGAAGGTAAGCATGTGTGTATAGGTTGGGTTCCTACATACGGTGTTAGTATTGCGGGAAAGAACTTGAGCTCTTGTCAAAAAGATATTGTCCATTTTAGTTTATAGGTCTCTTGATTTTGTTCTTTGGAAAAAGTGTCATTGTTGGAAGGAAGAAGGGGGCAATTTTTTATAAGTACATGATTGCCTTCTTAATGGCCGATGCAAGATTATTTAGTCCTCATTTATATACCTATACAGTTATCAAATAGGATAAAAAATTTAAATCTTCTGTTAAAATATTTAAAAGGACACTCTCGGAATATGTTTAAAAAAGACCCGTACTCGAAGTCACATAAAATATGACTTTCTATCTTTATTATAACAGACCTATAAAAAGGTCTTTAATTTTTTTTACAATTGTTGAAAGAGACTAATATCTCAAGAGAACCATATCTAACATTATTCTTTTACTTACATATTTATATCCTTATCCTTAAAAAATTATGGGAATTGGTTAAATTATTAGATAAAAGTTACATTTTGATGACCTTTTTTTCTCATACTTTTGAAAGTTCATATATCTCCGGAGACAAATAACATTAAAGACAATTGAACATCTCGAAATAAGTAATACTTCGCAATGCAGGCGTTGCTGCACCACCTTGCATATCAGCAACTATGATTTCTTTTTATAAAAAACTTTTTTCAATGCCAGACCCTAACTATGCCCATGTCTTTATAGAAAATCACTATTAATCTCACCCATTAAGGATATTTTTTAATGTTCATTAGGATCAATCAGAGACTGACCTCTATAAACTCGTAGGCCATTTGGGGCCCGACCGAAAAAAAATTCAAACAAACAAAAACCAAAAACCATAGGTAGCAACCAGATTACTCCTGAAATAAGACACAGCCCAAACAAAATTTGTTTTGGTAAAAAAAAAACGTCAAATTAGGGACTTGAAACTCATCCTAACGTAGCATTCAGATCTAATGAAAGTTATGAAAAAAAGAAAAAGATCACATCTGCACATGCTCTACTCGCTAAATGCCACCATTTTCTTTGCCCAGGAATAAGTTATCCCTCTTGAGTAATTTACCACAAGAAGGTCTCAGCACATGGACATAAAGCCGAGGCCAAGTAGCGATCAGTTCAAGTAACAACAGGTTCAACAAAACAGCTTGTTTGATAGATGAACATTCATGTGCTAGATATCTAATAGGATCTTCCTACAAACACCGTAAAAATGCATTACAACCTTAATCCAAAACTTCCATTGAAGTACAGGCAAATGAACGAGCCAAAAGCTTGTTAAGAAATTTTGATACCCAATCTTTTTTTTTCTCTCCGATGTGAGGCCTGGGTGGGGAGAAGGTTTTAAAATTCTAGCCATTCTCCTGGGTGGCAGATCAATAAAATGGTAATGACGCATGGGCATGAAAGAAACTGTTCTACAAAGAACCAACTTGTCAGACATTTTCCCGAGTTTATACAGTCACCTCTAACAAGTATTTCTGGGCTAATCCTTTACACTGGATTTGCCCAAGCAACATTCATGTTGACTTCACTCCCTCACCTCAGCTTAACTTAAATTTCAAAGATACATCCCGACAAGTTCCAACGAATATCGTACAAATGATCCAAGTGCATCCCGATGGAGAGAGAAACGTCAAACCATGATACTATGATCTTCAAAACTGCAAATAATACAATCCCCAGCAGTGAGAATTTCAGCTATAAGATTTCAAAAACAATAAAGTAAAATAAATGTTTAACAGAATAGAAAAATCATACCTACAAATTGTTCACGTTGCAACTAATTTCAGATATACTTCAGTCCTGCAATCCTTGTACGCCTTGATATCAAGTACTGTGCTAGAGAATAAAGTATTCCTAACAACCCCAAAACCCTTATCGTACTTATATCCGTGATAATAATTGATGGCAAGTTAAGAGGCATTGTAAGAAGTAACACTGCATCTGTCTGCTTTACATAATCCCACATAAAACGGTTGAAGAGGATATGGTTGGGTAAAGTGAGGATTAGCAAACCAGCATTTTTCACTGCAAAAACCCAACCAGGTCCTCCAATCTCCATTCCCCATCCAGCATCCCCATGCCAAACTTCCTCCCATATCCTATAAATGGCAACTAAAAATAGGTAGCCAGATATCACAACTACCACTGGAAAATACCGCTGTCTGTCCCCAAAACCTGCAAAGATGTCCGAATCCTGATTGAGAAGCAGCAGAATGGGTGCAAGGAAAAGTATTGCACGATTTGATCCACCGGTGAAATTTATGTTTAGTATCAAGCAGATGATAAAGCACAGGACTGTGGAGACATTCCCAACTGCTGGCATCCATGCAGCCTCGGCCGCCAACCTCTTGATTGTGAAGGATGGTGGAGCAGATGCTCGCCTTTGTTGTATAAGCCTAAGTTTGGGTGGAAAACCAGAGTGCCTACTTGGTTGATTCATCTGCACAACACCTCTATCAGTAACTTTCTCCCGCAGAAGTGATGCCAACTCAAATTTTATCTCCAACGCAATTACCATAAACAACATTGCATAAAGACCCAATAGGGACATCCTTGCTCCTTCGACCACTAACAATGTCGTGAACTTGTCCAACTCTTCACCTCCGCCACTCCCTTTTGCCCTTAGTTGTCCCTCCAGAAGGTAGGTCACAGGGAAAAGGGCCACCAATAAAGCAAATACCCATGGCAAGATCCTCGTACTTGACGCTGAGGGGAGGTGTGTAAAGACCACAAAGACAGAAGCACAGACAATTGTAGCTACTAGAAGAGGGTACAAAATTACTGACTGGAAAAAAAATTCTGCACAGATGTAAATGCCCAATGTGATACCTACTCCAACTGCGTACAATGCCCTCAACTCAACAATATACTTGATGGGTATTGTAGATGTGACTGCTGATAGTGTAAGCAAAATTGTTGCAATAAGCAGCCATGATGGCCATGAGGGCTTTGAGACCACAATGCCATATATCGATATATCATCAGCAGACTGATGAGCTGCTCTGATTAAATCCGATCGATAAGCCCATGATAGCGGAATAGGCGGTTGCATAAGAATAAATAGCAGGCCAGTGGACACCACCAGGACAAGAACTCTCTTTGCAGACTGCACATGAAAGAAAGCTTCAAAACAGAACCCAATGCACAACTTCTATGCAACATGTTTCCAACTCAACTGAATCAGATATGTTAAATTACAAGTTAAAAAAAAACAAAGAAAATGCAGAGGGAAGTTAGTGTGTGTTTTTTTTTAACCCCGGCAAAGACTGGAGGCAGCTCTTGTGCCAGACACCCAAGTATACCGGTCCAAGCCGGCAGAGGCTGGGGGCAGCTCCTGGGCCAGACACCCAAGTATACGGGGTAAACTGCCCAGCATGTGAGGGGGTACCGTGTTGGATAACTACTTTGGGGAATCAAACCCACAACCTGCAGGAATTTAACCTGCCGAAGGCTGAACGTAGAGAGGGATGATCAGTTTGGCATCTTGGGAAAAAAGTGGATTATATTATGCATCATTGGCAAAGACTTGCAATTTCTATTTGGATGAAAAAAAAGGACAATTCTCTGATTCTTGGACGTAATGACAGTCAAACAATTATCTTACTACATTAGACAGATTACTAAAATGTAAACAAAAGTCACTACTTCATTATAAAATTTAGCGAGGCCAAACTTTCATAGAGATGAAAATGCAGAAACAATTTCCCTCACTGATTCTTTAGGCAAGTTGCATGTGAATCTAGCAGCAAAATAACAAATATCCGGTTCTCACAAAGTTGATGGATGTATATATCAATACCTTCAAAACTTCTGCTCAAGTTTGTCCGCCTAATCTGGTTGGAGATATTATCAGAAAAATTATCAACTATCTCACAATGAACAAACTAACTCTTGGTATCTAAAACTCTGCCAATTCTTGGTTCCAAAAGCACTAGCCAAAAGTTCCCTGCAGTTAGCCCTGTACCTTACCTTTCAGTGCTCATAATAAATAAGATTTTAGTTGATATCCACGCCCATGATATATTTGCAGGATTTTTTTTTCCCAATCAGCATGGCACAAAGCAGGCTCAAGAATCCATTTCCCTTCTAGACAAGGATTGTGGAATTGGATATCTCTTGGAATTGGCTGGATTCAATATGATCCACAGATCGAATCGGCTTAGAATTGGCCCAGGATCAGCCAACTTCAAACTAGTTCTAGCCAATTCAGGTCAGTCTTTATTTTTCTTCTTTTCTTAAAACTAGAGGAGGAATAGGATTTCCCCTCGAAATTGGATTGGCAAGGGCTGATCCCAGTCTAAATCGGTCAAATTGGATTGAAATCGGCCGATACTGCAAACCATGCTCTCTGAAGCTGAATGTTACTACTGACTTTTTCTTTTACAGAGGTGTACCACATTTCACAATAAAATGTGATTCTCTATTCAAAGCCCCAAAAACGGGAAAACCCTCCCTCGAGCCCCATGTGCGTATGCTCATCTAGCAGAAAGTATCCTCAGAATGGTACAGAAATTACAAATTGAAAAGAAGCAATTTGAATTTGAAGTCAGAACATATCCAGTGACCTAGCACGCAATCTTTCTCCATAGGGACTATCAGCCTAACTACCAACACTATGTTGGCATCATCACATTCAAATTATCCATGTCAATTCCTCAGCTTCATTAAGGTTAGGAATGAGCTTCATTGAGTTCATCCATGCATAAAAACAAGAAAGGCAAATAATGCAGAATGAGCTACGAGCCTATGACACAAATTAAATGACAGTGGCTTACCCATGAGTACTATACTAAAACAAAGTTATTAGTTAACAAAGAATATTAAGAAAAAGGCTTCACTAAATACAACAAAGGGCAAAAATTCCACCGAAATTGATAGAAACCTGTTCAAACAGTGGAAGATATATTTTAATCCAATGTCATTTTGTAACATTTCAAGGTGGGTCCAAGGATGGCAGTACCGGTATCGGCACTGGTACTGTTGGGTACCGATACCAAATCGTGCCTGGTACTGGCCCATGTCCACCCAGTACCAGCTGATACAATTTTATTATTATTATTTTTACACTTAAATGACCGGTATTGGGGTACCCCCCATACCAATATTCGTACCCGCCGATACGTATCAGTATCGGCCGATACTGCCAACCATGGGTGGTCAGACTTTGAAACAAGTTGGCGTGACCTGTGTTCTCAAAAGATATCATTTTTTTGGATTCTTCAAGAACTGGGGATTCATCTAATTCAGCCCTTCCCTTTTCATAAACTTTCAGAACTTCAGCTGTTCTTTTAAAGAAGTCTTTGACTAAATCCTCTCTTGTCATGTTACCAAACAAGACCTAAGACCCATTATCTCTTTTTTTTTAAAGTGGATGAAACCACTGAACTATATTAATTAAAAAAAAAAGAAATATATGATAATGGTACACAATGACATTCTCAAAAAAGAAGCCCTATACAAAACACCAAGTAGGCATCACACACCAACTTCCCCTAAAAGATCAAAAAGGGAGGAAGAACCAATGATCCCAATACACAAGGCCCCTCACCCTAAAGCATACAAAATATACAAGTCTATCAGAGACAGAAGCCTACTCCCTTAATATCTGCTTGTTCCTTGCTCCAAATTGACCAGAATGTAGCATGAAGGACCAGCCACAAGACAATATGGTCCACACTAGGCGCCGAAAGCCCATTCCACTGCTCCAAGAAGGAATGCACACTGTCCAGAAGTTGCAGGTGTTATGCACTTTGCCAAGAAAAGCCCGCCAAATTTCTGAAGAGCAGTCCACAGAGGACAAAGCCTCTTCCCTACACAGTGAGTACATTGAGGGAACATCACATTCAAACCGGATCGATCAACAGTGGGAAGCTTGTGAATTGAGATCCACCAAATCAAAATCCTGACTTCCGATGGAGATTTGGGAGTCCAAAATGTTGAAGGAAAAGATCCTCGCCCCTCCATCTGTGATAATAGAGTAGGCCAATCTGACAATGAATGCCCCGAGAGTACCATCCCCACACCTAAGAATCCTGAGAAGCTGCCTTCATAGTGCATCCTGCAAGGCCAAGCAGAATGTTGCAAAGTCTGTATCTCCTCTTCTAAGGTTCCTTATAAATGAAGGAGCTGAACAATCAGCCGATGCGTACTGCACCACAGAAGCTAGTGGATCTGAAGCTATGGCAATGAAACTAGGGAATGTCTTAGAAAGAGGTGTCGACCCACACCACTTGTTCATCTAAAAAAGTGTCTGCTTGCCAACTCCCACGAAAACATAGTCGCTGCTAAGATGATATCTATGGCCTGAAGGATAGCTCGCCACAGAGGTGACACATTATAGTCCACTTGAGGGTAAACATCCCATACTCTACTTCTATTGTAGTACTTCTCTTTACCCACCTGCAGCCACAAACCTGATTGTGCTGCACCAAGTTTCCAGAGCCATTTAGATAAGAGGGCTAAATTGAAGTCATGGACGTCCCGTGACTCCAAGGCCTCCATTCTCCCTGCTCCTACCGACCCTACCCCCAACAAATCTCTCTGCCTCCTTTTGGCTTCCCCTCAGAGCTCCCATCCCCCAAAAAATCTGCACCGACTGGCTTCAAGCTGCTTGGCCACATATTTTGGGATTTTGAAGATGGAGAGGAAGCAGATAGGAAGGTTGTCCAGTACTTGCATAACACCAATCTCCCTCATATGAGAGGAGTCGACTCCTTTCCAGCCGGCCAACGTGTACGAAGCTTTCGAAGAATAGGCTGCCAATCACTACATTTTATGGTATCCGTGGAGAGGGTAAGGCCCAAGTAAGTGACAAGAAGAGATCCAATCTGACATCCTAGGGTAAATGCTGCTCTGGTCATACCCCCATCATTCATGTTGATACCAATCACCACACTCTTCTGGAAGTTCACCCTAAGCCCACTGACCGTGTCTAGCATTTCCAAGATCAGCCTAGCAAACAGTAGTTGATCCTCATTCCTAGGGAAGAAAATAATGGAATCATTTGCATATTTAAGGTGAGAAATCCACCTAGAATGTGTCCCTGCTTGAAAGGCAGTAACAAGACCAGCCTCTCTGCTCTCTCCCACATTTTACTAAGAACATGAGCTACAAGAACAAACAACAAAGGGGACATAGGATCCCCTTGGCGGAGTCCTCTCCCACTATGAAAGAAGATGTAAGACTCCCCATTAATGAGGATGACAAAGAAGGCTGAAGTAACACATTCTATGACCCATCTAATCTATTTGTCACCAAGTCTATTATGCGTGGACTATGAAACAAGCAGTTCCAGCTTGACCCTATATTAGCCTTCTCAAAGTCAAGCTTGATCACCATTCCTTCCTTCTTATGTTGCTTCACAGTATGAAGGCATTCATGTGCAACAAGAAAGCTTTCATGAATTTGCATGCCTTTAATAAAAGCACTCTGATTAGCACTAATGAGTCTACCTAAGACCTCCATTTTGGACGCAAGCACCTTGGAAATGATCTAATAGACTCCATTGAGCAAGCTAATGGGTCTGGCCCCAATGCCTTATTCCCTGACAAGGCAAAGACTGAAGCATGCACCTCTTCTCCTGTAAACAAAGCCGGAAGGAGTGCATTCTTCCCAACACTCAACTTAGGGAGGGGGTCTTATGCTACCTGGGGCTTAACATAGTCCTCTTTCATGAAGAGGCCAGAATATAAGAAGAAAATGTGCTTGGCAGCATCATCCCTCTCAGAATAAGTCTGCCCGTCAACCTTAAGCTATCTATGTGCCTGGCAACATCATCCCCTTCTTTGACCCATTTATCTCTGGATCCTTTCTTCCAATAGACCTCTTTCCTTCACACGATGTCTTGATACTTTGTCCTGACTTGTTTCTATTTATACCCTTCTTCCTCGTCAATCACTCTAGTGCCTCATATCCTTGTAACCGGAGAAGAATCCACTCCTCTGCTGTTTTCCCTTGGAGCCTCTTAGAAGCACCCTAGATAGTTCCTGGGAGAGGATCATGAGATTATTAATCAATATGGCCATCGCAGATCCCTTCCGAGTGCAAGAGCTCTACACATTTCTGACAATCTCCAAGAAGTTCTCTTCATGAATCCAAAATTTCTCCATCAGAAAAAACAGGTTTCTGGCTTAAGTTAAAGTTTGAGTTCAAAAGGATGGGGTTATGGTTTGACAACAGCCACTGAAGACACGGAGCTTGTAAATGGGGGAAGTGATCCTCCCAATCAACTGAAACCAAGAACCAGTCCAAGCTGGAGCAAACAAGTTGAATTCATAGTTTAGACCATGTGAAGAAGGCATAATCAATATGGACATTAACCAATGCAGTTTGTTGAATGAACTCCTGAAAGTCCTCCATAATATCAAGAGAAGAGGTTGCCTCGGACCTCTCTACCAAGGAAACAATAGCATTGAAGTCCCTTGCCAAACACCATGGTTTCCATGTCTGAGCGTGCCAATGGTTCAACTCCTCCTACATAATCTTCTTTCCTCTGCCTCCTATGGCCCATAAACCCCAGTAAGATTTCACAAGAAACCAATCTCCTTACATTTAAAGGTGATGATTATCACAAACTGCAAACCTACCAACATGTCTTCCAACCTCTTCCAAGACACTCATCCAAAAACACCATAATACCACCATGCCTACCAATAGCCGAAGAAATAGCCCTTTTAGTCAATCTAGCTCCTCTAATATTCCTACCAACCTCCTCCACCTTGACATCAACCCTACATCTACTACTCAAGTCCTTCACTGCAGCCTTCGTTTTTCTACTACCTACCCCCTTGACATTCCAAGACATAATCTTCATCAGTAAATAGTGTCTTCTCCTCCCCTCCACCCTCCCATCTTGACGGGGATCTAGGACCAACGGACCATGATGGAGTGCTTCTATGGCCGTTGGAGAGCCGTTTCCATTTTATGTCTTAGAGACACTTCACCGTCCATTTGATGCATAGTATATTTTTTAAAGGAGTCCATAGACAGTTTATTTGGCCCATTTGGAACCTGCTTAGCATGTTTTTTTTATATTTTCTGAATTTTAACTGTGATTTTATATTTTTAGAAATTTTTAGTGCGAATTTTTGCAACAATTATCTAGTTAAGGGTGTCTTAGGGCGCATTTGTTTACACTATTGCGTGGTTTAGGCTCCAAATTCTATGAAAATCTTGACATGATATCTAGTGAAAACAAATGCAAAAATCTGTAGGCAGATTCTAAAAAGCTAGATTATAACCGTTGGACACAATCCCCTCATGCCCCCTGATTTCCAGAGTCTCTAACATAAAGAGGATTCCAATTTGTTTGCAGAATAGGTTATCCGGAATTACTTATCCGGAATAATGTATACTAGAATAAGGAGTGCTTAGCTTTGATAGTTCTGTGGGACCCACTGGCGGAATAAGAAGGATAAGCAATTCTTGAGTCTAAGGTCGAATTGCTTATTCTCCTTATTCTAGTATAAGCAATTCTAACGCGGTATAAGCCATTCCACCCATCAAACTAGAATTAACCTTATTCTAAGAATAAGAGGCCTTATTCTTCTCCTATTCTCCAATCAAAGTGGCGCTGGGAACTCACTTTTGTCTATTTGTACACAAGGGAGAAAACCCCCAAGTTGCCCACGCATGAGTGAGAGACAGGGGGGCTACTTCTTGGCAGTGGTGGCTTAATGCTCTCTTTTTGCAGCATTGGGAATTGGTGGGCAATAGTGAAAACAATTCTATTAGGTTTCCAACACCCCATCACGAATCTGTCAGAGGAGAGAGACATTTTCCACATCCAATTCCCAATACTAGCACCCCGCACAAATTGGAAACAAACGTGCCCTTGGTCCATTTTAGAGTTGGATAGTCGAGTTTGAGTCAGAAAGGTCCTCAAAAACATATGTATGGATGCACTATCTTCTTTTATAATTATGGATGAATATTATTACGAATTTTATTCTCTCGGTGTTCTACTCTACGACGAAGAAGACAACCCTGCGATGGGTTGAATCTACCTTGTGACGGGGTCCGGTCTGACACCCTAGCCGCCAGTGCGACGCCAAAGGCCTCTCCACTGTCGTGAGACATCGATAGTTTCTCCAATCCCCTTCTTCCTCCTTTGTCCCCATCAAATTTGGTATCATAGCCAAAACTCTAATCCCCCACTGTACCGTTGTTGCACACCCTCCACTCACCGCCACTTTGTTCCTGACGCATCCTCCTCCTCCTCCTTCCCTCTCCCTTGTTTCTCTATTAAAAAACAAAAAATCCTCACCCACATTCTTCCCTCTCCGATCCTCTCCCTCTCTTTCTATCGGTTTCGTTGCAACCTAGGTAAAAAAGAAGAAGAAGAAGAAGAATCAGTAGACAGAGGGGGGCCGGCAGCCTACGGCCCCGCCAGAGTTGTTGCCGATCTCTGCCGCACCCTCCATCGCCGTCTGCTTCTGCTGCCGCCGACCGTTGTCGCCGACCCCCGCCACCCTCGCTGCCGCCACCCTTGTCCCTCTCTCTCTCTCTCTCTCCAATTAGGGTTTGAGGGAGGTGAAGAGAAAGAGGCCCGTCCCTTTTAAGTTCAGATCGGGTCAAATCAGTTTGACCAGGTTCACTTAAAGGGGCTCGAGACACTTTGTTGATCCTGGTTCGAGCTCATGTCTACCTTGGCTTGAGCCAGCAGGGTTAAGTGGGCCTGCAACATGGTCTAGCTCCTTGGTCCAGCGGTATGCGCAGTGGTCCAAACCACTTGGTCCCTGACTCGTGCATCCACTGTCATGTCCCTATGAACCACGGACCATTATGCCAGGTGATGCACTAGCTACTCTTAGCGCAACGCTATAGTTGGGGAGTCATTCGGACTCCGATTCGCACGTCATCCGCACCACTGGATTAGTTACAACAAGGACGACCTAGTTCCAACATGCTGCTACCCAACTGCACCTCGTCTTGCAGGCCCACCTCTGATAGCCATGTTGGCCCCAAAAAGGCACCTCCATGCTCCATTTTACACATCGATGGTGCTAATGACATCCTTGTAACGAGGCAGAGCTCATCTAGCGCCCCATTTGCTGGTGGTGCATCATTTTGCATGCCGCTCCTGCACGTGCCCTGCAGGCGTCCATTTGGACGTCTCGAGGCTCACGTCAACCGCCTCAATTTTTATGCCGGCTTCTAGATGCCTTTGATTACGTGACAAATTTTTTAAGACAACGACCATTGATTGTTCGAGCCTGGATCAGGTTCCGCTAAGGGAAGATCTAGAGTGGATAACATTGCAAAATAACATTGACAACCTACTTTTCAGAACAAGGGAGGCAGTTGAGGCCAACCCAGTATTGATCGAGGAATATGAAAACCAAATAGAAGAGAGTTTATGAAGCCAACCCAACATTGGTTGAGGAGTATTACAATCAAGTGGAGGAAGTAGTTTATAAAGCTGATCCAACGCTAGCCGACGAGTACTTTGAAAAGGTCGGGTCTACGATATTGGAAACATATGATGACCTCTGTTATCAAAGGCGCCAGAGGCGAATGCCTAGGCGCTGATATGGCGCCTCGCGTTCCTGCTTTTCGCCTCGGCAATCGCGGGAAACGCCTCGTTCGCCCAGGCGTTCGCCTAGGCGCGCCTTAGACGCCTTCAGCGCCTCAGGCGCGTTAACGGGCCCAACTTAGACGCCTAAGCTCATACCGAGCCCAATACGACCGGTTTGATTCGGGCTTAAATCTGCCCATACGACCGGCCCAGCCGATGTAACCTAACCCCCCCTCTTGGCCATCGAACCCTAATCTCCCTGCATCCTGAGCCCCTCGACATGAGCGCAGCGGGAAGCATCTCCAACAGCGGCAGCGGCGGGAAGTGTTTCCGGCGACAGCGACGTACTTCTCCGGCGACTGCGACGGCGACGTCTCTTCGTTCCTCTCTCTCTCTCTCTCTCTTTCTCATCACCCCTTTCTCACTGTCTCACGCACGCTCCCCTCCTCCCACCCTCTCTCTCTGCCTCTCTCGACCCTCTCACTCTCTCTTGCTCTCTGTCTGTCTCTCTCTCCCCTCCCCCGACCCCCACTCTCTTTGTCTGTCTCTCTCGGTCTGTGTCTCCCCTCCCCCCGACCCTCTCACTCTCTCTTGCTCTCTGTCTGTGTGTCCCTTCCCCCCAACCCCCACTCTCTCTACTTGTCTCTCCCCTCCCCCCGACCCCCACTCTCTCTCTGTCTTTCTCTCTTACTCTCTTTTGGTCTCTGTCTCTCTCACGCACTGTCTCTCTCAATCTCTCTCTGTCTGTCTCTATCTCTCGCCTCCCCTGACCCCCACTCTGTCTCTCTGTCTCTTCCCTCCCCCGACCCCCACTCTGTCTCTCTTGCTCTCTCTCTAATTGTCTCTCTGTCTCCCCTCCCCCCGACCCCCACTCTCTCTGTCTTTCTTTCTCACTCTCTCTTGCACTCAGTCTCTCTCACGCACTGTCTCTCTCAATCTCTCTCTCTCTATCTCTGTCTCTCCCCTCCCCCGACCCCCACTCTGTCTCTCTGTCTCTCCCCACCCCGACCCCCACTCTCTCTCTCAATCTCTCTCTCTGTCTCTCCCCTCCTCAACCCCCACTCTCTCTATCCTTCTCTCTCACTCACTCTTGCTCTTTGTCTCTCCACTCCCCGACCCCCACTCTCTCTGTCTTTCTTTCTCACTCTCTCTTGCACTCAGTCTCTCTCACGCATTGTCTCTCTCAATCTCTCTCTGTCTGTCTCTGTCTCTCCCCTCCCCCGACCCCCACTCTCTGTCTCTCTCTATCTGTCTCTCCACTCCCTGACCCATACTCTCTCTGTCCTTCTCTCTCACTCTCTCTTGCCTATCTCTCTGTCTCTCCCCTCCCCCGACCCCCACTCTATCTCTCTTGATCTCTATCTCTCTGTCTGTCTCTCTCAATCTGTCTCTCCCCTCCCCGACCCCTACTATCTCTCTCTGTCTCGCTCACTCTCTCTTGCTCTCTGTCTTTACTGTTTACAGGTGAACTGTGGACATTGATTTAATTTTTAAGATGACCGCACCAACCGGAGGTTCGTCTCATTCGTCTAATCAAGGGCCTATCGAAGGGAAGGGGAGAAATAAAGATCCAGGCTGGAAATATGGTACTTTGGTGAATCCAAATAATAAGGACTGGGTAAAATGCAACTTTTGTCAGAAAGATTGTAAAGGAGGGATCCACCGGTTGAAACAACATCTAGCAAGTACTTCTACAAATGTGACAGTTTGCTTGAAGGTGACACCCAAGGCAAAAGAAGAAATTAAACAATATATGGAGCAATCAAAACAAGCAAGGATTGAAAAGAAATGTTTGATTAGGGAAGCGGAAAGTCGAGATGATATTTTTAGAGATTCAGTTTCCAAATATTCATCCTTTGAGGTAAATCAAGTTGACGACATTCTTGCAAAGTCTCATCGGATAAAAGGTCCTTTAAATAGATTTTGTACTCCAAATCCTGAAGATTCAAAGGGCAAATCTATCAAGGATAAGAAGCATGAGAAGGAAGCACGAGAAAGGGTCATCCAATACATAGCTAGGTGGATGTATCAAGTTGGAATTTCATTAAATACCGTGTGTCTAAATAATTTCCAAACAATGTTAGAAGCTATAGGACAATTCGGTCCGAGATTGAAAGGCCCTACCTACCATGAAGTTCGTGAGACCCTTCTCCAGAAGGAGATTCAAAAGACTCAAGAAATAGTAGATTTACAAAAAGGCAGTTGGGTGAAATTTGGTTATACTATCATGTCTGATGCATGGACAGATGGGAAAGGCCGTACTTTGATAAATTTTTTGGTCAATTCACCTACTGGAACTGTGTTTTTGAGGTCTATTGATGCATCTCAATATGTCAAAGATGCAAAGTTGTTGGCTGACTTGTTGAACAAGATAGTTATAGAGGTTGGTGCGGAGAACGTGATACAACTTGTCACAGATAATGAAGCAAGCTAGGTTGCTGCAGGAAAAATGTTGATGGCAGCCCATCGTCACTTATTTTGGACACCATGTGCTGCCCACTGCCTAGACTTGATATTGGAGGACATTTCCAAGGTGTCTCCAATCAAGTCAACCATTCGGAGGGCAAGGATGGTTACTACATTTATTTATGTACATACGAAGGTGCTTGCTATAATGAGGAAGCATACAAATGAAAAGAATCTTGTCCGTGCAGCTGTGACTCACTTTGCCACAAATTATTTGAATCTGCAAAGTTTGCTGGATTGTAAAGATGGTTTGAGAAGAATGTTTACATCTAGTGAATGGACAAGCAATAATAAGTGGACAAGAAAAATTGAAGGAAAGAAAACACAAGATATAATTTTGAAGACTCAGTTTTGGAAGGGAGTTATTTATGCACTAAAGATATTCAAGCCTCTTGTCATGGTTCTGCGCTTGGTTTATGGAGAGAAGCCGTCAATGGGTTACATTTATGAATCCATGGAACGCGCCAAGGAAAGTATCAAGAATGCTCTGGATGGAAAAGTGGACAAGTATGGTCCACTTTGGGAGATCATTGATAGGAGATGGGATTTTCAGCTTCATCGTCCTTTACATGCAGTTGGATACTACCTTAACCCTCAATTCTATTATGTAAATCCATAGATTGATTCAAATGATGAAGTGAAGCAAAGACTATATGATGTCATTGAGAAGTTAGTTCTTGATCCTAATGTACAAGATGAGATTACCAAGGAATTGGCGTGTTATAAGAATGCTATGGGTTTCTTCGGGAGAGAAATGGCCATAAGACAACGTACCACATCTAATCCTAGTATATTTCTATATGGACTACTAGTACATTTACTCATTAAATTCTTTTTGATGTGAAAATTAAATACTATTTGGATCTCTTATGTAGTTAATTGGTGGGTGGATTTTGAGAGCAAAATTCCTAATCTGCAAAAGATGGTCATTCGCATCCTAAGCCTCACTTGTAGTGCATCTAGCTGTGAAGGCAATTGGAGAACATTTGAACAGGTTTTGATTTTTATTAACTTTCATTGAATAATACATGTTATGTTTTTTTATTCTATATTAATCTAATAATGATATTTTTCTAGGTGCACACTAAGAAAAGGAATAGGTTGGAGCAAAAGAAGCTGAATGATCTCGTGTTTGTGCAATACAACCAACGCCTTCGAGATCGCTTTTTACGTTTCCAACAAAGTGAACTTGACCCTATAAGCTTGGAAGATATTGATGATTGTAATGAGTGGATAGCACATCCTCATGATAATGAAGATGTTGTACATGAGGATGAAGACCTCACATGGTTCGATGTCGAGATTGCTGCAGGAATTGGTGAAGAAGGTCCACTACAAGGACAACATCAAAGAAACGTTGTTTAGGGAAGGGGAAAGCAGTTGCAACAAGTTCCACATTAGAATCTATTGATGAGCTTGAAGTTGGGTCTGATGATACAACGGAGGACTCTGAAGGTGAACTTCCACTTGACCAAGATGAGGATTCTGAGAGTGATGAATGAGTGAGGCTTGAGAGTTGTGAAAGGAATGTATTCATAGGCTTGTTAGCCTTATTTGGAAATGTTGGCTACTTATTTTCTTAAGGAACATTTGAATGTTGTAATAGACTTATCTTACATTTGTACATTTATATTGTGTTTGCTTAGCATTTCATTGATAAATTTCATTATGGTAAATTTAAGTAGTAGTAAAATGTCTATGAATTTGTTGATTACATATTTGAGTAATTAAAATTTATTTCAATTACTTTGATTTAAAATTATATGGTTATATTTGATAATTAGAGTGAATAAATATCATTATGTATGATTATTTGGCTATTTTGTATAATAAGTAAATTATAAATATATTTTTTTTAAAATGTCACCTCAAACGCCTAGGCGATGTAAATATCATTATGTATGATTATTTGGCTATTTTGTATAATAAGTAAATTATAAATATTTTTTTTTTAAAATGTTGCCTCAAACGCCTAGGCCATCGCCTAGGCGTTTGACGCTGAGGCGACCCCCCGGTCGCCTCTCGCCTCTGACTACATAGATGATGACATTCTCATCATTGAACCAGGGCTAGACGTGATTCCTGAAGTGCATTTTAAGGCCGATTCTACGTTCATGGCAAAGCAAAAGGAGTTGAAGCAGGCATGGATTGCAAGATCGGCTGATCACGATCCAATTCTGGGGGGAAATTCAGTGTTCCCCCCGGCATCAACCGGGACCGGCCCGGGATCGACTGTATCAGGCCCAGATCAGCCCCCTTTAAAGGAGGATCGGGACACAACAATTCAACTCAACCAAGCTTTAATCCCAAATAATTGGGGTCGACTATATGGATTCTCTGTCTCCACTCTACACGATTTTGGACTACCTCTTCTAAACAATTAAAGCCTCCAAATCAACTTGTACTACCCTCTTACAAGTTAATCTACGTCTACCCCTTCCTTTCTTCTCCTCCTCTATCCTAATATGCTCCACTTTTCTAACCAGAGCCTGCCTAGTTCTAGACCTAACATGCCCAAACCATCTCAGCCTCCCTTCTCTCAATTTGCCCTCAATTGGTACCACTCCTACCTTTTCTCTAATATACTCATTACGAATTTTATCTAGCCTAGTATGCCCGTACATCCACCTTAACATTCTCATCTCGGCAACACTCATCTTAGAGACATGTTGCCCCTTCATTGTCCAACACTCGCTACCATACAACATTGCAGGTCTTATCGTCGTACAGTAGAATTTTCCTTTCGGCTTCGTTGGGATCTTGCGATTACACAAGACTCCCGTTGCAAGTCTCCACTTCACCAATCATGCCTTAATTATATGACTAACATCCTCATTGCACCCTCCGTCTTCTTAGAGGATCGAACCAAGATATTTGAAATGGGTGCTTTTAAGTATTGTCATCACATCCAAGTTAACTCCCTTCTTTTTGCATATCCGATCTTCACTAGACTTACAATACATGTATTATGTCTTAGTTCTACTTAACATGAAACCCTTTGACTCTAAGGTGCTCCTCCAAAGCTTTAGTTTTCTATTAAGTCATGCCTACGTCTCATCATCAACACAATATCATCTGCAACATCATACACCACAGAATGTCCTATTGTTGCCCCTGTGGGCTGCTGTTGCTAGGTGTCGCGACCCTCGCCGCCATCCTCCTCTTTCTCTCTCTCTCTGTTGAAAGAGGGGTTCATTTTTGTGTGGATGTGCATGATTTGCATTAATTTTCATTGTACATTCATTGAATAATGTGTATATTTTTTATTTTTTTCTGATTTTTATTTAATTTTAATTTTGATCGGCCGACTTCATCAAGATCGAAAGATCCAGATCAGATCGGGTCAGGATCGGCGGGTCCCAATCCCGAGACCCGACCCAAACCGAAATTCCACGGAATTAGGAAAAGGCAATAAAAGATGTGGTCAGTTCGCTGAAGATCGTTCAAGACACAATCAGCCAAAATGATTTTGACCACTAAAGAGTGATACTAAGCTACAATTTCCACATTGAGGTAAAGCTATCCTCCGCAAGGTGATCTTAATGGCATCAACCGTACTTCCTTGCTTTGTTGCTCTCATCATCTCCCTATGGATACTACTACATTTCAAAACTTAAGGACAAATTTTCTTGTGAGAGAATAATGGAGATCCAAGACCAATGCACCATGATGAAGTGCTTCCACCGCCATCAGAGAGCCATTTCAGTTTTGTTGTGGTTTACAGACAATTCAGAGTTCGTTTGATGCATAGTATATTTTTAAAGGAGTCCATAGAAAGTTTATTTGGCCCATTTGGAGCTCATTTAGCAAGTTTTTATATTTTTTGAATTTTAGGTGTGATTTTCTAGTTTTAGATATTTTTAGTACGAAGTTTTGCAATAATTATCTAATTAACGGTGTATTGGTCCATCTTAGAGTTGGGTAGTCGAGTTTGACTCAGAAAGGTCCCTAAATACTATATATATAGATGTACCATCTCTTTTCTAATTATGGCTAAATATTATTACGAATTTTGAGCTATTTTCTCGGTATTCTTCTCTGCAACGGAGAAGACAACCCTGTGATGATGTCGAATCTGCCCTACGACGGGATTGGGTGCGACGCCCTAGCGGCCAACGTCACGCCAGAGGCCTCCCTAATGACCAATGCAACGTCGGTAGTTTCTCCAATCCCCTCCTCCCTCCTTTGTCCCCCATGACATCTTCCTCTTCTTCTCCCCTTAACCATCTTTCTCACTCCCCCTCCCCTAGCCATGCCAAGTTACCACCTATTTCGGATCTTGTGAAAGACTGAGTGCATGTCCTTCTCTACATCATCAAAGGCAATCCCTATCTTGACAGCCACCTCTGTGGCTTGCTTGTCCACCAACTTCTCTACCCTAGCCAGCACCTCCTTAACCTCATCCTTACCAAGGTCCCGACCCACATGGGAAGCATTGGCCGCAGGTTTCTTAGGCATCATCTCTAACTCACAACCTTCCTCACCGAGGATTGGTGAAGAACCATCCATCATGTCCACCTCAAACAAAGCCATCAAAGGTGGTTGCCTCTGTGGATAGTCTTCACCCTACAGCAGGCCACTTTCCCTCTCCCTTCCCTTGAGATTGATCTGGTTTGCACTCTGCGAGCGTCTCCCATTCACTCCAGGACCTCTATCCAAAGGGCAGATTGAGGCAAGCAATGAGGCAGGAGCACTGCTCTCCACAGCTCGAGATCCATTGTTGATGAAGAGCCCCTTCCTTGCACCAAAGCAGCTAGAAGACGTGCTAGGCAAAGAGGACCCCTCCTTTATGCCTCCGATGAGAGGCTCCTTCATGTTGCAGAGTAGCATTGAGGTGTCAGGAAGAGGGGCATCAATGACGCCTATTTCATCAGGAGACCCCAGAACCGCATCCCTGGCCAAAGGTTCCTTCTTAGTGCAAACTAGCACCCGAGCAAGGCCCACCACCCTGCAAGGCCCCAATGGCCCATGAAAGATCTTCAGAGTAGCTTCATAGTTCTCCATGTTGTTGCCAACCTCTACAGTAAAGGCCTGGAGTACATCAAAGCATGGCCGATGAGTCCCCTTAGCAGATCCCGTTGTCCCGAAAGGCCCCGATGGTGCCTAAGGTTGATCCATAACCCCCCAAGGTTCTATGTACCAGAAGCATCGAACAAAGGAGCTTCTAAGGTGGGCGCCACGGCATTCGGGCAAAGGAGGCGGCAGACATCAGGTCTTCAACTGGGTCAATTGTTATTAGGTAAGTCACGGGTTTGAAATTTCTTACCTGGTGACCCTGAACCACCCGTCGATACTAATTCTACCCATTTTGGTTTACAAATCGACTGACCGACTCCAGAAGACAATTCAAATTTTGAATGGTTCGCTTGATCGTTGTTGAAAGGCCACAAACCCATGAATGGTAGTATCGGCCAATACTAATATGTATCGGTTGAAACGTATCGGTATCCCTGGGTATGGATATTTATATCAGGGGTACTCGGACACCAGTCTTTACAGTTAAAAAAAAACTTGTTATTGGCCGATATCCAGCCAAAATGGGCCAGTGCTAGGCCGATACGCACGATAGTGATATGTATTGGTACTACCATCCTTGCACATATCCCTTCCTCATGTTCATCTTCCTCCTATTTGCTTGTGCATTACCCTAGCTCCCAAACCTGTCATGGCGGCGACGGCTAAAGGCAACATAGAAGTTGGACATTCATCAGAAAAGGCTTGCCTACCAAGCACAAGTAGGCCCTTTGGGATCTCAAGAGCAATAAAGGCCCAAAGGTTGCCTTTCACCCCCAAGAGGTCCCCACTCCTAGACCGCATCATACCTTCTTCCTCCTAGATCCCCACCTCCTACATAACGAATTGCATCCCAAGCAGGTTGCAAAGGAAGATCGCAACATCGATCGTTCAACTGTGGAACCTGGAGACCCTTAGCCCCAGATAGACCCCCTGATAGGAATCCCACTACACAACCTGAAGAACCACACCATTGTCTGTCAAGAAACACTTAGACACCACCTTGAAGGTTTTGTCTTCTAATGGGGCCATACCCAAGAAAGCACTATCGAGTTCCCTCACCTCCCAACCCTCTAAAGCCTTCTTCCCCTCTTCCTCTAGCTCATTAATGACAGCAGCATCAGGCTTCCCCACCCCTAGGCTGATCTATATGCAACAGCGCAAACGACTCAATCTAGGGCCCAAGAACTTCATAGAAGGCGCCGCTACAAGATGTAATAAGGGCTGGGCTCCCGACCGCATCTCCACTCTACTCCCCCTGTCTGCCAGGATCTCCATATGTCTTACTCCCCCTAGTGCAGGACTTCTTCACATGCCCTTTGCCTCCACACTAGAGGCACTTGACCGGGTTTTTACAATCCTTGGTCAAATGAAAATCCACAAAAGCGCCCCTCTAGAGATGAAAGCATTTAGCCCCTCCAGCCATCTACTACCTCCCAGAGGGACGTCATTAGCATTGGATGCAACAGAAGACACCCCTTAAGGGCTCCCCGTGTCTCCCCCCCCCCCCCCCCCCCCCCCACAAAAATGAAGCCTGATGCAGGACAAAGGGAAAGAGGGGGGAATGGGATAGGGATCATGTCGGCCTCACACCGGCTGGGAGAGATTCCCCCGCGTCGCACCGGGGAGGGGGAAAGAGGCTGGCGTCGCACTAGTTAAGTACCTCCGTCGCAGAGGCAAAACATACATATCAGGTCATTTTTTTTCAACAAAATCTTCTCCATCTCCTTTCTGAAAAACAAATATACATATTTATGGAGTCTAGATGTGTAACTCCTGACTCTTGAACTCCCACTCTAACTCTAGAACTTCCTATATGTTATCCACGTTCTTATAATTCCTAGAAAAATAAAAACAACATAATGAACCATAAATAGTCCTAATAAAGACAAATAAAAGAAGTATGCAACGTCTCCTGCATGCATCAAATCTCTCCTTATTCAAAAAAATTCGTCCACAAATTTTAAAGTGCACCAGTATAAATAAGCGGACGACTGGGTCATGTGTGGAAATCTTCAAACATATAATCATATCAAGAATCACCAACCGATTTGCTACATGTAAATCACTAAAGGTCTGCCATATCATATCCACGGGAGACTGTAGCAAGTCATACATATCCTCGTGCAGGGTAGCTATCATCACATTTTCAGTAAGTGTTGGATGAGGTTTTAAGTCAGCAAAAATATCATCAGCGATAAGATGTAACTCTGCCTCAACAAATAAGTCATGATCCCACGAGATAATAGGAAATGGTGCAGTATCAAGTAGATTTGCGCAAAACACATCATCAGAGATGTGATCCAATCTTGACCGTCTAAACAATACGTGATCCCAACTGTGAACCATCCATGAGGCATCAACTTTGAACATTGTATCATCAATCAAATGTAGCCCAGAAGTAACGAATAAGTCGTGATCCCAACTAGTAATAGATGAGGGTGCCACTTTAGCTAAACAAGCTAAATATAATTGTTGAAGCTTCTCTCGATCAAGATAAGTGGAATTGAGAATACGAAAGGACGTCGTGTATCCCTCGAGTCGTAAAAGACAGTCCCGCCCAGTGGGATCAATTATTACTTGTCGATCGTCCATCCATTCTTTGCCGAAGCTAATACATGAACCATGTGGTGTAATATTGCACCATGCATCATCATAACATATGACGGATCGGGAAGTGCTTTTGCACTTTAGAAGATGGGAAAATTGCATACAAGCTCGGTCTCTAGAGACAACCATGTAGTCCATATGGAATAGAGAATCCATAATAGATTGCGAAATAAAATTGCCGAATGGACTTGCAGTAAGAAACACCCTAACTTGCATAGAATCGGGTAAGTCCACCTTAAACGTAAAATCCATAGTGAGGAAGCGTACCTAGGATTTCGACTTGTAAGACAAATCGGTCCAAATAGAGCAGATGGCGTGTAGATCAATGCACCACTGGCGGAAGAAGTATTGGATGAGGTCCGCCTCCCTACAAGGATGCCAATGGTACGATCGGCACACGAAACGGGGCACAAACGACGTCCTTGATATACGTGCAAAAGTGGCACACAAATCAATGCAAATCATGTCTGATGTGTGCTGAAATTGAATGGACCTCACTGAGACGAGACCAACACCGCTGACGGCGCTCAAATCGGGATCCGAGACGACCTCGAACGGCGAGCACTAGTGTCCTCAAACAGGAAGCGTGCTGCAAAATCGGCACGCCGGGAGACTGACACTCAAATCGAGGCAACTATCGCGGGCCTCGTGATGCGCGATCAAAGTCCTCGATATAAGTGCAGAAGTGGCATGCAAAACGAGAAAAATCGAGGAGCTGACTGCTATGAAATCAGTACGCCAAGAAGTTGACACGCAAATCGAGGCGACTGACGCGGGCCTCAGAATGTGCGATCGAGGTCTTCGATATGCGTGCAGAAGTGGCACGCAAAACGAGGCAAATCTGGGATGCAGTACCCTGGATCTGTGATTGCCTCATCAAGACGAATCCAATGGCACAGATGGCACACGAATCGGAGTCCAGACAAGCTCTACACGAGGGCGGTGCGCTAACGACTGTAATGCACCGCTCGGCAACCAACATGGACCTCAACTAAGCTTTGGCTCGGTCCTAGCGGCACCCTGGTTCGAACCAGAGCTGAACCAGGTGGCTCGTACCAGTGCAAAGGGGGTTTGACCTGACCGGGTCAAACCGGTTCGAATCGAACCGATTTAGATTAAAAGGGCTCGGGCCAGGATGAGTCTAGTTTGGACCTGGTCCGGTCAACCAGGTTGACATGGCTTGACCAGGTTGAGCCATTAAAGGTCACGTGCACCCCCCTTCCCCTCCTTCATCTCCTCCTTTCTCCTTCTTACCCTAACCGAACGTGGGGAGGAAGACCGACGGCTCGGGTTGAGGAGGGAGGATTAGGCAACAGCATCGGGGCGTCGGTGGCGGCGGTGGACGCCGGTGATGGTGGCGAGGGAGTAGCGTGGGGGCAGTGGCTCTGGTGGCGGAGATAGGGGCGGCTAGGGCCGATGGTGACTGCTCCTGGCGGCGAGGCAAGCAGCATCTAGCGGCGCCGGCGACTGGCGGGGCGGCGATGACGGCAGGCCAGGGCGGTGACGGTGTTGGTGCTGGCAACTGCAAGAAGGGGATGGGCAATGGTGGACGGCAGCGGGCAGCCAGGCGACGACGGCGGCGAGGCCGGCGGGGCCTGCGACAATGATCGCATCGGTGGATGATGACGGCGGGGCCCGACGAGGGTGGCTTCGGCAGCGGGGCCCGATGACGACGACTTCGACAGTGGGGAAGACATGGACAAACGCTCCAACGAACGCCGGCTGCCCTGCACTATCTTCTGCCGCCTCTTCCTTTTCTTCTTCTAACCCAACCGAACCAGAGGGGGGCGTCGAGGCGGCTAAGGTGGCAGGCTCGAGCAGCAGCGACAGAAGCTAATGGCGGTAGTAGCAGCAGCCATCGTGGGTTGCAGTGGCTCCGACTGGGGACATCGATGGCACGGCGGCGCAGTGGGGGATCGAGGTACGCTCTGATACCAAACTTGATGCGGGACAAAGGGAAAGAGGGGGGGAATGGGATAGGGATCCTGTCGGCCTCGTACCAGTTGGGAGAGCTTCCCCGGCGTTGCACCGGGGAAGGGGAAAGGGGTTGGCGTCGCACTAGTTAGGTACCTCCGTCGCAGAGGTAAAACACACATATCAGGTCATTTTTTTTCAACAAAATCTTCTCCATCTACTTTCTGAAAAACAAACATACATATTTAAGGAGTCTAGATGTGTAACTCCTGACTCTTGGACTCCCACTCTGACTCTAGGACTTCCTATATGTTAGCCACATTCTTATAATTCCTAGAAAAATAAAAACAACATAATGGACCATAAATGGTCCTAATAAAGAAAAATAAAAGAAGCATGCATCGTCTCCTACATGCATCAAAGCCCTCAAAGATTTAACCTTATTTCGTATCTTGAATTGTAAACCATCATCCATCCCCATATGTGCACTAACATTAAAAGGTCACATCAAAGTGACTATGAAATATGGCAGGCATCCATAGCTGCACAAAGCACCGTGATAGAAGTATCCAATGTTTTGCTTCACAAAGCAACAACTGTTATATTTTTGGGAGCCCACATAACCAAATACATTAACCTTACAGAGTAAACAAACAAAAGGTTTCTAAAGAAGCACACATTTCCTGAACTTTTGTCTACTTTAACATCTAAAAGTCTAGTACCTCAGACAGAATCTCAGCATGGAGTGCTTGAGGTTCTTAACTAGCATCAGTGAAGCCCCACCAAAATGGTGTTGCACTAAATCCAACTTCAGCAGATAAAAAACAAACCAAAATCTGCAAGGAAGAATGGTGAGGAAAGATAGAAGACATGCACAAAAAAGATCATACAAATATGATAGGTTCAATGGTCACAGACATTTATGTATCAAAATCATCCCTTCGTTCAAATTCTTGCAAACATAATAGGCCAACTGTCTTCTATGTTAGAAGCTCATTATGCCACCTTACAATTTGGCAAAACTTTCAAATGTATACTTGACATTCAACAATCTGAGACCCACTAAGGGGCTTGAGCAGCATGTAGAGCTCCTCTCAGAAAGTAGGTCATGTGTTTGACTTCCACCTACAGTAATCTAGTTTGCATCATGAAGGGGGGTTGTCATAAACCAAAACCAAGCCACCTTGGCCATGGTTACCTGAAAACTCACACACATCTTAAAAGCATTGAATTTTGTTACCCACTGCTTGCCTTCATATCTTATTTCACACTAACACATATTTTAGAATGTTACCAAACAAATAGTTTATTTAGTTGGGTGAAAAAGTTGCTCGGTGGGAAAACGTATTCTAAGGAATAGATTTTCCAAGGAAATTATGAACAGAATCTATCATTGGTAGATTTTTTTGTTTTTTTGAATGTGGACACTACCACAAGCATGGTATTAATGATCAAAATGGCTTACAAAAGTGTACAAGGCAGCTCCCAAAAAACATATACAAAAAGATATCAGACAGATGCAATCCCAAAGCACCAAGATGGTGTCCCTCTCACACCTTCCCCAACAACACAAAAAAGGAAGAATTATCCACAAATGAGTTATAAAAGACTTGACCCCATTCTCTAACCCTATCACACACAAAGCGAACAACTCTCTCCGACACCAAAGCTTCCTTCTTGAAAATCCGCCGATTCCTTTCCTCCCAAATGGCCCATAAGGTGGTATGAGGAATCAACCACAAAATGACGCGATCAGCCCTTGGAAGACCAAGGAAGGCCAATGTCGAAGTAGGGAATCGACTATATCCACCGGCATGTAGGAAAGATGCAGCTTCCTGAAAAGGGCTCTCTTGATATCATCGGCAAACATGCAAGAAACAAATAGATGATCCAAGGATTTGTCTTCTACCCTGCAAAGTGAGCACTAGCAGGGCACCTTACATCCAAACCTAATCAATCTGTCTGTTGTAGTCAATCTTCCATTAGAAATCCTCCAAATGAGCGTCTTAACCTTCAGTGGGGACTTGGGTTTCAAATGTGTTGGTAGAATGGAAACTACAATCCCTGTCGTTGGCTATAACCTGGTATGCTGATCTGACAGAGAAGGTCCCATTAGCCTCCCAAGTCCACACCCAGGAATCCCATGTAGAAGCAGTAGTAGAGAAATCCATCAAAAGACTCCAAAGATCAGCCAGGTCCTGAATCTCTTCTTCACTGAGATTCTGCCTGAAAGATGGAGTCTACACCCCGATGCTTATAATCTCCCGTTGAAAAACCTGGTGCACTAGAATGCAAGGATCTGAAGCAATGCAGAATAGCTTTGGGAACAACCGACCAAGTGGCTGGGGCCCACACCACTTATTCGTCCAAAAAAGACTCTACCTCCCTTCTTCCAAGGAGACTTGCACTGCCACCAATCCCCTGCTAAAGAATTCGTCTCCACACAATGGAAACATGGTAATCCACCTGCAAAAAGATATCCCAAACTCTACCCCTTAAGTAATATTTATCCTTGATCGCCTCAATCCATAGTCCTGAATGAACAATAACCAACTTTCAGAGCCATGTAGTTAGAAGAACCAAGTTAAAGTCCCAAATATCTTCAGTTCTAGTCCTCCACACTCTTTATACTTGCAGACCCCACCAAAGGATATGCCATAACCACCTTTCACGGGCCCATCCAAAGCTCCTTTCTAAAGAAAGCTGCACAGAATAGCTTCAAGCTGCTTGGCCACAGAAACCAATACCTTGAAAATGGAGAGAAAAATAAATCGGAGAGCTATCCAGAACTGACTGACAAAGCACCAATCTGCCCCCATATAACAAGATCTTGCCCTTCCATCCTGCAAGGCAAGATTGAAATTTGTTGATAATAAGCTGCCAATCTCTTCATTTTAGAGATACCGGAGACAGAGGCAACCCTAAATAGGTTACAGGAAAGGACCCCATCTGACACCCAATAATAAATGTCGCTCTCTCCATCCTCTATCATGCATATTGATGCTGATAAGAAATTCACTCTCAAACCAGTGACCGCATCCACCAACTCAAGAATAAGCCTAGCCCGGAGTAATTGATCTTCTTCTCCTCCAATAAAAAATAATGATATCATCAGCATATTGCAGGTGAGAGATACTCCTGTCTGATTGACCCATCTGGAAGCCAGAAACCAGCGCAGCTGACTGTCTTCGTATCATCTGGTAGACATGAAAAATGATTTCTTAAGAACGGTCATCATTCATTTGTTTCTTTGTATATCTTCTTGAAAATATTTGCATTTTTTGTGTTTTTCTTTCAAACCCTTCTAAATCTTTTTCCCAGAAATCTGACTGCAAAGGTAGACAAAGGATAATTTGCCCAGCCTGACTATGCCATCTTCAGCACCTACCACAACTCCAACAGGTTCCCCCAAAAGAAAACAAGGGTTTGAATGAGCTAATGACAGTGTTTGCAGCAATCCGCAGGGTAACAGCACACAGCAAAAGCAGACTTGTGGTGAAGGATGTTGACTGCCCCACTTTCTCCCATTTTCAATGACATAAATAGGCAGGAAGAAAGACATCAAGAAGGAAGAGTAAGGCAGAATAGGCAGTAGCAGAAGCAGCTGAGCAATCCACAGAACAGGATAAGTGGGCAGTAGCAGCTGAGCAATCAATTTCAACGAGGATGAAGCAGTAGAAGAAAATCTATCCCCCTATGTTTCACGGAAACAGTTTCCACCCTCTTAGGCCGGATCCCAAAATTGGGAATCGTAGACAGCCGTCAGATCACATTTTCCCTTGAGCAAGATTGTTTAGGACTCCAAATGACCCATCACAATGCAGTTCTACCCAAAATCTGTGCACAAGTGGCATTTTTGCATGGTACAAATGGACCCAAAGTGTATCGTGTTTTCTATTCCCGCCTAACTTAGCCTTTGTCACCCATTCGGTAACCATGACCTGGTCTTCACCCTGGCCTGAATACCTAAGGATTTCTTTGACCAGCCACAGGCAGCTGACAGCCCCCATAATTCAAAGCTCAGGACAGGGACTGAAATTTCGTTTTCTAGATGCTGGGGGTTGTTTACCTAACTATTCTTCTTGGTGGTCGGGAGAGGATTCATTTGTGTGTGTGTGTGTGTGTGGGGGGGGGGGGGGGGGGGGACCTTTCAACATGCTGCCTCAAATCCACATTCAATCTAAGGTGTTGCAACTTCAGAATACAGAGAAACAATCACACAAATCACATAGGATAATGTGGATATCCTATCGAAAAAAAATATATGTTACCTATGAAACATGCACCATCGTGGTCATTGCCGTGTGCAATATAAAATTCATAAGAATCAAGGATTCTGAAACAACTATGCATAATTACTTGTTTTCTTTTTATTCTCTTTGTAGCCTTTGTTTTGATCTCTGTATGATTGCAATACAGTTAATCTCAAACAAGTGAATGTGGATGTATATTTGGTTATACAATACTGAACTTGGTTAATGTCAATCATGTGAATGTATGCTAGCACAATTCAACACATTCAAACCTGGACATGAGAGAAGTGAAGAGCAACAATTGGTATGCAAGCAAGTCCAGTCAGGAGTATGTAAGATCCCAACAGCAAGCCATCTGATGGAGGTCTTCCATTCCACCACCGCAGAGCTTCAAATATTGTTTCTCGGCACAACCAGGCAGAAACAGCTACAACACCAGCATGAGCGAAACCTTGCCAAGGTTTCATTTTTGAAGCTGCCTTTGTCTTGCTTCTGGAGAAACCAAATGAAAACAGAACGTGACCCACAGGATCCATTCTACAGAATACAAAGAATCCTAATTTGTGATATATGTGAATAAATATACATATATTATTATTAATAATGAAGAGGCTCGGTGCCCTAGGACCCCTGACCTCAACCCTGAAGTGATATATGGACAGTGAATTATTTCAAAAGCTAAAAAAAACATACAGTTAGATGCCCACTGACAGTGAGAAGTCAGAAGCTTGAAGCAATAGTAGCCGTAACGGGAAATAAAAAACACTTCAAAGATTATCTGTGATAACTCTGACTGAGCTTCTGTTGCAATTTCTGGCCCTAACTGAATCTTTGACAATAACTATATGCTCAAGTTGGTGGCTCATAACAAACTTTTTAAAAGGGGTTTTGCTCATCGAAATCTTACTTATTCGATGGTACACAACATCACAATAGCTGTTATACACCTAAAATTCAAATAAACCTACAGACGTACCCTTCCAGTCTCATTGGCAGGCTCAGGTCAGAAGGGCAGACGGTTTCTCAGCAGGATAAACTGGTTAGACATATTCATTCCTTCTATGCTCATTTATACTCTGAGGAGGATGTGGTGTGGCCTTCCATTGTTGACGGTCTTCTCCCTACCTTATCAGAGGAGGACAGTGATAGTATTTCAGCTCCCTTCTCCATTGATGAGGTAAAGATGGCTGTTTTCTCTGTGCCTGGTGATAACGCCTCAGGCCCTGATGGCTTTCCTCTCATGGATTACCAAAATTGCTGGGAAGTGGTCTATCATCTATTGTTTCTGGCTGTGCTGGAATTTCAAGAAGGAAGGCGCATCTCAGAGGCATTAACAAGACTTTTATTGTTCTTATTCCGAAGAGGGAAGGGGCTGACTGACGGATTTTAGGCCCATTAGTCTCCTCAACAGTGTGTATAAGATCATTGCAAGGATGTTATCCAATAGACTTGAGAAAGTCATTGATAGAGTGATTAGTAACAATCAGACGACTTTCATCAGAGATGGGCATATTCAGGAAGGTTTTCTTGTAGCTCACGAGTGCCTCTATGATGTGAAGACTATCAGGAAGAGACGGGTGGTGCTCAAATTGGATTTCGAGAAGGCCAATGACAGAGTGAACTGGAATTGTTTGTTTGTTGTATTGTGCAAGATGGACTTTGGGGACAAATGGATATCTTGGATCAGAGCATGCCTTTCTGCTGCATCAGTTTCTATCTTGGTCAATGGAATTCCTAGAGAGTACTTCCTTAGCAGCCGAGGAGTTAGGCAAGGGGATCCTCTTTCACCCCTCCTGTTTGTACTAGTGGCTCAGGACCTTTCTTCTCTTTGGTTAAAGGCAGAGGAAGCAGGCCTTGTTTCATGCTTTTGGGCAAGGGTGGTAGGTAGGACTATATCACTCCTCCAATATGCAGATGATACTTCTTCTGTTGGGTAATGAGGAGTAGTTTATGACTACATGCTGCTTATGGAGCTTCTGCATGAAATCACTGGCTTGAAGGTGAACTTTCAGAAGAGTGTGGCAATCAATATCAACATGTCTAGGGAGGAATGAGGAGGGCAGATTGGTATTTTTCCTGTTCAGTATCTGGGCCCTCCTTTATCACCAGGGAACATTAGATGTGCTGACTGGCTACCTGTTATGAGCAGATTCCAATCCAGTTTAGCAGGATGGAAAGCGAGGTTTTTGTCTTATGTAGCAAGACTGGTGTTGTGTAAAGCAGTCTTGGATGGTCTACAGATCTATTTCCTCTCTATTTTTAGGATCCCCAAGTCCATAGCCAAACAATGGAGTCTATCCACAGCCAATTCTTCTGGACAGGGGATGTTGACTTATCGACTTCAGGAGGGTTTGAGGTTTCTTGGGGAAGGATATGCAAGAGCAAGGAGACTGGCAGACTAGGGATAAAGGACATCAGAGACTTCAATCTGGCACTGCTATCCAAATGGCTACAGAAGCTTGGTACATCTTTCTCAGGCTTATGGATCAACCTCATCCAGTAAAAATACTATTCCAGAAGAAGAGTTTGGGATGTTTCCTTACAGTTGGGCTCTCATGTCTTAACAGGTGTGGAAGGGCACCTTGCAGGCATTTGATACCATTCTTTCGGCGATTTAGGTTACTTTGGGAGATGGCCAAACTTATCTTTTTGGCTGGAATAGTGTGGTATGGGTCCCCTATCCCATATGTTTCCTAGGCTATTTTTTATATCCAACAACTCGGGCTTTGGTGGCACGTATGGTGGAAGACCTCCCTCGGGGCAAAAAGGAGCGGAACCTCACCTTCAAAAGGAATCTTAGGGTAAGGAGATAGAGGACTTTGCTCTCTGCTGTAGCTTTTGCAAACTGGATCCTGCTCGCCACGACTCATGGAGACGGAGTGGGATAACACAGGTTGCTTCTCAAAGAAGTCTGCCTATTCCCATATTGTGGATGGGGGAGTTAGAACCCCAAGTCACCACTCAAAGTCAAGGTTCTTGTGTGGAGAATTTCCATAGGCAGACTTCCGACCGCAGACATGTTACTCAAGTTTGGGTGTGAAGTCCCATCCATTTGCTCTTTGAGCGGAGAGGTTGATGAGTCTCTTGGACCACCTCTTCATCGGCTGTGCTTTCTCCAAGGAAGTGTGGCAATCTTTGAGCAATAGACTTCAGCAGGATATGGCTATGGGACACACCGTAGACTCGCTCTTATGTAGCTGGTCGTTTCTGACTCTTAATAAGGGAGATGCTATCATGTGGTGGCTTGTTCTTCATGCTACTTTGTGGGCTATCTGGACTGAAAGGAACAAGAGTATTTTTAAGAGGGAATCATCCACTCCGGACAGAAGTCGCTTTTGTAGGTGAGGTGATAGGGTCAGGGAATGGATGATGATTTTTTTATAAAGAACATATTCCTAGTGCCTCCATTTTTGTTATGCATCCATTGGGTCAGCCTCTTCGTGTTTCGTATAAGGGTTCTTGTGTAAACTCCCTATCTACTTTTTGTAACTATTTTCCATATTTAATACAATACAATGGTACCAGCCACTTTCCACACAAAAAAAAAGAAAAAAAACTTCCACTGTGCGAATATTTTAAGACTACTCTCTAGTAGTGTTAACAAAAATAGTAAATGACAGTTTTATCCTTTCAAATGTAAAAAATGAAAGTTTCTTTTTTCTCACCTTTCTTTCTCTTTTTTCAGGGGTATAATCGGCATTTCATAGATACATTGAACACTTAACTGTAATCAAGTTTAGAACATGCGAATTGACAGTGAGGTATAGGGATAAAAATATGGTCCATTTTAGGGAAATAGTGGCAAATGTGACAAATTCAGCGGTATAGTGTCAAGGAACACAGGTTCCATGGGGTACAAAGATTAAAAAAAAAATCTTTTTAAAATTGAACGATTAATAATTCCTTCAAACTATGCAGATCCTTGAAGTTACAGTTCTTACCTCCAGATTTACATAGTTGCATGAATTACACATTTTTTTTGAAAGGTGAACTAAGCCACCAACTTTGTATATCCAGTAACAAAGGTAATACAGCTAGATAAGGAGAAGTTTTCCCAACACACCCAGTTTAACCATTCTGTCTAAAATTGCACAGTTATAATTTTGTAGAAGAATTACACATTTTATGTCAATGGACCATGTTTTTTGAGATATTTTAACACAATGCATACTTTTCAAATATGTTTTAATAATGGATTGTCTCTTGAAAACACTATATATACGTACATGTATGTATGTGCAAGTGTTCATGCGCACATACAGACATGCATATATATGGCAGTAGAAACCTAATTTTGAGGATAATGATCTCTACAAGAAGAAGGTTTAGCACATACTTGTAGAGAAGCAGAGGAGGAGAAACTGCCAGCAACAGAAGAGCTGATACCCACAGAACAGATTTCGATGTGATAAAAAGCATGGGTAGCTTTGAGAAATATAAGCAGGTCAAAATCCAGACAGCCTTATGCCCAATCCAGTGATCCACAACTAATCTCCTTACGAGAGCTAGACCCAAAAATGTTGTTGTCATAACCATGTAACTGGGGTACATAACATCTTCATCAAATCCAAACCAATACACATTTGTGTAGTTGAAGAACCGGTCTTCTATGTAGCACAGTAGCAATGCATGACCGATAAGACCAAGTTCAGTCAAGAACCATAGTTTTGATGGAAGAAGGACCAGACCCGGAACAGCCATCGCTAGGAACACACTTGCAACTATCAACTTAGAGAAGGACTTCAACGGCATGCCAGCCATCCAAATGTTAAGATCCCAGTAGTTGTCAACAACGAACCATGCACTCATCATACTTGCTAATGTGACGAATACAAAATATGAGAATAAGCTCCTCTTGGTGAAAAATCGAGCTAAACAATATCCAGATATTAGAGGAAGAGGAATGAACTGCAGAAAATGATGAATAAAGATCTCAATTACATAAGATTCATGGTCCAAAATGAAACCTAAGAAAATGAACAGCATGAGGTACTATTCCAATTCTGTACTATTCCCACTTCACTGAGAATAACTAGCATGTTTTACATCATTACAAGGAAGAAAGTTAATTCTCATAGCAAAAAGATGAGCCTCCAAGAAGATGTTTCACAGACAACTGTGGTCACATGCCAAAATATGGTTATGAAGATGATTATCCCTCCCACTTACGTATAGAATACTCAACATAAGAGTAGGATCCAGGAGCATGGAAGAAAGTGTCAACAGTAGAATAAGTTGTTGAAACAACGAAGCTGTAGAAAACAATCAAATGACTTCAATTTTCTCTCTAACTTGATATTTCAGACCTTTATAGACTTTCATAACAACAATAATATTTTACCTTGGGAAAAAGATTATAGTCAAATAGCCAGCAGGTGACAAATTGGCTTTTAACACTCACCTCCCACCAAGGCTTGTATGTACAGTTAATGAAAAGGAAGAAATAGCCGTGTCTGGATCACTTATTCCACATAGAAGAATGATTCCTGGTAACCATAAGGTCCTATAATTTCTTTCACTAGAAATCACAGAATTGTATCAACTTACAAGAACAAATGGGATTTTTATCATGTTCAGATGCAACGGAAAGAGAAATAGACAAATCGTGTCTTTGATGTTGCTGTTAACTTTCCGATGACCTTTGCAATGAATCACCAAAATGGGGAAACAGAGTTCTAAGACGATTATGTTTGTTATTCTTCTGATAAGTGGATATGGAAGCAGCTATTATCTACACATGCCATGCATTTGGACCTGTGTCCACATGTAAATACAAACACAGGTGCATACTCTTAGAGTTTCAAGTTGGTACCCTAGGTTCCCGTGAACAGTTTGTCTGACATGTATCAGCATTTTCATTTTTTGACTTTTCAAATTTTCATGCTGATTCAATGAATTTGTGATATCATCTACTTTCAGGAAAAAATATCATACTTCTGCAAGGGATTTATTGAGTTGGCATTGCAACTGGTTTACAGGATCAAGGATGCCCATGTAGCCTAAGCATGGACTTCACCTGCTCATAAGGGAGGGTGGAACGAAACATATAACAACTATACTTAACTTGAACCGCTAAGGCAAGGCTGTCACCATGCTGCTCAACTTAGGAACTAAGGCATGTTTAATAAAAGCAGCCTGGGTGCGAGAGGGCTGAAGGCTGCAAGCTACCTCCTAGAATGCAGGTGCTTGTATCACATTTTTTAGACTCCCTTGCAACCAAATCAACATGCTTAATTCATCTTTATTTCAGCCATATGGAAGGTATGACACTTTCGTCAAGTATGTGGATTGAAGGTTATCGGGTGCAAGGGAAATTTATCCCATGGACCATAAGCCTTCGCCATAAGCTGTCACGAAGCGCAAAAAGCAACCCCCCCATAGAACTTTGACAAGGAATCCCACTCAACTTTGACAAAGTGACATGCAAACTTTTGTTCTCTAGATAACAGATTTCAGATGATCATCACTTCAGTGTATGGGCCACACAACTATCAACTCAGGGAAGAGTTCTTTCAAGAATTATATAGACTTGCTAGCATTTTTCAGGATGCTTGGTGTGTCTTAGGGGACTTCAATTGTGTCAGATTTCCTTGGGAGAGATCAGGTCTTCAGAGCTGGACTGGTGATATGGAGAACTTTGGTTCCTGGATTAGAGATTGTGGTATGATGGATTTAGACATTCCTAACATAAGGTTTACCTGGTCTAATCTCCAACTAGGCAGTGCCAATGTTCAGTCCAGGATTGACAGGGTCTTTGTCTCCCCCAAATGGCTTCTACAATTTCCTTTGTCTCACTTGAAAGGCAATTGTAGAACTATTTCTGATCATATTCCTATCCTACAGTCTACTGGAGATAAAAAGCATTCTCAAAGAATTTTTAGGTATGAACTGGCATGGCACAGGTATGAACAATTCAAAGAATTGGTCAAAAATTGGTGGAAGGAGGCTCCAATGGGCCATGGCAGACTTTGCATCTCAATCTTTTGTCAATAAGCTGAAATGGCTCAGAGAAAAAATCAAAGGTTGGTCTTCCCAAACCTTTGGTAATATCAATAGCAGCCGACAACAACTTTTGCACAATATTGATGTATTAGAAGTCAAGGCTGAAGATCAAACTCTTTCTGTGGATGAATCTCAGGCTCTCAGAGAACTTAAAAAGGAGTATAATGAGCTGATCTCCAGGGAAGAAATTAAATAGAAACAAAGGACTAAAGAACAATGGCTAAAGGAGGGTGATAAAAACACCAATTTTTTTCATGCAATGGCCAGCTCTAAGAAGAGATCCTTAAAGATTGATCATATCAAGGTGGATGACCTTCTTATCGACTCCAAGGAAGACATTCAAGATACTTTCATATCATTTTACAAGAATGTATTCAAAGAAAATCATCTGTGGAGACCTCACTTGCAGGAAAATATCTTTCCAAAGATTGATGAACATATGGCTGAAGATCTTTGTCTGCCAATTTCTGAAGATGAAGTGAAGAAAGCTATTTTTAGCATGAATGAAAACAAATCTCCTGGGCCGGATGATTTCTATCAATTCTTTTGGGAAGTTATTAAGGATGATTTCATGGCAGTGGTGAAGGAATTCCAAGATAGGCCTCTAAGTATTAGGAGACTAACTCAACTCATATTGTGCTCATCCCAAAGACTGAAGGTGCTGAAAGAGTTTTAGATTTCAGACCTATTAGCCTCCCGAATGGCTGTTATAAGATCATTACCAAGATTTTAGCCAATAGAATGAAGACAACACTGGAGAGTATTATCAATAAAAATCAATCAGCCTTTCTTGAAGGAAGATTCATCCTAGATAATTTTTTGGCAGCTAGTGAAGCAATCCATAATCATAAAATTACTAAGAAAGAAGGAGTTGTTATCAAATTGGACTTTGAGAAAGCATTTGATACTGTCAGTTGGCGATGCATCCACAAAGCATTGGGTCTCATGGGTTTCAAACACATATGGATCAATTGGATTATGAGTTGTATCTCAACCCCAAGGTTTTCCATTTTGCTTAATGGACAGCCTTGTGGTTTCTTTAGTAGCTCCAGGGGCTTGAGACAAGGTGACCCATTATCACCCCTTCTGTTTCTTGTTATAGACCAAATTATGAGCTCTCTTTGGGACAAGGCTGCTGTTCTAGGGCTGATTGATGGATTTAGCATTGTTAGGAATGGTCTTCTTCTGTCACATCTACAATTTGCAGATGATACCTTGTTGTTTTCGTCCGGTAATATGAGAATGTTGAGAAACCTGAAGATTTTGCTGGTTTTGAAAGAAACTATTACTAGCCTTAGTATCAACTTCCAGAAATCGGAAGCTGTAGGAATTAATCTGGACATAGTCAAGCTGGATTGTATGGCTGATTTGTTTAATTGCAGAGTATCTCACTTTCCAATTAAATATTTGGGTTTGCCTTTATCTAGTGGTCCTCTATCCCTAACGGACTGGGATGTGGTTATTAAGAAGTTTGACCAAAGGTTAGAAAGATGGAAGCTAGATTTCTTTCAGATGGTGGAAGATGGATTCTCTCAATCTCAGTTTTCTCCTCTTTAGCCACATATCATCTCTCTATTTTCAAAGTCCCACGATCTGTGGAGAAAATGATTGAGGCAAGGAGGAGATCCTTTTTCTGGGGAGGTGGTAAACGAGAGGGGAAAGGCCTTCATCTCATAGTTTGGGATAAGGTCTGCATAAGTAAAGATCAAGAAGGGGCCGGACTGGTTTCAACCAGTCATTTTAATAAAGCTTTGCTTGCCAAATGGTTGTGGAAAGTGGAAACTAGGAGAACATGAAGACCACCTCTGGGCAAGGATAGTCAGAGATAAGTACTATCATAATTCCTGTCCTAAGCAGACTGACAGCAAGATTTGGTACCTGTTTCTTCCAGCAATGATGTGGTCTGTCTGGTTAGGAAGAAACAATAGGAAATTCAATCAGAAATTTTCTTCCCCTTCCAATATTCTCCAAAGAGCTCTCAATTGGGTGATAGATTGGGAAAGATCAGCTGAAATCTGGAAGGCTTCAGAAGGAGATCTTATTTCAAGGGCTTCCAAGTGTCAAGATTTCTTGTTTTGATTTTTTCTTGAGACAATTATGTTAGCTTCTATTTTATCTCCTTATTAACATAGAAGTTTTTGGGTTTGTTTTTCTGGGTTGGCTTTTGCCATGATGTTTGGCCTTGGTCTTGGCCTTTGGCCAGTTTGTATGCTATTCATCTTTAATGAAATGTGACTTCTGTCACCTTCCAAAAAAAAAGTGACATGCAAACTCCAGATGCGGTTTGCATTGCATCAAAGCACCCACAGGCCACAGGGCGCCTCTAAGGGTTTTGAAAACATTGGTGGGAAGAAAACATAAGAAACAACCTGACTGAACCAACTAGAAGGATGCAAAAAATGGATGAAACGCACAATCGCCTCCATATATGGCATCTCTCACAATCAATAAATATTTCTTGTTTTCTTCTTGCAAGTGAAATGTGTCTCATTTTTGCATACCCTTAACCCAAAGGACAAGACACCAACAGCTTTAATGCCACTACTCCACATTCCACGTATTGTCCCTGTAGAAGATATCCCACCTCTTCATATTGAAAGAGTAATACTTGCTGCACTGCATGCAATGCAGCAAGCTTGCTGCACCTCATGGGGTGCACCACAATTTTTTTGAAAATTTGCAAGGTTGGGACCTTCATCCTGACATGTCCATACGATCCGATCTTCGATTAATGACTTAAAACTTTCAAAAAATCAAGCCATCCTTTATTGGGCTTGGCGCATTAAGGATGATTTTTTAATCGTTCATTGGGGTTCAGTTTTTTACTTTTAGATTTTTTTTGGGTTGTCCAATCGAATGTCAGGTTGTATAAACATGTCGAACATGATGGGCCCAGCCTTTAAAAAATTCAAAAAATAAAAAAATAAAAAATTGGGCTGCACCCCATGCGGTGCAGCAAGTATTACTCATCTTGCAAGGGTCCTTACAAACTCGTGACTCCTAAGCAGAAAGGTAGGAAGGCACACAATCATTACTCTCTCCAATCTTATTAAACCCACAGTGAGACTCATCCATGTTCTTACAAATTCTATGAAGATTATCTCTTGTTAGTTCTCCTCAAGGGTGCATGCACTTTCTTCAAAAAATTTCCCCTTTCCTTCATGGTACAGTGTGAGAAAAGTTGTCCATGGACCCTCCCAGCTTGCTAGAAACAAAATCAATTTGTGACCACAGAGTCTAGAAACCGCATCACATATACCTCCAGAGTCTATTTGTTGCCACATTTTCTATAGCATACACCACTTCCAGGCCCCAGCAATTGGTTGGCAGCTAGTTTCCTTAGATTTCCTTTGAAAAGAGTGCCCAAGGACATCTTGGTCTCATGCACTGTTCTCAGCATTTGGTGGATGAAATTGAATGATGTCAGTGAACAATTAGTTGCTGTGGAGCACTTGATTCTATCTATTTCCCTCCCCCATAGTATTCAGATCCCCGGACCTTTCAACATACTATCGAAGCTATGTTTCAGCCTCTATAACCATTTTCTTCCTACAATTAAATATTTCTAAAAATTTTGCCCCAAACCCGTTTCCTATTTGATCCTCCAATTAGTTTCGCACTTGCCAATATAAGAAGAGATGCTGCTTTGTTTTACCCTGTATTACACTATGGGAACATCATTAAAAGGCAATCAGCACTTGCATCCACAAGCATATGTCCATGGCGTGTTTGGACACATGTCAGCTGTCAGGATCATTCTTTACATTCTGACACCGCAACTAAAGTTCTATGGGACTCTTTTTGAGGTTGCAAAGGCTTATCAACATAGTTAACAAAGGCTTATAAACATAGTTAACATAGGCTTGCCAACATTGTTAACTTCCTATTATATACCATCATTTTTCACAAAATAATTGGATTCAGCTGCTACACATATATCCGTTGCATAAATAAATTGGTGTTCATAGAATGTAGCCAGTATGCATATACGTCCTTATCAGATTTCTCCAATATTTCCATTTGTATCATACATGTTCATGAGTACCAATCAAACTAATAACTGCACCAATCATCTAACCTCTGGTAAATTCACTGGTCACATCTTCATGTTTTGACACAACAAATCATGGCAACAGCTACATGCCTATGCCTTTCTAAGATAAATAAGCCAATATAACATATAATTCAGGACAGCCAATATATGCCCATGATATAATGTCAGATCTTTCAATTACTTCCATATCTAGAACAGATGCCAACTTTGGCCAAACCAAACCATTACTATATGTGTGAGCGTATGCATGCATGTATTTATGTATGGATGAATAATGCTGAACTAGAAAGACCAGATGAAAGCAAACATGCTATTCTTGTTTGCAAAATATGGTCAGCACGTACAAGTATTGGAAACCCAATGACGATGGCACCCGCTGCACTGATCAGAACAACCAAGGCCGTAAATGCCGAAGCACTGAATGCATCGGCAACCATCCCAAGGGAATAGGCTCCTCCACCCAATGCTCCTCCGAGCATCACGATGGTCACAAGGATATAATTCAGCGGCGGCGGGGCGTGCAAGTACCTCCCAAAGGAATGGAACACGACCCTGACTTCCAGGCATATCGTGACCACCACCATCGCCACGGCACCGTTCACGACCCGTATGCTATGAATCTGGTGGGCATCCTTGGAGACCCACCACAGCGCCCCCCTCGTGGAGGCATAGAGCTGGAACAAGAAGGGGACAAAGAAGAGCAGCAACAGGTCGCACACCGACGAGAACGAAGAGAAGACGGTGGAGTGATGGGACGCAATGTGAAAGAGGAGAGGCGCGAAGAGGAGGTGTAGCGTGTGGAGGCAACTCTCCAGGGGCCCAAGAATCCAGCTTTCGCCCTCGTGCTTTCCCTTGAAGGAGGAGGCCCTGGGGATGGAGAAGAGCCAGTAGAAGACGCAGGAGAAGGCCATGTGGTAGAAGGCGGCGTTTGACATGCCGACGGCGGAGACGACCGCCCAGCTGAAGAGCGCGGGGGCGGCGACTGGGATGCAGGCGAAAAGGAGGCGCTCGAGGGCGACGACGATGGAGGGGTTCTCGATCTGGATCCACCGAAACTGGAGCGAAGCCCAGACGCCGACAAGGAAGTTGGCCTCCGCGCAGAGGAAGAGGGCGAGGAGGGTGAGGAGGCCAGAGGGAAAGGAGACGGAGGAGGCGAAGAAAAAGGCGACCTGGGCGGCGAGGAGGGAAAACCAGACAGTGAAGAAGGCGGCCGGCTTCAGCCGGAGCGAATCCAGGATGTAGGAGACCATGAGCCCCACGGTCAGCAGGGAGAGGACGACGGCGCCACCGAGGTCGAGGAGGATGGCGGCGACGGGGACGAGGGCGACAGCGATGCGGCCGTTGTGGGAGAAGGAGGGCGGGGAGAGGTGGCGGGGAGGGGTGGTTTTGGAGGAGGAGGAGGAGGAAGAGGGGGAAGGCCAGCCATCGCCGGAGCTAGGGTTCCGGACAGGGTCCCGGCCGGGGAAGGTCTGGAAGGACGGTGCGCTGATGGAGGAGGCCATGAAGGCGCGGTGGTGGGCGGGGTGGCGGGACATCGGATCGTCGATCATCATCTTGGAAACGGGGGAGGTCGATTTGGGGGATTTGCTCTGGATATGGCTAGGGTTTCGGGAGATCTGAGAGGTGGTCAGATGTGGTGGGGTGGGAGGGATAGGGTTTTGGGCGGAGGCGGGGGGCGGCTCCGGCGCCGGAGAAGGCGACGGGGACGGGCATGGGAGGGGAAGCGTGGAAAGCGGGGGCTGTGGGCTTTGGACCGAGGAGGCGTGACCGGGGTGATGACCTCGCCAGGCCGGAGATCCGGTTTTGCGTTATTACGAAAATGGGGCTCGGATGGATTTAAGAGATCACCGGTTTGAGGATAGATTTGTCAATTACTGTTATCAAGGACCATCCGGAGGATTTATCCAAAACCCCAGCCGTCCGATTGTTCATCCTTCGGCTGTTAAATTTTATAAAAAATGTAATCTGATTGTGTAGGTCTTTTAAGACATACTGCAATACTTAGTGATTCTGATGGATTGATTGTATAACAACAATGTCGGCATTGCAGCAAGTATTTTTATTAGCGCTGCAATCATCCTTTGGTTAGTAAATCAGTCGTGCACGTAGGGATGTAAATGATACCAAAAATCTGTTTATCCGTTTGTTTCCATAATTTAAAGGTCGTAAAAGGACACTCAAAGATTTAGAATAAAAAAATGATACATTTTTTTCCGAATCTGATTATTATTAAGTATTCGTCTGTTTTCTTTCACTTATTTTAACTATTAATTATTTCTAATTTAAAATTATCATTTCTAAATAAAATATCGAATCATACTTATATAGTTAGATGTCTTATTGTCCATCCTCTTATTTTAATCCCTTTTCTCCCTCATTCACTAGATTACAAGGTTCATTTTCATGAATATAAAGTGATTTATAGGTAAATTCATAAGAACTACTTAGCTTATATCTATATATATTTGAAAGTAATATTCATTTTTTCCCTCTAGAAGCAATAGAAAATTAAGTTTATGTTGACACATAGTACTATCCTTTTATGTACATATTTCCTATAATTTAAAAGGATAAGGATATATATTTGTTAGAAGATAAACATAAGGATATACATATTACTTAAACGATAAGGATGGGGATAAAGCCAGTATTCGACCCAACATATATCTTTTTGGATTCCTAAGTGTATGTCTTTCCATCATCGATGGCTAATGCAACTAGAGATGTAAGAGGATACCTATTGGGCCAAACAGTTGCTCTATCTTTATATTTTAAGTAACATATGCATTTTTATCTTTATCCTCATGTATTTTTATCTTTTAAAATTACTAGAAAATATCAAGAACAAATACATAGAGGTAAATTATCGTATAATACTAATGGATGAAAATAAAATTAATCTCATATTACTTATGGAGGGAAGGAAAGAATTCTACTTTCATAATGTAAGTACGTGTAAGTGTTTTCTAGGTAATTCTTATAAATTTACTCATAAAACACACCACATCTTTGAAAATGAACCATACAAACTAGTGAATGAAGGAGAAAAGGATAAAAGAATAATGTAGACAATAAGACATGTAATTATATAAGTATATAATTGGTATTTCATTTATAAATGAGTGAGAAATAAGAGTTGTAAATAACATACGATTAATAGTTAAGACGAGTGAAAGAAAAATGGATGGATACTTAGATAATCGTACTAGGAAATACGTGTATTCTTATCCTTATCTTAAAATATTAGAGTAAGTATACTATACTTATCCTTGTCCTTTAAACTATATCTCTTTATGACTTCGAAAACAGATGGATAGATCGATTTTCATGTATTAGTTACATCCCTAATTGCAACTACCTAGGCCCCTAGTATATCTCTTCTCAAATATCTAATCAACCGAAACGTCTGAATAATGAGCGGGCCGACGGTCCAGTTAGCCCAATTTTAAGTGGGCCGATAGGGCAAGGCTGGCAATGGCATCATCTAAAACCGGCTCAGAGGCTGCTTCTAGGTCTGGATGCGAGTAATATTTGTTGCAATGTTGGGAAATATATTGGACGTTTTAGTCATATTTTTTATTTTCATTTAAAAAGTTTATGGAGTTGAACCATTTGATTCTTATGACGCGGTGAGGTAGGACGCTGTTGCCTATTGCAAGGAAAACTGTGGCAAGGCCCAAGCATGGACCAGATTTAAAATATTAACAGAGGGACGTCCACAATAGAGCATGAATGATATCATATTTTTATTAAATAATAAGAAAGAAAATACAAAGTACGTAGTCAGTGAGTTAAGGTAAAGAAAATACACAAGTACATGGTTAGTGACTTAAGGGACCCTCAAAAGTTTCTCTATGCAAAGGACACGACCTTGATCAAGATGCTGTGGGTTGTTCTAATACATCAAAAGGCCCGTATAGGTCAAATGGAAGAATAGACATCCTCAGTATTGAGTCTAACCCACTTTTATGCATGATCACAACTTCACAAGTAATCCCATCCTACCGACTCTCCTTTTGCGAGAGTAATTCTTGCTACATTGACCCTAGTGTTGCACTAAAAGTCAGTGCAGTGAGTTAAAATATATATTTTTTAAAAAAATTAGGCGGGCTCCTAGGTGTCTTACACGTGTGTACAGGTTGATCTCCAATCGGAAGATTCAAAAAAATCTCAAAAAAAAAAGTTGCTTGTCTTGGCCCATTAAAGACAATTTTTTTATTATTTGTTGGGATTCAATTTTTTACTTTTTAAAATTTTTTAGATCGTCCGATCAAAATCGACTTGTGTAGGATATTTCAAGACCTACTTATATATATAGAGAGAGAGGGAGAGATAAATGCTAGAATGTGAACAACTACAGTGTGCACGTACTGTTTTGAGCTCTATCCTCATATTTTAAAAAATAATAGTTTTTATAAATTTATAACTCCTTTTAAGATTGTTTCCATCCTCCGTAACCTTATTTTAACCGTCCGATTGTGGTTCGATCTTGAAATTCGATATTAGCCGTTCATCGGGTACATGTAAATTTAGATTTTTAAAAATCATAAAAAATAAAATAAAAAATCGTTAAATTAGCTCCTAGAATTGTTCCCATCCCATTGGATTTTAGTATTCATCATTAATTTACGAATGTAAAATCAGACGACTTACGTTGAAAGTCTCAAGATCCAACAATGAAGTTTAAGCCAAAATGAATGAAATTTATTATGGAGGAAGAGTTGAATATTTAAAATTTATCATGATTTTTTTTTAAAAACATGGAATAAGAGTCAAAACAGTGCGCACTGTAACATTCGCACCATAATACTCCTCTCTCTCTCTCTCTATATATATATATATTACTCATTGCACTTACCCTCAGTGCCTATTCGGAGTCGGTGCAGCAAGTGTTACTCCCTTTTGCAAACCCCAAACCCTCTCCCCCTCCTTTCCGACACATAGCCCAAAGAATGTATCTATCTCTAACATCAGTGCAAAATAAGGTGCTCCATGTCTCTGGAAATTTGTATTCTCTTCAGATCACTTTTGTTTTTGGACAATAATATGATATTCGATTGTTTAAACCACCCTTTCAATAAGGATTACAACATCTTTGGGGACAGCAGGTCCCTGAAACGGACAATAGCATGTTAGGCTTCAAATATTAAAAGGGTGATTGATGAGAAGAGGGAGTAAAGAGGGGATTGAGATCATCTAGACTCATGTCATTAACTATTCTCAAGGCCCTAAAATCTCATTGGAGGAAAATTATGTTCATTAATAGAGTAAAGTTGCTTCTATTAATGAGTTGTTGTTTTTTTCCTCTAATGAGATGGATTTATGGAATGGGTCCATATGATCAATCAGTGAAGAGGATTAAAATAAGACATGGAGAGGAAGAGTCTCATGAAGTTCGTATCTATAAGGCTATTGAATCTTTTGTCAACCATCTCATGTCAATCTAACCTTTTTTGCTCGTGGAAGCTCACAAATTTGTATGTCCTTTTTAATAAGAAGAATTCAAATCATAGAAGATTTTTTTTATACAAATTGTGCTTTTTTTGTACTCATAAAGGTATTATTTCTAGATTCCAAATCTTCACTAGGGAAGTCGTCCCTCAGATTTTGTAAGAGCGCCTTCATGCATTTAAGAATTCTTGAATGGCGACTTCTTTGAAAAGGAAGTTAAAATGTCTCTAGACCTTAGACCCATCAATTATCAACACAAAATTAATCATAAAAGGAGAAGTTAAGGCATATTATGTATTAATAAATGACTTATTTGATTATTTTGGGGGGGGGGGGTGTTGTGTCTTGAGGGGTCACCACATTTAGATTGAGTCGGGTTGAATTTGGCCTAGTTTTAGTTGGCTCGTATCCAATCTGAAAAATCGAGTAGCTCTCCATATAACTAATAACATTTTTACTTTAATAAAATTCGGCAATCCATCCAAATTCTTTATTTTGGATTTGATTAAATTGGACTAAGGTAATATGCAATGAAGTTAGGTTGAATTAGAGTTGGCATATTTTTGACTCTTGACAGCCCAGATTACCATCCTGTCTAGTCGGGCTAATTCCCATCGATAGATTCGATATGGAAGAAAGGCTGCGTATTGTCTACCATGCTGCCAAGTAGGGCCGCAAACGGGTCAAAGATTGAAACAGAAATGACATTTTTTACTTTGACTTTTTATAAAAATTTTCGGAGATAAAAATGAAAATGTAAATGAATGTTTTTGCTCTTGCATCAATTCTATTTTTAAATTAAAAATAAAAAATAAAAGTAAACATAAATTTTCACTATTGTCATCATTATAATAAAAAATATTTAAACTTTTTTTTAATAATTGAAAATTCCAAACCTTCAAGGCTCTAACTTATGTAAATTTCTACAATCTATGAAGTATGAATTTTGAATTTTAAAATCTACTCTACCTATTGATTTAAATCTACATAAGAACCTATTCAAATCATGCGTCATAAAATCATATTAAATTTTAAGAAAGTTTTCTACTTTTTACCGTGGCCTTACGTTTCTCAAACTATGAAGAAAGCTTTCACCGTTGAATATGAGAGGGACGTACCAAATAAGTTCAATATTTATCTTGTAAAATAACATATATAGGATACATGATAATTCAAAAATGAAAATGGGTTAACGGAGTGGAAACGACTGTTTATGTTTCCAACTCTTATCATAGATTCATTTTCGTTTATTATAACTTAATAGGTGATCTTTAATATGTTTTCGTATCTATTAACAAAACAGAACGGAGTAGATAATCAAAACTTGGGTATCTATTTGCGGTCCTACTGCCAAGGAATTCTGAACCGGCCTATTATGAAGAGTTACCTTTTCTTCTCTCCAATTTTTCTCCAGCGTAATCATGTTAACCATGTACTTAATCCATATGCCTTTAGTTTACACGCTATTAACAATTACAAGAGAACAAATCTCCATGATTACAGATTAGCCATGGTAGCGATTTTCTTTGGCTTTAACAGTAGCCAAAGAGAAGTTTAAACAAACGAGTATCTGGAACCTTGTACTAATTAAATCTAATAAATCACATTGTCTGTCTTCGGGAGTCCGGAGCTTCGGCCACAGGTGATTTTGATAATAGAATGACTTATTCTAGATTTAATTATTTTGAGATCACCAATGCTGGAATATGAGGAATTTTTTGTTTGAAATACTTTTTAACTTTTATTTATGTCAGAATAATGAAACTAAGAAGTTCTGCCTTTTTTACTCGACTGACATATTCTCTCAGAAGAACCCATTCTTACGTGGAGTCCATGCAAAATAAGTGATTCTGCTTATAAATTTAGATTTTTCCTATTTTGCTGAATGGACCATCCTATTCCGGACTTGTTTTGTTATCAAAGTGGCCCACGTGTAATGTGAGACCCACTAATTTAGACACATTAAGAGGTTGCTTGTTCTACAACTCATCAGTCCGGTTTTAAAATTAGTGAAATTTAAATATCCATTACCTACCCATTTTTATGTAATTTATTACTAAAATGTTGAATCTAGAAGAAACTAGCATGTCAACACGTAATGGCCTGCTCTTGTTGGGCTAAGTTCTTGGCCCACACACTTGCTTACTTGACACTCCCTATTGTCAATTTCCTCATTTTTATCGTTTCGCTATGGGAATGGGAGGTTTTGGGTATGGTCTCTACTCTTGTTGTTGTGCAAGAGCCGGAATTGTCTTTCAAGCTCAGAGTAGTCATCTAAAGAAGGCGAAATTGTTGCAACTGTACGGAAGAATTTTTTTACGTAATTAAGAAGAATTAGCGAGTGATTATTTGTACTATCTCCACTATAGATACTTTTATAAATATATCTGACAAGAAAGAAAAAAAAATTCACAATGATGCAACAGGATATGCCTTATGAGGGGATGGTGATGTGTATGGCTCCACCATACAGGTGTATGGCTTGGTGCTTCTTCATTGTGTGGTTCTTTTAAGAGGTGAATGTTATAGCCTTCTATTAAAAAGAAAAAGAGAAAAAGAAAAGAGCATGACCACGCCTGTAGTACTCTAGTGTCACATCCTGCAGCAGCACCATGTTCCCTGTACATTAGGCTCGCTTGCATTGACCCAAGCAATTCTAGAACATTACAAGACATTGTATTTTATGCTTCACACAGCATCTTACTGTGTTTAACAGCACTGTTTTGCGTCGAACCAGCAGCACCAAAATAGCATGGCTTGTTGTACCAGATTGTGACTCGTGCCGATTCGGACGATTCGTACCGTATCAGGACGAATTTAAGTTGGTGTGACTCAACCGAGTCTATACGATTTAGAAGAACTTTTCCATACGGCTAATGCGAATCCGCACGAGTCGACTTGACTCGTACCGAATAATGGAAGATCTAAGTCGGTCCGACTCTTCGAGTCGACGAACCTTGCGTAATAGCACCTCCATTCCTAGCCATATCCTGCGTGTTGGTGCTCCTACTCTGAGTTTTCTTACGCCACCTCCTTTGAAAGCAGCTCGGAGTTCCATCTGAAGGACCGTTTTGAAGTGTTTTCATTCATTGCCAAACACATGGAATACCTATGTATTACAGTTGCCTCCTTTCAATAAACGAGGTGGGTATTCCTTTTTACAGTGGTTGTGACTTGTCAAATAATTTTTGGACTTGCATGCTGGCTATGCCTCAGATGCTGTTCTGACTTCTGCCTTATGCATATGATTTTGTCTGTAAGATCTTTGGAGCTTTCTATGGCTTACTGGAAGCTTTTTTTTTTTTTTATGTTGTCCGGACTCAATTTAACATAGGTAGACACTTGTGCATGCAATCTTGAATGCTAATTTTGTGGAACTTTCTTTTTTAATGGCCCCCCGTCTTCTAGGTTTGAACCATTTACGGTTCATTATATGAGAGCAAACTGAAGCATGATCTGACATGCTAATTATTGGGCCATAATTTAAGATTGGAATATTACATTTTCCGTCGCTAAAAGAATTTGGTCCTCCAAATTCAAATCGCCCTCATTGCAAATACGATGTAGACATGGGGAATTATAACAAATTACTTATTATAATAAAGACTAACCTGCGAACAATTCTTCTTTAGATTCATTCTTCAAACTTTCTAGTGGCTTCCTCCTGCACTTATTAGTAGAATTGACTTCTCCTATAATAATGTTGACATAGCTTTAGTTCCTGACTCTTTCTTTAGATATATGTATCTCTACCCTTCTTACCATCTTGTTGATCATTGTGAGTAGCAATTCTCTTCTTCCCATTTAACTTCTTATCATGTACTACATCGACAGCATGTTCCTTTGATTGATTTCCTTTAATTTTATTAGTCATTTCATATACATCTTCAAGTAATTGTGCACGCCACACCATCTCAGCATAAGTCTTAATCTCTAAGGGGGCCAGCTGGATAATATAATTAAGCCAAAGTCCATCAAGAAATCTCTTCACCTTTAACTTTTCAGTAGATACCAAGTGTGGAGCATAATGTGACAACCGATTGAATTGAGCTTCATATTCTGCCACAAACATATTTCTTTTCTTCAAGGTTGCAAGCTCAGCTACCTTTGTCTCTTGCACTCACTCAAAAAAATACTTCTCATTAAATTTCTCCACAAAATCACCATATGATAATTGAACATTACCTAAATTAACTTCAGTTAATTTCCACCATTGTCTAGCATCTTTCTCTAACTGAAAAGTAGCCAGAAGGACGCGCTCTTGATCACTACACTGCATCACCTTAAAATCTCTCTCTCTCTCTCTCTCTGATCCAATGTTCTACCTCATCAGGATCAGTATTTCCATCCAACTTAGGAGGATTCTTACTACAAAACCTCTGATGCAGATCACCAGCACCATAATTGCCTCTTTGAGTAGTTTGTTGTATTATTTGTGTAAGATTTGGAATGTCTTTTGCACATCCTCTCAATGCACCGTATCAAGTATCTTTTGGAGTGTTTCCACTTGCGGCATCCTATAAAATATATGTGAATGACAATTAAGTAAATGACAAAAGTATAGATCTGTTAGATATTTTCTATCATAGTTCTACCTAACTCACGGGATCACCAATGATTTAAAAGATCCCTAAACCTAAGTTCTGATACCAAACTGTCACGTCCCAAATTTTATGGACGTGATATTATTAGTCAAGCCATTTATTAAAACATAGATAACAAGAAAATGTCAAAACCAAACATCAATAATGAATTACAATATCATGCTGATACATCTCCTTATTTTCAGTAGGATCCTTGGATTTATTCTTATTGGCTAACAAGAAAAAAATTGAAATTATTGATCCTGTCATATTTATTTTTCTTTTGGTACCTAAACATTTTTTCCAACAAGATAATAAATCTTTTAGTTAAAATCATCTTAAGAATAATTCTCAAATCAATATAAGAATAGATATCTAAGAATGCCAAGAAATTGTAACGAGTAATGAAAAGATAATTTTAACAATTGAAAGATTTATGTATTTCAGGTCAATGAAAACAAGAAAATATGGCAATTGGCTATTTACAATGAAATACAAGACTGGTCTAACTAGTTCAATCGACACAAGAGGTGCAATGTCACACCATACAAAACTTGCCCATTATAGAACGCTTTGATCAAGAATTCCTGAAAAACTTTCAACGACGCCCCAATATCAAGAAACTCCAAGGAAAAAAATCCCTAGCAAGACGTTCTGTAAAGATTCTCTTAGGAGAAAGTCTAGCGATGTGTTTTCTCAAGGATCATTAAACTCTTATAGGTACACTTATTTTTTGAGGTGCTCATCTTTGGGACTAGATCGAGTCCCATCGTACAGGCATCGAAAAAGTTATTAACCTTAAAGGTCATAAAAAGTTATGCATCTTAGACCAAGGAATCAAGACAATACCATTTATCAAATGTGTACAAGAATTTCTAGTGAGTCACAAGAACTATATTTCAAGAGTCGTACAAGAAATTTGATTTTATGTAACAGACAAAATAATATTAAATAAGAAGAATAGATAATTTTGAAACTTAATTTATCCTTTTAGAACACATCAATTTTGGTATATTGCAGGTGTATATTAGTTATATTTATATGATAGTGTATATTCTTCATGGCCTGTATAATAGTATATAATTATCATGAAAGACATAATCACGTATTAAATAAGATAAGAATGATATAGATATGCTTTATGATTTTCTTTTATGTTTTATATAAAAATTGTATGAACAATTTATAATATGAGAATATAATAGGTGGTTACATTATGTGCATTAAAGTTATTTACTTACTCAATTATTTACATTCTCAATCGATGAGTAATTTCTAATCACTTTGAAAAAGTAATAAATATACAAAATGGAATAGTCCTTTTATTTACACATGTCATATAAGTATAGCAAAATATGTGCATATTGACAGAGACTGTAAATGTTTAGATCATTGAATTTGTATTCAACAATATCAATCAAAATGATAAGTAAAAAATCTTATAATATCTTTTTCAAATATTATCTTTATTAAAATTGATGAGGCAGAATTCGATTCGGCCCATTAAAACAGACCCAACACTGAGATCAGTCCAACAGCAGCAGTAAGAAGCCCACTGGCAGCCTTCGGCCCATTAGCGACCCAGCAGCTCTCGGCCCTACGGAGGTCCATCATTTGCCGATACGGCATCCCTCGGGCCATTATCTCAGACAACGGCAAACAATTCGACAACCATCGGTTCAAGGGCAACTGTGCCAGTTTTGGCATTCTCCACAAATTCGCGTCGGTAGCGCACCCTTGGACAAATGGCCAAGTCGATGTCACTAACCGAAGTCTACTACAAGGATTGAAGACTCGCCTCGGCAATGCCAAGAGCCAATGGGTGGAGGAGCTGCCGAGCATTCTATGGGCTTATCGGACTACAAGCCGAACCCCAACCGGCGAAACCCCGTTCCGCATGGCTTATGGGATAGAAGCCGTTATTCCTGTCGAAGTTAGCCTTCCCTCGCTGAGAGTTCTCACTCATAATCCGGAGACCAATGAGGAAGCCCTAAAAGATCATCTTGACGTTATAGAAGAAACAAGGGATAAAGCTCGTATTCGGCTGGCGGCTTATCAGCAGCGCATGGCCAGATACCACAACACTCGAGTAAAGTCCTGAAGCTTTGAAGCCGGGACCCTCGTACTAAGGAACGCTCATGCATCTAAGCCGACCGAAGCCGCATGAAAGCTTTCTCCCAACTGGGAAGGACCTTATCGCATAAGGGAAGTAATCCGACGAGGGGCTTATCGGTTGGAAACCCTTTCGGGCCAACCTCTCCCTCGTACCTGGAATGTGGAACGCCTTCGGCGCTACTTCATGTAAGTTACTTCCCCCGGAGTTTAGCCGGAAGGCATGAATAAAATTCCTCTTTTGAAAATATCATATCTGGCATGGTTTTCTAAAGTTCGTGTAAACCGTACCGGGTGTGGCTTCGGCCATGCAAACCGTATCGGGAGCGGCATGGTTTTCTAAAGTCCGTGTAAACCGTACCGGGAGTGGCTTCGGCCATACAAACCGTATCGGGAGCATCATTATTCTCTAAGTCCGTGTAAACCGTACCGGGAGTGGCTTTGGCCATGCAAACCGTATCGGGAGCGGCATTATTCTCTAAGTCTGTGTAAACCGTACCGGGAGTGGCTTCGGCCATACAAACCGTATCGGGAGCAGCATGGTTTTCTAAAGTCCGTGTAAACCGTACAGGGAGTGGCTTCGGCCATGCAAACCGTATCGGGAGCGGCATGGTTTTCTAAAGTCCGTGTAAACCGTACCGGGAGTGGCTTCGGCCATGCAAACCGTATTGGGAGTGGAATTATTATCTAAGTCCGTGTAAACCGTACCAGGAGTGGCTTCGGCCATGCAAACCGTATCGGGAGCGGCATGGTTTTCTAAAGTCCGTGTAAACCGTACCGGGGGTGGCTTCGGCCATGCAAACCATATCGGGAGCGGCATTATTCTCTAAGTCTGTGTAAACCGTACCGGGAGTGGCTTCGGCCATGCAAACCGTATCGGGAGCGGCATGGTTTTCTAAGTCCGTGTAAACCGTACCGGGAGTGGCTTCGGCCATGCAAACCGTATCGGGAGTGGCATTATTTTCTAAGTCCTTACAATCTGAACTCGGAGTGACTTCGGCCATGCAAGCCGCATTGAAAGGTAACATGGTCTCGGCCACAAGAAGAGCCAGATTCGGTCATTCATTCAGAACACAGAAATGTGAATAGAAGCAAAATACTTTTCATATATATATGAAAAAGTACAAAATCAGCCATACACCTGGCTGCAGCCTTTCAAACAGCGAAAACCGGGACAAGCCCCCGTACTAGCTCTCTGTTAGGAATCGCCAAGAACGCAGCGGAATAAAATCGATTCCATTGTATCGGTTGCTGGGGTCGTAAAACGGACATTAAAATAAATGCGGGAAGAACAGTTCTTCACCTTTGCGGGCTTTCGAATCTCCCGTGGATGATGCCGACTCGGTAATCGCGCACGCGCACGATCTCTAGAGGTATCCACACGAGTTCCCGTAGCAGACGCGATTTCCTCCTCGACTTGAGTACTCCGACCAGATCTCAAATCCACCATGCGCGGAGAGAGACAGATCTACTCCAAGAAAGAGAGAAGGAGAGAGAGAGAGGAGATAGAGAATCTGGGGTGAAAAATCGTCCAACTAACTTTTTACCCCTTCCCCTTGGCCCTCCTTATATAGAAATAAGGATAAGCACAAGGATTAATCCTCATGATTATCCAAGAGTTTGGCCTTGGATAATTCTCCATTAAATCTTCATGTTTATCCTGCGGCTTTTCATAAAAACCCAGATAAGCATGAAATTTAACGTCTCTCACCGTCTGACGAGAACTCTTATGTGTGTGACCCTCTAGGCCCATATATCAGTCCGGTTGCAGGCCCATTAAACTTAGAAATGTTTCTTGAGTTTAATATTTATTAATTAACATTTAAACATCATATGTTAAATGATTAATTTAATAAACAAGTGAATTATCATCTGATGATCAAATCACTTGGCCTTCTGATCATGAACAATACCAAACACTACCTCATGATCCCAGAAGATATAAGGGATACTGTTCCCTTCAATTGAACCTTTCCGTCTGCAGATACCGCACAGATATAATCCTTCACTCATGCAATGTCCCAATAACGCAAGGGTATGGTTTTATAGTCAAACCCTCTATCGCATTATCCAGATGGATTCCAGTACTCAGTTAATATCTAGAAAGACATCTCTTTCATTTGACCATGGCCAGGGATTTCTGTGTACACATCCATAGGACATTCTCTCTCCAGTCTTATACCAAGAGTGAGTGATCCCTTGTTGTTCACTCAATTACCTTCGCAAGCTTTTCACTGTATCTGAAAGACCGATTATGGTGGACTTAATGGTTAAAGTCCACGAGTCAGAGAATCAAGATACAATGATCCACAAACAAGGTATCATTGGTGACTCAGGTCAAAGGACCAACTGTGCTACTGCAACGATTGAATTCCCTGGTTGACTAATAGGTATAATTACCATCCAGGAATTCTTATTTGAGTCTGTTTAGTGAACTCATTCTCTAATGAGTACTCACTTGTTTGTCTTAGTGTCACCACACGAGTGAATATGAGATCCTTCACCCTCATCATATGAGCAGACATAACTTGTGTCGATCTTATCGGATATTTAATGTCCATCTCAAATATCCTATGATCGAGAACTGTTTAAGACAATTGACTGAGGATATTGATCTCACTATCATGATCTCATCATGATTCAGTATCCCATACATTTGTCTATGGACCTTCATTACGATAGTTAATTTGCGAGAACTATTAAATGAAGAAATGATTGCCTTTATTAATAATTTGAACTAGAATGTACAATGATTGGCTTTGAGGCCACCCAATTCTAACACTCTTGGCATCGTCGCCGTCTACATCAACCGGGGTCTGATCGGGAGATGCCGAAGGAGAAGCCTCGACCGGAACAACCTCGTCAGGAACGGCCGCATCGCCTTCCTCCGGAGTTGGAGCTCTTTCGGCCTTAAGTTTTTTCCACCAGGCCAGCAGCTCATCACCTTCCACGTTTGTCGGAAGGCCGATGCCGCTCAGATCCATGGCCGGGCACGCCTTTTGGGCGATAGCCAGCCCTAGACTGAAAACGGACAACGCCGCCTCGAGTCGAGCCTCCATTATCTCCTCGGCGTAGTCCGGGCCGGCCTTATAGCTTGCCACAGCTGTACGAGCGGCCTCTTCGGCCTTGGCCTCCAGATCTGTCTTCAGAGACGAGATCTCCTCGGCGTGGCGACGGCGCTCCATGACCCGCTGTTCGGCCTTGTCCTGGATCTCGGCCTTAAGAATTGTGTTTTCGGTCCAAGCCATCTCCAGTTCCTTCTCGGCCTTCTCCCTCTCCTACTCGGCCTTTGTCTTGGCCTCGGAGGTAGTGCGGATCACTTCCTTTTGCTCCCCCAGCTCGGCCCACATCCGAGCATTAGCTCTTAGGAGCATGTCGACGTTGGCCTCGAGATCACGCTGCACCGAGGCTACTTTGCCCGAAGCCAACTGATCTGAGGCATGGTCGATGTCCCGGAGCTTTTGCTGAATGGCTGCTTGGCGACGAGCGAGTCCCCCGCACACGACCGCAGTCTACAGCCAAAGGCAAGAAAAATTGAACTAAGTGCCAAAGAGCTAAGGAAAATACTAATCCAAGGCCAAATAAAGAAGCTTTTTACCTGGACGGCGTATCGGACGCCCAGTATAGATAAGCCCTCCGAGGACATCTCTTTCATCTCGTCCTCGGCCATCAGGAGGGTCAAACCGCGGATCAACCGCAGGCATGTCCGAGAGTCCTCCAGGCTCTCGTCCGCAAAGACCCCCAGATATGGGACCCAGGGCTCATGCCCGTATTCACGGGACATGTGCGTCCTGGCCGTCCCGAAGGGGAAGGAGAGGTCCTCTGTGCTGACCGCCGTGGCCGGAGGGGAATCGCCCCTCGGAGGTTCGGTTGGCGATGAGAGAGGGGCCCCTCGGGCACCTACCGGCCTCTTAGCTGCCGGGGCGGATTCTTTCTCGTCAGGATCGTCCACCCGGCTCCGCTTCGCTGGTCGGCCGCCCCCTCGGACGACTGACTTTCCCTTCCTCTCTCTTTCGAGAGTAGCAACAGCAGCGCGGCCTTCGACCGAAGCTGCCGTTTGCCTTACGGCCCGAGCGCTCGGGGCCGCAACTTCTTCAGCTCCTCCTTCTCCCGCCGCCTGCGGCTGCTTGGCGAGTCGGCCGAGTAGTCCCCGAAGCCCAGACATCTCTACGGACAGAAAAAAAGAGTTAGCAATTTGCAACATGCAACTTTCCTCAACTCATGACTGACTTACCCTCGGCCGAAGCTTCAGCGCCTTCTTCAGTCGGAAGAGCTTCGGCCGGAGATTCAACCTCAGCAGCTTCCTCGGCCTCCCCCGGAGTATCCTCGGGAGCTCCCTCGGCCTCCCCCGGAATATCCTCGGGAGGGAGGTAAGGAGAGACTCGGGGAGGAGATTTCGTCGGGTCTGGCCAAGCCCCCGTCTGTACAAGCCTCTCCTCTTCCTCGAAGAGCTCCGCAATATCATACGGAGCCTTGGCCTCCAGGAGGTGCACGATATGGAGCTGATCGGGATTAAGGGAAGGCGGATCGGAGAGGCCTTCGGCCAGTGGTGCCCACTCAGTGGGGAAGGGCCACACACTCTTCTCCTTCTCCAGAAGAGAAACAAAGATGAAGCTCTTCTTCCAATGGTGAATGGACGAAGGCTTCCGAGAGAAGATACCCCGGCCGAAGCGAGGGACGAAGCAAAACCAATCAGATTTCCCCTGCGGCTGTATCTTAAAAAGAAAGCGGAAGATGTTTACCGAAGGGGTGACGTCGATGTAGACGTGCACAACCAAGAAAGTGTAGACTATCCGCCAAGAATTCGGGAAGAATTGGGACGGAGCCAATTCGTAGAAACTCAAAAGATTGATAACAAAGGAAGGAGGGGGAAGACGAAAGCCCGCCCGGAAACTCTCCTCATAAATAGAAAAGTAGCCCGGACGGACAGAGTTAGCCCTGGTGTTTGTTCCGGGCCGATAAGGAATCATCCAAGATGGAAGCTGATAGTAAGAAGCGATGGACTTGACCCCATCGTCAGTAAGAACGCAGATCGCGTCGAAAACAGTCTCGGCCCGACGCCGGCCGAAGGTAGAAGCCTGGGCTACAACCGGAACCTCCTCGGCTTCTTCAGCACCAGAAACCTCGGCCTCATCCGCCATAATGGAGGCAAGGGAATTGGAAGAAAAAGGAGATGACAAGGAGGATTCGGGAGGCCGGGATGAAGAGCAAGAAGAATAAACTTCGGCCGAAGGGCTACTCTCGGCTGAAGGGCTACTCTCGGCCGAAGAGGAGCTACTGGACATGAATCACGGAGCAGAGAAGGAGAATTGAGGCTTACCCTAAAAAAAGATCTCTTCGACTGCCAACGACATCTCGGACAACAGAAGGCTTCCCGACGACAACTCCAGGCAACAAAAAGCTTCCCGACGATGGACGGGGCGCCCTCAAACACTCCCAATGGCTCGCTCTTCGTCGGAGAAGTAAGAACGCTTGGAGAAGACGATCGCAGGAAAACACAGGCGCAGGGGAAGAAGAAAGCGGAACAGTGCCCTGGGGAGAGGGGCTCTTATTTATAAGAAAGGTTGAAGGCATTCCCCGCCGAAATCAACGGCCGAGATCTTCCCCCTCCTCGGCGCCGCTTCCCTCAGATGCGCACCACGTGTATTGTCCTTCGGCAATGATAACGGTCGGGCTGCCGGATCGAGAGAAAGCAATCAACGGCCGCATGCGGCCTAATCCTTCAGCTGATCCTCTGGATGCTCGCCACGTGTTCCGATCCGCGTGCCGGAAGCTGAAGAGGCGGCAATCCAAGTGAAATCTTGGGCAGAGAACCAAAGTGACCCGCGATCCGCGTGATCGCCGATCGCGGCCAGGATCTTTTTGTGCTTTCGGCAAGCCGGTTAGATGTGCGACGCGTGTCCTGTGCTTTCTCACGATACGACCGTTCTGACGGGAAGCTCGACGTCTTTTCCGTCCTTTTTTCAGGAGTCCTGACACGTTCGGAAGACTCGTCCCTTCGCAACCAAGGACGAAGGCATCCGTCGCTAAGTCTCGGCCTAAGACGAACCGGATTGTTTCCAGCCCTCGGCTGACCGAAGACAGTTCCTTTTTTACGACAGGGCAGAGTAAAAGTTTCAGATAAAGCACATGCCGTGTTACTCCTCTGAGGAGGCTTCGGACTTTACTCTCGCCATCTCATGAAACTGAAGAAGGCAAGAGTGGGGGGCTATGTGATGAGGCAGAATCCGATTCGGCCTATTAAAACAGACCCAACACTGAGATCAGTCCAACAGCAGTAGTAAGAAGCCCACTGGCAGCCTTTGGCCCATTAGCGACCCAGCAGCCCTCGGCCCAGTAAGCAGTCCAGTGGTCTTCGGCCGATCAGCGGCCCGACAACCTTCGGCCCATCAGCGGCCCGATAGCCTTCGGCCCATTAGCGGCTCAAGCAGCCCTCGGCCCAGTAGGCTCCAGCTCATCAGCGGCCCAACCCCCTTCGGCCCAGTAGCCGTATCCGGCCCACTCCGGTGGGAGGGTTAGGCACTATGGCGGTTTACCAATAAACCCAGAACATAGTCCTATATCGGCTGCCACCATTAAGCAACCTCTATCATCCGCTATAAATACACGGCTATTTATTACCAAAGGCATGTCTTCGAGACCCCAAGGACTACAGTCCAAAAAGCATTAAAGCTATTACTTCCTCTTCTCTGACTTTTGAATCGAACTATCTTCAGGAGCTAACTTAACCATCGGAGGGGGTTCCTTAGGACCGAAGCCCGGGACTCCTACTGACTGGTTCTTCTTCTTCTTTTCCTCCTTCTGCAGGGACTCAGTTTGAATCTTCGCTGACCTCTCCGAGTTGGTCTCGGCCACCGACCTCGGGTCTTCTCCCTCCGGTCTCGACGCCTTTCGCAGGCTGGTTCACCCCGTCCGAAGGAGCTTCGGCCACGCCTTCCGCAGGCTGGTCCGCCTCGTCCGAGAGAGACTCAGCTTCGCTCCCGGCGAGTTCTCGCCCGGGCATCTCTCAGCCTTGAATCTTCGGCCCCGTCTCCGCCCTCGCCTCGCTCCGAATCCCCGTCGATCCTCTTCACCTATCCGATCAAGCTTCGGGTCCAATCTTCGGATTCCAGCCTCGGAACCCAACCGTGATAGCTTCGACAACATCAAAAATCATGAATTGTAATAAAATCTCTCTCTCCTTTTTAATCTAATGCATCTTTAGACTTTATCTCTCTTACTCTCAATTTACTATCCCTTTGAGCATTTCTCTCTCTCTCTCTCTCTCTCTCTCTCTCTCTCTCTCTCTCTCTCTCTCTCTCTCTCTCTCTCTCTCTCTCTCTCTCTCTCTCTCTCTCTCTCTCTCTCTCTCTCTCTCTCTCTCTCTCTCTCTCTCGTTACGAGAGATAGGAGGAGCTCTCCTTTTATAGGCAAAAAAGGGTAGTGGGTTACAAGGGATTACTTATTGTCTTACATTAAACACGTGTTAAGTGTAAAAGTATAAGCTATAACACATCTTTTATCGTATGTAAGCGTAAAAACGTTAAATTTTATCTTTCTTCACCTTTTGAGATCTTAAACATTCTCCTTGTGGTACAAAAATTTATCTTCTCTTGTTATTAAAGAGAGGAAACCTTTCAAATACCGGTGTACATTAAATTTCTTATTATTTTTCTTCCTTGGATTAATAGTTTTTAGAGAAGAAAGCTACAAGTGTCATATATTATTCTCTTAAGATATATTTTATTCTAAATTAGATTAATTATTTATATAATTAATTTATTTTTAATATTCTGATGGACTTATTAGGCCATAATTTAAGGTTGGGTTATTACATGGGAATTTTCTACATATACAATGATTATATAGGAGGTTTTTGCGTATAAGCATTTTAAATAGTTATATAAATGTTTCCCATGTATATGTAAATTACATGGGGTTGTTTTGCATATACAAGATGCTTTAGGAGATTATTTGAAAAAAGTACATTAGTTTAATTTTTTAAACGTGGGTTAATTAAAATTTGAATTCTCACACTTTATGACACTCAATATCTATACATTATTGGACTTCTTTGGTTATGGTATTAACGTCTTTTAGCCTTCTTCGTACTAATTCTTGCATAGTCTACAACCCATAATAAAATCCACTCTAAAGTCGCACTTGTTTTGATTTGCATAAAAGTAGGTTTCCTATTAACCCACAAATGCTGAAAAACATTACCTAATCCAATCAGATCTGATAGGATAAAAAATTTGACCCTCAATCTCACCAATATTGAAGGATGTCTTAGCTTGATCTACTTTCATCTTTTTACATCCTTATTGTTTTTGATAATTTTTAAGGATAAAGATATATCTATTAATTAAAGGATAAAAATAACCATAGAGGTAGTGTCCAATTTCACCCGTATCCGTGGAGAGGCTGATTAAATTGGCATCTAATGGGAGTGCATCGTGTGTGTGTGTATACATATATATATATATATATATATATATATGTATACACACACACACGATGCACTCCCATTAGATGCATCCTACCCAAAACCTCCAACCCGATTTTCAAAAAAATAAAAATCACAAAAAATCTTTAAATATTCAAATATCTCATCTATATTGGTTTTCATCTCTTCAGATTTAATTTAATTTTTACATTTGGATCGAAAAATTTAACTGTAATTATCTTATCAAATGTGTTGTTGTTTGAAGATCAAAACGATGAGATCAAGTCCAAGGGTTAATCTGACAATTTTTTTATTTTTTGACTTTTTTTTAACATTTTTAGACACTTATTTTTTTATACATATATGATCGAACGGCTGTGATTAATTTTCAAGATTAGACAGTGAAAATTAGAACTCTGGAGATGGAAACAATCCTAAGAGTCCTATTTGAATATTTAACAATTATTGATGATTTTACTTTTTTAATATGAAAAGAGTAGGATTTCGAGCGGGAGGCTTCTAATTTAGATGCGCCCTGGGGCGAGTTAAATCTTATGCGGACTAGGCCCTTTGTGCACGCAGACCGCACCACGTTGCGTGCCATCCGATCTTGAATCGGACGGCGTGCTGTGCGTTTTAAAAAATATTATTTACATACTCTTACACGTAAAAAAACATTTCTTACATTTCTTATGCATAAGAGTCTCTGTCATCGTGCTCACGGGTGCTGCTGTGCGGCCAGACTGCACGAGGATGCTGGTTTGCACAGTAGCAGATTATGTACGAGTAGAAGTGACAGAGGAGATTATGTACATGCGAGGGGAATAGACATACCTAACTATATGTAATCCCTTTAGAAGATCATGGGTTCTGGCCCATTGGGAGATAAAATTATCCCTACTGTTCTGCCACGTGTGTGGAAGAATTATCTCCTAAGGTCTTTAGGATTACTTCTCCAAAAAATTAGTTTGGTTTTGAAATTGTATATGTATAACTTAGATGTGTCCCACCCGAAAATTTCTCATCCAATTTCGAAAAAAATAAGAATCACTAAAAAATTTAAAATATTCAAATATCTCTCTCTAAGTGGTTTTCCACATCTTTGGATTTAATTTTCACCATCTGAACAACGAAATCAACTGTACATGTCTAATTAAGTTTGTCATTCTTTGGAGATTAAAACTAAAAATCACAGGAGATGAGATCAACCCTAAGGATTGATCTGATGTTTTTCTATTTTTTTTACTATTTTCAACATTTTTAGACATTAATTTTTTATATTTATCTGATCAGATGACTCCAGTTGATTTTCAAGATCGGATAATAAAATTTTAAGTTCCAAGGATGAACCCTAAGGGCCCCTTTTGAATTTTTAAAAATTTATGAAAAATTTTATTCTTTTGTACATGAGAAGGGTGGCCTTTCGAGGTGGGACGTGTCTAACTTAGATGTACCTCGAGGCACGTTGAATCTTTTCCTATGTGTGTGTACATATATATATATATATATATAAAATTTTTCACTCTTTTAGATATTTAGATATTTAATTTTCATCAGTGAATCGAAAAATTTAACTATGGCATTCAATCAATTGCATCATTGTTTGGAGATCAAAATTAAAATATCAGGAGATGTAATCAACTCTAAAGACTAATATGATGAATTTTTAATTTTTTTACTATTTTTTTAATATTTTTAAACATTGATTTTTTATACGTGCTCAATCGGACAATTCTAATTGATCATCAATATCGGACGATGAAAATTAAAGTCCTAGAGAGATGATCAACAATTCTAATTGATCGTCAAGATCGGATGATGAAAATTAAAGTCCTAGAGAGATGATCAACCCTAATATACCTATTTGAATATATACAAATTTATGAATTTATTTATTTTTTTTAACATGAGGATGATGGATTTTCGGGTGGGGTGTATATAGATAGAGGAATGCTACATTGTTTTACATCTTTTTCGTATTTTAAAAATAAAACTCATCATAAAATTTTAAATATTGAATGACGCCCCCTTATGATTGTTTATATTTCTTGGGACATTGTTTTTACCGTGAGATCGTCATTCGATCTTAAAACTTAATTTTAGCCGTTCATTGGATACATGGAAATTTTGATTTCTAAAAATCATAAAAAAAAAAGTCAAAAAATAAAAAAAAGGTCAGATTGTCCTTAGGGTCCTGAGATTATAGTATTTATCACTAGTTAACGCACAAGCTTGGATGGCTATAATCAGTGAAATTTAAGTTTTAAGGGGTGAAAAATTACCGTACGGGAGTAATTGAATATTTAAAATTTAATATAATTTTTTTTTCAACATGAGGGTGGACCTTAAACATATTGTGAGACTAAGTTGCACATATAGTCTTAGTTGCACCACAATATATATATATATATATATATATATATATATATATATATATATATATATATATATATAAAATAAAGGGGAGAGAGAAAAGAGAGAAATGAGGCATGCTATGGTGCGGATCATGGTCCGAACTGCACTGAGTTTGAACTCCTTAATTGGTGTTTACATCGAAACCAAGGGATGGAAACAACTCTAAAGATAATCTACCTACTTTTCTATTTTTTTATTATTTCTTTAAAATTTTTATACCATCTGATCAGGAAGATCAAAAGTGGTATTTGATCGAATGATCATAATTAAGTTTCATAATCGGTCGATTAATATTAAACTCCAAGATATGGAAATAATCCTAAAGGGATAACTAAATACTTAAAATTTTATGATAATTTTTATTTTTTTCAACATGGGGGTGAAATAAAAAATGGCTGTGTGGTCCGGCCGACACGACTGCATATTAGCATTTCTCTATATATGTATATGTATGTATATATGTATATAGTCTTCTTTAGAGTTCAATAGTGGAAGTATCCTTGTATGGAATTTAACTTTCATAGTACTTTTACGGAGCTTCCCTGAAAAGATTGTATCCACATGAGAAAAAAAAGCACTTAGAAATTAGAATGACAAGATTGTGAAAGACATTTCAGTCAAATTTCATTAGGAAGATGTTCAAAATATTCAATAATAAATGATGTAATGTGCAAAATTAAGTTGCAAATCCCTACTCTTTTGAAATTTGGTCACCTTAACGTAGTTTTGAGAGGACCCCATCGATCATATTTGCAACCTATGTTAGCTTTTAATTGTTTTGTTCTTTCACATTAGCTGGAGCCTGGAGTTGAGTTGCAAACAGTAAGAAAGCAGATGTGTCTGTCAATATTGTACTCAGCATGGGATGTTCTTGTATTGCCATGAAAGAGGTCCTTCCATGCATGTAAATAAAATGTTACCAAGAGTGTTCGTGTAGATGTCTACTTTATGTCGCTTTTCCACTAAGCATGTTCTCCCTTTATACCATAGGCTTTTGCTTTTGTTGGAATATTTTATAGACATTATTTATAATGCATATTCCTTTATAAACATGAAATGATTGACCAACTATTGTGTGATACTCAACCCATTCTAGGTTATAGTCCTTATCCTCCAAGGTACTTGATAAAAATGACCAAGTTTTTCTAGTGGATTCTTAAGCAGAAGATTTAACACTATGCAGTGACCTGATCATTTATACCATCATTAAGGCTAACCAAAGCTTGAGTTCATCATTGAAACATTAGGTTACATAGCAAGGGTACATATGTGAGCAATTACGTACATTTATGATAGGAGTATTCTTTTGGTTCGATCCCTGCGTTCCTATATGTGCATGCACTTATCTCTCTTTACTACGGCATGCATGCTATCTCATGACATCATCTTAGAAAATAGCATGTTTTCAAGTAACTTATGGTATCCAAATTTTATAACTTTAAATTTTAACTATTTTGAAAACATGTACTTGCATGTGAATTCTTACTAATAAATAAAAAAGTTTTGTAACCATATTTTTATGAGAATTAAATTATGTGATTTGTTTAATACGAGGGATATCCATGCAAAACGTTCCCCCCCTAAAAATCAAGGTTTGCCGACTCGAACCTCCCATGATCCGCCATGAGTGAGGTCGACTCGTGCCAACTCGCATGAGTTGCCTGGAAAAATTCTTTCAAATTGTAGAGACTCGATCGAGTCGCACCGACTCAAGTTCGCTCTAATATGATATGAGTCATCCGAGTCGACACGAGTTAACCTGATATGACAAATTATTGTAAACCCTGCCCCCACAATGAGAAACATCACCGCAATTTACGACTCACGTGATCGAGTTCAATAATATCACATTCTCTCCTAATTTGCTCATATTTCCAAAGGGTCCATTACAACACAACAGTTTCTAGCATTAATCAGCACGTCCTATGAAAGCGATCTCATCTTCCCAAGCTTGTTGTGAGTGTGCCATTGGATGGCTTCTTGGAGACTTAAAGACCCATAAAACTGTTGACGATTAAGCTAGATTTTGGACATATCAGGACTCAAAAGTGTGCAAGATAAATGCTAACATGCTAGCTATCACGTGAATGGTAAAAGTGACTGGAGAATGTTTTCAAAACAATTGTTTGACTCTCCCCATTTCAAAGAGACAGTTTTTAATGACTCCTTTGAAAAAAACAATTATTAGGTCATTTGATACAAGGGGTATTTGAAATTAGTTTATCACACTTTTCAAGTTATTTTCACTGGGAACCATTTGATTATTTAATAAGGTGACTCTTACAAAAATGCCAATTATAAAATATATGAAATTAGTTTATCACACTTTTCAAGTTATTTTCATTGGGAACCATTTGATTATTTAATAAGGTGCCTCTTATAAAAATGCCAATTATAAAAAAATAATGTCTTTAATAAAATTTTTGTAAGTAAATGATTGGAAGATAGTATTCATCACAAAAGACCAAAGCGATGGTGGCATACATGTGAGGGTGGACTACCTACCAGGGAAGGATATCTAATTGGGTTTTTTATTATATTTATTTTCAGTTTTTTTATTTTTTGGTAGGGCTCGAGGGCCGAGACTGTACAACTATTTACAAGCGACCGGGGTTCAAACGGAATCCGAGATTTCCTCCAAAGGAAATATTTTGGTCGGGTCGAGGGGTCCGCCTAATTAAGTGATAATTCCAGATCCGCCAGATTTATGAGAAAGTAATCCCACAGATCACATAACTGGGGAGTTTTTAGACCCCAACCGAGAATCGAACCTGAAACCTCCCTTTTACAAGGGAGGTCGGTGACTTATTTTCAGTTATTAGTTTCTCTTCATCACATACCATTCAATAACACATACCATAAGTTTTGAGAATGATGTGAAGTGGGCCCATGGTGATGATGCCACCAGTGATTGATTCGCCCGTCTCCTTCCTTGCAGTTGGCCAGCTAGCAATTGTGAAGAAGACATATATAGATGTGATATGATCTATGAGTCAATAATTTTTCTTCTTGGGTCTATTTATCACCTAAAGTTTCTTTCAACATCTCATGTCAAGTTTGAGAATAGTCGATTAAGTTGGGTCCACCTTAAATCATAAAGCATCTGAGAGCCTCTCATGTCAACTTCCTTGCTAAAGTTTTACGCAATGCTATGTGATTTAATAAAACATATTTCTTTGGTGGGTAGCCTATTAATTAGATTCAAGCCATAAATTAATGCATTTACAGTTATGGTAAATATATTTTTCACAACAACATTTGGATGGTAAAAAGAAAATAGATCTGTTATGAACTCACTTTCCAAAAACTCAAAATTTTCTTATAGACATGTTTTTCGTTAACCTAGCACAACTTGATTTATGCTAGAGTTTCTCTCATATTTATCATTAACTCACTTAAGTTTATGAAGAACAACCAAATATGAGTTTATAGAAGACACATTTATGATAAAATTGTTTATGATAACTCCATCCATATTTTCTTAAGTTGCATCCAAATAGGGCTATATAGTACAGCTCATCCTACTCCTTTGTAATAGAATAGAGATGCAACAAAATTCAATTAATGGGTTTTTTTCGATATTAATTTATATAAACATAGTGAATTTGAAATAAATATGTGTATCTTATATTAGTCCATATAAACTTAATATAATTTAATAATAAATCCTTCTAGTCAATAATTGTTTAAAAAAAGTAAATATTCATGGAATATTCTTCATGCCAATATTAAAATAGACAGAAATATTAGAAATGACTATAAAAAATAAAACATTAAGCTCCAATGAACAATGAAAAGTGACTTTAACGAGTTGACCTTAATAATAATATTTAATTTTTTAGATTTTTTTGGATCGTCCGATCAGAGATCAGATCGTTCAGACACGTGGAGCATATTTGTGATGCCTTAAAAAAAAAATTTAAGTTTTTATATTGTGACTACATTAAAAGTCAGTGCAACATTAGCTATTGGTGCAGCAAGTAAAATTCAAAATTTAGACAGGGGCGATGTAAGTGATTTTTTCAAAGTGAGTAAACTTAAACTCATGTTTAACTGTAGTAGAATTAGAAAAAAACTGATGGAAGTAAATGGAAAGGATTAAAAACTAAGAAGTTTAAGCTTATAAGAATTAATGTCCAAATACGCAAGATATAGAAATTTATTTCGCATTTACTATGTTTATAATAGATAGATATCAAACAAACCCTTTTATTAATGACATGTGAAATCTCCACCCAGAAGCTTCCATTTCAAATCAGTAACCTTCTGGATTTTTTTCAAGAAAGAACCAGCTGCTCAAAGAAGTAATCTCCTACATTAAGCAATTCCTATTCTAGGAAAAGAGGAGAGGAGTCTGGGGGGTGGTAGGTGCCTCCAAGGGCAAGCCCACCTTAGAATGGACACGTAGGTAGCCGTTCACCTCAATCAAGATCATTGGAATATCTTTAATCTCCCAAGAGTTTAACGAATCTTTTAGATTACCGTGTCATTAGATACACGTTAGCACTTTGGTTTTCTTAAAGTACTGGGGTTAGTGTAGATTAAGTTAATCATGACAGCCTCTAACTAAATAATTTAGTTCTTGATGGAAGTATGGAGACAGCATCTTGTAACTTATGGTGGGGGCTACAGTTGTCACATGACGTGGCGGGACTTGATTTGAAAAGGATGTCACAGTCTCCGATTCGATTCCATCTTCATCGACGAATAATATGATGGAAGAAATATTCTGAGTGGATGCAAGTCACAAAAGTCGTTTTTATGATAATTTCAGTACGAATGATTAAAGATAGATTTATCATAGAACTACTCGAGTTTACCGTAGACTCAAAACCTCTCATAATTGCGTTTTTCGTAAATTTTCTTGGAGCAGGTATGTGATAGAGACATCTCTCAAACTCATCATAAATCTAATTATATTTACACACAACAACCTAACCATTTAGCCAGATCTTGACGAGGCAAGTTTACCTCTAGGAACTAGGAAAAACAACAAGACCTTTACCTCTAGAAATGGGGAAAACAAGAAGGCCCTGGCCTCGAATAGGGCACCTCAATCACCTTATCCTTTCCAAGTTTGCATCTTCCCCAGTGAGCTGTCCTAGTACACGTCTTCGCATACTTTTCCTCTTATTTAAGGTACTCCTCTCCGAGATTTGGGGAACCCTGTCTAAAAATATTGAGAAAAAAGATCTAGGGGATCTTAGGGCACCCGGGTACTAAAGCCAGCCACCTTAAAGTAGACACGTAGCAAGATGTTTGCCCAATCAAGGTGATCTGGTCCCCAAACACAAAGCGCCCTGACTTCTTGATCTCAAGGGTTTGATTAAGCCGTAGGCGACCATGTCATCTACCTAAAAGATCTAGGTCTTCTGCAGAATTTGACTGCTATAAGTAGTCATGTTCTGGAACAAGTCCCTCTAAATCTCACTGTTAATTCATAACCACTCAAAGTCCTAGATTATTCTATGGGCATGTCAGAAAATACGAAGAAAGAGTATGAATATTTTTAAACCTCTTCAGAAGTCTTTTTCAGATAAAAGTGAGTCTACAAGGCTGTACTAAATAAATGAGTGGTAGGGAGTTTTCGAAAATTTACTAGATTAGAGGGACTGAAGTTTGAAAAGCTCGAACATTTAAATGGATCTTGACGAAGGGCCGTAAGCAAAATTTCACAAAAGTAGACCATCTATGTATGACATAGTGGAGGTCAGTTTGGCTGACATCTAAACTGACTCTAGGGATTTAAGTCCCAATGCTAAGATTATGTAATTGGATGCAGATTGCAGTATATTATGTTGATATCTTTTCTGGCAAAAATACTGGGACTGATGATCAGCTAGCTAAGAGTAACAGTGACATATGTTTTTTCTGAAGGGGAGAATCTTAAGAGGGTGAGGTGTCTATGTACTACTTAACTTTTATAGGGGACAAAGGAGGTTGGCAAACAAGCATATTAACATACTGTAACATCCCTCTTCTGCCAATAAGGATGTAGAGTAGGCACAAGAGGGTCCCTTTGAACGTCAGCAAAGCCAGCCTCGCCAAACTCCCCTCTGATAAAGATGGTAAGATTGAAATAGTGCCTCCTGGTTGGCCAAAATTATTGTCTTGCGTCACAGTTCGGCTCCCCTGCAGAAGTTGACGTTGTGGGGCTAAATTTGGAAAGGTGTCAGGAGGAGATACGCAACCCCTTTTAAGGGCTAAATTAGTTTCTATGCTCTAGTGCAGTCCATCTATTCCATCTTATATAATTGCAGGAATACCCTTCTTAAGCTGCGGTTGTGAAAAAAAGGATTTTGGCATATATATATATATATATTGGCATATCGCTAACATCTTCAAAAATTTTACTTAGACTTCTCCCATCGAAATGTCATAAATCCTAAGAGAGTATTCTAAAATGATTCAGATGTTTTTTATATATATACGTAACTTAATCAGAATTTATTCATTCTTTTTTGACATTTTCAGTTGAAGCTTACAATATTTGATAAAGACTGTACCCCAAGAAAACTCTTTCTTTTTTTCTTTTTTTTTGAAACATAGCACAAAGCCTAAGTACCTGAGGACCTAGGATCGAACCCCAGCCCTCCCCACCCACCCCAAACCCCCTCCAATAAACATCCAAAGCGGACGGAAACCACGAAGAGGGGGAGAATGCGGCGCGAGTCAAACTCGCGTCGCACACCCAGCGCAAAGCGCCGGGATGCACACCACTACGCCGAAGGCGTACAGGCTGCATAGTTATGTATATATGTTCCAAACATTAACACATGGTCTAAACAGGATTGGCTTAGCCAAGTGATCATTACAACTAAATTTGGAATTTTCCCGAGCAGTGACATGTGCTAAGACCCCACCAGAGGTTAAAGTTAACAAAAGGTGAACGTGCCATAAAGATGTTTAGAATGGCCCCCAGATGCCCCTTCTTTAAGGGAAAGAAAGGCTTCATTCCTATTTTGGAGGAGCTAAAAGGGACTTTGAGGTGAATTGTTGTGCAGTAGAAGCAAATAAATATGATCACAATATCCAACGAGATCATCAAAGAAGCAAGAGACAAAATATTTAACGTGATTTGAAGTAAGGTTCGCCGACTCGGATCTCCCATGATCCGGTACGAGTCGGGTCAACTTGTGCCGACTCGTACTACATGGCCAAATCGTATAGATTCGGTCGAGTCGCACCGACTCGTATTCGTCCTGATACGATACAAGTCGCCTAAGTCGGCACGAGTCGATTTGGTACGGCAAACTCTGATTCGAAGGCGAATCTCTTAGGTCGGTGAATTAATCATTTGACTCTGAAATAATGACCCTGTTTCATCACCTCCCTTCTTCATATATCTTGAGGTGGGTAGAGGCAGGAGGTCCAGAAGATTCCGTTTCTTGCATGAACATGCATGGACTCCCACCCTTGGGTTTTGACCGGGTCAAGTTTCTAACAACGAACATGCTCTGTGTTTTGAATCAGGAATTAAGTTGTGCGTTAGCAACACTGAAGTTTGAAATTTCAAGCCTTTTATGAGCAAGGTAGCATTTGAAAGTGCATTTAGATTACTGTGACTATTCAAAAGCCTCATTTTCGCTTTTAGCCAATATTGAGGTGTCGCAAAAGCCATGAAATCAAAAAAGAATATCTCTTTCCTATAGAGATGTTAACCACTTCAAAGTAGAAAATTGTCCATAAAAAGTGAATTTGCTTTGAAATTCAAAAGGAAAATAGTTGTCCATGTCTTTATATCTATCCGTAAATTAGTCCATTTATTTATATCAATCTGTAAAGATTGACAATAAGACAGTGAGGCCAACCAAGCATTCTTTAAACCTTCTCAAAACCATGGGTTCGAGATAGTTGGACACATTTAATTACCCCTCATCGAGTCGTATAATCCACAGGATTACTCCTAAAGAAAAATATTAATTGAAAGTGCTTAGATTTAAAGTACTCTCTCCGATTAAGATGAATCTATAAACAACATCTAGTCAATGAGTCGCTTGATCAAAAGAGATGGTGAGAGAATGATGGCATGGGCATGATCTCTCTTTAAGTCTCAGCCTTTTAAGTCTAGCATTTCCTTTGCTCACAGGACAGACACATCTATTCCCATCTCTCCACTCTCTCTCTCCCTAGCATTCTTTGAATAGTAACCCCTCCTTAAAGATATCAACATAGGTGCGACTTTGAGAGGAGGTCCACCAATAGAGTCATAGGAGGGACTTATCCGATTCTGCCAATAATGTCTTGGTTTCCCTGTTTCAGAGAAACCATGGGAGGGAAATTGGTAGGTCTTGATAGTTGACAGGTGTCATTAACTCAGATGCCAACCCTCTAAACAGCAAAACTTGCCGTGGAGTCTGAGGGCACGTTTGGGAACAATGTTGATAAGTAAAAAAAAGGAGGAGACAAAGATCTTACATATCGTTTCCATCTAAAAGTCCAACTAAATAGGTCATTATCTCTTTGAAATATGTGAAGATAGTGATTATAAAAATATAGAGAGAAATAAACTGAGGTGAGTAATGATTACATACCTTTTAAGAAACTAAGGTGGATGGACTTTTAGAGAGAGAATGAATTATTTCATAAACTGGAGTGAGTGTAATTACTCCTAAATGCAGTCTGAATCACATAACTGGAGGACATGCTTCTCAACTTTATTGAGGGCAACTATCAGATTTCTCTAATGGACGGACACAATTGAGTGCCATTAGATCTCTGCCTTAAGAAAAAAATGAGATTTTCTAAACTTTATTTTTTGAATAAAAGTGTGTTCCCATTCACATGAGGTAGATTTCGCAGTACTTCATGATTTTATCATTGACAATTTGAGATAAATATGGCAAGTTATTTGTTGTGGTCCGTCCAGTCAACCTCGTGAGGTATTATTATGTACCTAGTTGAGATAATGGGATTAAGTAGGTCGTTGATCTGTTTTGTTGACTTCATATGAGATGAGATGAGATGAAGGGGCTTTATAGATATTGATATTTTTCAATAACAAAAATGGTGATGGTGACCGCCTAATATGAACATAATCATCTCCTAAGCACATTCGTCTGTCCCATAATAAGAGATTAGGTAAGGATCACCTTCATACAAAGAAAGAGGAAACTGTACGCAGTGGTGAATATGTAGGCACAATTTTTTCAATGTCTACAAGTTCTACTTTGTTTGAAGAATAGGAGAAGAATAAAGACGAATAAGGAGAGAATAAATTTAATTTTGTTTTGACATACGGAATGATTTATATCATGCATGATAGCGTATCGGGAGAATAAGAAGAGTAAGTCATTCTACCTTAGATTCAAGAAGTATTTATTCTTCTTGTTCCATAAGTGGGTCCCATGAAACTATCAAACTCAAACACCTCTTATTCTAATGTACGCTATTTCGTATGTGGGTCACATAAAATAACTTATTCTCCAATCTAAGTAGTGCTAAAAGTTCTACTTTGTTTGGAGAATAAGGGAAGAATAAAGTCTCTTGTTGTCATAATAAGATTAATTCTGATTTGATCAGAAGAACCGATTATTTTGCGTCAAAATTAATTATTCTCTGAATTAGATGAATAAGCAATTCCCCCGCACTCAAAAGAATTTGATGTTTTTTCTAGAATTTCATCTCACTATCAAATTGAATTGATTTAAATTAAATAATTTAGAATACCTAATCTTATCATCACGTGGTCAGCCTTTTACTACCAAAGTAAAGTGAGGCTTTAAAGGAATAGTTACCTAAGAAAAAAAGTAAAAAAAGAAAAAGAAAAAAAGGGAGAGTCCACAATAGCTGTCACCTACCACACATCCGTGACACCTATGTTTGGACCTGTGGAAATACCTTCCTTGCTTGTCCTGACCTAATCCTTATCCTAGGAGAACTCCCTAGATCATGCAAATTTGTCTTGGCAGTGGTGCTCCCCACCTTTTCTCCCCTCGTACCACCGGCCAACCCTTGCCAGTTCCCCCAACCCATCACCGCATGGCAACTCTTGGCTCCAATAGGTGCACCACAACTGCCGAACGCTTGGCCGAAGACAGGAACGTGATAAGACCACAGGAGACCGGGGGGACCACCATTAGCGCATCAAATATCTACCCACTGCAAGCCGCTCCAATCACAAGGCTTCCACTTCCAGAAACGAATCTTGGCTGTGAGGAAACTTGAAAGGCAGGGATTTTGCAGGTGACCACCCAATCACACAAGAACATGTGAAAGAATGAAGTCCTCTAGTTTGGTACTATATATATTTACACATATGAAAGAACACCATACTCTTTCTTATAGGTAACGATATAAATTAGGCGGGTTAGATTAGGTTATGTGATAATTTGAGTTTAATTTAAATTTAACATAATTTAATTTAATTTAATTTTAGTCCAGTCCAAATTCAATCCAAATTCAATCTCAATTCAATAGTAAGTGAGTTGGGTTGAGTTGAATTTGGTATTATATATATATATATATCAAACTCTTTCTTATAGGTAGGGATATAAATTAGGCAGACTGGACTGGATTATGTGATAACTTGAGTCTAATTTAAATTCAAAATAGTCCAATCCAAATTCGGTCTAAATTCAACTTCAATTCAATAGTGAGTGAGTTGAGTTGGATTAGATTGGACTGACCATGTTTATAAATAATTTGTTAAAAGTGTTTTACTTTTTATATAAATTATTGTAAAAGTGAATAGTTTAAAATAGGCCAGCCTATTTTTAGTCCGACTCAGTCTAAATTTAATTAATGTCAATCTAAATTTAGTCTAACTCAATTTATATAACTTAGATCAATCCAATTTCTTTTAATATAAATTGAATTAGACCGGGCCACGGATTAGCTCGTCCAATTGACACACCTAATCATAGGTAACTTGATCAGTGTTTTCTTATTGAACTTTTTGTCCAATATGTAAGAGCTTGGGGGGGCCAAAATGTAATTTTGCTATGACCCTTGACCTGCCCGACAGGCCATTGTGTCCTCATACCCTATCTACTTAACTAGATCTTTGTGAGGTAAGCTTAGCACCAAAAGCACGAAAAGTGGCAGACTGGCAGGGACTAGCTTCTAAGAGGCCACCTCACTAACCCTATCCTTCCCCTTTTAAAGTCTTCCTCTTCTCAAATGAGCGGTCCTCTAGGAAGTACACTATTTTATACAATTTTCTCTTATTTAATGAACCCATCTCCGAGATTGGGGATACTTTTGTTTAAAATATGGAGAAAGATCTAGGTTAACTAGGGTCTACGTCGAACAATGAAAACAACGTTCAAGTAGACACGTTTCAGGATCATCTGGACCCCTAACTAAAAGCACCCTGATTTCTTTATATTTCAAAGAGTTTGATCCATGAGCTAGCTAGGTGACTAGGCTGTTTGCCTAAAAGTAATGGAAGACCGACCTTCAACGACTAGACTTCAGCATCTGTATTCTGCTGCGTCTCTCACAGTAAATCAATCATTTATTCAGAAAAAATATTAGATGAAGTATCAAAATTTATCACTGTGAAATCTAGAAAATAAAATACAACGAATATGATCTTAACTAATTTGACTTTGCTACTAAATATGATATATTCGGTATCTAAACTCATATTTCTTCCAAGGTTTGATTGTAGAGGCTCAAGAGGATATGCAATTTGACATTTAAACTAATATATTTTCTTTTCTAGGAGTTTTTATAGTGGAAAGAGTGTACGCAATTCGACATTTAAGCCTATGTTCTTTCTGCAGTATGAATTTTTTTATACTATTATAATAATTCTTATTACCGTCAATGGCAGACGTAAAAATTTTGTCCAGTAAAATCACTCGGACATTAAGTCATAAACGTGATTGGGTCAGTAGAATTTTGGATTAAATTATATGGGGTCTTGAGTTGGGCAAGTGAAGTTATGAGTTTGATCAGTGGGATCACAGATTATACTGTTTTAAATTGAGCCAATAAATTTGACAAAATCTAATAAGATTATAAGACCCCACTAGATAAGGTTGGATTCGCCTCTGATCGGACCTTCCACCGGGTATAGGCCCTCACGAACTTGTGAGATGAAACTGTGGAAGTGAGATTTGAAACAATTAAATGCCGTGGAGCCGTGCATGAAATTAAATTAAATCATCCTTAAACCCAATTTATCATTCAATCAAAGGCCTCTCGTGGGCAGAAACAATGCCTTACGTCACACGCAGGGAATCTCGGTGTGAGGTGGCGTGGAAGTGACCCAATTTGGGAAGATCCGACGGTGACAAAGGCGACCCATTTTAAGGGCGACATGTCTGGGTTCTGGTTCACAGCTGTCCGTTTCAGCTTGGACGATGGTATGGATATCCATCCTAAGTTGTAATTATAAAAATTGAATATAATAATAAATAATAATTTTTTATTGCATATTTATCGACATGAACTACTTGCTACTTTGTTAGGTTAGAATGGGTTGGATTTTGTTTTTCGTTTTGATCTTTCTAATATGCTTAATTTATGAAAAAACTTCTTATAATATCTATATTTTGTAAAAAATGTTTTAATCTCACTTCATTTGAAACATATTTTAAACCATTTGAAAAAATCCCTTAAAGATTTTGAAATTTTGTGGAAAAGTTCTTCAAAAAACAATCTTTCAAATAAAAGTGAGATAATAGGAAACTTTGACTAGACATAGAGGTCAAGAGAGTTTTCTCCTAAAGTAAGTAGATTAGAAGGACTAAAAACTTAAAAAAACCTAAGTTGAACACATGGAGAAGAAAAAATAATGACAAAAATCTAGCAAAGGAAAGAATTTCCACCTTAGAGTGGAGCGTTTCAATTTGACTGTAGAGTAAAATAAAGGGACTTTTTTTCCTCATCCTCTGTTAATTTTCTTCAAAAAAAGAAGAAGCAATAATGGAAGAGTACAGAAGGTATATTTGGAAATTTTTCTTTTTCTTTTTTTATCTCAATCCCATTTAATATAACAAAATTTGAAATTTCTCTACATCTAGCATGTTTAACTTTTAGTCCTTAAAAAGTTAACTTAAATTTCTTCAATGTGCATGAGGATGGGAGGATCTCCTCCTTTGGCAGAGAGACAAAGAAGAAAAATCTGAAGGGTACTGGGTGGGGACTGGGGGAGGAGCATGCTTAGCGCAGTTTGCATAGGTGTGGGCGGCATGTGGGAGGCCCTCCCCATGGCTGCCTGCACTGAGTGGCGGTGATGGTGGTTTAAGGGCGCCATGGCCCCCCTGCCCCACTACAATTTATATTATGTTTGTGTACTATAAGTTTGTAAAGAAGCCTCTTTTACATAGCGGTTCCTTAACTTGGCCGCCCCAAGAAAAAAAAAAAAAAACTTCTAATTTGGTATGCTATGTTTGTGTAGTATAGGTTTACAAAAAAGTTTCTTTTACATATAATTTTTTTACTTGTCCCATTAAGAAAAAAATCCTTCTAATTTGGCACTTTTGGAAAAAATTTCTAAGCCCGCCACCGGTGGAAAAGGTAAAGGAGGGTGAGGAAGAAGGCAGCCGCCATAGTAGGTCTGAGTGCCAACCATGCATAGGGAGGCAATTAGGGGTGTAAACGAGGTTGAGTCGTGCAAAGTTTTACCTTGTTCAAATTTGGTTCAATTAATCTTAATCGAGTTCGAGTTTGAGCCAAATATTTATGATGGTTATTCAAGTTTGGCTCGTTTAGATATTAAACGAGTTCAAACCGAATATCAAGTAACTCGCGAGTCCAATGAATCCATCATAGGTTTAATCTAAAATCTTTTAAATCTAAATTTATAAACTCAAGTCAGACCATGACAAGTATCTAGTTGCTTGCGCTCCAATTTATTTGATAGAAAACATTATAAGATGTTGAATATCTTATTAATTAAGTTTATGCATGAATAGAATAACCCTATGAATACTTAAAAAAAAGTCTTAATGAGTATATACGAGTTCTTAACCAGTATTAAACGAGTTTTTAACGAATACTTAAACGAGTTTGTTCACGAACATCATCGAGTCGAGCTCACTTGTATTAAAGATTGACTAGTTTAATGAACTCAGCTCAATTTTTTGTTCAAACTTGTTTATTTAGTTTAATAAATGAGTCGAGTCAAATTATTATCGAGTAATCTTACGAGCTATTCGTCAACCATATTGCTTTGTATACATTCCTAGAGGTAATATGGCTTAGAGTGCCCTCATTGAGCATCCTTTGGCACTGGCAGTTTGCAGGTGCTCAACAGAATGCGCACGTGCATAGACGCATACACACACACTTGTATTCAAACTTAGCTAGTTTAATGAACCGAACTTAATTTTTTGTTCAAATTTGTTATTTAGTTTAATAAACAAGCAGAGTCAAATTATTATCGAGTAGTCTTATGAGTTGTTCGTCAAACGTATTGGTTTATTTACACTCCTAGAGGTAATATGGTCTAGACTGCCCATGTTGAGTATCCTTTGGCACTGGCAGTACCCAGGTGCTAGACAGAACGCACACGCGCGCGCGCACGTCCATGGACACACACACACACACACTTGTATTCAAACTTGGCTAGTTTAATGAACTGAGCTCAATTTTTTGTTCAAACTTGTTATTTAGTTTGATAAATTAGCCGAGTCAAATTATTATCGACTAGTCTTATGAGCTGTTCGTCAAACGTATTGATTTATTTACACTCCTGGAGGTAATATGGTCTAGAGTGCCCATGTTGAGTATCATTTGGCACTGGCAGTCTGCGGGTGCTAGACAGAACAAACACACGTGTGCGCACTGTTAGTTTTAGGTGGCCTACAAGCCAATCTGGCTATATAAATCTCGTTCATTTATTAATATAATAGCATAATATTCATTATGTGTAAATCGCATTAATTATCGTTTCATAATGAAATCCGTGAATATGTGTTATAGTGATCAAATTATGATGAGATCATACTAATGAGACTGATCACTTAAACACACATATTCTTATTCGTTCCTAGTCGGAGGATATCCGAGAAGGACATCGGATATCCGGTTATACTAGTACATATTACTTCTGCTCATATGATGAGGGTGACTGATCTCATAAGTCACTTGTGTGGAGACACTAAGGCGAATCTGTAGGTGCTCATTGGAAAATGAGTTCACTGAACTGATCCGACTGAATCGCTAGATGGTATTGTACCTCACTGTCAACTAGCTTGATTCTATTGTCGCAGTTGCGTGGATGGTCCTCGGACCTGAGACACCAAGTACACCTTGGCGGTGGACTTCTGTGCTTTGACCTTGGTTTACGAATCTCTAGCCACGGGATTCTAATACGCCAAGGATTGGATACAGCGGAATACCATCGAAGAGAATTGTGTGTCAATAAGGAATCATTCGCTCTCGATACTTAGAGAGAGAATGCTCTAGGAGGGATGCGCGGAAGTCCCTGGCCAGGGCGGACGATAATATCGGGAAATGAGTTTTCCGATATTCATCAGCGGCATCCAAATCCAAGTGAGTCGACCGGTTAGGGTTTGACAGCTCGCCATACCCTGAGTTGACTCGAGAGCATTGTACGAATGAAAGATTATATTCACGCGGTAACTGTCGGCGGAAAGGTTCCAAGAGTGGGTTACTTAACCCCAATACCTTCTGGGTTCACGCGGTGTTGCTTGGCACCCTATGTGATCGGAGGCCCGGTCGAATTCGATGTGCGACATCAATTCGATTGATTAATTAATTAATAAAGGGTTATTAATTGATTGATAAAGCCAGTGAGGAGTCACTGGGCTTGTTGGGCCATTAACTGGACTGGTGCTTGGGCCTAGAGGGTCACACGCAAATGATTCTCAAGACGATGGATAAATAAGTGGGTTTTATATAAACCGGGGGTTTTTATGAAAAACCGCGCAGTTAGTATAAAACATAGGGAACGGGCTGAGCAGACCAAGCTGCTGCTAACCCTAACCGCCCCTCCTCAGTTTCTCTCTCTCTCTGGCGTCCAGACAGATCCAGATCTGCTCCGCCGCTTCTCCGAATCCCGTTCGACGGGAAATCGTCCGCGCGCTGCGGCGATCGTTGCGGCGACCAACAGAGGTTTCGTGGGCTGCGAAGAACGAGGAACGTGAGGATATCCGTCGCGAGGAGGATCGTGTGGACTTCGCTAGAGGCCGGGCACTTGCGCGGCTTGCGGTGTCGCACCGACGGAACCGAACGGTTGCGGATTCGAATCCGCACACGGTGAGAACTTCGATTATCTGATAATCGATTTTTGATTTTCGAAACGTGAACGGATCGCTGTTTTAATATTTTATTTTCCGCTGCATGAGCGATCCGGAGAAACCCGAGAAAACCCAACAGTGGAATCAGAGCCAGGTTTCACTATTTCTCATCCCATTTCGGATTCCGAAATTAATTCTTCTGTGTATTATTCTATGCAAAGATTCGATCTTTTTGCTGGGTCCGTGTTCATGAGATGAACATAGATTTTATAATAATTTTAATTATTATTATTCTGCAATTTTTCGAATTATTTTGGGGTTTTCGTAGTTCTTCATGAGATGATGAACCGGGGCTTTTCGGCGACTTCGTACATGCCTCTCAAGCGTTGGGATGGCGGGCCAGATCTCCGGATCTCTTGGTGATAGTCACCACTACCCACCGGGCATGATAGCTGGTGCTAGAGTGGCCTTGAAGAGCTACAAAATCGAGCCCCAAATTGGATTTAAATCATGAAAAATCAGATTTTTTTTTTGTTTGAAGGGGCTTGGCCGGCAACTTGTTTGGCCACCGCCGGCGGCCTTGCCGGCGCCGGGCACGTCGCCGGGGCCGGCGGCGCCGGTAGTCGCCTCCTTAACCTGCAAAAGAGGGCCTCGGTTGGGGTTTGCAGGGAAGGGGCTCGGGTGGGGGAGGGCCGGTCCAGGGTTGAACCGGACCGGGTCCTTGCCGGGCCAGGGGCGCCTGGACTAGGCTGCACCCTGACCCGAGCCATGGCTCAGTAGGGGCTGAGCCATGGCTCGGCCATGGGGCTGAACCCCTTCAGCCTTTGGACTCATTGAACCTAAATTTGAATTTCCCCTTGATACCCCTAATTAAAACCTCAGTTACCCATTTAAATATAAATTGAATTTTATTTAAAATTCAAAACTATTTTTTGAAAGTTAAATTATTATTAAATTTTTATTTAAATGGGCTATTAATGATTTTTTAATCATTCATATTAACATTTAGTTACTAATTTATTAATGTTAATTATTTGTTTAAATGTTAAACTGATAATTAACCTTAATTAAACTAATTTAAGGGTTAAATTAGTGATTAATAATTATTTGTCTAATTGTTAGATTATTAATTATTATTTCAACTAATTGTTAATTAATTTTTAAGTTAGTTGTTAATTTAAGAATTAAATTAATAATTAACTTAGATGACTAATTTAAATGTTAAATTAGTAGTTCTTAATTAATTACTGTTAGTCATTAATTTAATAGATAAATTAATGATAACTTTAATTATCTAATCTAAGAGTTAGATTAATTAATTATTAATTAGTTAGTGTTAATTATTGGTTTAAGAGTTAAATTAATAATTAACATTAATTGGCTAATCTATGTGTTAGATTAGTAGTTAATAATTAATTATGGTTGATTATTAATTTAAGTGTTAAATTATTAATTAACTTTGCTGGACTAGTCTAAGAGTTAGATTAGTTATTAATAGTCTAATTGTTAGATTATTAATGGGGTTTAATCTAAGTGTTAGATTATTAGAATTGTTATAATTTGCATGGAATAATATGGAATTATTAATTCGGAGTGTGTGCGCATGTGATGTGTGTTTATTGCTTTTAAATTTTGATTTAATTGTATGTTAAGTTAATAAATGAGTTTTTCGAAATTCAAATACCAATTTGATTGGATCCCAGTTTTTTAAAAGCCAAAATTATTTATTTTGAAAACTATTTTATTTTAGCCATGTGATGTGCTATATCTTGTGTGGATGTTTAAAACACACCGTGGTCATGGATATGCACTTTTTAATTGTTCACGAGATGAATGATGTGTTTGTATGGATCGTGGATGAATGATGGATGTTTATTAATTGTTAATAAATAGAGATCTGCAAATCTCTCCCTCTCTCATTCTCTGATGTATTTCTACTTCCCTCTCTCTTGTACTCGCCATAAGGCTCTCTTCTAATTACATGTAATTCTAGAATTAATGTAATATGATCGAGGCAACCGAGGAAGGAGCAATGACGATCCACAGCTGCAACCAGGAAGGCGAAAAGATGGAGATCACTTGCCTATGTGTTTGTAGGATATCTAATATAATTGTTTTGTTAGATTGTGTGTGCGTTTGACTGTTGGCTCCAGTCAAACCCACTGTGCTATCCATGACCACACTAATGACATGTATGAGATGCATTGTTTTATTTTGATTATGAATCAAAGTAGGTATAGTATTTACTAAATATATACGATATATTTTTATACTATCACCTAGGAGAGACCAAGATAAATGTTATCTAAATACCCTCAGATAAACTCTAAGCCGTAACGCGAGTAGTTGAGAACTTACCGCGTGGTCCACCATCGTTATAGACATAGGATTCGAATCACTTTAGGTAGGTTTGTTGTGCTATCCACAAGACCTGCTTAATTGGGAGGAGAAATTGTGGCTATGGCATTAGATGCCTATATGATCGGAGTAGAGGAACCATGTAGCTTTGTTGTGCTATCCATAAGGGCTGTATGCAAATCTATGCTCGTCGCGTAACGATGGTTAGCTTAGACCAGAATTAATGGTTTGTTGTGCTATCCACAAGGCCATTAAATCTCTGGGGACCGAAGCCATGATCAGATATTGCAAGGAGTTGCAAGTCCCATGAATTGGGTGCTCTTTGATTGTATTACAGTTTGTTATGCTATCCACAAGGCTGTAGTGCAAGTCATTGAGATTATGATCCCTACTAGGAGATTGTCGATGTCTCCCGTTCTGTATAACTGAGGGTTATACAGTCCGTCGAAAATTAGTGGACGTTAAACTTGAACAAAAGACCATGTCTTGTTTTAAATTTTAATAATTGAACATCTGCTAAATAGAATTTACTTATCTCCTGTAGGGAATTATGTCGTCGAATAACCCACCCCGTGGCATACTTGATGCCCTTTTCACTTACCTGATCTACTCGGATTGGTTCAGATACCTGAAGAATGTGTTCAGATCTGAGCACATTGATTTTGTCCCTGGAGCTGATCCTCCTGCTGAATCGGCATTGGATGCCCCTGAAGCAGAGATGATAGCTAACGATAAAAGATCGAAGGACAAAGACGAAAGAGTAGTAAAGGGTGACTGCTTCTACTATAAGCAGTATGGTCACTGGAAGAAGAACTGCAAGGAGTTTCTTAACAATAAAGCTCATGGAAGAGTGAAGCTGTCTGAAGCTTCAGATATCTATATGATAGATATCAACTTGTCAGTTAGAGATTTCACATCTTCGGTATTAGATACCGGATGTGCTTCTCATATCTGCCATGATGTGCAGATACTGACAACTAAGCACAAGCTGAGACAAGGTGAGGTGGAATTGAGGCTAGGAAACGGCGCAAAAGTTGCGGCGATTGCTGTTGGGACAGCAAACCTCAGGCTTCCATCAGGAGAATCCTTACTTTTAGAAGATTGTTATTATGTTCCTAGCATAATAAAGAACATCATATCAGTGTCTTGTTTGGACAAGATAGGATATAGGTTGACTATTGAAAATAGAAGTTGTTCGATTTATTATGGTAATAAATCAATAGCTTCGGCATCTTTTGTCAACGGTCTATATCTCTTAGATGTTTCTTATTACAATCTTCAAATTAATAATGCTCTTAAGAAGAGTAAGAATTGTGTGAACAAGGCCTACATGTGGCATTGTAGACTTGGGTACATTGGCGAAAGCAAGTTGCAAAAGTTGCACAAGCATGGTTACTTAACTGTATTCGATTATGAATCGTTTGCAACATATGAATCCTGCCTTATGGGAAAAATGGCAAAATCTCTATTTACTGGACATGGAGAACGTGTCAAGGACATTCTGGAACTAATACATTCGGATGTATGTGGTCCCATGTCCACCCAAGCCAAAGATGGCTTTTCATACTTCATCACGTTCACCGATGACTTCTCAAAATTCGGCTATGTGCACTTAATGAAGTACAAGTCGGAAGCATTTAAGAAGTTCAAGGAGTTCAAGAATTAGGTAGAGAAGCAGTTGGGAAAGAGTATTAAAGCTTTTCGATCAAATCGAGAAGGAGAATACTTGAGTACTAATTTCACACAATTCTTAAAGGATAATGGTATCTTTTCTCAGCTAACTCCTCCATATACACCACAGATGAATGGTGTATTAGAAAGGAGGAATCGCACCTTGTTGGACATGGTGCGATCCATGATGAGCTTTTCGGAATTACCAGTATCCCTCTGGAGGTATGCTCTAGAGTCAACAACATACCTACTGAACAGAGTACACAGCAAGTCTGTGACCTCTACTCCATATGAGATATGGAAAGGTAGGAAACCAGAATTTAAACATGTTAAAGTTTGGGGTTGTCCTGCTCATGTAAAGAGACATGATCTAGACAAACTGGAATTACGAACTGATAAATGCAGTTTTGTGGGATATCCAAAGGAAACCTTTGGATACTATTTTTACCATCCTGGTGAACAAAAGGTGCTTGTCGCCAGGAAAGCTGTCTTCCTGGAAGAGGAATACCTTCTCCAGGAGAACAGTGGGAGTAAAATAGTACTGGAAGAGGTTCCAGATCCCCAAACAGCTGCGTTATCATCAGATGAAATATCAGTTCCTGAATCTGTTCAGGTACACACACATGAGCCTTATAGATCTGGTAGATTACCTAGACTACCCGAACGATATGTGGGACATATCACTAAAGATGAGTCTAAGATAGAATATAATGAGGATGATGATCCTAAAACCTACCAGGAGGCCATAGAAGGCCCAGAAGTCGAGAAATGGCGAGAAGCCATGAACTCAGAAATTCAGTCTATGTACACCAACCAAGTTTGGAACTTGGAGGACTTGCCCGGGGGTATTGTACCCATCGGATGCAAGTGGATCTTTAAAAGAAAGATCGGTGCTGATGGACGGATCGACACTTATAAGGCAAGGTTGGTGGCAAAGGGATATCGTCAAAGGCAATGAATTGTTAGTTTTAGGTGGCCTACAAGCCAATCTGACTATGTAAATCTCGTTCATTTATTAATATAATGACATAATATTCATTATGTGTAAATCGCATTAATTATCGTTTCATAATGAAGTCCGTGAATATGTGCTATAGTGATCAGATTATGATGAGATCATACTAATGAAACTGATCACTTAAACACACATATTTTTAATCATTCATAGTTGGAGGATATCCGAGAAGGACATCGGATATCCAGCAGTTCGAGGCGATCCAGTCCATTCTGAAGGGGAAGGCACCCATGCAGCCTGCTGAGCCGAACCCTGCGGCTCCCCCTGCTATCCCTCAGCAACCTCCTCTTCATCCTCCTTACATTCATCAGGCCATGGAGGGCCTCCATATTACTTCTCGGCCAATTGGGCCGCAACTTTCATCTTCTAGGCAACCGGCTAGACCATTAACGCCCGCTCATCAAAATGCCCTCAGGCATAACGGGAGCTCTGCCGGACCTCCTCTTTACTGTCCTCTTTGTCCGACGTACTCTAGGCAACAGGCCTATCAAGTACCTCCACCTCCTCCTCCTCCCCAGGCTGATCTGACAACGCAAGCGTTGCTGGCGAAGATGGAGCGCATGGACGAACAATTCAACAACCTCCAGAAGATGATGGGGGTCAAAGCTGCACCGGAGATCAATTTACCGAGCCTGCCAGTGTTCCACCTACCGCCCTCCGAGATGCCAGTGTACCGGAAGTACAACGGTACTGGTAACCCCTTCACCCACTTGAAGGAGTTCATGTACGAATCATCCTTCTGGCAAAACGACAAGAGGTCGTTGGCCTTTTTGTTCAGAAGATCTTTAGAGGGACCGGCCCTCGAGTGGTTCTTTTCTTTGGAACCCTCTGAAGTAGAGGACTATGGTGTCGTTTCTCGAAAATTCATTCAACGATACCAGGACAGAGTTGCCCCCTCCCTGTCCATTACTGACCTAATAGCAGAAAAGATGAAACCCGATGAAGAGTTTGTCAGTTTTACCGACAGATGGCGAGGCTTGGCCGAGAAAGTAAAAGATCACTTGTCCAAGTCAGAGCAAGTGAAGATGCTGATTTCCAATGCCACGCCCCAGTTCAAACTAGTCCTCTCCCTGAACAATCTGACCAGCATGGCAGAGCTCTATGAAAGAGCACGGTACTGTCAGAATGCCTTCAAGGACGCTACGTTTTCTAGCGTCTTTGATCCTCACATACCTAGCAGGCCTCCACCTCGGAAGCCTGCAATGTCGAATTCTCCTAGCACAGGTCCAACTACTGAGGGCACGCTCTCTCATGAGCAAGTCAGTAGTATGAACAACAACTCGCCTCAGTTCGTGAGGAGTCAGCAGCAGTACCGGAGGCCTCTGCAGCCGAACCAGCAGGGGTACAGACAGAAGCCGAACCCTCAATATCAGCAGCCCCAATATCAGCGGCCCCACCAGCCGAACCAACAACAGCAACAGCAACAGCCACAGCAGCCGCCGCAACGGCAATTGCAGTACCAGCAGCCACAACAACAGCAGTACCAGCAACAACAGCAGTATCAGCCGCGTGCACCGCCGGCATATCATAATGTTCCGCCTCCTGCTGACTACAACCAACAGAGAAGACCTCCAGGCCCAAAGAGGGCAGAATACTCAGTCCTCCCAGAATCTTTGGCAGACATTTTCAGTGCTCTAATGGCAGCTAATGCCTTAGTCTTGCCAAGAGAAAAGACAGTTTGGCCTCAGAATGCCGACACGTCTAGGTATTGCTATTTCCACAGGCAACCTGGGCATACTATTGACACCTGCTTCCAATTTAGATATTATATTCATGATCTCAACGAGCAGGGCGGCATAGACTGGGAAGAAATGAAAAAATACATATCAGTCCTGAAGGCAAGAAGACCACAACAGCAGCAGCAGCAGCAAGCAAGGCCACCAGCACAAGCAGCACTACCACCAAACATGGGCATAGTGCAGAACTCGCTCCCGGAGCATCAAAACCAAAACCAAGTTGCCCATATTCTGACAAACAGCCAGTCTGAGGCTGACCGTGGGCAACAGTGGAGAATAGAGGACTCTTCCTCTATTTATTCAACGGGCCACATTCCGAGTACCGCAGAGCAACCACCACGCCGCACCATCCATAAACCTAGACCACAGCTCATTACCATTACCCCTATACCAACACCCGCATATCACTCACCCGCACCCACTAACCCATTACCACCACCCGCTTTCCTCAAGCCCATTACGCCCCACGCCACTAGGCCTCCACTAAATAACCCCCCGCAACCCAACTACGCACCCCTCCTACCATCCAGACCACTACTACGCATACCATTCCCTACTTTGCACGCTACCACTACCACCTACCCAGACACCATCCAACCATCCAGACCGCTACTACGCGTACCATTCCCTACTTCGTCCACACCAACCGCTTACGCATCCACTATCCAACCATCTAGACCTTTAATCCGCACCACGCCACCACCACCTAACCCCACGCCATTACCCACACCACCTAACCCTGCGGTACTCAAAGTGTCACTCGGATCTTCGACGGTTGAGGAACATGCGCTCCGGAGTGGGAGGATTTTCAACAAAATTTTTCCTCAGTTAACAGTTAGAGACGGCCCATCACAGCCGACAGAGGAAGTACACAATGAAGAGAGTGCACCATGCACTCAATATGATTTGTTGAAACATCTGGATCGAACACCGGCACGGATCTCCGTGCTTGAACTTATCAAAAGATCGAAAAGTCACCAAGAAGCTCTGATGGAATATTTGCAGAAAGTGATGGTCAACGAGGACGTGCCGGTGGAAAAGATTACAGCATTGTTAGTTCCTCAGGGGATCATCCCTCCATTACATTTCATACATCGGAACTAGTACCGCCAGCAGCCAGAAGCATGGCTCTGAGCATCACGGTCAACATCTGCAAGAAAGCCGTGGATGCATGCCTGGTTGACACATGGGCTTCAATCAATGTCTTACCTCCGAAGACCCTGGAGCTGTGCGGTGTGCCTAAGGAAAAATGGCTGCCTAGCCCCATCTCTGTGACAGCATATGATAACTCCACCCGTTCCCCTCTGGGAATGGTTTATTTGAAAGTGGAGCTAGGCCCTGTAAATCATGCTGAGGTCAAATTTCACATCCTGGAAATCGATCCCTCTTTGAATGCCATCTTGGGTCGTCCTTACATAAAAACTCTTGAGGCGATTCCCTCCACGAATCACCAATGTCTCAAATTTCCCTTTAAAGGATGAATCATTAAAGTTACGAGCATGCCGATCCTTGCTGCTGCTCATTCTTTGAATATCAAACCTGCTTCTTTACCTGGTCGACAACCTTTTCTGTCGGTATTACAGGTTTACCATCCAATGGCTGATCCTCTGAAAACTTCCACTATTTCTCCTTATCCGTTAAATGCCATAAAAAGGGGGAAGTGCATGAGTACCCCAGGATGGAGAATAATGATGAAGAATGGCTATAAGCCTGGAAGAGGTCTAGGCACACAATTACAAGGCAGGACCACTCATGTCAAAGATCACCGAGGAGCACCTGGAAGCGGCCTGGGCTATAGGCCAAGAAAACTGAAACAAGACATTGTTCAACAAGCAGAGAATGAAGATGGTCAGAAAGTCTGGGAGACAATGTCTACACCGCCCAAGGAAGGCCGGGATCCCCTAACATGGACCTTGTATACACATTTTGTAAAGGGGCCCATAATTAGCCATGACAATAAGGTGGTCATTACTTCGTGTTTTGACTTCCATGATATATATGGGAGAGACTTGGCCAGGCATTGCTCGGAACTACTCACGTTCCAGTCCTTGGAGGCTCTGCGGCCTATGAAGAGGAGAAAATTCCAAGATCCTGAATGTGAATGGTATAGGTGGTTCGATCTAAGAGACCTCTACATTGCATTGAACAGACTGTTTCTAGATCCTGCAGAGCCCAAGTGGCCGCCACAGATTGATGAGCTGATCGAAAGTCCCGGTGCTATCTTTGACAAACGGATATTGCTGTCGGAAGAGACCGATGAAGGGGAGCCAGATGACCCCTATGAAGCTGGCTACACCACAGATCTGCTCTGGAGGGGGACATATCCTTCTCATCTTTTCATTCTCCATACTTTGTTTCGCACATTGCTCCTGACCCCGACTTGGTCGCGGGTCATTATTGAAGATATTCCACGGGCTCCGCCCGTTATGATTACTCTGTCCCCTCGGGACCTCATTCCACCACCTCCTCTCGATCTAGAGAGGATGTATGATTTGATCTGGGACATACTACTGTATGATCCCCCTAACCCTTTGGCCTTGGTGCCACTTCCTCCATCTAATTCTCCTTCTATTTGTATTCATTCCTGTTTTATGCTTAACTCCTCTATTGCCCAAAAAAAAACGCCAATTTGGCAACAAATTCTTCCCAGATCCTCATTGAGGAAACCTCTTACTTGTCCGATCACACCCCATTGCGCGAGTCTTTCGGTCAAGATTCTTTCCTAGATCTACTCTGCCCCTCCCCACGGGAGGATTCTCCTGTATCCCCACTTGTATCTCATGATTTTCATTCTGCTTCATCTTCATTAGGTTATAATAGGGAGTTTAGTGAAATTAGGCAGTCTAGTTCTAGGCAAGTTAGTCAAGTTAGGAAGTCTAGGAAGTCTAAGGGTAGGCGAATTCTAGATAGATACCTCAAGGACTTAGCTGATAGATGCTTTTCTTGCTCTTAAATCCCTCAACTTTTAGAAAATCCAATTTAGATGCCGGAAGATTGTATGGACGATGAGTCAGTCAATGATGGGTATGGGGTGTATGAGTTAGTACATGAAAAAGACCCCATTATTGAAGATGAGGAAGATGACGAGGACGCGGCTGAGGCATATGCCAGTAGAGTGAAGAGGTTTGATGAACCCTCAGCTGCCGTAGAAGAACCCACCAAAGAAATCAATTTAGGGACTGAAGACGAACCTAAGGTTGTCCTCGTCAGCAAAAATCTTTCTACAGAGGATGAGAAGGCAATGGTACAAGTGCTTAAGGACTATAAGGACACTTTCGCTTGGAGTTATGAAGATATGTCGGGGTTAGACTAATCTTTAGTTGAACATAGATTGACATTAAAGGATGGAGCTAGCCCGGTCAAGCAGAAATTAAGGCGATTCCACCCACAAATGGCTCTAAAGATGAAGGAAGAGGTCGACAAATTACATAAAGCCAAATTTATTAAAGTTGTCCTTTATCCACAATGGGTGGCCAACATAGTCCCGGTTATGAAGAAGGACGGGAAGGTCAGGATTTGCATTGACTTCCGCGATTTGAACCGGACGTGTCCTAAAGATGATTTTCCATTGTCTCATATTGACGTACTCATTGATAACACCGCTGGCTATGAAACTCTATCATTTATGGACGGATTTTCAGGATACAACTAGATCAAGCAAGCAGAAGAAGATCAAGGGAAGACATCATTCACTACACCTTGGGGAACATACTGTTATGTCGTCATGCCATTTGGATTAAAGAATGCTGGAGCCATTTATCAGAGGGCTATGATGACAATATTTCATGACATGATGCACATAGATCTAGAAGTGTATGTAGATGATTTATTGGTTAAATCTAAGACAAAGGCTGAGCATGCCAAAGTTTTGGCAAGGGTATTAGAGAGATCAAGAGAGTATCAGTTAAAGATGAACCCCAAGAAATGTGTATTCGGGGTATCTTCAGGAAAACTACTTGGATTCATTGTCAGCAAACGGAGAATTGAGATCGATCCCAACAAGGCGAAGGCTATCAGAGAAATGCCACATCCCAAAAACTTGAAAGAGTTGAGAGGATTAATCGGGAGGTTGCAATTTATTCGCCGTTTTGTCTCCCAGCACTCACAAAGGTGTAAGCCGTTCTACGAGCTTACCAAGCTATGAGTCAAATTCGACTGGGACGATAAGTGTCAGGAGGCATTCGATGGATTAAAGAACTATTTAGCAAGTCCTCCTATTTTGAGACCACCATCTCCAGGCAAACCATTGATACTTTACATTTCTGTCCTGGATGATGCAGTGGGGGCTGTCCTAGCAGAAGAGGATGAAGAAGGAAAGGAGAGGGCAGCCTACTATCTCTCTAAACTTCTCAACCCCGCTGAACAGAGATACACGGCGATGGAGAAAACATGTGCAGCATTGGTCTGGGTTGTTCAGAAATTGAAACATTATTTTCTAGCCCATGAAGTCTATGTGAGTGCTTAAAATGAGTGTGTGATTATCATGAAAAGTCTATGTTGTTTAAATGCAAAATAAACCTATTAAAAAGAAACTAAGTGAAGTGATCGCCAGAAACTTTTGACTTAAAAGTTCCAAAAGAAGGAGTTTGATCGCCTACCTGTTTAAACGTGGGAGATGTTGAGCTCTTGGTTCCCCTCCTTCAGCCGGCTGAAGAAAGAGAGCCCTTCCTCTTCTTTTGTTCTTGCTGCTGAGTTTGAGGATCGTCCAGAGTTCTTTGATTTGCTTGTTGATTTTCTCCCCTTTTGATTCCTCTTTGCAGCTTGCAGAAAATAGAAAGAGGAATGAAGAAATGATGAGAACTTAAGCAAAAGTAATATCCATTCTAAACAAAGTTTTAAACATGCAACTAAACATAGAACTCACTTGTTGGAATGGTCTTTGAAATCCCTTTAAATTAGTTTTGAAAATGATGCTAGTGTAGTATGTGTTTGCATGGAGTGATGTGATGAAGAATGTAGAATTAATGAAGATATGAATATGACAAAGTGCGGAAATGTGAATTGAAAAACTTATGCCGGTTGGATGAAGCCTTGAATTGAATGAAGAATGTACGAAGAACGGACGAAGAACGGATGCCGACTTCTGGAAACAGCAACACTTCGGCGTTTGGACGTCGTTGCTTCGATCTTCAATTCGCTAATCACCAACTTTGATTCTAACTTTTTTTTTTCTTTTTTTTCACCCATTCAAGATGCAGAGTATTTATAAACTTCTTCTGCGTCCGCGGATTTACATGGAAAAAGTTATGATTTATCTATCTTAACCAACAGATAAATACAGATTAATTCATCTTTATCTGTAATTACCTAAAACGCGTCCTCCATGGAAGATGCCTTTCAGATTAATTAAGATAAGGATAAACATCCGGAAAAATTTATCTTTATATATATTAGCTAAAACGCGTATGCATGTATAGACGTCTTTTAAACTAATTAAGATAAGGATAAACATCCGGAAGAGAAGTAGAAATAGCTTAGGAAACCTAAAACGCGTCGTACCTTACAGACGCCTTTTAGCTAATTAATTAACTAATTAAAACTCAAATTTCAACGTCAAAATAAGAATAAACTCTAAATGGCGTCCACACAAGTAGACGTCTTTTATACTTCTTCATATTTTAACTGAAATTTTGAGTTAAAATCAATTCAATTGATTAACTTAAATATGTCAGTTTGACCCGACACTAAAAAAAAATCAATAAAAATTAATCAATGATTAAATATCAGACCATTCTGAGGCATTATTATATGATATGAAATTTACTCGAAATGACGTCAAAATTAGCGTGTCTACAGCTGCCTCACCTTGGCATCGTCTTTGCAAGGGAGTGAAATAAAATGGAATGTACTGAAAAGGTGATGCCAAGGTGTGATGAGACATGCTCTTAACATCACATGATTGGAATTTTTCTCGAAATTATCAACGGAGATAGTTCAAGGAGATCAATGGAATCAATCATGTCTGGATGAGGTAGACAAAGAAATAAAATAAGGTCGATCAACCTCCACGGAGTGGGAAGTACCCCAGGTCATAGACACTGTAGTTTCATCATGGGGAGCGTTTGCCAGCCAATGTGGATGTGCTGCAGCCATGATGGATCTTAAAAGAAAACAAGAAATATTAGATAAAGAATCCAAGAAAGGATAGAATTCCAAGGATATCTTCAAGCGAACCTCAAAGATAATCAAGATACTCAATTCAGAATGGAATATTTCATATCATGTTGAAATTATTTGATCAAAGGTCTGAAACTTAATCAATAATTCATTCTTATCACAGTAATTTCAAAGTCCTATATGATGCATGCTGGGCTAAAAGAAAAAATATAAAGTCAAATAAAATATAAATTAATCAAGGATAATATTGTTAAATTGTCATTAATGAGTCAAGACACTAATTCTTGTAATCTAGTGCTAAGCCGAAGCTCGTTTATCCACGCATCGTTTCACAAAAATGGAACCATCGTCCTCACTAATTAACAATCCAACGGCTTATCCGTGCGATTAAGAATCCTCTGGAATTATCACTGTTTTTGTTGAAGGGGAACTCAAATTCCAATATCATCAAAACCACAAGGTCCTTGATATCATCTAATAAATATTTATCATATAATAATGCAAATGATTTACATGGAATAGTACAAGGGTAGAAATAACCGTCTTTTTAGCCACGGTCAGGACTTCATAACTCCCACAGTGGGATCTTTTTGATATTTTCGGCTTTACTCAGGTTTTTCTTGAATTTCCTGCAATCAAAATCATTAATAATTCCAAACAAATATTCAATTTAAGCATCAAAAACCACAGAACTTCGGGTAAATAACAGAAAGGATGAAACGCGTCGTGTCACGCAGACGCCATTCAACATTAAAACGCATCGCTGTTACTAGACGCCTTTTATTCACAGAAACATGTTCTTCTATTCGAATTCCAACTCTACCAATGCACATCCCTTTTCCAATCCGGAAGAGTCTTCCTAGGATCGCAATTCCTTCTATATAAACACCATTAAGTTGTTCCCAAGCAATCCTACCATAATCCAAAGATCCTAGGTTGAGTTCTTCTTCAAGGTTTCAAGGTTTCCCAAAGGTTTCCAAGCTTCAAGAAGGAAGAACTCCGAAAAAGAGATGGGTTCTTCAAATAAGAGGATGAAGATGTCGCTGGAAAAGATCTCCGACGTGGAGAATCACCTCATCGGAAGAGATCCCAATCTTCAAGTAAGTTAAATCAACTTCCTTCTTCTTGTTCTTCAGGTTCTTTCATGTTCTTCAATTGATCTTGTCCTTCAAATTCTTCAATCCTTCCTTTTGTTTTCAAAATTACCCCATGTTTCCTGGCCCAAGAAAATTCACCTTTCTCCCTTGGATTCGTAAACTTGCAAAAAGTGTTAAGCTTTCCATGCAAGTTTTCATCTCCAAGTGGAATATTCAAGGACTAGTGGTGCTTGCCAAACACTACAAGAGCTCGAACGTAGATTGGGCGGCTATAGGTGCCTTGATCGAGTGGTGGCATCCCCAAACACATACGTTCTTCTTCCAAGACTTTGAGTGCACTATCCTTTTGGAGGAGGCGGAGCTTCTATTGGGTCTCCCAAAGACCAAAGATAAGATGGCTTTAACAAGAGAGAAAATTACCGGTCAACAATTGTTGACATCGATCATGAAGGATCCTTCAGAAGCTAAAGGATGCCTTACCAAAAAGGGGATCAATCTTGCAAAGCTTACTGAGTGGACTCTATACGAAATTGATGATCTAAGGGAGGATGAAGCGGAGGATGTGACTAGAGCTTTCGTCACATGCCTTGCCGGTGCTCTATTCTTCCCCGCGCAGGATAACATCTTAGAAGATGATCAGGTCAGTGCTATCTGCGCGATCTTCGAAGGTAAATCCATTAGCACAGCACTCTTGGCATATCTTTACAGCGGGCTTTCTGCGGCATCTGTGGGTCGTCCTCCCTATGGGTGCATGTTACTCTTTGCTTTGTGGGTTGAACATCACTTTAAATTCGAGTACTGCAAGAAGATACCTCCAAAACCATCTCAAATTTACATGAATAGTCCGATCCACTGTATTGCCAACATCGTAAAGTTCAACGAGCACATGGTCAATAAAGTCTCAAAACTCATGACCCGAGCCAACTGGAGGGAATATCTGAAGCTCATGACATCTGATATATTTGACTCGTCTCCACTCGCTCTTGTTGGAAAGCCTGTTTGGGTGCGCCGTGCAGCCGGAGCAGATCTCAAGTTGATTGGAGCCACCGAGTTCGTGTTATACAATCCACATCGGCGCCTTACTCAACTTAGCTTGAGCCGTCGTGAATTCCCCGAGTTCTCCTTCACATCCCCGATCAAGAAGCGTGCCTTATAATCCGACGAAGATTATGAAGCCACAGAACTTATCACCACTTTGTGGAACCTTGGCTTCAGTTATCGTGTAAAATCCTCTAAAGATAGAGATAGATGATTGAAATTTCCTTACCTCAAAGGTCTTCATGAAATTCTTCCTTAAATGTCCTCTTTCTTTTCTCTTTTTCTTTATGATGTAATAAAAGATTTCATTGAATAAATAATCATTTTTCATGCCTTGAAATCTTTCCTTAACTTCCTATGATGTGTTCATGATTTTCCCTTTAGTAAAAACGGGATTTTTCCTGAAAATATGACAATTCGGGTTCTGTTAATGCAAAACGCGTCCACTCAGAAAGACGTCTTTCAAACATAATTCATTTTCCAGAAATTCAATTTAATCCTCAAAATCCCTGATTTAACCTTAAATTGTGTCTACCATACAAGACGCCTTTCAATTCTCTCTCCTACTTTTTTCAGGATTCTGCCATTAATTCCGTGATTAATCTCCTAAAACGCGTCTGGAAGCTCAGACGCCTTTCATCATCATGTTGCGTACGGCTCTGACCAGAATTGGCGGTAACCAGAAACGCGTCAGGACAAGTGGACGTCTTTCAATCAATTTCAAACAGCTGTCCTTGCCGTCTCAACTTATGCGCCCTAAAACGCGTCTATCTGAGTCGACGCCTTTTAGCTTTCTGTTTACAGACCCGCGAAGCCCCCCTTTCTTTCTCACTTTCTCCCTTGCTTTCTCTCTCTTCGGACTCCGGCGACTTCCGGCGATTTCGTCCTTCTCTCTTTCAAAACTCCCTCTTCCAAGCTCAATGGAACGCGGCGAGGGATCAAGGAAGATCAAGGCTTTGGCCAAGAGACGGCATACGGCGGCTCGCGAGGAAGAAGTCCCCGAGGAGGTGCCGACCGCTCTCGCCGAGGTGGCGGCTTTCTTGGAGGAAGAAATCCCTCCACCGGCACCCGTGGCCATGGAAGAAGAAGAAGAGGGCGACCTACACACGGTAAGCTTCCTATGGAATGAATGGGATGAAGAAAAGGGGGAAGAAAGGAGTTCTCCAAAGAACCCGGAATCGGGTCTTGAAAGGCGTCCAGACCAGGTGACGCCATTCAAAAGGTGTCACCCTGGGTTGACGTCTTTTAAGGTTAAATTCCGAATTTTTTATGAATCTGAATTGCGTCAGTACATGTTGACGTATTTTGAAAGACGTCCATATGTGCTGACGCCTTTCAAAACAGAACTGTTTTAATTCTGTTTTTATTTATTGCTGACCCCATTTTTATGTTTTTATTTACAGGGAGTGATGAGGTGCAGGATTTCATGGGACCTAGTGATAGGAGCCTATAGGGGACTCCCAGACTTCCAGAAGGCGCGCCTGCGCCGGATGGGGTTCGGCGAGGTCTTAGACATCGAGCCGTTTTGGCTCGACCTGGTCCTGCTGCAGGCGCTCAGGGAGCGTTGGCACGCATAGAGTCGGGCATTCCTAATGCCCTGGGGACATATGATCCCCACTCTAGAGGATGTGGCCAGGATTACTGGCCTCAGGGTAGAGGGCCGACCGATAAGTGGGGTGACTTACCCCAACTACCAGGGACTGGCAGAGGCATTGCTAGGAATAGAGGTGTCCAACCTAGGCAGAGAGTCTAGGATGGTCTCCAGAGTAGAGGTAGAGGCTGCCCTAGGACTAGATGAGCCCTGACCGTTATAAAAAAAATGGGGGAGATCCGTCCCAAAGAAAAGAATAGAAAAGCAAAAGCAAAAGGCAAAATCTAAATGTCAAATCAAAAGGCCATTACACTACAAACGTTACATCAAGGCCATGAAATGAAATAAAAGGGAACGCAAGGTCGATAAATACCCCGGAAAGAAAATGACCGAACCCCAACAGATATTAGAGTAAGAAAGGAACATCTTTTTAGGTCTTCGGAACCTTCTCGTGGGCTTTCTAAACTTATTCTTCCTTTCTTTCTAAAGAGGCGTACTCCAAACTTAAGGAATGTCTTAGATTGACTAAGGGTCAAATCATCAAATGGGATCACGAATGGAAACAAAAGTTCGAACACGATGGGTTTAAGTTAAATTATTGAAGAACAATTTCGGAATTAAGTTAATAAATGAATATGATCTTTTGGTCTGAGTACCATGCTGGTCTTTTAGTTCACATACATATGTCAAAAATCCAAAAAAATACATATGTCAAAAATTCAAAAAAAGTACATATGTCAAAAATCCAAAAAAAATACATATTTCAAAAGTAAAAAAAATACATATTTCAAAACCAAAAAAAAAAAAGATATTTTAAAATCACAAAAATATTTCAATTAGCATTTGCTTATTGCACTTGGTATGTCTCATTCCTTTTATTTTCAGTGAGCATTTGTCTGCTTGTATGTTGCATTTTGCTTAAGTTTGATTATTCATGTTACTTTGTTGATAAAGGCTATGCCCCTTGACCATTCATTTAAGGAAAAGATTGATCGACCATTCATTTGGTCAGGCAAGGGGCTAAGCCTAAATAGATACTTAACATGTTTGTTAAGTGATGTACAGGATGCAAGGCAAACACATGGAACGTAAAGTTGCAAGCCAAAAGTTTCATGTATATCATCAAAAGGTGTTTTGTACATGATACACAAAAGAAAGTCAAAAATACATGAGCCCTCAAGGCTGACTCTCTCATGCCCCCTCGTCGAACTGACTCTAAGCCTCGTCAGGCGCGTCCGGCGGTGGAGCTCTAGGAGGTGGTGGTCCCATCAAACTCGGACCAGCTTGGCCTGATGATATGGCCACGCTCGCGGTGAACGCACTCCCGTGCCCCCTTTCCTGCGCTCGCTGGCGGGCACGTCGGTAACGCTCCTTTACGCTGCGTCCCTTGTGCTCTGCAACGCCAAGCTGGACTCGGAGAGCAGTCATCTCAGCATCCCTCTTCTGCCGCTCCTGCCTCTCCCGCTCTCGCTCCTCAGTGATGAACTCCAGTCGGGACTGGAGGCGTGAGAACTCCCGAGGAAGATCTCCGGTGGAGAGGCGACCCACCTACTCCTCGAGATCGCGAACCCGGGCCGCATCTGCTTCAGCCCTCCGAAGGGCTTCATGAAGCTCAGCAACCTGCAGGAGAAGTCATTGTTAGCCCAAGGCAATCAAGTAATCAAAATCAGATTCAGAAATCAAAGGGAAAGAACTTACCCAAGCAGCACGATCTTCCTCTGCAAGGGAAGCTCGGTGGATGGCGGAGGCGAGCTGGCTCTGGAGGTCAGCCAGAGTAGCCTCATGGGCAGCAGAAGAAGAAGATGACGATGCTCCATAGGAAGGGGGAGCCGCCTGGGTGTAGACGGCTCGCTGCACCAAAAGACAACCGTCAGTGGTAATCGCCAAAACAATTAATTAATCAAAACATTCATTCATATACATGCATACATACCAGATCAAATAGTTCCTTCTGAACCTGCTCTAGCTGGGCCTCTGCGTCATGTAGGCGGGCCCGGAGGTCGATGATGACCGCATCGCGCGCATCCTGCATATCACACATGCATATATTCATTCACAAATATAAATCAAGATAATAATAAAATGAAAGACGCATAAATGCATACTTACATCGAGTGGTCGGAGGAGTCGCAGTTGATCAGCGTAGTGTGTCCGATACTGCTGGAGGTAGGCTGTGCTACTCTCCGCTCGTGACTCAACTCGGACACCCCGGCGATGCCAATCTTCATATTGCTCCGGTAATTTTGCTCGCCAATCAGTGAGGGCTTGCTTGCCCCTCATACTCCTCCCGACGCCCTTCGCGACCTACTCATCAATCCACTCCTGGTGGAGGCCCAGCGTCCTCATCACGAGGCGGAGGCGGAGCGGCTCGATCTCGTTGAGGCAATGCACCCACATTTGCCTCCCGAACCGCCTCCAGCCAGCCGTCACCCACGGCTGACCTTCCTCGCCCATGCCCAAGTACGGGCGCCAGATCACCTGTATATAGGTTAGATGCATTCATATAAATAACTTGCATTTAAGGAATAAAAGATTGCATTTAATGAATAAAATTGAACAAGTTAAGAACTCACCAGGAGCTCCGGATAGTCGAGGAACTGACGGCGGAGGGCCGTTAGTTGATGGTGCTGGGGAGCTGTGTCCACGATTGGCTGCCAACGGCAGGTCAACGGGACGGCACCAGGTCTCGCAAGCCTCGCTCTGCCGAGCGGAAAGTAGTGATAGCTCCAAACCTGCATTCATGAACATATAAGTTAGAAAAATCATTTCATTACATTGCATATCATAAACAAATAGTAAAACAACTTAATACCTGTAGAAACGGCGAGAAGCCGCTGACGGTGGTCTCACGGTCCGGCGTGACCGCAGACAAATCTGCAAAGAGGTGGGCCAGAAGGGCCGCACCCATGCATACTCCCCTAGACTGTCTAAATCATCTAATAGATACAAGAACCTACAGTGGATATGGTCGCCCTTCGTACCGAAGAGCAACCGACCAAAAAAGAAAACTAGAAAGACTCTGAGCTGCCTATCTACCTCCTCCCCCTGACTAGGGTCGCTACAATATACAAGGGAAGATGACTCGGCTAATCTATCCCTGAACTCCTCCCGGGTCTCATCTGACCGACGCCGGGGCTCGTCCAGTCCTAAGGCGGCCTCTACCTCTACCTCTATACCTAACAATGCCTCCGCCAATCCCTGGTAGTTGGGGTAAGTCACCCCACTCACCGGTCGGCCCTCTACCCTGAGGCCAGTGATCCTGGCCACATCCTCTAGGGTGGGGACCATATGTCCCCATGGTATTAGGAAAGCCCGGCTTTCCGCATGCCACCTCTCCCGCAGCGCCTGCAGGAGGACTAGATCGAGCCAGAACGGCTCGATGTCCAAGACCTCGCCGAACCCCATCAGGCGCATGCGCGCCTTCTGGAAGTCCGGGAGTCTCCGGTATGCACCTATAACTAGGTCCCATGAAATCCTTGCCCTCATGATCCCCTGCAAAAGAAAACATAAAGAATACATCAATTAATGATCAGTTAGAAACAGGAAAAATCACTTCTGGTTTGAAAGGCGTCGAGACATATGGACGCCCATTGAAAAGCGTCAACATGTCCTGACGCGAATTAAACCTATTTTCTGCCTGATTAAAAATGAGAATTTAGCCTTGAAAGGCGTCGTCCCAGAGTGACGCCTTTTGAATGGCGTCACTTGGTCTAGACGCCTTTCAAGACCGGATTCCGGGTTCTTGGAGAACCCATTTCTTCCCTCTTTTCTTCACCCTATTCAAACCACAGGAACCTCACCGTGTGGAGGTCGCCCTCCTCTCCTTCTTCCATGGCCATGGGCGCCGGAGGAGCCTCCTCCTCCTCCAAGAAAGCCGCCACCTCGGCGAGCTCGGCCGGCACTTCTTCCTCCTCTCTTGACGAAGCCCGTCGCCTCTTTGCTAAGGCCTTAACCTTGCGGGATCCTTCGCCGCGTTCCATGGGTTCGAAAGAGGGAGTTTTTGAGAGAGAGAGGGAGGAAATCGCCGGAGATCGCCCGAGAGTATAGGAGAGAGAAAGCAAGGAGAAAGTGAGGAAGAAAGGAGGGCCTTCACGGGTCTGTAGACAGAAAGTTAAAAGGCGTCGACTCAGATAGACGCGTTTTAGGGCGCATAAGTTGAGGCGGCAACGCTAGCTGTTTGAAATTGAGTGAAAGGCGTCCACTTAAGCTAACGCTTTTCAGGTTACCGTCAATTATGGTCAGAGCCGTACACAGCATAATGATGAAAGGCGTCCGTTAATCCAGACGCGTTTTAGGGGATTAATTACGGGATTAATGGCAGAGTCCTGGAAAAAGTAGGAGAGAGAACTGAAAAAAATCAGGATTTTCGAGGATAAATTGAATTTCTGGAAAATGAATTATGTTTGAAAGGCGTCTTTCTGAGTGGACGCGTGTTGCATTAACAGAACCCGAACTGTCATATTTTCAGGAAAAGTCTACTTTTTACTAAAGGAAAAATCATGAACACATCACAGGAAGTTAAAGAAGGATTTCAAGGCATGAAAAATAATTCTTTATTCAATGAAATCTTTTATTACATCAAAAAGAAAAAAAAGACACTTAAGGAAGAATTTCATGAAGACCTTTGAGGTACGGAAATTTCAATCATCTATCTCTATCTTTAGAGAATTTTACACGATAACTGAAGCCAAGGTTCCACAAAGTGGTAATAAGTTCTGTGGCTTCATAATCTTCATCGGATTCCAAGGTACGCTCTCTTGTTAAAGCCATCTTATCTTTGGTCTTTGGGAGACCCAATAGAAACTCCACCTCCTCCAAAAGGATAGTGCACTCAAAGTCTTGGAAGAAGAACGTATGGGTTTGGGGATGTCACCATTCGATCAAGGCACCCATAGCCGCCCAGTCTACGTTCGAGCTCTTATAGTGTTTGGCAAGCACCACTAGTCCTTGAAGATTCCACTTAGAGATGAAAACTTGCATGGAAAGCTTAACACTTTTTGCAAGTTTACGAATCCAAGGGAGAGAGGTGAATTTTCTCGGGCCAGGAAATATGGAGTAAGTCTGAAAACAAAAAAAAAGAAGAGTTTGAAGAACAAGATCAATTGAAGAACGCGAAGAACATGAAAGAACAAGAAGAAGAATTGAAGGGAAGTTAATTCAACTTACTTGAAGATTAGGATCCCTTCCGATGAGGTGATTCTCCACGTCGGAGATCTTCTCTAGTGACATCTTCATCCTCTTGTTTGAAGAATCCATCCTCTTTTTCGGATTTCTTCCTTCTTGAAGCTTGGAAACCTTGGAGCCTTTGGAAAACCTTGAAACCTTGAAGGAAAACTCAACCTAGAATCTTTGGATTATGGTAGGATTGCTTGGGAAAAACTTAATGGTGTTTATATAGAAGGAATTGCGATTCTAGGAAGATTTTTCCGGATTGGAAAAGGGATGTGCATTGGTAGAGTTGGAATTCGAATAGAAGAACCTGTTTCTGTGAACAAAAGGCGTCGAGGAGAACCACTGCGTTTTAATGTTGAATGGCGTCGGCGCGACACAACGCGTTTCAACAATTCTGTTATTTATCCGAAATTCTGTGGTTTTTGATGCTTAAGTTGAATATTTCTTTGGAATTATTAATGATTTTGATTGCAGGAAATTCAGGAAAACCCGAGTAAAGCTGAAAATATCAAGAAGATCCCACTGTGGGAGTTTGTGAAGTCTCGACCGTGGCGAAAAAGACGATTATTTCTACCCTTGTACTCCTTTCATGTAATTATTGTGCATCATCATAATTACTGTATGATAAATATTTACTAGAGCATGTCAAGGACCTTGTGGTTTTAATGAAATTGGAATTTGAGTTCCCCTACAACAAAAAACAGTGATAATTCCAGAGAATTTTTAATCGCACGGATAGGCCGTTGGATTGTTAATTAGTGAGGACGATGGTTCCACTTTTGTGAAACGGTGCGTGGATAAACGAGCTTCGGCTTAGTACTGGATTACAAAAATTGGTATCTTGACTCATTAATAACAATTTAACAATATTATCCTTGATTAATTTATATTTTATTTGACTTTATATTTTTCTTTTAGCCCAGCATGCATCACGTAGGACTTTGAAATCATTGTGATAAAAATTAATTGCTGATTAAGTTTCAGACCATTAAATCAAATAATCCCAACATGATATGAAATATTCCATTCTGAATTGAGTATCTTGATTATCTTTGAGGTTCGCTTGAAGATATCCTTGGAATTCTATCCTTTCTTGGACTCTTTATCTAATATTTCTTGTTTTCTTTTAAGATCCATCATGGCTACAGCACGTCCACATTGGTTGTCAAACGCTCCCCATGATGAAACCTACAGTGTCTACGACCTGGGGTACTTTCCACTCCGAGGAGGTTGATCGACCTTATTTTATTTCCTTGTCTACCTCATCCAGACATGATTGATTCCATTGATCTCCTTGAGCTATCTTCATTGATGATTTTGAGAAAAATTCCAATCATGTGATGTTGAGAGCGTGTCTCATCACACCTTGACATCACATTTTCAGTACATTCTATTTCATTTCACTCCCTTGCAAAGACGATGCCAAGGTGAGGCAGCTGTAGACACGCTAATTTTGACATCGTTTCGAGTAAATTTCATATCATATAATAATGCCTCATAATGGTCTGATATTTAATCATTGATTAATTTTTATTGATCTTTTTGAGTGTCGGGTTTAACAGACGTGTTTAAGTTAATCAATTAAATTGATTTTAACTCAAATTTCAGTTAAAATATGAAGAAGTCTAAAAGACGTCAACCTGTGTGGAAGCCATTTGGAGTTTATTCTTATTTTAACGTTTTAATTTGAATTTTAATCAGTTGATTAATTAGCTAAAAGGCGTCTGTGACACACGACGCGTTTTAGGTTTCCTAAACTATTTCTACTTCTCTTCCGGATGTTTATCCTTATCTTAATTAGTGTAAAAGGCGTCTTTACAAGGAGACGCGTTTTAGCTAATTACAGATAAAGATAAGTTTTTACCGGATGTTTATCTTTATCCTAATCAATCTTAAAGGCGTCTTCCATGGTTGACGCGTTTTAGATAATTACAGATAAAGATGAATTAATCTGTATTTATCTGTTGGTTAAGGTAGATAAATCCCAAATTTTTCCATATAAATCCACGGACGCAGAAGAAGTCTATAAATACCCTCCTCTTGAATCGGTGACAGAGTTGGAATTAGAGTTAAAATTTAGAGTTAATTGAAGATCGAAGCAACGACGTCCAAACGCTGAGGTGCTGCTGTTTCCAAAAGTCGGCGTCCGTTCTTCATCCAATCAAGATCAAGACTTTCCATTCTTCATCCAACCGACATAAGTTTTTCAATTCATTTCTGCATTTTCATATTCATATCTTCATTAATTCTACATTCTTCATCACATCACTCCATGCAACACACACCACACTAGCATCATTTTCAAAACCAATTTAAAGGGGTTTCAAAGACCATCCCAACAAGTGAGTTTTCTATTTAGTTGCATGTTTAAAACTCTGTTTAGAATGGATACTACTTCTACTTGAATTCTCATTGTTTCTTCATTTCTTTCTATTTTCTGCAAGGCGCAAAGGAGAATCAAAGGGGAGGAAAACAAGCAAATCATAAGGACTCTGGACGATCCTCAAACTCAACAGCAAGAACAAAGAAAAGGAACGGCTCTCTTTCTTCAGCCGGCTGAAGGAGGGGAATCAAGAGCTCAACATCTCCCACGTTCAAACAGGTAGGCGATCAAACTCTTTCTTTTGAAACTTTTAAGTCAAAAGTTTCTGGCGATCACTTCACTTAGTTTCTTTTTAATAGGTTTATTTTGCACTTAAACGATATAGATTTTTCATGATAATCACACATTCATTCTAAGCACTCACACTTGGCCCCCAATGTGCGACAACAATGGAGCCATTACGCAAGCGAAAGAGTCGCGGTCTCATCAGAAATCGAAGTATATTCTGAGGCGCTTTCACCTTATCAAAGAGATCATATCCAGAGGAGATGTAGTAGTGGAAAGTGTTCCATCCGTCGACAATATAGCAGATCCACTGACAAAGCCATTGGCTCAAATTGTGTTTGAGCGTCACTTAGAGTCTATAGGCTTATTGTATAAAGGTGATTGCTTTAGTCCAAGTGGGAGATTGTTAGTTTTAGGTGGCCTACAAGCCAATCTGACTATATAAATCTCGTTCATCATTTATTAATATAATGGCATAATATTCATTATGTGTAAATCGCATTAATTATCGTTTCATAATGAAGTCCGTGAATATGTGCTATAGTGATCAGATTATGATGAGATCATACTAATGAGACTGATCACTTAAACACACATATTCTTAATCGTTCCTAGTCGGAGGATATCCGAGAAGGACATCGGATATCCGGTTAGACTAGTACATATTACTCATGTTCATATGATGAGGGTGACTGATCTCATAAGTCACTTGTGTGGAGACACTAAGGCGAATCTGTAGGTGCTCATTGGAGAATGAGTTCACTTAACTGATTCGACTGAATCGCTGGATGGTATTGTACCTCACTGTCAACCAACTTGATTCTATTGTCGCAATTGCGTGGATGGTCCTCGGACCTGAGACACCAAGGACACTTTGTCGGTGGACTTCTGTGCTTTGACCTTGGGTTACGAATCTTTAGCCATGGGATTCTAATACGCCAAGGATTGGGTACAGCGGAATACCGTCGAAGGAAATTGTGTGTCAATAAGTAATCATTCGCTCTCGGTACTTAGAGAGAGAATACTCTAAGAAGGATGCGCGGAAGTCCCTGGCCAGGGCGAACGATAATATCGGGAAAGGAGTTTTCCGATATTCATCAGCGGCATCCAAATACAAGTGAGTCGACCGGTTAGGGTTTGACAGCTCGCCATACCCTGAGTTGACTCGAGAGCGTTGTACGAATGAAGGATTATATCCACGCGGTAACTGTCGGCGAAAAGGTTCCAAGAGTAGGTTACTTAACCCCAATACCTTCCGGGTTCACGCTGTTGGGTTTTCTCGATTTCTCCGGATCGCTCACGCAGCGGAAAAACAAAAATATTTACAGCGATCCGTTCCCGTTTCGGAATCTAAAATACGATAATCGGATTATCGAAGTTCTCACCGTGTGCGGATTCGAATCCGCAGCCGTTCGGTTCCGTCGGTGTGACACCGCAAGCCGCGCAAGCGCCCGGCCTCTAGCGAAGTCCACGCGATCCTCCCCGCGACGAATATCCTCGAGTTCGTCGTTCTTCGCAGCCCGCGAAGCCTCCGCTGGTCGCCGCAATGATCGCCGCAGTGCGCGGACGATTTCCCGTCGAACGGGATTCGGAGAAGCGGCGGAGCAGATCTGGATCTGCCTGGACTCCAGAGGAAGACAGAAACTGAGGAGGGGCGGCTAGGGTTAGCAGCAGCTTGGCCTGCTCAGCCCGTTCGCTATGTTTTATACTAACCGCGCGGTTTTTCACAAAAACCCCCGGTTTGTATAAAACCCACTTATTTATCCATCGCCTTGAGAATCATTTGCGTGTGATCCTCTAGGCCCAAGTACCAGTCCAGTTAATGGCCCAGTAAGCCCAGTGACTCCTCACTGGCTTTATTAATTAATTAATAACCCTTTATTAATCAATTAATCAATCGAATTGATGTCGCACATCGAATTCGACCGGGCCTCCGATCACGTTGGGTGCCAAGCAACACCGCGTGAACCCGGAAGGTATTTGGGGTTAAGTAACCCACTCTTGGAACCTTTCCGTCGACAGTTACCGCGTGGATATAATCCTTCATTCGTATAATGCTCTCGAGTCAACTCAGGGTATGGCGAGCTGTCAAATCCTAACCGGTCGACTCACTTGGATTGGATGCCGCTGATGAATATTGTAAAACTCCTTTTCCAATATTATCGTCCGCCCTGGCCAGGGACTTCCGCGCATCCTTCCCAGAGCATTCTCTCTCTAAGTACCGAGAGCGAATGATTCCTTATTGACACACAATTCCCTTCGACGGTATTCCGCTGTACCCAATCCTTGGCGTATTAGAATCCCATGGCTAGAGATTCCTAAACCAAGGTCAAAGCACAGAAGTCCACCGCCAAGGTGTCCTTGGTGTCTCAGGTCCGAGGACCATCCACGTAACTGCGACAATAGAATCAAGCTGGTTGACAGTGAGGTACAATACCATCCAGCGATTCAGTCGGATCAGTTCAGTGAACTCATTCTCTAATGAGCACCTACAGATTCTCCTTAGTGTCTCCACACAAGTGACTTATGAGACCAGTCACCCTCATCATATGAGCAGGAGTAATCTGTACTAGTCTAACCGGATATCCGATGTCCTTCTCGGATATCCTTCGACTAGGAACGATTAAGAATATGTGTGTTTAAGTGATCAGTCTCATTAGTATGATCTCATCATAATCTGATCACCATAGCACATATTCACGGACTTCATTATGAAACGATAATTAACGCGATTTACACATAATGAATATTATGCCATTTTATTAATAATGAACGAGATTTACATTGTTAGATTGGCTTGTAGGCCACCTAAACTAACACACGCGGTGTTGCTTGGCACCCAACGTGATCGGAGGCCTGGTCGAATTCGATGTGCGACATCAATTCGATTGAGTAATTAATTAATAAAGGGTTATTAATTGATTAATAAAGCCAGTGAGGAGTCACTGGGCTTGTTGGGCCATTAACTGGACTGGTACTTGGGCCTAGAGGGTCACACGCAAATGATTCTCAAGGCAATGGATAAATAAGTGGGTTTTATATAAACCGGGGGTTTTTATGAAAAACCGCGCGGTTAGTATAAAACATAGCGAACGGGCTGAGCAGGCCAAGCTGCTGCTAACCCTAGCCGCCCTTCCTCAGTTTCTCTCTCTCTCTGGCGTCCAGACAGATCCAGATCTGCTCCGCCACTTCTCCGAATCCCGTTCGACGGGAAATCGTCCGCGCGCTGCGGCGATCGTTGCGGCGACGGGCGGAGGTTTCGTGGGATGCGAAAAACGAGGAACGTGAGGATATCCGTCGCGAGGAGGATCGCGTGGACTTCGCTAGACGCCGGGCACTTACGCTTCTTGCAGTGTCGCACTGACGGAACCGAACGGTTGCGGATTCGAATCCGCATACGGTGAGAATTTCGATTATCCGATAATCGATTTTTGATTTTCGAAACGAGAACGGATCGTTGTTTTAATATTTTATTTTCTGCTGCGTGAGCGATCCGGAGAAACCCGAGAAAACCCAACACGCACGTGCATGGACACATAGAGAGAGAGAGAGAGAGAGAGAGAGAGAGAGAGAGAGAGAGAGACCTAATGCTCGTCCTTAGGGGTGCCAAAGAGTTGTTGCCATTACCGATAAAACATGTTTTTTAGAATCTTATCAAAAAGTGTATTAAAACGAGTGGAGTCAAGTTTCACCTTGTTCAAACTTGATCAATTAATCGTAATCGAGTTTGAGTTCGAGCCAAATATTTATGATGGTCGTTCAAGTTTGGCTCATTTACATATTAAACGAACTCAAGTCGAGTATCGAGTAGCTCGCGAGTCCAATGAATCCATCAGAGATTTTAATCTAATTTTTTTAAAATTTAAATTTACAAACTCAAGTCAGACTATGACAACTATCTAGTTGCTTCCACTCTAACTCATTAAGATATTAAATAGTTTATTAATTAAATTTATGCATGAGTAGAATAACCCTATGAATACTTTAAAAAAAGTCTTAATGAGTATATACGAGTTCTTGATGAGTATTAAAACGAGTTCTTAACGAATAGTTAAATGAGCTTGTTCACGAACATCATCGAGCCGAACTCACTTGTATTCAAACTTGGCCAGTTTAATGAATTAAGCTCATTTTTTTGTTCAAACTTGTTTATTTAATTTAATAAACGAGTCAACTCAAATTATTATCAAGTAGTCTTACAAGCTATTTGTCGAACGTATCAATTTGTTTACTCTCCTAGAGGGTTAGAGTGCCGACGTTGAGCATCGTTTGGCACTGGTAGTCTGTGAGTGCTAGACAGAACACACACATGTGCACACATGTGCATGGACACACACTCACTTGTGTTCAAATTTGGCTAGTTTAATGAATCAAGCTTAATTTTCTGTTCAAACTTAGTTTAATTTAATAAACGAGCCGAGTCAAATTATTATCGAGTAGCCTTACGAGTTGTTCGTCGAACGTTTTTTTTGTTCCAAGAGATAAATTACATAACATATATTCTCAAATATATATATATATATATATATATGGAGAGAGAGAGAGAGAGCGGATTAGGTCGCGTTGATCTACCTTCAATCCAACCTAACCCATCCAACATCCCAACCCAACCCATCCAACATCGAGTTGAAAGAACCTTCAGTGCTAACTTAGTCGGGTTCAACTTGATCCAATCATCGAGTTGACCTTCTCGAGTTAAAGTTGATCTATCCAAAATTATAGTATTAATATCTATATAGAAATTTATACCCATAATAATGCATTTGGTTTAAAATTTGTGAACAGAGAAAATTTATCCATAGAATAATACTTATTATAATATCCTTTTAAATATTACAGTACGGCTGCTATCTGATCGGTAGATCATACCGCATGCCAGACTTAAAAGACACGATGCACCTCCTTTGAAGGGCCGCAGCAACCAGTCACTTCCGCTTGATGTGATGGTGCTTACCTGACGAAATTACGCGTGTCCATATGGATAGCAATGGGACAGCGATGGCCCACGAATCATTTCTCTTACTTAACCATTGAAATCGGGCACTTCCTTCTCCTTCCCTTTAGGAGAACCACACCTCTCTCTCTCTCTCTCCATTCCTTGAACGGTAACCTTGGTCGACCTAAAAATATCAACAAGATGGTTGAGAGGTCCCCCAATGAAGAACTAGGAGTTAACATTTGAATGTTACCAATAATGGTTCAGGAACAAGATTACAGAGCTTCCGAACAAAAAAAAACAAGGTTACAGAGCAACTATTCAGTGGGCCATTATTGGAAGACCTAGATAGCTGACAGATGCAACAGCAAACCTCTTATAATTGATCAAATGAGCCCCGGGGCTCATCTTGTTTGGATGAGTTCTCTTTGAAATCTTCTTCTCCGCATGTTTACAAAAACAATAAAATTTATCAATATTTTTAAATATTCAAATAGGTTCTTTAAAATTATTTTTACTTTCGGAGTTTTAATTTTTACATCCGATCTTGACGATCAAATCTTAGTCGTTCAATCGAATATATATAAAACATTAACATCTGAAAATGTTAAAAAAATAATTTTAAAAAAAAATCGCCAGATTAGCCTTTAACGTCGATTCTATCTGCTGAGATTTTAATTTTAATTTCCAAACAACGACATATTTGATTAGATGGCTATGGTGAAATTTTTCGATCTAACAGTAAAATTAAATTTCAAGGGGTCAAAGCTAACATAGATGGGGATATTTGAATGTTCTAAAATGTTGATAATTTTTATTTATTTTTTTAAGATGAGGAGGTAGGAGTTTCAGGGGGCTCATCTAAAGTGAAATGAGCCTGGGGCTCATCATAGCCGGCCCCATATATACATGGCGTATGCTATCATCTTTATGTATATATTCCTAATATTCACATTTCGTTATAAATATCTTTGACATCTTCAAAATAATTGTGATTACATCTTTTTTGTCAAAATGTTGTGAACTCTAATTGAATGTGCTAAAAATTCAAATAATTTATAATATATGCCTCGAAATCCACCTAAAACTTGTATATATATATATGTATATATCTGACTTTACCAAACCCGGCAGAATCTTTCTGTCATATTCAGTTAAAACTTACGTTATTTGGACGAAACAATAATTATAATCTTTGTGAAGATGTCAAAGACATTTTTAATAACATGTGGAAGTCAGGAGTATTATATGCAAATATGGTAATTTACAAGAGTATATATAAAAAATGTCCTTTATAGTTGTTCATTTTGAGTCACGTGACCCTCGGGTGAGATTATCCTTTACTAATGAAGGTAGTTATCAAGTTCATCTGACTAATCCCCCTACACAACTATGAGTATAATCGTGGTATTTCCACCATTAAAGAAGGGGTCGGGAACGGTTTAGATTTTCCTGACGTCAAAAGCTGACGTCCAGGATTGCACTTTTATGCTCAGTGAGGGGCGCGCGCTTCTCTAAGTGGTGGAGGTGAATTAATGATCTTGTGATTAATATGAGAGTGCAAAATTCAAAGAGTGGATGAGACTCCACAAAATTTTTAATTTTAGATTCTGAATGGGATCTTGATGGAACGCAAATCTATTTATTTAACTGTCTTATCTTTTAAAATTTTAAAAAATAAAAAAAATTAAATTACGAAAAAACCCATCCTTATAGTAACTCTTGCTTCTCATTGGCAGAGCAAACATCACTTTGGTGGAGCCAATGTCAGCATTTTATGATTCACGATGTGGGGTCAACCATTAGGATTCATTTATCCAATTGAACCAAACCGACCTCAAGATCCAATGGCAGGGACAGGTGGTGGGAGCAGGGACCACAACCCCCCAGAATTTTAGAACCTCTTATATTAGGGTGTGTATTCACCTTGACCTTTTCTAACTAATATATTTTATATTTGTTCCTATAAATTTTTATAAAAATTCTTTACATATCTGTTCTCTTAAACTTTTGGTACAAACAGTCTTCGCATTAGAAGTTCTTTTATATTACCCCCACAAAGAAGTTATTTTGGCTCCAACATTATCATGATCCTTTGTGATGGTAAAGAAAATATTTGACTAATATTTTAGTAGGAGATCAGACTGGATGATAAAAATTGATCAGCATCTCAATTCTCAAAGCCTTTTATTGACTTCCTTTAAGAAGTTCCATAGGGAGCCTATTGAAAGCTAATGATGAATTTGATGTTAATTAAGATGATACTTCATCTTGATCCCATCTATTATGAGCACCCACATATGCATTTTGCCATGGCATAGAAGATCCCCCTAATGTAAGAGATGAGATACTGTAGTTCTCATCTTCTAAATCAAATTATGCCCTTACTCACATGGGATGGGAGTAAATTTGGTATGATGTCTATTTTTTCTAATGAAATGACTGATTCATTTTTATCCTATGTAAGTGGAAACACATTTTAATCTAGACAATGAACCCTAAAACCTCTCTATGTGAATAGGAACACATTTTAGCCTAGACATTAAGCTCTAAGATCTCATATTCTAATGTAGAGACCATATCTAGAGTTTCGGTGGCCCCCACTTCTCCGTGTGGTACCGCTCATGAGAGCTTGCTAGTTCCATAACCTAATTGTGGCTTTCCTTTAGAAACTTCTGCTCCAATGGCTGCCTTACAGTTGCCACTTACACAAAGATATGATCATGATAAGACTCAATGTAAACTAGGTGGACCATCACATACACATCATATACCTAACCACTGAGGATGCCCAAATCACAAGGCTTTTCGTTCAAAGGCATGGATGTAATGAGGCTGACCAATAGCAAGATGACACAGCACCCACAACAAGGTCGTGGCACTTTCCTAGTGGGTGAAACGCACGACAAGATGTAAAGAGCTCCCTTTCGGATCTAGACCAGATTAAACCCTTATTCACTGACCTCCATGTGAAGGAGCTCCATGAGACTATGATGTGGAGACCACACGTTATACGCTTATTTGGTTTTCCCTTTGTGGTGAGGGAACTAAAAGGGAAGGGCTCTTTGCGATGGTTTTATCACATGAACTTGATAATGATGTTCCCAATGCTATAGGTTAGTCTATTTTTGTACTGCATGCCCCCTCTAATATCCACAAGAGACTCTAAGATCATTTAAACCAGTAGATAATAGATATCAAATGTCTACCTGCAAAGATCTTACTCTCTAGACTCCAACTAAGGATTTTCCCTCTGTATCAGATGAACAGGATTCGATGAGTCTACCTCAAGCCTTTTGCGGTAGTGCATCCACTTGATTAGCAATAAACTTTATAAGGCAGTAGGTATGTAAATGGTATCAGAAAATCTGTTTATCTGTCTATTTTCGAAGTTTAAAAATCATAAAAAGATACATGTTAAAAGATAAAGATAAGAATACTATCCGTATCAGAGTAATTTAAGATAAGGATAAGGCTACACATTTTTCGAGTCCGATTATCTGAGTATCTATATGTTTTCTTTGGTTTACCTTATCTATTGATCTATCTTATTCAAAACTCTTATTCTAAATGAAATTTCCAACCATCTACCTACATAATTACATTATCTTATTGCCTACACCATTCTTTTAACTCCTCCTCTCCTTCATTCACTATGTATAAGAATTAATTAGCAGTTTAAGTATATTTTTAACTTTATAAGAATTAATTAGAAGAACTTACACAGACGTATACTCTAAAAGTAGGATTTCTTTGTTCCCTGTAGAAGCGACAGAAGATTAAACTTAAGTTTGCACATAGTGTTGTCCGATAATTTAACTTTTATGTACTAGTTTTCAATAATTTATGATAATTTTAAAAGATAAAGATATAAGAAGATAAAGACAAAGATACACATGTCACTTAAAAGATAAGGACAAGAATAGAGTTACTATTCAATCCGATATGTATCCTTCTACATCTCTATAGGGCAGCATTAAGTTTAATCTAACTAGATCTATGTCTCTGCTATCCTATTTATCATAAACTGTTGTTAGTTGATCGTTAGTTGGTTAACTAAGATGTCCTCATAAGAATAAGGATTTTGATCATAAGAGCATTATCAAATTTTACTTTGGTTTAATCTTCAAGGAGTTGGAAAACTAAGTTCCACCAACACTGGCCAATGGTTGATGACCAACATTGGCCGATGGTGGCTGTCTAGGGACGAATATCATTGATCATCTATGTCATTGTGGGCACCAATCCTTCCTCTTTCTGCCAATGGGTGTTTAACATACATAGCCTAGTCATACAATTTAATTAACCTCAAGGTATCAGGACGTTGAAGAGAGTTGTTGGAGCACATTGCAACTACATTGTTTACATAAGAACATTATATAATGACTATTTATTTATGCCCAATTCATTAAGGAGGTATGCTCATAAAAGATCAAAAATGTGGGAGAATCCTCTTTGTACTTCCTTTGGATGTGCCTTGCATCTCAACGATTTATATATGTTGATCCCTATATGTTTTTCCATAACGATTTTGCAATAGTCAACAGATGGTGATTATGGTTAGATTGCCTTAAGGACCTCTTCGATAATAAAATAACAATTAACTTATATCTATTTTTGTATATTTATATATTATTTATTTTATTTTTCTTATTTTAGGTATAATAACAATTTATCAAAGCAAAAGGTCTCATATTATAACATCGGCAACTTTGAATTGCTTCATATTTGTCAGAGGGCCTACTGTCACTTCTCTAACTATTTACCTATATTTATGGCAGTAAATTTTTTCCATGATGACTCTTCCCACTTTGATAACAGAATGTGTTATTCGAAATTAACTATACATGATTGCTTATACTAAAAATAAGGGAAGTTCACTTTGACAGTGATGTAGATAAAATTATTTATTCTGCTTAGTTAAGGAATCAATAACTCTGATGAGCATAATTAATTCTGCGTGTCAAAATGAAATTAACTTTACGGAATAAACAACCTCATTCTTTTCTTATATTACTATGAAAGTGGGGTATATGTCTATCCAACCGAGAGTTATGGTGGAGTGAACAATACGCACACTGGAGTACGAGTATCATCACCCAAAATGTGAGCGGACAGTTATTTGAGGGGGAAAAGGTGACGTTGCCGATCTCGTCCAGGATTCACGTCGTCCTCGCGCCGTCCACGTGGAGCGCCTCCTCGCATACTAATTATGGAAATCGAGCGGCTCCAGATCGGGCCCCCACTTTGTCCCCCGATTCGCCCACGTGTCCTCCCTTCTCGAAACAACCTTCGCCCGTCCCCTTTCTTCTCTCACCCTCAAAAGCCACAGCGCGACCCCCGACAACAGTCCACGTGTCCCGCTTTATCTGGATAACCCCGACAAGGACGCCAAACCTTCTCCTATTGGCTGACGCGTCCCGCTATCTCCGCCCGGAACCTGATCACCTGCGCTTTGGCGCACTGCGCCCGTCGGTGGGGTGAGGTCTCACTAGCTCTTGCCGCCATTGGGGGGTCTGATGAGAAGTTACTTTTACCTAAGATTTGACAAAATCATCTTTTTTGAGTGTTTGGTTATTGTATTAAAACTAATCCTATTAATTTCTTATTACCCTCTTTACTATATTCATCGGGAGCATTTTGATCACTCGACTAAGCAATTCTTGTTCATGTTATTTTTTATGTTATTTTTTTTTTTACATTGAGTATAATGTAGTATGCATGGTAGCATTCTTCTTTTGTTAAATATCTATATGATAAGAAATTAACAGCTTGGAGTAAGAAGTCTTTGGTTATTGTAATAAAAATGCATCAATAAACTCTGTCAAAACATCATTTTCCTTTTGATTTGTAACTAAGAATGTGTCTTAGATTATGTTATGTCAATTTAGCATAAAGACTAATCTCCTAAGACCAAAGGTAACAGCATATTTTACACCTCTTAAACAGATAGAAGAATATAAAAAGGCCACAATTTAGTTATTGGATGCTTTGCTTGGCTGTAATGGAGGGGAAAAAGTTATTATTGATATTTCTAAGATATGTTAAGAAAGTGTTCTAAGAATATATGTTACTTAACTATTTTTTTCCTTTTTGATATTCATGGGTACAAGTTTAAACTTGTAGGAGAGATATTACAATGCGAGTTTTTGGATTCTCAATATTTCCTTTCCTATCTTCTCTTCCCTCACTCTTATTTTCCTCATTCTTGAAGTTGTTGCCCTTCATGTTCCTCCATTATCACTTGCAATATAATTAGCATGCTAGACTCTTAAGTATAACTATCAAAATTAATAGTATAATACAGACACTCCCAGAAAATAAGATATTAGATAAGAATTATGTGACTCATATATGACTCAAATGTGTGAAAGATCAGACCAACTTAAAGTCAGAAATACAAGCCAGACAGGTTTAAGATATTTTAAACGCTATTTTCTCGACCCAAATTTGATCAATGAATGGATATTAAAACAATTGAATCACAGTTCCTTAAAAACGTCTGAGCTTGCATTTGATTGCAAAGATAAATGACTGTTCTAACAGAAATAGATCTCCAATATCCTCCATCGGGTAGGAGAGATATTACAATGCGTGTTTTTGGATTCTCAATATTTCCTTTCCAGCCTTCTCTCCCTCACTCTTAATTTTCCTCTTTCTTGAAGTTGTTCCCCTCCATGTTCCTCCAATATCACTTGCAACATAATTAGCATGCTAGACTCTTAAGTATAACCATCAAAATTTATAGTATAATACAGACACTGCACTAAGGAGATATTAGATTATAAGGTTTGTGTGACTCAATATATGACTCAAATGTGTGAAAGATCAGACCAACTTAAAGTCAGAAATATAAGCCAGATAGGTTTAAGATATTTTAAACGCTATTAATTTTCTCTATCCAAATTTGATCAATGAACGGTATTAAAACAATTGAATCACAGTTCCTTAAAAGAATCTGATTTGCATTTGATTGCAGATACAAATGACTGTTCTAACAAATAGATCTCCAATGTCCTCCATTGGGTTGAGCTTGGCCTAATAGAAATCAACTTGTGTCATGACTCCCCATATAGGATGGCATGCAAAAAAATAGACCTCACATATGGCTTGGGAGAAATGTGACTGAATTAGCCTTTGTCGGTCTAAAGTAAATCTAGCAAAGGTTACTCTATTCATTAAGTTCCTCTTTAATAACCAGATTGCTTATCTTAACATAAGTAATTCGGGATTGCTTAATTATATCCGAAGAAGAGATATTTTGTAGTATTGATATTCTATCTAAAATAAGAAGAATGAATGAGATAAGACAAACAGAAAATAGAAGATCTATTCTTCTAGGTAGAATAAGCAATTTGAAGTTCTTAGTCTAAATATTCACTTCAGTTTATTCCAAAATGCATCATTCTTATCTCAATTAACGTGCAGATAGCTCAGGTGTATCATCCTAGTTTCAGATAAAAGAGGACAGTAGGTAGGGCGCACTGCGCCACGGCACAGCTGTTCCACTCTTCCCCCACCTTACCCTCTCGCTTCCTTCTGCGCCAATCACGTGCTTCATCCGCTACAGACTTGACACCTGTAAATCTCTTTGTACGGACGTGCGAGACAGCGTGCGAGGAAATCGTACGTGCCAGGGTAGCCTTCCCACCCTCCCGCATAAGTAGCGACGGCAACGGCGTGCTGCTCCCGTCTCTCGCCCTTACTGGAGACCACCAAAAGCTTGGTAGGTATGGTGATGGTAGGAGAAGAAAGGTAGGGAAAGGGGACCAGGGAGGGAAGCGCCGGCCATGAACGGGCGGGGAGGGTGCTGCCTGGTGCGGTACGCCGGAGACACCGAGGTGGCTTCCAAGGTGGAGCTTATCATGCTCCGGTACCGCCCGATCGCCCCGAAGCCGGCGACGTCCCCCGGGGGGTCGCCGACCTCTGGCTCACAGGGGACGGAGGCCGGGGGGGAGTCGACAGGGAGAGGCAGAACGGGTGGCTCTGGGTCGAGGCGGAGGGGTAGGAGGGAGGGGGCGGGGCGTCGGGGGAGGAAGCGGAGGGCGCCGTACTCGGGGGAGGTGGCCGCGAAGAAGAGTGCAGCCCCGCCTGCGGGAGACCTCGTCACCCTCCCGCTGATGCCGGAGACACCGGCTGTAGCACTGGCGGCATCGTCGTCGTCGTATCCGCCGCCGGATCTTTCGCTGGGTTACCCGCCATCGTGGGGGTCGTACGTGGGGGAGGGGCCGGGCGCGGTGGAGGCGCCGGCGGGGTCGTGGGTGACGCTAGAGAGCGTGACGGAGACCTGCGAGGTGGCGGGGGATGGGAGGTGCACCTGGGCGGAGGTACGGGCAGCGCTGGAGGGGGATGACTGCCCGGCCTTCCTCTCGGACGGGATCGACCGGGTGGCGTGGACCAACGCGGCGTACAGGAGGATGGTGGCGGGGGCGGGGGAGGCGGGCGGGGTGGTGGCGCTGGCGACAGGGGGGCAGGTGCCGCGCGGCGCGGCCTGCGGGGGCTTCTCGTGCTGGGTGAGGGTGAGGTGTGCCCGCCTGTGCGGGGGGAAGGCGTGGTCGCTGGTGGTGCCGTGCGACGTGTGGCGGCTGGCCGAGGAGGGGTGGCTCGTCTGGCGCCTTGACTTGCAGGCGGCCCTCAGCTTGGGGAGGTAAACAAAACAAGAGCAGTACAGAAGGCAAAACTGGAAAGCTGGAGCAAAGGCTCAGAGAACAGAAGGGGATAACAAGATCTAACCTTTTGTTAATGATATGCGATGGTTCTACTACTGTATATATTATTATCTTCGTTCCGGAATCTGGGTGTTCTTCCTCGGACAAGTATATGTGAATAGTGTTTTGTTTGCCGTCGTCTTTCCGCAAGTTGATGTTAGCACTGTTGTTTGGCTATTTTATGTTATCTTGCGATATATGCGTGTGCATACTGTTGAATGGGGGTGCCGGGAGGGGATCGCCATGAACGCGCAAAGGTGGCGGCTGAGAGCTGTGTAGTAGCTAGGTCGGGCGGTGGGTGGATTCTACTACCTGTAGTTTCTTTTGTTCGTGAAGGCTGTTCAGGAGGTAGCAGATGGGATCTGTCATTCAGTTTAAGGGTTCCCTTTACAAGTAGATTACCGGTTAGATTTCTACGCCTTTTCCTCCTTTTGTTTTTGGAGATTTCTCAGGAAGTGGCAGAAGGCATTTGTGGTTGCCTTAAGATAGATTACCAGCTAGTTTTATGCTGCTTTGCTTGTTGTTTGATCTTGAAATCACTGATGTACTTCGTGTAACGTTAGAGTGGAAAGACTAGGGACGGTGCTTGTCTTGAGGAGGTAGCATATGCCACAGTTGTTCTCTTTAAGGGGTGCTTCAGAGGGAAACTTCTGGATTTGGGGTCTTGTTCCTTTTCTATTCTGGGGAGTGAAGGGGTAGTTCGCCTTCTGCACATGCCCTCCTGAACCCCCCCACCCCAGTACACTATATTTCTCCTCAGAGGGTGCTCTGACAGTGGGCAGTGAGAACACCTGCCTGCCTGCATGTGACACTCACCGCAGGATGTCCGGGTTGATCTCAGCTTTCAAGGATGTGGATCCCCAGGGGAAGGGCGGGTTCTGGTTCCCAGCTTCCTCCGGTTGTAGGGGTATTTTGTGGTACCTCTGATGTGATCCCCCCTTGCTAGCTCTTTGGGAAGGAGGGGCTGGGAGATACTGTACATCAGTTCTGGTTCCCAACATCGTCCGGCTGTAAGGGTTTTTTGTACGTCTAGTGAAGCACGCTTGTTATTTCGGAATGAGAGGTTAGGGAGATGTACGCGCGCGCGCACACGGTTTGCCGCATTGGATCAACTCGTGTCAATTCCGGTGACTCGTATCATATCAAGACGAATATGAATCGGTGCGACTCGATCGAGCCTGTACGATTTGGTCATACGACTCGTATTGGATTATAGAAAATCCGAGTTGATCCTGCTCTTCGAGTCGGTGAATCATGCACATATATATATATATATATATATATATATATATATATATATATATAGCTTTTGGTTCCTGGACTTGGGTATTAGAATAAAGCAAAGCATATCTCAAACATCTCATCAACAGTACACATTGCGTTTAATTGGTTCCTTTTTGGTGATTGGGTAGATGGCATATCTTTATATCGAAGTTAGATTTATCTTCTCATGGAAGATATTAGGTTCTTTTCTTGTCCAAGATTATGCCTTTAGATGTGCTTTGGTTTAAATCAGAGGTTATCAACCAATACAGGGTCTCCAGTTAAGCCATGCACGGCATTTTCCTCTTAGCCGTCCTCATCTGCCTGTCTCTGTAACTTTGTACGTTCTCGAAGAGTATGCAAGGTGGCAGCATATGAAAACAGGAAATATATATGCACCGACAGAACTGCGTTATGGTACAAAAGTAAAAAGACCTTGGCAAATGTGGTGTTGGTATATGTACATTTTTTAAGGTGTCTACAAGTCACTGCTAGAGTTAGTATCTACGTAGTACGTTAACTTATACCATGGATCTTGGTTCACTAGAGGTTATTTTGATAACGATAATCAGTGCTATCGTCATCTTTTTATCATTTTTATAGTATTATATTTAAGGATTGTTTGTTTTAACGTAAAACAGTGTAATTTGAAATAATTGTTTTATTTTACAATGTTTTCAGTTGTTTGAAATAATATAAAACAATGTAAATTAAAATCTTGTCTGAACTTTGTCTGATCACTTGACAGTCTAATTCTCTTTGTTTTGATTTATAGCAGAGGTTCACTGTAAATTAAAACAAGAAGATTGAAGCATCTCTTATTTTATTTTACAAACAATTAAATAAATATTTTGTTATTCTAAAATAAGAAAACTTCACTTATTTTAAAAATCAGTGATTTAGAAATCGATGATGTACAAAGTTTTACACAAAAACAAACAATCCCTTGGTGGATGAAACGAGATCGAGTTCGAGTTGTCCCGCAGCTTAATATTTTTCTAAACGGAAAAAAAAGGGCTCATTGCCATCTGGCGGGATATCGAAATCCATCTCGGATAGCGGTATCCTTGGGCACGGATTGCGGTTAGCGTCACTTCGAAAAGAGTAGTAGTACCGGAATATTGCTCGTTTATACATCTAATTGGGGAGTCCTAGCTAGTGGCAAGCAATTTGTATACACGACATGATCAGATTTCGGATATGGAAAGCTTAACCCTGTGGCTTTCCTTCCCGACTGGTAGCGAAATATATTTTGCTCAGAATCATCGACTAAGCCTTTCTTATGGCGTATTTGGCATAGTTTTTATTTGGAAGTATTTTTGTATTTTTATTAATTATTTTTTATAAAAGTCATTAGATTTTGGAAGCCATTTATGTGCTATTTTACTTGTGTTTTGACTTCCAACTAAAAGTTACAATGAGGGAGTTTTCAAAATTGGACAAATGTGAAGTTGTTACGAAAGAGTTGACTTTTAGAACAAACCAAAACTAATTATAACTTCTTTCCCTCAACTCATTTTTTGGAAAAAGTGGAAGCCAAAAGTGACTTTCAAGTAGAAGTTTTGCCAAACACGCCCTTAGCGGTGTGAACACTTAGACTTGATGAAAGTCGTCTTGTTTATGTTTTGATTATATTCTAGAAATAGGAATAACAAAAGATATTATTAGTGCAAGAAAAAGGATGATATATAAGGGTGTCAACGGAGCGGATCCGGGTCGGGTCAGGGAAGATATGAAGTAAGATTCGAAACATAAGATCCGGATCTGATCTGGATCTCAGAAATAGGTTTCAGATCTGATCCGAATTCTCACATGTGAAATTTGTTCTACCTACTAGATGGATCCGGATCCGGATCTAATTTGGGTTTTCGGATCTGTCTATTTACATCGACTTAAAAGTCAATAATTTGAATTATTTACTCATGTTTACAAGTTCAAAATTTGAACAATTTAAACATGTTTACAGGCCAACAATTTGAACAATTTACACACGTTCACAAACCTAGAATTTGAACTATTTACCCATGTTTACAAGCTCAGAATTTGAACCGTTTAAACATGCTTACAAGCCAACAATTTCAACAATTTACATACGTTCACAAGTCTAGAATTTGATCCATTTAAACTTATTTACAAACCAAGAATTTGAACAGTTTTCACTGGTTACAAGCCCATAGTCTTCAAAGCAAAGTACAGACGAAGTGTGCAACAACTCTATTCATAGAATGAAGTAAAGCCTAATAAACCACTCCACCGCTTCATATTTTCCATTTCCATAGCTGTAGATGCCCGGCAAAATGAAGGCGTTCGGCTCGTATAAGTGACAAATGTGCTAAAATCACAGCATCCGTCAGTTCCAAAATCATCTATAGTGCTTGCAACTGCTCCATTACTCCAATGGTGCTCCATTACTCCAGTGATCCTTCCATTCGGAAATTTTCTTGTTGACATGACAAAGTCATATTCAATAGATAATTTTAATAAATCGCTCAAGGTAAAGATGTGATATTCAAATGATCATAATCCTCATCACATGAATCTGGAGAGGAAAAAGATGAGCATAAGAACATAACTGAATATAGGTTGGTAGGTAAAAATTTGAGAATATGCAAGGGAAAAACTAGATGGTTGAGGTTGCATAGGTGCCAAATATATAAGTTCTAGAAGACATTTTCATGCCCATGCAAATAAGGAGTGGAAAAATAGAAACAAGAATGGGGTTCTTAAAGAACCCAGATTCTAGGATTTAACAGCTCAAAGCCTCAAACACTGAAACATAAAGTTACATTAACTATAAAGATGTCATGAGACTCGAGAACTGCTTATGCTGTTGTTGCCAATGGCTAATCTGTTGCTGCATGTTGTAGCTGTTGATGCCATCAACTCTCAGTGGCATCCAGACTTTAGTAAGGCCCAATTTTGCACTTGCCTAAAATAGAAAGCTATTGCATAGACCAATTCTTTTGAGCACTGATGGAAATCAGAAGAGGAAGAGAGCCTCCTTTAAACATGAGAATGTTTGGTTTAGGCCTCAACACCTAAAATCATAGTGCATAACTTAGTCAATGCATAGTGCATATCTTTCAAAAGGGGTTTAGTTTCATTTATGACAATGGAGTGCCTCCAATAGAAGAAAAATGGTGAATAGGTGGCTGTTATTAGTTCAAGCAAAATATTGGATCCATCTCCATTTTGGATAGAAACTTCCTAAAAGACACAAAGTGCAGAATCTAGAACTCAAATATTTTTGTACTGGGTCCTTTTTAGCATCATAATGCACATGTTTGCAAGAACCGAGACAAAGTAGTGCAGAACCTGCTGGTGCTAGGTAACACCCCATCACAGTTAACCAACATGAAAAACTAAATAACAAGTAAATAGCCATCCATATTTAATAAGCGTGAAGAATTCTAAGCAGTCAAAATTGAAAAGGAAAAAACTGCACAACAAGCAAAGATACAGACCTAAAGCCAGGCAAGTACACAGGAATCCCAAAAATTAGCTTCATCAATGTCATTTGATATTAGGCAACTCAAAAGCATGAGAAAAAAATGGAAGGAAACCTAAGAAACTGAATAATGGGTAAACACAATGCATGCTTGATAGAGTAAGAAAGAAAAATGAAAAGGCAACTAAGCCGAAACCAAACCTCTAATCTTGTCAAGCTCTACAAAAATGTGCCATATGCTTTTAGATTCTGCATAGCAGCGATCTCAATATTGTTAAATGTTAATTAGTCACTGTTGTTGTAGGATTTTAACCTAATATAATGGTCCACTTGTTAGTAACTGGGCCATACAAAACACACTATACGGTATCCAGTTAGTGCGGTTAATGGGCTTAACCTATTAGGTGCCCATTATGATCTTTTAATCGGTGGGATCCATTTAAGCTTAAATAGGGCTGGTCTCTCCTCTCTATATAAGAAGCCTATAACTTCTTATGAAGCCATACGCATCAAGTGAGATAGAGAGAGAAAATCAGTGGAGACGGTGTTCGGGTTATACCATCTCCGCGTCCAGTGCTCACGAGGCTCATGCGCGTGTGGAGATCGGCTTCGGCGTCGTCTTCCTCCTTCGTTTAGGGTTGACTTCCGCTACAGATATTCCTAAATTCCTAACAACAGTTTGTCATTTTGGTTCTGATCTGGATCATCAAAATATAGTCATTCACTATAGATTTCTTCCAACAGCGCAACTAGATAGAGGTTACAAAGAAACCCCTCACTCTTTCTTATTTAGATTGTTTGACTTATTTTGGTATTGCTCTAAATTTTCATTCACCCACTGCACTTGAAAAACATGTGTCCCCTACCCAATACCAGATATGTAGAGATTGCTGTGAATTAAAACAACATTATTGGTGCTAAAATTGGTGCAGAGATTGCTCTAAACATAATGCATTATTCATCATCTAAGTGAATCCAACTATATAACTGACATCTACAATTCTCGCTAGAAGAAAATACAAAGAATATAAAAAATCCAATTGTAGTTGCCATATAACAAAGTTAAAGCTCTCATTTGATATAAAATTTGACATATGCATTCACATATGTGCATCCATAATGGTTATAAATTATTAATCCAATAATGTATACGAAGGATCATATGTTTTGAATCAATTAAACTTGGGAATGCAAATGGTACATTAGACATAATGAACTTAAAACATATGCCAAAAATAAACATGAAATTCTGAAGCACATCTACATGAAATCTTGAAGTACCTGGACTGGCAAAATCAGTTTTGCATAAAAATCAAATCCACATGGAATTCTAACAAACCTAGATCGACAACATATGAGTGTTGAGAAAAATAATATGTCACTTGTTGAAGTAGCAAAAAATAAACATTAACAGGGAAAAAGTGATCATAACAATTGACTAGAAAAGATAAATATTTCAATTTTACCAAACCCATTTAGCTACAATCCTTGTTTCAATTAGTTATCAATTCCTTCACTATAACAAAGGCGTCCTAAAGAATTTCCTTTCATCTGTGACTTACAATGAAAATCAAATACAGGAATCTTACATTAAACATATTAACAAATGTTGGCATGAAGAGGATCAATAAATATTCTGACTTACAATGTTGCAAAGGTGGACCCCTTCGCAGCATAGGAGGTCGGGCGTGGCTGTGGGGTTGGGGACTATGAGGCCGAGCTCTAGAATGGCACTTGATCCAACAATATATAATACATGAAAAGATCAGGTATATGGAATTTATCAAATATTAGAAACTTTAGAAAAAAAAAAGTTAACAAAACAAGAAAACATTTACACATTAAATAAAATGTCAAACTATATTGCAGAAAACATGTCCAATGCATAAGAAAGGTTTTTATACACTAGATAAGCCGAACAAGGGGTTAGAGTTAAACCTGTAGCTGCATCTAATGGAACGTCACTACTGTAGCCTCTCCAGAAGAACTCGCCTGCGGGATCACAATCAAAATAAAGAAAAATTAGGACAACACTTACAAAGATTACCTTTCTTCCTCTCAAACATCCAAAACTACAAAGTTCAACAAGATCCACCTCTAAGAATTTTACCATCAAACCACACATACCCAGAGCATTGTGCCAATGGCCATCCGCAAAAACAACAACCCAAATGCAAAAACAACAAATAAATAGATAAATGACAGAGAGAGAGAGAGAGATTAGACGGCTGTAACACGAACTAGATGGCGTTAATGGCAGATCAAAGGAAGATACCTTGGTGAAGTACTTGCATATCCTTCTCGCCGAGGGTGACGAGGACGGTAAGATCATCATCGACCACCGCTCCTCCACCGACCAAAGCTCCTCTACTAACTCAACTCTGGGCCAGGAGGCAGAGCACCGTGGCGAGCATGGGGGGAGGCTGATCTGTGGTCACGAGCACACATGGGGGCGGATCTGCGGTGGCAAGCAGGAGGGCGGATCTGCGGTGGCAAGCACGCGCACGGTTGGGCAGAGCTGCGGTAGCGAGCACAGGGGGGCAGATATGCGACAGCAAGCATGCACACAGGGGGCGGATCTGCAGTGGCGCACACGTACATTTGGGGATCTGAGGCGCGCGCTGGTCGCTACAGCAAGATAGAGCACAACGGGGGAGGATTGGGGAAGAAACCTTAGAGAGCTGCAGTTGGGGAATGGGGATCGGGACAGGAAAGCCTGATCCGAAGGTCTTCGTTTGGAGCGATTTGAAGCCTACCCCGCATAGGCCACATTCGGGTGTGACCCGGAAGCAATTTTCGGATCAACACGATGATCCGAATCCGATCTTTGGCACGGATCCGGGGCGGGTTTTCGGATCATGTCGATCCATTGACGCCCCTAATCATATATATATGACTTAAGGTGTATCTAACCTAGATGAGAGAGAGAGAGAGAGAGAGAGAGAGAGAGAGAGAGAGAGAGAGAGAGTCTTGGTGCGACGGTAAAACAACTGCATGTTGGTTTGGAGCTCATAGATTCAAAATATAGAAATAGTCTCAAAAGTAAAGGTAAACTTATGTACAATTAACCTTCCCCAAATTCAGCCATGGCAGGAGCTATCTTCGTAGTACTAATAAGTTGTATTCAAATCGCTAAGAAGGAACCCTTCTCTGCGGGAACATCAACCTCCCCCGGCGACGTCGCGTAGGTTGGATCATGCTGGACGGGTTGAGAAGAGGGTGTCCGCCCTTTCTCCTCTCCCCTCCCACCTTTTCTTCCTCTAGAAGGTGTTTTCTCCCTCTTGGGATCCCCCATCAGTAAAAGTTAGCATCTTGTCTTGGTTTTGCTTCCATCCTAGTTGATGGTTCATTTTGTTCTCCCGCAACTTTCAGAATTCTCTGGTCTCGACTGCGGCTTTAATAGCTGCCTCTCTTCTCCCTTCTTGTGTAGATCCCTTTTGTTACTTCTCCCAATTCTCTAGTTCTCTATGTTTCCTCCCTCTCCCCTTCTTTGTTTTTGGAGCACCATGTTGTCAGAGCTCACTTGTGACCTCCGCGGAGTTATGCCGCTGGCCTAGTCTAGCTCTTCTTCAAATCTATCAGTGGTCAACCTTTTTTTGGTCTGTTTTCTTGAGGTTGTGTCCAAAATCTGGGGCTATATTTGGCAATATTTGAGAAGCTTGCAGGTTTGCACACAATCACACGTTCATGGTGTACCTGTGTATTTTCTTGTGTTTTTTTTCACCTAGTTATGGCCCAGCGTGGGTCTTCGCAAGTGTTTCCCTACTCTGTGTGTCCTTCCATCTCTGTAATGGGGTTCACCCCTTCCTGTAATACTCCTTTCAGTTTAATTAATGGCAGTAACTTTATTGATCAAAAAAAAAAAATGTCCTTACTCTATCTGCTTAACTTAGATTTGTCTCCCTCAAGTGACTATGTCACCCTTGATGGGGGGAGCAACTGTGAGGTTAAAATGGTGGTTCTTTATATTGATTGCTACCTCATCCTCAATTTACATTTCGCTCTCCATATGTAATCCACCTTCCTCTACAAAGGAACAAAAATATCATTCACACATATCATAGATATCCCTTCATGCACACATTCAACTAAGAGAATAGATTGCCAAGTATGTCTCGTGTCACAATATTTATAGCAACACCCCTTTTTTTTAGCACTAATGAGGCTGAAATGGCTTAAGGCAGACATAGGTTAGATGCACTCTGGATGCATGCATTCTGTCTGTCGCCTTATATAAAATAGGTAACATATTTTTCTTGTATACAAGAGATTGAGCATTCTGTATCTTCAGGCATAAGCCATAATGATATTGTATTACTTCAGGCATAAGCCCTAATGATATTGTATTACTTCAGGCATAAGTGCTAATGATAACACGATTCATATATGAAGCGGTTATGTTTGGTTGGGAATCGGGTGGGGTCTAATGAGCACCAAATTATTTTTTTGGCTTAGGTTTTTCATCTACTTTTCTATTTTATTATTTTTCTGTCGTCCACCTTATCCCCCGTTTCTTCCCATGTCCAACGTTTTTTCACAGGAGTCTGATTCGCCTTTCCCATTTCTTCCCCAACTTTACCTTCCTTTTCATGAATTTCTTCTTACAAAAATTTCTTTAATTATGATATACGGTCACCATTTATTAGATTTAAAAATTAAAAGTTTGATTTCTAATAAAGATACTAACAATACATTTGTATCATGTGAGGCCCAACAGGTTCAGAGAAAAGGGTAAGAAATCCATGTTGGTTTGTTTTGTGGACCTCCCTTCTCTGCTTCCCTTTTCTTCTTTCTCTGCTCTGGGACGTAGTTCGACGCCATGGTGGAGCAAGAAGCCCTTGAGGAGCCACTGCACGGAGATCATCACCTCTATGGTCTCTTCTTCCTCCTTCCGGCCAAGCCTGTCGGGGCAGTTGCGGGGTGGATGAGGCAGGGGCCGATCTAGAGCTGGGGCTCAACCTAGGGGCGGTGAAGCCTCCTGTTGCTGGTAGAGGAGGCACTCCGTGGCGGGAATGTTGCAGGATACTGATGGCTTGGGAGTTCCCATCGATGTGGCGTTGCAGGGCTTGCCGATCCCGTTGTCTTCATCGTCCTCCGCTTCGTCATCCCCAATACCGGAGGGAGTCGAAGAGAGAGAGAGAGAGAGAGAGAGAGAGGGGAATAGGCCATATATGCCAAAACAACACAAAGGCAAAGAGAGAAAGAAACAGGGAGGGATGATCATATTCTCTCAGAATTAGTTTGGTATGATTTAAGATCAAATGTAATGGTTAAGGTTATCTCGGGATTTATATATTCTGATACCATATTGTTACGCTATTGATCCGGTTTAGTCATTCAGATTCATTTCAGTTTAAAGTTACGTAACTACGGAATTAAATAACATACAAATATGAAATAAAAGATGAGAGACAAATAACAAAACAATAAACATGTCATTTACCATCAAATGAATCTAAATATTTCATTATATTGTCATAATTAAGATCCTCAAATTACATCAAATATGCGACAAAAATAAAATCTTCAACTCACTAAAGAAATATAAAAGTATATATCTTCTCTCAAATTTCTACTACACCAAATCTAAGAAAACAGTAAAACTAATCCTAGATAACTTCTAAATAAGTCTGAGTCAAATCTCTTAAGCAATGCTCTCTTTCACAACTAACTCTTCCTCCTCAATCTCTAAAAATGTTAGTAGGATTTATGAGTACAATTACTCAGTAGGCAAATCAAATCCACAAAATACTAATAATATAATAATTGAAAAGTGATGTTATCCAATATATATGTGATTCACAGTTCTACATATAGCTCAAATAAGATCATGATATAAAACATGGTTAAATATAGATTTACCAAATCACGTGTGTTTTCTAATAGTAGGAATAAATCGAATTAATATATAAGGTATGATCAAATTCTTATTTAACTGAACAAGTCTACTAGTTATGATTAAAACATATCACATATTAAACTGATCATATCGAATTGAACATATAGAACATTTATCACGGCATGGTAGTTTATCGAATTAGAGTTTACATTATCAGAATAATTAATCAAAATGAATATAGATCCTTAATCAAATTAGTTGAGATCAAAATAACTGAGAATAGATGTCAAATGAACAAATTGAGTAGATTATAAGCTGAATCAAATAGACCTAAATAGCAAATTATGTTTCATAATTATGTGTCAAATAAATCAAATCCAAACATATCAAATAGACATGTATCTAACAACTATATAAGGAGTTGAACAAATAAATATCAGAGCATATAGGTAAGTATGCTAAGGTAATGACACATATATAGCCGGAGAGTCTATTGTCTCATTTCGGATGACTGAAAATAAAATACAATCACTGAGATTTTTTTATTGCCTACGGGTATAACTCATCTACGGACGCTTATAGAATGAGTTCTTATCTCTTTAAGATGGTAATGTCCAAACATATATCAAACAAATATGGTACAATCATATTTTCACAAATTTCAAATTTATCATGAATATGAAAATTTAATACACAAAATGATACCTAGACTATGAATCGAAATATATTTCTTTTACATATAAAATAGCCATTTAAGAGTAAAATATGCCATATATATAGAAAATTAGAATATAGCTAATCCAAATAGATTTCTGAATAGAATAATATGCTACTAAAATCTTATCAAATTTTTTGGGCAAATAATTATAAGTTTCTGTCAATAAAATTAATTTTTCATTTTGTAAAATCAACAAATAGGGCCAAAAATAGTAAAAAAGATTCAAAAAATTATCAAATTTGGTGAATAAATCAAATATATCAAATGAAACATGCGGACAAAGTTTTAAGCAAAAATGATATCGTTTAAGTGATTTAGAATATTAGATTGCATACGAAGAACTTAAGTGAATTTTAGTCAATAGAATAAATATAAGAATAATAAGAAACTAAAATCAAAAAATTATAAAATTTTACCAGTTGACAGAACATGTCAAAATCATGATGTGATCAAACTTTTAGATTAATTGGACGTTGGATGAAAGAGATATGATCATTCAAAGTTAATTCATAATTTCAAATTGTAATCTCATGAATAGCAAACTAGAAGCCAAGTTTTATTGCCTTCCAGAATAATAGAAGGCAGACTTTATCGCCTTCCAAGAATCCAAATGGTGGACTTGACCGCCTTCCAGAGATTATAGACGGTGGATTTTACTACCATTCATAATTCGGGACGATAGACTTGACTGCCTTCTATAATCCTAGAAGACAAACTTGGTTACCTTCCATAATCCTAGAAAGCAGACTTGACTGATTTCTAATGAGTGTTTCAGACAAATTCAAGAAATTTAGATTTTGACATATAATTCAAAAATCTAATCTATGTTTTAGATCTTGAGCTTAAAAGACATAATTCTAGAAAATTATTCTGACCACTTTTAAAATCAAAACATTTATTTTTCATATCAATACAAAATATTTTATTTAATCAGTTATCATCAACTACCTCTTGAAGGAAGAACAATTAATCTTCTCTAATCAAGTTCTTAAGTTCTAACTACGAATCTCTCTTATTCTAGAGCCTTTTTCACGTTCTGTAAGCACCCAAAATAGAATTCATCTATTAGAATCAACTTACAAAAGATAAAACTCAAAAAATCTTCTAGTTCTTGATAAAAATATCCTATTATTTATCTTAAAATTGAGGTTTCGTGCAAGAGAGCATATGCACGATCTCAAGCCCTTATCTATAATTCATTTTCTTCTTAATACTACTTAAATTAAGCTATCTTGGTTGCAGAGTTGGACTCCAACAGATGGAGTATTGGCTAACAAGTAAAGTAAGTCCGTTTGCAACTAAGAACTTAGATTTTTACGTGCTGTGAATTTTCTTAGCTAAAACTCCTCAATTTCGATCAATTTAATGACTGAATTAGTTCAAAGTCTTTTAGAAAAAGTTATAATTCTTTGTATCCTCTTTCCAACTATATCTATTATGAAAATTTTAAATTTTTGTATGCGAAGTTATCGCATTTCCAATATACTGCTGTCATATAATTTTTTTGGAGTCTAAAATTTGACAGTATTGGAAACCAACTAGTTTACTAATTAGATCACTAATGGATTTATTGGACCAGTTTTGACTTAACTAATGATCTACTCATTCTAAATCTATTATTATATTATTAAATAAATATTATATATATTTAAATTATTTTAATCTATTAATTAACTTAATTAGACTTATTTAAATCTAATTAGACTTAATTAACCTTGACCTATTAACAAATTAATAAGTTTAAGATCCAGTGTATAATCATTTTTTAAAGAGACTTGAGAGGTCTTTTAGAGACATTTTAAATAACTACACATACTAATAAGAGATATAATGATTGTAAGAGCTTATTAGAAATGTTAAAAGATTATAGAGATTGAAAAGTAACATTCAACATTTTAGGAGTTAAATAGACAGAGAAATTAACATTTACTCTCTCTCTCCAAGCAAACCAATTGCTCTCCCCTTAATGCAAGATTAAACGGAAAAGGGGAACGGCTGCTAGCCTGCTATCGTGGGAAGGGTTGTAATTAGAACTGTCAATGGATGTCCGAGTTTTAATTATCTGCTCCGTTTTTTATTTTATTAATGGATACATAACTCTATTAAAAATTCATCTGTTAAGTTATAAGAAATGAAAATTGATCTTCAATAATTAGAGAAGTCGGAAATGTAGACACTCGTTTTCGCTTATGTTAACCCGTTTCCGTTTCCATCTCCATTTTCATTTCCGATAAACTTTATAAAAAATGAAAACGAAATGTACCATTTTCATTTCCGTCTCCGACTTGTTGACGGTCTTAGTTGTAATGAATAGGACAATAACTAATGGGCTGTGAGATGTACGTGCAATAAATAAGGCGACCAATATGATTTAACTGCAGAGATCAAAACTCATAATCCAAGGCTAATATTCTCTCTGGACAGATGCAATTGGAAAGGAGTATTTCGTTACTCGTGTTTTATAACTCAAAAGCATAGGCCATCCTAAATGGATAGGAGCACTAAAATTGAAAACTCATAGAATCAAATACAAACCAAACTGCAAACTAACGAAATGTTATTTTAATTTTAATTCTGTACACAATATAGAAATGGCACGTATAAATATATTTCTTTTAATGATGAATGTGATAATTCTTTACATTCTAAATTTTCTTGAAATAAGTCTAAGGAAAAATCAGGATGCAATCTAAAAAGAGTTTTTTAAGAATTAATTGTTAATAATGATAGAATTGTCAATTTTAAATTGATCATATATACATACAGTTATGCTGTTGTAAGGTGACATTTGACGGTACCATTGTTCTGGGATGCAAACTCCTCAATTAATAATTAATATTAAATTCTCAGGGGATGGAAACAATTCTAAGGATTAATTGGAATATTTTTTTATTTTTTTAACTTTTTTTGTGAAATTTAATCGTTGTCATTTGATGGGTTGTGCACAAACATTTTTTTTTTAAACTAAAAAATATCAAAAAAATAAAAAATACACCAATTGGCCCTTAAGATTGTTCCCATCTATTAAAGATTTAATATTAATCACTAATTATAAATTTTTTATCTCAGAACAATGGCATGGTCAAACCATTTGACCGTATATAAACGGATGGGAGCAGAGAAACTAAAAGCTGGCGGAGTCTAATATAAACCAGAGATAAAGAGGAAGGTGAACCGATTATATTATAGACATATGTTGTAGATCAATAGGGCTGTCAACGGAGCTGGATGATATTCGGTTTAGATTCAAATCCGCATCCGATTAGTCGGATGTTTATCTGATTAAAACATCTGACGGATATATCCAAATATATGTTTAATTATTCGAGTAATATTCGAAGCAAAAATAGAAAATAGATATTTGTTCTGATTATTATCCGAACGATTATCTATTTTGATAAGTTCTAATTTAATGATACTTATATATTTAAGTAAACAATAATTTGATATTTGAAGTATGCTTAAGACTTGTTGAGCAATAATAATAAAGTTTATTGTGATTTTTTATTTTTAATAATTTTACTTATTTTGATAAATTATTTAAGTCATTTGTTATTATCTAAAGTATATTTAATAAAGTATTTAAGTTGTTTAAAATTTATCTAGATGTTTATAACTTGAATATCTATTAATCTTGATCTATGATATTCATGAGTTATACAAAGAATAAAATTTATAAGCCATTAAGTTATAAGACAAAGTTGAAATAATCAAGGATTCAAATTATTATCTGAATTCGGATATTATTCGATGGAGTCGAATTTGGATAGAAATTTTATTATCCGTTAGATAGTATCCGGAGTCGGATATTCAGATAATGCTAAACGGAGCAAAATCGGATAATATGATATCCGCTCCATATTTGCTCGGTTGACAACCCTATTAATAGATAAAGAGGAAGGTGAACCGGCAGCCAAAAAGCCGGCTATTTATTTATGGTATATTTTACAAATTGCTTGTAGTAGGGGTGTCAAAGCAATCTGGACCCGTCAGCAGACTCCTTTAGGCTCCATTTAGTAATAATTTTGATATTTTAAAATTATGGAGAAATTCATATTCTGAAAAGAGTTATGTCATCATTTCTTGAATTCAAATTTTTAAAAAGTTGTTCACTTTTTATAATCTCATTGAAAAAATCATGATAATCAAATTTAAAGATACATCAAAAGATATTTTTATCCTCATATTATTCTTTTTTATTTAGAAGAATAAAAAAGGAAACAAAGAAAATGATACGTTTTAGAATCATTAGATTTCTCTCTTATCCTCTTTTTAAAAGATCTACTAGAAATCGAAAATAGGCTCTTTTTTAACATAAAATAAAATTTAGATTCTTAGAGAATTCATTTACACTTTTTTCATTTGAAAAAAAAAGAAGTGAAATTTGAGGACTTCGAATCTGAAGTAGCTTTGTTATCAAACCTTAGACTCATTAAATTTAAGTCTAAATATACTCGTTTACCCATGTCTAGTTTAGTGGTGCAGTATTGTCTAGAAGGATTAATTTTTGGAGGGGGCACTTATCTTTTAATACCAGAAAAATAAAAAGCAGATCCAAGAGTATAATTTTATCTTTTAATACAAGGAGGCGTGCGAGGGTTGCTCATCCAAGCTTTCAAGCGACGGCCATGACCGCAACATGAGAAGACGACGGCTTCGCCCACCAATGCCCTCAAGGCCTGCTCCTCGGATTTGGGTCGTCCAATCACGCTCGGATCGAATTGCGTCAACGACAGCCGTCGGATCGTAGATAGTGTGGGTCAGCTGGGGCTGAGCCCCACACGAATCTCGTGCATACCATTCCGGTTTGGACGCACGCTCGCTCGTGCCAAACGGAGGAGGTCATTAGACAAACCTCCGTACTCCTCATTTCAAACATTTCTAACTCCATGGCGCAGTGCGCCTATGTGATTTCGTCCTGGGCTCCACATTTTAGTGGACCAGCGTAAAGTTCGGTCGTAGTTTAATTTAAGATTAAAAATTGGTTAAAGTGATCTAGAATCAAGTTCGGTAGGCTTCGGATTGAGAATGCTGATGTTCTATTATATATATATATATATATATATATATATATATATATATATATATATATATATATATATATATAGTTAAGGACAAATTGGATTGAATTAAGCATTGTTGACTTAGAAAAATATTTTATCAAGTCAAATTCGTGTTTAAGGGAATCAAATCAGACATCAAATGGTGAGAACCTTTAGACTGATGTATCATTGGGCCCACTACACGTAGAAGATGAGGCCCTAAACGTTGTCAGTTAAGATGTACTCAGATGCAAAAGACAAAGTACGAAGAATCTATCTTCGATTTTAACAGGCATCACCTTCTAATAAGCTTTTGTAGATCTCATTTCTTAAATTTAAATGTGTCTCTACTCATAAAGAGCATATTTTTAGTTCAAGAGAATAGAGGCATCCAGAGGATCTTATCTCTAAACTTTTTAACACACATCCATTGGTCGGGCGCTTTTTTACAGGGCGCAGAGCACCCCTCCGCCTTGTTCCGGCAATCTCGAGAAAGGCAAAAGCATACGCGTCTGAAAGGTTCCGACCCGGCCCGGGCTCCCTTGAGCCCACTCCACATTGCCAGATGCCGACGACAGCCAGCGTCAGATTCTATTATCTCACCAATAAGACAACGGAGTCATGGTGACTCTCCTCGAGGGGTCCTCGTTTCCTTCCTAGAAGCCAATGGAGGACCGTTAGTTGCTCCCATGAGCCTAATAAAGAAGACGCCCCGGCATTTCGCCCCCGGAAACCTTTCTGGGATCGTTCTCTCTCTCTCTCTCTCTCTCTCTCTCTCTCTCGCTCTAGCCTTCTCTCTCTAGACCACCAGCAACAGGGAGCTGCAGCAGAGGAGGAGGGAGAAGGCGGGGGGAGAGAGCTACAGAGGGGGGTGAGGGATCGATGCCATGGATGACGCCGGAGCAGCTACTTCTTCTTCGTCCTTGCCGGGCGGTGCCGCCGCCTCGCACCCTTCCGTCTTCCACAACTATCCTCTCCTCTCGGCGCTGATCGCCTTCGCGCTCGCCCAGTCCACCAAGCTCTTCACCACCTGGTACCCCCTCCCTGTTGATCCCTCGGGCGGTCTTTTTCTCTTCTTGATCGTGATGCCAGGGATCCGGTTTTTCTTTTTGGTGTTAGGGTTTTTCGTTGGATTTCGTCGAGGATCTACATTTTTTTTTAACTTCTTTGAAAGCGGGGATGGAATTGGACCTCTGATGTTTCGTTCAATTATGTTGTTGTCTGGAGGCTTAATTGAACTTGATTAAATTATACTCTTGATGTGGATACAGAAACTGGTTGGAAATTGCTCGTAAGAGGTGCTTTGAGCAGCAAGAATTTTTGTACTGTGATCTGGGCCAGCTGTATTTGGTTCTTTGAATTTCTATTTTTAAATTAGAATATTGGAATCTGTATGATAATTTGGAAGATTGGTGTTTCTGGGCTCTCTTGTTTCTGTGATCATTTACAAGCGTCAAACGCCATTGGTTCTCAAGGAATTTAAAAATTAAATTTAGCTCAGACTGGCATATCAGGCTGGATCTCGATGTTTCCAAGGGTTCCGTTCTTTTTTAGTACAATGTTCTCTCTCTTTCCTGGAACATGACCAAACGGACACAATTGAAAAGCAAAATAGTAAAGGTACAACTATTTTTAGATCCTAAAAATTCATCACTTCCAGCCATCTAGGAAGGTGGCAGAACATAGTGCAGCAAAATTTCCCTATTCTGATTTCCCCACATCCTCAGGTGATAATATTTTCCATTTGAATAGATCTGCTATTGCATTGGATTCATCACTTCTAGAACCAGAATTAGATGAAGACCTTTCTTTCTTCTGAACTAGGAAAGCTAGTGGACCTGATAATATCAAATGCCTCCTATGAAGGTCCAAACCGCAAGCACTGCAGCTAGCAGTCTTTTCCATATTTCTTCTGCCTGTAATCCTGCAAACTTGTTCATTTGGCAATTAATTGCATACTTGTGGAACAATTTTTCTGAAAAACATTTCAAGATGAGACATCAAAGCATGCTTATGATTTTACATTGCACAAGTACATGATTCATCATCTCTCATCGAAGAAGGGACATGTAGGCCTGAAAATTTTTAAGTTGTTTACATTGTCATCTACACTGCAATCAACTGCAAGAAAATCTTAGCTCCAATACTGATAGAAATTCTCTACAAGACACATATTTGTTCCACTTAACTATTTATCCAGTCTCAAGTGGATTCTTTATTGCTGTAACAGAAGTTCTACATCACCCTCATCCTTAATTTATATGTTAGGACCTTCGTTAGATGCTTTGTATCTCGATAATATATTTCTCGACCGTCCTCCATTTCCTTTTAATTTCCTGGAGAAATTAAAGGATTACTATACTCAATCCTATAGTGGATAAGAATACTCAGGTAACATAAGAGAACCACCTCATCCCCCCCCCCCTCGCATCTCCATGCCCTTTGATCTTCTGTTGTGGACTGATTCTATTCTAACATGGTCAAATAATGATGTTAGGTTGATGAACTCACCTGCTTCAGATGAAGTCATTTTCTTTCTACATCTCAATATTGGCAAGGTAGCACATCCACTTCTTTATGATATGCAGGGCTCTCCTAATCCTTGCCAAGGAAGGTAGAATCAGATTGGAACCTAGGATTGGCAGGTCCCTATCTGATCCGGATCAGGATCGGATCAGCCAGATCCGCCGATCCAAAGGAAAAAGGCCAATCCTTGGATCGGCTTGAATTTTATTTTTAAAAAAAAGGAAAATGGAAACAAGATAGAAAAATCAAGAAAACAATAAGAAAAATGAATACCACATGCTAACATTGGCCTGGATTGGCTAACACAGGTCACAATGGCCTAGATCAGCTTGGGTCGGCTTGTATTGGCCTGATCCAGGCTAATTTGACCAATTTTAGGGTAATTCAGGCTGATTCAGGGCTGATTTGGACTTATGTTAACTTTTTTATTATTATTTTCTACTGTTTTCGTGGGAGGATCGGATTTCCCCCTTGAGATCGGATGCTAGGCATTGGTTCCAATCCGGATCGGTTGATCCAAGTTGGATCGGCCGATTCTGCATGCCATGATCCTCGCAGGTGGCAGATGTCCTCTGTCCCCCAAAGGTTGTCTCAGTTCTTTTCCATTATCCCATCCATGACTCATGGCTCCTTTCCTGCTCCAAATGCTTACTGTCCATGGAGGTAATGTAGATACTTTCTTCCAAAATGATAGTTGTACAACCAGGGTGAAGAGGAGAGGTTCCTCTTACAACTTAAACAAAAACTACATAAAAGAGCTAGATTAGAATCAAACAAAGAAAACTACAGAGAATTCTCGAGAGCATTTCTCCACTTATCTGCTGGAAATTTGAGGATATACCTGCTCCAAAGACATATAGAAGAGATAGCTCTGATGCATATATTCTCAATATAGATGTGATAGCTCTTGAAAATGGTATCATTTCTTTCTCTCGATATCCTCTGATTACTCTTATGCGGATATGCTCAATATAGATGTGATAGCTCTTGAAAATGTTATCATTTCTTTCTCTTCATATGCTCCAGAAAACTACCTAAGGAATGATAAGAAGCATTTCTTTTCTGTATTCTGTATTTGATTGAAGCCTCAAAATATGAAAATAGTTTCTCATATCTTCAACGGATTGGAAGAGCACTGGAAGTCAGCTATAGAAGCAATTTTCCTTGGCAACTAACTTTTGTAAAGACCAGTTGAATGGATTGAAGAAAAAGAAAATGAACCTGCAGATGGTTGGCATGCAATGGCATGTCAAGGATGCATGGAGATGGAGGATTCCATCTTACGCTCAAACTGTCTATAGCAGATTCAATGTTAAGCTTGGTGGTGAGGATATCTGCACATGGACCAGGTTCGACCTGGCCCACGTCTACCGCTGTTGGAGGACTCCAGCAGCAGCATAGGCTTCACTTTGGCTATATGATTATTTATTGGATGACTGAGTTGTATTGTATCTATCAGGGTCCATGGATTCATTTGGTTATTTGTATAGCCTATTGGAGGCCCAGTTAGTGGTTTTCCTATTTTCCAGCATTTTCTGCACGATTATTAGTATTTATTTAGACTAGGGATATTTTGGTCATTTGTTGTTTAGGGTTTTATTAGGGTTGAGTTCTCTTTGTTATACTCTTGTATCCCTCGTTAAGAGGCATCAATGAATGAAGCATGATTTGTTGAGAGCCTCCAGAGGAATACAATGTGCATGTGTTTGCTACGGCTCCTGTGAAGGGAGGGTATGAAGCCCCACTGCCTTACCTCGGCTGCCACCGCCTGTCCCCTCTCTCCCTCTTCCTCTCTCTCTCATGTTCTCTGTCTATCTCCCTCTTGATATCTCTCCATGTCGTTTTACCTTCTCTCTCTCCCCCCCACTTTATCCCCCTCTCTGTCATTTTGCTCCAAAGGATGCCCCATCAGCTTTGTCGCCTGCGCCCTTGACTGGAGCACCTGCACCAATTCCCGCCCATCCACACCACAGTGATAGCACCACTTTCGCCACCTTGCCTCCTCGTCGCCTGTGCCGCTCCCACCGATCCCTTACCACACTCCACCAGCAGCTCCAACACTGTTCATTAGGCCGCATCCTTGTTGGCCTTGTTCCAGAACCCAGTTGGAGCTCTGTTGCGGGTCTCTCTACCGTTGACACGCAGCCCTAAGAATGATCTTGATTCTAGTGCCACTAGGACAATCCTTATTGCCTCCTCACGCGTGGAATCAGCTGCCTCAGTATCTGTGTCTTGCCACTCAGTGAGTCAATTACTGCTGCTTCACATTCCCTTTATGACTTGCTTTTCTAGTATATCATGTCAAATTTGCCACCGTGTGTGAGTTGGGATTCCTAGCCACTTTTACTCATCATTGCCGGTTGTGTGATATTGTGAGGGAACCATTTGAGGTTCCAATTTGTGATAGTTGAGCATGGCATTAATACCCTTCGCCGAGGTAGTCCTATCTATCATTCGGTCCGTTGTTTCTATCAGCGAGGGGCAGTTTTGCAGCTAGTTTCTTGTTATGTCACGTAGTTTATTTTCTGGATCCGTTGAGGATATTAGTTGATATATTGCCATTATTTTATGATGTCATTGCTGATCTTGGTTGTCAGTCCTCACCCATAGTCGAATCCTTATCATTGGTCGTCCCGCATCATTTTATGGTATCAAAGCCATGTTAGTTTAGGTCATCTAGGGTTTTGTTAGCCACATCATTAGTTAGTTAGCTATGTTTTGTCATTTACTAGTAACTATCTAGCATTCGTGTCATGTCATGTCATTTATGGTTAGTTGCATCCTAGTTAGTACACTTCACCACACCACACTGTCTCATGCCCACTCGTAGTGGTGTACATTATCACAGCTCTGCACAAATGTTGGGCTCACACATGGGCTCCCCAATAGATCTTAATGTGACCGACATGCTTCACCAGCTCATATGCCGTGTGGATCAGATGGACCACCACTTTGAGGAGTATTTAGATCATTTTGAGGACATACTTAGGTCGGTTTAGGATAGAGTTACCGAATCTGATCGCACCGTCCAGGGGATGGCTGGTTGTCGCCGTGCTCTGGAGGAACCCCCTTAAGGTCAGGATCCCATTCAGGTGGTGGATCGCAGAACCAAAACCCACCTCTACCTGTGAACCGACCTCCTAGAAATGATCGAGCTGATGATCCACGAGATCTGGACAGGGGGTTTCGTGATGACTTGTTAGATGAGATGGGTGAGGTTTTTCCACCTCATGTTGCATGCAGCAGATATAAGAGGTATGATAGGTGATACAATCGTGATTTTGATGATGAGCAGAGGCGATACCTGTACCCTAGGGATCAAGGTGATTGGGATGATTTTGATGATAAATGGGGTCTATATTGGTACCAGTGGGATCACCAATGATCAACGGAATGCCTATGTTGAGGCTTCCAGTTTTGATGGGTCTGTGGGCCCAAAGGTTTATCTCGATTAGGATGCCAGCATGAATTGCTATTTTGATTGGATTGGGATGTTTGACATCCTACGAGTACGCTTTGCCACGATGAAGTTGACGAGCGAAGCTCAGACTTATTGGTTGAACGTCGAGGCCCTTCTAGAGCAGAGGCATTAGGAGCCTATCGAGTCTTGGGAGGAGATGAAGGCGAAGCTTTACGAGAAGTACCTTCTCGTGACGTATCGTCATTATTTCATCGACCGATGGCAGAACCTCACTCAGGGAACTCATTCTATTTCCAAGTACATCGTCGAGTTTGATGTGTACCTGCTGAGGTGTGGAGCTCTAAAGGAGAGCGTGTTGACCCTTTCTCGATTTTAGAAGAGTCTACACTGGGTATCAGTAGGAGCTATTCTGTCAGCATGTGATAACCATCGAGCATGTTTATTGGGTCGTGCAAGAGATGGAGCAATTCGAGTCTAAGTTTGACTCTCCCCTATAAGGTAGCCAAGTATATCAACGTCCTTACATACCGCACCGAGAGCTCGCCAGAGGGGTCCCATGGTCAAACCAACGGAGCCTGCTTGTCAGGATCCCTTTCCTCGATCCCAGTTCCCTACCTAGAGGGACCTAGCACTCACCCTACCTGCACCTCTTGCTCGCCCTCTGATTGATGCACCAATTGCTAGGCGAGAGGATAAAGGGAAGGCCTTAGTTGTGGGAGACTCATCCTAGGATGGTGGGTCCCACAACCGTTTGCTTCCCATGTCTGAGAATTGGCCGCTATACTTCTCACTACCCTTCGAGGACCCTAGCCATTGAGGGGATTGATCCAAAAGACTGCCCACCTATGTTGCAAGGTGTGAGTTACAAGGCTAGTGTTGATATGGCCAATGAGTTTTAGAACTTCACTCTGAGGGTGAGGTTGTCGGCTGTATTCAAATCAAGTACATTTGGGTGGAGGACAATGAGGACTTACCAAATAGTGGTAGGTTAGGAATCATTTGCCGCATTTTGACTCAGCTAAAGGAGAGTGATGATTGGCATTGCACTTCAATCTCTCACACCTATTATCAAGTAGGTGATAAGGTGTGTAAGGTCCTCTTATCAACTATCGTTGCCTCTATTGTGTATTAAAGTGTATTCGACTTCCATTCCGATCGAGATGCCTCATTTTGATACATTTCCACCATTACAAGGATCAGATTTGGTGTGATGTCTTATCTATGGAGGTCGGGAGTATCATTCTTAGCAGGCCATAGATTTATGATGTAGATGCGGTCCTTTATAGTCAGTCCAACACCTGTGTGTTCAAGTATGATGATCTACGCATCACCTTGTGGCCCTACCCGCCGCACTCTTCTTCTTAAGCTCTCAGTAAGAGTCCACCCAACCTAGTGCTCCTGCTACTTCTAGCACTTAGCACTTCTACTCCTAGTGTTGCTGCTTCTTTTAGTGCTCCATCTTCTAGCACTCCAGCTTCACTTAGCACGACACTATTGATTACCCTTACCACTTCCATCACTACCTAGCCGAGCAGTACTCCTACACGTAGGGTTTCTATCCTTGGTGTGCTTCCTACTAGGACCCTGTAGATGATCAACATCAGGGAGTTTGAGCACAATCTTGTAGAGAGCGAACTGATCTTTGCTTTAGCGGTGAGAGAGGTTAATGATCATATCCCGAGTGAGCACCTCGCTGAGCTCGCATCTCTCCTTCGGGAGTTTTAGGATGTCTTTTCTGAGGACCTGCATGATGGATTACCTCCTATGCGTAACATTTAGTACACTATTGACTTGATTATGGGATCCACTTTGCCGAACCTGCCACATTATTGCATGAACTCCATTGAACATGTTGAGCTTCAGAGGTAGGTTGAGGAGCTCCTGAAGAGAGGCTCCATTACAGAGAGCATAAGCCTTTGTGCCGTTCTCGCATTATTAGTTCCAAAGAAAGATGGCACTTGGAGAATGTGCATAGATAGTCGCACGATCAACCACAGCATGGTGAAATACCGTTTTCCCATTATGTGCTTAATATGATGGTGGGAGCATAGTTGGCAGTATCGACCGATACATATCGGTATCAGTGGGTACCGATATGATATTGGGGAAAGCTCGATATCATTCATTTGTATTAAAAAAAATAAAAAAAAAACTATTGCTTGGTACCGAGCCAAAATGGGATGGTACTGGGTCAATACGTATGATGTTGATACTGGTACATATCGATATCGATACCCGTTAATACCATTATCGATACTAGTGCTGTCATCTTTAGGCGGGAGCCATTATCTTTATAAAGATATATATGAGGAGTGGCTATCACCATGTCTAGATTCAGACTAGGAATGACTGGAAGGCAGCCTTCAAGACAAATGACGGTCTTTACAAATGGTTAGTTATGCCCTTTGGGCTATCTAATGCCCGTAGTACATTGTTTAAACTTTTTTTTTTCAAAAAAAAAAAGGGAAACAAAAAAAAGGAAGAGAAGGGTGCAAAAAAAAAGGGGAGAGGGAGCCAACCGGGGTTCCCCCCCCCCCCCCCCACACACACACACACACTGGTGGACAGTTCCACTGGAGCCGGCTGCCACCCCCCCCCCCCCCCCCCCCTACCCCCCACCGGGGGATCCTCCACCGGTGGGGGGAGCCACCGGCTCCTCCCTTCCTCCTTTTCTTCCCTTCTTGCCTCCCTTAAGCTCCCCCATCTCCTATATAAAGCCCCCTAGGGCAAGCTGCTGCAGCAGACACAAAAAAACACACAGAAGCTCACAGAAAGAGAGCCAAGAAAGAAAGAAAAGAGGAGAGGTTTTGGAATTTTTTTTTGAAGAACGAAGAGAAGAATCTTGAGAAAATTTCTGTGCGTGGGAAAAATAAAAGAGAAGGACCCACTAGTTTTATTATTATTATTTATAATCTTGTAATGATTAAGTGGCTCATTCATATTAGTTGAATGACCAAAGACTTAATAAAAATATGGTCCATTCATATTGGTTGATTGGCCATAATCTTCATGTCATTTAATGGTTTCATGTTTATGTCGTTTCATGTTAACTTAATATGGTTCATTCATATTGGTTGAATGACCATAAGTTTTATGTCGGTTAACTTATGTTACTTCATATTAATTAATTAGTTCATTCATATTGGTTGAATGGCCAAAGTTTTAATAAAAGATGCGGTTCATTCATATTGGTTGAATGGCCAAAGTTTTAATAAAAGATGCGGTTCATTCATATTGGTTGAATGGCCAAAGTTTTAATAAAAGATGCGGTTCATTCATATTGGTTGAATGGCCAAAGTTACATGTTTTAAAAGATGCGGTTCATTCATATTGGTTGAATGGCCGAAGTTACATGTTTTAAGAAATGTGGTTTATTCATATTGGTTGAATGGTCGAAGTTGCATGTTTGCTAAATAAAAAATGTGGTTCATTCATATCGGTTGAATGGCCAAAGTTGCATGTTTTAAAAAATGTGGTTCATTCATATCGGTTGAATGGCCAAAGTCGCATGTTTTAAAAGATGTGGTTCATTCATATTGGTTGAATGACCAGAATTTCATGGTTCTTTCCTATTGGTGGATTGGTCACTATGTTTATAGTTCACTCTTATTGGTAAAGTGACCAATGATCATGATTCTTGATTCATTCCTATTGGTGGAGTGACTATTGACTTTTATGGTTCTGTCCTATTGGTGGGCCGGTCATGAAGTTATAGTTCACTCTCATTTATAGGGTGACTAATAATCGTGGTTCTTGGTTCATTCTTATTGATGGGATGACCGTTAACTCATGTGGTTTTTTCCTACTGGTGGATTGACCATTGTATTTGTGGTTCGCTCTTATTGGTAGAGTGACCAAAAATTATGATGATTTGTTGATTCCTATTGGTGGAGTGATCATTAACTATTGTGGTTCTGTCCTATTGGTGGGCCGGCCACGAAGTTATGGTTCGCTCTCACTCGTAGAGTGACCAGCAATCATGGTTCTTGGTTCATTCATCGATAGAGTGGCCAATCTCCTATTGGTGGATTGACCATAAAGCCGCGACTCATTCTTATTGGTAGAGTGGCCGATATTCAATTTTCGTGGTTCGTTCCTATTGGTGGAATGGCCATTAAGGTTCTTGGTTCTTTCCTAATGATGGATTGACCATGAAGTTATATTTCACTCTTATTGGTAGAGTGACTAAATATCAAATGATTCATTCCAATTAATGGAATGATCAAAAGTGATGCGTTGTAACAAAATAGATTCAAATAAATTAATGCATGTTCATCAAAGTATTTCATTTCATTCTTGTTTTAGCAACAGGCCTTAACGGACGGTTACTAAAGGGTTGCCAGTTGATAATTGGCGTAATTAACACTAACCAAGGTCAGTGGGGAGAGGTCAAGAATACGGATTCATGTTTGATCCAAATGAGGATCGATCTCAGATTCTCAAAGTCTACATCTAAAAAGAAGAACATGTTTCTTTTAAACTCCAAAATTCTCTAAAGCTCCCTTTTCAAAAAAATTCCAAATTCTTTTTCAAAGAATGAGAGCGAGAGAGAAATAAGTCTCACATACATTCATACGGCCGATGATTCAGGTGTTACAGCCCTTCATCAGAGTATTTTTGGTTGTATACTTTGCCGATATTCTTATCTACACCTAGTCTAGGGACGCTCATGTGGACCACCTATGCCAGGTGTACCTTGTCCTTCACCGTGAGAGCTAGTACGGCAACCTGAAGAAGTGCACTTTCATGATCAATCGAGTCATCTTCTTGGAGTTTATTGTATCTAGTGAGGGTGTTTTCACTGATCTAGAGAAGGTCAACGCATTGTAGAATGGTTCGAGTCACAAACCGTCTATGATGTCTAAAGTTTTCACAATTTGACAACCTTTTATCTTCGTTTCATCTGTGCGTTCAGCTCCATCACATCTTTGATTATAGGTTACATTCAGAAGGAAGCCTTTTCTAAACGAAGGTTGCTGCTTCGGCCTTCGTGACATCAAGGACCGCATGATCCAAGCATGTGTCCTTCGATTGCTAGACGTTTCAAAGGTGTTTGAGGCTCTTGCAATGCTTCTGGTGTCGGTATAGGTAGCGTTTTGAGCCAAGAGGGCCATCCTGTAGCATACTTCAATAAGAAATTGAACGATACGAAGTTGAAGTACTCTATTTATGATAAAGAGTTCAATGCAGTGGTACAGGCTTTGAGGCAATGGAGACATTATATACTACTGCATGAGTTCGTTTTGTATTTGGATCACGAGGCACTCATGTTCCTTCATACCTAAAAGAAGCTTAACCTAAGGTACAGTCGATGGGTCAAGTTTTTTTAGGCTTACACTTCTGATGTATTGGGTTGGTGTGGAGAATCGTGTAGCTGACACATTGAGCCATTGTTCCTCTCTTCTATTTGTCGTCAACACTAAGGTCATTAGATTTGAGAGGCTTTGAGAGGAGTACTATGATTGTCCAGATTCCGATCTGATCCATACTACACTCTAGTTAGGACCCTCGAGAGAGTTTAGTGACTACGTTCTTCATGAGGATTATCTTTTTCGTGGTGATAGATTGTGCATTTTGTGGACTTCAATCTGTGATTTTTTGATCTGGGAGATCAATATTGATGGTCTAGTTGGTCACTTCGGCCGGAACAATGCCATTGAGTTGGTTGAGCATTGGTTCTTCTAGCATAGCTTGAAGCACGATGTGGCATGCATCATAGCTCATATCAGTTTGTACACTCTGCTTCCCGTGCCTGATTGTCCATGACAAGATGTTAACATGGATTTTGTTCTAGGCTTGCTACAAATGGTCCGTAGGCATGATTTCATCCTAGTTGCTGACATGTTTTTCAAAATAGTTCATTTTATTCTATGTTCGAAGACTTCCGATGCATCTAGGCTAGCCCATTTGTTTCTAGATGGGGTTGTGTTCATTTGCATGGGTTACCTAAAACTATTGTCTCTGACGTGATGTTTGCTTCGCGAGTTATTTTTGGAAGGTCCTGTGACATTTATTGGGTTCGAAGCTCTTCTCCACAGCTTATCACCCCCAGACCGATAGGTAGACTGAGGTAATTAATAGGAGTCTAGGAAATCTGTTACGTTGTCTAGTGGGAGAACATGCATGTGGTTGGGACTTGGTCTTAACGCATGCAGAGTTCGCACACAATAATTCAGTCAATAGGCCATCGGCATGAATATGTTCTAGATAGACACAAGCTATAGACCTAGGAGGCTCATAGACTTAGTTCCTTTGCCCATTTAGTCCCTGGACGTCAGAGTCAGCCGAGTCACTAGCTAAGCACATTAGGAGCCTATACGATAGCATCTGTTGTCACATTAAGAAATGAACGTTATAAAAGGATGTCAGATGCACATCGACGACCATAGGAGTTTCAAGATAGAGATTATCTGATGATCAGGGTTAGACCTAAACAGTTTCCATCTGGAACTGTGAAGAAACTGCAAGCTCGTGGAGCCAATCCATTCAAGATGCTGAAGCAAGTCGAGCCCAACGAGTACATTGTTAATCTACCATCACATTATAGTATCAGTTCTACCTTCAACATCTCATATCTAGTTGCCTATCGGGATCCGACAGTGATATCCAATAACCTTTTGAGCTTTTTCCTTCCATTGCGAGTGACCCTACCCATGAGTGTCTATCTCCAACCTCTATTCCAGCATGGTGTGAACAGATTGACCATATATTGGATGAGCAGGTTGCTACTTCTAGGGATGGGGCCTATCAGTGCTACCTGGTTCTTTAGAGAGGACATCTGCCTACCAAGGATGCTTGGATTACATGTAAGGAGCTGTAGTGGATTGACGCAAATCTTTTGGAGCGGTATCAGAGTGGCCAAAATCCTTACTCGACGGGATCAAGTTTCTCTTAGCCGGAGAGGATTAGTGAGGGCACCCGTGCATGGACCCGGTTCGACCCGGCTCACGTCTATCACCATTGGAGGACTCCAGCAGCAACACAAGCTTAACTTTGGCTAGATGATGGTTTATTGGACGGCTGATTTTTATTGTATCTATCAAGGATCCATTTGGTTATTTGTTTGGCCCATTAAAGGCCCAATTGATGGTTTTTCTATTTTTTCAGCATTTTTGCACGATTTTTAGTATTTATTTAGACTTAGGAGGTATTTGGGTCATTTGTTGTTTAGGATTTCATTAGGGTTGAGTTCTCTCTATTTATAACTCTTGTATCCTTGTTGGGAGGCATAGATGATTGATGAATGAAGAATCATTTGTTGATAGCCTCGAGAGGAGTGCAATGTGTTTGTGTTTGCTAGGGCTACTGTAAAGGGAGGGTGTGAAGCCCCACCGTCTACCTCGGTCGGCACGCTGCCTATCCTCTCTCTCACTCTCTCTCTCTCTCTCTCTCTCTCTCTCTCTCTCTCTCTCACACACACACACACACACACACACATTCCCTGTCTATGTCTCTCTAGATATATCTCTTTCTCTCCCTGTCATTTTCCCCGTCTCTCTCTCTCTTCCCCACTTGATCCCCTCTCTGTCATTTTGCTCCAAAAGGAACACAACAGCCGGCACCATTGTCTTTATGAGTCAACCTTCCAGTGCCCTGCCACATTGACTTTGTTGCCTATGCCCCTCGATGGGAGCACCTGCGCTCGTTCCTGCCTGTCCCCACGCCACACAGTGACTGCACCATATTTGCCCACTCACCTTCTCTCACCCGTGCCACTCCCACCAACCCCTCCCTAGGCGGCATGCTGTGACCACGCCCCTCTGACGACCTCGTCTTCCTCACCGCCACGTGGCTGCTTCCCTATGTTTGCAGGGCAGACATTGTCGCCCGTGCCCCATTCAGGGTGTTTCCTGCCCGCTCCGGCCATGTGGAACCCAGCCGCTTTGGCCGCAGCCCCGCATTGTTGATCACGCTAGAGCGCAACCCTTCTTGTCACGCCACGTGCCCCAGCCCACCAGCCTGGGCCTTCCCACAAGTATCCATCGCTGCCGCATGTCATGGTTCGTGCACTTATGAACCGTCAAGCACACGCAGCGCTCCACCAGCAGCTCCGGTGCTGTACAGTGGGCCGCATTCCTGTTGGGCCTCGTTCCAGAACCCAGCTGGAAGCTCTGTTGCGGGTCTCTCTGCTGTCAACATGCTGCCTTGAAAATGATCTTGATTTCAGCCCCACTAGGACAATCCTTACAACTTCCTCACATGTGGATTTAAAGCCACAGAGATAGGGAAATCATAGAAATTTGTAACTTATATAGTCTGGTTATTTGAATCCAACTTTAACACGGAAGCTGACTGTTCATGCGTCAACATTTCAAGACTCGAAACCCAATCATAGAAATTTGTAACTTACATAGTCTGGTTATTTGAGTCCAACTTTAACACGGAAGCTGACTGTGCATGCTTCAACATTTCAAGACTCGAAACCCAATCATAGAAATTTGTAACTTACATAGTCTGGTTATTTGAATCCAACTTTAACACGGAAGTTGACTGTGCATACTTCAACATTTCTAGACTCAAAACCCAATCAAAAACCCTACTGCAACTGCCCCTTTTGATGCACCAAGAGTAATTTGTGGCCTTCTATTTCTGATTTCTCCTCATCTCTGAAGTTTGCCGCTCCAATTTTCCCTTCATAGCCAGCAAAGGGCACAGTAGCACTTAGTATGGGTGGCATCTGGGACTGCAATACCCAGCACTGTGGTATTGGTCATGCATGGCGCTCAGCAAAGAAGACCCAGCATGGTCGTATTCACCATGCTAACCTGGCCGACCATTTTACATGCTAAGATGTCCTTCCTATAGCTAGCAAAGTTGTGCAAAAGGTCCAACGTAGGGGCATTGAGAATGGGAAGCTTAACACTGAGCACCAATAAATGGAAATTTGAAAGGCTTTGGCTGCATTTGGCAACTTTTTGGAGGACTTCTACTTGAAGTAACTCCAATAAGAAGTTCCTTCACTAGGAAGGAATTCAATATAAAGTGGTTTGGAATCAGAAAAAGGCTCCATCTCTCACGAAGCACTACACATGTATTTTGCCAGAAAAACCTCTTGCGTGTAGAAAATCCATACTATCTCAAAGAGAAAATCCCACACGAGCTCACAAACCTATGATCAAGCCAGCAGACATTTTTTTTGAAAGATTCGAGCAGACTTGATATTGTCGCCTTTGCACAATCTCCTGTTCACCACCAGGTTGTCCCCCCTGCACCTGTCCAAATTAGATTGCATGTCTCCTCGCCATGGCAGCCATGAAAAAACCTCCATACATGCTGTGGAGGATGCCTTGCAGAAAAACCTGGAAGAAGGCATCAAACAATGCCCAAGCACATCCCAGCCTGCCCCACGCGCACCCATTCCTAATGCCCAGTACGAGAATGTAGGAGGAAGGGTGGGAGATGCAGGCTGGAGGAATGATGAATACAGAGATGGGGAAGGTAGAGGCCAGTGGAGTGGTCCGGTGATTACGGGGAACAAGGTTTTGGATATTTTCTCCAAATATTTCTCCTCTTGTGTGGAGGAGAAAAAACAATTTTTTTTTTCCACTTCTTGCAGATGAGTTTTTCATCTTCACCACGGAGGAGAAGCAGGATGCCAAACGAACCTAATTTTTTTAGTAGTACTTCTACGCGGAGTGGAAGTCACCCAGAAGCACTTCTAAGTTCCCAAACACACCCTTTGTCTTCAATGGCACTGAAGGATTCATCAAAGTACTCATTTTCAAATCTCAAGTAATTCTTACTTACTTTAATTATTTTTATTGTTATTATAATTTTAGTTTTTACATCCTTTTGTTGTTTGAAAGTTTTGGGCCAAATATAAATCATTTTGATGTTGCTGTCTTAAAGTATGTTAATTTTTTAAGTGACTTAAAGTATGTTAATTAACAAATTACTATGTTAATTTTTTCCATTATTTCTTTATTTTTTTTATTAATTTTACTAATATGATCATTAGGTAGAGAGAGAATAGGGACATTGTTATTTGCAAATTATGGCATTTGTTATCTTTATTTTTCTCAGGTTAATTAACTGTTTCTCTTTTGACACTTGGGATTTTGGTGTAGTATTGATGGTTAATTACATATCCAATTTGAAACCTTAATTTGTGTACTACTTATTTCTGTGCTCTCCTGTGTGCCCAGAAGATCTGATGAATTTTGCATAATGTGGAAAGGACACAGATTTGGCTCTCCAAAGCCAAAACTCAGAAGGCCATCCATGCTTAACAAGCGGTTTGGAGTGTTTTGCCTGTCTGAAGGAGATTAACCATGTCTTCTATGCTCCAACCCATACCAAGAACAATTCACTGCTGTTGTCGATATAAAACCTTATATATTCACTCAAAAATAGTAAAATAGCAAATAATAATAAATAGTGAATGTACTGCTTCCCCTCAATGAGTGTAGGTGGCATGGATTGAGTGTACTTTTGAAAGCAGATATAAATAAAATGACGAGTAAAACCAAAGATCATCCACTTTCAGCTAACAACAAAGGGATACTTGTCTTGCAGGATATTTGTCCCCCTTTCTGCCTTTTGTCATCTTTCACTTTTATTTATCATTTGGGGCGTATGTCAATCTTCTGATGCATCTCAACCAGGCAACATTGTCTTGATGGGGTTTCACATATTTTCCGCTGTTGTCCTGCTTTCCTTGTCTAATTTTTCTGCATTCACTGAAGGACACATATAGTTATGCACAAATTTTTATTCTGTCTCTTAAGAGTTTTAATTTCTTTTAGTTTTCAGGTACAGAGATAGACGTTGGGATGCCAAGCAACTCATTGGATCTGGTGGTATGCCATCATCCCACTCGGCTACAGTTACAGCTCTTGCTGTGGCAATTGGGTTACAAGATGGCTTTGGTGGACCAATCTTTGCCACTTCAATGATACTAGCATGTGTTGTAAGTGCTGAATACTATTGTTGTATATAGTCACTTCACTTTATTCGTTACATCATGTCCCTCATGTGCATGGTCATTTCTTTATTTATCATGAACCTTTACTTTTTAGTTTGGCATACACAAAAAAGTAATTTACCTAGTTGATTTATGGCATCATGGCACTGCTTGGGATTAAAAGTGATGCAGCTTAGGAATAAGGATGGCACAATTTTGGGTTAAAAACCTGCTTTAACATAAGTTGCATTTGGATATGGTTTATGCAACAATATCATAGGCTAAGATTTGATGACACCGGCTTCGGATTGAATGTTTTTGGGGCTTTTTCAGACGTTGATACTCCAAATTAGAGACCAAACTGCCTTATAGCCTCAATGATGCAAAGTGACTTCTGGCTGCTGTGCCAAATAGGCATTTATTTATTGTTAAAGATCTGTTTAATTCATTGCACGAACAACAGGTTTTTATCACATCTGAGCATCTTGAAACCCCTTTGCTTGTCCCCTGAATCTTGACCTCAATGTGACTCGGTTGGTGTATATGGCATGACAAAGGGGAAATCTTCAAAAGGATCAATAACCCATTATCATGTCTGAGTTGTGTTTTCCTGTGCCATTGCCATCTTACCTTTATTAGATTGTTAGAGTTGAGCACTGGTTACATAATTGGATGTGTTTCTTTCTCTTATATTTTAACATAAAAAGGCAGACTGTTTCTTTCTATACCTCAGTTTTTCAGAGCCTTGTTACATTTTCCATGTTCGGTTTTTTTTTTTCACATGAGATTAGTTGGCAGGTGATGCATGATGCTTTTGGTGTGAGATTACATGCTGGGCGACAGGCGGAGGTACTTTCTTCCCATTTGTTGGGTATTTCTATAAACTCAGATTTCCTACTTGTCGGGCAGGTGATCTCTTTGTGCAGCTAATAGGATGCTGGTTCATGAGATTTTGCGTTTTCCTGTCCTCGTCAATTTAGAGTCAATCTATGTTCAATAACATGGACCTGCAAAAGCTGGATTTCTATGATTATCTCATTAAATAACATTCAGGAGTAACAGTTTCACTATGTCCATGATTAAAAAAGACTCTTATTCCCTTAGTTTTCCTCTAACAAGGTACTCTTGGACTTGATATTGGTTGTCTATCGTTTGTAAGGAACAAAACTCCAATCTGGAAGGCAGTAAATATTGTTCTATAATGCAACAGGACAAAGAAGAGGAAGAACCTTGTCTAAAGCCTTTAATATTTTGAAAATACAATAACATGTGAACTGTTGACTATCTCTGTAGATGCTCTCCTTTTGCAGAAACATAATCATCCATTTTCATGACATATTTCGTTAAGTTTGATGTCGTTTATACTGGGCAGCTTGCTCCACCTTCATCATCTCCAATCTCATGGTTTTGTAGGTGCTGAACCAAATCGTAATTGAACTTCCTATGGAGCACCCTTTAGCCAACACAAGACCACTGCGAGAACTTCTGGGGCACACTCCTTTTCAGGTAGATGTCTTGAATTCTTGATGGGAAAATGATTTCCTATTGCTGTCTGATTTTGGCTATACTACACTGCACACAAGGAAAAAAAAATGTTTTAAGTGTAATTCCCTCCATTCTGAAAATCTTCTGTGCAAAATGCATTAAGCCTCCTTTAGAAGTTTTTTCTGCATCAATTCTACGAGCAGGCTTGTTGTCTGTCTGCTTGTTTCTGCTTATTTGGAATTCTGGACAAAGTTAATCCAGATCAAGCATTCACTAAATAAAGCCATTTACTATTTCTCTATGCATATTCTTATGGCTTTTTGGATAACTTTGAACTTCTGATCAGGAATTGGAAGATACAGCATTACAACTTCACTACTTCATGTCCTATGTTTACATGTTTGACATGACAAAATGACAAAAGATCATGCCTTCTGTTTTTCTTCGTTTTATTTGTCTTGATCAGGCATGGATTGGTGCAGAAATGTAAGCGTTGGCAAAAGTAATGGGCATATCATTCATATAGTGTAATTTGATTAACAATATCAAGTTAGGATTTAGGAAGAGCTCCGTGATGTAAGGTGTCATGTTCTCAGGCTTGGTTGACCATGCACAGAAATCATCTAATGCCATTGAATGTGCCATAGCTAAGACACATTTCTAACACTTTGAGTTGTCTCATATAATGGTTGCAAGTCTTGATTCATTTATAGTAAACCAAGATGCTAAAAGTTGATACTGAACCACTGTTTGATGGTTTAGGGTTGAGAGTTGTATTTATTTTGGCTCATCCGGTCATGAGCTGGGGATGTGTTATTATGTTTGGTAAATCACTTTAGTCTGCACCAGAGCAGAAGACGGATTGGAAATCATGAAGAACTCACTAGAACGTAACATTGGAGCATATTGTGATTGTCTTATAAAATACAAGTACCTAGATTGCACTCAATTTTAAATAGGGTGACTAAAACTTTCTCAAATCCATTCCAGGTTATTGCGGGTTCAGTGCTGGGGTTCGTGACTGCTGTCATTGCACACTTAATCAACAAAGCTGGGAGCTGAGTAAGAACTTGATCAACAATTCTATGGGGATGGAGCAGAAAAGTCGTAGGATCAACAGATTGGTCATTCACGTGATTGTGAATCCATACTTTTTGATGATAGCTTAAAATCTCTGTGCATGCGCCATTGTTACATTAATTAATTCCTTTAAGCCAAATTGTTTTCTGACCAATGTGTTTTTCCCCTACCGGGGAACATTTTACTATCTAGCAATGTGCTTCACCTTGTCAGGCATTTCTTTAATTTCACCTTGTCAAGGTATTAATTTCTTACCTGTAGAAATTAAAGAAAAATTTATCATCTCGTGTTATTCTCTATCAAGTATCTTTGTTATAGCTGAATTTGTAGTTGCAAATATCTGAGTAGCAGTATAAAAAATAATTTTTTTTTTTAAAAAAAGTCGATCCATAATGTCCAATATGCCCATATAATTCGATCTCTGATTTCATGATTTAAAATTTTCTAAATGATCTAAAACGAGCTCCATTTTATTAGGCTCGGCGTTTTAAGGGTGTTGGGTTCATTGGGGCTTGGGTTTTTTGTGCTCCATTCAAGAAACAATCATTTTTTTGGGCTGCACGGCGCAGCAAATATGACTCCAAAGGTTTTTTGAAGATCGATCCTTGTAAATGTAGTGAATTCTAAATAAGTCTCTATATTTTGCAAAGTTTGATATTAATCCTTATAAATTTAAATTTTTTAGTTTTTAATTCTTACCGTTTATTTTTACAATTTTTACATATAAGTCTCTACAATCTTGTGGTATTACAAATAAATTTTTTAATCTGATTATTTACAAATAAATCTTCACGATCGCAACTCTTACAAATAAGTCTTTTAAGGAGCGTATTTGTAACACTCTCAGGAGTTTATTGATAAGTTTCATGAGCCTTTCACTAATTCACGGTGGATTGCGGGGGTTTATTCGTAAACAGTTAGATTAAGGGGTTTATTTATAATATCAAAAGATTGTAAAGGGTTTATATGTAAAAAAATCTTTATTTCTATTCATTTTCCTCAACTCTATCATAGTAAATATAAGATTAAGTTTAACTCACACTAGAAAGGTCGCTTATGCCCTTGTTTAAATTTTGAGTTTTACTTATTGAACTAGCAGTGGAAGTCTGGGTTGTAGATAGAGACGAAAAAGGAAAAGGATAATTTAAAATATCTGTCCTTATCTGTAACTTATACGACATATGAGGATATAAATTTAAGAATAAAAGTATTATCTTTGTTATTTTTATTTAGGATAAGGAAAATGAAACAACTGTTTCCTATCATGTAACTAATTATTCATCTTTTTATATTTTATAGTATAATATTATAATATAAGATAATTATAAAAATATATTTTATATTATATATTATAATATAACATATTTATGAAAATATAAAATATTTAAAAAATGACAAATGCGGAAAGGTTGGTAAGCACTCTAACATATACCTATGTATAGCATAGTGTTTACCTTTTATATTTTCTTTTATTAATTAGTAAACTTGTTAATTTACGTTCTTCGTAGATTTGACTTCATTTATGCGATATACTTTTTTATATGATAAATTTGAAGTTAGAAGTAATCATATTGATGTTTATTTTATGATAATTATATTTCATACATATGATGAAAAAATTATAATGTAATTTTGTAGTGTAAAAATATGTAGAGCTATATGTTGTCGGATAATTTAACCTTCATATATCCATTTCCCTTAACTTTTAAGGATAAGGAGAAAGACGTAAGTATGCAAGGATAAAGATAAGGTTAAATATATATTTTTTATTTTAAGGATAAAAATAAGAATATAATTATTATCCTCACTGTTAAATAACATTTTTCATCCCTAATTGTCGATGTAGTCAAAATAGAAAATAAATATTTTTAAGCCGCTCCAAACATGTCCCACGTGTCTTCGTTAATTCGATCTCAAATCGGATGATTCAAAAAATCTAAAAAATCAAAAATTATTATTAGACTCGACTTATGAAAGTCACCTTTTATTGTTAATTGGGGCTGAACTTTTTATTTTTAGGGTCATTTCAACTGTTTTCGTATATTTTAATATTGGTTTGAAGAATATTTCATAAATATTTGTTTCTTTTAAATGATTCTTAATTAGAAAAATGTATTTCTAAAGTATATTAAGTTTATATGGACTAATATCCAAATACGCCATATACAAGGACCTATTTCGAATTCATTATATCTACAAGGATCAATATCGAAAAAGCTCTTACTCAATGTCTTGGGCCATCTAAAGATGGGTTCTTTGCGGGCGCCGAAGTTTGAAGCAACCAGACAAGTCTATTTGCAATGCTCCAAGGCAGCTATCCAATCTTCTCCGATTGGAAAGATTGGATGACTATTTTAATTTTCTGACTTTTTCTTTTATTCTTGTGGAGCGTCCGATTAAAGGTCAGGTAATACATACAACGAGTTTAAGGACACGGCTCGAGTTGTCCCCGAGCTCACCATAACTTGAAAAAAAAAAAATGTCACTACAAGAGAGGCAGGTTTTGTCAGCGAATATATGTCAACGGCTATAGATACTTATCGACAAAGAGAATATTAGTCGACGGCTATGAAGTTGCCGTTTACAATAGAGTTATTTGTCAGCGGCTAATATAACCGCTTACATATACTGAATATATGTCAACGGCTTCACTTTAGCCGTTGATATATGTAGGTTATATGTTTACGGCTGTTACTTCACCGTCGACATATGTAATAAATAGAAAAAAAAATAACAGTAAAAACTATATGTCAACGGCTAAAACTGTAGCCGTTTACATATGTACTATATGTCAGCGGCTACACTTATAGCCGCTGACAAAAGACCGGCCCTTTCCCTGTCTCCCTCCCGAGCCCTAGCTCCTTGTCTCCCTCTTTTCCCCTCTCCTAGCCCTAGCCACTGCCGGTCGCCTCCGCTCTGCCCGCCATCGTCGCCGGTCGCGTCCGCTCTGCCCGCCATCGTCGCCGGTCGCGTGCTCTGCCCGCCATCGTCGCCGGTCGCGTCCGCTCGGCCCGCCGTAGTCATCGGTCCCACCCGCCATTGTCGCCGATCTCAGCGGTGTCCGCTCGGCCCGCCGTAGTCGTCGGTCGCATCCGCTTGTCCCGCCATCGTGCTCGCCCACCCGCCATTGTCGCCGGTCTCGTCCGCTCGGCCCGCCATCGTGCTCGCCCACCGGCCACCGGCCATTCTCCTTTCCACGGCCACTGGCCATCCTCGTTTCCACCGCCCACTGCAGGTATAATTTTTTAAAAATCTAGATGCTCGTATACCTTATTTTAGGTTTAGGGCATGGTTGAATGGATCAAATGTGTCACTATGGTTGAATGGATCAATAACCATACAGATAAATTCATAATATAAACATAGAATAAAAAAAAAACTGAAGAACATATAAAGGCATCAAGTTGTTTTGCATTTACTCTTTTAAGCTAATTTTGATAGGCATCAAGGTATCTTACTTTTTTATCCTATTTAGACTCAGCTGGAGACACAAAATTCATAATAAGATGTGTGACCAAAGCCAAGCCAATTACCCAAGTTACTGGATAAAAATAATAGGTATGCTGCCAATTACCCAAATTACTGGATAAAAATATTAGGTATGCTACAGCTGTATATCTACAATATTTTTTTGAGACTCATGGACAGTGGACCGCAGAAATCAAACAAATGTTCAATCATCAATAAAATCCAAAATGACAAAATAAAGCAATAGGTTGATGAGCCAAACTTTGCTCTGCTTGAGTTCGATTCGTTTAACAATCAAGTCAAATTTGAGCTGAGCCCAAGCTCTTTAAATGTTTCATGAGCTTGGCTCTTTTATTATTCATGCTATTAAATGTGTCTAAAGATACATTTGCTCCTTATCTTTGTATATATATTGAGGTGTTAAATAATATATAAATGAAATCTAAATTTCCTATTAAATAATTGGGTAAACTATTAAATGAGTATAAACATGTCCGTGAACATAATCGAACCGAGCTTACCAGTGTTCAAGCTTGTCTCATTTGTTAAATGAGTCTCAATTTTTTGTTCAAGCATGTTTCTTTAACTAGATGAGTCCAGTTGGAATTTTGTTAACCTCATCCACTAGCCCTTAACTAGGCATGCAGGTTCAGCTTTGACCCAACTCTATGGAAAGTATTAGTTATATCTTGTGAGACTTCATACAAATGATTATAAACTTAATAGCAAAATTCAAGTGTGATAGATTGTTGTTTTTCAAATAAGAAAACTAGATAATCAAGGAGGCTACATTTTGACTGATTTTCTACCAAATATCCTTATTTTGTGTGGCTAGGAGGTGGGTGAAGGATGAATGTTAGCATTACAAGATTGATTGATCATGCTATGGGTGGTTCTTGTGTATACATGCATAGATTTGATGATTTCAAAATGAACCATGGTCATAAATGATTGAAGATTGATCTGAAAATACTTTTCTTGTCTCCAACCCCATCCCGCAAAAAAAAGAAGATGGTTTTGTGACTAACATATTATACACCAAAGTTCTAAAATCCATGCATGGTTTGCCATATCTTCAATCAATCATCAAATAATCCACAAGTGATAACAGTTGATTCTTGGGAGTGGAAATGTATGGTTGATACTTGGTTCTCAGAGGTGATGGGCTCAGGGCTTTGCACCTTATTTTTTGTTCAGAAATATGAGATCTGTGAGGTCTTCTCGGTTAACATTTGTGCAGAGCTAATTGATTTCATACGTCTGCAGGCTCCACCTTTTTGTCACTCACTTCATGTTATATTGTCTTGTCATCTCTTATCTTGTGTGTGATGTGGCATTAACCATTTGCTTTAGAACAATTAGAAAATAGATTATGTGTTATAGCTCAGAACACCTATTTGGAGCTTCCTGAAAATGGTCACAAATTGCTTTCGAGAGAATGCATTTCCCATGTAACTAGACAAATCTGGTACACAACACTTACGAGTCAAAAACCAGTTCCAGCTTGGCAATAATCCATGTGCCCAAATTCCACATATTCACATCCTTCTGAGACTCTCTACATCCCAGTTCCCTCCTCACACATGTTTGTTCTAAGTTATGTTGGTCACTCCTTGGATCAGCTATTTATTTTATCTGTGACAGAATTTTCAGCCACGAAATGACAACTAAGGATGTAATCTTTTACTACAGTCAATGCTTAATGCCCAAGCAGTAAGCTCTATTATTCCCAGTCTGTTTTTTGTCCTTTTGGCAACAACTTAAAACTCGGAAAATTATTAAGACCTATAATCCACTTTCATTTTGTTTGAAAAATGAGATTCCCATTCAATAATTTATGTAATAAAGAATTTAGGCTTTTCTTATAGACAGCTATCTAATCCTGTATTTTAACTCTTTCATTTGCCGCAGTAGGGTCTCTTCAGTTTCCAATTGAGGAATTGTTTTATGCCATAATCATTAAACACTATTAGGCTTATCAGTAGCATGGGGCCAAGATCCCGACTACTCCCATTGAATTCTGAGTGGATTCATGAAAATAGTTTAAGGCCCTGGTTTGGGCCCCTTCACTGTTTATTAAGGGAAATGAGCCGGAGGAGAAATTAACTGTTTCCAAGAACCAACTGATTTCCATGGCCTCACATAGAAAATATTTCCATATTCCAGAGCAGTAAATATTTCCCTTTGCCACTGGCTTTCGGCTGTTTCTTAAAATGTTGTAACTTGTAACCTTGTGATCTTATCTGGAGTAATACAAAAAAGGGTCAAATAAGTCAACAAAAGAAAGAAGGTTTGAAACATAAACTTCATGATGAGTGAAGCTATTTTCCATAAGAAACTGAACGTCTGAGGCTTCATGAGGTTTGAGGCACAAACAAGAAGAAAACATTCTTGTATGTCTACTACTGAAAATAGTGATTGCCATTTTCCTTTTTCTTTTCTTTTTGCTGTTTTTCTTTTTCTTTTTCTTTTCTTTCTTTGGAGGGGGCTATGGTGTTTTTGGAGTGAGGCTATGAGAAAACACCAGAAATCATCTTTCATTTTCCTACCTAAAAATGTGTCCTAAAGGTTTTATGGCCAAAGCACATATACCTTCTTTATTCCTTGCATTTGGCATTGCTGTGCTCATATCAATGAAAGTACTTCTGTCATTGTGGTACCCTTACCATGCATGCATGTGTGATTTTTTATTCTGAGCAAGGTACTTGGGTTCAGTTAGGAAGTGGAGGATGCATGTGGATGTGGATGTGTAATGCAGATATTATTTTTTTATGAGATTGTATGAAACCAGACAGGTGTACAAATGTGAAAAATGTACAACTTTTAAGGGAGATGCTGCCGATTTTTTTTTAGAAATGTATATATCTATATTTATAAATATATTTATCTATCTATTTATGTATTTAACTTTTGTTAGTAGCACTTTTGAATTAATTGAATATGATGACGATGCATTTATCTTTACAGGTTCTTTGTGTGTATGTCCTTGGTATTGTATGTGAGGCGATGATGATACACTTGACTTTACAGCCACTGCAAGCCATCTGCTAACGGCACGACAGCTCTGGATGGTCCTGCTGGGCAATCGAGTTGCAGCCGTTTTGTGCGGATCGCTGAAGCATATGGAAGCCCCTAAGGGTTAAAAACATTTTCTATCTGAGCCTCCGGTCTTCCCTCTCCTAAATTTTATGGAGAGACCACTGTGTGTCTTTGTGTTTTGCATGCGTGGATAATATATAAGTTATTAATCGATCACATGTGTTTATTTGTACATGTGGATGTGTTTTTGTATATGTTTGTAAGTACAAATCTGTATATACAGGAAAAATATATAATTTAATTTTTTAATTTTTTAATTTTTTTTCTTAATAATTATTTGTCAGCGGCTAGGAAAGCCGTTGATATAAATAACATGAATTTGTCCTCCACTTCCTTCTTGTAATGCTTGATCTCTTGAATCACGTGGTGATCCAATGGGTTGACAGACCTCTGGTAAGAGATATGGCATAGGTAGGGCATGTTGTCTGCAGTCTGGACTCTGGCCGCTGCCTTGGAATGTCTGACTATAGAATATGTTGATATTAAGGAAATATATGACAAGAGACGAATAAATGCCATTTCCCATCCATCCCAAAATCCTATACCAGTCAAAGAACAGATTGTTTGGGCCTTGTTGATACAGGGCAGGGAACTGCTGGGGAAACAATTATGCAGAAATCAGATATGAATAAAATGAAAGTTCAATAAAGAGGAAAAATGGGTTGAAATTTCCGTAAGTTACTGTCAGTTATAACTGCAATGCCCCACTGATGAGTAGGGCTGCAAATGAACTAATATGCTCATGAACACCTCATGAGAGTATTCGATAATAGTTTGACTTGGCTTGTTTATTAAGCTAAATAAACAATTTTGAATAAAAATTTAAGTTCAATTTGTTAAATGAGCCAAAAGCATGAACACAAGTGAGCTTGGCTCAATTATCTTCATGAACAAGCTTGTCTAAGTACTCATTAAGAGCTCATTTAAGTACTCATTTAATTATTCTATTAATGAGTAAACTTAGTTAATCATCCCATAAGATATTTAATATCTTATAGTGTTTTCTATCAAATGATGAGGGGTGCAAATAAATTGATACTCACCCTAGTTAAGCCTGAAATTATAAATTTGGATTTGAAAAACTTTAGATTAAATCTATCATGGACTCATTGGGCTCTTGAAATGCTCGATACTTGGCTCAAGCTTGTTCAATACCTATGAACAACCATCATAGATATCCAGATAGAACTCGATTAAAATTAGTCGAATCAAGTTTGAACCGGATAAATCAACTTGACTCAGACTCCTCTGCCACCCTAGTGTTGAGGTGACCTCTGTTTGACAGAGGACCAGGGATCAAACCTCACCAAAAAAAAATGTCTTCTTTCCACTTTTCAAAAATAGGCCATCTTGAGGTGAAACCCAACTGTTGGCTACAGCTGCCTGCGCCTAATTCTTGGGTAAGAAACAGAATAAAGGAGTTGCTAAATAATTTGACATGTTGCAGACAACTGTCAAATTCATGGTCTGGTGATTGAATGCTTTTAGTCTAGAAGCATTCTGTGAATAATTGACAATTGTATACATGACCCTATCTAGCAGAAAGAATTACACTTTTTAACATGCAGGTACTGCATGCATAAGTAATAGGGCTCTTAAAACTAATAAACTAACCTGCAGACAGACTTCAGATGACACATCTTGCTCGAAGACTCCAAGTGACATGACAGGTAATGATATAAGATCCAAGGTTCGCCGACTCGGCGAGTCGGACCGACTCGGATCTCCCATGATCCGGTATGAGTCGGGTTAACTCGTGACTCGTACGAGTCGCATGGTCAAATCATATAGACTCGGTCGAGTCGCACCTTTGCACAAGAGAAGAATCTGCCCAGCACCATCCCTCACAGTGACTGACATTCTCTTCCTTTGCTGCTAAATTCCAGTATATTTAGGACCTTTAACTCCCTGCATGGGATAAAAAGACAAAACAAGGAAAATGCCTTAGCAGGCTACAATCCCAGGGGGTTTTGTAAGACAGAAATTTTAAATACAATTACTCAAACAGATGCATTCAGGACCTGACCTTTTGTCATACTTTTTTATTGTGTTTCGGATTTGAATTTGTATTTTTGCACTTGATCTGAATCATTCAGATGATTGTGTTTGTTCATTTAACCCGATCCCGCTACCTAGAATAACGTTAATTACATCATCTGAGAAGGAAAATTCTTGATTAATCGTTGGAAGAATTAGCTTAACACCCTTAAAAATGACATGGATGAATTGACAAGAATGTATTAAAAAAACCAATGAATTTCAGTTTTGCGTTTGGGCATAAACTCATTTTTTAATCGTAGAGTTGCGTTTGGGCATAAACTCATTTTTTAATGGCAGACATGAGCACATTTATGAGTCACTTTCAGAAAATGCACAATCCTACTCTGCCTTAGATAGCTGCTGTGAATGAGGACGACGCCCAAGACGAATCAAATGATGAAGGAGATGATTTTGATGGTGATGACGAAGAGTGAGCCGATGATAATTGATACATTTAGTTGTAGATGTGTAATGTGAATTTTTCGTGGATGTGTAATGTGAATTTTTCATGAATGTGTTTTTAATTTTATGTGAGTGTTTATTTATGTATGTGGATGTATTTTTTTTGTGATTTCGTGAATGTGTTTATTTGAAAGTATGAATGTGTTTATTTGAAAGTGTGAATGTGTTTATTTGTACATGTGGATGTGTTTTTGTATATGTTTGTAAGTACAAATCTGTATATACAGGAAAAATATATAATTTAATTTTTAAATTTTTTAATTTTTTTTCTTAATAATTATTTGTCAGCGGCTAGGAAAGCCGTTGATATATATAACATTTGTCTGCGGCTTCTGTCGCAGACAAATTTTTGTCAGCGGTTTCGTAGCCGTCGACAAAGACTATTTGTCAGCGGCTTAAGTTGGTGACAAAACCATTTGTCAGCGGTTATCCTCCGTGGACATAAGTAGTATATGTCAGCGGCTAACGATAGCCGTCGACATATGTACAATTTGTCAGCGGTTATCCTCCGTGGACATAGGTAGTATATGTCAGCGGCTATACGTAGCCGCTGACATATGCGTTATATGTCAGCGACTACTGTTTGTAGACATATAAGATATATGTCAGCGACTTTAAGTAGCCGCTGACATATGTGTTATATGTCAGCAGCTACTATGTGTAGACATATATATTATATGTCAGCGACTTTTGTATAGCCGTTGACAAAGATATGCCAACGGAGCTTTTGTCCACGGCTTTGTCAGCGGCTAAGAAGCCGCTGACAAATCTTGTTTTCCTTGTAGTGTGTGCACCCTTCGAAAAAACAAAATTTGACGAGTTTGGAGCCAATACGAAATCTCTATCCTTAATCCATACCGTCCAAACTTTGATCGGAATGCTCCAACAAAATTAAAAAGATTCTCAAAAAACTCAAAAGAAAAAAACCACACATGGAGACCCTAACATGTGCCCAGGTGCATACGAGCAACCCCCCCAACGTAGCTGTGGAATCAAGAAGATCAGATTGCTGCGCTAGGATGTTGCATTCCATATGGATTACAATGTCTTAAGAAATTACAACAAGTATTATTCATCTAGACTTATACTTTTTTGCAATGTCTTGTTGCAGTACGCACACGGGCATTGCAGTGAATAAATATTTTTTTATAAATTTTCTCAGGTCACCTCAAAGGAGTCTTAGACGTCCCAAAAATATATGAAAATTTCAAAAGTTGTTACTGGGTTCGGCCTGTTGAGGACATATTTTACTATTTATTAGACCTTAATTTTTGAATTTTTTTCTTCTTTTTTTAGGACGTCCGATCAATGATTACCCTGTACAGATGTCTAAGACACCTCGGAGATGACCTAAAAAAAGTTAAAAAAATTGTATGTTATTTATCCACTGTAATACTTCGCATGTAGCAGAAGGCGACATTGCAACAAGTATAACTCTACTCGTCAAACGTTCCTCTTGCCTGAAATGACCGACCTGTGTGGCCTCGCGTTAGCCCCTTTCGAAAAGAGGCCTTTTCATTCTCTGAATCAGAGTTTCCTGGACTCTTTAACACTCGATGTCTACAGGCCAAAGAAAAGTTCACATTTCTGTCTTGGTTTTTCCGCTCAGTCCATGTCTTATTAATCCACTAATTATGAAATGTTAAGGAGTTCAAGTATCTGGAAAATCTGGGCCTAGGATATTCAAATATGACGCTGCCTTAGTTGTAAAAACTCGCCATCATTTTGAAAGTGTTCTCTAACCTGTAGATACCTCCATGTACGTGCCATATTTTTGGGAGTAGTACTTGCTGCAACGTTTTTAGGCATTGCAACTGCAATGACACGATTGGACAGTGTAGAACTGTTATATTACTCTGCAACAGATGCACCAGAGGGCTAGAACCATTATATTTACCACTGCACCCCTAAACTACTAAAAAAGTTACCCTTCTTAAATAATGTTAGAAAATATTTCTGAATGTAGTTCACATGAGGCCAACTTGATAACCAAATTATTTGCTCGACATAAACAACCTGAGAATATTTATATCAGGATAAGTTTCATTTACTTTGCATAGTATATTCTAGTTATACCTGGAATAAGTTGTTCTAATTAAGTAAAATGAATAAAAAGTAAAATGTGAGGATAGAAGTATCATTACTACTTGTTCTAGCTAGTTCCGAATTAATTATTCTCCTGTATTTCAGAATAAATCATTCTCATCTGAGTTAAGAAATTCACACAATCAAAATGCACAAAAAGAAATAATGTGAATAGTTCATTGCTTTGCCTCGCTTTTCTTTCCTTTGTTTTGCTTTATGTTTACTCCTCTTCTTCTTGAAGGCTATATAAGAAGTACTCCCTAACACTTTCAGGCGTTAGATACTTCTTACAGACTTTAAGTATGAATAGTTCAAGTTTTACAAACTTTACGCATGAATACTTAACGTGTTAAGTCGTAACACTTTTAAGTCTTAAGATTTCAAGGATTCCTGTATAATCACTTTAAAGTCTTCAATAGTTATTACTGTAAGTTAAGAGTTAAAGTCTTCAACAGTTACTGCTTCAGGTTAAAAGCTAAAGTCTTCATCAGATAGGTCATCAGATTGCTAAAGTTTTCATCTGCAGATTAATTGTTAGCCTTTATATCATATAAAAAGGTTTTCCTGTTCCAGAGCATGGGCACATGCTCTCCCCCTCTACATGCATCATCTCTGATAATACAGAGGAATTATTATTTCACAGCAACAACACCAGAAAAGCCTCTCTTCTTATCTCTTCTTCTTCTTCTTCTTCTTCTCCAAGTGGTCTCAGAGCCTTCTTCAAGTGGTCACACTTCTCAGAGCCTGGAGGGCGCCTTGGGGTGGTGCAGGACGATGTGATTGTAAGCATCCAGCGTGAGGAAGTCGTCCAGCTCCGCCGCCGTACACTGCCTGGCGAAGAGCCTGCAGGCCTCCCTGTACCTCCCCTTCCGAAACCTCTCCTTCCCCACCTCCCTCTCGATCCTCCCCATCTCCTCCTCCACCACCCTCGCGAACAGCTCCGGGTTCACCTTCACTCCCGCCACCCCCTCCCCGTCCAGCGCCGCCTCGTGCCGGAGCCACTGCCAGTTCTGCACCCTGCTGATCTCCGCCGTTGCCGCGTCCTCCATCAGGTTGTACAGCGGCACTGACCCCGCCCCGCCCAGCCACGCCGCCAGGTACTGGATCCCCACCCGCGTGTTCAGCCGCACCCCCTCCAAGGTGCGCACCCCAAGCGGCGGCTGCAGAAGGTCCTCCTCCGTGATGCCGCGGGCGTCCTCCCTCCTCGCGCTCTCTATCTGGTTGGCCCGCCCGCCCATGTTGGCGTCGAACACCTCCGCGATGGCGGGGATGAGCCCGGGGTGCGCCGCCCAGGTGCCGTCGTGCCCGGCCCGCACCTCCCGGAGCTTGTCCTTGCGTACCAGCTCCAGCGCCGCCTCGTTCGCAGCTGGGTCGTCCCTGATGGGTATCTGCGCCGCCTGCATGTGTTGTTGCAGCAGAGGACATTAATTAACCAAGTTTTAAGTAGCTCATGGCGTGGACGGAGATCAGGGAGGTACAACAATGGTGCCTGAGATCAGGGAGACGGTGTACCATGCCGCCCATGGCGTGGACCCCGCGCCGGTGGCAGGTGTAGATGAGCAGCTCGGAGTAGCTCTTCATGAAGTGCTGCGACATACCCACCTGCACCCGGTCAGGGAGGAGGCGGTTCGGGTGCGCCCGGAAGGTCTTCACGTAGCTGAAGATGTAGTCCCAGCGGCCGCAGTTGAGCCCCAGCGAGTGCTCCCGCAGCTCGTAGAGGATCTCGTCCATCTGGAACACCGCCGGTAGCGTTTCTATCAGCACGGTTGCCCGTATGCTCCCCCTCTCTATCCCCGCCCACCTCTCCGCCCTCTCGAACACGCAGTCCCAGATCTTCGCCTCCCTGCATCCCCACCAACACACCATGTCGAATAGTCTACATATATGTGCAGAGGAAGAAGCAACAGGACGAAACAGACCTGGAGTGCTCCATCTTGGGGAGGTAGAAGAAGGGACCGTGGCCAGCGCCCTGGGTGGCGCGGAAGCGGGCGTGGCTGTGGAAGAAGTAGAGGCCGAAGTCGACGAGGCAGCCGACGGCGGGCTCGCCGTCGATGAGGAGGTGGGATTCGGGGAGGTGCCAACCGCGGGGGCGGACGAAGAGCTTGGCGGTGCGGGGGTTGAGCTTGTAGACCCTGTTGCGGGCCTCGTCGTGGAAGGAGATGGTGCCGTCGACGGCGTCGCGCAGGTTCACCTGCCCCCTCATCAGGTTCTCCCAGCTCGGCGTCAGGGCGTCCTCGAAGTCCGCCTGCAACGCAAGCGCTATGAAATGAGATCTACTGTTTTTAATTTTGAGTGGATATAATTTAATTACTATTTATAAAATAAAATTTAATATTGAATTAAATATAAATTGATGTAGAATTTTTTAAAATATTTTACTACCTGGTATGTCAAAACGGGGATCCAGACCCTTTAAGGGACTGTTTGGACCGAATATTAATTTCGACTATAGCTACACAATAATAGTCGTTATGATATCTTGTACATACAAATCTATAATCAAACTTCTGTGTCTAAAGTCTGAAATATATTAGAGTTTAAGATAATATAGATTCTTCCTTAAAGACCATTTATCTTTTAATATTAAAAAATTAAAGAGTGGGCCCAAGACCTAATCCACCCACTTGTTTACTTCTCAATCTTAACGGATCTGGTACAAGTCCAACTATACTTGTTCTGGATGTGCTTACCCAAATCCGTATTATTGAAGGCCTTATTTACTTCTTTGAAGGGAGGTAGTTTGATATTTTTGAGTAGTTGAGTTAACTTATTTAAGACCATAAACTTATATAGTTGTCTCTGATAATCATATTCTTGAATTTTTAATCATATTTGCTTAAGAGCAAATCAGGTCTATCAATTTTTAATCAACTTAAAGTAACCTCATGTGGAATTTTTCTGCAATCTTTTCAACCATACATGGACTGAAAGTAGTGGTCTCCTCTTATAAGTAGATATTATTAACTTCCGTCCATCCAAGACTGTAGAAAGCCCTTGAGACTGACAATGATCATCAAAGTCTGAGCTGATATGCCTCCAAAATTTTTCCCCAAAAAAAAAATCACATGTCAAGACGATATCATCGGAGTTTAGCAGTATTGAGAAGAAGAAGAGGGCCAAATATTATAAAGAATCTCTCATATGGTTTCAAAATTTGACAAATACTTGAATCCTCTCTCTCTCAACTACTAGACTCCAATTCAAACGTGTATTAAGAAGATCTATTTTCCTACCTGATTAGTTAAATTCAGCTTGATATGAAATTTTATATTTTTTAATTCATAAATAAATTATTTATTTTTAAATAAATATCGACTAAATTCGACCACTGAGTAATCAAACAGTGCAGCCAACTGTACGCCCTCACCCGAACAAAATCTGTCATCACCGTTAGCATATTATTAGTATGCATGCACCTGAAAGTTCTCATAAAAAAGAAAAAAAAAAAAGAAATGCATGGACCTGAGAGATAGATGGCAAACTAGTAAGAAATGAGAAGGTGAAGCCTCCCCCCAGCTTACCATGAAGACCTTGGCGCCGGAGTTCAGCGCGTTGATGACCATCTTCCTCTCGACGGGGCCCGTGATCTCCACGCTGCGGTCGGCAACGGCGGGCGGCACCGCCGGGCACGCCCAGTCGCCCTCCCTGACGTGCCGCGTCGCCGGGTCGAACCCCGGCTTCCCCCCTGCATCATACCTCCTCTGCGCCTCTCGCCGGCGTTCCATGGCGTACCGAACGCGCCCACGGAACTCCCGCTGCAGGTCGGCAACGAACTGCAGCGCCACCCTGGTCAGTATCCCGGCGAACCCCTCGTCGTACCTCCCCCTGACGTCCACACCCTCCGGAGCATCGTAGGCGCCCGCCATAGCCATATGTTTTCCTGATCAGTGATCAGTACTGATCAACTCCCCACACCACAGACGGCTCCCCAAGGGTGTGAATACCTGCGGGTGTGTGCAAGTAACTGCTTATATAGACGGCGCCTGCGCCGAAGTGATAAAGATGAGCATGGGGAGGGGTGGAGGTGGAGGTGTCGTGCGGGAAGAAGGAAAGGGAGAGAGGGATGGATAGGAACGGAGGGAGAGGGATGAGGGCATGGGGAAGGGAAGGCCCCTGCATGGCGTTTAGCGCGTCACATGTTCCCTTCAAGAAGCGGGAAGATCAGGTTCTGGGTGTTGGTGGCCGCCCTCGGCAGCTCGGAGAAGGCGCGTGGGACTATCAATATCAAGCAGAGGAGTCCACTGTTCAGTTCAACCTGAAACAGTAAGTTGGATTTGATGTAACTTAAATTTTTAAAAAATTTGATTCAAGTTGAAAGTAAAAAATTTGATTTAATTTGATTTTCTTTCTTCACAAATCAAACAATTCAAATCTAGAGAACTAGTTAAAAAGGGTATAGTATAATTATTAATTTTTTAGGTTAAGTGTGAGTTCATGTAAATTATAAAGTACAAAATTTTAAATTATTTTCAAATCATACCTTTTAGATAGTTGCTAAAATGGTGTTGAATCCTTAATAAAATAAGATACTAACTATAATGGCCCACCTCAAGATCCGAATCTCTAAATAATTTTTCAATAATATCTTTAAATAAATATTTTAAAAATAATATTAAAATAGTCCATTTAATCATAATAGCCCATTATGAATCTAAACTGCAAATCAAACTAAATATTTGAGTTTGATTTGATTTCTAAACTTTCGTCCTCAAGCCAAATCAAATCAAAACACGAACACTCCTAAGTGGCAGCTCCACGGCGCACGGAGGGAAGTGTTTGGACTCTGGCGCATTCCCGGCTAATGGACAGCTGACACGATACCTTGTTATGTAATAAGGTGACGTATGCTACGCCAGGCGGGACGGGTTTCCGATCGATGGTCGTTGGGCTTCGGGCGTCATCGTGTCAGAGGTGGTTGTGCGATGGCCCCACCTTGCGTGAGAAAACGTCGCAGATCTAGAGATACACATTACGTACTTGCTGACTCATCTACGTCTGTGAGATTCTGTCCCCACTAGTTAGATTGGAAATTAGGAAAATAAGATAACTTATTTCTCTCAGTCTTTGGCAGATTATATCAAAAAATAAGTAATTTGGATAAAAATATTCAGAATTATTTACTCTATCTAAAATAAACATTAATTACACATATATTCAATTAGAATGACTTATTTTAAATAAAGTGAGAATAGAGTTATCAAAACAAAATAACTTATTGCTGGAACTGTTTATATTAGAGTGAGCAATTCTCCAATCAAGCCAACCATTACAGTTGAACAGCTTGAATGTCTAAGGCTGTATTTGTTAACAATATTGGGCAGATTGCCAGATTTCAAGGCAAAAAGAAAATTCAGAGGAATGAGAAAGGTGACAGCATCCCAAACAAATAATAATGAATGGAAGGATTTCAAAAATGTCAGCATGTCAGCGGATGGACACAAATTGGGCCCTCTTTGATTCAGTCCGTATCCGAAAGAAGGGATATTGGGTGAATCGCCCGGTCCCACCCGGTAAGCAACAAAATTCGTCGACTCGAAGAATTGGATTGACTTGGATCTTTTATAATTCGATACAAATCAGGTCGACTTGTTCGACTTGCATGAATTACATGAAAAAGTTCTTCTAAATTGTACAAACTCAATCGAGTCTTATCAATTCATATTTACCTTGATACGGTACGAGTCGCTCAAGTCGATACGGATCGATCTGATTCGACAAACCATAAAGCAACATCCTTACCCAGTGGACAAAAAAACATTTGTAACTGGCACTTTCACGTACCATCTCGAGCTCCTCACTGGCTTCTCAACCACAGAAGAAGTCGCTCGTGAGTACTCCCCTGATAAGGAGAAGCTGTCCGTAAACTCTCTGGCAGGAGATGAGTGCTAGAAGAGGAATGCAAAAACAAAAACAAAAGGTGTAGCGTTGAGGAACGCAAAAGATAGGTAAGAGGGTCCTCCTCTGGTGACAACGAAGCTCTACAGCCGCCAACGGTCTTCCTCTTACACTTCCGACCAAGTTTGGTTTTTCCCAGAGGCGGACTTGTCCAGTCAGACATTAGGTCATAAGTATGGTTGGGTCTGTAGGATTTTGGGTTAAGTTATATAAGATTCTGAGTTAGATCAGTGGGGTCGTGAGTTGAGTCAATAGGATCTCAGATCAAACTGTTTTAAATTAGGTCAATAAATTTGACAAAATCCAGTGGAGTCTCAAGACTCCACTAAATGAACGCTGAATCCGTCACTGACTTTTCCCCCTTCCAATTCGTTTTGTGTTATCCCTTTTGTTCGTCTCCTATTGATGCTACTCTTCGGACTTGTCTTCAAACCTCTAGCTTCTCTTATAACGTTTCATTGCCTCTGTGACCCAGGTGGCAATGTGGGCGAGTCACGGCCTGTCGCAACCTCCTTAGCATCCTTGAGCTGGTCTTATGGATTTTTATTTACTTACCCACTAGGAAAGAGGGTTTGGGAGGGGAGAGGATCCATCTTCATGCTTACCCACCTTATGTCCGCTAATAGGTGGGTTCTTAGGGTTGAAAATTTTACCAGTTGCGATGCATGGGGACAAAAATAGAACTGCAACACTAGATCTTGCCACGTTATTGTCATAGCTTAATGTTCTGTTCTTTTTATCCATCCTAATATAGGATCTTACATCATGCCTAATGTTCTATGCTGCTATGAAGGTTGTATTTATTTTTGCATCTTGTAGCTTTGAATAGCCTATTGCTATGAATGTTTTCATGAGGTATGCCTATAGTAAGTAACAAGAAGGTCGTGGTCCTCCCAAAATCATTAGCGAGTAATGTTGATAGGTGTGTGCTAGCTTATGTGATTGTATTACTCATGTTATTTCCGACATATCGATAACATGTTATTTACTCGTAATTGCATCGTGACCTTGCAATAATCATATTGGCAATTTCTAACCGACAATGTTTCCATTATTAAATACTATGTTAGAATATTGGTAAAAATGTCCCGTTTCCAAGGTTGGTGTCTGCCCCAGCCTAACCCATTGACTACAAGTGAGCATGCTACAAACCATGCTAATGTCAAGAACACCTCCTTGAAAGGTATAATGCCAAACCATCCACAACATCCAAGAACATACACCACATAACCATACCAACATCCACTTAATTAAATCTATTTCGAGTACATCACTGATACAAAACTAAAGCCTGAAATTAAATCAAAAGTTTGAACAAAATTACATCTGCACCTACTTTTAACTATAGAAATTCTCTATAACCAGATCCTCTACAGCCCCTCACTGGAATCTCCTGAAAATATACTCACTCACAAGTGTGAGTCTAATCTCAGTTAAAAGCATACTTACTAAATAATATAATTCACAATCCACATGTTAACATACTAACATTCTCGCATATTATACACATGCTTAAAGATAACGTAAAGACAAATATATATATATATATATATATATATATATATATAGCACATGATTTTTAAATTTACATAGCTCGTTGTTTCCATTAAAACTCTAACCTAACACAAGATGGATTTTTTATTTAAAGGCATGTTGCACAGGCAATCAAATGCACATTAATCATATTTGATCAGATCAAATCACAATTTTGACTAATCAAATTTTATCTTAAGTTTCAGATAGGTATCTAACTATAACAAAAGGAAAGCTCACAACATCCCGACACCTAGACGAGTTCACTACCATGGTCTTCATACAACTAGCTGAGATCAGAGGTCATTTCCCTCCCTCCAATAAACTGAAATTTAGCTTCAGGATCTACCTATAACATGTTGTCCATCAAATCTACAAAATTATTAAACTGCAACAAATGGCACTGTCCATATATATTACTTTTTCTTAAATTTCAAAATAGACATCTTATTTTCTAAAACAGATAGAAGGAGATTTGGATATAAAATAATTTGCATGACAGTTTATTTTCCTGAATATAGAAAGATGTTAATAAATTCTTAATCAGAAAATTAAAATATTATTTTAATATAAAATAGATCTGATCAGTGGTATAAGCAATATAGACAACATACAATTTGTTATAAATGTCTTCATACATACAAGTTTCATATTCTTCAAATTCTTAAAATAAATTTTAAACAGTATATATAACAAAATAACATGAATTAACTTATCACTCTGCAGCTAATTCTCTTAAGAGTTCCTAGGAATTTTTCAATTCTCTGCAACTGTCGAAGTCCAGATTCTCTGTCTCTTCTTCTTCTTATGCTAATTCCCAACAAAAACTATGGAAATAATAAGTTAATTCCCACCGAAGATGTGTTATAAACCCACTGCTAAACAGGTCATTTCTACTACTAGCTACTTGTAAAAATATCCAAGCCAAGTGTCCTCCATGCGTTGTCAAATAGGGCAAAAATCCTACTAAGAGCTTAGAAATTTTTTAATTAATTTTAATGTCAAAATACACTACGGTCCAGTACATACAACTCTCTAAATATAAGTCTTTTTATAAGTGTAATTGATAGGTTAAATTCAGTCATCAAATCGATTATATGTGTTAACTATTATGTCTCCAATTACATGGGTTTTGTCAATTGATTACATCAATTATGCTGTTAAACGATAACAAGGCTTAATTCGTCGATTACAAGTGTTACAACTATCGAGTATACGTATATTATTAATCAATTACAAGCTTAAGTTATCAATTGGAGATTGTTCATCTAATCGATTCTCTATCAATTACACAATTTAAGTCGTCGATTACAAGTTATTAGCTAATTGATGTCATATGTGTCTACTAATCGATTATGACTTCTTCTTATAATCGATTACCTATTGTTCTTATAATAAATTGGTGCCTTATTCTAACTTCGATTATAAGGCTTATGTTAATTGATTATGGGTCTTCATTTAATTTATTTCATGACTTATTTTAACTTCGATTACAAGACTTAACTTAATCGATTATCTATCTATCTATTTAAGACTTATGTTTAAAATGGATTAATCTCATTATCACAATCTCATTGTGATTTAACCCATATTGCATAAGTCTATGGACTTCATTATTATGACCATTCATATACACGAAATGCATAATGAATGTATTGTCATTTTATTGATGAATGAGAATTATTGAAATTTAGTCCATCACATTTAATGTGATTGACTTTTAGGACACCTTAATTATAACATTCTCTCACTTGTACTAAAGTCAATTAATCAACTCTAGATGATGCTCAAACAACCTTTGAGTTAAAGCTTCAATTGTAGATCGACAATGTTATTTTCGGATGGAACCTTTCCATTATTACATCCTTATAGAGCTTCTCCGATCTGTCTTGAAAACACCGCAGAATGTCAAATGACTCCTGATGAGACCTCGGCGTTGTCGTCCCATTGTTATCACATAACATATCAAAGATGCTTAGACAATTCCAAGTATAGTGATCAACGCCATTATCAAGATCACTTTTAACCATTTCTAAAGAACTATATCTTCCAATTTTAGTCGAATCTACAGTGATCTTGTAATTGGAACCTTTCCAATTTATTTCTGGACCCTTCAAGGTATCCATATACAGTCGAGATTTAACCTATTGCCATCATTGTCTGACTCAAAATCCTTAGATCAGTGCACCGAGTGCGTTCAAGTTATCTTCTCCAGAGAACAGTGAAATCCCTAGTGCTTCACAAGCACTTATAGAAACATTTCTCTATGACCCAGTGTCGTCATATACATGGATGTGCCTAATCCCTACTTGTAACACTTAAAATGCAATTATGTCAGGCAATTCTTAGCACTACATGCATTACGAATCCCACGTACAAGATATACGAAGCTCACTCATGTATGCCTTCTATCTCATCAAATGAGACCCCTTAGGAACAATACCTATGAACTTAAACAGGAACAAGCCTAGTATATCATGCGATCTATCTTCATAGATTAGTACTCTTAAGATACTTTACCTAGTCTCGGTTGAAGAAGATTTGTGACAGTTGTGTTAATATTGATGCATATGTCATTCTCATGAGTGATGAATTATCCATATACAGTGCCATAATGTGACCGTGCTCCCACTGACCTTTTATAGACACCCAATCCGACTTCATTTTAATGAAGTCACAAGATCTGATTACGTCATCAAATCTTATATTTCGACTGTTAGAAATCGCTTCGACTCATTGAGGCATGTATATTGTGATATACGATCCTGACAAGCTATATTCCGACAAACCATTGCAACTGGCACAAGGATTCTGTCATGGACAACTATTGTCTTCGACAAAATCCTCTCATCACCAATTTCACATTGAAGGCATATTCCTTTCATATTGTCCAACGGATATTATTTCCATTACTGGATCAATTAGGTTCAAAACCTAATGGTGTATGTGGAGTTCTAGTTAGAATTCATAAAGCTTTGCCATTAAATCGGAAACAATACTTCTTGTTGTCTCCCCATAGGCCTTAGGATCTGCATCCTCACTATATAGTGGTTTTAAACTTTCTCCTGAGATATGTCTTACATATCTATTTGGTCATTGTTGTAGTCTGCTAGACTTATTGACAGTCTTTGTACATCAAGTTGAATAAGTTCCAAAGACGAGTCTGTCCGAATTAATAGTTCTAGAACTTTCCTAATTCTACCATACTTACACCATTCCCTTTAGAGATAAATTCCTCTTTCGGGACATGGAAGAATATAGTAGCACACACTCCTTTCCCACGAGAGTTGCAAAGACAATATCCATAAATCTCATTTAGGATATTCCACAGGTCTATAGCTATTAGTCACGGATTTTAACCAATCTAGACTATACCTTTAGATGTAGGTAGGATAGCACATGACCTTAACAATTAAGATCATAAATATTTTCTCATTTCATATTTCATGTAGATTGAAAACTTTGATTTGTGTGGAACCTTGTTCAATGGATGAACAAGAGTCTTTTAAGAGTATAATATTATAATAACAAGGGTAATAGGACAAAGCTTATTATAGATTGTACCATGCTCCTTGAAAGAATCATCGAGAGCAATTTTAATTATGATTGAGAAATTTAGCATATTTTGTACTCAAGTACTTTCATCATCGATCTTATCGAGGAAAGTCGATACTCTTTCCTTTACAATTCTTGTAGCTCTTCTTCCATTTTCAGTCAATAGGGAATCTGTCATTTTACTTGTGAGACTGGATTTATTAGTTGAATTTGATTCAAAATAAAAAATTAGATCACCTATCCAACCTAATGCAACTATTAGATCCTCTTCTCACTAATATGATCGAGTCAGCAAGCTAGTGGTATTGGTGGTACACACTACTTCGATTAAAATATGAGCGATGGCACTCATAGTAAGTAGGCCAACTTTCAATGGCGAACAATTTGCCATTGTGATCAAAGAACAACCATTGTTCTTAAGACTCTTAATGTTTCTCATCATAGAGCTCTAAGGTTCATGGTTTCTAATATGATAGTTAGAACCATTCCTACTATAGGTTGTTCTCACCTCATATCAATCTCACTCTACTTGTCAGTGCACTGAAAGCATATCGACTATCCAATACTTACGATATGGATCTAGAAGATGACAAGTTGAGCTAATGATGAACCTTCAAAAAACTTTACTAAGTTTCAACTTTGTCTTAGGTGCAAAACAACTCTTGCAACTCTTCTTCCTATAGTCCTTTAGTTATGGAAGCATAGACCCTTATCATTTTATCTCATCCTATTCTTCAGTCTTTGCCTTACTGTGTTCCTTTCCGATGCCTTTCTTAAAGACACTTTGTGCCTTCCTGATCTTATTGGTCTCATCAATAAACTTTACAGGAAGTTGATCATTTCATAACATGGTTTTATCTGTCTTTATCATTTTGATAAATTCTCCCATAGAACTCTCAATATGAAGTTCATGATTAACCACATGAGGAATGTTAGAAGAAATTGAAGGATAAGGTTAATGCCAAATTCGTGGTACATTACCCAAATTAGGTAGTCTTTCGATCGAATTGATCATCTCCAGTGTGACAATTACACTAAAGAGCCCCTAAGTTTTATTGTTCTAAGTAGACTTTCAAATATCTCATAACTCTGAGTCTTGTTTTGTTCCCAAAACTACTTTTGTCAGCACATCAAAATGACACTGGAAACAAATCTAAAATTTATGTCGCTTGTGCAAATTGTTTGACAATAAGATAGTCACTCACTAATGGACATGAGACATGTCCTCCTTGTACTTATCTCTCGATGATCTAATCATCATAAGTATGGTATTTAAGTTATTTTGGCATTGACTTCCTAAGAATAGATGAGGTTTGCCCAAAGTTGAGAACCCTTCCCAAGCTTCTGAGCTGGTTACTAAGTATAGGATCAATAGATCTGTAAGCATCTAATATGTCAGAAGGTTGAGGATTTGACTATGTGATAATCACATAATATTCTAGACATTCTAGTAATTATATTAATATATTTGACTTTTATTAATGTAACATCCCACTAATTTTCGACGAATCACATAATCCTCATTATGCAAGACAGGAAATCCCGTTGGTTTCTTAGTAGGGATCAAAATACTATTCACTACATGCTTGGTTTTATAGTAGCACAACAAACCACAATGTCCAACATGTAGGCAACTCTTGCCAATTGCAATTGCTTGCAACTCTCGATCGTTTAGCCTTCGAACTGCTAACGACCTTATGGTAGCACAACAAATTGCAGAGTTTAATCAAGTCACAACTATCGTAACATTATGAGTATGGATTAACGATGTAACTCTTGAAGTAGCTCAACAAAAGTCACACCCGGACTCCACCCCAAGGTAAGGCATCTCATGTCATGGATTAAATCCTTACCTCTTTGTCAAGGCAGTCTTGTGATAGCACAACAAACCAAACCTAATTTGAAGGTAAGTATTTTAATCCATTACGATGGAAGGCCACGTAAGTCATTTTCCTAATGTCCTTATGTTTACCAACTTAAATTCAATAAGCGAGGAATTTTGGTTGAATAATTTAGGTCTCATCATTCATAGTGCTACATACATATTAATTATATTTGGAATATCATATATTATCAAATTATAAAAGATATGTATCTAGTAGCACATCTACACACATATACAATATACGTATTAACAACCTTGGATGATCATGTACTTTACAATCTAAGTAGAGTTACTAGAGCTAGTTGGTAATTCATTATAACCTATAGTGAAACACACAAGCATGGCTAGCATCTCATACTTCTAATGATGTGGCTTCATCTCCCATGAGTCCTCCTTGTCTTCAAGTCCTTCTCAGCAAATTCACTTCTTATAATTTACATGAATGAAAGATTAGGCTCGCAGGCCCACAAATTTACATTCAATGATATTAAAAAACCTTGATCTTGATCAAAGGGAGTGTAACACTTGGGAGAGATAGAAAGTATTAATCCGGATTAAAGAAAGAGAGACATGCAAGTCTCATAAATACACATCACAACATGCATTCATTTACCATTCACATATCATTGCATAACATACATGTCCATGATCATCCAACCACACACAAACATACATCGCATGTATATTATGGTAGGGTTTATATATAGTTTCATTCGAAATAACTTTTAATTTTAAAATAATATAACTATATGCGTTAGGCTGTTAAAAACATCATTAACTAAACAATTTAGTTAATTAAGTATGTAGTCTAAACTCTTTTAGACTAAATAATTCATCGTTACAACATGGGGTAAAGTCACGAAATTCAGTTAAGTAAGCCCATTAGAATCATATTCCAATTAGTAATTAACTGACAAGAAATTAGTTAAGTGGAAGAATTAAAATAATTTTAAAAGATCCCTTAACTAATATACATGAAAATTTGTCAAAAAGTATTTAAAACAATTTTAAAACCTTTGAAATGATTTTTTTTAGTTTTTTGAATTTTTTAAACCATTTAAAGCCCCTAAAGAAATTTTAAACAATTTTTTTGGAGCTGGGGCATTGCGCCCACGCGCACTGCAAAGAGGAGGAGGAGGGGCGGCTCGAGATGGTGGGGAATTGTGGACCGTCGTCCACCACCTGCACTTAAGTCGAGCAATGGACCACGGTCCCCCCCCATGACCCCCTCACCTAGGCGCACGGCTAAGGTTTCCCTAACTGCCGTTGCCCCTTCCCCAGCCCGGCGCCGAGGAAGAAGGGCCTGGCCAGTGCGGCAGTCATCGTATCTAGTGCCGCCAGCGTCGTCGGTGCCATCCGAGATCGCCGACTCCGACGCACCCCCCCCCCCCCCCCTAACATTTTTTTTTTGATAAGAAACCCCTCTTTGCAGCCCTATTGCCTTCAACTGGCCATCCGCCTCCTTCTAGTGCCGCCCGGGATTCCTTCCACCGCCATTAAACATCCACTAACCATGTGAACCTCCCTCGATGATCTTGGAACTTCGACAACTTGATTTATGATGTTAGAAAACATTTTTTCTTAACCCCAAAATCTACTGCGAACATATAACAAATGCAACTTCACGATGGCAGTTCGGCCTCCTTGGTGACTCAAACAACACACCAAAGGATTCATTGTGATCCCCTTACTACCGAGAATAATTTCCAAGCGACGAATGCGAGTTGTTCATCCCATGAATGACCTGAGAACGTTGTCAACGTGGCAACCCCGTACTGAACGTGAATCAGTAAAAAAATGCAAAACAGCAAGCATCGAGCACGAACCTGATTTTGATACCATTGAAAAAAACTCGTTCGACATAGTGGAAGAATAATAGAATGAGAAAACGGGATTGGACGACGTCGTTCTTGCCGTTTTAAACCAAAAACTACAAGAAAGATCTGATCTTTCATTTTTGCGGGGTAGAGAAAATTCCTGAAATCTGATATAGAGATCACGTGGGTACACAAGCCGTCCAAGCATCCTTCCTCTAGCGGTATCCATACGAACACCAGCACAACAGAGTTCTCTCCACAATGTCCATGGCATCCCTTGTTCTTCTATTAGAGAGGAAGGGACGAGAGAGGGCACGAGCACCGATGGGAGTGCCTAGACCAAGGAGAGGAGAGGGAGAGAGTGCGACGGCTGCAACACTGCACATGGCCAAGGTTTCCCCCTCGCTACCTTTTATATTCTCTATGTGGTTTTTCATAAAAATCTATGAGCATATAAAATTAGTCTCTCATCCAAACTGACTAATGCCCTTATGTGTGTGACTTTCTAGGCCCAATATCAGTATAATTGCAAACCCATAAAGTTTATAAACTCCTTTATAAACTTTATAATCCAATTAACTTTTCATCTGAACTATTATTTATCTAATTAACAAATAATTAGATAAGGCTTTCTTTTACAATTAATTTGTATTTGAAAAATGTTTCAAATTCTATTTTATATTTGTAATTGATAGCGCCGACCGAGGAGAGGCGAGGATGATCCACAAATGCAACCAGGAAGGCGACAGGAGATGAGATCACCAGTGGTTGTGTGTTTGCATGTTTAGATTATATAAATGTTATATAGTTATGGTGATTAATTATTTGGCTCCAGTTAATCACCGTGCTGTCCATGACCATATAATGAACATGTATGGATGATGCATACTTTTAATTTTTTTATTATGAATCGATTGCTAATATCTAGGTATAGTTAAATATATTCGATATATTTATAAACTATCACCTAGGATGAGACCAACTTAATATAAACAAAACCTTCAACATAAAGTCTAAGCCGGAGCACGAGTCATTGAGAATGTACCGCGTGGCTCTCCATCAATATAGTTCTTAGAACTTGATTCAGTGATGACAGTTTCTACGTGTTTACCCGAGATCTGCCACCATCTGATCAAAGGACTATTAACTATGGCATTATGATGTCTTGAGATTGGAATAGAGGAACGGTGTAGCTATCCTCGCGTTCACCCGGGAGCTGCATTCTTACTCTACTCTGTCACGTATTGATGGTAAAGCTTAGACCAGGTATAATAGTCTACTATGTTTATCCGGGACCATTAAAGACCTGGGAGCCGAAATAAGATCAGATATTGCAAGGAGTTGCAATTACCATGAGATGGTTGCTCTAAGATAATGGTATGATACTATGTGTTTACCCGAGGTCATATTGTGATTCTTGGAGATTCTGATCCTCACTAGAAGACCGTCGGAGTCTTCCGTTCTGTATACCTGAAGGTTATACAGTCTGTCGAAAAATAGTGGGAAATAATTCAAGATAAAAGATCATAATTGAATTATCAGAACTATCTGCTTAAATTACGTTATTTCCTTCGATTCATTAAAATCTCGTCTATTCGAGAAGTTGGGATATTGGATGTCAATACTTCTCATACTCATACTGACTAGAAAACTCTGAAGAATGTCTTCAGGGCCAAGTGAAAGTCACTATCCTAATCAGATATCATGAATTCTTTTACTTGGATAGACCAAGGTGAAGAGGTACTCATGGTATGCCTTATTGAAATGCAATGATTGTCATGAAATCTCTTATTTGGATAGACCAAGATGAAGAGATATTCATGATATGTCTTTGAGAAAGACAAGTGGTAAGATTTTAAACGATCGAAACCACACCTAAAAAGGATAAAGAAAAGTCAGCTAAGATAGAGAAGTAGCAGTTCTCCCACTGTAACTAATATAAGGATACTGGTAGAGGCAAAATGAATATGAAACTTGAAAGAAGTCTCATATAATCTTATTATCAACTTTTGCATGTCTATTGGAGAATTAACGTATCCAATATGAGATATTGGAAATGATTCTCAGAACTGCAATAGTGTGCAGACTTAGATGAGTAAAAGGAAATCGAGAAAATGCAAATGTTGAGTTAGACTCAACTATTGTTCATGATATTCATAGATTACTGTTAGATAGTAAATCTTTGTATATCTATAGGAGTCACATATGAAACTGAATAACTGCTATTTAGTTGCATATCAATAATTATAAAAGTGAATAACGTTGACTGAGAAGGAACAATAGTTGTTCAAATTAGTCAATGCACTATAAATTCTTGAAATGACATTTCATGTGATGAATATTCACAAGTCTTCTATAAAAATAAACTGTGTGAATCTTGATTATCTATGGTATTGTACACAGGATTGTACAATTATTGGTGCTGATGCATACTGATGTAAACAGCTCAATGTCCTCTTAAGGCCAAAGATAATCACTTCTATTGACTTACCTTATTAGTGTACTCTTAGAATGATTCGACTGTACGTACTTACTGAAGTACAAGACGAATACATTTGAAAGATTAAGGTATAAGATCAATATGAAGTATTAAAATTTTTGATTTGATCAAAGAAACTAATACTTAGGTATATGATTCACATAAATCATTAAGAGGATAATTGTATCATCGCTCGATTGATTCTCGTTGTATATCATAGTAATATGATGGAATGAAAAATTGCACCTTATTAAGATATGGTGAAATACATAATAAGATTTGCCAAATTCTTACCCTTGTGAACATGAGTATGAACATTAGATGTCCATACTTTACAGATGGTTCCAAATAAGTCAATGTGTGTCCATATAAGATATGGAAACCAAATAATTCATATGAGATGTGAATTGTGAACAAACCTGATTTTAAAGTCAAGCTATATCGTATGTGAATTTGTGAATGTCTAAAGAGTTTGGACATTACAGTTATTGGCCATACGATAATGAAATAATTGTCATCAAGAAAGCTGTCTTCTGTAAAGAGGAATATGTCCTCAAAGAAGACAGTAGGAGCTGATAAAACTAGAAGATGTTCTAGATTCACAAGCTAACATAAGATTATTAGATAATCTTTAGTTGTTTGGACCCACTCATGACACACATCAGGGAGCTTCATAGATTTTTGAGATTCTCCCAGTGACTAAAAGGATATGTTTGACATATCTGATTTAGTAAGGTGAGAGGAGTTCAAAATAGATTATGATCTAAAATCTATGATAATGATGATCTCTGTCATTACAACTTTGAGATTGATAAATTGTCAATACTGTCTATCATTATTATGAGATGATGACAGTTGGATATTAAAAGCGCTCTCTCAATGTGATTGAGGAAAAGATGTATATGATACAGCTTTAAAGTTTTTAGAATGTCTAGGAAGCAAGTTATGATTTCAAAAATCATTTTGAATCAAACTGAAGCTTCATAAATTGTAATAAAAGTTTTGACTTAATGGTCAAATACTATGTGATCATTAAGAATGATCACGGATTGTGTGTGTTCAGAAAGGACAGTGGGAGCACGGTCGCTTTAGTAATGCTTTATGATAATAACATCAAAGTCATTAAGAATAACTTCAGGATGTTACTATTAGTGAAAGCATTGTTAACCATGTTTTCCTCCAGAATAAGTTTAGTTATAATATCCCACGTATTAAAAATACGAATCTATTAAGATAGATTGGTGCGGATATTATATTGACCTGTATGTCAAGATGTTTGACATAAATTTCATAACAAATCTCAATTGTTGAGATATGAAATTTATTCATTTAAAGAAAAGATTCCTTAAAGGATACATGAGTGAAATGCATCATTAAGCGCTTGAGAAGTGCTAAGGATGCATTCACGTATATGGAGAGAATGATTTGAAACTATGAGGTCACACTGACTCAAATTTCAAGTCAAATAATGGATTCAACCTTCTAGTAGAAAGGAATGGATTGGAAGAGTTACAATCCAGAACTCGATATTAAGGAGACGACATAAACAAGTGATACTATTATTAGAACAGTATGGATGAAAAGGTTCATCCCTGAACTAGTTGTAGTTCTAAAAGGTCTCTGATACCATCCTATCGTTGTAGGACAACAGTGGGAGTAATGAATTGTGTGATCGAGCCATTGTCTCTTCACAAGTTCTAGAACATTCTGAGGTTCTTTCACAGGTTCGGAGACAAAGGATAAATAGGAAATAACGTAACGGAAAATATTCCATCTGTAAACAGATCCCTGACCAAGTCTTAGTCACAGACTTTTTGTGAGCATCACCTAGATTTGATGGAGATCAAATGCGAAGGTGATTGGCTTGAGTCCAAGTAAGAGATTGATGGATATAGGTGTCCTCTAAGCCAATCATAAGGCACCTATTTCAATCTTGTTCACTAATAAATGGCATTAAATTCATTATGTAGATTGGCATATTTATAATTGCGCATAATGAAGTCCATGAATATGTGCAATAGTCATCAGATTATGATGAGATCATAATAATGAGACTGATGACTTATAAACACATATTCTCAATTGTTCCTAGTCGTAGGATGTTTGAGAAGAACATCAAACATCCGGTTAGACTAGTACAGGTTATTCCAGCTCATATGATGAGGGTAACTGATCTCGTTAATTACTAGTGTGTAGACACAATGGTAAACCTGTAGGTGCTCATTGGGGAATGAGTTCACTGAACTGATCCGACATGAATCGCCGAATGGTAATTTACCTGACTGTCAATCGGCTTGATTCATCGTCACAGTGGCGTGGTTTATCCTTGGACTTGAGACACCAAAAACACCTTGTTGGTGGACTTCTGGACTTTGACGTACGAATCCCTATCCACGGGATCTCTAATAGTCAAGGATCGGGTCCAGCGGAAGACCTTCGAAGGTGATTGTGTGTTCAATATAGGATCGTTCGCTCTCAGGTAACTGGAGAGAGAATGCTCTAGAATATATCCGCATGAGTCTCTGGCCAGAGCAGAAACAATATCAGAAAAGATGTTTTCGGATATTGTACAGCGGAGTCTGATTCAAGTGAGTTGACAATCTAGGGTTTGACAGTTGACCATACCCTAGGTTAACTCGAGAGCATTGTGCGAACGAAGGATTATAGCCACGTGGTAACTGTGGACGGACAAGTTCCATGAGTGGGTTGTTGAACCCCATTGCCTTCCGGGATCATGCGGTGTTGCTTGGCACCCAACTTGATCGAAAGTCCGACCGAATTTACATGCGATGATAATTCGGTTAAGTAATTAGTTAATATCTAGATATTAATTAATTACAATAAGTCAATAACAAGTTAATGGACTTAACGGGCTGAAAATCGGACTGGTAAATGGGCCTAGAGGGTCACACGCAATAAGATTCTCAGTCGGTGGTACATAAGTGGGCCAAGCTCCAGGATTTCCCCTTGCTGGCCGTCATCCCTCCTTTCTCTCTCCTTCTCTGGGCGTCTCGTTCGAGGCGCCAGAACAGTTTCCGTCTCCGCCGCGTGTGATTCCCGAAAGTCGGGAATTCCTGTCGGCGGGATTTTAGCAATCGTTGCGGCGACGGATCTTCAGCAAGCGAGCTGAAACGGACGAGGGATCGAGGACGAACCACCGCGGAGAATCGCGCGGATACCGTTGGAGGCTGGACGCTTGTGCGGCTCGCGGCATCGCCTCGACGGAACCGAGACGGAAGCAGATTCAAATCCGTGCACAGTAATCGGATTACTTCTCGTTGTTTTTTATTTTAGTTTTTCGTTCCGAATCGGATCAGCGGGCATCGGGCGGGATTATTTTTGTTCATTGTTTCTGCTGCATTCTTCGCGTCCCGCCCGGAACCCAACACTCACTAGCATAATTTCAAACCTATTTGTTTAAAGGGTTTAAAAGACCATCAAACAAGTACAAAAGGAGATCAAGAGGAGAGAATCAATAACAAAGAAAAGGGAATTAAGCTGGATGATCCTCAAAGTCCAATAAGCATCTAAAGCAAGAACAAAGTCAAAATGGCTCTCTTTCTTCAGCCGGCTGAAGGAGGGGAACCAAAGACTTCAACATCTCCCAATTCCAAAACAGGTAGGCGATCAATCTTTTCTTTTGGAACTTTTTAGTTAAAAGTTTCTAGCAATCACATTAACTTAGTTTTAATAGGTTTATTTGTCACATAAACAACATAATTTTTCATGATAATCACACACCTAATTTGAGCACTCACAGCTTTTTGGCGATCACGGTGGGACTTGGTCTCGCCATCTTTTAATCTTTGATCTTGCTTTCATCAATCGGGCACCCACGGTGCACCACCTATGTCTCTCGACACGCCCTCACCGATCGGTGAGTTTTTAGTTTAGTTGTTATTCCCACGTGCACCACGTGCACACCCTTGCGGCAAGATCTTGCCCTCCCCGTTTGATTGATTGAAGAGTTATTTTTGTGATAAGAAGCATGTGTGATTGATTGAATGTTTTGTTGTTTACATGCTAAATCATCCTGTTAAAAGAAAATTGAAATAAAAAATATTCGCATGAGCCGATTATTTACTGCTTTCATCCTATCTGTTTGAGGAGGAATCGATCTAGAAATTCCTCTTTAATTGTTAATTCTGCGACTTGAAAAGCGTCCAGGAACAGCGACGCTTTACATAAAGCGTCGCGGAACCCAGACGCCTTTCAGGCAAAAATCTATGTTGTTTGCTGCTTGAGTTTCTGCGAAAAAGTAAGGTTTTGTTTGAATAGCGTCGACCAACAGCGATGCGATTCAGGCAGTTTCTTGTTTTTTTCTTCAGTTCTCAGATTTCTGATCTGTTTGCTACTACACATTACATAATAAGCATTAGAGGTCATCCAGGCCACAGGTCATATGCACTGGGGCTAACACCCCCATTTTCTCTTAGGAGCACCTTTCTTGACGTCTTCACCTCTCTCTGATTGGGTCGGTCCCTCGATCAGACTAGAGTGGTTGGCGTTAAAGACCTCCGTAAGTCCCCAAAATCAAGGTATTCCTCCTTGTTCATCGGGCTGGTTGTACCAATCGAAGTCCTGGTTAGATTTTCATAACGTTGTGAGGGAAAGCCATAGAGTATAACGGTGGAAATTGAACTGAAACTAGGATCCTACCCATTGAGTGAATTTGTGATTAATTGAATCCAAATAACCCAACAAGGAATCCTGAAACAACGTTAAACATCCACTTGTTTGCTTAATCTCTGTGCAACTTGTCTGCAAATCTTTGAAAAAAAATCTAATAACATGCTACTTCGATCAGGTAGGGATTTAAGCATGGCTCCATATGCCATAGTCAACTACGAGGGAGATGTTAATGCCCCTCTTGAGTCTGATTACCACTTTGAAAATGAGGGAGATGTTGATGCCCCCCATAATCCTCATTCTTGTCCAGTTCGATACGAGGGAAACCAACAAACCCCTCTTCCTTGTGCTCATGATCAATATTCTGATCTTCCTCCGCATGTGAATGTGATTCCTAATCCTATTTTTGAGAGGGGCATGAACCCGAATGATCCATCATCCTCCGATCCCTCGGATCTATTGAACGCTTTGGGAGTTCTTGCTTCCCGTCTGGATCTTCGACAGTTCGAAGCAATCCAGTCTATTTTGAAGGGGAAGACGCCCATGCAGTCTGCTGAGCCGAATCCTACGGCTCCCCCTGTCATTCCTCAACTTCCTCCTCATCATACTTCCTTCATTCACCAGGCCATGGAAGGTCTCCATGTCTCAACTTCTCGGCCAGCTGGGCCACAACTTTCTTCTTCGAGGCAACCGGTCAGGCCGCTGACGCCTACTTACCAAAATGCCCTCGGGCATAGCGGAAGCTCTGTCGGACCTCAGCTCTATTGTCCCCCATGCCCTACATACTCTAGGCAACAGGCCTATCATGTACCTCCACCTCCCCCTCCTCCCCAGGTTGATCCAACGACACAAGCGTTGCTTGCAAAGATGGAGCGTATGGACGAACAGTTCAACAACCTTCAGAAGATGATGGGAGTTACAGCTGCACCTGAGATTAACCTGCCAAGTCTGCCTGTGTTCCATCTGTCGCCCTCTGAGATGCCAGTGTACCGAAAATACAACGGTACTGTTAACCCCTTCACTCATTTGAAGGAGTTTATGTATGAGTCATCTTTCTAGCAAAATGACAAGAGGTCGTTAGCATTTTTGTTCAGGAAATCTCTGGAGGGACCAGCCCTCGAGTGGTTCTTTTCTTTAGAACCTGCTGAAGTAGAGGACTATGGTATCGTATCACGAAAATTCATTCAACGATACCAAGATAGAGGTGCCCCCTCCCTGTCCATTACTGATTTGATAGCAGAAACAATGAAGCCCGACGAGGAATTCGTCAGTTTTGCTGATAGATGGAGAGGCATGGCAGAAAAAGTGAAAGATCATCTGTCTGAGTCAGGGCAAGTAAAAATGTTAATCTCCAATGCTACACCTCAGTTTAAGTTAGTCCTCGCCCTGAACAACTTGACCAGTATGGCAGAGCTCTATGAAAGAGCACGTTATTGTCAGAATGCTGTCAAGGATGCTACGTTCTCTAGTGTTCTTGATTCTCACCGACCTAGCAGGCCTCCACCTCGGAAGCCTGCCGTGCCAAATTCTCCTAGCACAGGTCCAACCACTGAGGGCACGCTCTCCCATGAGCAGGTTAGTAGCATGAACAACGACCAGCCCCAATTTTTGAGTAATCAGCCACAACAGTACCAGCGGTCGCAGCAGCCAAACCAGCAGGGTTACAGACAGCAGCAGTCGAACCCACAGTATCAGCAGCCTCAGTACCAGCGGCCTCAGCAGTCGAACTAGCAACCAACAGCAGCCACAACGGCAACTACAGTATCAACTCCCACAACAGCAGTATCAGCAACAGCAGCAGTACCAGCCGCGTGCACCGCCGACATACCATAATGTGCCTCCTCCTGCTGATTATAACCACCAGAAAAAACCTCCAGGCCCGAAAAGGGCAGAATATCCAGTTCTTCTAGAGTCCTTATCAGATATCTTCAGTGCTTTAATGGCAGCCAATGCTTTGGTCCTTCCAAGAGAAAAAGCAGTTTGGCCCCAAAATGCCGACACTTCCAGGTATTGTTATTTCCACAGACAACCTGGACACACCATAGATACATGCTTCCAATTCCGAGATTATATTCATGATCTCAACGAGCAGGGAGGCATCGACTGGGAAGAAATGAAGAAGTACATATCTGCCTTGAAAGCGAGAAGACCACAACAACAACAACCAAGAGCGCCGGCGTAGGCAGCGGCGCCGCCAAACATGGGTATAGTGCAAAATCCACTCCTGGAGCACCAGAACCATAATCAAGTTGCCCCCATTTTAACAAATAGCCGATCTGAAGCTAATCGAGGGCAACTGTGGAAGATAGAGGACTCTTCCTCTATTTATTCAACAGGCCATACTCCGAACACTGCAGAGCAACCACCATGCCGCACCATCCACATACCTAGACCACAACCCGTTACCATCACGCCAATACCAACACCCGCATACCATTTACCCACGCCCATTAACCCGTCACCACCGCCCACTTTTCTTAAACCCACTAACCCATCACCATCGCCCACTTTACTTAAGCCCATTATCCCCCACGCCACTACGCCTCCATTAAACAACCCCCTGCAAGCTAATTACGCACCCCTCATGCCATCCAAACCACTGCTCCGCATACCACTCCCTACATCACCCATTACCACCACCGCTTACCCAGATACCATACAGCCATCTAAACCCCTACTCCGCATGCCATTCCCCACTTCATCCGCACCAACCAATTACCCTTCCACCATCCAACCATCTAGGCCTCTCATCCGTACCATGCCACCATCAACTAACCCCACGCCATCACTCGTATACCAACCCTCCACACCGTCTACACCATCCACTAGCCTTGCGGTGCTCAAGTTATCACCCGGCCCTTCCACAATTGAAGAACATGCACTCCGGAGTGGGAGGATCTTTAATAAGGTCTTTCCTCAATCAACAGTCAGAGACGGCCCATCACAACCGCCGGAGGAAGCACATAACGATGAGAGTGCACCAGGCACTCAATATGACCTGTTGAAACATCTTGACAGAACATCGGCACGAATCTCTGTGCTTGAATTGATAAAGAGATCGAAGACCCATCAAGAGGCTTTGATGGAGTATTTACAAAAAGTGATGGTCAACGAAGACGTGCCGGTAGAGAAGATCGCCGCACTACTAGTTCCTCAGGAGGATCAGCCCTCTATCTCATTTCATGCCTCGGAACTAGCACCGCCAGCAGCCAGGAGCATGGCTCTAAGTATTACGGTCAATATCTGCAAGAAGGCCGTAGATGCATGTCTGGTCGATACAAGGGCTTCAATTAATGTCCTGCCTCCGAAAACCCTTGAATTGTGCGGTGTACCCAAAGAAATATAGTTGCCTAGCCCTATCTCTGTAACAACATATAATAATTCTACCCGTACCCCTCTGGGAATAGTCTATTTGAAAATAGAGTTAGGCCATGTATGTCATGCCGAGGTCAAATTTCACATTTTGGAAATCGATCCTTCCTTGAATGCTATTTTGGGTCGTCCTTATATGAAAATCCTCGAGGCGATTCCCTCTACGAATCATCAGTGCCTCAAATTTCCCTACAAATGACGAATTATTAAAGTTACGAGCATGCCGATCCTTGCTGTTGCTCACTCTTTGAATATCAAGCCAACTTCTTCACCTAGCCGGTAACCTTTTGTCGGTATTACAGGTCTACCGTCCGGTGGCTGATCCTTTAAAGGCCGCCACTCTTACTCCTTATCCACTGAATGCCATAAAGCGGAGGAAGTGCATGAGTACCCCTGGATGAAAAATAATGATGAAGAGTGGTTATCAACCTGGAAAGGGCCTGGGCACACAATTACAAGGCAGAATCACGCCCATCAAAGACAACCGAAGGACACCTAGAAATGGCTTGGGCTATAGGTCAAGAAAAGTGAAGCATGACATTACTCAGCAGGAAGAGAATGAAGATGGCCAGAAGATATGGGAGACAATGTCCACACCATGCAAAGAAGACCAGGACCCCTTAACATGGACTTTATACACACATTTTGTCAAGGGGCTCGTGATCAGTCATGATAATACGGTGGTCATTACTTCCTGTTTTAACCTCCATGATATATATGGAAGAGACCTGGCCAGACATTGTTCAGAATTGCTAACGTACCAGTCCTTGGAAACTCTGCGGCCAATGAAAAGGAGGAAATTTCAAGACCCCTGAGTGTGAATGGTACAGATGGTTTGACTTAAGGGATCTGTATATTGCATTGAATAGACTGTTTCTTGATCCCTCAGAACCTAAGTGGCCGCCACAAATAGATGAACTGATTGAAGGGCCTGGTGCCATTTTTGATAAAAGAATACTACTGTCTGAGGAAACAGATGAAGGGGAGCCAGATGACCCCTTTGAAACTGGTTATACCACGGATCTTCTCTGGAGGAGGACTTATCCTTCTTACATTTTCACATTTCATACCTTGTTCCGCACTCTGCTTCTGACCCCGACTTGGTCACGAGTCATTACTGAAGATATTTCGCTGGCTCCGCCCATAATGATTATCCTGTCCCCACGGGACTTCATTCTTCAACCTCCTCTCGATCTAGAGAGGATTTATGATTTAATCTAGGACATGCTACTATATGATCCCCCCAATCCTTTGGCCTTGGTGCCGCTTCCTCCATCCCACTCTCCCCCTATTCACCTACATTCTTGTTTTATGATTAATTCATCTTTTCTCCAAAAAATACGCCAATTTGGCAACAAATTTCTCCCAGATCCTCATTGAGGAAACTTCTTACTTGTCCGATTGTACCCCATCGCGCGGGTCTTTCGGTCAAGATTCTCTTCTAGATCTACTCTGCCCCTCCCCTCGAGAGGATTCTCCTGTATGTCTGCCTGTATCCCATAATTTTCATTATGTTTCGTCCTCATTAGGTCAGGATAAGGAGTCTAGCGAAGTTAGGGAGTCTAGTTCTAGGCAGGTTAGTCAGGTTAGGAAGTCTAAAAAATCTAAGGGTAAACAAATTCCAGATAGATACCTCCAGGATTTAGCTGATAAATGTCTTTCTTGCTCTATGATCCCTCAGCTATTAGATAATCATATTCAGATGCCATAAGATTGTATAGATGATGAGTCAGTTAATGATGGATATGGGGTGTATGAATTGATACACGAAAAAGACCCCATTGTTGAAAATGAAGAAGATGACGATGACGCAGCTGAGGCATATGCTAGTGGAGTGAAAAGATTCGATGAACCCTCAGCTGCCGTAAAAGAGCCCACCAAAGAGATCAATCTAGGGACTGAAGACGAACCTAAGGTTGTCCTCGTTAGCAAGAATCTTTCCGAAAAGGATGAGAAGGCAATGATACAAGTTCTTAAGGATTATAAAGACACTTTCGCCTGGAGTTATGAGGATATGCCGGAGTTAGACTCATCACTAGTGGAACACAGGTTGACATTAAAGGATGGAGCTAGCCCGGTTAAACAGAAGTTAAGGCGATTCCACCCACAAATGGCTTTAAAGATGAAGGAAGAGGTCGATAAATTACAAAAAGCCGAATTCATTAGAGTTGTCCTTTATCCACAATAGGTGGCCAACATAGTCCCGGTTATGAAGAAAGATGGGAAGGTCATGATTTGTATTGACTTCCGAGATTTGAATCGGGCATGTCCTAAGGATGATTTTCCAATGTTTCAGGATATAATCAGATCAAATTGGCAGAAGAAGATCAAGAAAAGACGTCATTCACTACACCTTGGGGAACATATTGTTATGTCGTGATGCCTTTTGGATTAAAGAATGCTGGACCCACTTATCAAAGGACTATGATGTTAATATTTCACGACATGATGCATATAGATCTAGAAGTGTATGTGGATGACTTGTTGGTGAAATCTAAGACTAAGGCTGAACATGCCAAAGTTTTAGCAAGAGTATTAGAAAGATCAAGAGAAGATCAGTTAAAGATAAACCCTAAGAAATGTGTATTCGGGGTATCCTCAGGAAAATTACTTGGATTCATTGTTAGTAAACGGGGAATTAAGATCGATCCCAACAAGACAAAGGCGATTAGAGAAATGCCACCTCCCAAGAACTTGAAAGAGTTAAGAGGATTGATCGGGAGATTGCAATTTATTCGTCGTTTTGTCTCCCAGCACTCACAAAGGTGTAAGCCGTTTTACGAGCTTACCAAGCCGGGAGTCAAATTCGATTGGGACGATAAGTGTCATGAGACGTTTGATGGATTAAAGAATTATTTGGCAAGTCCTCCTGTTTTAAGACCACCATCTCCAGGCAAAGCATTGATACTATACATTTCTGTCCTGGATGATGCAGTGGGGGCTGTCCGTGCACAAAAGGATGAAGAAGGAAAGGAGAGGGCAGCCTACTATCTCTCTAAACTTCTCAACCCCGTTGAGCAGAGATACACGGCGATGGAGAAAATATGTGCAGCACTTGTATGGGTTGTTCAGAAATTGAAGCATTACTTTCTAGCCCATGAAGTCCATCTCATCGCTAGGATGAATCCGATTAAGTTTCTTCTTGATAAATCTGTCCTTACTGATAGGTTAGCACGACGGCAAAACTTTCTATCTCAATTTGATATCACTTAAATTCAACAGAAAGCGATCACAGGCTATGCCATAACAGAACATCTCGCTCATCACCCCCTTCCTCATTTTGATCCAGTCCGATCAGAGTTTCCGGATGAGGAATTGATGTCCATAGACCAAATCAGAGATGATATGTGGACTCTGCATTTTGATGGAGCTCTGAATTCCCATGGAAAAGGGATCAGCATTGTTCTATTATCACCTGAAGGTGTCACCATTCCACAAGCCTTTCAGCTTGACTTTCCAGTCACTAACAATATAGATGAATACGAGGCACTCATTGTTGGCCTCGAGGCTGCTCATCTCCATGGTGCTACCAAACTCAGAATTGTAGGTGATAGCCAATTGATTCTTCACCAAGTGTTAACCAAGTATCGAACTCTTGATCCCAAGCTCAAACCTTATCAAGAACTTACTTCTGCTTATGCAAAGCTTTTCACAAAGTTGATCTTCGTCCATGTTCCTAAGAATCAGAACATCTTAGCTGACGCTCTAGCCTCACTTGCATCTTCTCTTAATTTTCTAATCAGCAGACAATCCGAATCAATCATCGTTCATAGGCGTCTTTCACCCACCGTGAAAGACCCTTCATTCCTTAGAATTAAGGAAAAGCTGCTGAAGAAGGTCAGAGATGGAGATATTGTGGAAAAGAAAGAGATTATGTTAATGGAGCTATTAGAAGAGATGGATGATGAACAGAAGCCGTGGTACTACGAAATTGCTAAATATTGTGAAGATTAATTATATCCTGAAGAAGCCACAACTGAGGAGAAAAGGGCTATCAGGAGAGTTGCTCAAAGATACACCCTAGTTGGAGGAGTATTATACAAAAGAGATTTTGATAGAGTTCTTCTAAGATGTTTAGACGAAGATGAGCTTTGGAAGGTTATGGAAGGAGCTCATGTTGGAGTTTGTGGTGGCCACGTTAATGGACAGATGTTAGCAAAGAAAATCCTTAGGCATGGATTCTATTGTCCAACCATGGAAGAAGATTGTGTAGGATATGTCTGTATGTGTACTAAGTGTCAACTTCACGCCGATAAGATTCATTCTCCTGCATCTTCACTCCATCATGTTTCCTCTCTATGGCCTTTCTCCATGTGGGCTTTCGATATCATTGGACCCCTTGGCAATCCTGATTCCGGCATTAAGCAGAAGTCCTTCATCCTCACGGCAACAGAATACTTCACCAAGTGGGCGGAAGCTGAAGCATACACGGAAGTCAAAGCATCAACCGTCTGCAAGTTTATCATGAAGAACATCATCACCAGATTTGGAATTCCTAACACCATCGTCACCGACAATGGACCGCAGTTCGTGTCACAAGAACTGAAAGACCTATGCAACAGGTACAAAATTGCATTGCATCATTCGTCTCCTTATTATCCGCAAGGCAATGGCCAAGCAGAACCAACTAACAAGACTTTGATAAGAATCATCAAAAAGACGTGCAAGTCTAATAAATTAACAGACTGACCAGAAAAATTAATTGAGGCTCTATGGGCCTACCGAACTTCAATCCGCACGCCCACTGGGCAGAATCCTTATTCCTTAACATTTGGAATGGAGGCGGTAGTTCCATATGAGATCCTTATACCGTCATTAAGAGTACAATTGAATAAGGAATTCTCCATTGATGAACACCGTTCAGCACTCCTTGCTCAATTGGAACTCTTAGACGAAAAAAGATGGTCAGCTGCTAATCATGCAAGAGTTTATCAAAATAGATTAGCACGTTTTTATCAAAAGAAAGTCATCGAACGTAAATTCAAAGTTAGTGAAATGGTCGTCAAAAGAATTTTTGTAAAAGCTGGTGGTCTGCGTTCTAAGCTCCAACCCAATTGGAAAGAACCTTATGTTGTATCACATGCTTTTCCTGGTAATGCTTACCGTCTAATTAATGCAGAAGGGCAAGAATTAACTCACCCTTGGAATGGTCTGTATCTTAAGAAATACTACCCTTAGGTTAAAAAGTCGATCAGCATGGTGTGAAGACCAAGTGGAATCAGAAAATTTAGAAACTCAAATTCCCTTATTAGTCTGGATAATTTAATTCAAACACATTACTACACACACTGACACGTTTGATTCGTGAGTAACAAGAGATGTCAAGTCCACTAAAAGTGTAAAGTGCAAATCATTTTTTTCAAACAAAATTCTGTTTTTGCACTCGGCCTACGATGTCGGAACGAGACTTAGAATAGATTACCAAGAATACCCGCCATCTTAGTAGGAGGCCGTCATAAAAAAAATAGGAGAGATCCGTCTCATGAAAAGAAAAGTAAAAGAAAAAGGCAAAAGCCAAATGTCAAATCAAAAGACCTTTACATTACAAACGTTACATCAAGGCCATGAAATGAAATAAAAGGGAACACAAGGTCGATAAATACTCCGGAAAGAAAATGACTGAACCCCAACATATATTAGGGTAAGAAAGGAACATCTTTTTAGGTCTCCGGAACCTTCTCGTGGGCTTTCTAAACCAATTCTTTTCTGAAGAGGCGTAGTACAAGCTTAAGGAATGGCCTAGATTGACTAAGAATCAAATCATCAAATGGGATCACGAATGAAAACACAAGTTCAAGCACGATGGGTTTAAGTTAGATTAGTGAAGAACAATCTGAGAATTAAGTTAATAAATGAATATGCTTCCTTTTGATCTGAGTACCATGCTGGTCTTTTAATTTGCACCATATTTCAAAATCTAAAAAAATACATATTTCAAAATTCAAAAAAAGGTACATATTCGAAAATCCAAAAAAAATACATATGTTCCAAAACCCAAAGAAAAATGAATATTTCAAAACAACAAAAATATTTCAGTTAGCATCTGCTTATTGCATCTGGTGTGTTTCATTCCTCTTTATTTTTCAGTGAGCATCTGTCTGCTTGCATGTTGCATTTTGCTTACCGTTTGATTATTCATGCTATCTTTGTTAATAAAGGCTATGCCCCTTGACCCTTCTACTAAGAAAAAGATTGATCGATCATTCACTTGACTGAGCAAGGGGCTAAGCCTAAGTAGATACTTAACCTGTTTATTAAGTAATGTACAGGACACAGGACAAACATGCAAGGCACGAAAGAAGGCAAAAGTTTCATACATGTATCAAAAGGTGTTTTGTATATGATACACAAAAGAAAAAAAAGTACATGATATGAAGCCCTCAAGGCTGACTCTCCCCGGCTCCTTCATCCAATTGGCTCTGAGCCTCATCGGGAGCATCCGGCGCCGGTCCTCGACTGGGCGGAGGTGGTGGTCCCATCAGACTCTGACCAGCCTGGCCTAATGATATGGCCACGCTCACGGTGAACGCACTTCCGTGCCCTCTTTCCTGCGCTCGCTGACGGACACGTCGGTAACGCTCCTCCACGCTACGTCGCTCATGCTCCGCGACACCAAGCTGGACCCAGAGAGAAGTCACCTCGGCATCAACTCGCTACCGCTCCGGCCGTTCCCGTTCTCGGTCCTCAGTAAGCATTTCTAGACGGATCTGGAGGCGTGTCAGCTCACGAGGAAGATCGTCGCTGGAGAGGCGTGCCAACTGCTCCTCCAAAGCTCTGATACGTACAACATCGGCCTCAGCACAAGCAACCGCTGCACGAGAATGTTCCAGCTCCGCTTCAGCCCTCTGAAGGGCCTCCTGAAGCTCAGCAACCTGCAGAAGAAGATATTGTTAGTCCAAGGCAATTAAGCGATCAAAATCAAATTCAGAAAAAGAAAGGGAAAAGAATAGAACTTACTCGAGCAGCACGGTCCTCCTCCGCGAGAGAAGCCCGATGGATGGCGAAGGCGAGCTGGTCCTGGAGATCGGTAAGGGCAGCCTCGTGAGCAGCCGAGTATGAGGAAGATGAGGCTCCATAGGTAGGAGGAGCCGCCTGGGTGTAGACGGCTCGCTGCACCAAAAGACAACCGTTAGTGGCTAATTGTCAAAACAAATTAATTAATTAAAATACTCATTCATAAGCATGCATACATACCAGGTCAAATAGCTACTTCTGGACCTGCTCTAGCTGGGCCTCCGCATCATGTAGGTGGGCCCGGAGGTCGATGATGACCGCATCTCGCGCATCCTGCATACCACACATACATACATTCATTTACAAATATAAGTTAAAGATAATAATAAAATGAAAGATGCATAAATCATACTTACATCGAGTGGTCGGAGGAGTCGTAGTTGATCGGCGTAGTGGGCCCGGTATTGCTGTAGATAAGCCTCGCTGCTCTCCGCACGGGACTCCACTCGGACGCCGGGGCGGTGCCAATCCTCGTACTGTTCCGAAAACTTGGCACGCCAATCTGTGAGAGCTTGCTTGCCCCTCATACTCCTCCCGACGCCCTTCGGGACCTCCTCGTCAATCCACTCTTGGTGGAGGCCCAGGGTCCTCATGACGAGCCGGAGGTGGAGGGGCTCGATCTCGTTCAGGCAGTGGAGCCACATCTGGCTGCCGAACCTCCTCCGGCCAGCCGTCACCTATGGCTGACCCTCCTCGCCCATACCCGGATGCCAAATCACCTGCATACAGGTTAGATGCATTCATATAAATAACTTACATTTAATAAATGAAAGATTGCATTTAATAAACAAAATTGAACAATTAAAACTCACCAAGAGCTTTTGGTAATCAAGAAACTGACGGCGGAGGGTCGTCAGCTGGTGGTGCTGTGGTGCCGTGTCCACAATCGGCTGCCAGCGACAGGCCAACGGGATGACACCAGGTCTCACTATCCTCGCTCGGCCGAGCGGGAAGTAGTGATAACTTCAAACCTGCATACATAAACATATATGTTAGAAAAATCATTTATCATGAACAAATAATAAAACAATTTAATACCTGGAGAAACGGCGAGAAGCCGTTGATGGTGGTCTCATGGTCAGGCGTGACCGCGGACAAGTCTGCGAACAGGTGGGCCAAGAGGGCCGCACCCCATGCATACTCATGCAAGCTATCTAGATAATCTAACAAGTAAAGGAATCTACAATGGATGTGGTCGCCCTTCGTACCAAAGAGCAACCGACCGAAGAAAAAGACAAGGAAGACTCGAAGCTGTCTATCTACCTCCTCCTCCTAGCTAGGGTCACTACAATATACAGAGGAAGAGGACTCAGCTAGCCTACTCCTAAACTCTACCCGGATCTCATCTGACCGACGTCAGGGCTCTACCAGTCCTAAGACAGCCTCTACCTCTACCCTAGGGACCATCTTAGACTCCCTACCTAAGCTAGATACCTCTATCCCTAGTAGGGCTTCTGCTAATCCTCGGTAGTCGGAGTAAGTCACCCCGCTCACCGGTCGACCCTTTACCCTAAGGCCAGTGATTATGGCCACATCCTCTAAGGTGGGGATCATGTGTCCCCAGGGCATTAGGAATGCCCGACTCTCTGCATGCCAACGCTCTCTGAGCGCTAGCAACATGACCAAATCGAGCCAAAACGGCTCGATCTCGAAAATCTCGCCGAACCCCATCCGGCGCAAGCACGCCTTCTAGAAGTCCAGGAGTCCCCAGTATGCCCCTACTACCAAGTCCCAGGAGATACGAGCCCTCATCGTCCCCTACAAATGAAAACAAGAGGACTTCATCAGTTAATGGACTTAATTAATCAATAAAACGTTCTGTTTAAAAGGCGTCGAGATATGTGGACGCCCATTGAAAGACGTCGACCATACTTGACGCCATTTAAACCTATTTTATGTCCTATTTAAAAATTCAATTTCTGTCTGAATGGCGTCAGACCATGGCGACGCCCTTTGAAAGGCGTCACCTAGTCTATACGCCATTCAAGACCGATTTCGGGTTCTTCGAAAAAACCCCTTTCCTCCTCTTTTCCTCATTCCATTCAATCAAAAAATCAATCCCATAGGAAGCTTACCAAGTGGAAGGCCTCCTCCTCTTCTTCTCCTCCTTCAACTGCCGTTGATGGGGGAATTTCTTCTTTGAGGATAGCGGCCGCCGCCTCTAAGGCCATGGCTTCTTCAGGGAGAGCTGCCTCGTGCTCCTCCCTCCTCACCACGCGCACAGCGCGGCGGCGTTTTCCCCTTGATCCTTTGTCGGGTTCTATGGCTAAGGAAGAAAAAACTTGAGAAGAGAAGGTTTGAGAGAGAGTTAGAGAGAGCCGAAAAGAGAGGGAGATGGTCGTAGAAGAAGGCCGGTGATGGAGATGATCGCCGGAGAAGAGAGAAAGACGGTGATCGCCGGAAAACGGAGAAGGATCGCCGGAGACAGTGGAGAGAGAAAGAGCAAAGAAGAATGAGGAAGGAAGCAAGGCCTTCGCAACTTCTGTTAGGAAAACTTGAAACGCGTCGTTGGACAGCGACGCCATTTAGGGCGCATAAACTGAGGCGGCAAGACAGGTGTTTGAAATTGAGTAAAAGGCGTATAAACAGAGCGACGTATTTCAGTTTAAACCGTCAATTCTTGTTAGAACAGTACAAGGCATGATTATTAAAGGCGTCTAAATATCATGACGCGTTTCAGTAGACTAAATCATAGAATTAATGGCGGAATTCTGGAGCAAAGGTGAGAGATAGAATTAAAAGATGTCTACCCATATAGACGCGGTTTAAGGATAATTTGAGATTTTAAGGATTAATCTTTGATTTTTTGAAAATAAATTATAGTTGAAAGGCGTCTGGAGGAGTGGACGCGTGTTGGATCAAATATACCCGAATTGCTATATTTTAAGGAAAGATCAAGTTTCTACTTAAGGAAATATCATGAACAAATCATAGGAGATTGAGGAAAGATTTCAAGACATAAAGGAACAATTCTTTATTGAAATCAGTTCTTTATTACATAAAGAAAGGAAAAGAAAAGAGAACATTAAAGGAAGAAATTCCCGAAGCCTCAGTATATATGGAACAGATAATCCTCTATCTGTTTCTCGAGAAGATTTTACACGATGATTAAAGCTAATATTCCACAGTGTGACTATAAGTTCAGTAGCTTCATAATCTTCATCAGATTCCAAGGCACACTTCTTGATTGAAGATGTATGGGAAAATTCAAGGAATTCGTAGCGAGGCAAGCTGAATTGAGTAAAACATCGATGAGGATTGTACAGTACGAACTCAGTAGCCCCGATCAATTTAAGCTCTGCACCCGCTACACGGCGCACTCGAATTGACTTTCCTACAAGAGCAAGAGGTGAAGAGTCGAACCCATTTGCTGACATTCTTCTTAGATAATCTCTCCAGTCAGCTTGAGTCTTGAGTTTTGGCACTCGATTGATCATCTTCTCATTGAATTTTACAATGTTGGAAATATGGAAGATATGGCTATTTTGATATATTTGAGACGGTCTTGCGGAATTCCTTGTGTGATATTCAAATTTGAAGTGCAACTCGACCAATAGAGCGAAGAGTAGCATGCAACCATAGGGAGGCTGACCTGTGGACGCTGCAGAAAGCCCGTTGTAGAGATAAGCTAGAATCGCAGTGCCAATATGTTTTCCCTCAAAGATCTCGCAGATTGCGCTCACTTGATCATCTTCTAATATGTTATCCTGAGCAGGAAAGAATAGAGCTCCAGCTAGGCACGTGGTGAAAGCTTTCATCACGTTCTTAGTATCATCCTTTCTAAGATCTTCAATCTCGTACAACGTCTACTCTGCAAGCTTTGCAAGATTGATTCCTTTCCTGGTGAGGCACCCTTTAACTTCTGTTGGGTCCTTCATGATCTTCATTAACAATTGTTGACCGGTGATCTTTTCCCTCATCAAAGCCATCTTATTCTAGATCACTTCATTATCACCATACAACTTGATTTTGGGAAGGTCCAATAAGAATTCAACTAGAAGAATAGTGCATTCAAAATCAGGAAAAAGTAAGGTATGGGTTTGAGGATGCCATAACTCAATCAAAGCACCCATAGCCGCTCAGTCCACGTTTGGACTCTTGTAATACTTTGTATGGACTACTAAACATTAGATATTCCACTTGGAAATAAAATATTGTATAGAGATTGTGGTACTTTTAGCAAGCTTTCGAATCCAAGGAAGATAGGTGAATTTCCTTGGACCAGGAAACAAAGGATATGACTAGAAAATAGAAAGGAGAGTTACTTGAAGAAAATGAAGAACATGGAGAAAAAGGAAAATTGAAAAAAAAAAAAAAAAGGATTCAAGGAGAAGAGGATTCAACTTACTTGGAGGTTAGGATCTCTTTCACTTAGATGATTTTCCACATCGGAGAGCTTCTCTAACGTCTTCTTCATCCTCTTATTTGAAGAATCCACCTTGTTCTTGAGTTTTTCCTTCTTAAAGCCTTGAAAACCTTGAAAATCCTTGAACTTTGAAGAAAATTCCTTGCTTCAATCTCTAGATTGTGTTAGGATTGCCTTAATACAAGATAATGTAGTTTATATAGAGAGAATTACGATCTTAGAAAAGTTTTTCCGGATTGGAAAAGGGATAAGTATGGGAAGAATTGGAATCCGGATAGAGATCAGCCAGAACCTATTTCTGCGACTGAAAAGGCGCCGTTGAACAACGACGCATTTTAGTTGGCTTAATGACGTCGGCTCGACACGACGTGTTTCATGGTTTTCTGTTATTCACCCGAAATTCAATGTTTATCCATATTTACATGCTTAATTAAACACTTGTTTGAAGTTACTGATGAATGAGTGCAAGTAATTCAGGAAAATCCAAAGATCCTACTGTGGGAGTTTATGAGTCCTGACCGTGGCTAAAAAGACGGTTATCTCTATCCTTTGTATTCTTTCACGTAATTAATTTGCATCATCATTACTATATGTTAAATATTTATTAGACTATGTCAAAGACCTTGTGATTTTGATGAAACTAGAATTTGAGTTCCCCTTTAACAAAAACGGTGATAATTCTAGAGAATTCTTAATCGCACGGATAGGCTGTTTGATTGTTTATTAGTGAGGATGATGGTTCCACTTTTGTGAAACAGCGTGTGGATAAACAAGCTTCGGCTTAGCACTGAATTACAAGAATTGGTATTTTGACTCATTAATGATAATTTAACAATATTATCCTTGATTAATTTATATTTTATTTGACTTTATATTTTTCTTTTAGCCCAGCATGCATCATGTAAGACTTTGATATAATTGTGATAAGAATTAATTATTGATTAAATTTCAGACAATTGATCAAATAATTCCAACATGATATGAAATATTCCATTCTGAATTAAGTATCTTGATTATCTTTGAGGTTCGCTTGAAGATATCATTGGAATTCTATCTTTTCTTAGACTCTTTATCCAATATTTCTTGTTTTCTTTTAAAGATTCATCATGGCTGCAGCACGTCCACATTGGCTGGTAAACGCTCCCCATGATGAAACCTGCAGTGTCTATGACTTGAGGTACTTCCCCATCTGTGGAGGTTGATCGACCTTATTTTATTTCTTTATCTATTTCATCCGGACATGATTGATTTCATTGATCTCCTTGAGCTATCTTCATTGATGATTTTGAAAAAAAATTCCAATCATGTGATGTTGAGAGCGTGTCTCATCACACCTTGGCATCACCTTTTCAGTATATTCCATTTCATTTCACTCCCTTGCAAAGACGATGCCAAGGTGAGGCAGCTATAGACACGCTAATTTTGACGTCATTTTGAGTAAATTTCATATCATATAATAATGCTTCAGAATAGTCTGATATTTAATCATTAGTTAACTTTTTTTAATATTTCTGAATTAATTATCTAAATAGTATTGGGTCAGACAGACATAATTTAAGTTAATTGATTTTAACTCAAATTTTAATCAAATATGAAAAAGTCTAAAAGACGTCCACATGTGTAGACGCCATTTAGAGTTTATTTATATTTTGATTTTTAAGTTTGAATTTTAATTAATTGATTAATTAGTTAAAAAACGTCTGTCAGGCACGACGCCATTTAGGTCTCCTTAGCTGATTCTATTTCTTTTTCCGGATGTTCATCATTATCTTAACTAGTCTAAAAAACGTCTCCTATGGACGACGCGTTTTAGATAATTACAGATAATGATGAATTAATATGTATTTATCTGTTTGTTAGTTGGATAAATTTCAAATTCTTTCATGTTAATCCATTAATAACCGCAGATGAAAAGCCTATAAATACACAATCCCTTGGTCATTGAAAAGTTAGTGATTACTAGCGATTAAAGTGATTACCAGTGATAATTCTTGAAAGATTAGTGATAATCTGAATGATCCAAGAAGGCGACGACGTCTAAGGTGTTGCTGCTACTTCCAAGAGTCTGCATCCTTTCTTCATCGCTTCTTCGTCCATTCAAAAGTATTCAAGAACCAAGGCTTTCCAGGGGGCATCCAACTTAGTTCAATTTCTGTATCTTTCTCATATTTTCATCACATTAGCATCATATTTTTATCACATCACTCCATACAACACACTCACTAACATAATTTCAAACTTATTTGTTTAAGAAGTTTAAAAGACCATCAAATAAGTACAAAAGGAGATCAAGAGAAGAGAATCAACAACAAAGAAAAGGGAATTAAGCTGGATGATCCTCAAAGTCCAATAAGCATTTAAAGTAAGAACAAAGTCGAAAGGACTCTCTTTCTTCAGCCGGCTGAAAGAGGGGAACCGAGGACTTCAACATCTCTCAATTCCAAATCAGGTAGGCGATCAATTTTTTCTTTTGAAAATTTTTAGTTAAAAATTTCTGACGATCACATTCACTTAATTTTAATAAGTTTATTTGTCACATAAACAATATAATTTTTCATGATAATCACACACCTAATTTGAGCACTCACACTCAATACAATACCTAATAATCCCAAAAGATATTTAGGGATAATAAATATCCTTTTCGAATATTTCTGTCAGTAATTACCACATAGCAATAATCCAACATTCATTCAATGTCTCCTAGTGAATTTAGGGTATGATTAAACTGTCAAACCTTCTAATTCACCTAGTGGACGGAGTACTCGTATTGGTCATATCAAAAATATCCTTTTCGACGCATCACACTTATCCTGAACATAGATTCTTGAGTATCTGTCTTCGAGACATTCTCTTTTTAAATATACCAAGAACGAATAATCTCATATTGAACATTCAATCTTACTGAATCCAGTAACTTGGATATTTGGGTCCCTTAATAAGAACCATCAACCAAGCATCAAAAGACAACAATCCTCTAGCAAGGCATCTTTGATGTCTCAAGTCTAAAGATTTAATGTGCAATTGTAACGTATAATTTTTTAGCTGACAGCTAGGTATAATGACCATCCAGGAATTCTAAGACGGATTAATTTAGTGAATTTATTCCACAATGAGCACCTATATCTTTGCCTTAGTGTCTCTACCCGAGCGATTATAAGATCAAACACCCTCATCATATGAGCATGCATAAGACATATCGGTATATCCAAATATCTGATGTCTATCTCAAACATTTTATGACTAAGAATATTTAAGACTTATGTTTAGAATGGATTAATTTCATTATCACAATCTCATTGTGATTTAACCAATTTTGCATAAGTCTATGAGGTTCATTATTATGATCATTCGTACACACGAAATGCATAATGAATATATTATCATTTTATTAATAAATGAGAATTACTAGAATTTAGTCCATCACATCTAACGTGATTGGCGATGTGATTGGCTTTTACGGCACCCTAATTCCAACAATGTTAGTAACAGTAGACTTCATGGTAGGAGACCAACTAAACCTTTTTTTAAATTCTAAGATAAGCTTTTAATTTGTAAATGAGTGTATGTCGCGAGAGACATGATGGCAAAAGGTACTCTATATATAATATTATATATATTTTTAGTAATTTATAAAGAATTTTATATATATAAGAGATTAATTATTTAATATATTATTTTTAAAAAACTCAAATTATATTAATATTTCTAACTAATGTGCGTATATAATACATAACATGAGGTGGTGGGGAGATAGAATACATATATCTATCATTTTTTTAAGTATAGGTAATTTATTTTTTTACTTGGGTGGTACATTTACCATTATTTTTTGTTTATACTAAAATTCGTTAAAAATGAATTATATGTATACCCTAACTTCCACATTAATTATTAGTACCCGTAACAACTTTAGAAAGGTTACAATTATATCATTCTCTTAAAATGATAAAATGACATGAACGACAACCAGATGTGCTGAACTCCAGTAGAGTTAGAATATTTATGCAAAAACTCTGGTAAACTTCGGGGTACATATGTAAAAATATCAGAATTGTTTTGGCATATTCGGTTAGAGTTTTGAACATTCTCAAGAAAAGTGTATAAGTTCATAACCACAATCTTTGCGAGGATGTTGGGGGTAGTAATAACAAGATATACACAAATCCATATGCAAAATATCTTCTTTTGATAATAAGCATGCATCTAAAATAAAAAGTTAAATTTCTTATGATGAAAGTTATAAAAAAACATTTATCACAATAATAAAATAAAATAAAATATATTTATTTATACCTTTTTGTTAGAGATATTCTTAAATACGTCAAACCTTTGCATATTTCGTAGATCCATCTTCTAACTAGTGACTAGACCACTGAAATATTTACCTTTAGGACAAATTTGGAGCCCCACCGACCAGTCCTATTTCAACGAAACACTTCCTCTCTTTAATCCTCAGCCCATCCTTTTTACCTCCAAACTTCTACCTGTCTCTCAGTTGATCTTTTAACTCATTATGGGCGAGTGGAAAGTTGGTTGCATCATTATTATCACACTATTAAGCGACGTGCAATCCTTGTAAATTTAATTGTGTCGATGATACTATGCTTCATTCTGACGAGACATAAATTAAAGTCTCTGTTTTAATGGTATTACTAGTTTTAAATCCGTGCGATGCACGGCATTTAGATGAAATTATTTGAAATATATGATAAATTTAATTTTAAGATAAAATTATCATATTGATTTAAATAGTTTTGTCTTAATAAAGTTTTAATTTTAAATAAATAATTAAGTATAAAAATAAATTTGCATGAGAAATATTAAATTTTCAATTTTGCTTAATAAGGGCTCAAATCTGAAGGATTTCACTCGCATGCTAAACTGTATTAATACTATCTATGTGAGTTTAGTAGAGAGATCTCAGAAGATCTAACCTAATGTTGAAAAATAAAAAGAAAAACAGTAACATACAATAGATAACTAAGTATAAATATAATCTTGTATGAGGACTACGACAAAACTATAACAACGTGCAGATTAAGTAAAATATTATTCGAATACAATAGATGAACATGGTATTTTCATACAATAAAGAATTTAATAATATTGTTATTAAAAAATAGATCATTTATGAAGGGTACTACTAATGAAGGTTGATTTCAAGTAAAGACACATAAGATATACTTTTAACTTTAGGATTTTGAGTTGGCTTCTTCACTGGGTGGCTTACCGTATATATTAATATATTTAAAATATTAATATGTCATACGTCATAACTAAAAATATTATATGTGGTTATACATATTAAATATGATATAATATGACAATTATTAACATATAACATAATAAATAATAAATCCAAATAATATACGATAAAAATGTATATAACATATAAGTTAAATAAATTTATAAGATAAGTTAAACAAAATAGAGTAAGACAAATATTTAAAAATAATAATATCTTGTATTTACATTAATATAATTTAAATTTTAAAATTTATTTTTTAATATTTTAATATAATAATAAATTGTAATATAAATAATAATAAAATAATATTTTTATTACTAAAGAAGTTCATCAATTTTAGGGGAGCCATTGTCCCCGTCTCCTGTGTCCGTCCATGTGAGAGAGATAGAGAGAGAGAAAGAGAGAAAGAGAGAAAGAGAGAAAAAGAGAGAGAGAGAGTTATGACCATTAATGAGTTGTCTTAGAATGAGTAGGGAGAGAAGAATCATTTTAAAACTGAGTGGAGATGAAAGTCATGGTCATTAATGAGTTGTTTTGAAATAAGTGGGGGCGAGAGAAAATAAATAATAAGTTATAGATATTAATAACTTTTTCTAAGAATTATTTAATATTATTTTTGGCAGGAAAGAATATGTGAGTGCCATATCAGTTGGGCTAAAAATTCTATTTTATTTGAATAATATAAATACTTAAAAATATTAATATGTTATATATTATAATTAAATATATTATAACTAAAAAATATTATATGTGACTATAAATATTAAATAATATATAATATGAGAATTATTAACAAATAAAAAATAACATGATAAATAATAAATACAAATCATATACGACAAAAAGTATATAGCATACGAGTTAAATAAATTTATAAGATAAGTTTAATAAAGTGGAGTAAGAAAAATATTTAAGAATAATATTATTTTGTATTTGATACTAATATGATTTAAAATTTATTTTTTTAATGTTTTTATTATAATATAAATAATATAAAAATAATATTTTTATTATCAAATAAATTCCTCAATGTTTGGAGGGCCATAGCCTCTGCTCCCCTGTGTCCATCCAAGAGAGAGAGAATCTATATTGAGAGAGAGAGAGAGAGTTATTGTCATTAATGAGTCGTTTTGAAATAAGTAAGGTGAAAGTTATGACCATTAATGAGCTATTTTAAAATGAGTAGGGTGAGAAGGGAAATGTATAATTATATGATTATGAACATTAATGACCTTTATAAGAATTGTTTAATAATTTTTTTGAAAGAAAAATATCTCATACTATCACATCAATAGAATTAAATACAGATTGCTCTCTCTGATGAGAAAACCGTACGAAGACTTAAAAATAACTTGTTGCATGACACCCGATGCTAAATCCATTGCTATTTTTCTAAATTAAAAATTTTAAATTCTTTTTGGTATCCCTCCTACCCGTTGTACATGACCGTATAATTGAATCAATGATCGAAGGACCATGTGAGGCATAATGGGGTCCACAAAAAAAATCGTTTTCTTAATTAAACACTGGCCACAAGGTGCAACAAGTTATTCTCTCCCTGCTTAAGATACCCCTTTCTTTTTGGTTGTAGCATGTCAAAGAGAAGTTGGACTTGGCAGAGGTAGAGAGAGAAAAAAGGATAATTTCATAACAACTATTCTTATATGTTAAATTTCAAAATATTACATTTATTTGTGTATTATCATTGACATCTTCCTAATATGCACAATATTTTAAAATTGTCACGATAATAACATATCTGGTATATTATTGGGATCTTTTAACTTTTGATCTCTCCAATTTACTTAGTTTAGGAAAAACTCCCTGTAACCTCAGTACTTTGTAAAAATCCTATGCAGTCGCACTTTTACTAGAAAACAGTCCAAACATTTGAAAATGTTCTTAAATATTTTGCAAGAACTTTCTAATTTTTTTTCTAAATAAAAGTGAGATTACATGTCGATTTTACTCACAGTTTTGTCTCAATTAAGTAAATAAAAGGGAACTAAAAAAAGAAAACATCCTATATTATTTTATTATTCTACATGCAATGTTATATGCATATAAACACGGTAGTTTTGAAATTTAACATGTGAGAGAGGTCAATATAAAATTAGCGGTAGTTTCGAAATTTAATATGTATAAGATTAATCCCTAAAAAGTAGGGATCCATGCAGAAGAAAAGGATCCTTTTCAGATAGACATTTATTTATTTTTTGTCCAGAAAAAAGATGTACATTTATTTTGGGTTTGTATCGGAAACCATCAACCCATGTTGGTTCGCGTCGAACTCCAGCTCGGAACCAGTTTACCCCTTTTTTCCTCCTTATATTCTCCACTTTCCATTATCTTCTGGTAGCCTCGGCGGTTCCCTCTCTCTCTCCTCGTCCATCGCGGCGAGCTCCCAGCAGAACGGCGACTTCCAGGTCTGCTCTTCCGTTTCCAACCCCCCGGCCGAAGTCCCAATTCCTTCTTCTGGGGTTTCGACGGTCCGATCTTCCGATTGGGGTTTGTTGTTCCGCTCTATTTGCTGGATCCGCGCCCCGTAGGGTATTAATTCTAGGTTTTTGATTCGACGGCGTAATCTTTCGATTGCGATTTCCTCGGCGATTTCTAGGTTTTCTAGGGTTTTTTACTTGTGGCACCGGGGATTTGGATTGGAATCCCGAGTTTTAGGGTTTTCTTTCTCTTCCTTCTCGTCGATTTTTGTCATGGCGGGGGGGAATCGCGGAGGCTATGGCGTGTATGGTTCCGTAGACAGAGAGTTAGATGTTGATGCTTCTAGGAGGAAGGGGTTCTTCAAGGATCGGTCCCGGGATGGCAGCGGTCGGGAACGGGATCGGGATCGGGAACGGGATCGTGCTGATCGTGATCGCGCTGACAGGTTTAGGGATGGGCATCGGCATGCCAAGGAGAGAGGAGTGGTGGATGGTTCGTACAGATCTTCCTCTGGCACCAGCAATTCGAGTTGCGGCAGCGGGGATGGGAGGCGGCGTGGGGATAGGCAGCCTCCGGGAAGATCGACCGACAGGGAGCCCGGGGAGTTGTCCAGTGGAAGCGGATCGGATGATGTTGATGCGCCTCAGTCCAAATCTTCCAGAAGTAATGGCGTTCCCTACTTGGAGAATGGAACTCAGTCTCATCCTAGCAAGAAGAGGAAATTCTCTCCAATTGTCTGGGATAGAGATGACGGCAAGCTGTCCACCAGTGTTCCTTCAAGAAGCCAGGAGCCTCTGATGGATGTTCCACTGCCTCCACCCCCTCCTTTGCCACAAGGTTTTGTTCCATTAAACAGAATCGAATTAGCAAAGCCTGTGGAGTCACCATCTCAGGTTGACTCCAAGATTTCCATGCCGTCGCCTGCAGAGCGGCCATGGGGTGATGATCTTGAACCGGGGCAGATGGAGGATGAAGAATACTACCCTGCACGGAATATCTCATCGTCGCGTTGGGCTGACGGGAACAATGCCTTTGAGGATGATGAATCCGAAGGCTTTGATGAGGACATTTTGCCCAACAAGAGGAAGAATATACTGACAACTGAGCCTCTTTTGACAAGACTGCAGAAGAAGGTTCCGACTCCGGAACTTGGAGATGTCATCTTGAGAGAAGGTTCTGAAGGTGCTGCTTCGAGATCTTCTGATTCAAGAGGGGAGATTGGAGATGAACACCAGGAAATTGATGTAGATAAGAATGATTATATGGAACTAGATGTAGTGGATACACATAAGGATTCAGGTGACAAAGAATCAGACACAGATTCCGATGCAGAGTGTGACTCTGTGAAAACCCCAGAGTCGGTTGAACCACCGCAAAGGAGTATAAACATGCTACAAGGCTGCAGGAGTGTTGATGAATTTGAGAGGCTGAACAAGATAGATGAAGGCACTTATGGTGTTGTGTACAGGGCGAAGGATAAGAAGACAGGGGAAGTTGTAGCATTGAAGAAGGTAAAAATGGATAGGGAGAGAGAAGGCTTTCCGCTGACATCTCTTAGGGAAATAAACATTCTATTGTCTCTTCATCATACCTCTATCGTAGATGTTAAGGAAGTTGTTGTGGGTAGCAACCTTGATATGGTTTTTATGGTAATGGAATACATGGAGCATGATCTTAAAGCGCTTATGGAGACGATGAAACAGCCATTTAGCCAGAGTGAGGTCAAATGTTTAATGTTGCAGTTGCTAGATGGTGTCAAATATCTTCATGATAACTGGGTGCTTCACAGGTATTTTTACTTGCAAAACGTCAGGTCTCATCCATTTCCCCCTTTTTTACTTGGACACACAACTTATACTGATGCTTTGAACCGCTGATTTATCAGGGACTTGAAAACATCAAATCTTCTGATGAATAATCGTGGTGAGTTGAAGATCTGTGATTTTGGATTGTCTCGACAGTATGGCAGCCCTTTGAAGCCATACACTCATTCGGTGGTTACGTTATGGTACAGGTATGTTTGAGACTGATTTACATAAACTTTTAGTTCTTTTATAATATTTTGCTTCTCAATTTTTTTTTTGAAAATTCAGCTACTTATTTTATTTGCCATAATCTGCATTTTCAAATTTGGTTTATCTTCATCTCTAGTAGTGCATGATACTCCTATCACCTCACAATACTCATGGTGGCAGGACACCGGAACTTCTCCTTGGGGCGAAAGAGTATTCAACTGCCATTGACATGTGGTCTCTGGGATGCATAATGGCTGAGCTCTTAGCAAAGGAACCATTATTTAATGGACGAAGTGAATTTGATCAGCTTGACAAGGTAAACTTAATTCCATTCATTCAAGGCTGATTCTTCTAGCAGTTCTGTCACAATAATCAGTTGCATGATTTCAGATATTCCGTATTCTTGGTACCCCCAACGAAAAAATTTGGCCGGGCTTTGCTAAACTACCTGGTGTCAAAGTCAATTTTGTCAAACAACCGTAAGTTACTTTTCCCCATATTCGTATGCGCTGCCTTCAAATGATCATAGGGATTTCGTTTCTATGAGATCCACTATTAGTGCTCTTGTTAGCCTTAGATATTGCATCGAGGCAGTTTTAATATGATATATAGATCATGTTGTATATCATTGCTTGTCTCTTTTAAACAGGTATAACAGGTTGCGGGAAAAGTTCCCGCCTACTTCCTTCTCTGGACGCCCCACTTTGTCTGAGGCTGGATTTGATTTACTCAACAAACTCCTAACTTATGACCCTGAGAAGGTATCTTAAAGGTTTTTGGGATATAATTTATTTTTTATTAATGTTTCGTGTTTATAATTCCTATTTCCTGATATTGCTTGTCTTCTTGTCTGTATGTTTACTTTAATGCAGAGAATAACAGCGGAGGATGCCCTTAACCATGCCTGGTTTCATGAAGTGCCATTGCCTAAATCAAAAGAGTTCATGCCAACATTTCCTGCTCAACATGCTCAGGACCGGTACATGTTCTCAATACTTTGGTATCTCTCACTTTACATTAGGGTTTGCCGTATCGTATCGGATCGGGCCGACTCGTATCTAGGCCAAACCGATCCACTGATACACACCGAGTCGGACCGGATTGTGCCGACTCATACATGCTTAATGGAATGTATTAAGTGGAGTTTTACTTATTTGATAAGTAAAATTATACTTTTTATATCAATTAATAGGATATATTTTCTTAAAATGTGATTAAACTCATTAATTTTAACAAACAATTCATTGATTTTAACAAACTCATTGGCTGGACTCGTGCGAGTCGGCCCAAGTCAGATCGGTATCATACGTATCTGGGAGGATACAACCAGATACGGATCAGCGATACGGCAAACCTTGCTTTACATAAGTCGACATTTTGTCATCTCCTCATCATTTATAAATTTTGGTGATGTTAGGCGTGCTAGAAGAATAATGAAGAGCCCACACCCTCTTGAAGAGCAAAGGAGGAAGGAATTGCTGAAAGGGGAAGTTGGCACAGGGGGGTTGTTTGGATAAGTAATGTGTCATTCTGGATATGGCACCCATGTGCAATCAGGATTCCCTGGGAGGAACCTCAGTTCACTGACGTTTTGAGGTGAGAGGTGTATTGCTGCAAAGTTGTGCAACTTGTCTTAGTGTCAGGCGACAATTGATGTCCTTCTCTAGCAGGAACTTCCAGTTAACATGGATGAAGGAAGACAGTTCCTGTTTTTCTTCTACATACAAATTTCATTGCAGGATACATTGTGTCCTTCAACGACAGGCATCATAAGCGTGCACACTGTATGCAGCCTGCATTGAAGGTGTGGCATATTGGCTTTTATTTTGGTGAAAGCAGGTTCATTTGAAACTTGTATATGTAAAATGTGTTCATTTGCCCACTGTAAACACGCAATTCAAGCCTGGCATTGAATATCAGAGATTTATAGATATGCCTGCTTTATCCCCTTCAAATATATATTTTTTATAGATGCACTTTCTTTTGATCTTTACATTGTGTTTGCAAGAGGCGATGGGTTTGAAGTGGAGGAGATGCTCTTTGCTTCTCATGCTCGAAGATATTATAGACAGTACGTTCGGTTGCAAAGGTAATCTATAATAATTGATGTTTATGAATCTAAGTGATGAATGGATACTGCTTGGGAGTATCAAGATGTACTTCGCTCTATAAAATCTGTGGGTGCATCCTCAGCTGCATGACTATCTGATCATAGTTCATCTAATTTTCTCCGTGGTGACCCTTGTGTGAAACATTTATTTCAGTGTACCACGAAGCAATATTTAACCATTTGTAATGCAATTTTGTGTGCTTAGTGATACATTGTTCACGATGGCAGCTGGGTGACATTTTATCCTAATGTATCTACATACTGGTGTAAGAACTGGTGCCACGTTCTGTCCACAGTATCTCAGAGTATCAGATGCCATGACCATCAAATATAATCTTGTGTCATCCTTATTTCAAAGCAATGACATTCTTTTTCTATTCATTTGTAAACCACTTTTCTCCACAGGGGACCAGTTTTGGCGAAACAATATTAGATGTTATCTGTAATATCTGCTTCTGACACCATCGTGTTTATTATTTCCTTAGGGATCTCCTTTATGTTTTAGTTTTTAATGAATATGTGACTGATCGTTCATGCCACACATTGGGCTATTTGGAGAGAGTAATGGAAGAATTTTCAAGAGAGTGTAAGATTTATGAGAGGGCAGTTAGCTACATATGTGATAGAGTTCAAGGATCGGCAAATCTTCTATGTAATATATATGAGTGGGAATCTTCTACTTCGGCTTTCCAAGTGGCTAGTGTGGCACACCATCTTGGTATAGGGCCACAAGGCCAGCTTCGTTGCATAGGGGTTTTTTTGAGAGCATATGATTATTTCACTTGTAAATTCGTGGACTTTCTTATTCAATAAATTTGTGGTACTATTCACTTCCAAAAAGAATAAATATGTGGTAGCATCCACCCCCCCTCCCCCCCCCCCCCCCCAAAAAAAAAAAAAGAAAAAAAAAAGAAAAAGAAAAAAAAAGAAGAAAATAAATGTTAAGGCATGTAAAAAAAATCATATAGAAAAAATAATGTTAAAAGGTACCGATTTTATGCACTTCAGAAGCAATCGCATGGAAAAAGGGCGCATGGAAAAGATTTTTTTCTGAAAAGAATCAATGAACAATAGGTCAGTATCAATCTGGACCTGGTGACACTGTTGGTTTTGTTTGTTATACCTCCGGTCATTCCAAAAAATGGTGTGCTCTCTATCCCAACCCTTTGATATCTGTTTGGATGGTCATCATGTGGTGATTCTTGCCTTTTGTTGTGTTAAACATTTTGGGAGGATAAAGATGCAACACTTTATTTATCAGTGCGATTTACATGCATTAGAGGAGCTTATCTAAATATTCTGTCTGAATCTGCAGTTAAGTTGTGGCTTCTGCACATTATGAAGCTTGATGGACTCTAATTTGATAAATGTTCTGCCTAGTGATCCATCTACGAGGACTTTGATCCTGAACATATAGCTTTGCTGCCTAGAGATTTCCTCTTGGTCAGTATCCATCTATTGCCCTGCTTATTTTTCTACATAGAGTGAGATATCTTTGTGTTGCTGGCTTGTTGCATCCCCAGTGATCAGTGTACATGCTGGAGTTCTTTTTTCCTCGTCCATGCCATGACTCTTTGAATGTAAAACACGTTTTCAGCCTTCTGTTTTCTACTGGGTTCTTAGTCTCATCCCATCTTCACCTGAATCTCATGTATTTCTATATGGAGACTTTGTATTGTTGCCACCTTATTTTATGGTCTTGTGAGCAAATCTAGGATTTCTAAGGAAGGGAATTTCATGACATTTTGTCTTGAAATGTCACTGCAGTATAGTGAAAGCATTTTGATGGCGGAGATGAAAATGCAGTCTTTCAGATAATTATAAAATGCAATGGTAGGTTTCATTTCTCCAGAAATGGATGTCAGGCTCTATTAAGGTACTACAAAATCCTTGGTCTATGTATAGTATATTCCTGAACTAACTGTGATTTCTAACATGTATGCATTGGGTTGTGGGTCAACACTATTTGTCAATATCGATTGCTTCTATGAATTGTTACTCTTCTTCTCAAGGCTAAATTAACAAAATTCCTCTGGCCTCCGAAAGCTAGAAGCCATCATTAATGGCCAAAAAGAAGCCATATGATTTTGGAGCCATAATTTGGACTAATTTAATCCACCTTTTAATTTCGTTTGATGTCCAACGCCCTTTAGTTGGCACACAATGATGCGACTAGTGTCACAGATACAAATTTATGTTCTTTAGTAGGACCATTGTACACTTGTAACTGTATGGTTGATTCTATCAGTCCTGTTCACTTGGTATTTTTGCATCTTTATGCCTTTCTTTACATAGTAGTCTATAATCTTGTTTCTCCACTAAATTGGGGTTCACCTGTGGAAGACTTCCGCATTTTGAAGACTTTGTCATGTGTTGATATACCCCTGCACACCGCCCCAGTGATCACAGGGGATATAGTTGCCCAATTTGGCATCATTTCACCTCTACCTTTACCCGCATAGCAAAGTGCATCCTGCGACCTTGATCCTGTGGCCCTTACATGTGACATTGTCTTTGTAAAAGGAAAAATATTTCATGACATGCTTGCGGTTAAGATTCCATCTTCCACTACTGGGTCACTTAATAAAGATCGATCTTGGGATTCTTGTAACCCTTTTGTTGAAAAGGAGGTGCAAAATACCACCATCTTATTGATGTCTGCCAATAAAAAATAGGTGAATTCACCTTCCAAAAAAATGCTAGGTGAGGTAGGTGGTGTTTGATAACACTTAGTTGAGCTCCCATCTTTGCAGGAGTAAGAGCATGCATTACTGGATTGTTATTTTGGATCCGAAACTTAGCTTATGTCTTAAAAGTTCTCTTAATGTTAAGATAGCAAAAGAATATTAAACATTTCAGTGGTTCTCTCTATTATTTGTTTTTTTTTAGATGAAGGGTGGCATGTACAGTGAATTTTATCAAAATAACAAGTTGATGTTATACAGCTGGTGGAGAGAGGTGAGATACCTCAAAGGCTTAAATGCAGTGCAAACATGAGGACGCAGGGATATAGCCAATGAATACAGACTTCTACATTAATTCCCTCTAATCCATTCGAGTCCAGGGTACTAGAGGGGAGACACCAGTGACCCGAAATGAGAGGGGAAAACATTCACATGACTGATCCCAATAAAAACGAGGTAAAACAATCAAGATCCTGTGAGAAAAGGATTTCTTTAACCCTTATTTTTTCCTTGCTTGTTACCCACTTCCCTCTCAGGAGTATATGTAAATGAGAGGGAGAAAGTCTCCTCACACCTCGCCATGGGACACCTGGCCTATGAGGGAGCCAGACCAATGCGGTTTGGCTGCACAAGGGCCACTCCCCTCTTTTAAATTATCGTCTTTCAGGTTTGTTCTACACCAAAGAGGCAGTGCTAACTCCATCTACACTACCACGTATACTAATGATGACCTCTCCATTCTCCACCAGTTTCCATGTTCTGCAACATTGACCTGCTTTACTGTCAATCATAATGCCCAAATCTTTGTGCCTACTCCAAGGTAATGTTTGGTAATACTATTATCCTCATATTTTGGGGTAACCTTTGGAATACATGGTGGAAAAATTGGAATAAGGGTAGGAATTACCAAATGAAATTTTGATGTCATCATTACAAAGGTTGAAGTTTTTAACCTTCCTTGGCTAACACACTGCTGAGGTGGCCCCTCCATATTCAACGAAACCACACTAACCTAGATTCTCCTACAATCTATTTTTTTTTTCTAGATTGTAGGGGTAACTATTGATTCCTCCTCTTCAGATTCTCACTCTTGGTTACAAACGTCACATAAGCTTCATTAGAGTCCTTAGGATGTAAAAGCTCTCAAGGGGTACATGTTATTGCCACCCAACGTTTGCAAAATTGTTCATCGTTGACTGATATCAAGGCTGATCCGACGGGATCCAAGCCACTTTACAAAGTAATAAATAATGGTTTATATAAAAGAATATTTTTAATAAATAAAACATTTTCATAAAGAGAATAAGTATCATATGTAGGATTGCTTGCACAAACTTGTAAACTTTTTTAGCTATGCAGACCTACCCTGATCTTCGACTCGTCTCGCAGGGAGTCGGTTTGCACTGAAGTGGTCCGCTCCCAACTCCCTTGTGTAGGGAGACAAGAGCAGACCACTTTTGTGCAAATCGACTGCTCACGGGAGGAGTTGGGTGCGGACCACTTCCGTGCAACCGACGCCTACGGGAGTCGTCGGGAGCGGAAAACTTCCATGTAAACCATCTCCCTACAGGAGAAGTCGGGAGTGTATCACTTCACTTCCATGTAAACTGACTCCTTGTGGGAGGAGTCAGGAGCGGACCACTTTTGTGCAAACCGACTCCCTATGGGAGAATTCAAGAGTGGACTACTTCTGTGTAAATCGAATAACTTCCGTGTAAATCGTCTCCTTGCGGGAAGAGTGAGGAGCGTACCACTTTTGTGCAAATCGACTCCCTATGGGAGAAGTTGAGAGTGGACTACTTCTGTGTAAATCGTCTCCCTACGGGAGAAGTCAGGAGCGAACCACTTCCATGCAAACCAACTCCCTATTGGAGGAGTCGGGAGCGGATCACTTCTATATAAATTGACTCTATAAAGGAGAAGTCGAGAGCAGACACTCTTTGTACAAATAAGCCTACACCGTAAAAGTAACAAGAAAAATGGTTCTGTCATATAAACAAAGGAAGATGACTCACTTGCACAAAGAATGAACGAAAATGTTTATATTATTCACAGTCATTTTCAGCCTGCCAAGCGAGCGACATAACGGCTGGGCCTAATACAAAAAGGGAGGGGACAAGTACAAGGTCAAGCGGCCTTGCCTCCTCCGATTGCCCTTGCCTCTATGCCAGCCATTTCGCGTTCACCCTTGACCTCCGAGCTGGTGAGAGAATTGCCAGGTGGTCTCGGGAGTTGTCGGGGTCGGAGAGATGATACGACCTTTATTGCCAGCAGGCGCTTGGGCGCTAGATGGCAGCAGGAAAGAGGCAGCCTTCCTCTCCTCCCACTAAGCCAGCAACTTGGTGGCGACCTTGCCGTGAGAAAGCTCGAGGCCAAAGAAGTTAGCTTTGGGACATGCCTTCTGGCCAATGCTAGGCCTAGGCTGAAGAGCATTCCGACGAATCTAGTCCTGTACTTTAACAAGCGTCGTTGTATTTGGGGCTCGCCTTGAAGAGCGTGACGGCATTTTGAGACAATGGTTTAGTTAGTGGATCTGCAATGTTATCACTAGATGATACTCTATCAACTACTACATCTCCTCTAACTATAATCTCTATGATCAAATGATAACGCTGTAGAATATGTTTTGATTTCTGATGAGACCTCGGTTCTTTTGCTTGCGCAATTGTCCTATTGTTGTTCAAAATATAGGGACACGATTAGAGATGTTTGGGATAACTCCCAGTTCGGTGATGAACTTCTTCATCCAGTATTTAAGGATACACTTCACGGCCATCCAGTGTTGCTCACTTGGATCTGTCTGATATATGCTCGTAACACTTAGAGTATATACTACATCAGGCCTTGTACACAATATGGAATGCATAATAGACCTTATGGCAGAGGCATATGGAACCCTATTCATATGCTCTCTCTCTTAAGAAGTTTTAACAGATATCTCCTTGCAGAGGTAAACTTCGTGTCTCATCGGTACGAGACTTCTTTTGGAGTTCTCTATGCCGAAGCTTTTGACTATGGTGTCTATGTATATGAACTAGGACAAGCCTAGCATCTTCTTTGATCTATCTCTATAGATCTTAATCCCCAACATATAAGATGTTTCACCCAAGTCCTTCATAGAGAAATTTTTAGACAGCCATACTTTGACTAATGATAACATGCCTACATCATTCCTAATGAATAGTATGTCATCTACATACAGTACAAGAAAAGTGACTGCATTATCACTCACTTTCTTATACGTACATGGTTCATCTTCATTCTTAACGAAGTCGTAAGATTTGATTGCCTCATTAAATCTTATGTTCCAACTGTGGGAAGCTTGTTTTAGTCTATATATGGACTTCGGAAGTCTGCATACGTTATTTGGATGTTCTTTAAATGTGAAACCCTCGTATACACTTCTTCTTCTAGATTTCCGTTAAAGAAAGTTGTTTTCACATCCATCTGTTAGATCTCATAATCATGATATGCAGCGATGGCAAGCAAAATCCTGATAGATTTTTACTCATGGTTACTGGTGAGAAGGTTTCGTTATAGTCTTGTCTTTGATGATATCTCTTCGCCACTAGTCTTGCTTTGTAGGTTTCAACCTTCCCATATGCTCTAATTTTTCTTTTATAGACTCACTTGCAACCAATATGTACCATAGCCTCAGGTCGATCTACCAAGTTCCAAACTTGGTTGGAGTACATGAAATCCATCTCAGGTTTCATGGCTTCTTGCCATCTCCCATAGTCAATATTATTTATTGCCTTATCGTAGGTCTTAGGATTATCATCTTCATTGTACCTGTACCTTATTCTTTTCATCAGAGATATGTCCAACATATCTGTATGGTTGAATATGTATACAGCCAGACCTACGAACAATCTGTGTGTCAATCTGAACAAGTTCTTGAGACAACTCATTACATGTTTGTGGTTCTAGAATTTCTTCTAATTCTACCTCGCTGCCACTGTTTTCTTCAAGGATATACTCTTTCTCTAGGAATACAACACGTTTAGCGACAAACTTTTTGATCGTTAGGTTGGTAGAAATAATATCCATAAGTTTCCTTAGGATATCCCACAAATTTATACTTTTTAGTCTTAGATTCTAATTTGTCTGGACTGTGTCTTTTGACATATGTAGGGCATCCCCAAATCTTAACATGTTTAAGGTCTGGTTTCATTCCTTTCTATATCTCATATGAAGTGGAAGACACTAATTTAGATGGAACTGTATTCAATAGGTGAGCAGTTGTGTCTAGGGCCATGTCCAACAAGGTACGATTCCTCCTCTTAGTTACACCATTTATGTGAGGTGTATAAGGAGGTGTCCATTGAGATAACATCTCATTATCTTTCAAATATTGTGTGAATTATGTACTTAAGTATTCTCCTCTTCGATCTGATCGAAAAGTTTTTAATACTCTTTCCAGTTTATTTTTCTACTTCATTCTTAAACTCTCTGAATTTTTCAAAAACTTCAGTTTTGTACTTCATTAAGTACATATCTATACTTAGAGATGTCATGAGTAAAAATAATGAGGTATGAGCAACCTTCTTGTAATGTCCCAGTTTCTACAGATCTCCGATAGGTGCACAAGAGCAAAAACAAAATAATAAGGAGCATAACTATAAAGAAACAACAAGCAGATCATATCCATCATATGACATAAATACAAGTGGAATGAACAACATACCTCAACAATTATATAAATTGACCATACCTGAAAAAGTTTTCTTATATGCTAGAGTTATCTTCCTTCTCACAGTCATCCAATGTGAGTCTCTGAAAAATATGTTCAATAACTTTTATGAAAATCCGTAAATTGAGTTCTCAGTAGAAATCATTTACATCTCTATTGGTATCCCACTATTAATTTTATTTAATTCTTTCTTAACTTATGCATAATAAATAGTTTACTTATTTGGTTAACAGTTACAAGTACCAGTTAATATATGTAATAACATTTCAGCATTAATGTTTTAAAGTTGATTTATAGTAATTTACAGATTTCATTCTTTTATAGTTAATCTTCGGAATTTACCTAATAATGTATTCTTAAATGTATGAAATCATAATGAAATGATGCAATGAAATACATGTATCGTAAAACATCGTGAATACGGAATAGAAAATGTTTATTAGAGTTACAATTATCATACTTTTTGTATGTTTCTTCCTTTTAATGGTATTTTATAGTAGTATAAAATATAAAAATATTTTTTGTTTATTATTTACATAATGTTCAAGGATTGAGTCATTTGTTTATTATTCATTCATCTGATTGGTCGTTTTCTCATATTTATTTATCCGATCAGTCGTAAAGTTCATTAATCGTTCATAAGTTGTAAGTTCGTAGGACGATCCTTTCATTAGAAGTTACAGGGATAACTACGAACTAACAGCCTTAACGGTGAGTAGGCTGTTCCTCCGACGCACCTACTACCCTTCAGCCTACCTAGTTCAATAGGTCTCCAGAAACCTGCTGAGGAGGCTGGAAAAGGGCTAATCCAAGTCTACAGTGCACCCACACTCCCTCACTGCGGCGTCCACGCCCAGCTTATGATTGCACTCAAGAAGGAACTCCGTTCTCTGTGCAATCGAGGTCCCAAATTTGGATTATGGATTGTCATAGCAGTAGGGATGTTCCGTGCCTCGACGTCACACATTGTTAGGGAGCTTCCTGTACGCCACCTTATCCCCCGGAAGGCGTGCCGTCGTCGCGCTAGTCATGGTGTCATTTCTTTTCTTTTCTTTTATAGAAAGAAAATCAAATCATGGGAGAAACCGCCGGTCTCAAAAACTCATTTTCATTACAAAAGTTTCTATCTCTCAATTTCATATTCATCATCATAATCGTATTTCATTTTTATCGTCATAGAGGCTTCCATGCCTCGTTTCTTTTCATAATGTTTATTTCTGTTGTTAGAGTCATCATAATCTTGAAGTTATATATGTGTATGTGTGTGTGTGTGTCCATGATACAATATAATTTAAAGCAGATGGCAAGTCTTTTCTTATGGAATCATTGTTTATTACTAATCACAAAGGTTCGTCATCATTGAAGGCTTCCTAGCCTTCTAAGTTTCTTTCATAGGTTTTTCATTTATTAGGAAATACACTAGGGTGTGCCTCCTAAATTTTCTTTTTTCTTGGGGTCATAATAACTTTCATGTGTCATAAGAGTCTTTACATGTTAGTCGTTTCATTTACTCTTAAAATTCAATAGCACATATAAAACATCTGAAAACATACAGAAAACCAAGCATCCATTATATGACTTTATGTAAACGATGCACGCTCTTTTAATCATTCATAATTTTTTTCACAACTTATAACATAGCCATGAAAATATGATTTTCTCCCTTATTTTTCATATATCAATGTTCCTCAAATTCTATAGGTTAGAATTCTTAAAAAATATTATGTATTATAATCCATTTATTTGTCATTAATCACACACACAATAATCAATAAATTATCACACCAATCCATTTATTTGCCATTAATCACACAATAATAAATCAATTATTATACCACACAAACGACCATGCTCCCATTCATGCTATCTAAAACTTAATTATAAAACTTTCTTTTATTTGTATATTTATTCTTAAATGTTCTAGTCATAAATATTTCTTTTTTAAAAAAAAAATGCCAATGACATACTTAAAATACAATTATTGTATCATGCCATAAAATTTATCTTCACAAACTTTTATCTTAATTCGTAATATTATTAGTATTTTTTTTGTAATTTATTATTATTTGTCAAATTATTCTTATTATTTTTTCAAAATAATAATCACAAAAAATATTTAATATTTATTGTTATCTTTTTATTTAATTAAATTTCACAATAACTAAAATTTTCAATTATTTTTATGGGGACTAAAAGCTTAAGATTAAAAGAAATATTTAGTAGAGTATCATCTTATTTCTTACCAGGAAGACCACTGCCGACCGTCGTCGAGTTGCCGTCGGACCACCACTGAGCTGTCGCCGCCGCCTCCTTCCTTCCTCCCTCTCTCTCTCTCTCTCTCTCTCTCTCTCTCTCTCACTGCTGCCCCCCATGGCAGCCCCTTTCCCCCCATTTATAGAGGGGGAAGGAAGGGCGGTGGAGGGGTCTGCCCCCCTCTTAATGGGGGCGGGGGCCCGTTAAGCAGGCCCAATGGGCCTTGTTAATTGCCCCTTGTTGGGCTTTTAGTTCAGTCTATTTAGGCCCCTTAAATATGGCCCATTAAGGCCTAATCAGGGCTTTTTAACCCCCTTTAATTAGGCCCATTAAATAGGGTCCATTTAGGCCCAATAACTTATTAATTTTTAAATGAACAATTTTTCATTTAAGTCCCTTGTCTTTTATTAATTGTACATATGTCCTTATTTCTTTAATATGTAATTGACGATAGATCTTTTTCGACTTTTTAACGATACTTTTGGAACTTCATATAATTTCATTTAAGATCCTATAAAGATAACTTTCGACACTATAAACCCTAAACTTTTACTAATTGTGTTTATGTTTTTTAGGAATTTAGAGATATGCCACTCCTCTAGTCTGAGTGGACTTGGGTCCATATACATCAGAATGTATGAGTTCTAACAATTCGGTGGCTTTCTCTCCATGTCCAGTAAATAGAGAATTGGTCATCTTTCTCATAAGGCAAGACTCACATGACGCATATGATTCATAATCAAATGGGTCAATGTGTCCATCCTTATGCAATTTGTTAAAACCTTTTCTCACTAATGTGACCAAGCCTATAATGCCAGAGGTAAGTTTGATTCACACCAATCCTCTTTCTTTTAAGAGGATTGTCTACACACATCATATGAGTATCTATATCTAACATGAATAAACCATTTACTAAGTTCCCACTGGGAAATAATTCACCATTTAAAAATAAAGGATAACTTTTATTTTCAAAGCTCACAATAAATCCACATTTATCTAAACATGAATGGAAGTAATGTTCTTAATGATAGATGGAATATAGTAACATTCTTCAAGTCCTAAGATAACTCCTGATGATTATTTGAAATTCACACTTCCGACGGCGAGTGCAACAACCTTTCTTTTATTTACCAATCGTAAGTCAACCACTCCTTTGTTCAGTCGCCTACTGTTTGTCAGCCCTTGCAAATCTTTACAGGTATGAGAGCACATCTAGTATCTAACACCTATAATGTAGATCTATATGACAAGTTAAGGTCAATCATGAACATATCTGAACCTTCTCAAAGCTTCCCCTTTGTTTTCTCTGCAAGATACAACTTGCAATTTTTCTTCAAGTGTCCTTCCTTGCGACAGTGGAAGTATTGGCCATTGTCCTTCTTAGCCTCTTCCTTCTTAGTAGCCTTTGCCTGTTGTGGTTTCTTCTTTGCCTTGCCTTTCTTAAAGGTATGCTGAACTTTCCTCTTCTTATTGGTCTTACCAACAAGCATCATTGAAGGCTTCCCATTGTTCATAGTGTTCTTAGCAGTCTTTAACATATTCAGAAGCTCTGAATGCTCTCTTGTTCATATTAAAATTCATGATGAACAGAGAGAATGAGTTAGGAAGAGATTGCAGAATTAAGTCAACAATTATGTTTCAGTTTAATAGGAAAACTCAATTATGCCAATCTTTCATTCTACTCAATCATCTTGAGAACATGTGTCTGCACAGATGTTCCCTCGGACATTCTTATCCCGAACAGATTTTTCGATATCTCATATCGTTCTGTTCTGTTATGAGTTCCAAAAAACTCCTCAAGATGAGTCAAAATGCCTTTAGCATCCATCTTCTCATGTTACTTTTGTAACTCATTAGTCATAGAGGCTAACATATAACACTGGGCAAGGGTGACATCTTCCTTGTGCTTCTTATAAAGAAGTGTTTCTCCTTCCTCAGCATCATCAATAGGTAATGGAGGTAAAGGCTTTTCAAGAACGTAGGCTATCTTCTCAAGAGTGAGAACAATTCTTGTGGCAAAGACGGGACTAGAATCCCATTAACATAATGGTAATGGTCTTGTGGCAGCACAACAAACCATCCCATACTTAATGGGTAGGCAACTCTTGCCGATTGCAACTACTTGCAACTTCCAGTCATATTCAACCTCCAGAACACTTGTAACTTTGTGACAACACAACGAATTACAAAGTCTGGTTAGATTAAACCCGTTTGTTACATTATGAGAATGAGTTTCTGACACAACTCTTGTGGCAACACAACAAAGTTATGCCAGTTACTCATCCCAAAGTTCTGCACAAGCTTTAGTCTAGGTCACTGACCCCTTGTTAAGTGGGTCTTGTGGCGGCACAACAAACTCACTCTATCTAAGGCCATTCTTAATGCCTCACATTCATCAACCTAATATTTGATCGATGAGAGATTTTATAATTTTGGTCTCATCAATAATAGTGCTATATAGATATAAGTCTTTAGAAATCGTATATATATATTTTTATAAGAGATATCTAACTAGTAGCACATCTAACACATCAAATACATGTTAGAAAACACGTAGGTGATCATGGACTTTTAAATATGTATAGTAACACTGGAGTGAGTCGGCGAACCATAACACAACTGGTCTTCACATCTCATGCTCTTCATGATGTGAATCTCTGTTTAATGGTACCGCTTGATGTCGTCCTCGCTCCAAGTCCAGTCCGTCTCTTAAAATTACATGTAATTAACAAAATGAGGCATACATGCCCCATTAAATAAATCACACTATTAAGTATTAACCATTTAATGCATTCATCAACACATCATCACATGATTAAAATAGTCCATGATCATCCATCCATATACAAACACATCACATGATTTGAGAGTTAATTATCACATAGTTAATATTGAAATAACTATTATTTTAAAAAATATTAATTATATTCACAATATAATTAAAACTATTTGCTTTTAACTAAACAATTTTAACTAAAACAAACAAATAAATAAAGTCTAAACAATTTAGAGCATAATGTATTTCCCATCATCGCATGTTTAGTTTCATACTAAAATAATTAATTATTTAATTAGAATTAAATTATAATAACAATTAATAAAAGGCTTAACTTAACAATTAACAAAAACCTAAGTTAACAAAGTTTTAAACTAATTAAAAGAAGTTAACTTGTAAGAAAAGGGGTTTATAGATTTTTAATGTCACTAAAATACTTTAAAACAATTTTAAATAGTTTTAAGACTTAAAAGGAACTTATTTCCCTTTTTAAATGGGCTAAATGAGCTTTAATAGAGGGTTAAATGGGGTATAATTGGCTTGTGGATCCGCCGGTAGGGTCCAAAGGACCCATGAAGGGGCCCCAACCCCCTTCTTCAATGCCCCTTAGGCACCCCCCCTGGTGCAGTAACAACTTCAACAGTGGCGGCCGGCACTGCCGCCGGCTGGGCCGGGCCAACGGTTGCCGCCGGTCCGGCGACCCTGCAGCCGTTCGTCGGCGCTTCGTCGATAGTGGCCAAACTATTAGCTTGTTTAGCCCCTTTTGTTCAAAACAACGGTGGCAGCCGTTCTCCCTCATCCAGTGCCAAAAAATCATGAAACCAATTTTTCCTCGAATGTTTTTTCGATGCTCGACATCCTGGAACACTTCCAGGACGAAAAGGGGTCGTAAAATCAAAATACAACCCCCACAAAACTGTGCACGTAGGTGACAAATTCGCATTTTGGGAGGGGGGGTTTAAAATGACCCTTAAGCATGGTTCTAATACCAAACACATAGCCCATGACTTTGACAATACATCCAACTATTCCGGAGCCCTTCTTGACACCCAAAACGGCGACGACATCTCATGCATGCTCCTGACGAAGTCAGTCCGAAAATCATACATGTAATGACGAGAAATAACACAGAATACATCAAAATGATCTAAACATAGTCGAGAACCTGGCTCTGATACCACTGTATGGAATCGTGGAGGGAAGAACGATGACGCAACATAATTAATTTTTTTTTAATCTTCCTTGAACCACGTACATCAATTCTCTGGTGTTTAGATTGTAATAAAACAATAAATCCCTCGTCGAATTAGAGACAAACGAGTGATCGATCTCGGGATTGCGAGCCGTTCAAGCGTCCGGCCTTTAGACGTATCCCCACGAGTCTCTGCAGCAATCTAGATCTCCTCCGCGTTTTGCAAAGTCCGCCCAGATCTCAACTCCACCATGAATAGAGAGAGGAGAGAGAGAGGGCTTCTCTACAGAGAGAAAGAGAGAGGAGGAGGGACAATGACGGCTTAATGTAGTGGAAATCCCTAAAGTCTAGCTAGGGTTCCTCCATAGTAACTATTTATAATCTCCCGGCATTTTTCACAAAAAACCCAGAAGTTTATAAAAACTTAAATCGTCTCCTGATCCGCAAAAGCTCTTTTGTGTGTGACCCTCTAAGTCTGACTGTCTATTTGCTTTTCAGCCTATTAAGTCAATAACAATTTATTTGACTTAATTAATTATTATTCATTATCTTTTAATGAATTTCAATCCGATTATCACATAATCGATAATTCATCATTGCATGATGAATTCTTCGAGCTTTCTGATCATGAACGACACCAAACTACACCTCATGATCCCAAAAGACATCGGAGATACGCAATCTACTAATCGTAGCCTTTCGTTCACAGATACCACATAGTTATAGATCTTAATCCATGCAATGTCCCAGTTATCCCGCGGTATGGTTTAACTGTCAAACTCTGATATGTCTTAACCTAGTAGAATCTTGTACTCAATATTAATTAAATAGAAAATTCTTTTTCCATTTAATTATCTAACATTGGCCAAGGATTTTCGAGTACTATTCCATAGGACATTCTCTCTCTGATGACATATCAAAAGTGAATGATTCCATGTTGTCAACTCAATTGTCTTCCCAAGAATCCTATTGAAGAATTGTCATTTATTATTAATAAGAATGAGATAATTACATGAAATGATACTATTATATCTCATGTGATTAGCTTGCAGGGCATACATTTCTATCATAGGTTGCCTGATCCATTAGACTATGTTACTACTGACAATTGTCGCTACCCCTGCATTGCCACCATTGCTGTCACAGCACCATCACCTACCATCATTTCCACCAACCACCTCTAAACTCAATCACTGTGATGCATACACTACTGCCACATATGACCTACCACTTTTGTCACATCATCATCGCTGCTAAAGCCACTGCTGTGACTATCCACTGTTTCTTTCACCCACCAACAACATGGTAGTGACCCAGTCACAAGTTAGGTAGGAGGAGAGGGCTGGCCAGGCGTAGGGTTAAGACGTGCCGGCATGGAGCTGCCACAGCATGGTCAATCACTGCATAATGATGTGTGTGGCTGCTCTTGCGCCATTGCCTCCATAGGCTTGTCTTGGGGTGCTCTCTCGTTTCTGTCAACCCGTGCTTTCCTGCAGACAGTGTGTAGTTTTACTAATCCGATATGAACAATTAGAAAATCCAACTCTTAGTTTTGAAAACATTTGAGAATTTAAGACTTCAAGTGAACTAGGCTAGGTTTGATCAACATCTATGTCGACTCCACCAATTGGGTGCTACATCATATGCTGATTCATAAGCAGTCAGTCCTTTGTTTGCACACAATTTTTCTGGGTTATGCTTCCCATAGTTTTTAGAAGCCACATTAAATTCTTGACATTTAAGGATAATTTAGCTTTCTAGATTACTTTGTGCTTCTTAACATTTGTATACTCGGAAAAGCTCGAATGACCGGAGGGCAGAGTTTTTGGTGTCCCTTTTTGGTGAACTTGATTGTAGACATGAAAAAGTAAGAACTTAGCCGGCCCGTACCCCTCAAATCAGATTAATCAGTGTTAAGATTAGTTAATTTGTGAATTCCCTTTGATTACAGAAAGCTTTCCATTCTCCCTCGTTATGGTCAAGTCCGTTCATTACTGTTAGAGGTTTGTCATATTTGTTGTAGGTGATTGATCAGTTCTGCAACCTTGTCTGCATAAATTCTTCTTACATTCATAGCAGTGTGCAGCCTTGTCCTACTCCTTGGTCGGGGTACCAGTGAGGTTTTGGTGGGCCAATTGCTCGGGGTACCAGTGATGCGGGCCTCAGTCCTGGGGTTTGTTGATTTATTGTGTCGGTCATTAAAAAAACCCACCTCAAATATATTCAAAACCTCATGGAACTATTACATCTGATCCTTACCTACAAACCATTTACTCACGAGTCTCATGAATTAGTTTCATCATTTCATTTCATGCACTGTATTCAAACTGATACTCAAAGAATTGATGCAGGAATCAGAGAGGGGCGAAAATGAGCAGGTTAATTAATTCCCTGTCAAACAAACTATAAGTTCATGAAGTTTTAATGTTATAAATTGGACAATGAGACTAACTGCCATAAAATTTTCAAGTAAAAAGTCATCCATTTGGTTGGGCAAATTAGACTCTTGATCACTGTCTGGAAATAAAAGACTGTCATCTAGGCAGATGTAAGGTTTTTGAATTCAAAGCCCAGTCAAACGAACTTTAAACGATAAGGCATTTTAGCGCATGCTGAAATTTAAACCTTCCAGTGCTATTAGTTTCATGAATTTAACAGCAGATATCCAAGAGCCACAGGCTAAACAGAGCATGCGGCAGAACATGAATAAAAAAAGTGGTAAATGTTGATGTAACCCTAGCTCAGCTCTTGTACTCCTCCAATCCAATAGTCGAGTTTTCTAGCAATGTAAACTCAGCTCTCTAGAACCCTTCAAAGTAGAACACCTCGCAATGTGACCCACCTACAGAGATGGTGGCATTAACTCACCAGTAACAAATAATTAATGGTATCAGCGCATCTCATTAATTGTGCACTTATTAATGCGATCACCTATGAACCTATTCCTATCACCCTCTAATCATAGAACTACCGCAATTATGATTAGGCAGGTGTTTAAGATAATTAAGTACCATCTTTCTGTGTTAAAGTAGACTGAACTCGGTTACTTAGTGCTCATTATTTGCATTCATGACCCTTTATTTATATTTATGTTTGGTCTCGAGTAATATTGTTGATGATTTGGAAATGATTCTACTAGCACACATAACACCAATTATTCCAATCATCGGCCATTTAGGCACCATTTGGAATTGAGATGGCTTATGGATTATGGGCTTTTCAATTATTAGAATCCGTTGAAACAACATAATCCCAACCAAAATGAGCCAAGAGGCATTGGCTTGCGTGGAGGAGAGAATTTGGAGAGAGAGAAAGACACGAGCCTAAAAATGTCTGAAAGCTAAAGAACCCAAGCTTTTACATGGATTTCGAGGAGGAAATGGGAAAAAGACAACAATATATATTCTTTCTTCCTCTTTTATCTTCAAACGCAAGGGCAATAGAGTAAATATATCTCCAAAAGTATAATCTATAGAGACCCAATTTACCTAATGAAATTATGAGATTTTCTAACTAAAATCTGGACCTTTTTAACAAGATGGAGTGATTGAGATGAAAGGGGATGGGAGGGACTACGGGTGTCGCATCGGCAGTGGAGAGTCCTCCGGCATCGCATCGACGGCTTAGGCGTTACACCCGGCCCCGTTGCAGGGTATATTCAACCCCGTCGTAGGATCGTCTTTTCCGTCGCAGAAAGGAACTCTAGAAAATAACTCAAAGTTCGCAACAAATAGTCATTGAAAAATAAAAATACGTCTTACATGAGTATTTAAAGAGAAAACAAACCCTAATGACTACTTAAACTTTACTCTGAACCAAAATACCTTTCACATGAAAAAATAGTGCGAAAATGGCATAAAAAATCTTAAAAAATAAAAAAAGATATAAACGAATCTTAAATGGGCTAAACAAAATATTTACAGACTTGTCTAATAATAAGCTACACATCATATAAACTTTGTTGAATTTTCTAGCTACAATGAAATCGGAATGACTCTCCAACGGCGGTAGATGCATTCCATCATGTGTAATGCAATGGTACATTGGTCTTGGATTCCCATCATTCTCTTACGGTTTAAAAGAACTCCTCTTCGAGTTTTGTAGTGTCGGAGCATCATGATAGTAACTGCAACATGTGAGAACAATATTGTAAATTTAGAATTAATAACTGCATCAAAATATATATTATCCTGCATGATCAAGAAATTTGCACCACACGTGATCAAAAGTACGCGGTCTAGTGGTAAGGTTCTTATATGTGAGGATGGTCGGTTGAACGTGCTTATCCATCGGCTCTACGAATAAAGAATCCTCCTACAAATGAAGACCGATTGGCAATTATGATAGTCTGATCCCATACAAGTGGGTTAGATGGAGGTAGATGGGCCATCACAACTGATGCGGCAAGGGGCACGTCAAGGTCTGACCTCACATAAGAATAAGGCTGGAGATCATGATGATGCACTGTTAATGGTGTCCAAAGAACCTGCATTTGCTAGGATGGCTGTCGAGTTAGCCTCGCATTTCGTGACCTTGCTTGAATTTTCAGGCTAAGACATTGTCACCCTTAAGGATATTTGATTGGAAAAATGAACTTTTCTTTCAAGTGAGACAGTTGGAGAATGCACCTATGTGCTCGTGATCTACGGTGACATGTCGTTCCTCCATCCAATCTCTGTCAACTCTAATATACAGCCCTGGCTTGGGAATGATGGTACACCATGCCCCATCGACACGAGAAACACCCTTGAAAGGCTCATAGAACTCTACAAACGCTCGATCACTATCGAGTATAATTTCTCTCATCTTAGAGAGTAAATCAACAATTATCTATGAAATAAAATTCTCATCTAGTCTACTATTAAACACAAGAGCGGCATGTGTCATGTTGGACAAGATAATCCTAGTGTAGAAGACTAAGAAAGTCATGACTACGGACGATGCAGGAAGGTTGATGACAATGATTGTCAGCAACAATAGCAACGGTAGCGGCAGAAGTAGAGGGTGGCTGTAGCACACAACAGTGATAGCTGAAGCAGCGCCGGCTCGGGCTTGTTTGGTTGGTGGTGATGGGGATGTAGACAACGGAGTTGTTGGCGGCGGCGCCAGCCGTTGGGGTTGCCGACAAAAGGTGGTTCCTCCTCCCCCTTCTTTTTGTGTTTTTTATTATTTTTATTATTTTTACGTTACAAAACAAAGATCGGGAGAGAGGAGGAGGAGAGGGGTGGTGTGAACAGTGCCACGATATTGTTCATGGGAACAATAATTACGGGTATTGTCCACTGTGAACAGTAATCGCGGGTATTATTTATCGTGAACAATAACTTCTTTTGTCCTCTTTTTTTGTGGTTTTGGTGAAAGGGCCGCCGAAAGGAAAAAAAAAAAGAAAAGATGTGGGGCGAAGAAAGAGGAGGAAGAAGGATGTGGTGGCGGCGACAATCAGTAACTACTGTAGCGGGACAACAGTGGTGAAGACTGGATGGAATAGTGGCATGGTAGGGATCGAACCTAGCTCTAATACCAAATTTGATGGGGACGAAGAGGATGAAGGGGATGGGAGAGACTACCAGCGTTGCACTGGCAGTGGAGAGTCCTCCGGCATCGCACCAACGGCTTGGGCGTCACTTGGTCCGTCGTAGAGCATATTCAATCCCGTCGCACGGTCATCTTCTCCGTTGCAGAGATGAACTTTTGAAAATAACTCAAGATTCTCCGCAAATATACATTGAAAAATAAAAAATATCTTACAAGAGTATTTAGAGAGAAAACAAAGCCTAATGACTCCGTAAACTTTACTCTGGACTAAAATACCCTTCACATGAAAAATAGTGCGAAAATCGCACAAAAAAATCTTAAATAATAGAAAAGGACATAAACAAGTCTTAAATGGGCTACACAAAATATCTACGGACCCATCTAACAATAAGCTACACATCAAACAAACTTTGTTGAATCTTCTAGCCACAATGAAGCCGGAATGACTTTCCAACGGCCGTAGGTGCATTCCATCATGTGTAATGCAGTGGTGATTCTCATCATGGAGATTATGGGTCCATAATCTATCTTCCCTATAAGTGTTAGCAAACGTTACTTAAAAAAATAAGAAGACTGAATGATATATGCATAAACTTTTGGACTGGAAATGGTTGCTCAAAATCCATATGAATAATCCAAATCTCATTCCGAAGCTTCATTTGGCAACTGTTCTGATCCTTATGGATCTTAGCAAATCGGGTTTGGTCGTTGTTACCAATTGTATAGTACTGTCACTCTGCAAGTACATGTTTGACTTGTAAGACATGCTTTACTACACCATCATAGGTTGTGAGGTAATGATAAGAAGCATAATTGCTCTTATTACAGCTGGTCTGAGTTTAGTGTTGCCAGCTTTGAATTCTTTTCCTGCCACTAAAATCATGCTGTTGAAGGTCCTTTGGTGAAATTGAAAGTTGGGCATCTGCTTTGAGTTATGCATTGAGAGTTGGGCATATGCTTTGAGTCGGAGTGTGTCATATTCTGGCTATTCTAGGTCTTTGGCCACCTCGGTTGCTGGAGACACATGATAACTTGAGATGTCACCTGCAGCTATCTATGCAGAATTGCAGATGTCCTCTTTGCCTGAAAGTGGCTTTGGAATTGTGGTTTTCAGGTTTTTGCTTGTTGGAGTCTCTGTATGACCCAGTCTTTAAACCTTTCCACTAATGTCTAGTTGTTGATAACTTATTTGGCTTTTGCAGTGGGTACTTTTGTTTCTAAATGCATGACAGTTTGGATTCCAGCCTTGTTCTCAAGCAATTTGATAAGGCTTAAAGCTGGTCAATTTGATGGTTGCCTGCTTGTTGAACATGATCAAATGCCAGAATATCTGCCAATTTTGGATTTCATGTCAGGCTGCATTTGCTGGTGCTCTTGTGCCTGATGGACATAATTTCATGTCCATCCAGAGTCTCACCGTTACTCTTTTGAGATTTCTTGTTCATCCTCTGTTCATCTAGTTTATAGAAACAAACCAAGATATTAGCTAAGGATGGCAAGCCACTATTGACCACAGCTTTCATTGATGTGGAGGGACATGGTTTTCTCTGATTCTCACTTGGGCGGTCGCTTCAGTGTCTTGGCTGTGAAATTGAGCTTTAATGTTGTTGGTCAGGCTTTTGCTTATGGCGAAGCTCCATGTGATGAGAGCATAAGAGATGATTGGAGAACAGACATTTGATGCTGTTCATTATGAAAATGAATCTAGCTAACCTGTTCTGCATTCGGTCATGATGAAGAGATCTTTGTTAAGGATTTGTTCTGATTTTAGATAAGAAACTTGGTCAATCTAAGAAGACATTTGACTCACAGGCTGTGTTTGGAGCAGCTCAGTTAGAGTGTTGGGCTTTGAGAGGTTTCGGCCCAGTTACTTTGAGGGGATAATTCTAGGCCTTGGGAGCCATTTATGTAGGAAGCCAGAAGCTTCAAATTGGAGCATTCTAGATTAGGGTAAAAATGGAGTTACTGGGAAGGGTCTGACTTGTGTAGTTACTCCCAGTCAGCATTTTTCATGTTAAAAGTGGAAGCCAAAAGTAGCTTCCTTAGAAAGTTTGCCAAACATGCCCTTGGTCAAAATATGGTACTAACCTACTGCTTGTTGAAAAATTATATACAATTCGCCGACAAAAGGAAACCTGGGACCAAGGTAATTATATAACCATTTGAATGTTAATAGAGGTAAAACAATAGTTGGCGATGGAGAGCTATCTTTAGGATGTTCCTTGGGATCGAGGGGGTTATTATTGTCGAAAATTTTTGGAGAACTTTGAAGGATGATGTCTTCTAGTTTTTTTGTGTGTTTGTGCTGTCCATACAAGCTGTTGCGCAATTAAGTCATGTGGTTTGCAGCTCATGTAGTATGTTTCATAGACTAATCTTATGCATTTTACTTTTGGTGCTTTTGGTTCTTTTTGACAATTACAAGGTAACTAATCAATTTACCTAGGGACAGGTAATAGGTCGTAAAGCTTGTCTATAAATAACCGGTGTCATGGTAATGACAGTCACCATCAGTTATGTATGGACTGATTAGGAAGAGGATGTGTGGAATCTGCTGGAAATTGAGTGGATCAATTAATCATCTGGTGGGAGGGAGTTTTTCCCAAGCCTACGGCCAAGGAATGTTATAGGATCCTGGGTATCCCAATCTGTATCTGCTACCGTAGCAGTTTATTCAATGCATTTTTATCACAGTTGTCAGAAACATAAGATGAATTCGATGCATCCCCTTTATTTGTTTCCCTTTTTCTTATTTTGACATTGGTAATACGTTGGAAACGGTTCTCAATACTTCATTGCATTGCAGCAGTTCGTGTTGGTGTTGCTTTAAGATCATGGCTCACCGGAAAGTTAACCAATGAAGACATGCTAAATCATCCTAACCAGAAAACTTGCCAATGAATCACATTGTCACTGGTTACCAGAAAACCCGCCAATGAATCATATTGTTTCATTGGTTATCAGAAAAACCAGCGGTTGAAACATATATGTACTGCATAAGCCCTTTTGGTTCTATACATTAATCAAGTACATGATTAAGAAGATATAATTATGTTTTAGCCCTTGAAAACAGTGTATTTACAAAAAAAGGTTCATCTAACCAACTATTTATTTACAAGCCCTCAATCCTCCTGAATTGGTGCAAGGCCCCATAATGATACAAAAAAGGCCCCGAGAGTAAGGCAGTTGAGATTGTGGGGGTTTATTTGTAAATAATCAGATTAAGAGGAGTTATTAGTTTCGGGGGGTTGAAGATCAAACAACCCAATTAAAAAAATCACCTTCATTAGGTTAGTTAATGTAGTAGAATGCAGTTGCTTATTTTCTTTTGCCAAATCTTGGCACTATCTATCTAGGTGTGGACAAGTTTATTCTTTTTTTGTACAGAACTGCATTTGGTGGTGGCCGCATGCCCTTAGCTCGTTCTCAACCTTTTCTGTTTCAGTGCGTGTACCTGTAACTTTGTTCCCCCTTTTCATAAAGGGGTTGTTTGTTTAGTGTAAAATTTTGTAAATCACCGGTTTCAAAATCACTTGTTTCAAAACAAGTGAATTTTTTTGTTTTAGAATCAGGAAATGTTTGTTTGTAAAATAAAACAAGAGGGATGTTTCAATCTTCTTGTCTTGGTTTACAGTGGTCCTTTCCTGTAAAAATAAGGGAATTGGGCTGTCAAGTGGGCAGACAAGGCCTAGATAAGATTTTACTTACATTGTTTTACATTATTCTGAACAACTGAAAATACTCTGAAATGAAACAATTATTTCAAATTATGCTGTTTTACGTTAAAACAAACAACCCTAAAACATCACAATGAGAACGTGCATGCATCTCAGTAAGCGTAGATTTTCTTACAATCGCCTCCTCACCCAAAGGCGAGGGGAAAATTTAGATTCTGCAGCGCCACAGGAACCGTCTGGATTATGGAGGAAGTGATTGTTGCTTATGCTTCCCCGCACATGACCAGAAATATTGCTTAATGGTTGTCCAAAGATTGGTCCCTTAAAAGCAGCTTCTTATGTAGTAGCCTATTTTAGTAGCCTCTTAAAAACCTATGGGAAATGCTGCATGTGGTATTTTATCGGTAGCAGTGTAAATAGGAGTCAATTACTAAAAGGATCTTGAATGTGTATCATTTGATAGGGTCATCCATAAATTTGCTCTCTTCTCCACGCAACACTTCAGTGTCTACCCTGAATATTGCTGTTCTAATTTCCTTTGCATGTGCATGATTTTTTACGAATTTTTGTAAGGGTGTTTGCGAGTTTTTTTTATTTGTTCGAGGCTCTTTTGTATCTGAAATTTATTTCATTAAGCCTTTTGTTTTGATTTTTAAAATGATTTCATTTTGATTCTTTCCCTATTTGTCAAATTTGTTGCTATTTGTATGAGTTTAGAGAATGAGAAAAGCTTCCAAGCAGGGGTGGGGATGGAGATGTGGAGAGAGAGAGAGAGAGAGAGAGAGAGAATTAGTTGCAAGATAGAGAACTTGGAGAGAGAAATGGCAGGAGATTTCCCCGAAATAAAGACAGTTGCTTTACTCTCGGGAGAAGTTGACAAGGGGTGGGATGCTTTCCTTAAAAGATGGGTGAGGTTGATGAGGGTGAGATGCTTTGCCGAATAATGAGAGATGTTGCCAAGCAGATTCGTATTTTTTTAATTTTAAATTTGAAAGAGAAAAGATATAAAAATGTATCCAAATACCAAAGCGATTTTATTTTTATGTATACATTTTTATCTGCACGTCGTACAAGTACTATTGGCATTTTTAAAGAGGCAAATGATGTATACCGGAAAGATTCTGTGAAACTCCGATGAGGTTAAGGGTATACAAAAATCCAGAATCTTCATAGCATTTTCTGTCGGATTTTGCTCTATCTTTTACTGATACGTATAATATTTTTGAAGATGACGGTGTTTATAATAATATGGCGGGGGGGGGGGGGGGGGATCGGGGGGATATTTATAACAATATCTGAGAGTTGGTGGAAAATTTAAGACAATATGTGGGGTAGGAGTGTATATCCAAATATGTGGTATATACTCAAAAGTTTTTTATTTGTTGTGTTCTTTGGGGATTTATAACACTAAAAGTCCCTATTTACGGCCTGTACCTTGTTTTTGTACTTGTTGCTTTCTATAAGAACCCTGATATGCTAAAAAGTAGTTGCTAGGACCAGTCGGATTTGTTTTGTTGGACACCGATGCTTGACTTTGCACCCGTTTTCTATCACAAGCTCTGTTTTCACAAGCTCTGTGAGGTCCATTTCAGAGGACCTCGGTGAATTCCCTGCTGTATGTTATTGTTAGTAGTGGTGTTATTGGTTCAAGAAGCTGGATAAGGGCAGAGGGGCTATGTACATGGAGAGCGTATGATCAAGCTTAGAAACTCCTGTTAGCTGTGCTTTTACTGTGAATACATTGTGATAGATAATTTTATTTGAACTATGATTTAGATGTTATTACACATTTGAACAGTAGAGTGGAGATTTTAAATTCAGTATCCCTGTAATTCCAGATGATTTTATAATCAACCCATCTATAAAATTATTGGGATTCTAGGTAATTTTGAAGTCAACTTTTCATTCCAAAATTATTCATCTCTCTCTCTCGCGCGCGCACACGCTTGTTGGGGGGGGGGGGGGGGGGGTGGAGGTTTGCGTTGGATATATATATATTTTTTTGGAACAAAGCATTTGAATTGTTTCCGAAGCGTTTTATGGTGAGGTTCAATTAATAGTGCCAAACTTGGAAAAAACTCAAAGTTGAAGTGTGTGATAATTGAAAGATTTAATTTAAACACTTGATATACCACTCTTAAATACCGTCTCCCATTTCATTCCAAATTCTTCAACATTCAATTTTTTTAGGTAGTGATGAAATCAACAAATTTTGTTGACATTTTTTTACTTTGCATTTTTTATTAAATCCTTGGATAGATCTGAAGATTTACGCAAGAGTGCCGTTAATGTCTATAGGGAAACAAATATGAAAATAAGCGAGAGCATCTTTTAAATTTTTTCACATTGATAAATTAACTCTCTCAATCCTTGCATTTACGTCTACCCATAATTGCACATTTATTGAAATAAATAAAAAATGAGGAGGTTGCCTGTAATTCTTTGAAAGATGTGCAAAATAAATGAGATTGTGAGGAATTATGGACAAACAAGTCTACTGGCGTTTGCTGTATGCAACTATTAGTGAGAATTTCTGAACTTTTAAAAACTAGTTCTATGCCTGTGCGATGCATAGAAAAATGTCAGATTTGGATAGGCGTATTTTTTAAGTAGTATAAGTTAAGTTAAGCTTTTATTAATTATTAATAAAAATACTTGCATTAAATTTTCAATATGATAAGAAGTAGCTACATTTTCATGTTCGACATCTTGAAATCTTGCTCACTTCAACCAAGGTCTAAAAATTCTCAATACTTACAAGGAGAATTGCTCAACTAGGAAAGTTAGGATGTAGAGTTGTAGATTTTGTCAAGAATAAAGTTCTGCATAATATAAAATTGTACACAATATAGAAAGTGAAATGTGTACAAGAGAGAGAGCAAGGTACACAAAAGAGAATAACCTCTCATTAATTTGCATCTTAGTTCTTCCTGTTACAAAATATAGAAAGTGAAAGGATGAACAACACAAAGGAATCTCCTCATTTAACTGCACCCTAATTTGAGGTTATGATGTTGTCACATGTCCCAGTTAGAGGGAGGTTATGATCTTGTCACATGTTCCGGTTATAATTCTTACAGATCGGACTGTTGCAGCAGTAAATGTTTTTTATTGTTTTAACTTTTTGAAAAAATTTAGGTTAGTCTCATCACGTTCGACACTTTTTGTATGGGTCGGTTTCATATTGGACTGTTCATTAGGCACAATTTTTTATTTTTCAGATTTTTTTTGGGGGTTATCCAATTAGAGATCGAATTATATGGGCATGTAGAACATGATGAGAGACCCACCATAAAAAATTTAAAGAATTAAAAATTAAAATAATTTAGCTGTACCGAGTGCAATGCAGCAACTTGCAGTAAATGTTACTCGTATAAAGGGCCGGAATAACCGGTATAAAGGCCCTATTCTAGTTTGATTGCAGGGATGCCTAATTTCTCCAATTCCCCCAACTCCCCAAACTCTACCTGGAATACCTAATTCTCCCTTCTCCCAATTTTACCTTTTATTTCACTCCTTATTCCACTTATTCTTACCAAATCACTTAGAATAGCGCAATGTAATTCTCCTTATTCTGGGTGGAATACCAACAACTTACCAAATCAAAATACCTCTTATTCTGGTTTAAGAAACCCCAAAACCTTATTCTGGTTTAAGCTATTCTGCAAACAAAGTGAGACTTATAGTATAGATAGGTGTAATAGTGTAAAGCAAGATATCCATATCTTGAAATTTTGGAACCACAAACCCATTCACATCTGAGGACATATTTGGGAGTACTTAAGGAGAGGTTCTAATAATTGGAATATCTGCAAAACTTGAGGATTTCAAGTCAAATTAAGGGTCCGACTATTTTTATGTAAAATATGTCGCATGAAAAACTTTTCTTGAAAAGTACATCACATCACTTATTTAATAATCGTAAAACTTTAGTCAACAGTAAATTTAATTCATTAACTTCCCCTTTTCTCTATTCACATCCATGGATAGATGAAAATTTTAATTCATTGATTTCTCCTTTTCTCGATTTTGACATTTATGAGGTAAGACTGAATGCTCTTCTCAAAAAGAATTGAAAATGCTTTCATAAGTACTAAATGACGAATTTAATTTTCATTTTGTTGTAACTATGTTTTTTTAGAAAATCATTTTCATTGGAATATGCTTTGTGTATAATCAACGGACCCTAAATGACTTACACTTCACCGAGAAAAAGGAGAAGTGGCATAGATGCAAGGTTTGGTTGGAGAAATTATCACAAAAGTTTCTCGTTACTGGATTATCTATTCATCTGCTGCGATTCTAAATTGAGATTTGAAAGTAAACCTCAAGACAAGCTTTCACAAAAGATATTTGAGCAATACTAGTTTAAGTATGTGCTGTGCGCTTGTTATTTTTTTAATTAATTGCAATATTGAAAACACACGTACATGCATGTATGTGTGTATGTGTACATATATATATATATATATATATATATATATATATATATATATATATATATATATATATATATATATATAGAGAGAGAGAGAGAGAGAGAGAGAGAGGGAGAAAGAAGTTAATCTGTTACTTGATAACAGAAAAATTTTCAGTTATCAATTTTCGAATGACTGTAGGATTAAATTTAGAGGGTTAGATTTGAAGGGAGAAACGTGCTTGGCGTTTCTTTCCTTGGGCGCGAAATGTCGAATGGGTGCTGGCCGTCTAATTAATAACCTTGGGTTGATCAAATGGTCAAGAGCTTTTTTTCTTTTTTCTTTTTTTATGGTGGAAAGGGAGCCTACATCCTCTTTCCTTTGCCACCCCACTATCCCTCCCATGAATTTCGGACGTTGAAGGCCCCGCAACACACAAGGAATCCAACCATCCATCTCAAAGGCATTTGATCGAATTCCTTAAAAAGTATTAACAAGAAAGTTTTCTATTATTAAATAACAGACTAGCCATTCTCATCTATATATATATATATATTCAATTTTATTATTTCAATTATATATTCTTAAATATCTTTAAATACAAATAGTATTTTTTTACTTAGGCATCACACTTAATATTATTTTTCATTTATACTAAATTTTCTTGCAAGATAAAAAGACATCTTTAAACTTGTTGTTAAGTTGGTCTTTTAATACGAATAGAACATAATATATAAATATTTTTTGTATATATGCCTCTGCAAACTGTCGTGTTTATATCCTTACCTTTTCCCATGTTTCTATTAGAACTGTTGACATCTTTAGAACATGTACAATTATGTCCTTTGAACTCTAATACTATGATATACTTCTCATATTCAGATTGGCTAGAAGACTCTGAAGAATGTCTTCAGAGCCAAGTGATAGTTACTATCTTAAATCAGATATCATGTAACCTCTTATTTGGCTAGATCAAGGATAAGAGGTATTCATGGTATGCCTTTGAGAAAGGCTAGAGGTGAGATATTAAATGGTTGAACCGACATCTGAGAAGGATAAAGGCAAGTCAGGTGAGAGAGAGAATGAGCAGTTCTCTTACTGCAATCAATAAGGATATTGGAAATGGCAATAAGAATATGAAACTTGTAAGTAGTTTCAGATATTCTTATTATCTACTATTATATGTCTATTAGAGAATCAGCGTCTCCAGTATGAGATATTGAAAATGATTCTCAGATTTACAATTACATGCAGATTTAGATAAGTAAAAGGTAATTGAAAGAATGAAAGTGTTGAGTTAGACTCAACAATAGTGCAAGAGTTGCACAGGTTACTGTGAGACAGTAAATATTTGTATGTTTTCAGGAGATCATATGAAACTGAATAACTGTTATTTAGTTCCATTTAGTATCAATAATTGTAAAAGTGAAAAATATTGACTGAGTAGGAACAAGCGTTGTTCCATATGATTTAAGAAAAAGAATCATAGATTTCAAAATCAGTCAATACACTAAAGATTCTTGTTGTGACATATTATGTGATAAATGTTCACAAGTCTCTTTTAAAAAAAGATAATGTGAATCCTCATTAACTATGGTACTGTACACTTAGGTTGTGGAATGAGGAATTATTGGAGTTTATACATACTAATATAAATAGCTCAATATTTTCTTAAGGTCAAAGATGATGCGTGTTTAAATGCCGTCGTTAAAACACAAATATCATCAATCTTAAATTCCGAATCTCAATTAAAGATAAAAATGTAGTACATGGTTGAGATCGGGTCGATCCACAAGGAACTAGAATTTTTAACTTTGAAAATTTTGGATTTTGAATGAAATTGAGTTTTCGATCTGATGCTCTATTTAAAAATTTCTATTTTAAACAAAACTAATTGCAGAATTTAACATGCTTCTAATTAGTACCTAGAATCTATCACCAAAACTAATTTTTTTTTAAGTTGAATAAAGCAAATAAATCTGAAAAGATAATGTTAATTTAAGAAGACAGTGAAAATGACTACAACTAATTAACATAATCACTTTTATTACAATTAGAAAGCATAAAATGTTCCAAGAGAATAATAAAAATGCTAACCAAAACAAATTTTCTAGAAGCAACAACAAGAATACAAGGGCTATGTGAGCCTTCTGTGAGCTTTCTGGTGCGTTGGACAGGGGGTGCGTGGACGCTGCTGAGCGCAGGGGCGCTTTGGACCGAGGCGGCGCGGCGCGGCAGGCGAGGCTCCAGGCGCTGCAGGCGAGGCTGGCAGGCGCTGCAGGCGAGGCAGGCGGCGGGAAGAGGCGTCTGCGCGACGCGTGGCTGGGCGGTCCTGCCGCTTGGCACGGGCGACGATGCCCGGCGGCGCGAACGCGCCTGAGGCGCCGCGTGGCGTGCGACGGCCCGAGGCGGCGAGGCTCGGCAGGCGAGGCTGGCGGCGCGAGGCTGCTGGGCGGGAGTCCCTGGCACGGGCGACGATGCCCGGCGGCGCGAACGCTCCTGGGCTACCGCGTGGCGTGTGGGGCCCGAGACGGCGGCAGCTGGCCGAGCAGGGCCTCCTCGTGCGTTGCCGCGTGGGCGTGTCGGCTTGGGAACAGAGGAAAAGGAAGAGAGAGATAGAGAGGGAGAAGAAAAGGTAGGGAGAGGGACAGTATGCGGGAAATGGAGAAAAAGCAGAGGGAGAGAGAAAATGACAGAGAAGACAGAGGGAGAGAGATGCGTCGGAGAGAGACAGAGAGCGAGCGTAAAGTAAAACAAATAAGAAGCTTTTCAAAACTAGAGAAGGAGAGACAGAAAAATTGGGAGTGAGATCCAGAAACGTAGGGGGAGCAAGAGAGAGCTAAAAAAATTTCTGAAAATTGTTGTCACCTCCCTTTTGGCCTTCTCCCTTAGTTTTATAGAAAAGATGGGGGGTTTGAATTTCAAAAAGAGATTTAAAAGAAATCTTTTCATTAAGTCCCCTATGATTAGAGGATCCTCATAAAAAACATTAATTGGTATTTTTGAATTTCAAATTTCTAAAATGGATTCTCCTTTCTTTGAATTTCAGAATTCCCTCCTTCTTTCTCTCTTAGTTGGCATGTGGACCCCAATTGAAGCTAAAATTCGAAAATAAAATGATGTTTTTGCCAGGATTCGAACCATGGTTGCTTCCTTGACGTTCAGGTGGTCCAACCACTATGCCATCTGCTTGTTCATGTCCTGTTTCACATAAAATAACAGTTAGGTTCTCATAGCCATAAATTATTCAACTGTGCATTAAATAATTGCTGAGAAAATGGAATTGCTACCCTTATTCCATCCATGGAGTGATGAAATTTTAAAATTCAGATTCTGAATGCGCAAATGGTTTATCTTATCATTCCATGTGGTTTTGTCCTTTAAATTGATAGCAAATTATGTCAATTTGATCTGTTATTTATGTAAAATCGTGGACTTAACACACCCCCCAACTTAATCATTGCTAGTCCCTTAGCAATACAATCATTTGAAAAATTAGGGCTACCATGATTAGTAAAAAGAATCACACTTCTTTTTAAAGGATATCTAATGCAAATGGTAGGTAATTGGAATTCAAGTTTTTCGTTCTCCCGCCCACTATACTTAGAATCATGACAAGTGATTGTGCATATCATTTGAGGTGCTTGGAGTTCATTTCTTTCCTGTTTGGTATGTCGTTGCCTTTACTGCTTCTTGGAGTAGAATTACCCAGGGGAGAGAATAGAAAAAGAGGTCTTTGAATTAGTTGGCTAGGTTCGCTTTTCGGTTTTCGTCCCGACTTAAAACTTTTTAGGATTTGGTCTTATTTTGTTGTGAAGGACTTTAGCACGATTGTTTTGTGCTTTGAGAGTGCGTACTTTTTGCCACTCTCTTTATTTCTGTCTGAGGGGAGGTGCATACTTTTTGCCACCGTCCTTCCTTTGACTCTTTTGAAGCATATTTTTGATTTTCACGCTTCTGATTGTCCCCTTTTTTTGAAGTGACCGCCTCTTTAAAGTATTAAGTGATTTGATCTCCTATTACGAACCCTAACTTTCCATTCGTTTGACCTAAAAGTAAAAATAGAATGGGTAATTCTACACTTCGGGAAACTCAAGCAACTCTACACTTTCAAGATTTTCCACTCTTTCCAAGTTACCGTGTGTGTGTGAAAATCATCCTGTCGTGATTCATTGTAGAGAGAGGGGTTAACTTAAACTTTTACTCATCCTTTTACCTTAATTTTTGATCAAGATTCCCTAAATGAAGTGTGGTAGGTATGAATTTCTGTTGGGGTGTGAAAATGAAACAATTTTTTTTTTTTTTTTTTTTGAAAATTTGTGTGAAAGTTGAAAAAAATTTCACAATTTTTGTTGATTTTATTTAATATGCATTATGATTCTCCCCCCAACTTGAATGACATTGTCCTCAATGGCATAAAAATGCACAAAAATTAATGTTGAGGAGAGATACAACCTGAGATGTGGCGAAGCTTTTCTCTGTTCTCCATGGTGGATTTTTTTATGAATTTTCTAAAAGAAAAGAAAAAGAGAATAATTAGAATAGAAATGAGAAGATTGGGTTGCCTCCCAATAAGCGCTAAGTTTATTGTCTTCAGCCAGACGAAATTATTTTCATTGTGGGTCACTTAGCTGCATGGATTCCAATGGACAATTTTGAAGGTTTTCAATGTAAGGTTTTAAGCGTTGCCCATTAACAGTAAATGTCTGTCCATTTTTTGGATCCATGATCTTGACCGCACCATGGTCAAAAGCTTTAATTACCAAGAATGGCCCATCCCATCTTGATTTCAATTTCCCAGGAAACAAACGCAACCTTGAGTTAAATAGCCAGACTTTTTGATGAGGGTGGAAAGATTTTCTCACAATATGTTTATCATGAAAAGCTTTAGTCTTGGCTTTATAGATTTTCGAGTTCTCATAGGCTTCATTTCTTATTTCATCTAATTCGCTCAATTGTAAGGTTCGGTGTGAACCTGCTTTGATTAGATCAAGATTGACCTGTTTTATAGCCCAATAAGCTCTATGTTCTAATTCCACTGGGAGATGGCAGGCTTTTCCAAAGACTAGTCTGTATGGTGACATGCCAATAGGAGTTTTAAAAGCAGTCCGATAGGCCCACAAAGCATCATCTAACCTTTCAGACCAATCTTTTCTGTCGGGCCTAACAGATTTTTGCAAGATATTCTTGATTTCTCTATTGGATATCTCCACTTGGCCACTAGTTTGGGGATGGTAAGGAGTAGCAAGCTTATGAGTAATCCCATATCTTTTGAGCAATGCTCGAAATTGAGAATGAGTGAAGTGCGAACCCCCATCACTAATGATAGCCTTTGGCCATCCGAACCTAGAAAAGATATTCTTCTGTACAAATTTCATCACCACCTTATGATCATTGGTTCGGGTGGCTATTGCTTCAATCCATTTAGACACATAGTCCACTGCCACTAAGATGTATTCGCATCCAAAAGATGGTGGAAAAGGGCCCATGAAATCTATTCCCCAAACATCAAAAATTTCAACCACTAAGATTGGATTTAGAGGCATCATATATCTTTTAGTCATATTTCCAACAGCTTGACATCTTAGGCATGTTTTGCTGAACTCATAAGCATCCTTGAAGAGTGTGGGCCAATAGAAACCGCTTTGTAAAACCTTTGCTGTGGTTTTCTTTCTGGAGAAATGACCTCCACAAGCAAGGTTATGGGAAAAGTTCAAAACACTTTGTTGTTCTTCTTCAGGCACACATCTCCGGATTATTTGATCTGGACAAATTTTGAAGAGTTCAGGGTCTTCCCAAAAATAATACTTCTCTTGAGAGAAGAATTTATCTTTTTCATTTTTTGTCCATCCTTGTGGGATTTGACCAGTCACCTTAAAATTCACAATATGTGCATACCATGGTGGTGACATGTGGGAAATGGCTAAGAGGTGTTCATCAGGGAATGAATCTCTCATTGGTTCATTATCTGAAATCATGATTCGGGAGAGATGATCAGCAACCACATTCTCGGACCCCTTTTTGTCCCGAATCTCCAAATCAAATTCTTGGAGGAGTAGGATCCACCTGATTAACCTTGGTTTGGCATCTTTCTTTGTCAACAAATATTTCAATGCCGAGTGATCAGAGTAAATAATCACTTTTGCCCCCAAAAGATAAGATCGAAATTTCTCCAGAGCAAAAACAACAGCTAACAATTCTTTTTCTGTGGTGGTATAGTTCATTTGAGCATCTACAAGTGTACGACTTGCATAATAAATCACCACCGGCTTTTTATTGATTCTTTGTCCCAGTACTGCCCCCATAGCATAATCAGAAGCATCGCACATTATCTCAAATGGCAAAGACCAATCAGGCGATTGGAGAATGGGAGCTTTGATCAGAGCCTCTTTTAAAGATTTAAATGCTTCCAAGCATTTCTCATCAATATGGAATGGGACATCTTTGGCTAAGAGAAGGGTTAATGGTCGGGCAATTTGGGAGAAATTTTGGATAAACCGGCGGTAGAAGCCGGCATGGCCCAAGAATGACCGAATTTGCTTTACCGAAATGGGTGGAGGAAGATTGGCAATTAGGCTAACTTTAGCTTTATCCACTTCGATACCTCTTCCAGACACTATATGGCCCAAAACTATGCCCTCTTTAACCATGAAATGACTCTTTTCCCAACTTAGAACCAAATTAGTCTCTATGCATCTTCCCAGTACATTTTTCAAATTCTCCAGACAAATTTCAAATGAATCCCCGAATATTGAAAAATCATCCATGAATACTTCAAGGAATTCTCCCACCATATCTGAAAAGATGGCCAACATGCACCTTTGGAAAGTTGCTGGTGCATTACATAGTCCAAATGGCATTCTTCGGAATGCAAATGTGCCAAATGGACATGTGAATGTGGTTTTCTCCTGATCTTCTGGATATATAGCCACTTGATTATATCCCGAATATCCATCTAAGAAACAGAAATATTTCTGACCCGCTAGCTTTTCCAAAATCTGATCAATAAACGGGAGTGGGAAATGATCTTTCTTTGTCATTGTGTTCAATTTTCTGTAATCAATACAAACTCTCCACCCCGTGGTTAGCCTAGTGGGCATTTCTTCACCTTTTTCATTTGTTACCACAGTTAAGCCAGACTTCTTTGGCACTACTTGGGTTGGACTTACCCACTTGCTATCAGATATTGGGTATATGATACCCGCACCTAGCCATTTCACCACTTCTTTCTTAACCACTTCCATCATAATAGGATTCAATTTCCTTTGCATTTCTCTGCTTGGTTTTGCATTATCTTCAAGATAAATATGATGCATCCATGTGGTTGGGCTTATTCCTTTCAAATCAGCTACTGACCACCCTATGGCTTCTTTATGAGTTCGAAGAACTTCAATGAGTTGTTCTTCTTGGGTAGGGTTAAGATCCGTAGCTATGATCACAGGTAGAGTTTCAGATGGGCCCAAAAAGACATATTTGAGAGATTCTGGCAAAGGTTTGAGCTCTAACTGAGGAGGAACCTAGAGAGATGGAGGAGTAGGTTCTAGATTGAGTTCAGGTAAAGGCTCAACCTTATTGGGCTGCCAAGTCCTTTTATTCAAATCTGATATGGCCATTAACTCTTCTTCCTCTTCAAATTGGGCCGAAGGGGATGTTTCTACAATATTATCAATCACATCAATTGCAAAGCAATCTTCCCCATCCTGCATATGGCCAGAAGCTTTGAAAATGTTGAGGGATAATTTGTGATCTCCAAATGAGATATCCATTAACCCAGATTTGCAGTTAATGATGGCATTTGCAGTGGCTAGAAAAGGTCGGCCCAATATGATTGGGCTATTTCTCAGATGTTGAACGGGCTCCATGTCAAGGATGACAAAATCAACTGGGAAGTAGCAAGTGTCAATCCTGACAATGACATCTTCCACCATTCCTTTCGGTGTCCTAAGAGATCTATCGGCCAATTGTAGGACCACCGGAGTTGGTTTCAATTCTCCTATCCCAAATTTTTCATAAACTGAAGTGGGTAATAGGTTCACACTTGCTCCAAGGTCCAATAATGCCTTATCAAAGGTGGTTCCTTCAACAACACAAGAGATAAGTGGTGCTCCAGGGTCTTTCATCTTTTTAGGCATTTGGTTGAGCAAAATGGCACTCACTTCTTCAGACAAAAAGACTTTTTTGGGATTTGCTTTAGGCTCTCTCTTGTGAGTGCAAAGTTCTTTCAAAAACTTGGCATAGGCCGGCACATGTTGGATTGCATCAACCAATGGAATGTTAATGTAGACTTGTTTAAATAAGTCCATTAACTGTTCATTTTTGGCTTGGATTTGATGCTTTCTTTGCTCTTTGCCATTTTCTAAAGCTTGTGGAAAAGGGATTTTCGGTTTATAATTCTCAGGACATTCCTCCATTTTTCCTTTTCCTTGAATGATATTGTGTTTTTCATTCTCATCTTCGTCTTCTTCTCCTTTTTCTTCTTTATTTTGTTCAAGATTGGGCTGATTAGATCCTTGATTTGGGTAAGGATCCGGCAAAACTTTACCACTTCTTAATGCCGAAATTGCTTTCGCATTTTCTAACTGTGGGCCTCTTGGTGGATTTGAGCCCATTTGAGGTTGGGCTTGAGGATTAGGTAGGATTGGTTGATGTTGGAAACCCGGAGGATAGTTTCGCGGGTTTGCAATGGGTTGACTTGGTAATGGGCCCACTTCCCTCCTCATGGTTGTATCAGCCATTTGACCCAATTGGGCTTCCAATTTTGAAATAGATTGTTGTTGAGAGATGACCAATTGTTGCAATTGTTGCTGCTGTTGTTGTTGATTCATGAGTAATTGTTGCAGCATATTGAATTTGTCATCATTTTGATTTGATGGCTGATGTTGTGGGATTTGATATGGAGGTTGAGAGAACATATTCTGGTTGTTATTGGGCTGAAAGTAAGGGGCTTGAGCTTGTTGGCTTTGTTGAAAGATTGATTTGGATAGTAATTCTGTTGATGGGCCCTGTTCTGAAAATTTTGTGCTTGTGGATTTGGAGCTTGGGCTTGTTGAGATTTCCATGAAAAATTAGGATGATTCTTCCAACCAGGGTTATAGGTGTTAGAATATGGATTATGATTGGGCTTTGAATAACCCTGGGCTGCTTGGACTTGTTCTTGGATGAACGGTGGCAATTGGGCTGCCGTGGGACACTCACTGACATGGTGAGTTGGGCTGGCACAAAGACTACAAGCTTCTTGGTAAGATGAAGAGGATTCAGAGTAAGGTCTTGATTGTGCATGGATATTAGATCCTTGGTTATTCGAAGCTAGGACTTGGTCTAGCTTTTGGGCCATAAGATCCATTTTGCTCATTTGTTGGGCCAAAAGGTCCACCTTATCCAACTTTTGAGCCAAGGCATTGATATCCATCTTAGGTTCAAATTCTCCTCTATTTCTTATTTCATAGACTCCAGTCCGTTTGGATGTTCCCACAGATCTTTCATATGATGAAAGTGAAGCATGATTTATTGAATTTTCACTTAGCATTTCAAACAAATCATAAGCTTCTTCCTCACTTTTGCTCATGAATGCTCCTCCACAAGATGCATCTACCATTTTCCTGTATTGTGCGTCTAATCCTTCATAGAATGCTTGCACAATTTGCCATCTAGACAATCCATGATGTGGACATTTTTTCAACAATTCTTTCAATCGTTCCCAAGATTCATGAATTTGTTCTCCTGGTAATTGTGAGAATCCAGTTATAGCCCTTCTCATTGTATTTGTTCTCCCAATAGGATAGAATTTCTTTAGGAATTCTTGTTACATTTCAGGCCAAGTCTTAATGGGCTTCCCTATCGTTCCAAGCCAATATTTGGCTTTGTCTTTAAGTGAGAAAGGGAATAGGGTAAGTCGAAGGGCATCTTCCGTGAAATCTTGAATTTTCACGGTTGAACAAATTTCAAAGAATTCATCCAAATGTTTATATGGATCTTCATTGGTATTCCCATAAAAAGATGGGAGCATTTGGATGGTGCTTGGCTTGATCTCATAATGGTTAGCATGGACATTAGGCAATTGGATACAAGATGAAGGGTTATAGTCTTGAGGAATGAAGTATTCCTTCATTTGTTTTGGCATTTGTTGATTGTTTCCAGCCATTTGATGTTGAATGTTGGTTTGGTGATGTAGGTATCTCTCAATTTCTTGAATGGGTTTGATAATATATGGCTTTTGAGATCTTCTACCTAGCATACACTAGACCAAGATGAGATGAGAATGGTTATTTTTGTGATTTTTATTTTTATATATATTTTTTTTATGTTTATTTATGCAAAGACAAACAAGTTAACAACAAATTCCTAATGACCTAAGTGTGTCCTAGACTTAAAGATGAGATTTCTCACAAAATGGCTAGAATTCACTATGAATCACCCCTACAATAGATCAATCGGTCAGGTAAGAGGTGGGATAGTGGGAGGCTCCCCCTACTTTCGTAGGGACCTAATTAAATAACCACTTGTCCACTTAGGCGTTTGCCTTTGTAACCTCTAGCCTAGACACCGTTGTCCAAAGTAGAAATGAATTCAAAGCTCGGTCCAATCATAGTGTGAACCCTAGGTGCAATTGCTATTTGATTTTTATTTGGCTTGGGACAATGCAAGATGGAGTGTTTGTGGTTTGTGGGCCAAGGAAGGGTGATGAAATCCCCACCTTATCTTGTGATGAAGATGCCCTTAAAAAAAATTTTTGATCAATGAGATGCACACCACAATTCAATCAAGTTTGTTTTGTGCAATAATGAAATGACAATGCATGAACATGTTGTTTGCACATATTGAAAAACTTACCTTGCCTCCCGCACTCTTCAACATGAAATAAATGGCAAAAATTTAAAACTAATGCATTCCTAAATGATGCATGTCCTAAAACATGGTGGTTTGGTTTCTAATCTTGAAATGCAATTTTTTTTTTTTAATTTTTTTTTTCTGATTTTTTTTTTTTATTTAATGAGGGCTATGTCTATTTAAACAAATCTAATCATAAAAATATTAACAAGATTGGAACAAACTCACCAAGTGGAGCTTTCCTTTTGTCTTTTTTTTTTTTTTTAAATTCCTGCAAAAAGAGAAAATGAATGTGCGTATGGATTTATACATATGGACCCAAAATAATCAAAATTAAAATTCTAATTCCCCGGCAACGGCGCCAAAAATTGATGCGTATTTAAATGCCGTCGTTAAAACACAAATATCATCAATCTTAAATTCCGAATCTCAATTAAAGATAAAAATGTAGTACATGGTTGAGATCGGGTCAATCCACAAGGAACTAGAATTTTTAACTTTGAAAATTTTGGATTTTGAATGAAATTGAGTTTTCGATCTGATGCTCTATTTAAAAATTTCTATTTTAAACAAAACTAATTGCAGAATTTAACATGCTTCTAATTAGTACCTAGAATCTATCACCAAAACTAATTTTTTTTTAAGTTGAATAAAGCAAATAAATCTGAAAAGATAATGTTAATTTAAGAAGACAGTGAAAATGACTACAACTAATTAACATAATCACTTTTATTACAATTAGAAAGCATAAAATGTTCCAAGAGAATAATAAAAATGCTAACCAAAACAAATTTTCTAGAAGCAACAACAAGAATACAAGGGCTATGTGAGCCTTCTGTGAGCTTTCTGGTGCGTTGGACAGGGGGTGCGTGGACGCTGCTGAGCGCAGGGGCGCTTTGGACCGAGGCGGCGCGGCGCGGCAGGCGAGGCTCCAGGCGCTGCAGGCGAGGCTGGCAGGCGCTGCAGGCGAGGCAGGCGGCGGGAAGAGGCGTCTGCGCGACGCGTGGCTGGGCGGTCCTGCCGCTTGGCACGGGCGACGATGCCCGGCGGCGCGAACGCGCCTGAGGCGCCGCGTGGCGTGCGACGGCCCGAGGCGGCGAGGCTCGGCAGGCGAGGCTGGCGGCGCGAGGCTGCTGGGCGGGAGTCCCTGGCACGGGCGACGATGCCCGGCGGCGCGAATGCTCCTGGGCTACCGCGTGGCGTGTGGGGCCCGAGACGGCGGCAGCTGGCCGAGCAGGGCCTCCTCGTGCGTTGCCGCGTGGGCGTGTCGGCTTGGGAACAGAGGAAAAGGAAGAGAGAGATAGAGAGGGAGAAGAAAAGGTAGGGAGAGGGACAGTATGCGGGAAATGGAGAAAAAGCAGAGGGAGAGAGAAAATGACAGAGAAGACAGAGGGAGAGAGATGCGTCGGAGAGAGACAGAGAGCGAGCGTAAAGTAAAACAAATAAGAAGCTTTTCAAAACTAGAGAAGGAGAGACAGAAAAATTGGGAGTGAGATCCAGAAACGTAGGGGGAGCAAGAGAGAGCTAAAAAAATTTCTGAAAATTGTTGTCACCTCCCTTTTGGCCTTCTCCCTTAGTTTTATAGAAAAGATGGGGGGTTTGAATTTCAAAAAGAGATTTAAAAGAAATCTTTTCATTAAGTCCCCTATGATTAGGGGATCCTCATAAAAAACATTAATTGGTATTTTTGAATTTCAAATTTCTAAAATGGATTCTCCTTTCTTTGAATTTCAGAATTCCCTCCTTCTTTCTCTCTTAGTTGGCATGTGGGCCCCAGTTGAAGCTAAAATTCGAAAATAAAATGATGTTTTTGCCAGGATTCGAACCATGGTTGCTTCCTTGACGTTCAGGTGGTCCAACCACTATGCCATCTGCTTGTTCATGTCCTGTTTCACATAAAATAACAGTTAGGTTCTCATAGCCATAAATCATTCAACTGTGCATTAAATAATTGCTGAGAAAATGGAATTGCTACCCTTATTCCATCCATGGAGTGATGAAATTTTAAAATTCAGATTTTGAATGCGCAAATAGTTTATCTTATCATTCCATATGGTTTTGTCCTTTAAATTGATAGCAAATTATGTCAATTTGATCTGTTATTTATGTAAAATCGTGGACTTAACAAAAGATAATCACTTCTATTGACTTACCTTAATAGTTACCTCTTGGAAAGATTCGCCTATATGTACTTACTGGAGTACTAGTCGAATGCATATGAGAGATTAAGGAATAGAAGATCAAGATGAAGCGACTAAATGGAAAGAGTATTAGAATTATTTTATTTGATCAAGGGAATTAATACTCGAGTACATGATTCACACAAATCATTAAAAGGATAATGATATCATCCCTCGATTGATCCTGATTGTATATCATAGTAATATGATATAATGAGGAATTGCACTTTATTAGATATAGTGCTATACACAATAAGATTTGCCTAATTTTTATATCCTTGTGAATATAAGTATGAACATTAGATGTCTATACTTTACATATGATTCTAAATAATTAGTGTGTTCATATAAGATATGGAGATAAAATAATTCATATGAGATATGAATTATAAGAAAAATTGATTTTAAGAATATAAACATAAAGAAATGTCCAGGTCTTGTGGAAAAGACATGATCCAAAAAAGTTGGATCCAAGAAGGACATAGTGTAGTGTGAATTTGTGAAATGTCCAAAGTGTTTGGACATTATATTTATTGGTCACGCGATAATAGAATGATTATCGTCTAGAAAATTGTCTTCTATAAAGAAGAATATGTCCTTAGAGAAGACAGTGGGAGCTGATAAAACTGGAAGGTGTTCTAGACCCACAAGTTAACACTATATGATTAGATAATCTTTGGTTATTTGGAACCATTCATGACACATATAGAAGAGCTTCATAGATTTTTGGGATTCTCTCAACAGCTAGAAATGTATGTTTGACATATCAGAGATAGCAGAATGAGAGGAGCTCGAAGATGTGGATTATGATCTAAAATCTATGAGGAAGCTCTTTATTATTATTACAACTTTGGGATTGGCAAGAAGTTAAGAATTCTAAGCCATATTCCATAACACCTATCAAGTTTAGAATTTGATAGTATTGCTTGAGGGTACTGTACCTGTCAGAAGTAAGTAAATCTTCAGAATGAATATTAGTACAAATGGACTATTTAAAACTTATATGGCAAACTGAAGAAAATTGTCAAAGTCAAAGTGTTGACTTGGACAAGTTTTTCCTTAGTAGTTACCAAAAATAAGTTTATTAAACAGTTGGATATTAAAATGTATTTCCTCAATATGATTGAGGAAAACGTATATATGATACAACTTTAAAATTTTTAAAATATCCATGAAAAAATGTTGTGATTTCAAAGATCTACTTTTAATCAAACTGAAGTTTCCCAAAGTTTGAATCAAAGTTTGACCTCATGGTCAAATACTAAGTGATCATTAAGAATGATCACGGATTGTGTGTGTACAAAGAAGATAGTGGGAGTATGGTCGCTTTATTAATGCTTTGTGATAATAACATCAAAGACATTGGGAATGACATCATGATATTACCATTAGTAAAAACATTATTATCTATATACTTTTCAATGATAGCTTTGGATATAACATCCCGCGTATTAAGAATACGAATCTATTAAGATAGATCGATGATGATGTTACCATTAGTTACATTAACCTGTATGTCAAAATGTTTGACATGATAAATTCCATAATAAGTCCCAATTGTTGAGACATGGAATTTATTTTTTTAAAGAAATGTTCCTTGAAGGATACATGAGAACATTGATATTAGGAGTTAAACACATTACTATGCACTTGACAACTGCTAAAGGTGCACTCCTGGATGACGAAGAGGATGATTTGAAACTATGAGATCATACTGACTCAAATTTCAAGTTAGACTTGAATTTTACCTTTTAATGAGAAGGCAATGGATTGGAAGAGTTACAAGCTAGAAACAACTGCTAACATGATTACAGTTGATGCTGTTTATAGAACAATATGCAGTGGATTAGAAGGGTTCCAACCTAGAACTCGCTGCTAAGATGACGACATAAATATGTGATATTGTTATTGGAACAGTGTAGATGAAAGAGTTCATCTCTGAACTAGATGTAGTTTTAAAAAGTCTCTGATCACGTCTCGTTGTTGTATGACAACAATGGGAGCAGTCAATTTTGTAGTAGAGTCATGGTTTCATCAAAAGTTGTAGAACATTCTGATGCTCTTTCACAAGTTCAGAGACAAGGGATTAAGATGAAATAACGTAATAGAAAATATTACATCTGTAGATAATTTAGCATATCCCTAACCAAGCCTTAGTCGCAGACTTTGTGTGAACATCACCCTATATTTTATGGAGATCAAATGTGAAGGTGATTATCTTGAGTCCAAGTAGGAGATTGTTGGAAATAAATTCCTCAAAGTCAATCATAAGGCACCTATTACAATCTGGTTCATTGATAAATAACACTAATTTCATTATGAAGATTAGTGTATTTATTATTGCGCATAATGAAGTCCTTGAATGTGTGCAATAGTCATCGGATTATGTTGAGATCATAATAATGAGATTGATGACTTATAAGTACATGTTCTTAATTGTTCATAGTCGTAGGATATTTGAGAAGGATATCAAACATCCGGTAAGACTAGTACAAGTTATTCCAGCTCATATGATGAAGATAATTGATTTCATTAGTCATTTGTGTGGAGACACTATGGTGAACCTGTAGGTGCTCATTGGGGAATGAGTTCACTGAATTGAACCGACATGAATCGCTGAATGGTAATTACCTGACTGTCAGCCAGCTTGATTCATCGCAACAATGGCGTGGTTGATCTTTGGACTTGAGACACCAAAAACATCTTGTCGGTGGACTTTTGGGTTTTGACCTTGGCTCATGAATCCCTATCTACGGGATTTCTAATAGTCAAGGATCGGGTCTAGCGGACTTTCGAAGGTGATTGTGTGTTCAATATAGGATCATTCGCTCTCAGGTAACTGGAGAGAGAATGCTCTAGGATAGATCCACAATAGTCTCTGGTCAGAGTGGATATAATATCAGAATAGGTGTTTTTTGATATTGTACAACAGAGTCTGATCCAAGTAAGTTGACCAGCTAGGATTTGATAGTTGACCAAGCCCTAGGTCGACTCGAAAGTATTGTGCGAATGAAGGATTATAGCCATGCGATAACTATGGACGGGCATGTTCCATGAGTTGAGTTGGTTGCTGAACCTCATTACCTTCCAGGATCATGGTGTTACTAGGCATCCAACTTGATCGAAAGTCTGGCCGAATTTACATGAGTTGTTAATTCGGTTAAGTAATTAATTAAATATGAGATATTAATTAATTACTATAAGTCAATAAAGTATTATTGAACTTAACGGGTTGAAAATCGGATTGGTTAATGGACCTATAGGATCACACGCAAATAGATTATCAGTCGGTGGTGTTTTAGTAGATTTTATATTAATTTGGGGACTTTTGTAAAAAGTCGTGCCGACTTAATATATAGACAGGCCGTGTAGAAATCATAGGCCAAGCTCTAGGAACTCTCCATGCTGGCCGCCATCCTCTCTCTCTCCTCCTCCTCTGGACCCCCCCTTCAGGGTGCCGGGATGCTTCCCGTCTCCACTGCGTGCACTTCCCGAACGTTAGGAAATCTTCGTCTGCGTGTTCCGGACTCTGTTGCGGCGAAGGATATTCAGCAAGAGTGCTAATTTGGACGAGGGAGTGTGAACGAACCACCACAGAGGATCGCGTGGATACTGCTGGAGGCCAGACGCTTGTGCGGCTAGTGGCATCGTCTCGACGGAACCGACACGAATGCGGATTCAAATTCGCGCACAGTGATTCGGTCACAACCCGATTTTTCTGTTTACCGCTTTTTGTTTTGAAACGGATTTGCAGGCATCGGGCGGGAGATTTTATTGTCTGTTTTTGCTGTGTTCATCACGTCCCACTCGGATCCCAACACGGCCTCCTAGCCTAGCCAACAACCGGTGCCTCTATGCCCTCGCCGACGTTGTCGTCGGCCCTAGGGCCACACTAGGCCTCTGCCTCGACGCCGTCGCTGGTCGCCTGCTACTTCTGCCGCAGCAGCACCAGCAGCGACGCACTACCGAGCACTTCCTCGTCTGCACTGCTGTTGGCTTGCCGCAGCACCAGCACCAATGTCGATGTGCTACTAATCATTGCGTCCACCACGCAACAGTTCCAGCAACACCGTGCCTCTTGCACAGTTGTCATTGGTGGACCACCAGCAGTAGCACTGCAGCACCCTTGCAGCGCCGCTATCGGTCTCCTGCTACCCTAACAGAGCCGCCGCCGCCGACCACTACAGGACCACACCACCACGGCAGCACCAACAATGCCACTGCCTCTGCTGCGTCGAGCCACTACAGCAGTCCCACCATCGTTAGAGTGTCACTGTCGTTGCTTCTCGTCCTCTTCTCCGGTGAGTTTCTCAGTGCGACCTCGCCTCCCCTAGTTTTGATACCACGTGTTGCAACTAAGACCTATAGACGATCAAATGCACAACACACACTTACACGAGAGAGAACAAGAGAGCAAGATTGGAGAAGCCAATTTTTATTAAGAATAACAAAATCCTACACCCTTCTTCCCGGCGGCTTCCCTACACACTCGACGCCACGGTGGTGAGCTGCTCCTTAGGGGGGCTACACATATGTATAGAAGGACAACCCCCCAATAGTCCCTCTCAATCCGAGTTCTTCCCAGCCTCCCTCATAGTAACCAAAATCCGACTCCAACTCCCATCCGAGTCCCTATTGGATTCTACCCATGGCTTTGTGAATCCCCGACCGTCAGATTCCAAGCCACCGCACAACACAAAATAAACTATGAAGCATATCATCAAACTCTTCTCTTGTGTAATTTTTTGTATTATACATCAAAACCTAATTGTTGTAGACAAAGAATGACCAGATCTTGAAAAAAAAGGTAAGAGCCATCCCATTCATGAAAGTTCAAGCTTTAAAACGACGAAGACAAGGGGAGCTAGAATTCTAAGATGAATCTAGCGAAGGCTTCAAATATTTCCCCTTGAGGGGAACAACAAAGGGGGAAAAAACAAATATTTAGGATTAAATAGCGATTACCCACTACTAGGGAGATAAAAAGAAGTATTAATGAATAGGGTCTAGGGAAGCAAAACTACATAAGAAAAGAGAATTCTGCTTGCACAAACAAAACATGCATGATGGTGGCGCCTGCTCACGGGAGAGGCAAAGCCATGCATGATGGATGAGGAAATGGAGAGCAGAGAATTAAACTGAGAAAGCAGGGCAAGTCGAACTCCCAAAAGTTAGGAGGGAAAGGAGAGAATAGTCATCGGCTGAGCTTAGCTCAGTGGTATTAGATAGTTTTAGAGGAATAAGAGAAGAACGCCCAGGTGCGAACTTGGGTGAGTGCGGTTTCTAAGTTTGTGTGAATTGTGTTCTACCATTATGAAAGGGACCCAAAAAAAAAAAGAGAGAGTAGTCGCTTAAATCACATGGAGAGTATTGTCAAAGAGGTGTAGATCTGAGCAAACAAAAGATAAAACCAAACCGGATGATTGACTGACGAATGTGAGCGGACAAAGGATAACCAAACCGGACGAACAAGAAAATCGGACAGTTAAGAAAATAATAGATTATGCGTAATTTGTAAACCCCCCCCCCCCCCAACTCATCCTAAACTAGGTTTGAGGGTGGATTAACATCATTTAAAAGTGATACCACCACTCAAAAGAGTTGTTAGCTGATGGATTTTACGTGATTTCCATTTTCCAGCCTTTCTAAAATGTAGCTTAAGTATGAGAGGGAGGGATGGGTGAGGTCTTCTGCCCATCACTGGAATATCATGGGAATAGAAAAGGGGAAGGTAAGGGAAAGGAGTCGAGGATATTATTCATTGGAGTAGGAGGCTTACAAGAAGTTGGAGGGGGTGGATTTTACAACGGCTACTTAGAACTGAAAAACATACTTCATAGGGAAGCAATTACGTCGTCAGTCTTTGCAACTTAAATAGTAAGTGTAAGTTCACAGTGCAAGTTTCACCATATTATTAGTTCTTTCGAGGAGAATGTACAAGATAACAGATTTGAAACTCATTAGTAGGCATCTGATTAAGTGTTTCTTTTTCCAAGGATGTATGCATGTATGTGTGCGTATGTGTATGTGTATAAATTAGCGAAAGGTTATTCTGCCGCCACTTATGGTAAAATAAGAATTATGCCACCCATCTAAAAATCTCTTTAGTTGCATTACAATTTTTTAATCTAAACTGTCAAATCCGTTTGACCTCATATTTTTTTCCCAAACGCATGCAGCAGCATCAGGTCCAACATCCCATTGACAAACCTAACGCTCTTAACAGGGGGGCTTTCAATAGGTAGCGTGCAGCTTCCTTTAGTCTCCGACAGAAGCGAAGAAAAAAAAGAAGGAAAAAGAACTTTTAGGTCAGCCTAACTAGAAATAGTCAACGCCGAGATGGGGTGGGCTGTGGAGAGCAGCTTCGAACGTTGACTTGTCAAAACCAATAAAGAGTGTTCCCCCGTCAGCTTTTGATCCGTGCCAACATCTGCCTTTTCCCACGTACGCGGTTTGTTAGAAAAGCCCACCCCGGTGGGTGAGTTTAGGAAGCCGCCACATGGTCCATATCTCAAAGAGTCCTAATCATCTCAGTATACAGGTGGATCAAATTCCGACAATTACCACTCCCATGATGACATGTGTAAAGTAGATGTGTCATTTAGGACGTGTCTTATTGCAACAGATTTTTTTCTTTGATATTAGTTTTCTAAGTTTTCAATACAATGCAGAATACTTAAATAAAATTATGAGCACAAGACTACAATTATAATTTAAAATACACCTCAATATACTCGGATACAACTCAAGCTAACTACAACTTTATCGTACACTTTTTATAATGAAAAAAATATATTAATATATTCTTGAAAAGTGTATGATAGGGGCATGAGAAATAGAGTTGAAGATTTCAAAGATATTAAGGTAATTATCTTAAAGGCAAGAGTATAGCGGTCATTTGCAAAGATTTCAGGAGTATACTGATATTTTTCCCAAGAAAGAAAGCAACTTCACATAAACGTATAGAAGATATATTGTTGCAAGAATTTGCTTAAAGTCCACAGATGCATTGCAAATTTTTTTTTTAATTTTTCTAGGAGCTTTAATTAAGTACAAGAGATGAAATATATGCCCTCTTTAAATGCAAGGAGTCTAATCTCCTACTACTATGGTCACATTTAGAGCAAATTAGCATTGAGATTCCGTACTCTAAACAATTTTTGTAGAGCTCATTTTTAAACTTAAGTTAGATAAGAGATGATATTTTCATAGAGAGGTCAAGATCTTCCATCTTTTTTTTTTCCAACGTGGAAGTATCCAAGGTGTACTCTAACTTAATGCACATGTCACATGCATAAACTGCAATGGTAATCATACTGTGCCACAAGTATATATGCTCCGTGGCGAACGCAAAAATTTTGTCCAGTAGGATCATTCGAACATTAAGTCATAAACATGACAAGATCAGTTGTAGTCTTGAATTAAGTTATATGGGATCCTAAGTTGGACCAGTGGGGTCCTGGATTTATAAAAAGAGAAGAGATCATCTCAGTACACGTTTAGACATGAGTCCAATAGTACAGAGAGGGGAAGCGCCCAGATATTTACAGAATTTTTAGATCATATGAGAAATTTTTTATAATATTTAGATTCGATCCTTTCCTCTCTCTGTACTATTCGACTCCTGTTCAAATGTGTATTGAGAGGATCTATTATCTTACGGAAAACCTAAGGATGCCGAATCATTTGAGAATGCTAGAGAGCGTACCAGAGACTATATATGGAAGCTGGCCACATGCCCATGAACGTGCCCAAATGCGCTCTTAGTCTAAAAGATTTTCATGAAGGTCCGTGTATCGCCACCTAGGTACACCTGGTGGCTATCTGGCAGATTTACCGCTATCTAAATAAGTTGTTAACTTGCATGGAGATGCAAATTTTTCTCTCTCTCTCTTTAATGATTGTCCGATTAAAATTTGATAATTCAGATGCTGAGTTCCGATGGTTTTCGAACTCAATAATTTTTTAAGACAAAATTTAATGGCCGTTCCATTTTGAAGATTGTCTAACTATTTGTTTGGGGCGCCATAGACCCCAAGCTCCAGGTAGGAGTACTCAAACCCCAAGCTTAGGGCTTAAAGAGGGCCTCCTAAAATCAAATATTATGTGTTAACATATTCAAATGTTATTATTAGTCATGTTTAATCTCAAAAATCAAATTTTTTAAGTTATACTTGCTGTACTGTGGGTCAGTGCCTTCATTGTTGCACTGAGGCAACACTGCGGATCAGTATAGTGGGTTAATAAAAAAATTAATTTTCTGAATTTTTTAGGTGCGTCGCGAGCAGTGGTGGACGTAAAAACTTTGTCCAGTGGGGTCACTTGGATTATATTACATATATTGATATTTTATTTTTGTCATATTAAAATATTAAAATAATAAATAAAAATAAACATATTTTAATCATTATAAAATTGATATATTTCAATAAAAATGATACACTTTGTTACAAGAAATTTTCTTCTAAATACACTCAACGAATTTTTTATTAAATCATAAATAAATCATAGTACTATGTAAAAAATTCAGTGGAAGTAAGCTTCGAGGGGTTCTATAGGTCATCTAAAAAATTCAATGGGTCACTTTATACTTAAATTTGAAGTCTACCTAACAAAATCTGAAAAATAATTTTTTTTGGTAACCGACTGTTGGCCGGTGCAACAAGTTTAACTCAAATTTAAAAAACTATCGTTTACATACCCGCTTAGACTGTAGACCAGGGAGGTGGGAGGAAGAACATTTTGGCATACGGCAGCGGCGCCGGGTTCCCAGTTCCCACCACTACCACCACGTCCCTTCCATATATTCAAATGTCCAGTTTGGGTGGAGAAGACGGCGCAGAGAGAGAAGCTTAGAGAGAGAGAGAGCTGCCTGCCGCGGTGCCCACCCTTTCCGTCCATTTCCATCTATAAAACTGCCTCAACATGCCCATCTTTCTTCTCCTCCTCCTCCATAGTCCCCACAATCAAAACACACCTCTCCCACCTCTCGCCTGGTTCAAAGATGAGCTCCATGCAGAGGCGTGTCCTTCTGTTCCTGCTCCTGCAGCTCCTCCTCCTCCACAGGCCGACGACGACAGTGGCAGCCCGGGCACTAAGATTCCTGCCGTCATCTCCGGCTGCTACGCTGGGGACGACGTTGGAGCTGCATGAGTTGGAGGAGGCCCTGCCGAAAGGGAAACCGAATCCGTCCGGCGCGTCGTCGTGCACCCACCACGTAATGTCGGTGCGCCGGTGCCCTAATTACAAGGGCGGCCTCACGGGCTGGTCCGCAGCGCCCTCCCGTAAGGGGAAGAAATAGCGTGGGAAGCCATGGAAAAGCCCTTGTGAGAGCCATGCGTTTCGCTCCCTGCTAGCTCTTGCCATATTTATGGTGCAAGCACACGCAAGCTTGGCCTCAACAGCTTCTATACACTGGCGCCATTGGAAGGTTTCCGGAGGAGGGGATGAAGAGGTCTTCTTCTCTCAAGTTTTGTCTCATCACAATTTTTGTGTTTTCTTTATTCTTTTTTGTTCTCCAACTAACAAATAAGGATGTGAAATTTACATCTAACAGGGTGATGGGTGTTCATTTTCTCTCCTTCTGATTCATGTAATCATCTGTACAAATTAGAAATTCTCTGTGCAATGTTTTACATTAATTACATGCTCCTCCTCCATGAATGGTTTTCTTGTGAAAAATCCATGTAGTCTTTTGTATTACAACTCGGGCCTCTGTTTTCTTCCATCTTGCATGGACTCGAAGCGCATCCCATGCACAAGATGAAAAGAATTTCCAAATATGCTGCCTGCAAGATGGAAAGAAACACCTTAATAAACTTAAATCGAGTAGCTGTCTTTCTATGGATCTCGAGAGTTACTTAACCTTATTCTTCAATATGTTTCTAGTTATTTTTTGAGAAAACAGAAACATGTAGATTAAGCACCAAGTATCTACGGAAATTTCAGGACGAACAGAAGAAGGGGACCTGAACCCATATCCTTAATTCTAACTTCCTTTGAAAGAGAAAGGGAAAACATTTAATCATGGGTTCTAAGGATAATCACCAGATATTAGATTAATATCCTAGAATCAATACAATAAGTAAAGTTTCCAAACGTTAATTAAGCACTCACGTCGTAAATTTTTTCTCCCCTTCAAACCGCAGCTTCTTCAATTGCATACAGGGTGGCAAACCATAGAGGCATGAAATTAAGAGGATCGCCTTTTCTTCGTGTACATATCCAGAAAAAAATAAGGTGAAAATCTAAAACCTCCTCAGACTAGTTTGGACACATGATCATAGAGATGCTTGAATCGTTCTCAAAGAACACCTGAAAGATCAATGGAGGATTTCGGGGGTTGGAAAAATATGGGAGGAAGATGTGAGCAGCCACATGTGTCTGACATCCGAGAAAATCCAGTTTCTTCACCGTGACTATTGCATTATCATCTATGTACATTTTGTACATGGTGATTACGTGTAGACAACTAAGAAAACCTTGGGCAACAGTACTCTGGGGCAAAGTTTTCCCAGGGAAATGACCCCTCTTCCATCTCCCACCCGCCCAGCAGCTGCTGCTGCTGCTGCTCTCTCTCTCTCTCTCTCTCTCCGCATATACATAGAATGGGATCATTGGACCTTTTTTCTTGACCTTTGTACGAGTCCAAAAAAAAACACCATTGGTTAGCATGATAGTCGAACAAGATGCCCCCGTAAAATGCCCTCTGTCGGAGGATGGAGGAAGATCTAGATTACTACGTATTTTTACATTGACGACTTACTCTTATTCTAATTTAGTCCCCTACCAAACTTGGGCTTAACATAATAAAATTGGCCTCATGTTTTTGATCTACATAGTTACCATGTATTACGGCAGCTACTAACTCTTCACCAAAATTGCCTCTTTACCTATGTATTCTATCTGTAAAAGGGAAAAAAAAAAAAAAGGTTTTCAACAAAAGATGATACCTCAGCAGATAGGGGAAATCTTCAAGAGAAATATTTGGTGCACACACACATCTCTGGTGTGTACCAACTTTTTTTTATCATTTATTTTTAAAAATTATATTTTTAAGTTGGGGTTGAGCTGACCTACATGTTCGTACAAAGTACACCTTATTTCGACGTCTAAAATAATTTAAAATTTTAAAAAACAATCAAAAGAATAAAAATATTAAAATGATTTATTTTTAAATGTTGAAATAGGATGTGCTTTGTACAGACCTATAGGTCAGTTCGGCTCTGACCTAAAAACATAATTTTAAAAAAATTAAAAATTAAAAAACTTGGTATCAGCTGGTGTGCACCAAGTATCTCTTAATCTTTTAAAAAACATAATTTTAAAAAAATTAAAAAATAAATAAATTACTGCTGCTGCAGCCGACCGCAGACGGTGCCGACGTGCCGAGTGCAACAAGTGTTACCTTGACTTATGGATGTCATCTATATTAAACCTATTAAGATCCATATGAAACCTTTTAAATTTTCAAAGGGTGGAAGTAGCGTGTGTTCTATGAAAAGACTGTATGAAACAAAAAGTAAGGTAGCAGTACCATGTGGTCTATCAAATGCTTGTTACGAGACAAAATTAGGGAATAAGTCAAGAAGAGTTGTCATATTGAAAAGCTTAACGACAGATTATTTGTCCAATTTCATGCTTATTTTACCAACAAAAGGACATTGCATTCAACCATCTCCATGCTGGTAAAAAAAGAAGTACTTTTACACTTTTGCTTATCTTGAAGCCCACATCAGTTCTTTGGTTTCTTCAAACCAATGGTCATTCAACTGCAAGGAGTCTCAAGAGGTCGGTGGTGTTGGAAGGCAGGCAGCCGAGAGCCACCGTAGAGTTCAAGATCATTTGGTATAGGGAACCTTCTTTTCTATTGTTCTCGTATATTGTTCTTATATATGGTGTTGACTACACGTGGAAACATTAGCTTAGGGCACTTTCGGTTGCTTTTGGTTGGGATCATTTTCTTACCCTACTTTTTGACTCACCTCTTCACTGACACATCATAGCTTGTGTATATGTACGAAAGTGGATCTTCTATAGTTAGACTTACTTAAAATATTACATATACTATCAGATGCTACATTTTTTTAGACGCTAATTTCAATATTTTATCTTCTCCGTGTGCGTAGTACGGTGGACACCGCTGACTGCCTCAGGCGGGGAGACCATAGATTTTGACCCGCGGAGGTTTTTGCGGGTGACTTTTCACCTCTCCATTCTCATTCCAGCGCTTTTCGCCGTATTTCGAATCCGGATCCCTCTGTGGGTGATCCCCTCCCCATTGTCCCCCTTACCCGTATGGACTACTTACAATAAATATATATATATATATTGTTTTATCATACTTGATGATATTTTATATCAAAACTAATGATTGTTCACTCGGTAATAGTCAATGAGGTGTTTGGTTGTTGCGAAGTGAGTCTATTAGTAAAAATTCACTATTGATAGCAAGTGTTTCATATCATCATTTTTTAATTTATATATTATTAAAGAATATTATTATAATAAATTTAGTGCAAATCCGAGTCCATATTAAGAACGTTGCAGTATAGTCTTTGAGATTCTCAAGATTGATCTTCTCTCTTCCCTATCGCCGGCTCCTCAGTTCTTCCTTATCAATATTCATATTTGAAAATAAAATCCTGTAACTTGTAGATTTAGTGTTGACTGCAGAAACTTAATCTTTCTTAGAAGTAAGTCCTTCTAGTTAACTGTTGTTTGAACAATGAGAAAAGACGACCAGGACACAAGTCTAATCGAGTCAAGGTTCAAATGCAAGATACAAGAAGTTTTTCTAAATTCCATAGCATAGAGGGATAAAAAACTAAGAAAATCATTTTATAAGTACTAATATCAAAACTAATACCTTGCCAAGAACTAGCATTTCAAAGTTTAAATCAAACAAGGGCATGATGTATGTCACTTGAGGATTGAGATCTTTTTCTATTTTCTCTACACCAATAGTACTCTATTCTATGTATTTAATTGGTCAAGGGCTTCTAAAAAATAGGAAATTTTTTTCTGTAAAAAGTAGGAAGTTTCTTTCTCACCTTATATATTCTATCTAACCCATCATGTGGCGGTAATAGTACAGCAACAAGTATACCCCCGGTTCTCTGTAATGATCAAAATTTGTGGGAATATAGAATGAGAATGGAAGCAGTCCACTAGATACAAAACATCAATTCATCCACGTGGAGATCACAATACCAAAAAAGCAACAAGTCTAGATGTATATAACGATGAGAATTAAAATTTTATTTAAACAAAAAAAATATTATTCAAATTTTTAGACCTGTATTCATAATATTTTGAAATTCTCTCATTTTTTTAAATTTGACTCTTTTGCTTTTTGAATTCTGGCCTCCATAAAGAATCCATAATGTGATGGTTTCTTGCTAAAGGAATCGAACTTGTCCGGATTCTGCGCAATTTGTTCCCAAATTATCGGAGAATCCGACATCAAATTTCTTTACCAAGGAGACCTAAGATTGTTGGTGCTTTTTCATGAAGGTTCCATTATGCTACTCAAAAGATGAGCCTCACTTTGTTTGCAGAATAAGTTTTTACGTGGGGCCCACTGACGGAATGGCGTATACCAGAATAAGAGATGTTTCGGTTTGATAGTTTTGTGGGGCCCGCTAATGGAATAAGAAGAATAAGTGATTCTTGGGTCTAAGGTGGGATGGCTTATTCTCCTTATTCTCCGAATACGCTATTCTGCACCGGTATAAGTCATTCTGCTTGTCAAAGCAAAATTAAGCTTATTCTCCCCTTATTCTCCCTTATTCTTCTCCTATTCTCCAATCAAAGTGGCCTTACCTATTCTTGAAAGATTTTTCTGAAAAGATATTCCATTCCCATAAAAAAGGCTATGGCTCTCCCCATTTCGAAATTAAGGGTCACCAACTAGGACTGGCAATGAGCCAAGCCGAGCTGAGCTTTGGATGACTCAGGCTTGGCTTGGATCAAAGAAGGTTGGCTTGAACTCGAAATCTGTTCGAGCTCTAAACCTGGGCTCGAGTTCGACTCGTCCCGTTTTTGCTGAGTTCGAGTTTAGTCCGGCTCGAGCTCGAACCATTGAAATCTGGACAGTCACACACCCATGCCCACACAAGATGGGATATCCACTTCTACTTGACCTAATTTGGGGAATTAAAAAATATAGATTAAATATATCGAGCCGGCTCGCGAGCCCATGAGTCGAGCCACAGTAAGCTTGAGCTCAGCTCATTAAGCCATTCAAGCTTTAACCTAGGCTTGAGTTTGGCTCGTTTGAGATTTCGAGTCGAGCCGAACCGAGCCGAGCTCGAGCTGCTCGCCAGTGGCTCAACTCATTGCCAGCCCTATTACCAACAGTCAAAACATTTCCACTCTAAATATCTTGCTGAAAATATTCTCCTTATATAACAAGGTCATGGCAATGGCTTCCAAGTAGTGTTCACACAAATCTTTGATGTTTGAAATATTATAATTTGATCACCTTTTGTAATCTTAAGATATTTTTGCTGGATAATTATAATTTATTGAACACATTTAAAACCATGCTAAATTCGAAAAATGACAACTTGCTTGTGATTTAGATATATACTTTCAAAAAGTTGATTTTTTTTATAACTCACTTTTATGTTTCTATTTCAAATTCATAATATATTTTTAGCTTTTCATATATCAAAGGTAAAAAAAATTTACAAGCTTCACAAATCCCATTTACCTTTTTCTTGGAACTACTCTCATTTGCTTAAGAGCACTAGGGCTGCAACTCGGGCTGGGTTAGTCCGGGTTATCAACCTTAACCCAACCCATGTATAAAGGATCTCAATCCTAACCCGACCCAACCCCTATCAACCCTAACTCAACCCGTTGATAAATCCTTCCATCCCACCCAACCCATGTAACCCGACCCTCATCGGGTTGGGTCAGATTGATGGGGTTGGGACGGGTTACAACTCACAGACGGAAGACACGGCGCTGGCGCAGATGGGGTCTCAAGGAACGTTTAGAGTTTAGGGGATTGGCTTTGGAGATAGCTTTTATAGTAATGGATTCGGGTTGGTCCGAGTTGCCCAACTCCTTAACCCAACCCAACCCGTCTAGCCTCGGTTTGGTGACTGTCATAACCCTAACCCAACCCAACCCGTCATTTGTCAAGTTAATCGGGTTCGTGGGTCGGGTTTACCCATGCGAGTTCGGGTTAGCCAGCTCAATGTTGCAGCCCTAAAGAGCACAAGTACCACCAAGCGCATAGATTGGTTGGAATCTTTATATCCTACTTACAGCCTATAGAACTGCTACTTTAGTAAGAGCTTTGGATTTAAAAGTACTTGTATATATAAAAAAATAGCTATGACATGTGCGAAAATTTTTATCTATGCTCGTATATAAAAAAGTAGCTATGACACGTAAGAAAAAAATTATAATGGATTTTTTTTAAAGAAAACTTAAATTCAGCATCTTCCTATCAAAAGTATGCATGTGTAAATAACTAGGGCAAGTGCACCACGAAGGGTCGTGAATCGGGGAGTCTACCACAATGTTAACTACGGTTTTTAAGTATTATAGAGTTGGATAGACTCATCTTTAACAGCTTGTTTGGTCCAGTTTTAAAAGTCAGTATTAATATCACTTTTAATATTAATTATCGATAGGAGTTTTTTTGGATGTTTGGTTGTGTAATATCGTTTTAAAAGCTCCTTCACATTTCAACACTCAATTCTACTAAATTTAATACTAGTCATATTCTGTATTGATTTTAATAGACAAAGCACCGGGCTACCTTGAAACCACCTCCTCCTCCATGATCGCCATCTCCTCCCCGTTGCCATCGCCATCCCCATCTCTTCCTCTGCCATCGCCATCTCCTCCATAGTGGTTGCCATTGCCATTTGTTCGGTCTTCCTTTGCCATCGCCATCTCTCTCTCTCTCTCTCTCTCTGATCTCGGATCTGCTCCATGTTGGGGTATGGGAAGGGTGAGATCGGGGCATCTCTCTTTATCTCTATAGATCCTAGATCTGCTCCATGTTGGAGTATGCGGAGGAGTGAGATTGAGGTCTGTGTGTGTGTGTGTGTGTGGATGAGGAGCACGGTGTCCTCCGCATCCTTCTTGCTGCAATGGAGAGCTAGTTGCCTTCTACACTCCCACAGTAGCATCCACAGCACCTCCCGCTCCTACCTCCGCCGTAACTGCTTCTCCCCTTGCTTCCTCACCTCCTCCTCCTCAACCTTCTACTCATCATCACCTGCGGAAGCAACAACCGTGGTCAAAGGCGAAGAGCACCCTTCTCGTCTCCTCATCTTCTTGTACCTGATCCCGCAAGCATTGCATAGCGTTTGCAGACCCAACCCAAAGCCAAGAAAGCAAAAAAATTTAGGAAAAAAAAAGCAAAGTGGGTCTCCACGGATTATACTGGAGATAAAGAAAAAGAGGAGCTTTTGATTGCCGAAGCAGTAACACCTCGGGATCGGCAGGCCCGGTCCTCTGTATGGGGATGCAAGGTGCCGTAGGCGCTCCAGATGGGGCAATGAGGCGAACCCATTGTCGCCTTCCCTGTTCGCTTCCCCTTCTCCTTTGTTTTGAGAACTTGCTCTTCCTCACCGGCCTCTGAAGAAGAAGAAGAGCTCTCCCGCTCCTTCCTATTCCTGGAATGCCTCGTCCATGAGGATGTTGCAGCTTCTTCTGCACCGTCGTGTTGGCGGCGGTGGCGGCTGCTCTAGACCTACCTGACCTATCATGAGCTTTTAACGGCGTGAAGGGTGGGCACTGTCTTCCTCCGCAGGGAGGTGGTAGGGCGGCGAGGGTGATGGTAGCAACTGGCAATGCCGTGGTCGTGGGTGTGGTGTTGGTGAGCTCTCACTGTTGGATATACGTGTCCTCAAAGTCAATCAGTAAACATCTATGGGCATTCCGATTCACAAATATATGACAATTAATTCATTATAATGATTGACAATTAGTTAACTGAGTATAATGAAGTCTACAGAATTATGAGGAGAATATTAGATTACAATGAGATTATGATAATGAAACTAATACTCATGACCATAATTCCTAAATCGTTTCCAATCATAGGATATAGGAGACAAGACATCTTATATCTGGATAGACTAGTGTGTGTTGTGCTTGCTCATATGATGAGTGTGACCGATTTCATAGTTACGAGTGTAGGGACACTAAGACAAGCACATATGTACTCCTTGGAGAATGACTTCAATGAACTAATCCGACTTGAATCACTGGATGGTGATTTACCTGACTGTCTACTAGTTTTATTCAACATCACAGTAACATGGTTGGTCTGTGGACCTAGGACACCAAAGATACATTATCGATGGATTTTTGGACCTTAGCTCACAAATTCCTATTTATGGGGTTCCTAATAGTCTAGAATCGGATATAGTAGAAGGCCTTCGAAGGTGATTGTATGTTCAATAGGAGATCATTCGTTGTTAGATAATTAGAGAGAGAGTGTTCTAAGAAAGATATGCGAGAGTATCTGGCCAGAGTAAAAATAATATCAAGAAAGATGTTTTATGATATTGTACAGTGGCATCTAATCAAATGAGCTGACCATCTAGAATTTGACAATTGATCATGCCTTAGGTTGACTCAAGAACATTACACGAATGAAGGATTATAGGCATGCGGTAAGTGTGGACGGACAGGTTCTACGAGTAGGTTGCTAAACCTCATTACCTTCCGAGATCATGCGGTGTTGGTTGGCACCCAACTTAATCGAAAGTCTGGCCGAATTTATATGAGATGTTAATTCTATTAAGTAATTAATTAAATATATGACATTAATTAATTATTATAAGTCAATAAATATTATTGGGCTTAACGGACTTGAGCCTAGAAGGTCACATGCACAAAAATTCTCAGCTAATGATATTTAATATTTAAGTGGGTTTTATATTAATGTGGAAACTTTTGTGAAAAGTCGTCTGGTTAATATAAATAAGCGCCATGAGGAAATCTTGAGTCAAGCTCCAGGGGTTCCCCTCATTCTGGCCGCCCCCCTCTGTCTCTCCTCTCTCTGCTATACCCCCCCTCCCCAGGGGCTCCCCTGTTGCTTTGCTCCGTCACTTCTGCTTCTCGATCGTCGGGAGCTCTGCCCGCTGCCACGGGCACCACTGCGGAGGAGAGATGACGACGCTTGCGCCTTATCAAACGGGAGAACAAAGATGAACCATCGAGCGAGGATCGCCTCGACGGAATTGACACGGACGTGAATCCGAATCCGCACATGGTGATGTTTGATCACCCGAATTTTTTGATTTTATTTTGTTTTGTTCAAAACGGATCGGGAACAGGCGGGATTGATTTTTGTTCACAGTTACTACTGCATTCTTCGTCATCCCGCCCTGATTCTTACACCCACGTGGGTACTCTCTGGTAGGGGTGTTCACGGTTTAGTTTGGTTTGGTTTCAGGGCAAAATTTTAGAAACCAAACCAAATCGAAGTAGAAAGTCAAACCGAACCAAACCAAACCATAATAATTTGAAACCGAACCAAACCAAACCAAACCGAAATAATTTGGTTTGGTTCGGTTTGGTTTGCGGTTTGGGCCTTATAATGGGCCACTATGATTAAATAATTTACTTCAACATTATTATTTTTTAAATAATTATTAAAAATATTATTTAAAAAATATTTGGAGGTTTAAGTCACAAAATGGACTGTTATAGTTAAACATCTTATTTTATTAAGGACTTAACATCTTTTTTTATAATGGGCCATTATGATTAAATAATTTACTACAACATTATTATTATTTGAATAGTTATTAAAAATATTATTTAAAAAATATTTGGAAGTTTAAGTCACGAAATGGACTATTATAGTTAAACATCTTATTTTATTAAAGACTTAACATCTTTTTTTGTACAAGATTACGATCTAAAAAGTATTATTTGAAAATAATTTAAAATTTTATATCTTATAATTTACATAAACTCACACTTAATCTAAAAATTTAATACTTATATTACATTCTTTTAACGTAATTCGGTTTATTCGGGTTGGTTTGGTTTATGAACAAGATAAACCAAACCAAACCAAATTTCTTAATTCGGTTTGGTTTCAAATCAAACCGAAAATTTCAGAAATTCAAACCGAACTAAACCGATTTTTCGGTTTGAACCGAATAGTAAACAACCCTACTCTCTGGTGTTATTTTCTTCTCTCGTGTTATTTATTTCTAGCTGTTCTGCCTTGATGCTTTCAGTCATTTTCTTTTATATGCTTCATGAGCTTCCTGAGTTCTTATTTCACTGGGAATCAAGGATCTACGTGCTTTTCATTTCATTGAGGGTTTCGATATTGCTTATGCCTAGTAATGTTTTATCACAAGATCTTAAGATTTTCTGCAAATATGCGTGTGTACTTTGAGATCTTCTCCATTTCTATGCTTTGGTGCACTTGTCAAGTGTGTATGAGACAATGGCAGTGAGGATAGGAATGCTGCACACTTCAGAGTATTATATCCATGGTGATAGCCGGTTGGAGGCTTCCTTTGCAGTTCTTGATGCGGTGATGGTGCAGAACCTCGTGGCAAAGGTGGTTCATATTGGGACGGCGGCCATGGTCAGGGAGGCTTCTTCCCATGGTTTAACATTGGGTAGGTGTGATGAGATAGTCTTTGGTGCTGCAGTCTTGCCAACCTGACCAGACATTACTATGCTTCCATTGGGTGTGAGGAGGATTGGAGGAACATTGAAGTAGCAAGGGCAAACTTACTGCCATGAGAATTCAATTGTCTATACTTCGTTGCATTCAAATGTCTAAGAAAAGAACAAGTAATCTTTTATTAGGAGGATGTGATCGAGAAATCTTCTATTAGGAGGATATGATTCTGCTTCGTTGAGATCATAATTGATCTGCTTTCCATGTTTATTTTTGATTAAAAAGAAAGATAGAATTGGAAGTGAGGAGAATTTCTAGTGGGTTAGCTTCTTGATTCCTGTTAGTAATTTTGGGATCCCAAGTTCTGAGGAATTAAAGAGGATATATGATTGAGTTATCTTTGTCTGAGAGTGGCTGAATTTACCGTAACAAATTCATGTAACTTCATCAGCTAAGGGGAAGTTACAACAAGTATTTATGTGACATGTGAGTTTATGATATGAGAGGTAAAAATTTATATATTTTACAGTATTTAATCATACTACAAGTTTTAGCGAGTCTTAAATTTAGTCATTACATAAGGTACCAAATTATTATTTTTTTGGTAGGGCCCGGAGGCCAAATCTGTACAACTATATACAAGCGACCGGGGTTCAATCTGAACCCGAAATTTTCCTCCAGAGTTAATCTGAACTTGAGACCTCCCTTTTGCAAGAGAAGTGGTGAACCAACTGTCCTAAGCAGCTGGTTCATAAGGTACCAATTTAACTAATGCCTAGTTTGCTCTAGAGCAATAGTTGAGGGGATGAGACGTAAGGACATGTGTGTCCCATGCATCTAGGCTAGTCATTTAGTGAGAGAAACTAGGTCAAATATCAGATTCATCTTTGGTTCTTATGAGTGGAGATTAGATCTTCTATACTTCATTTCATATTTGCTTCCACTTACACGGGTAACAGGTGAATAAAATATTAAACCTATTTTCTTGGTGAAATAATAATTTCATTCTTAATCTATGTGACTAGAGGCACACTGTAGACCAAAGAATGATGTTCAAAAGATTAGAATGTGCCCTATTCGCGTGAGTTAAAAATGAGTATAGTATTATATTTATTTTTAATAAAATAATTATTTTATTTTTAATTGTAGAGGTACACTCTGATCTAAAAAATGAAAAGATTTTATATATTGTAAGAGTAATGCTTATTGCAATACAAGACATGGTAGCAAGTTGAGTCATCTTGCAATGTAAGATGCTATTGGTCTACATAGACGTGCGTCACATAGATTTAGTAACTTTTCCACAAGTTAACTAACAAGTATTAATGTAACTTTGGACGTGACAAATGCACATAGGTATGACAAATACTCACGAGTGTGATGAATATTATTTGTCACGACCTACGAAATATTTGTCATGCTTGAAAAATACTTGTCACGCCTATAAAAATATGTACATACATCTCTAAGGATGTCAAATACTTTTTAAGCATGGCAAATGCTTTGTGCACGTGTCATGCTTACATAGTATTTGCCACTCCCGTAAAATCTTTGACATTCTTAAAAATCTGTATATAAATACATAAAGATGACAAATATTTTTTTAAGTACGACAAATATTTCGTGTACGTGACAAATATTATACTTCGTGTGCGTATTAAACATTTGTTGTGCCCACATCGCAATTTTAGAGCTTTCAACCCGTATTTAATATTTGTCTAATCATTTGTGGAAAAAAACCATTAGTATATGTGATGCCTGTCTATATGAACCAAAGACATCTTATAAGATTACTCAGCCAGTTGCAGGCAACAAGCATTACTCATATTTAAAGGCACATGTGAGATTTTAGAGCGTATCATAAAAGACCATTGTCGCCTGTGCCGCTGGGTAAGTTTAATAACAGCGAAGGAAATCTCAAGAGTGCCGTTCCTCAGAAAATACGAGCGGCACATGGCGGACATGGACGCCACCGCCGTAGCCTCCCACCTCGTCGACTTTCTCAACGCCTCCCCCACCGCCTTCCACGCCGTTGGTACGTCCCCCGATCCTAATTTTCCCCTCCCCACTTCCCGTGATCCCGCGGTTGCGATCTGCGCGGGATGTTTCGAATCTCCTGTTCTGTTGCTCCATCTTGGTTGCTTGGTGTCTTCTGCAGATGAGGCGAAGAAGCTTCTGAAGAGGGCGGGGTTCGAGCACCTGTCCGAGAAGGAGGACTGGGCGCTCGCCGCCGGGAAGAAGTACTTCTTCACTAGGAACCATTCCACCATCGTCGCCTTTGCTGTTGGGAAAAGGTTTGGTGGTTCCTTTTGATGTCAGAAGTCCCAAAAAAATGTTTTTCCCCCCCTTTTTTTGGGGAGAATCTCTTCGTTCTTCTCTGGGTATCTAGTAACGCATAAAGTAAACAAGTTCCTTTCGATGCCAGGAATGGAGGAAAGTTTTGTTTTTTGATAGGAATCTCTTTGTTCTTCTCGGGGTAATCATGGATATACAAAAATGAGTTCTTGGCCCTTCTTTCTTCCACAGATATGTTGCAGGGAACGGATTCCACATCGTTGGAGCGCACACTGACAGCCCGTGCCTCAAACTTAAGCCTGTTTCGAAGGTCGGTAGCTAAAATTCTTTGGGTTCTTTGTCCTCCGTCTTTACCCCTTCATTTTTTGTTGTTATATCTCTAGTCTGTATTGGACTGATTAACCGTAGAATTTACTTTCTGATGAAATAACAATTTTTTATAGTTTATTCCAGAATGAAAAATTATGATGTGTTCTATTGCTTCTCATGTTTGAGTGAGTACTTTCTGTTATGATGTCTTTTTGGGGCTAGCTTTGTTATAGTAATATGGCCTTGTGAATTAGTTTGAAATCTGAAACCATTTTTTTTTTTGTGAAATGTAGTATACTTTAGGTTTAACAGAGTTGCTGTTCTTTAGGTGTCTAAAGGAGGATATCTTGAAGTAGGCGTCCAAACATATGGAGGTGGGTTGTGGCACACCTGGTTCGACCGCGATTTAACTGTTGCAGGGCGTGTTATGATAAAGGAAGTAAAAGATGGATCTGTCCATTACTCTCATAAGCTTGTGCGGGTTGAGGAGCCAATCATGCGGATACCAACCCTGGCTATTCATCTTGACAGGTTAGACTCCGTGACACTATATACTATATAACTGAAGCTGAGTTTTTTCTTATCCATTTTCTCCGTAGTAATTATTAAGTCATGAATCTATACACATAAAAAACTGTCCATCTTTCTTGAGCAGAAAAATTATTTGGCCAGTAGGTTCACTGAAGAACTGTTGTGTTCACTGTTCCTGGAAGAAATCATGGACAGTGGACTTCACTAGCAAACTGAAAAAAGAAATCTCAGTTCTTAGGCCCAAGCATAGAAAAAGGCTCCATTGGGGTGGAGGGATAAAAAGTGATAGAATGATTGTCCATGCCATTGTGTATGACAATGTTTTATGGTCATACATGGTTTGCAGTGCAAGTAGTCCTATCCACATGAATTACCCATCAGAACAATGTCCTTTCATGAAATCAGAGTAATGTGATTTATGCAGAGCAAAGGTGGGAAAGGGAAATGTTGTTGGACAGGTGCTACTGATTTTTTTTTTTTACATTGTGTAGTAGAGTCACAGGCCACGAGACAAAAATAGGAACGCTACTGTATCTTTGTGTCGGATCCATTTTTGTAGTCTAGGAGTGCTCTACCATATCAAATTTCCAAGCCACTTATAAGAAAGATTTTCAGCTGCTCGTAATGTGCGTCTAGATGCAGTAATTCATTTTCGGGGGCAGAGATAATTTGGACAGCGAGGGATTTGCTTACTGAAGGTTTTGATTATCTAATTTAAGTGAACAATATGTTCTTGCAGAATTTTTGAAGTTTTTAGTTTTTGAGAGAAAATTTCTTGGAGAAATTAGAATTTTTGTGATGTTTTGCCCAATTGGAATTGGCATTTGAAGTTTGAAAGTTGGACCATTCCTACTGATCGTGTCTATTGTTAATCAGATCATGCTAATAGACAAAAACCCTTGATTAACTGTCTCAAGCATTGCCTTGAGTGAAACTACATAATGTGCATGTCTAACCATAAAAGGTTGCTTTAAGGTGATCCCAAAAGCTCCACTATGGTCCACATGGGAGTTTGAAATGATTTTGAAGTGTTCTGGGATGTTCCAGAATGTTGTTAAGTGTTTTGAGCTAAAAGGGTACTTGGGTCAATTGCATGGTTCAAGGGCCTTGATGTTATGCTCATTTTGGAACTTGGGATGTAATTTGATCCGATGGGAAGATAGGAAATGATTGATGTCACAGATGTGTTAGAGCTTCTTTCTCTTTTCTTTGATTGATCTTGATGGGAAGATGGGAAATGATTGATGTCACGGATGTGCTAGAGCTTCTCTCTCTTGTCTTTGAAAGTGAAGGAAGTGTCTTTATTCTACGTAATCACATATGTTGACGACACTAATGTGTTTTCCTTTTTGCAATATTACCTTGGATTTGTTGCTAGTTTTCATGATAAGGTTGCTTCATTGTGACTTGGAGGTCACAGGTTCAAAACCGGAAACAACCTCTTTGTAAAAAGTAAAGGCAAGGCTGCATACAACTAAACCTCCCTGGACTTTGCAATGGTGGGAGCCATGTGGCATTGGCTTGCCCTTGGGGGGTGTTTTGATAGACTGGGGTGGTTTTGAAAATCTAGGAAATGTTCCCGGTCTATTTTTGGATGTTTTTAGGGTTCCTGGGGCATTTTGGTAATTTTGTGGAAGTTAGAGTTTCAAGGGTACCTTGAACGTGGAACGACTTAAATGATGTTTGGGGGCATTTAGGGGTAATGTTGAAGTTTGAGAATATATAGGTCATTTTAGGGTTGAAGGGGGAGCATTTAGGAGCATTTAGGTCATTTTGGTTGTGCCTTCAGTGTTTTAAGGGTGTTTACTCATCTAGATCATCTTGAGGATGTTAAGTCCTTAATTAGGTTGTAGAGGTCAAGGGTGCATTGGGTGCTGTAGTTGGATTATTAGGTCATGAGCCCTAGGTTAAGTACAAGTTGAGTCACAATGTTTTGGGGTATCTTAGGCTGAATGAAGGTATCTGGGGGAGTTTAGCAATTTAGACAGATTTAAACAAGATGGGTATTACTGCATAAACCATGACTTAGCCTATGGGGAAAGGTGGGATTTGGATAAATCTCAAACTACTTAAACAAGACATCACGGTCTTAATTTCTTGTCCGAGTCTACTGAAGGATACTAGTTTAGCGGGTTGGTTAAGGATAAAAGGCATCTCAGGCCCAAAAGGATATGTTAAGGATGCCTTATGGATCCACAGTTATAACACAGAAGAGTTGGACTCGTAAGATCAATACCAGAATTTAATTAGTTCTTCTCAATTACAATATATAAGCCAGGAAGTCTCTCTCTCTCTTGCTTCCTTTCTCCTGGTTGCTCGGGAAAGAATTCAAAGGGAGCACTGGTAGGGGTGTAGACCTCCTCTCTCTCAACCTCACTGCATGTGAAACTCTAGCTGGGTTTTTGCTTAGTTGGCCACCCTTGTCTGCTGCTTTGGATTGTGCACAAACCTAGGAGATCCCCCCCCCTGGTCAGCTTCTTATTCTTCTTCTTTTCATGTTCTTCTTCATTTGATCTTGTTTTTCATGAAAAATTAATTAATTAATGCAAACAAATCTGTTAAAGTAATTTTTTGGATCAAACAGTTATCTTCCTTATGGCATCTGGAAAACTGATGTTACATGGATCTTTAGAAACGTACATACTCAATATACTATACTGTCACTCATTTGGGAAATACAATGTCTTTATCTTGAGGTTTATTGATGTTCTTTTCTTTTCTTGGTGCCAGGGGAGTTACAGAGGGATTTAAGGTCAACACTCACGGTCATCTTGTCCCTGTTCTGGCAACATTGGTTAAGGTAATTTACTTACGAATGTGTAATTTCATTAATATTTCTAACTTTCTCTCCATCGTTTCCCAACATCTGGTTGTAAAACTACTTTTTTTATCTCAATTGTCATTTAGCCTATATTTTTGTTCCTTCTATTTGTTCAAAGCACATACTCCACTCAATTTTTACATCATTTAACATTACTGCCTTGTGGAGTGTCGTTAATTGAGCTTTGGCAATTCTTTTATGTGCTGTCTGGAGATTGTCTAGGAAGCCACTTTCATTGATAAGCAAAATAAAACTGTACAAAGAAGAAGATAAAAAACAAAAAACACTAGATAGATCTACCAAGAAGGTACAACACCACCACACAAAACCAATGTACTCTTACGACTCAATACAAAAACTGTCCCACTTAGAAAGCTTGGAAAGGATAACAGACTCAAAATGTTTATACCCTGATCTGCTGAAATTGCATTATTTGATGGGGTGAATACAACCCCCAGTGATCACAGCCAGACAGGAAAATTGGATGTTAAAGATTATAAGATTCCTCTCTCTCCAAATAGTCATAACATAGCTGCAAGCACGATCTTCCACCATTCTCCCTCCTGATCATAAGGACAAATAAACTTCCACCCCTCCATGATCCTGAACATAGAATGAAACTGCCTTGACATAATCCCCGCGGATCTGAAAAAAAGCTTCCAGATTACATCAATAACACCACAGGTGAGAAATAAGTGGTCCAGAGTCTCTAGAAACATTCTACAAAAAAATGCATCTAGTTCTATCTGCAGTTAAGAACTTTTAAGCCTGTTCCCCATCGGTAATCTTCCTGAGGCGACCTTCCCTATGAAAATTCTGATTTTGACAGGCAGATGTTTGTCCCACACTTGAGAAGCTCAAAAGACCTTAACACCAACTGAATTAAGAACCGAAGCAGCTGAGCTAACTGAAAACTTCCCTCCTGGGTCCCATCTTCAGAGTCTAACAAGTAACATCAATCCCCTGATTGAACCTTTGCAAGTTATAGATGATCAAGTTGAGGTGAAGGAACTCCCTCTCTTCCTCTTGAAATAATTTTCTCCAGAATCTCAAATCCCATGTCATTTCCTGAGCTGAACCAGATTTTCGATCACTTATGCTTTTATTAGTGGAAAAGAGTGATATTGTACAGTCTGATCTGACTGAAAACTTCCCTCCTGGGTCCCATCTCCAGAGTCTAACAAGTAACATCAATCCCCTTATTGAACCTTTGCAACGTATAGATGATCAAGTTGAGGTGAAGTAACTCCCTCTCTTCCTCTTGAAACAAATTTCTGCAGAATCTCAAATCCCATGTAACTTCCTGATCTGAACCAGATTTTAGATCACTTATGCTTTTATTAGTGGAAAAAATGATATTGTACAGTCTTGGAAATCTGTCTTTAAGAAGTCTACCATCCAACCAATGCATCTCCAAAATCTGGTGAGCTGACCAAGACCATTTGATTCGAAATTTTGCGATTATGTTCTCATCAACCGACATTTGTAGTAATCACATTGCTTTCATGGCACAAAAAGATCTCCGCTAGATTTATACCATAATGTTGAAGACACTAACATGCAGAAGCTACTTGCAAGTTGACAGAAAAAAGTCACTTTTTTGTTTTAAGCCCCCAAAAGATATGGATTTCTCCTAAAGTCTCTATAAATATTCAAATCCATTCTAACACCCTCTATACTTTCAAGTTTCAACTATTATCTCCTTTATGTGTGTTACTGTGTTTTGTTTTTAGCCCCCCGCAAATGTATGATGCTATGGAAAAGCCTCTGCAATGTCTACAAGAGTGACCCTTAGGCAATGGTCAGTAAAATGCAGCCCATTTAAACCCTACTCCAGTTTCCACAACAAATGCCCTCCAAAGTTTGGATGTCCTTTGCTCCAAGACTTGGATGCCCTTCCAGATGGAACACCCTTCTACACGTGCCGAGTGGAGCACTGTCACTTCAGAACAATTGTGCTGATCTGAACTAAAGCATCTCATAAGGTGGTTGGAGCACCCGGCAGCTATTGAAGGGTTGATCAACAAGCCACAGAAGAGGAAACAGCAAAATAAAATGAAATATCCATCTCCCTGTCATCTTCTGATCCTCTAACAGAGTATTTTGCCCAGATTCTTAGAAACGCTTTGAATGTATCTCAGCACTACAGAAAATAACATGTTAATGCATTTCTTCAATTCTGTCAACAAAACATAAAAGAAAGAGCAGCAAAAAAACCAGCAAAAAGGTAAACTAGAATGGTAAACTAAGAGCATTGGACGTACCCTAATATTTCTGGGAAAAATTTTCCTTTCATCTCATTGCTTTTTGTCATCAAAGTCCATTTTCACTGTTATCTTGTGCCCTTATAGCATCCAACAAATCAGTAATAGGTAAGCGTCTTGCCTCTCTGATGAATACGCTAAAGCACTAGCTAATGTTATTTTTTAAACAGTGACATTTTGCTATTGTCCCAAATTGACTTGCTCTTTAGCATCACTAAGAAGCCAAATGCCTGCATTGTGTGTTCTTAAATTTCAGCTTTACATCATTGGAAGCCCAATAAAGTAAAAGATCTAGCAGCATGCCACAGTAATCATTCCATACACTCCCTTGGCCACTTCTTTCTAGAGGCTTTGTGAAAAGATGCCTCAACAAGTCCTATACCTGGCTGCTTGAAATAGCACTGGCACTGCATATTGCTAACCCTTATCCATGTCAAAAATGAAGTTCTGACACCTTACAGATGTTTATCTTCAAATTCTTCAAGAACTACCCCACCTACCCCCAATAATCACTTACTCCCATTCAATATCACGTGTAACGGGGAAGAGGCTGTTATTCCCATCAACTTGTGTGGTTGAAATTAGTACACCTATATATGTTCTTTTCAAATGACAACCGTTCTAACCTGGTAGCATCGGTCTACAAGTAGTCATAAACCAACCTGATGAGCACGCAAGCAAATGAAGAGCCTTCTAAACAATTTGTCCACATATAAATCTGAGTCACAGAGACTTTTTTCTCTGGCTTCGCATAAATCTTTGTCACATTAACTTCCTTGCCATTCCAGGCCCTATGGTATGGGATGTCCACATTGATATCCCATGAAACATCTTCCTAATTTTGAGAGGAGGAAGTTTTTGGGTCCCTCCTCAAGACATAAACAATGATATCTGCAATCCATTTCTTTGAAGCCGTCACATTACTTGGCTTGTTTGACAATGCACAAGTACACATGTCATCCGATGTCTTGATTGGTGCAGCGATTTAGTCAGGTAAGACTGGCACACGTATGTGCCATTCATGTTTCATTTCTGAGCATCTCTCTGTAACTCATTTCCTGTCATTGTTGATATAAGACACTTGATATTCAACGTTGATGTGGTGTTGCTAAGTGCAATCCTGAATCCTAGCAAATTTCAAAAGTTAGCACCCACTTTCAACTTTCACTTTGGGGGCAGGTGAGTAATGTTGTGGATAGGCTCCAGTTTTCGGTGGGTTAAATTCCCATAGGTCATGGGTTAGAGTCCTGTGTTTCCTTGGAGTAGTTTTCCAGCATGTTGCCCCTCCTCACTTGCTGGGCAGTTTGCCCAATATACTTGGGTGTCTGGCCTGGGAGCTGCCCCCAGCCTCTTGCCACTCCGTCGGTATACTTGTTTGGCCTGGGAGCTGCCCTTAGCCTCTGTCGGGATTTCTCATGGGTACTATCCCGTCTCCCAAAAAAAATCAACTTTCACTGTTTTTTTTTTCTGAATAATTTCTTCATCCCCATATCAGGTACATCATTGGAATCTGATAAAATATTCCTATAATTCTTCTTTGAATAATACTCCTATAGATCTTCTTTGAACAATACTTGTCTGAGTCATCAATCTTCATCAAGATAATCCCCTTCAACATTCATATATTGTCATCATCTTCATCGTGAACATGTTCATAACTCTGAATCTGAATTTGAACTTATTTCTGTCAGGAGATGGGAACATATAGAATATATCTATGATAACATACATACACATACATATACATATATATCATATCCTGAAGAGGATCTATATATATACACATGTCATATATATGTGTGGGAATGATAAATATAAAAATATAAAAGTGTTTATATTTTTTATATGAATATTCCATTTAATTTGCGACTCATGAATGAAAAGTCAATTAAGCCTGGGACTTCAAGGTAAGTCCAGGCTATCATGTTGAATCAAGTGTGTGGATTTGTATTTGGGCCCCTCTCCATCGACCTCGGTCGATGTTAATTATACCAGTGAAATCATTAGACACCTTTGATTAACCCTATTCGTGATGTTGAAACTGGCCGTGGAATAAATAAAATTCGTGTGAAATTGACACAACATAATGCACGATAGTGGTAATAATGAAGAAAAAAGATCTGACCATTCATTGATTCTGAATGTTACAAATTACAATGGTGCTCGCCAAAATGGAGCATCACATATCGCTATAATTTCGATTATCAAGATCGGATTATTACATGAATGATTACATATGTAATTGATAAAACCAACGCTGCAGATTTGTGCTCGCGATCGTAGATGTCATATTTTGCATATTTGGATCATTGATCTTGCAATCACAATCGTGATTGGGATAATCAGATCGTCAAATTTGTGTTCGTGGTCACAATCAATGTAATCTAGCCGTTAGACTTATGTTAACGATATTGGTCGAGGCGATCTGACCTTTAAATTTGAGTGCATGGTTGAGATCGCTAAGATTAGACCATTGGATTTGAATCCACAGTTGAGATCACTAAGGTTAGACTATGACATTTAAGCTTATGGTCAAGATCAATGAGATCAGACCATTTGGTTTGAGTTTATGGTCGAGATCATTAAGATCAGACCATTAAATTTGAGTTTATGGTTGAGATCAAAAGATCAGACCATTGAATTTAAGTTTTTTTTTTAAGGCAGCAAAAGCCACTTTTGTTCATTGATAATAACAAAAAAGTACAGTGACAAAAAAATAAAAAAACTCAGTAAATGTCCACTAAGATAGTAGACATTACAAAATCCTCAGAGAACACACAACCCCCCCCCCCCCCCCCCCCCCAATAAGATTACAACCCTACTTCACAGACAAACCCCTCAGATAAAAACAGATTTCCATTGTACAATTTTTGAAAAGATGACATAGTCTGAAATCTTATCCCCATGTCTTCTGTAATTCCATTCTTGTATGTAATAGATATAGTTCCCAATAATCCCTGCTGGACAAGAAAACTAGTTATTGAAAATCCTGGAATTCCTCTCCCTCCAGATGGCCCATAACATAGCTGATAACATAGGTTCCCACATATATAGTTCCTGTTGATGTGGACACAGCTGATTCCAGGTATAAAATAGGCTGCCAACCGAATCAAAATAGGCTTGATTTTTGCCCAAAATTTTGAAAAAAACCTTCCAGATAGCATCCACAATACCACAATTAATGAAAAGATGTTCTACAGTCTCTACAAACATCCCACAGAATGTACATAATCTTTTGTCTGATGTTAAAAACCTAAGTTTATCCCTCGTAGGTAATTTGCCCTAAGCCACTTTCCATATAAAAATTCTAATCTTTATGGGAAGGAGTTTGTTCCAAACCTGAAGCCCAACTGATCTTGACTCCTCTTAAGTTAATAAACTTAGTTGCAGAACAATCAGAAAACATGCCTTTTGGATCCCATCTACAACACTTGATATTTTTCCTCTCATTTAGTCCATGGAAACCTTGAAGTAGCTGGTTGAGCTGAAGGAACTCCCTCTCTTCTTCAACAAGGAAGTTTCTAGAGAATTTAAAGTTCCAAAACCTCCTTTGAGGAGAAGAGATATGGATCTCACTGATGCTTAAATTTTTGTTTGTACATATTAGGAAATCTATCCTTAATAGTTCTTCCCTCCTTTCAAGCATCTTCGTAGAATTTTACACTTTGACCATTACCCACAGTTATAGAAGTAGAACAATTATAGAGATCTAGACTCTGTAAAATATTCTTCCACACATTTGACACAGTACCTCTGAGCTGAAAACTGTCAATCCATACTTCATTTTGGACAAAATATTTACTCCGGATAATTCTTGACATAGTACCAAAAAGGCTTTATTGATGTTCTGAATTGATACTAAACCTGCTCCCCCTTCTCTTGTACTTCTGCAAACAAATTTTCATCCTATATGATAACTGTCCTTCACTTCCGGATTTTTACTTTTCCAAAAGAAAGCTGCTCTAATTGTCTCCAATTTCTTACAAACTGTTTTAGGAATAGCAAAGATGGATAGATAGTAATTAGCCAAAGTAGAGAGCACTGATAAAAAAGATCAAACCGTTGAATTGATGTTTATGGTTGAGATAAAAAAAGATTGGATTGTTGAATTTAAGTTAACAATTGAGATTAAAAAGATCAGACCATTGGTTTTAAATTTACGGTTGAGATAAGAAAGATTGAACCGTTAGATTGAAGGTGACGATTGAGATAAAAAAGATCATACCATTGAATTTAAGTTAACAGTTGAAATAAAAAAGATCAGACTGTTGGATTGAAGCTTACAGTTGAGATCCAAAAGATCAGACCGTTGGAGTAAAGTTTATGGTTGAGATAAAAAAGATCAGACTGTTGAATTTAAGTTAGTGGTTGAGATCAAAAAGATCAGACCGTTGATTTTAAGTTTATAGTTGAGATAAAAAAGATCAAATTGTTGGATCAAAGTTTACAGTTGAGATCAAAAGAATCAGATCGTTAGATTGAACCTTACAGTTGGGATCAAAAAGATCAGACCGTTGAATTTAAGTTAACGGTTAAGATGAGAGAAAAAAGATTGGACCATTGAACTGAAGTTTACGGTTGAGATCAAAAGGATCGGACCGTTAAATTTAAGGTTACAATTGAGATAAAAAAGATCAGACTGTTAGATTTAAGTTAACCGTTAAGATAAAAAAGATTGGACAGTTGAACTAAAGTTTACATTTGAGATCAAAAAGATTAAACTGTTGGATTGAAGTTTACGGATGAGATAAAAAAGATCAGACCGTTGGATTGAAACTTACGGTTGAGATTAAAAAGATCAGACCGTTGAATTTAGGTTACAGTTAAGATAAAAAAGATCGGGCCGTTGAATTGAAGTTTACGGTTGAAATAAAAAAAGATCAAACTATTGGATTGAAGTTTACGGTTGAAATAAAAAAATAGGACCGTAGGATTTTAGTAATGGACTTGATCGGACTATTGGATATTAGTAACAAACATGATTGGACGTGATCGAACCGTTGAATTTAGTAACGGTTTTGATTGGACACAATTGGACCGTTAGATTTTTATAACGGACCTGATCAAACCATTGGATTTTAATAATAGACTTGCTAGATGAGATGAGGCCGTTAATTCTGATAACAAACCTGATTAGGTATGATATGACCGTTGGATTTTGACAACGGAACTGATCGGGCACGATTGGACCGTTGGATTTTAATAACAGGCCTGATTGGACATGATCAGACCGTTGAATTTTAATAATGAACCTAATCGGTCACGATCGGACCATTTGATTCTATTAACGGATCTGATCAGCACGATTGGACCGTTGCATATAGTAATAGACCTGATCTAACGCGATCGGGCCATTGAATTTTAGTAGCGGACTTGATCGGACGCGATTGGACCGTTGGATTTTGATAATGGATCTGATCGGTCATAGTCAGACCGTTGAGTTATGGTAATAGACCTGATCGGGCCGTTGAACTTAGTAACGGACCTGATTGGATACAATTGGACCATTGGATTTAATAACGGACCTAATCGATCGCGATCGGACTGTTAGATTTTAATAACAGACCTAATCGGACCATTGGATTTTAACAATGAACCTGATCAGACCATTGGATTTAAGATCCGATCGATATTGTGTAGATCCGGCCGTTAGATTTGAGATCCGATCAGTATCATGAAGATCCGACTGTTAGATTTGAAATCCGATCGATATTGTGAAGATCCGACCATCGGATTTGAGATCTGGTCAATATCGTGTAGATCCGACTGTTAGATTTGAAATGTGGTGATATCATGAAGATCCGACCGTCGGATTTGAGATTCGATCAATGTTGTGTAGATTCGACCGTTGGATTTGAAATCAGTCGATGTTGTAAAGATCTGATCATTAGATTTAAAATCTGGTTGATATCATGAAGATTCAACCGTCGGATTTGAGATTCAGTTGATATCAAGGAATTCCGGATCGGATCGGATCCCCGAATCGGGACCCGCCGATCCCGATCCGACTCGGATCGGATCGGCCGAGTCGGCCGATCCAGATGAAGTCTGGCCAGTCCGACTCGGCCAGATTAAAAAATAATAAAAAATTAAAAAAAATCAGAAAAAAATAAAAATAAAATCAGAAAAAATTACATACATATTATTCAATTGATGTACAATAAGAATGAATGCAATTCATGTACATCCATAAAAAACCCTAAACCCTAAAACCCTAAAACCCTAAAACCCTAAACCCTAAACCCTAAACCCTAAAACCCTAAACCCTAAACCCTTAACCCTTAACCCTTAACCCTTAACCCTTAACCCTTAACCCTTAAACCCTTAAACCCTAAACCCTAAACCCTAAACCCTAAACCCTAAACCCTAAACCCTAAACCCTTAACCCTTAACCCTTAACCCTTAACCCTTAACCCTTAACCCTTAACCCTTAACCCTTAAACCCTTAAACCCTAAACCCTAAACCCTAAACCCTAAACCCTAAACCCTTAACCCTTAACCCTTAACCCTTAACCCTAAAAACCTAAAACCTAAACCCTAAACCCTAAACCCCTAAACCCTTAAACCTTAAGGCTCAGTTTGTTTGTGGAATAGCCTGGAATAGGGTCTTTTATTCCACTTAAACCCTTTAACCCAGTTTGGCGGAGGGCATTGCTTAACCCAGGGGTGGAATACCTTATACCCGGTTTAAGTGGAATAGGGACAGAATTACACGTTCTTAATAAATTATGATTAACGTTAATTGTTATTCAAATTTCTTATCAATAAATGGAACATAAAAATTTTATCTTAATAATTAAATATGATTAATGTTAATTAATATTAGTTAATCAAAATAATATTAAATAATATTTAGTAATTAGTATATTACTATTTAAATTAATAATAAACTATGATTAACGTTAATTGTTATTCAAATTTCTTATCAATAAATGGAGCATAATAAATTTATCTTAATAATTAACTATGATTAATGTTAATTAATATTAGTTAATCAAAACAATATTAAATAATATTTAGTAATCATACTAATATTTATTAATATTAATATTTATGAATTAATATTTATTATTAATATGAATTAATGGTGATTAATAATATTTATTAACATTGTTAATAATAATTAACATTTATTACTTAACATTTTTAATATTTAATACTATTTAAATGGAGCATAATAAAATTTATATTAATAATTAACTATGATTAATGTTTGCTAGTATTTATTAATCAAAATAATAATAGTTAATATTTATTAATCATAATAATCTATATTAATATTGTTTAGTATGTATTAATCACAATAATATTTATTAATATTATCAATATTAATTAACATTTATTAATATTAATTAATATTTATGAATATATATTAATCAATATAATATTTTATTAATACTATTAATAATAGTTAACATCTATTACTTAACATTTATTGATATTTAAATATTAAATAATATTTAGTAATTAGTATATTACTATTTAAATTAATAATAAACTATGATTAACGTTAATTGTTATTCAAATTTCTTATCAATAAATGGAGCATAATAAATTTATCTTAATAATTAACTATGATTAATGTTAATTAATATTAGTTAATCAAAACAATATTAAATAATATTTAGTAATCATACTAATATTTATTAATATTAATATTTATGAATTAATATTTATTATTAATATGAATTAATGGTGATTAATAATATTTATTAACATTGTTAATAATAATTAACATTTATTACTTAACATTTTTAATATTTAATACTATTTAAATGGATCATAATAAAAATTATATTAATAATTAACTATGATTAATGTTTGCTAGTATTTATTAATCAAAATAATAATAGTTAATATTTATTAATCATAATAATCTATATTAATATTGTTAAGTATGTATTAATCACAATAATATTTATTAATATTATCAATATTAATTAACATTTATTACTATTAATTAATATTTATGAATATATATTAATCAATATAATATTTTGAACTCTTTATTCCACTCTTTATTCTCTTCTTTATTCTACTTATTCCTACCAAATCACTTGGAATAGCGCAGTGCAATTCTACTTATTCTGGGTGGAATACCAACTACTTACCAAACTAAAATACCTCTTATTCTGGGTTAAGAAATCCCTTCCTCCTTATTCTGGTTTAAGCTATTCTGCAAACAAACTGATACTAAGGGGGGGACCGAAATCGGCCCGAACCGGACCAGATCGGGTCAGGACCGGCCGATCTGGCCGGTCCGGCCCCGATCTGGTCCGGTTCGGGCCGATTTCGGCTGTTTTTTTTTTTTTTTTTCAAATCGGTGGGGGGGAACAGTGAAATCCCCCCCGAATCGGATCGGAACCCGCCGATCCCGATCCGAATCGGCCGATTCGGATCGGAATCGGCCGATTCCGCAATCCATGGTTGATATCGTGTAAGACCAAACCATTGGATTTGAAGTCCGATCGATATTATAAAGATCCGATTGTTAGATTTGAAATCCGGTCGATATCATGAAAATCTGACCGGATTTGAAATCTGATTGATATCATAAAGATTCAACTATTAGATTTGAAATCCGGTCGATATCATGAAGATGTAACCGTCGGATTTGAGATCCGATCAATATCATGTGGATCCGACCGTTGGATTTGAAATCCGGTCGATATCATAAAGATCCAACCGTTAGATTGAAATTCGGTCGATATTGTGAAGATCCGACTGTCAGATTTGAGATTCGGTCGATATCTTGTAGATCCGACCGTTGGATTTAGAATATGATCGATATCATGACGTTCCAACCGTTAGATTTGAAATCCGGTCGATATCATGAAGATCCGACCATTAAATTTGAAGTTCAGTCGAGATCGTGAAGACCTGACTATTGGATTTTAAGATCGAATCAAAGTCTTGTGATGTAATCACCCGATCTATGTAATCAGACTAGGGTTTCGGTGGGCCATGTCATGATCAATATGATTAAGTCACTTGATCATTGGGCCAACGATTATGTGGGTATATGATTAACCATGTGTGATTAATGTTACTATGATCGCATGTAAGACCCTATAATTAACATTACATATGATTAGGCACATATGATTATTATACACAAGATCATATGATAATAATAATGTACTTCCTGTCATATTATTATGTCATGGCCAATGGACCTAATAATATGAAGTTAAGACATGTCTATAAGATTAGGACATATCTATATAAGTGTAGGACCATGTCCTAACATTTAAAAAAAGAAAAAAGAGAGGAGGAGAGTGGGGACTGTGCGTACCACTCTAAGTGCAAGGAGTCCACAAGCTTGATCCTTGTCTCCTTGTTTTTGAATGAGACCTCCCAGTGGGGTATTTATGGCCTCCGTAGGAGGCAGTTAGAGAGCTAGGGGCCCACCCTCACCAGGTGGAAGTTACATTTACTTCTCGCGCGAAAAATTTAAGTGAAGATCCTACCCTCACTAGGTAGGTGGGAGTTAAGCCTTCTTTGCATGAAGCCAAAGTTAAGCCTCCACCCTCACTGGGCTGTGGTTAGAGAATCCGGTGGAGGTGTGTGGGCAAATTTATATAAAAACCCACTGGTTATATTTATTTTCATACTTATCTTATTTCTAAGATAGTAAAACAGTGAAATTTTTATTTAAAACCCCTCCCATTTTTATTTTATGTAACTAACTAATTATAGAATTATTAGAGAGGGAAAGAAGGGGGGCGCATGCCTCTCCACCCTCACCGGGTGGCTTCCCCACCCGGTGAGGTTGAAGGATCCTACCTAAAGTAGGATTCCTTCTTCTATTCTTTTCCTTTTTTTATTCTTTTTTTTTTTGGAAATATGTGTTATGCTTCTCCACCCTCACCAGGTGTGACTTCTCCACCTGGTGAGGGTGAGGAGTCCACCCGCAACTTATTTCTAAGATAGTAAAACAGTGAATTTTTTTTTTAAAACACCTCCCTTTTTTATTTTATGTAACTAACTAATTCTAGAATTATTAGAGAGGGAAAGAAGGGGGGCGCATGCCTCTCCACCCTCACCGGGTGGCTTCCCCACCCGGTGAGGTTGAAGGATCCTACCTAAAGTAGGATTCCTTCTTTTATTCTTTTCCTTTTTTAATTCTTTTTTTTTTTTTGGGAAATATGTGTTATGCTGCTCCACCCTCACAGGTGTGACTTCTCCACCCGGTGAGGGTGAGGGGTCCACCCTACGGGTGGACTCTTCCCACTGCACGTGGGAAGAGTTCCCACCCTCACCGGGTGGGCTTTTCCGACTTGGTAAGGATGGGAAGTTCATCAAAGGGTGGACTCTCCCACTCCATCCTCATCTTCCTTCTTTTTTTTAAAAACATAAAAAAGGGCTTGGCCTCTTTTTTTTTTTTTGTTGCTGCATATTTCTGCTGCCGTTACGCTAGAAGAGCACTTGCTGCCACCGCCAGCCCCTGTTGGGGCTCCTGCTGCTGCCGCTGCCGCTGGGGTTGCTTCTGCCTCTGCCGCTGCCTGCTGTTTCCGCCTTTCTGGTTAAAAAAAACTGATGTAGCTGTAATCAGTGTCAGTATGCTGAAGAAGTCTTGGACATGATCTAGGATCAAAGTATGTTACGAATTTACAATTAGAGGCTGTTCAGCTGCCCACTTCAGCACCACACAAAAACCTTCCAGTTATGTTGCCATAGAACAATGTTGTGCTGGATCCACATGGATTGGAGCAGACTGGCCAATCTGATCAGATTTTGGTTGATCCAATCCGACCCCAGCTGAACCTGGGTTGGATCAACCAGATGCATCGGCTGATATTTGTGAAAACACTTAAGTGCAATATTAAATGACAAAAATGGATTTATTGTTAGTTTTCTATAAAAAAATGGATTTATTGTTAGTTTTCTATCTTATTTCCTTTTATTTTCTCTTAGGATGCGTAGTTTGGTAATTTAAAAAGTTGATTAGCACATGAATGGAATACGTATGAAATATTCTAGTGGAGAAGAACAGTGCTTAGCTCAAAGGGCAAATTTAAAGCTATTTTCGTGCATTGGGGTTATGCAAAAATCCCTGTTATCTATAGATTCCATACTCCACACTTCATTTGAAATTAGCTAATATGCATTCGAAATTTGTTAATATGCACTTCATTCGAAAACTCTTACTCTTCTGACGTTCTGACTTCTGTTATCAATTGTCCTCCTCTGTTACCAGTTGTCCTGAATTAAATGAAAGAATGATATTACATACTCAGACTAGCTCCAATGTCACATAACTACTCTAGCAAGATTGTAAACAGTTGCCATAACTGGCCTGTGAGTTACAGTAGCAATAAGGAAGTATGGTCCCCAACTAACAGGACTGAGAAAAAGATTCTAAAGTTATCTAAAGGAAAAGGTCTATATATTATTTTACTGGGTTCATGATCCATTCACATACCAATGTTTTTAGGAGAACGTGTGCATGGTGCGGTAGCATGAATGCACAATCTGTTACTAGCAAATCAGAAGCCTGAATAAGCTCATAAATGTTCCTCTGTTCTTTGCTGGACTCCCTGTTGTTATTCTCCCTGACTATAGCCCTGAAACAGCAGGCAAAAGTAGGTTCAGCTATCTACTCTCCTCTCTGTATATGGTCAAATATTCCTCCTTTGGTGCCTTGGTGAAATTGTAACCTTACTTTCTTAAAACTATACCACTGAAGAAAGTGGTCCAAAACTCTGTTCATCATCATCATCCTTGTTATTGTTACCATCAGGAGTATCATCATCATCCTTGTTATTGTTACTGATGTAGACTGGATCTATCACGACCGGATTCCGCAGCCGGAATCCGGAAAGAAGAGGATCCGGAGCTGGGTCGGATCGGTGTTCGAGAGGGGCCCGACGGGGATCCGGAAGGCGGAGGACGCAGAGGCGGAGCCGGGGGTCCGATGCCGGAGGCGACTCGGAGCGGGCCTGCGGTTGGAGAGCGAGCCCGGAGGCTCCTTCAGCGCGAGACCGGGTCTCCTGCCGCCCTCTTGGAGCGGGCTTGCTCTTGGATAGTGAGCCCGAAGGCTCCTTCAGCGCGAGACCGGGTCTCCTGGCTTGGATAGTGAGCCCGAAGGCTCCTTCGGCGCGAGACCGGGTCTCCTGGGAAGGAACGGCGGGGATGAGCTTCCTTCCCTCTGCTCGCCGGCAGACGGCGGAGTCGAAGCCGAAGGTCCGAGGCCGGGGGCGACTCGGAGCGGGCTTGCTCTTGGATAGTGAGCCCGAAGGCTCCTTCAGCGCGAGACCGAGTCTCCTGTCTTGGGGCAGCCGGCGTTTGGCGTCGAGACCAGGGAGAGGAATCCGAGGTCGGCGGCCAAGACCGACTCGGAGAGGTCGGCGATGATTCGAACCGAGCCCCTGCAGGAAGGAAAGAAGAAGAAGAACCAGTCAGCAGGAGTCCCGGGCGTCAGCCCTGGGGAACCCCCTCCGACGGTCAAGTTAGCTCCTGAAGAAGATTCGATTCAGAAGGAAAGAAAGAGCAGCTTTTATGCTATTCGGACAGAAATCCTTTTAAGGGTTTCGGAAGCTTGGGGAGGCATCCGTTTTTCCCACCACCCCTTTGGCCATAAATAGCGGGGTATTTATAGCGGAGGATAGCGGATGGTTAACGGTGGCAGCCGATATAGGACTAAATGAAGGTTTACTGATAAACCGCCATAGCGCCCGATCCGCCACCGGAGTGGGCCGGATTCGGCTACCGGGCCGAAGGGGGTTGGGCCGCTGACGGGCCGAAGCCTGTTGGGCCCTGGGCTGCCGCGCTGCTCCCGGGCCGTAGGCCAGTGGGCCGCTGACGGGCTGAAGCCTGTTGGGCCGGGAGCGACGGTGCCGCTTATGGGCCGAAGGCTACTGGTGGGCCGCTGGCGGGCCGAAGGCTCCCGGAGGGCCTGGTACTGCTGCTGTTGGGCTGAACGGGGTTGGGCTTGTTTCAATGGGCCGAATCGGATTCTGCCTCATCAGTTACCATTAGGAGTATCATCATCATCATCATCATCTCATCATCCTCATTGTCATTGTTGTCATCATCATCCTTATCATTCTTGTCATCATCAGCATTGTCATCAGAGCCATTTATTTGGGGTTAGCTACATTAATCCTGTCCCACCAGCTATTTGGTTCAGGCTTCATGATCGGGAAACTTTGCCATCCATGAAACTTTAGTAATATTACAGTCAACAAAAAGATAATTAGCAAACACTCTCTCTTCAACCTTGTTCTAATTCACACGAAACTCTTAGTACAGGGATTGAATGTAAAACCTTTTCCCAACCATCATTTCTTATGATTTATGAATTAAGTGGACTAGTCATATTGTTTCCATCATTCAACCCTGAGTGTGATATCTGGGGATAGGATGCAATCAGTGCAAACTTGTTTTTCTTCCCTTTAAAGGGTGGAAGGTTTGTTGGTGAACACCAAAATTATCATGTACGATTATTTTCTAAAATTAAGGTAATTAATCTGTTTGGTCCATCGTGCACCAGTGCATTTGACTGAGAGAGGCCAACCATTGTGATGGAATATATCTTGAAGCACAGTGGCTGATTTTGTGCAAAGAAATTCGGTAGCATTTGAAAAGACTAATGTGAATGCGAATTGCAAGCTGAAACAAAAGATAAATAAGTGTATTTTCAAGCACGATTTTCCTTCTAGTTTTAGCGCATCCAGCAGACTTTGCACCTCGTCATCATCAATATTGTCACTATCATCGTCGAAAATTTGACGAGGATCGGAATGGTAATTTCCGCAACCCAGTTGGTGCATGGTTGGCAGTACCGGCCGATACCGGTACGTACCGGTATCGGCCGGCACCGGTACCCTGGGTATCGGCCGGTACCAGACCGGTACTGGCCGGTATGTACCGGTACCGGTACCCACCGATACCGGTACCGGTACCGGTACTGCCATCCTTGAGTTGGTGTATCTGTTGAATGGAAAATGCTGGTGGAGACGGGGTATTTGTTCTGTGCAATTCTTAGTGGAGGAGTAGATTTTGAATGTTCTCTGAACAATGCTACCTTTGGCTGTTCTTTGTTGTTTCATTTCATATTTCCCGAGTTTCCTCAATGATAGCACCATTTTACAGTAAAAAAGAAAGGAGTCCACATTCAGTAACTTATATGGTTCTGATTGAAGATCTTTGTTGTTCACCCATCTCCCTCTTGGAGTTTTCTGTGCATCCTCTAACTTCTGAATGGGAAGTCTTTGCAGGCTGAACTTCAGAAAAAGGTGGCAGAAAATAGTACTTTGAAGACTGCAGAATCCGCCAATGAAAAGGACTCAAGTGAGAAAAGTAATACTGAAAACAAAAAGCACCACTCTATCCTATTACAGGTATTAGATACTGGATGTACTTGTATTAAAAGTTTAATATTCTGGCGGAAATGTCACAACTATATTGATGGCTGAAAAATCTACAGCTGAATCATTTTGATTAGTATTCATAGGTGTAATGTATGCTACTCATTCTATGACTGTTGTTATGATTTGGTGCTAGTTATTTTATGTTTGCTTTGTGATTGTACCAGCTGATTGCAAATCAGGCTTGCTGTGAGGTGGATAATGTATGTGATTTTGAGCTTCAGCTTTGTGATACGCAACCTAGTGTCTTAGGTGGTGCCATGAAGGAATTTATATTCTCAGGAAGGCTTGACAACCTTTGTATGTCATTTTGCTCTTTAAAGGTGAGTACTTTTCATCTGCATTTTCCAAATATAGTAAGCATAGACAATAAGCAAGTTATCTGTCATCCAATTATATGTGTACTCGATCAAAATCTTTTTGGTGTTCCTATAAGTTGCTGCAAACCCCTCTTTTTGGCAGTCAGGAGCATGCAGCACACTGCAGGGTGAATGTTTATACATTGGCTCTGACCGATTTTAGGTTGCCAATGAGCTTATTGTAACTAGTTCACCAGGTGCCAGAGTACATTCATTAGCTAAAGTTTGCTGTAATTTCTTCTATGTAGTTGAGAAAATTATAGCTTTTGGGATATTGTCTCAAAGTTTATATATCACACATGTCTTGCATTGTGTGTGGCTGCTGATTCACATGAGGCACCCATTTATTGAGGAACAAAAGATGACACTTTTCTGGTTAGGACAGTGCTGAGATGGAGAACATTGCCAGTGTCCAAATTGAAGACCAGTTTGAAAAGGGCAAGGATTCATGATTTGGTGTATGTTTAGTGGAAGCAAGATGTTTGAAAATATTAATTACAAAACCAGGAGCAGAATGTTAAAAGTTTGATGTACAAGCTATGATTTGGTGGACATTTCTACAGTTCTGCTTGCATTTGGGAGCCAGGGCAGACACATGAGCATGACATGATGCATGTCCAACATTCCATTTTAGTATTTCAAAATCAGCACTTCAACAAGTTTTTAAATACTTATTTGAATGTAAAGGTTCATTTACAGATTTGAGATTTTTTTTAATGTTTTAAAGAAGTTTCAATTGATCATGCTTTACTACATATATGTAGAAGCGCATATGAATGTCTACTGTGTATACTTCTTGTATGCCTGTTTTATTTCTAAAATTTTGACTGTTCAACACATGTATCCATGTCCGTGTCCTGTGGATTAAGGGCAGAAATTATCAACCACAAGAAAAAGAAGGAACAATATTTTCCCTATGACTGAGCATAGGTTTGTAGCTGGGCTCTAACTCCTGCACTCAGGTCATCGTGAATTTGCACTTACAGATTTGATTCTTCTTGTCCAGGCAATTATGATAGCATCGGCATGCATCTTATTGGTGTTCATAGAGATGGAGGTGAACCTCACCAGGTGGAAGTATTCCAGGGTAGTCATCAGGAATTAAGTGTATGCTCACCATTTGGAAAATAGTACCGATCTGCGTAGGTACCAGGATAAGTCAGTTTGCTCAAGTTCCCCGACTTTTTGGCCCACCAGCCAAAAAGGAGCAACAGCCTGGCCCAAAATTAGGCCCAGTGCAAAGGCCTATTGGACCAGTCTGGTCTGTTGGTAGTCCTACCTGATGTATGGGCTACAAATGGTTTTATTCATCTGGGGCTTAGTTGCTCTGTTGTTCAGGGTGGTGGGGATGGGCGGAGGGATCTTCCTCAGAATGAAATGTCTAACCAACCACCACCAAACAAAGGACTATAGATATGAGGAAAAATCTGCAATAGATGACAAGCCTGAATTTGACGGCTGGTTGAGTGAAGCAGATAAATGATTTCTAAGATCAAGGTGTGAGTTGTCTCATTTGATGATCTGATATGCAAATGAACGAATTTTCTGTGGAGAGAGAAATGAATCTCAGCATACATTTATTTGCTATTATTTTCCAGTTGCCATTGGTGCTTTATGTGAAAGCACATAATAAGCAAATAGGCCTGATTCCTAGTTCAACACTTATTCTATTGTCTGACATGGTACACATGGATAGCTTGTATTTTGTCACTTTTTGCCATATTTTTTCAGTTAGATTTTCCTGTTACTTCGCCTACTGCAAGAATTATTTGCACTTTAGTCACCCATCCCAGTGACGAGGCTGCTGCCACTGCGAGATGTTTGGGGGGGGGGTTGTCAATTGTATGTAACCTTACTCTTGCTTTTTACGGGAAACTGTCTCCCGACTTGAACCTGTGACCTTTAGTTCACACTAGATCGATCTCACTGTTGCACCAAGACATCCCTTCCAATGCTTTAGTCACTTATGCATATATGAAATCCCAGTAACCAGAATCTCCTACTTCCATCATTGTTTGGAAGGTGTACTACTTTCATCCTTGACAAACAAAAAACTTTATCCTTTTTCCCCTATCCTTTAATCTAACATTTATTCTTAGCTTGATCGTTATCTTTGTATTTTAGCTCTAAGGTTATATATCCTTAACCTCTTCTTTATCATTAAACATATTGGAAAAAGCTTACAGTTAAATTGTTGAATAGCACTATGTTTTGACTTTGTGTGTTTTCTCTTGTAGCTTCTAGAAAATTCTAATAAACGAAATATATTTTTTGCTTTCGAAATGCCTTATGTGCACAAACATAACATGGGTTCGCTTTCTGTTAAATTAGCGTGCAAGCTATTGCTTTTCAAACATATAATATACAAGAAAACAAACTTTCGATCATACAGCACGCATAAACAAAGTTGAAATCAATTTGTATGCATACTGTGCAAAAGGAGGAGATTGTATGTGTATGAACAACACTCCCTTAATTTGTCTCATTTCCTTTTTATGATATATTGACATTTTTCCCACCTGAAATTCAAAAAACTTTCATTTTATTCTTAGCATTTCAGGAAGTTAGATCACACCACTAGAGAGTAGAGAGGTCCCCAAAATATTGCTACTATCCTATTCTGGACTTTCAAAGCCAAATTCCAACAATATTGCATATAATTTTGCCTGTCCATAATGATCCTTGGTCAGCCACAAGGAGTTACTTGGTCTATCAATTTTTAGTTATTGTTCAATAATCATTCAGATTTCAGTTAATTCTTTTGAACGTGCAGATTTTAATTATCCTGGGCCAAACAACACCACAAACTTCATTTACATTGTTTAATAATAAATGATCAAAGCCCCAGCGAGCAAACCTGCTGCATTTGCACCCTCTCTGTGTTAACATCTCCATATCCTGCAGATTCCATTCGCTCTGCCGGTGCCTCAACCGCATGATGTCTTCTGAGCTCCCGGCGGGCGCCGTTGCCCCTCCATTCCCGTTGCCATGGCATCGTTAGTGGTGAGTCGAGCAGTGGAGCAAAAGGGGGTACAAGAGCAGGAGTGCATGGAAGGGCAAGTGGGTGAACAAATGGAGGGGGAGAGATGGGGAAGGGGAAGGGTCAAGTGAGGAAGCAAATGATGGAGATTGCGAGAGAGGGAGGAATGGCGTAGATGGGGTAGAAAAATGACATCAAGATGGGGCGACAGTGAGGGCTTCACTTTCAACGTGAAGCATAGAAGGGCTGGAATTCTGGTGTTCAAGGAGAGGAAGACGACTTCAGCAATGAACTCATGGAGACTGAGCATCCAGCAAATGTTTCGATGCCTTGGAAAAGGGCATCAAGCGTCAGCTTGCCAGAACGTGCTAGTCTGTTGGCATTGTAGGGCCGTCGGACATTGTACCACAGTATGTAGCAGCAGAGTTTCCATTGATCTTCATAGTAATGATACTTCTAACAAGCTTGAAGTAACAAATGTGGAGCACAAATCTGCATCTAATAGTGTGTGTGTGTGTGTAAAGAAGCACTGTGGTCTTATGCTTTCGAATCTAATGTTCAACGGCTTAGAACATGTTTAGTGGGTCAGATTATTCAAGGGCAACTTGATAAACTGATAGTTTTACAGAGAACTTGGCCAACAAATGATCCTTGGAGATTGGGCGTGCTTGATAGTAGTCGTGTATGGTTTGTTCCCGTAATGCAATGAATAGGTATCAAGCTCTCAAAGAAAACTTATTTTCATTTTAAAGATACTGTTGTCAGATCGTTGGAATGGAATGAAGATATAGGTACCAGAAGAATGGATGACGATTCGTGCAGTTTGATGTCATTTTCATGGCATTCCACTTCAGCTTTGGTCTTTGGAGGCTTTTACAAGCATTGCTGAAACCTTTGGAAGATCAAAAGAAGTTGGAGACTTTATCTTGGGAAAATTTGGAGTTCGCTCAGGTGTTAAATACTGTTGATCAAAGTTAGGAGATTGCGGAAGCTCTGAAATTGCCATGGGGTAGCTCTACCTTCTGGATTGATATCAACTTAGAAGATAAACGTCTTGATACTAAGGTAGACTGGACGTATGCTGAAGTGTTCAAGCTTACAGAAAATACAGAGATAATCAGGATAATAGTCAAGCAGTACAGAGAAAGAAGACGACCAAGTCGTCTAAACTGGGTCAAACTGTGCAAACTCAGGCCCATCTGGTTCAATAAGGGTCACTTTCTGAGTTGGATGGTAACCAAGCAGAGGACCATAATGCCCCTGAGTGGAATTATAGAATGCTTATAGGAAATGAAAAAGAAAGAGAGAGGTTCATGTCATCCGCAGATATACAATGGAGGGAAGCCATAGCCCAGCTGGCATCCCAAATTGTGGAGGTTCTTAGTCAGCATAAATCAAGCACCAAAAGGGGCATTCCCTTACAAGTTTATAATAGAAAGAGGAGACCTTCACCAGCCTTCGGGGAATAGAAAGCCCCTTGCCCTTGAGGAAGGTAGTAGGGGCAGGACCCCTATTACTGAGTCGAGGCCTCAGGCTGCTACTTGAGGCACGCCGGAGGATCTCATCCAATGTCTTCACCTGGACGGGGGCATTGACCTATTCCGGGAGCAATCCTCACTGTAATTGGAGGACCAAGGGGCCTTGATGGAGACTAAGGCATTACAACATCTTGCAGATCATCCTTCTCAGCCTGATCACTTAAGGTAGGAGTTTCAGCAAGCTGAAGGCGAGCAAGGGGAAGGAGATACCTTAGCTTCCCCTGGGTCTATGGAAGGACAAACAGACATGGAGATGGCCACTGAGACAGCGGCTGGGGTGGATGGGTGTGTGTTTCCAGATGTGGCAGGGGTATAGGTAAGGAGGAAGGAGGAAGTAAAGGAAATGCTAGACAGGGTTGATAAGTTTGCAGGGGAACAGGTGAAGGATGTAGCGGATATGATTGGGGTCGACGGGATGGAGAAAGATATTCATTCAATTTTCCACAAAATTCATAATAGGTGGCAACTTGGAATGGCTAGGGATGTGAAGGGGGGGAAATCTCGGAGGGAGGGCAAGGAGGTGGTTGAGGGGTTTGGTTGTAACTTGTAGTTTCCCATGAAGATCCTATCATAGAATGTCAGGGGTATAAGGAGCAAGGAGAAAAGGGCAGGGATGGCAGTACCGGTACCGGTACCCGTATCGGTGGGTACCGGTACCGACCGGTACCGGCCCAGTATCGGCCGGTACCCTTTACAGGTATCGGCCGGTACTGCCATCCATGGAAAAGGGTGGTTGTGAGGGAATTGATTACGAGACGAAAGGTCGGCGTTATTTGCATTCAGGAAATGAAATTTGAAGTGGAAGGTGTGGAGGCTTGGAGGTATATTGGTGGATCAAGGTTATCCTGCGGTGTGCTTTCTTCGGCTGTCAGTACATCGGATGGTATCATAGTGTTATGGCATGATTATGTGCTACAAGCATGGATGGCAGTATCGGCCGATACCGATACATATCGGAATCGGAGGGTACCGATACTGATACTTCTAAACAGTACCAGCCGATACGTATCGGTATCGGTACCCTCTGACACGGGTACCGATACCGGTACTGCGATCCTTGGCTACAAAAGGTTAGTCACATAGTGGGGAGGTATGCGATCACTATTACCTTCAGGTGTAAGGAGGAGGATTTTGTGTGGGATTTTTCTGGGATATATGGTCCCTAGGGGAGGGAGGAGAAGAAGCTATTGTGGGAGGAGTTATTATCCATTCATGAGCAGTTAGGGAAGCCGTGGTGTTTGGCAAGTGACTTCAACGCTACTTTATTTGCTGAAGAGAGATTGGATGGTTCTTTTTCTGTGGCTGTAATGGAAGAATTCCAGGGGGTTTGTTCACTAGGGTGCTCTGATTGATGTTCACACAGAGAATGGCTACTTCACTTGGTCTAACCTCAGCAAACAACCTCTTCGCTCCAGATTGGACAGGTTTTTTATTTCAGCTGATTGGGAAGACCACTTCCCGCACTTGCAGGCTTCTTGTCTGTAAAGATCAGTGTCAGATCATAAACCTATACTTCTGAACTCCAAGTTCTCCTTTCATTAGAAGCCTTTGTTCCGCATGGAGAAATTTTGGACCCAGGAGGAAGGTTTTTTGACCTTGTTAAGAGGGTATGGCATTCAGGCACTTGGAAGGGTACAACCATGGCGGCAGTAATCAACAATTGGAGAGTCCTGGGCCAGGAGTTATCTAGGTAGGGAGGCTTCCAAGTATAGAGGAAAAGGAAGAGATTCACCGGCAACTACAAGGTTTCGAAGCACTTGAGGAGGCAGGCTTACCTGATGAGGATGATAGGTAAAAGTGGGGAGTCCTTAAATCAGAATTCCAACAAGTCTTGCTGAAGGAAGAAGTGAATTGGAAGCAAAGATCTAGGGACTGATGGATTAAGGAGGGCAATAGGAACACTGCTTACTTTCATAGAGTGGCTTCGAACAGGAGAAGGTCTAATCACATTGGCTCTTTAAAGTAGGATGGACAGATTATTTCTCAAAAAGATGAAGTGAGTAGGTACATTGTCTCCTTTTATACCCATTTGTTTAAGGAGCTGGAGTCTATGAAAATAGTTGTGGATGCTGACCTCCTCCATTAGATTTCCGAGGAAGAGAGGGAATTACTGTCCTCTCCTTTCACGGTTCAGGATCTTCTTTCAGCTGTGTTTGCTTTGCCAGGGAACAAGGCCCTAGGATCTGACAGATTTCAAGTGCTGTTCGTCTAGTAGTATTGGGACATTATTCAGCCTTTGTTGCTTCAGGAGGTGCTGGAGTTTAAGGAAGGGAGATCCCATTTGAGAGGTGCTAACAAATCCTACATTGTTCTTATTACAAAGTTGCCTGGAGCTAAGTCTTTGGGAGACTATAGGCCGATTAGTCTCCTCAACGCGGTGTACAAGATCATTTCTAAGATTGTGGCTACCAGAATAGACAGGGTCGTAGATAGACTGGTCACTGAAAATCAGAGTGCTTTTATTAAGGGCAAACACATTCAGGAAGTGCATGCATGGGATGAAGTACCATAAGAAGAAGGGCGTGGTTCTCAAGCTTGATTTTGAAAAAGCCTATCACAGGGTCAACTGGAATTGCTTATTTGACATTCTTAACAAAATGGGTTTTGGTCATAGATGGGTATGATGGATTAGAGAATGTTTGACTTGGGCTTCATTTGCTATCCTTATTAATAGAGTGCCAGCATCCTTTTTCTGTAGCAACCGCTGGCCACGACAAGGAGATCCCATGTCTTCATTGCTCCTTGTTTTGGTGGCCAGTGTGTTGAGCAAGATGTGGACGAGAGGAGAGAATGCAAGCCTCATTACTGGTTTTCATACGGGGTCAAGAGACAGGAGAATCTCTCACATTCAATATGCTGATGATACTATTCTATTCATTGTGAGGGAAGAGGACCAACTTCTCCGAGTCAAGCTAATTTTGGAGCTAGTGGATGAGATCATTGGTTTAAGAGTGAATTTTCACGAGTGTGGTCATTGGCATTAATATGACAGTCAGTAGATGGACAGAGCAGCATTCATTCTTGAGTGTCAAACATGATCCTTCCTGGTTACATACCTAGGGTTAGCATTATCTCTGGGATCCATAAAGTGCATAGATTGGCAGCCTGTTGTCAGCAGATTTCATTCCCATTAGACAGCATGAAGGGCAAATTGGTGCTTTGTCAGTCGGTTCTGGACAGCTTGGCTATTTATTTTCTCTCCATCTTTAGAATTCATATCTCCATGGCCAAGTAGTTGGAAGCCATTAAATGCAGGTTCTTTTGGAAAGGGGCCTTGGATGGTCATAAGAAAGGAGGATATGACATTACTTGGGGCAAGGTATGTAAGAGGAAGGAATGTGGAGGATTAGGAATTAAAGATATCAAGGATTTTAATTTGGCACTCTTGACCAAATGGTTGTGGAAACTTGGTACTGTTCACTCTGGCCTATGGACGGAGGTGATTAAAGGCAAATACTACTCAAGGAGTAGAGTTTGGGATGTCTTCTTGCACATGGAGTATCATGTCTCCATTGTGTGCAATGGTATTCTTCAAACAGTGCACATCATCTGGGCAGCGGTTCATGTGTCCTTCGGTGCTGGCACAAAAACTCTTTTTTGGTGGATAAATGATGTGGAACTTTACCGCTTTGCTAGGTGTTTCCAAGACTATTTAATATTGTTTTAGACCATCGATCTCTAGTGGCCTAGGTATTTCATCAGGAGGCTTCAAGTGCGGGGGTGTGGACACCCTCTTTCAGTAGGAACCTCAGAGCATGGAATTTTTGGTCGGATCGGGTCCTAGGAACGAGACCCGTCGATCCCGATCCGATCCGGATCGGCCGATCCTGATGAAGATAGGCCGATCCGGATCGGTCCTATTAAAAACTAATAAAAAATCAGACGAAATTAGAAAAAAAATGTACATATATTATTCAATGAATGTACAATAAAAATGAATGCAAATTATGCACATTCATAAAAAAGATGAACATTAAAGACAAATATCTCGCTAATAATTATTGTTGTGCACTAATTAAAAAGACATTATTAAGTATTTTACATAAAATTAATGAAAAATACCTTAGAAAGATCATATTTATGATCTTTCATCATCCGGCGCATAAGTTTGAGCTGTTGGCATATATGCTGCATACCCATAATCAAACAAGGAGCTAGCGAGGTCTTCGAGTCTCCTTTGAATACCTCAAAATGTGTTTGCTTGTTGGCTTGAGCTTTCTTCTGATTGTGCTGGAGGGATATAAATGCCATATTGAATAGGTGGAGATCCAGAGCACCCCTCAGTAGTGCTACTAATGTTTGAATACAACAATGTAGGGGGATAAAAAATGGGCGGATAAGAAGATCCATATTCCAATTGGGCCAATCATATCTTGCATGTCTCTATTGGCCTTCAAATCTCCCTTGTTGTCTTTGTCTTTAGCCTTGACTTCCTTCAGAATAACTCGAAGGTGTAGAGTAACCTTCGTACCTTGAATAACTACTCCTAAGTTCAGAACCTCCTGATAGTCTAGCAGCAACAGTTGCACCATCATCATCACCATCTCCATCATCATCATCATCATCATCTAATTATTCCTGAGTAGAGTCATCACTCCTCACTTTGCTTGTTCTCGTCAACCTTCTTCTTCTACGCCTGTAAGTTTGTCTCTCTGCTTCATACATGCTGGCCAAATGAGGTAGTAAAGTTGGAGTGTTTTTAAGTGTCTTCCTAGTCTGTTGAATTCTAGATGTGTCTTCCCCTTATTCTTCTTCCAACGAGTCTACTCGTTGTTTAGACTTTCTTTTTTATTGATTTTTCTTTTTCCTGTCAGATGACTGCAATGAAGTTCTCGTTAGGTCTTTATCCTACTTCTATGTGGATCCACTTGAGTAGCTGATCTTCTGAGTGTTGGCTGAGAGGTAGAAACTCTAGCAGTGTCTAGTAGTGTGACTGACTTTCGACGCATTTGAAAAATAGATTCACCTCTTTCATCTATTGCCTGAAATTCAGAATTTCGAGCAACTACTCTATCCAATTCACCTCCTGCCTAACTATGATCCTGATGATCAAACTCAGGCTGAGCATCTGTAGTTGCTTTAGTCTCCACCCAAGAATGCAATGGGTGTTCTTCATCCAGCAATTCATCGATATTAGTCTGATGTAAAGACTCATCAACTGATTTGCCAGCAAACTCCATGAATCTCTGTCGTTCAAGCCTATGTTTTTCTTGAATCTACCTGATCTTTAGTCGCATGTTGTAGTGACAATACACCAACTTCTCCAGCTTAGATACACCCAATCTAATATGAGTCTTTGCGTGGATGAGACTAAATGTACTACAATTTTTTTCATATTGGCTGACAAAAGTGATTTGACTGAGTACTCTCACTGCAATACATGTCGAAGGGTTTATGGCAGTTTGTCTATAATTAATCTAAATCTACCATTCAGCTGTTACAAAAAAAAGAAGACGACTATTAATAATTAATGGTAGTAATTCATTAAATTTAGTGTTTGACTATTTATTATGTAATTGACCTGGAGTTGTCCTCATTATTGCAGCCTTGACGTCCCCATCTCCATAAATGTCATTCTTCAATTTAAATCTTTCCATCTATAAAATAAATGTAAATGACATAAGTTAATGATAGAAGATTAGATTTTCATAAATTCTTACTTTTTATGTTTCTTCTGCTAAGGCATCTATCCTTTCATTCGTAATCATTGATATTCTAGTAATGACATTAGTTGTGCCTTTAATGACCTCTCCATCATTATGCACGCTCTTATTATACTGATATCTTAGGTTGAAAAAATATCATGCATTTAATTAAAGTTCATTAGTTACCAAAATAAATGTCATTAACGTTAATCAAATAAAACCAACTAGAAAGAAGTAGAATTAACCAACAGCATAAAGATCATGATAGAGAGTCGACTCCCATTTATTATCGATGATCTTCCATCATTTCCCAAAAGCAGTAGGATTCTTTGTCCTCAAGTGTTCCTTTACTCTATTTATTGCCTCATACAAATATCTTGTATCATTTTTGTCATCTCCATTAACCAACTTAAGAACATGTACCAGAGGCTCAACCACTTGCGAGAAACTTTACCCCAAAAAGTTTAGGCTCAACCACTTGCGAGAAACTTTACCCCAAAAAGTTTAGGCTCAACCACTTGCGAGAAACTTTACCCCAAAAAGTTTTTTCCCCAACCAGTATTTGTACTGCCACAATAACATCTCTAACATCAGCCCTCAATGTTCATATATGTACCAGAAAATCGTCAGAGTGGACTAAGTGGGCCAACTGATGCTTGTACTTTATCAGGCTCTTTAAAGATATGAAGTTGGATGCAAATTTGGTAGAGTTAGCACGAAGGAGATCCCGTCCACCTGTATGTTTTCTCATCATATGCATGATCTTTTTATGACTACAAATAAATTCGGTGATTATCCGAGTCTGCTCTACCACCTCAGCAACAAAGGATCTTTGCCCATGTCTTCCATAATCAAGTCAATGGAATGTGTTGTACAAGACACCCAATACCAATACTTCCTCTTTTGCATCAATAATTTGCCAGCTGCTTTTTAGTTTATTTCATTGTTAGTGACCACCTGCATAACATTATCTTCACCAACTTTCTTCACCTCATCTATGAACCTGTATAAATAATCAACATTCTTTATTTTGTTGGAGGCATCTACATACTTCAGAAAAATAATGCTCTCACTGCAATAAACAAGAAACTTAATCATGGATCTCCTTGTCATCCTTGTCCAACCATCGTATATGATGGTACAACTACACTCCTACATATTTTTGAAGTTGTCCATCCATACCTTCAACTCATTGTACTCCTCTCCGAGTCCAACATCATAAATGTAGCGAGGTATGGGGACTTTTATACTAGGCCTAGTATCTATAATTGCATCCACCATCGTCTGAAAATATGGGTTGGATGCTGCATATGTTAGTACACCTGTATATAAAAACCACTTCACAATTTCTTTCAAGGCATTTTTTTGCTGAGGCCTTGACTTTTTTCAAGGCTTGTTTAATTCCAGATTATCTGGTAAACTTTGATCTGTATAAGAATTGGCCTATAGGACCCCGTTCTACATCTGACGTCCGTCCACAACCCAACACAGCACTAGCAGCCCTGTCCACAGAAGAGCCCCTAAGAAGGGATCTCCCATACTGATAATTGGTAGGCACAGATCCACCTGATGATCCTATGCCTCTTCATCGGTCCTCATCTTCTCTATTCGTCCGTAGACTGGTACAAACAACTCTGGTGTACTTTTGATCATGGTCATCTGGATCATCATCATCATCATCATCTAAACTAATCGGCCGCTGAACAGGCAAACTGTAATCCCTTCGTCTCTGGCGTCCTGATATCTCATCTTGTAGATCCATATGTTGTTGAGCTAATAAATATTTTTGGATTTTTTTATCCAGCATGTAAGTCCTCATTTCTTTCTTCAACTTTAGTGGGACTAACTCACATCTGCTGACATTTCCTGCTATACCAGCAATATGATTTTTTAGACGACACATGCCTCCATCTATCTCTTTTCTATACTAGTTGTATTTAACCCTTCTCTGCCTACCGTCTACTAGTGTGCAATGTTGCCAACCAAGATCAACACCCTACTGTTTCACATCTTGTTCATGATGTCCTTGCTCTGTCATATTCTTACATAACATAAAAAAACACAAATAAGTTTAAGTAGTACTAATCACATGTAATTAATGAATAAATCTATGCAATCATGTTTTAATAAGTTCAATTAAGTGTTTGGCACACTTAATTGAACTTTAATTATACTAATCATACAAAAGCTCTAATTTTTAACCCCTAATTAAGGTTAATTTAAAAAAATAGTACTAATGACGTGTAATTAATGTACAAATCTATACAATTGGGTTATAATAAGTTCAATTGAGTGTTTGACATACTTAAGTGAACCATAATTACACTAATCACACAAAAGTCCTCATTTTTAACCCTTAATTAAGGTTAATTTTAGAAAATTAATGCTAATGATGTGCAATTAATGCACAAATCTATGCAATCAAGTTCTAATAAGTTCAAATGAGTATTTGACACACTCAATTGAACCATAATTACATTAATCATATAAAAGTCTCAATTTTTAACCCCTAATTAGGGTTAATTTTAAAAAATTAGCGCTAATGACATGCAATTAATACACAAATCTATGCAATCATATTCTAATAAGTTCAATTGAGTGTTTGACACACTCAATTGAACTCTAATTATACTGATCATATAAAAGTTTTAATTTTTAATCTTTAATTAGGGTTAATTTTGATAAATTAGTGCTAATGATGTGTGATTAATCTACAAATCTGTACAATTAAGTTCTAATAAGTTCGATTGAGTGTTTGACACACTCAATTGAATTCTAATTATAATAATCATATAAATGTCCTAATTTTAACCCCTAATTAGGGTTAATTTTGAGGATTTTGTCTAATCAACATGTTAATTTTTTGTTCTAAACTAAATATTAATAGATCTACACTATCATACATAATTTTTAATTTTTTGAGAATTTAACAAATTTTAAAATCGAAATATACCTTAATCCGGATCGAGATCTGACGAAGAAATCTGATGTTGACGGTGGCAGTGGCGACGACAACAGCGGCGACAATGGCTACCAGATGGCCGACCGGCAGTGATGGGGTGACCCCCCCCCCCCCCCTCTTTCGATCAAGAGATTGGAGAGAGAGAAGAAGAAGAAGATGGCGGCGGCGGTGACGGATCGTCAGTGGCGTAGGGGACCAGGTGAGGGAGAGGGAGCCGCAGCAACAACAACGAAATGCTGCTGCTGTTGGTTCCTGATCCCCCCTTTAAGGAGGGATCTGGGATCGGGCCGTGTCTAACTGGCCGATCCCACTCTTTAAAAAAAAAATCGGGGCGGGGGAGGGGGGGGGGGCAATGATTTCCTCCTCCCCTCCCCACCAAATCGGATCGGGACCTGCCAATCTCGATCGGGATCGGCCGATCCTACAATGCATGCCTCAGAGAGGAGATACAGGATTTGGTGTCTCTTTGGAGTCTTGTGGCAGACCACTCTATTACTCCGATCCTGCAATGCATGCCTCAGAGAGGAGGAGATACAGGATTTGGTGTCTCTTTGGAGTCTTGTGGCAGACCACTCTATTACTCCCTCAACACAAGACTCTTGGGTGTGGTCTTGGAACGCCCATGGAACCTTTTCTGTTAAGCATACCATGTCATATCTGATGGGCTTGAAATCTCTCTTCTTAAAGCAGATCTGGAAACCCAAGTCCCCACTGAAGGTAAAGACCATGATATGGAGGATCACAAGTGGAAGATTGCCCACTGCAGACAGGCTGATAAGGTTCAGATGCGAGGTGCCACAAACATGCTCCTTGTATGGGATTGCTGATGAGTGTTGGATCACATCTTCACCTCATGTCAGTTTGCTACTGAGATTTGGCGAACCATCGTTTCTAAACTACATCTTTCCGTCACTCCAACAGACTCAGTTGACTCTTTGCTTTGGCAATGACATTTAATGGTGGTTCCGAAGGCTGATTGCACCATTTGATGGTTGATTTTGCCTGCCATCCTTTGGGCCATTTAGGGGAAGAGGAACCGGCGGATTTTCAAGAAAGAAGCTTTGGTGTCAGATAGAATTGTTAGGCTTGTGTGTGATAGGGTCAGATAATGGGGGCGAAGCTTTTATAACTCAATCATTGACACTTCTTTTTTGTTTTGTTGGGGGAAGCTTGAGAGGGACACCTGCTTGGTGTGTGGGCTTATTTTAAGATATTGTACTCTTTTGTATAGGGGTCTTTTTGCCATGACTGGTATTATGTTGTATCTCTTTTGCTTATTAATACAATACTTGTGGTACCGTCCACATTCAAAAATAAAATAAAATAAATCCAATGCAGCTGAGTGCCCAAATCAAGAAGGGAATCTTCCATGCAGATCGGCAGGATTGCGCTCTGCGGAAAACTGCAACTTGGAGCAGCGTCTAGAGTCTTCAGATACAGAGCAAGATAAGTACAAAGGTAAGCGATCTAAATCGGTTGGAGGATCTTCCTCCACTTTCCATGGAGGTGCTGCTCCTATACATAAGGAGGAAACTCAAGCGGCGGCAGTATCCTTAGCTAATCTGCAGGAAGAGAGCGAAAACCAGAATAATTCAGAGTCAAATTTCAAATCAAGTCAATTTTCAAATTCAAACTCAAATTCAAATATGATCAATGATTGGAGCAATGAGGAGATCATACAGCGAACGTCTATTTTGGGTATACAAGTCCGTCAAGGGCAATACACAAGCTCTTAGGTAACAGATGGAAAGCATGTAGTACCAAAGTCAAATACAAAGGGAATGAGAGAGATACGAAGCTTAATGAAGGATACATCAAACAAGCATAATGCAGGGGATATTCTTCTATGGCGACAAAGACGAGGAAACAGCGACCTTTGAAATTTCATTCTAAGTGGGTGATGGAGCCACATGGAGTTTCTTACTAGGTGGTGTTAGTAAACTTCTATCCGCACAAGCTTTTGTAGTCTTTTTTAAGTTTTGGTGTGTTTTGATGGAGTGGGTCAAGGAATTTCACCTCACCTTTTGATTGTATTACCTCTATTTATCTTAATAAAATTAGTAGTATAATCCACATTTTCTTTGAAAAGAAAGAAATGATCAACGTAAGATTTATTGGTATGAGATTAATGTCAACATTAACAGCCCAGGCCTGCCCTCTAGCGCACAATCTCTATCCTATGTTGGTCAATGTCCAACCAATCTCTGCCATCCTGAAAATGTGGGATCGTCATGAATTTTATTCATAAAATTTAAGAAAAAGGAAACATGGAAAATGCATTATGTGACTTATAAGCAAAATAATTGGCAAAAATTACATTGCGATGAACACACTGCTATGAGCAATGTTGCCTAGGTAGTGCAAGGTAATAGCCTCCACCCCCAAAAGAAAACCCAAACCCTGAGCGGTGAGGTGCCTTGCTTTATCCATTTTTTTAATTACTTTGGCCATCTTAAATCTGGTGGTACATGCATTGTAAAGAGTATCTAAGAACAACTCTGCATAGCTGTGGTTTGCACCTTCCTGGCCCAGGTGTGGTATGCAACATCAGGACCGACTGGCTGCAACAGGGCCGGCTTAGTAAGATCCCCAGGATGTATCTCCCACCGGCTGCAACAGGGGCGGACATAGTATGACCCCCAGGATGTTGTTCCCATTGGGTGCTACAGGGGGTGGCTTAGTAAGACCACCAGGATGTTGCTTCCACTGGCTGTGAGAGGGGTGGACCCACTGGCTGAATACGATAAATTAACGTCGGTGACAATAAAGAACTGTAGAAATCTAGTAGCCTAAAGAACTGTAGAAATCTAGTAGCCAGTCTTCCTTTCAACAGCCCCTGCAATTTTGAAGGATCTTATTTGTTTTTGGTCATCCATTTATCATGCGTTTGTCATATTATATTCTTTTTCTCTGGGCTTGAGCTGCTTTCTCTTCATTCCTGTCATCATTATATGTAGTTATGTACAGAAGTCTTTGTGCTGTATTCTTTTTGTTTATGATGAATATAGTTTTTCTTTTTCATATTGCATTGATGAACCAATGTATGATTTCACGGTTACCTTAGGGTAAAGTGAATTGATTTCCTGTCGATGCTAGTGCTGGCAGTCTGTTTCTATGTTCCCTTTTCCCCCCTTTCCTGTATCCTGTAAGTTGTTCATTTGTTTCAGAATGAAGTCTACCAAATATATTGTATGTAGTAATTGTATTAATCCAAATTCAGGCATTAATAGACTCAACATCCTCTGAAAGTGCTCTTGATGATGAGTCTGGCGTGAGAATGGTAGCATTATTTGATCATGAGGAAATTGGATCTAACTCAGCTCAAGGAGCAGGTTCTCCTGTCATGCTGGATGCTCTGTCGAGAGTAACAAAATCATTCAGCTCTTCTGATTTTAAAGCGGTAAGGACATCCTTTTATTCCAATTATCTCCATTTTCTATATGTGATTTTTGAAAATTTCTGCATCAGTTGTACCTTAATGTTGTTAAGTGATCTTAAAATGCTCCCCCCCCCATTTGTTGATAAGAGCCAGCAACGTTACTCTAAATAGAATTCTCTTGATGCTTGTAGAAAATATTGGAAAGATTTCTTTGCATTGTCAGATTGGTGACGCAGTGATGTCAGCTTTGGGCTTTTCTGACTTATGCTTGACATTTTCTGATCTAGTTGATGAAATGGTTTACAGTTACTTGAAAAGGCCATACAGAAGAGCTTTGTTGTGTCTGCCGATATGGCACATGCCTTACATCCTAATTATATGGTACGGAATGCATCCTCTTCCTTATTCCTCTTTGTTTTGAATAGCTGGGATGTCTTGTGTCCCTTGCAACAGTATGTATGCTACCACACGACATACTTAGCCACACTCATTGGCAGCCGTTAGATCATTTGATTGGACAGCTCCCGTCACCTTTGCACATCTGTTTTTTTGGCAAAATATTCATTTAATAAGAACTGTCTAATCAGCTGGTTAGGCAACTCCTGATGAAAGTGGCAAAGATTTTGTAGAAAGTGTGGTACAATGCGTTCCTCCCAAAAACCTAAGGCAGTGCTGCCTATTTTGATTGTAGATCCTATATGGTTTATCCTTATTTTGGGGAAACAATAACCGTGGATGTTTGACGGAGATCTGTTGGCTTGATCTCCTTGTAATTGATGTTTGGCGTTTGTTTCTGAAGGATTAATATCTGAATATTTTCCTTTCCATTGTACTCTTTTTGAATGTTCAATTTTCAGGATAAACATGAAGAAAGTCATCAGCCTAGGTTGCATGGAGGGCTTGTTATTAAACATAATGCTAATCAACGTTATGCCACCAATGCTGTCACCTCATTTATATTTCGGGAAATTGCAGAAGAGCATAACTTGCCTACACAGGTGTGCTTTTTTTCTTCACAGTTTGGCTTCTGAGATGACAATTGTCACATGTTGTTCCAGATTATATGTGACAATTCATACTTTTTGTGATTCCATCATGATGCTTTTTTGTACTACTAGACTCTGAAATTGTAACTAGGAATGGATTAAGTAATTTGAAGAATGAAAGCATAAAATTGAGATCATACGGCAAGGGTACAGCATAAAGTACATTATCTCTTAACTCAGAAAAGGCATTCATCATAGTTTCTCCACTGGTGTAATTTTAAGTTAACTGTTGTTTTTTATTTTCTTTGGGGTTGGGTGGAGGTTCCAGTCTGGAATTGTTTAATGGGTAAGCTTGGCTTTGAAGTTTTGAGCCTAGAGGTGGAGACAGTCATGCAGTAGTCAACCAGCTGAGGAATGAACTACACTTAACTATATAATTAATAGGGTGTTTGGAATCTTTTTTTTATCATTTAATTTTTCAAAATAAAATTTAAGAGAAGGATCTCTACCAAGAGTGTTTGGCACAATTACACTTGAATTTAAAAGTGCTGTCAAAATCTTCTTTAAACTTTTTTGCCTTTTTTCTTGTTGAGGGAAACTGATTGTGTCGCATGAGTTCTCCCTTGTCCTCTCGTCCAAGTCCAGATTGGACCTGATCTCTCCCGGGAGATCTCAGCTGTGAGTCTGTGTCAGGAGATCTGCAGAGATGCTGAGATACTCATGAAGTCCCGGCAGCTGGATTACATTAAGCGGGGGCAGAGCATGTCTGCCAGGAGGTTATTCCTCTTCTTATATTGTGTGGTCCACTGCATGTGAGGTGCTTGGATCAGGCTGTGTCCCAGTGTGTCTCATCTCTGGGTGCCATTTGCGATGTGCTGCAGTGGTCAGAAATGACAGTGTTCGTGGGTCTGCATGGAGGAATCAGGGAGGTTGCACGGGAAATGAAGCGGGCCTATGGGGAGGAGAATGTGTGGTCCTGTCTGCCACCTGCTCCTGCTCCTCCAGCCACCACCCTGCATCCTGGGCCACAGCTAAGGAAATGGAGGATGGGCTTGGGGCTGCTGCGGTGCTGTCAATTAGAGGTAGGGCTTCAGAGCTCTCGAGCTTGGCGGAGGGAGCGAAGGGAGAAAACTTCCTGATGATGTTGCCTGTTGGCATCATGTTCTCTTAGAACCTCTCAGTAAGATGCCTGACCAAGACAATGTCTGATCCTTACCGGAGTCTCTTCATCAGCAAAGGGATACATGAAGATGATGGTGGCCACCAGGGACCTTGATGGGGGTGTCAAAGGACACAACACAATAGACTTCAAATTTTGGAGGAAGTTAGATTAGAAAGAGGCTGTTGTGGAGGGAGAAGGTCCTAGATTTTCTTCTATCCTAGATTTGCTTCTAAGAACTATGTAGATTTGCCAAACAATCTCACAGTAGTTTTAAAATTAAATTTTATTTTAGATGATATAATTTTTAAAAGTAAAATAACTTCAAATAAAACCCTCAAAGAATTTCATTAGTGTCCTACCCTGATTGACTCTATGCTCTCAACTTTGTTATCCTAGTTGCCTCCTTAATCCTCAACTAATAATAGCCTAATCTCGTATCAATCTTTGGAACCACAAGATAACTACAACTAATCAAACAGATCATCTACTCGGGGCAGAAGATACCTATGCTTTCTAGGGACCTGGTTGAGTTGCCTGCAGTCACTGTAGAGATGCAAGACCCACCTTTCTTCTTGACAAATAAGATTTGGAACCCTATGGCGGAGAGGTGGACCATATAAATGCCCCCCTTTTCCAATAACTCCTGCAACTAATTCTTTAGCTCTTATAAGTCTGTCTGAACCATTTGATGGGGTGCCTTAGAAAGAGTGGTATTGTACAGGCAACAACTTGATCAAGAACTTGATATCACGATGTGGCAGTAATCCAGGCAGCAGCATCATCATCATCAAAGCCTTATCCCATCTATTTGGGGTCGGCTACATGAATCATGTCCCGCCATCTTAATCTATCAAATGTCAAACTTGAGGTAACATGTAACAATGTGATGTCCTTTTTAACAACATTTAACCATCTCATCTTAGGTTTTCTCCGATGTCTTCTACCCTCCTCCATTCTAATTCTATCACACTTCTTAGCTGGTGCTAAACTTGGACGACGATGTACATGACCAAACCACCCAACCTATTCTCCTTAAGCTTAACGTCAATAGGAGCTTCATTCCTAATTTTATTTTTTCTAGTCTTACTACACATCCACCTTAACATCCTCATCTCATTAACACATAACTTTTGCACATGATCCTTTCTCACAGCCCAACACTCAGAACCATATAGCATAGTAGGTCTCACAGTTGTCTTATAAAACTTACCTTTGAGTTTTAAGAAGACCCGCCGATCACAAAGGACTCCAGATGCATTTCTCCACTTCAACCAACCTACCTTGACTTTATGAGTGACATCTTCTTGGATCTCTCTATTATCTTAATAATAGATCCTAAATATCGCAAGTTGTTATTTTTAGGAATAACTTGACCTTCGATAGTGGTTAAATCTATTTGATCAATATTTTTATTACTGAAATTACATTTCATGTATTCTGTCTTAACTTGATTAATCCTAAAGCCTTTGGATTCTAAAGCATACATCTACTGTTCTAATTTATCATTCAAATTCTTAATATCATCATCAATCATAATAATATCATCTGTAAATAATATATACCAAAGGATGTCATCATGTAAGTGTTTAGTAATTTCATTCATAACTAAAGTAAAGAGATAAGGACTTAAAGTTAACCTTGATGTAGTCCAGTAGTAACAGGGAACTCAGACGTCTTTCCGACAATAGACCTTACGTTAGTATAAGCCCTCTCGTATATATCTCTAATCACATGGATATAACCTTTTGATATTCCATTCTTCTCTCAAGTCTACTAAATTAACTCCCTAGGTATACGATCATAAGCTTTCTCTAAATCAATGAAAACTCTTAAGTCTTTCTTCATCTCTCTATCTTTCTCCATTAATTGTCTCAACAAGAAAATAGTTTCTATAATATATCTATTGGGCATGAACCCAAATTGATTTTCTGAAACATTAGTAACGCTCTTGAGATGCTTCTCCATTACTCTTTCAAGGTTTCATAATGTGGCTCATAAGTTTAATTTCACGATAACTATTGCAATTTTGAATATTCCCTTTATTTTTATAGAAGGGAATCACAATACTTTTTCTCGAATCATCTAATCCAGTTAGTCACTTAATACCTATATTACCTACACTTTTTAAAATTTCAATAGATATCCCATCTGGTCCAAGGGCCTTACCCACTGTCATCCTTTTAAGAGCATATTTAACTTCTAAAGATCTAATTTGTCAAATGTAATGATAATTAATTTGTCTGCTGGAGTCGTTAGTTTTTTTATAAAGATAGTCTCTAAATTGATCCTCATTTAACAACTTCTCAAAATAAACACTCAATCTCTCTTTAATCTCACAACCCTTTATTAGAACCCTATCATCCTCGCTTTTAATACATCTAATATGATTAAGATCTTTACTTATTTTGTCTCTTAGTATTGCAAGTCTAAAGATATCTTTTTTACCTTCTCGAGTTTCCAACTTATGATATAGTTCCTCAAAAGCCTTAAATTTAGCTTCACTAACTATTTTCTTAGTGTTTGTTCTTGCAATCTTATAATCTTTTAATGTTTGATCGTTTTTACTCATTTGCCATGCTTTAAAGTATTCTAACTTATTGTTAATAGACTTTTGAATTTCAGTATTCCGCCACTCTCTTTTTTCAGGACCTTTTTACCTTTCGATTCACTTAAGATTTCTTTAGCTACTTTTTTTCATACAATTAGTCATTCTATTCCATATTATGTTAATTTCTCCCTCAAAATTCCATATATTTTATTTTAACACGCACCTTTCAAAGGCATCTAGATTCTCTCTTTTTACGTTTCACCATTTAATTTTAGGGCAACTATTCACTACATCATGTCTCTTCCACCTTTGAATATAAACATCCATCATTAAGATCTTATGTTGAGGGGCTAAACTCTCCTCCTCAGATATGACTTTACAATCTTTATATAATGATCTATCAGTTTCTTTAATAAGAAAATAATCGATTTGACTTTTATACATTCTACTTTTATAAATTACTAAATGTTCATCTCTCTTTTGAAATAAGTATTTGCAACTATTAGATCATATGCAATGGCGAAGTCAAAAATGACATCACCCATGCTATTTCTATCACCAAAATCAAAACCTCCATGAACCCCTCTCGTAGCCACTATTATTCTTTCTTACATGGTCATTTAAGTCTCCCCCAACAAAAGTCCTTTCATCATTAAGGATATTTTGGATTATCTTATCAAAATTCTCTCAGAATACTTTCTTAACACTCTCTTCTAATCCTACTTGAGGTGTATAGGCACTAATTATGTTTAAAACTTCTTCACCTACTACAAGTTTAACTAGTATGAGTCTATCTCCCTCCCTCCTAACTTCTATAACTTTGCCTTTCAACTCTATGATAGGCAGTAACCCAGGCATATTCTTTCTTCCAGACAAATAGGATTAGGCACTCCATGACAGAGGCAGGCCATATAGATGCCTTACCCAATAACTCCTGTAGCTAGATTTTTAGCTCCCATAGCTCTGTTGGAACCACTCAATAGGCTGGCTAGAGTAGCATCATACCACTGAACAATAGGTCTACGGGGGGAAACCCAAATATGTTCGAGGAAGAAGACATGGTCTTCAGGTGTCTCCTCATTCACATGGTGAATCAGTCCATGGACAATCTCTCCTCAGCGTGCTGCAGTCTAATTTATCCCTGTTCTTTTACATTTATCACCACTTTTGTTGACTGCAGCATCATAGCCATTGGCAATCTAAGGTTGTCAAGCTGCCTTGCCGAAATTTCAGAAGGGTAACATTGTTTCTCATCCCATGGACCATACTTTTGTCATCTTCCAAGAAAGAAAGTTCATTACTTTCCTGCAACATGACTGCATATTTGCTAGGAACTTTGTAGCCTGATCAAGAATTGTGTTTTCCAACAGGAAATTAGTTGGCATGTTTCTGCAACAAATGCGATCTGTTTCATTATGTGCATCTGATTCAGGGCCATTCCTTTTTGGAAAATAGCAACTTCAGTAGCATGCTCAGGAAACATCCTGTAATCTTTTGTCTGAAAGATTGCATTACATCATTATTCTTAGCAATACCCCATGGTGTGCTACGGATCAGGAAACATCCTGTGATCTGCAATTTGAAAGATTGTGTTGCATCGGCATTCTGAGCAGCATCCTATGTGTGATTTGGATTGGGCATGTCTATTTTTGTCATAGAAATTTTAGTTTGATTGGATTATATAATTTCCTTGTCCCAATTTTCTGCAGTTCTCTTGCAAAATGTTTTGTTAATTACTGTGAGGACCACCTGAAAACTGACAGCTGAGGGAAACAAAAGCTGGGTGGAGGTCCACCCCTTTCTCCAGAGTTGTTACACACTTGCACTGCAAAAAGTCGGTTGGCTTATGCTCAAATGTCATAACCATTCCATGCTTTATGTCTGAACACTTTTGACAATAAGTCAGCTCATTGTTCAAGGTTGTCAAAGGTATTACAAGTAATAGTAGAACCAAAATATACCTTGTACGTGTAGACATACGCTAGCTGCACACAGGATGCATGGATGGTATGCAGATATGCTTGCCGATAGCAATATTTTTAACAATTCATAATAAAGAGCTGCATAATCCTAATTCTGGGTTTCAAGCATAAAGATGTGCATGGAGCATCATTGTTTGTGCTACCCATCACATTGGTTCCTATTCTAGTTTACTCATGGAGCATCATTATTTTTTGGATGGTTCTTACAGGATTTTGTAGTTCGCAATGACATGCCATGTGGATCAACAATTGGTCCTATACTTGCTAGTGGTATTGGAATTCGCACTGTTGATGTTGGTGCTCCTCAGTTGTCCATGCATAGCATAAGAGAAATGTGTGCAGTGGATGACGTGAGATATTCATACATGCACTTCAAGTTTTATTTTGAAGAATTCACTCAGCTTGATGAGAAGATTTCTGTAGACATTTGATGATCTCATTTTGACACAATTCCATGCTTCAGTGTAAGTACTTGTGAGTGAAAAATAATCCTGCCTTGCCTTTATGAAGCAGTATACCATGCAATAGTATGGGTTCCAAAGTCATTCGTTACCCAGACTTGTATTGTTTCTTAAACGTGAACTCTTGTTGTGTCCCAGTCAAAGTTTGCAGTAGTGTGGGATCTTTCAGTGAACGCACGCTAAATGTGAGGGTTGTGTTAAGTAAATCATGAAGAACAAGAAAAAAAAAATTGGGCCTTCTTACCAGCATCAGATCTGCATTTTTTTTCCCTTTTTCACATGATCCATTTTGGTAATCAGTCAATTTCAATTCCAGCATGCAGGAAACTGTGGGAATCTTTGGGTAGCCGCAGAATCAGAATTCATAGGTTAACATTTTCAACCTTTTTAAAATAGCCATTAGCTGTGTCTTCCACAACTTATGACAGTGGGAGCAGCTAAGCTCTGCTTAATAGTAAACTGAATCGATTAAATAGTCTTAATCTAGCTAACTAAAAGAATCGCACTATCTGTTTCCCATCAGGATTTTCTTAAGAGAGATTACGAGAGTTGTGTTATGATCACTATGAGTAATGTTATCCATGAGCATTTGAAAAGTCTTCGCGAGTGGAACCACAGAGTTGGACTGAAAAAAACTGAACCGTTCGTTTCTAAATTCCCAATCGTTTGAAGGTTTCTATGAACTAATTGGAGGCGGCCTTAACGTTCCTCTAATTGCTAAAACTGCTAAAACATTGCTCTCTAATAGTGGATTTTGCTGGATCATGCCGAGTCCCTCCACGTTATTATTAGTCGTGTTCGTATACTTTTCAGATCCCAGCTAAACAGTGTGCACGGATGTCTTCTCCTATAGCACCAAGTGTGGACGAAGGGCATTAATATTTTCAGGGGCTTTTTGATTTGGCAAAAAATATTATAGAACACTATTCTTGTGAGACAAAATACAATATTTTATAACCGGATTTTACGTGGAACGTAGACTTTTTGTTGAGGGTTGATTATATTTTTCATATTATGGGAAATAGGAGGATGAATGTTTGGAAAGAGAAACTAACAGATAGAACATTGCATTAAGCATCTTACTACGATGATCTATGACAGCGGACCTGGTGTGTCACTTACAGCATAGACCAGCAGACCAAATTCTAATTTGCCTAGCTGCCGACTCCTCGTTGGTCAACAAAAAGCGTAGCTAGTACTTGAGATGATTTATCTAACACTTCACAAAATTCTTGGTAATTGGTCGAAATAGAATCAAAAGAAGAAAGAAAGAACAGTGCAACATCCTAGCCATATTCCCTCCTCCATGACACAGTTCAACAACCCCTGCAACGAGCAATGAAATGCATGTTAACTCTGGCCCATTAGAGTGCAACTGTGCAACAACAACTTCCTAAGCAACAACTCATGCTCTTCTCACAGGACTTTCCTTGGCATAACCATCATTTGGAGACTACAAGCAGCGATCAAGCTATGAGGAAGTACAAGATTTCTCGCTTGTCTGAACTAGTGATGTGAGAACGTTTCAAAACTGAAGGCATGAAGTGCTGACGGAAGAGAGTGGAGAAGAAAAGTTTTCTTGAACAACTTCAGCAGTTTGAAAGTTGAAATGTTCAAAACATTTATCTACAATGCACGAGAGAAATACTTGTTTCAACGCCCCTGAGCATTGCAGTACAACCTTTGCCTAATTGGCAGACTAGATGCCTAGGGTGTTTAGGTACTGCACTGCCCCCTGCGAGGGGGTGCGGCAGCTGCGCTCAATCCGATCTGCCTATTGGACAGCAGTTGCAGCTGCAGCTACAGCACCTCAAGTATTTCTCATGCAACAAAACTTTCTGTATTTACAGGGCATATGGGGTTTCCTAATCCGGTGATTTGTGCAATGCACTCATGTTGTTCATCTATGAAGGAACCTGTGACAGCCAGAGTCGTCCATGCTCCAAACGGTTCAGGGGTTCAGGCACGGCCTCGAACATTGCCTTTATTGCAGGAGCAGGTGATACAATGATATCGCCATATGGAAACTCTTGCTCAACATCTACATATCTGCAGCTTGTCAGGACCTGCAATGGAAAGAATTTCACATCAGTTTGACAAGTTTCTTTTTAAGATCATCCCAAACTTTTACAAAGAACATGTCTCACTAAAAATTTGTACATCATAGGCAGGTTGAACATATATTGAGCAACAAATGTCATTGCTTGTCAAATTGACCCTCACCAAGGTATTCAACGTCAGCTTCAGACTACACCTCGCATCATAGAAATTATGAATAAATTGTACAAACATAGTTTTCAGTATTAGTTAAATTGAAGACATAGATCCCCTGCTTCACTTAAATTTACAACATGTTTAAAATACGTAGGCAGCATATGTGCCCTGCCTCAATTTCAGACTATGTTTTTTTTGGTTTCCTGATCCTATGTAGTTTCTTTGATGATCTGCTTATAGTACTAATCCTGTTTATGATCTATGTTTAAGTATGCAAATCTATATGCACCTAGATTAATCTACTGCCCTGTTAAATCACAGGACAACCACATCCGTTACTTGTTCTTTGTTTCATGCTCGTGAAGCTTTGTTGTGAAAATTGTTGCAACAAGTAGACTGCATATCTCCAAAATCCTGATATCCTAGTTACCATCTTAAGAATTACTATTGCAATGGGCACACTAGATCAATGGAAATTCTGATGGGTGCCTAACCATACCACGTATAGGAGGACATACCAGGGTTTCATAAAAGAACTTTGCACACTTCGTTCGCTGCTTCCCTTCCAGAATCTCAGATAAACTCAGTGCTCCTTTTCCTTCTTGTTCAAAGCAATGACAAAAATATCTAGCCACTGACCTGAAGAAGAGTCTGATTGAGGTCCAGTTTGGAAGGATGAAAAACAGATGCCACTAGTCAAACAAAACATAGAAGAAACCAAATTCTACCTTGTTCTTGATGACCACCCATCTGTGGTATAAAAAAAATAGATGTCAGAAAAGAATGAAGAAAGGTTAAGTTTCTAGATTACACACAACCCATCAAGAATACCTTGGTCGTTGCTTCCTCCTCCTATACAGCTAAATTCCTGTACAGTGGAGCAGTACAATAATGAGAAATTAATCCATCCATGAACCTCCCTACTGCTAGGAGCAAGTAGACATCACTGTGGACCACAAAATGACAAAACGTTGGATTCACTAAATTTACTTTATCAATCAAACTTTTCTCAGATTCGGGTTTTTCAATAGTGAATGCCTCTTGAAATATATCTTCACCCACTTTGCCTACTGAAGGAACTTCTACAGAACTTATGGACGGCAGAACCTCAATGGAAAGTTTTTCGATGAGTCCATCAGTCTGCTCTCGTTCGGCAAGTACAGATTTTTCTAAATCTGACCTAAGAGTTGGATCTGCAGATTTCTTCTGTGCTGATGGAACAAAAGAGCTCTCCAAAAAGACCGTTTTGGAGTCGACGGCTTTACCTGCTAGGAAGAAAAAAATAGTGAGCAAAAGTTTGCAGTGTATAGCCAGAAATCTAAAGGAATGCCACTCACAGGGGATTAAAGGCTCCATTAGACTATTCTCAGTATCCGACACTTTCTTGGCCTTCCAGGCATCTAGAAATGTATGAGGTGCTTTCCTCCGTTTGCATATTAAGCTGCTACCATCATGTATCCATTGCCTCAAGATACTGCAAACATTTGAGAAGATGACTAAAGTTGTTTACAAGTATGAATATTCATAGTTCCATGCACACAAGCCATAATTATATAGTGGAGGGGCTATATTTCTTGGGATTGACACAAGGAAAGCAAGGATCGAGCATTACCAATAGATAAATCCCATATTCACCATTTAGAGATAAGTTTTTAGAGAATGACTTGCTGCACTGACATGGTTGAGCTGGAACGGGACGTCCCGTCCCGCTCCGCCACGTGCACAGCCGCACATGGACACGTCCCGCATTAATTGCACCCTGACGTCAGTAAAGAAAAATTCAGAAAATTTTGAAAAAAAATTATGCTCTAGAAAGTGTCAAGAGCTCTTGAGAGCATCCGAGCAGTCAGATGCTCTCAAGAACATCTTGGCACACTCAAGAGCATCACGGTGTTCTCAAGAGCATCCTGAGCAGTCGGATGCTCTCGAGAGCATCCTGACACACTTGACAGCATAAAAAAATTTCAATTTCTTTTTTGATTTTTTTTTGGCTAACGTCAAGGTGCAGTTAATGTGGGGACCACGTGCAGCTATGCACGTGGCGAAGCGAGATGGGACAGCCTGTTCCAGCTCAGCCATTTGCGGTGCAGCAAGTCATTCTCTAAGTTTTAACATAATGGTGCAACTCTAGAAGAACGTTGGACTGGAATGCATTACAAACAAACAAATTTAAGTGAGAAAACTCTATTATTACTGGAGAATAACCATGCCAAAAACTCATCAACATAGTATCATAAATATCCGATATAAATATCGCAGGAATATTCAGACTACCTGAAAAGAATTCATTCACTTTCTTTTAACTCATCAAGCACATACCGATTTATCCATAAACTAAAGTCTGGCAGTGTATCTATGTAGGCTAACTGTGTATGTAAATAGGCCTCATAGGCCATAGCTGTCATATAGCCCATAAAGCATGTAAGTGGTAATTCTTTTTACGGCCCTGAAATCCAGTGGTCTTATTCCTGACACTTCATTCGACTCCAGTACCAAACCAATCTGCCCGTAGTGTGTTAAAAGTATTACACTGTACCCGATGGGCAACAGCCTGCCTTTCCTTCAGGAATTTTCACTCTCAACCTTGCCTAAGAAAACAAGATTTTTCCCACTTAAAGACATTTGGTAGGCCTTAACTTTTCTATGTATAGAGCTGCTTGTCGTGAGAGCAAGACCAGTCATGTATGATGGACAACTCCTTTTTTTTTTTTGAATGAGGGTAATTGGTGTGAGAGCAAGATAAAATCGTGTATGATGGGCAATGGTGATAGACAGTTCAACCATCGAAACCATTTAAGGAGATCACCATACATTTGTGGTCAGTCTAGGATATTCCTGATTGTTTCTTTTATTGATATGTAATTTGTTCTTTGACCATGGGTAGTTTAATATTTAGGTTAACTATAGTTTATAGGGTCAGATTCAATATTCTTGTATTTTATCATTGTCAATAAGAACAGATGCTCAAACCAAGGCTACTAATGGCTGCATGGGGCAAGGGGGGTTGCATTTGCTATCATGTCTGGCGCTTCTCTCTGTCCCTTTGTGGACATGGTGCGAGGCCAATGGTGTGAGACTGATCTTTTCCTCCCTTGGAAGGGCAGTGGAAGACTGCAGATATTGTCATTTTAGGTTCTTTTTGTTTAATATCCCTAAGGTCCTATGCTGCTTCTAGTTTGGTCTTCTTTCCATACTAGTTAATAAAATGTGTTTCGCGCAAGCAGCTTCTTAAATGTATCTTATTTAACATAAATATTTTTTAAATATCTTTTGTGTGTGTGTTTAAAGGCAATTTTATCAAAATACCTTATGTTTAGTAGAATTAAAAAGATGTACATGAATACTAGGTGTAAATTTATAATGAATGAAAGAGAGATGGAGAGAAGTTGAAGAACCAGGAAGAGTAACAGATAGGAGGAAGAAAAAAAAGAAGAAGATGAAAAGAAGAAATAGAGGATGACAAATTTTTATTTGAGAAAATAAAGCCTACCCAATGCTCGAGAGAAGGAGGCATATGGTGGCATGTCATGTTGTTAAACAGAAGCAACATCGAAAAGGACGTGCATCCATTTTTTAATAAAATATTATTCATTTAAAAACTTAATAATAGACCAAAAGTCTCACCCAATATCTTAAGAAAATTATTAAAACGACTTCCATAAATTTCACTTAACAACCTGATAAAAATCCCAATTTGTTCCACTGTTTTTTATCACATTGTGTTCCAATCTTCTTGTAGCCTTTGCTTTGTTCCTAAATTTAGGTGCAAAAAAAAAAAGGTTCACAATCCCTAAGAAAATCCATATGCTTTTCATGGCGTGGAAGAGGCCAATTGCTCATGGTCCTTAGGATTGTAAATGGGGTATGATATGGAAACAGAAACACCAATTTTCTTTTCCGATTCCGATAGTGAAACCATGTTTTTCATTCCAATTTCAACATATTGGAGAGTGGTATGTCTGCTTCCATTTTGTTTGTTTGACGAACATGGATGGAACGCAAGGGATTGCTTATAGTCAGGTAGAACAAAGTTTCTTATTTTTTTGTCAAAGAGTTAAGGAAGGAGGATGCATGTAAAGATAGAGAAGAAACATGCTAGCTGAGGAGTGAAGAGGCAGTGAATTAAAGGGGGTACGAAGAATCCAAGTTTGAGGCGATAGAAAATTGAGAATGAAACATCGAGGTTTTAAAATTGAACCAGGTGATGAACTTAGGAACCAAGTGATTATTTATGAATGAACCGGACAACAAAGGACCGGCACATTCATTTCAATTATATGTGTTATAGATTTACTACATCGTCTTCTCCCCTTCTCCATCGTGGGTGTTTGGTGAGAATACAGCCACGATCTTTCCCTTCTTTCTTATTTTCTGTCAAGCCTGCTGTGAAGAAAAGGAAACCAGAAACCCAAAGCCCGAGTCTCTTTATTTTGCTCACTTCTCCTTCCCTTTTGCAATTAAAATCCAAAATCCACTATGTTATAACCTCACACACACCTTACTCAATTACTTCATCTTTTTTATCCTTGAACCATTTGTTCTCACTTCTCAGCCCAGTAAGCCAGTCCAATGTGTTCATTTCAGAGTCCATTAGCATTTTCTATTCATTTGGACCAAAATCTACCTAATAGTTGGGCCCATACCGTTCTACATTACCACAGTTCAATAAAACCTGACCGCATGAACCTTTTTTTTAAGATGGACGGTATCTATAGGAAACCCTGGCAGAGGGGGCAGCTCCCAAGCCAGACACCCAAGTATAACAGATAAACTGGCAGCGGCTGCGAGCAGCTCCTAGGCTAGACACCCAAGTATACCGGATAACCTGGCAAAGGATGGGTACGTAAACTGCCCTGCACAAGGGGGACAACTTGCCAAGTAAGTATTCTGGGGAGACGCAAGGGGCCTATCTACTATGCCATTCACCAACCCTCGACACCATAAACCACTTGTTCAAAAATCAACCCAAGTTAGCTAGACCCATCCCTTTGGATGGTGAAGAATAAGACACAAAATGAGAAGGATCGGGGACCAGGCACGGATTGGCTCATTTCAGACCGATGGGGTCAGCTGATCTAATCCAATCCTGGAACGATCCCTCCTTTCCCATCTTTTAAGTGCTTATGAAAAGTTAAAAAATGTGAAAAATCCTCTAAAAAAAGATTTCATTTGCTGAAACTTTAATTTTTCACTCTCTTTCTCTCAAAGTCTATTTTTCCATTCCATTTTGCTCTTTAGCAAGTGGTCTCTCTATATAGCACACACTCCTCTCTAATAACTTTCTCTCTCATCATTTCCCTCTCTCTTGCTCTCTAACTCTAATAATTTACTGGATTTTTTAAATTTCTTAAATATATTAGTATCAGAGATTCTCAACAGTAAATAAAATCAATAAGTTTACCATATTGTACTTTTGAAGAAAATGAAGAAATATGCACTAATCTTTTTTTTATGAGGATTATTAAGTTCTAGGTATAAATGACAACGAATGTACTCTAAGCGTCTACATTTTACACCAAATCATATCTCAAACATCGTTCACAAGAAAAAGACCTCTTTTGTGAATGCAACTCCTCTCTGTAACAACAATAGAAAAATGTTTGGAATATATATTGTCTTTGGTACAAAATGTGACACTTGCACCAAATAGCATACATTTCTCTGTTACTATTGAAAGAAAAATTACCTTCACAAAAATTGTCAAATTCTTTGTAGACAATATCTGAGATACGACTTTGGTGCAAAACATAGATGATTTGCATATTCTCACTTTCATTTATACCTAAAATTTCATAATCTTCATTTAAAAAAAAAAAGATTAATGTACATTTCTTAAAAATTTTTCAAAGACACAATATAGTAACTTATTGATTTTATTTACTGTTGAGAACATATAATACTAATATATTTAAGAGAAGAAAAAATACAATGAATTATTAGAGTAAGAAAATAAGAGAGAAAAAAATGTTAGAGAGAGGAAACCGTGTTATAGAAAGACAACTTATTAAAAAAAAGCATGTTGAAAAGTCGATACAATCATTATAAAGCGTTACTTCTCAAAGCCAACTCGAACAAATGAGCTCTATAGAATATAACCCAAGTGAGGAGAGAGAGCGCTTAGAGAGAGAAGGATCTTAGAGAAAGAGAGAGGAGGTGAGAGAGAGCGTGTGCAATGGCCACTGGGGGGGTTTATATAGACTGCAAGGGCTCTCCCAATCCCAATCTAGTTGTTGCATCTAGATCAGTTCGATCTAGACCAATCTAGTCCGATTCGTGTCCTAGATCAGTTGGTCCAGCCGATCCTTGGCCCAAAACGCTGGACCGGGGCACAAGATCAGATTGGACTGGCATGATCTATGCCAATCCTTCTCACCATGATAACACACACCAGATTACCACGTGATCTCATACTGGGTATAATATGATCTCATGCTCTACTGCAAACTTCCCATAAATTTGGACAATTGCCATACTTTGTTCCATAGCCACACAGAAAAAAAAGGAAAACAAAAAAAATATAATGCATGAAATCATCCAAAAGTGGCCATAATCACAAAATTCTACCCACACATGCTCTCTAGCGAAGGATCACATAAGTGCCAAAAAGATGATTAATTCAATAAAGTGCATCCTCATCTTGGCATTCAAGGACCTCACCTCTCACATCCCAGAAAAATCCAATCGAACATAGAATTCTTCAAACTGAAAGTTACCAGATACTTTTCAAGGCATACGCCTCCTCCTTTCTTGACAACTTACGCAACTATGGGATACCTTTTTTTTGTTTATTTTGGTGATCATCGCAGATTTTAAGAACTTAAGATGAGTCATCAAAGAATCTAAAATTTTGGATCAAGTATGCGGATCCATAAGTTTGACGTCTTCCTAATAACCTCGGTCAGTGTTAATGACATCGATCAAATGATTGAAGACTTTTAGTTAACTACCATAGATGATAACCTTAAATAAAACCACATAAAATTTGCAAGTCCGTTAATGAATGCATCATTTGAATTAAACCCAATAGCTTTACCCACTCCATGATTGGAGGATTTTATAGGCTTTTAAGAGGTTTTGAATGGATTTCAGATGTTTTTGGCCCAAAAGGTTATTTTGGTAATTTAGTAAAGTTGAAGGATATAGAGGTATTAGGATCATTTTGGTGTTTAAAATGTGTCTTAGCAGATTGAGCAAGTTTTAAAACCTTAGGATGGATTTCTGAGCTATTTTTAGGGCAAGGGCATTTTTATCATTTTAAAAAAAAATAATGATTTCACATTTTTATGATTTTTCTATGATTTTTGGTGATTTTTTCGTGCATTAAGGGTATTTTGGTAATTTTGACCATTTAAGGATTTTGAGGGCATTTAGGATGTGTTAGGTGGTTTTTATATTTTTAAGATTTTTTGTGATTTTTACAGATTTATAGTTGGAGGGATATTTTGGTCATTTTGAATTAGTTTTAGGGTTGAATAGGTCATTAAAGGTTATGAAGGTGTAGGCATTATGTCTTTTACTTAGGTTAGGAGTACCAAAGGGACGTTCTGTTTTTGGTTAACTTAGTATTTATTCAAGGCTTAGGTATCTTGGAACTTAAATGTATTTAGTTCAGAAGGCCAAGGACATTAGGGTCATTTGGACACTAATCAAACAAAGTCCAAGACCACGGGCCAGCTTATTAGGCTTTAGATTGTGGCAACTGCTGTTACGCATGGAGATTTGATTAAATTTGTTCGTCCACTAAAGGATAATCCTATTGGATATTGATTAAAGATACAAAGAGGTCATACACCTACTAGAGATCCATAAGTATTATATCCTTTAATGTGAACACATACATCAAATATTGTGGAGCTGCTCAAGTTTGTCCACTAAAGGATAAGCTTAATGGATATTGATTAAAGACACAAAGAGGTCATAGAATTATATCCTTTGTGTCTTTAATCAATATCCATTAGAATTATATCCTTTAGTGAACCTTAGGTGGATCTAATTAAGAGATATGCCTTAAAGGATAAGGATCAAGTATTAAGGAAGATAATGGATCTTTGACGATCCAATAAGAATTCTTAAATAATATCCTTTAAAGGCTTCTAGTGAGACCTAGCCGAGATCCATTAAGAGTCCATTTAAAGATCTATTTAGGAACCAAAAGCTTAATAGATTTAGATAGATCTAACTGAAGTCCAATAAGGGTCCATAAAATTAATGAAATCAATAAGTATCTGATAACAATGAAATGAATTCATCATAAGCACATAGTCCAATATGATTAATGGTAGCATATATACGTCATATTATTCAGGTCATGAAGATGAAATACAAGACTCAATAATACATGAGTTTACTTTTTCAAATACAATGTCAAAACTCAAGAATACATGAGTTTGCAAAAATTAAAGCAATGCTCAAGAACACATGAGCTTGCTACTTAAACAAAATAATAATGGTAAAGCTCAAGAATACATAAGCCTACCTCTTCAAAAGCCTTCAATAAATCCTTCTCAAAGAGTGACATTTCGGGTCCTCCGCAAAAAAAAAAAAAATGCTCAACAGACCCAAATGAGGGGTTTAAATAGAGGCCAAGGACCCGGTGGGGGGCCACCGAATGGTCCTTTCCCTCTATTTTTTTGAAAATTTTACGTGGAGAGAGAGAGAGAGAGTAGCTACATAGGCCATCCAGTAGGGGGTCTCCTACCTTCTTCTCTTTCTCTTATTGCATTTACACTCACCCATGGAGAGTTCTTGACCTTCTTAGCTTTGTTTTATTGCATTTATACTCATCCGGTGGGGGGTCTCTCACCTTTTTCTCTCTCTTACTTCTTTTCCTTTTTAACCTCCCTTTATTTCTTTTTGCTTTTATACTCATCCAGTGGGGGGCTCCCACCTTTCTCTCTACCTTCTCTCTCGTTCTTTTTGCATTTATATCCATCCGGTGGGGGGTCTCCTACCTTTTTCTCTCTCTTTTACTTCTTTTCCTTTCACCCTTCCTCTCTTTCTTTTTTTGCTTTTCATCCGATGGGGGGTCTTCCACCTTTTTCTCTAACCTTCTCTCTCTTTCTTTTTATATTTATGGACACCTGGGAGGAGGTGTTTTTAATCTCTTCTTTTCTCTCTCTCTTTTTATGGACACGCGGTGGGGGGTGTTTTTAATCTCTTCTTTTCTCCACCCTCCTGTCTCTCTCTTTTTGTCTTAATGGACATCCGGTGGGGGGTCCTTTGCTTTCTTTCTCTCTCCCACTACTCTCACTCTCCTGCAGCGCTTCTTTCTTTTTCCCACAGCCCCTTGTTCTGTGCACACAGATCAGAGGACCCATCGGTCCCTCTTGTAGCGGGTCTCAGATGCTGCTCTGCTGCTTCTCTTGCTGCTGCTGTAGCTTGCTTTTGGTGCTGCCATTGCCAACCTTTGGCTGCCGCTGCTAACTGTTGTTGTGAAAAATCCACCAGCCAGCAGATGGAAAAGGCCTCTCCTTCTTTGTGTGAGGACCACACAAGGTTTCCAAAAAAATATATGGTCCCTTTCTTTATGTATGTGTTATGTAAGATTGATGAATCGTGATTTTAGACAAGGAAAAAAACCGGCAAACGGCACATAAAAATGAAAACGTCACTAAAGATAAAATTTGGCTGTAGACTAGAATTCAAATATATAGCTACCCCATAGTTCTTTCCAACACCAAAGACCTTGGCATGAGCTTGCACTTTATACTGATTCTCAAGAGCTAGACACAACATGGCATAAGCAACCCCTTGCTTTAACTTAACCACCTTCACCTATGTTTTCGGAGCTCACCCCATTCAAATGAACTGCACACATGTAAAAAGCTTCTTGTGCCAAAAAACTAAACTATTACCAAAATCATCATGTTAGCTTCTTAAGAGATTCTAGAGCACGGAACATAATAGAAACCATCTTTTCTGGGGAAGTAAACTATACATTGAGAACATTGCCTTACTAGCTCTCTTTCTTCTACAATTGGAGTCAGCATATTCTTCAAATTTCAGCTGAGGATTGGGGAAAAGAATTTGATCCAGTGTAGTTTTTCCTTTGAAATTTATTTCTTCATAAGATAGGAACTCTCCAATCTTTAACTTGATTGTACTACCTCTATTTATTGGTGAATAAAATTGCTGGTGCAGCCCACATTTATCTTGAAAAAAATAATAAAAATTATCTTCAGATGCACCTCAAAAGAATAGAGCGGAAGAAAATACAAGTCCTTGCTAATGCATAAAGCATGTTCCATTTTATGTTACATGAACATGTCCACAAGCTTTAACATTTAAATGTGTAACCAGTACGTCAAATGGTAAGAAATATTTTCCCTAGAGATCATGCAGTGATGTTTCAATAAAAATATAAACATAAATTAATAAATTTCAGGACTCTAGGAACAATCAACATGAGAATTCATAGAAATTTTCTGTCACTTACTCATTAGACAACACAATGGTTTCATCAAAGAGGAATTTTCTTTTTCTCGGTATCTGTTGGCGTTCTTTTATGGCTGGGGTAGTAACTGCAAATTCAGGTGAAGCAGCCTCTGAAAACAATGCAGAAGTTTTTTTGTCACATATAGCTGCTACATACCTTTGCATGGTAAATGCTCATATCATAAATGGCTGCTACATAGCCTTGCATGGTAAATGTTCATACTACATACAATTATTTGACTGTAGATTTCCATCAAGGTATCCAGAGACTGCCTACCTGAAGGACAAAGCAAACTCATTTTACTATGCCCATTTACTGGTGTTCTTACTTCAGCATTTCCCTCTGGTGAAATAGCATGAGATGGATCTGACAGCTTAGCATGTTGCAAATCATCTTGTTCGGCATGCTCTTCCAATTCCTGAGAATGTATGCTGAGCTTAAGAGATCTTCTAGCACTGGGACGATTCCCACATTCCTCAAGAGGTGAAAGATCACCTTGGAGCATCTGTTTTACCCCTGGTCTGCCTGCTTGCGGTGATTTGCTGACCTCAAGATCAATATCCAAGGTTCCAGATGGAAAAATGCTGAGACAAAAGATTTCCCTTAGTTCCCCAAAATTGTCTCAGTAAATTGACCTTCAAATAATAAAGCCGTTAGGACATACTCTTCCATTGGTGTAAAACAACCCGAATAAAAGCCAAAACCAGCAATCATGTCATCACCATGTCTCTGAAATATGAGGCAGAATGCACCAATTTAGTTAAATCACATACATTTAATTTATGAGCACCATCAGAAGAATTTACCCATTCTTCTGTTCACTACTTAGTCAGGAAGCTAAAGGGAGGAAACTAAGTGCAAACAACACATTTTTTTTCTACAGCATTATCCGACGGTGATAATTGGTATTTTGGCTAGGTGTCTACCTCATTCATGAAGGCTGGTAGATAAAGTTCTTCGTCCACTGCAACAGTGCAAACAATATTTTAAGGCTTAAGCAACCATAAAAAGATTATGAGAAATTAGTTCTTAGCATTTTGGTATTCACATTGTCAATAACATATCACACACCTTCAAGTCTGAATTGTTCATGGGCGTTGACATTTTCACTAAGAAAACAGCAGAATGAACAATAAATAAAATGAATGATGAACACGAGATTAAAAAAAAAAAAGGAAATGATTCTAGCATTCGAGGTGCTTACTCTTCTTCTGGGACCTCTAAGTCAAAAGAATCCAGTTCAAAACTTCTTGGTACGGTGACAGTAAGGTTGTGTTGGGCTCCACGGACTACTTCGATGGATGCATGGGTGCCTTCCTCATGTACTGGAACACTTTGACGTTGTCCACGTGTTGCTTCTTTTGGTAGAGAAACTTTATGACGATGTGTTCTAGATGCTTCCTTTGGTGTGTTCCATTGACTAGTCATAAATGAACTCCCTAATCTAATCAGAATCTCATTGCAGTCATGGAAGAGGTAATCAACTTTTTTAGAGAAGATTCTGACAACACCCAGAAGAAGATGAGCGAGCACTCTATATGAAAGTTGAACATCCGGAATGATTTTATCTGCAATGTGGTATAAGTTAGTAAACAAAATGGCACCACAATAACTCATAGGAATTTAGCATCTAGAAAATCATTGCCTCATGTCATCAAGCTGTCAATTTCCATTTGATTCTAATCACTATAACAGCATTCTTTTTGCAACCAGAAACAAAGTTTGTTCAAAATTTTAAATAGTGAAAACAAGTTTAAATTCTTGAATAGTGAAACAAGATTAACAGTGGATGACTGAAATAATAAGACACCATGCACACATGAGAAAAGGGATTTAGAGGAATATAGCAATACAGCTGAACTAGAAACATGCATCAGAATAACATAATGACGCAGGTATAGTGCTTAACAAAAGTTTTATGAACTTCACAAGTATATAATATAATTCTTTTTTAGGAAAGTGAGTGGTATCACAAAAGAGAAAATAGATATTGGTCATGCACAAAGTTGAATATAAAATTGCTTGCCAATTCACCAATCAAATAATGGAATTTTGAGAAGTACACAATTTCACCCAGGGGCATCTATTCATGTTCCAAATATTTGTTTTCATGTCTGAAGTCATAGCGCACCCTCCTATGAAGTTGTCATATGGAACTTCTCCAAAGATCGATATGTATGTTCCGAATATCTTCTGTATATTCAAGGAGAATACTGTCAATGTTGTAAATAGTGTTCTTTCCATCTCATAGCATCCCCATGTAAAGCTGTCATATGTAACTTCTTCAAAGACTGACCCTGCTTTTGCTCCCATGGATATAGAGACACACAGGTGATGGGAATCCAAGACTAGTGCACCACTGTGTTACACATGATGGAGTGCATCTATCGTCATCGGAGAGTCGTTCTGACTTCATTGTGGCTCGAAAACTCAACAGAGCTCGTCCGATGCATAGTTTATTGTTAAGCAAGTCCACATATATCTTGTCCAGCCTATTTGAGGCTCGTCTAGGTCCTTTTCTATTTTTCAAGAATTTTTTATGCGATTTTCGCACTATTTTTTCATGTTAAGGGTATTTTAGTCTAGAATAAAGTTTAGAGAGTCATTAAGGTTTGTTTTCTCTTTAAATACTCTTGTAAGACAGATTTTTATTTTTCAATGAAATTTGCTGCGAATTTTGGTTATTTTCTAAAGTTTTTCTCTATGACGAAGAAGACGACCCTGCGATGGGGTTGAATCTGCCCTGCGATGGGGCCGAGTGTGATGTCCAAGCCGCTGGTGCAACGCCGGAGGCCTCCCCACTGCCGGTGCGGCACTGATAGTCTCTCCAAACTCCTTCTTCCTCCTCTGTGCCCCATCAAATTTGGTATCAAAGCCAAGTTTGATTTCTACTACGCTGTTGTTCTGTCCCGTCTTCACCATCGCCGCCTACTACAGCAGCTACTGACCACCACTGCCGCCACACCCTTCCTCCTCCTCTTTCTTCCCCCCATTTTTTCCCTCTCGGCCGCCCTTCCACCTAAACCACACAAAAAAAGAAAAAAAAACATGGTCACTGGTCACGGTGAACAATAACCGCGATTATTGTTCACGCAAACAGTATTGTTCATATCGCCCCTCTCCTTCTTCCTTCTCTTTCCCGATCTTTGTTTTGTAACCCAAAAATAAAAGCGCAAAAAAAAAAAGAGGGAGGGAGGAACCACCTTCCGCCTGCAGCCCCAACGGCCAACGCCATCGTTAGCAGCTCCGCTGTCTGCATCTCCATCACCACCTCCCAAGCAGCCCGGGCCAGCGCCACTGCAGCCATTGTTGTTGTGTACTACTACCGCCATCTGCTTCTGCTGCTGCCATTACCACTGCCGCCGATAGCCCTTGCCGTCAACCTTCATGCATCATCCATAGCCATGACATCCTCAGTCTTCTACATTGTTGTTATGTTGCCCAACAAGGGATGTGCCGCCTTTGTGTTTAATAGTGGACTGGAAGAGGGTTTTATTTCACAGACACTTGTCGATTTACTCTCCAAGACTAGGAAAATTGTATTAAATGGTGACTGAGCATTTGTGGAATTCTATGAACATTACAAGGGTGTTTCTCACGTTGATAGAACATAGTGTACCATCCTTTCGAAACCATGACCGTATATTGGAGTTGGCAAAGATTGGATAGAGGAACGACGTGCCACTATAGATCATGAACAACAGTGGTGTACCCTTTAGCCGCCTCGCTTGGAAGGAAAATTCGTTTTTCCAATCAAGTATCCTTTAAGTGTGGCAACGCCCTAGCCTGAAGATTTAAGCAAGGTCACGAAGTGTGAGGTTGACTCGACGACCATCCCAGCAAATTCAAGTTCTTTGGACACCATCAACAGTGCATCATCACTATCTCTACCCTTATCTTCTGTGAGGTCAGACCTTGATGCTCCCCTTACCACATCAGTTGTAGTGGCCCCTCTACCTCCGCCTGACCCACATGTATGAGATCAATCTATCATGGTTGCCGTTGATCTTCATTTGCTGGAGGATTCTCTATTCACAGAGCCGATGGATAAACAGGTTCAACCGACCATCCTCACAGATAGGAATCGTGTGTTTTTTATCAAGTGTGGTGTGAATTCCCTAATCATGTAGAGCGATGTTTGGCGCATCTCGATGTGGGTGTTGGTTCGGGAATTCCAATGCCATGTTCGTCTGTTACAAATAAAATTATGATACTCCGACACTACAAAACTCGAGGACGTGTTTTCTTGAACCAAAAGAGAATGATGGGAATCCAAGACCAATGCACCAATGCATTACACATGATGGAGTGCATCTATCATCGTCGGAGAGTCGTTTTGGCTTCATTGTGATTCAAAACTCAACAAAGCTCATCTGATGCATAGTTTATTATTAAACGAGTCCATAGACATTTTGTTCAGCCCATTTGAGAATCGTTTAGGTCCTTTTCTATTTTTCAAGAATTGTTTGTGCGATGTTCGCACTATTTTTCATGTTAATGGTATTCTGCCTAGACTAGCGTTTAGGGAGTCATTATGGTTGGTTTTCTCTTTAAATACTCTTGTAAGACATATTTTTATTTTTAATAAATATTTTCTGCGAATTTTAGTTATTTTTTGAAGTTCTTTTTTCTGTGACAGAGAAGACGGACGACCTTGCGACGGGGTTGAATCTGCCTTGCGATGGAGCTGGATGTGACGCCCAAGCCACATGTGTGACACTGGAGGCCTCCCCATTACCAGTGCAACGCCGGTAGTCTCTCTAAACCCCTTCTTCCTCCTTTGTCGCCCATCAACAGGTGTATTAGTAATCATTCTCAATGACTTCTCATCATAGAACAAAATGTTTGAAAATTTTCATCAATTCACTCAAATTTTATCATCTTTATGACTTATTGTGCACAATGAGACCACCTTAACATCCAAACTGACAAATGGATAACCATCTATGCTTCATGCTTACTGGTCCCTATTTTCTAGAACTGGAAGATCATAATTAAAAGGCATAAATAAAGTAAAAGTAGTCATTTATCCTTTTGTGGTTGAGAGAGCTACAGTACAACTGGTGTTTGGACCTGCACCTAGAATATCTCTCCTAGAATGTTTTATCTGTTTTGTTTTGTTTTTTTTATTCAGAGAAATATATAGGTCGATTTTATTTATTTTATTTCTTGGACTATGGGAGCTTGGGATTAGCCCTTAGGGAGTCCGAGACTTCAGATCGGGCGAAGATCCGAGTATATGACATCTATCTACTAACCTCAATCAGTGTTAATTACATCGAGCGACCGCTCGACAACCCTTGATTAACCGTCCGCGTGATGCCCTTTAAACAAATTATACTACCACACGATGCATACATATGAAGGCAGCTTTTAGATTAAGCCCTTGCCTCTCCTAAGCCTTGTAAGATATTCGGATTTGTTCCGGGCTATTAGGATGGATTCCTAGGCATTTGGATTGATTCCAAGTTATTACGATTAACTCCCATTTATCAGGGTCGACCCCGAATGCTTCAGAATTGATTCAAAATGTTTTAAGCTTGATTCCAAGTGTTTTGGACCCATAAGGGTATTTTTGTAATTATACCAAGTTTGGGGGGGTATAGAAGTATTATAATCATTTTGGTGTGTAAGATGAGTTTTAAGGTTTTAATAAGGTTCCAAGACCTTAAGAGGGATTGTAGAGTCGTCTTAAGTGTATTCAGATTGTAGGGATATTTTTGTAATTTTAGATTGAAGTGGTTTTTATTGATATTCACCATATTCCAAGTGATTTAACATTTTTATGAATTTTATAGAATTTTTAATGGTTTTTAGTATCTTAGGGGTATTTTGGTAATTTTGCTCATCTTTAGGATCTTGGGGGCATTTAGGATATGTTGGGTGGTTTTTACATTTTTTAAGATTTTTCTGTAATTTTTACAGATTTTTATTATGAGAAGGGTATCTTAGTCATTTTAGAAGTTCTAAGGGCATTTAAGTCATATTGGGGGCTTCTATATTTTTCTATATTTTCTTTCTGGTTTTTTTTACTGATTTTTGTTGATTTTTACAGATTTATTAATTATTTATTGATTATCTATGGGAGATGACATTTTAGTCATTTAACACTTAAGTGTGTTATTTAGTATGCATATAGTTCATTAAGTCTTAAGTATTAACTTAGACTTAGCCATGTGTAGGGTTGAAGCCAAGGGCACTTGGGTGTTATTTAAGTTTTAAGTATTTGTTTTATTATTTAAGTATAAGTTTAGTCATATAAGTGTTATTTATGTATAAGTTCAATCATATGAACATGCAACATACATACATACACAAGTATTTGGCACAAATACACATTAATATTTTAATGAAATTTCGACAGAGCCTCGTCTTAAGAAAGACTTTTACAACAAAATTTCAACAGAGCTTTCCCTAGGAAAACCTTAAGAAGAAAACTCAAAAATGAAGTCTTCTCCTGCGACTTGAACTTGTGCAAAGAACAGTTCGTAGTCTTCAAACTAGCAACACTTCCCCTTAGGATTTTTGGGCATAAGTTAGCATGCCCTTTTGCCTTCCCCTTGATGGGTATTTATAAGGCCCGAGGACCTTATCTGGTGGGGGGTGCCACCGTAAAACAAAATGAGAGAGAGAGAGAGTAATGCTAGAGAGGAGGAGGGAGGGAGGCCTGGGTACCCCCATCAGTTGGGAACCGGTGGGGGTGCCACCGGCCAAGGAGCCGGTGGGGGGGACCCCACCGATTTTCTTGGCAGGTGGGGTAGGGCCCCACCGGTTAGAAAACCGGTGGGGGGGTGCCACCGGTCCTCAAAACCAGTGGCTACCCCCTCCCCTTTCTCTCTCTAATTTTTCTTTTCTTTCTCTTTTGTATTAATGTGGAGAATCCCTTTTAACCCTCATCTTTTTCTAGTCATGTAGGAAAAAGGTTCCTAATGATTGGACATTTAAATAGTGTTAGTGGAGGCTCCACTAACATGGAGAGCAAAAATGAGTCTCTAAACCACACTAAACAAGCCTTAAAAGGGTCATTAATACCTCCCTCCTTAATTTGAATTTTTAAATGGGGAGACAGGAGAGGAGGGACCCCCACTGGTTCCTCTCTTTGGAGGGAACCGGTCCTTTTTTGTGGGGACCCCCACCGGTCCCCTCTTCCCCTATTATTTAAAAGGAAGGGAGAGAGAGAGAAGGAGACCACTTCGCATTTTTTTCTTGCTGCAGTTTTGGGCTGTCCTTCTTTTGTTATTTGAGAGTTGGACCGCACACTTGGGCCCATTTTGGACTGCATATTGGGCTTATTTGGACTGCACATTTGGACCGCCATTTAGACTGCATATTAGGCTGCCTCGGGCCTGCTATTGGGCTTTTTTTAAGGCTATCCTTGGCCTTATATCGGGCGCATATTGGGCTGCATTTGGACCCGTATTTGGGAGCATGTCGGGTTGCAGCTTAAACCCCTATTGTGCACTCTTCTCAGCCCATTTTCAGAGGCATATCGGGCTGCATAGCAGGCCCATTTAGGAGGCTTATTGGATGTTTTGGGACAGCATATAGGAGCCCTCGCGGGGTCATTTTGGACAACATATCGGAGGCACACCGGGCTATTTTGGACAGCAAATCGGAGGCATACCGGGAATATCATTATTAAGGTATAATCCTCGCCTCTATCTTCTCTCATGCATGCATGCATATGCTCCATGATTGCATACATACATATATATATATATATATATATATATGTGTGTGTGTGTGTGTGTGTGTGTGTGTGTGTATTTTTCATATTGCATGACTACATGCATGTTCATGTTAAATATTTTTGTCACGCATGAAAATATTTTGGGCCAACAACTGGTAAACCAAGCTAGCAGAGAATAAAGAATAAATAAAGAAACTCTATAGCCATGACAAAATTCCATAACTACAGCTCTTCTTGAATGACGAGAACAAGAGAGATTTTTATTAACCGCATCAATGGATTATAGTAGGAAATGTTTCTTGCTTCAAGTAAATTCTCACTGGCAAGTGGATACCTTCCAAGGGAATAAGCACTTCCAATACTGCAAACTACATATTGATTCGAAGACTCATTTTGATGTCTTTGATTTTGCAGAATGACAATAATGCCCGTAAACTATTTTTAAAAAACATGATTATATATGTACAAGACATAGTTTCAACCTAGTCAGGGGCCAGTGAGCTAGAAAAAATAAAGAGTTTTGTTTAGGTCAAAGACCCTACAATCTTGTGTGTTTAGAGGAAGTTACAAATCAAGGAATAAAAATTGAATCAGATCAGATCTGGATCGGCCAATCCAAGACTGTTTTGAGAGGCTGATATGATCCCCCCCCCCTGCGACCCCCTGTCCTTGGCTGGATCAGGTCAGCTCAGGTGATTTGACTTCCAAACAACTAGTAAGGGCACAGGGGGAGGTTATTCATTCCTAGCCATTAGGATATGGACTTGGTAGAGACCAAAGGAAGGGTACATATAGCCCCCAAGAACCCTCTTAGCCATTTCTAGCCATGGGGAGGAGGCCCATGGAGCAATGTATATTATATTCCTCCTTTAGCCCCCAATAAGTATATAGCTCTCCCTTCTCATTCTCTTTAAGTATCCTTCACTCATTTGATTTTCTCTAGGCATGTACAGAAAAAAGGTGGCCCCAAAAAAAAAATCCGCTGGTACTAGTGGGAGGCAAGGAAACCATGGCAAACCCTACAAAGCTTATTTGCTGCACAATCTACCAACGAGTGCTTATTCCAGAACCCATTGACAACTTGCAATATCTAAAGTCATTGCATAGGATAACTAGGGGTTCATTTGACTTTTTTTTACCTCCCTCCCAAAATGGTTGTTAATAGTTGTGAATCTTGCAGTAGTTGTGATTTTTTTTTTCTTTCGACATCATTCTATCAAAATAATGGAGCAAATATCTATAACATGTTGAACAATCTGAGTCTCATAGTAGGAATCAATAAAACATTAGGAATTCATTCATCAAGTATTTTATTCTTTTATGTCTGTATTTGTGATATTTCATGCTTAATCTACACATTATTTATTCTAACATACTCTTTTGTACGAGTGGGGCCGACCCTTGCCAATGTTGGATCATCCAAATTGGGGCATGATCAGAGGGTTTAAGCCATCCCAGCCTGGCCAATACTATGCCTAACCCAATTCTTTGCCTTATAACATGATGTCTTGTTCAATCTCCTTCCAAGCATTACAAACCCATTAACCCAAATTCAGTAGGAATCGCTAAAGTTTGTAACAACTTTGGTGTCATGCATCTGAGACAAGTTCGTCGACTCCAGGATCCAGATCAGATCAGGTTCCGCCATATACAAGTAAAATCCGATCCAACCCGAGCCAACTCAGTCCAATTCGCACGAGTCAAACCAATGAATTTATTAAAAGTAATGACTTTAAGTCATATTTTAGAGAAATATATCATATTAATCAAGGTTTGCCGACTCGTTCATCCAGATGCATCGGATCTTCTCAGATATTGTATGATACTGATCTGACTCGGTCCGACTTGCATGACTCGTACGAGTCAAACCAATGAGTTTTTGTTAAAAAATAAATAAATAATAATAAGTTAAATTCTATTTTAGAGAAATTCATATAGAAGTGTGATTTTACTTATCAAATGAGTAAAACTCAATCTAAAGCAAGTCATTATATATGTATGACTATATTGAGATGGTACGATCTGATCCGACTCAGTCTGTGCCAATGGATCTGGTCGCCTCAGATACAAGTCGACTTGTACAAGTCCGCCTGATCCGGTACAATACGGCAAACCTTGCTATTAATTGATATAAAAGCACAAACTTACTTATCAAATGGGAAAAACTCAATTTAAAATAATCCATTATGTATGTATGAGTCGGCACGATCCGGTCCGACTCAATGCATTCTAGTGGATTGGACTCACCCATATACAAGTTGTTCGAGTCAACTCGTACGAGTCGGCCCGATTCGGTATAATACGACAAACCATTCCGCATGGGGACAGGCATTATAAACTTGATTTACCATAATTCCCAACTCTAAACTCTAAAATACACTAGGAATCTCTAAACTCCACAACTACTTTTGGTCAAATCTGCACATGACTGGGGACAAGCTGACTGGTATCTATGCCAGCAAATCATTCAGCTCCAGTCGGCTTAAAATTCTACTTCAAACATGCAATGTCTTCAAGTGTGAGTACTTGCTTGATATGTTGAAAGCCGGTGGAGGCTGTAAATATGAAAAAAAAAAAATGGAGATACGCTCAGATTAGGCCTTTCATATGACCCCATGGAGATACACTCACTTTATGGCTAGAGAATAATACATGATGCAAACTTAGCCATCATGTAACAGCCACAACAGAAATTTTCTCAAAAATAAAAATGATATCATTATATTATTAGCTACAAATCTTAATATCACTCATCCTCAGGAATCTCTAACAGAAAAATCCAAAGATTGAAGAAGCCCCAGCCTTCCAATTTCTTAAAACACCAACACGCCGCCGCCGTAGAAGCTCGTGGCACACCAGCACCGACATCCCGAAGTTTCCATTTTTCGTGAAGCATCCCCAAATGGGTAGCCGTTAGCCGCCTCAAAATCAACCCTATGGACACGCTAACTCCCTTTCCCCCACGACCCAAGTAAACAGTAACGAAAACCAACTCCCCCAAGTGCCACAAAGAGAACCAAACGCAAACCCAGCAAAAGGGAGGCAGCAAGAACAGCCCGACCCACGAATGCTTCAAAAACACGAACAGGGAGGGAAAAAAATGGGTGGCACAGGAAGAACGGCAACAAGCATAAGGAGAGAGGAGGCAGAGGGAGAGCAAACGCACCAATGGCGAAGGAGATGTTGGTCCCTGTGACCTGCTCCTTCTTGAGCTTCTTGTAGCAGTAGGCGGCGAGCCAGATGTTGCCCAGCGGCCCCTTCCTCGACAGGAGGGACTTGGAGTAGAACATGGCGTCGCCCTCCCTCCCTGCCACACACACTTGGACTTGGGCTTGGCTTCCCTTGCTCTGGCAGCGTGCTTGGGAAGGGACTGCAGCGAGAACCAACCCTGTTGTCGCCCGTTGAAAGGGGCAGAGAGCGAGAGGGAAACCTGGGAAGCTAGTGTGTTTTTGCCTTCTATTTGTGTGTGCAAGAGAAGGCAAGAAGGCGGTAACCAAAAACTCGGTGAACGGAACTTCTACAGCTCCTTATCTTTAAATTACGTAACGGCCCTTGATTTGGGGAGTACGGAAATTGACGGGCGGCAACTTTTATGATTTTTTTTTCTTCTATTTGCCTTTGAGGGTTTTCTTTAAAATTGATCTTTCATACTTAACTGAAACAGCTGATGTACGGGCCGAGAATATGTTTGGTCACACGTAAAATATAATCGGACGGAAATAATTTTATAAAAAATATATATTTATAAAAATAAAATTTATTATTTAGTGTTCATAAAAATAACTTTTTGTTCTTTTGTAAAAGAATATTCAATTTTATCTTATAAATGTCAAAATTAAGAAAAGAAAGAATCGATGAATTAAATTTTCTGTTGACTCGAGCTTTACGTATTACCAAATAAGTGATTGTGATATATTTTTCGAGAAAAGCATATCTAATCTGTTGTAGAGGATTTCCTTCCATATATGTCCATTGCAGATTCTTTTATTTGAATGTGAAGTTTTAACGCTAGATTTTTTTTTAGAAAGAGTTTAAAAGATAGTACATCTTTTACCGTCAAAAATACTTTTAATGTATATTCTCAAGGAAATAATCTATGTAATAAAAACATACGTGGTAAATATGAAGACAACCATAGTACTAACGTGAATGTTACCTACATTGTGATTATCTTCAAATGAACAACACCGATATTTTGGTAAGTCTACATAACAAATGGGTTTTGGCAGAAAACTTTTTAAAGAATCTAATGTATATAAATACTACATAAATGTAGAAAACATTCTATATGTTCATCTTATATATAAACAAGTCTTTACCATCAATCTATCATCACTTACATTACATGACATGTCAAAAAAGTACATGGTTGACTTATTTTTATGCCAAATATTTCATATATGAGTAGACAAATTCTCTTCTACCAATGCCATTACATGATTTGTAAAACTTGTCTGTCTAATGCTATCATGTAGCCATATGCACGACTGTCATTAGTCTGCCCATTCAAAGAGACAGCTTGCAAAAGGAACTCCTAGCTAATACTAGAGAGGGAATTAAAGAAGGAATAGGGTAGACTGGTGAGATAAAAGGAGTACAAATTTGAAATTTTATATGTTATTATAAATTAGAAGAGAATATCCTAATGTGGGTTTAATTCAAAATAAAAAGAAAGTTCAAAAGACTTTACATAGATACTAGAGAGAAGTTTTCACATATACGAGATTGTTTAGGAATTATTTTGACAAACCTTAAAGAAAAAGATTAATGTGCATGGGGTTAATTGTCAAGTCAATTCAGCATTTATTTTTTAAGTAACTAGTTTTTGTATAGCAAATCTGCAACTTTTCGCTCTACCGACCCTCTTAATAAAGAGATAGGATTCTCTAGATTTTTTCTCTAATTTTTTATATATTATAATTTACATATAAATATATGTAAATAGGCCGTTTACCATGAAAAGATAGAAAAATATTATGCCTACCTTATATATGTAAGTAGAAGAAAGGCATATAATAGTGCAAAAGTTCAGAAAAAAAGATCTATTTAAGATGCATCATCCCTCATGTTCCACCAATCAAGTGGTATATTTTGACTTTAAATTAAATGATCATAATAAATAATTATGATTTATCAAAAGTTATCTTATTTTTTAATATCAGCAGAATTTTTCACTCGAAACCGACCAGAGGATTTAGTGATCACTTGTTCGAAACCATTAGGTCCTTCTTCATGTGTCACTTGTTGTTTCCTTAAATGTCAAAGTTTTATTCTAAATTTTACATCTATTCTATTGATGGCAATTAGCTTTCTTGTTTTATTATTGTGATTTAATGTTGAAGATGATGTTTTAATAGCTATTACATACTACTGCTAACTTATATTACCAAATCATTTTCTGTCTTCATTCATTAGATTTTTGTTCCTAATATCATATTTTACATACTATCATGTTATTGTAAACCTATCTGAATTATTAAAATCATTTTCTACACAGTTTTCACCAAGGAAGGTTATTTGGCTAGTTATGAAGCATTAGAAATCAAAAGATATCCTTGAGCACATCCTGTATCTGCTTCTTGAGAGTTAAAAACCCAAACATTATTAAGATTCTATTTTCATGCATCAGTTCAAGCATATGAAACATGAAATTGCCGACGTCATTAATATTAATTAAATAAATAGTTTACATCAACGTTCGGTTTACGAATGAGGGTGCTTATGTCATTTCCTTGCCGGATGGGGTAAACTTGAAACAAAACTTCGAACAAAGAAAGTGGAATCGCCCAAGAATTACCGACAGACGGTGGAGCGAGTTACTGCAGCAACACGTGTTGGACACGTGACAAAATTTTACCGCCGCGCTACAAAGGGTATCGGCCCTCCATTAAAACGTCATAAAGTATTAATTTTACGAGCGATTTTGTAGATGTCCCGTAAATAACTTTATATTTGAAAAAAACCCTATACGATACGCATTTGTATATAAGCCCTATCTTAAGATATTTTCACAAATAACACTAGATTCTTTTTTGGAACATCCTATTATTAGTGAATATTATTAAATGAGCAAATTAACACTAGCCTCAATTAATTTAAATATAAAATCCTTTTAAACAACACATTGTCCTTTAGTGAGTATTATTAAAAGAGAAGACTAATAATAGCCTCAGTTAATTTAAATATAAAAACCTTTTAAACAAACACATTGTCCTTTCTAGTCGATTTTCTTTTACACATCTACATATGCTAAAAGACTAAAAATATCTCTCGCTAAGCAACTTGGCCTAATAATTATGATTATTATCATACCTATATATTTAGAATTGAAAACGGTATAATAACACCGTTCCCTAATCTCACTTTTTGATACATCTAAATGGCACTATTACATTAGAAGGTAAAATTGTCAGATATGAGACACTACACTCTTCGTCTAATGTGTGAATGTCACTTAAACGTGTCAAAAAATAGTGTTTAAAAAATAATATTATTATACTTCTTTTCTTACTTATAGAACACAAAAGGAATTTGCACTTTAACTAACACTTGATAGCCCTCATATTTCTATACAGTATGTCAATGTTAATTTTGGTTAAATTCAAAACAAATATTATAAAGAGGATTTTATAACTATAAATCAGATAAGGGATTATCCGCAAATATAGAATCTTAAACTCCATTTTATATCTGTAAAATTACAGATAACTCCATTCTCTATTTATAAAATTACAGATAAACCCCGCATGATAAACTGCCATACGCTAACGTAACATTCGGAAGTGTGATTAAGTTGTGGATTACTTTTGGAGTTTAAATACCTCGTGAATTTTGTGGCAATATAATTTTCTACTTATATAATTCCTTTTCTCTACTTTACACTAACTATTTATATCATCGCATCTAGTACGACTATTTTGCTTAATTAGATAATTACATGCAAAGAAGAAATCCCACCACTCACGTTCTCACGTTTGGAGGTGCATACATCTTAATTGCATTCATAACCTTAAGAACTGAGTTATGCCTAATTGGTATTGCATGTATGCCTTTTTTAACTCAAAAATCCACTTGTTCGGTCTATATGTTTCAGACTACAAGTGAGGCGACATACATCTTCGCAGTTACTTTTGACTTCTACTTCTTACATATAATGAGTTGAGGTAAAGATATTATAATTAATTTTGATTTGTTACAAAAGTCAACTATTTGATAACAACCTCACTTTTTCTCTAATCTTGGAAACTCTCTCCTTGTCGCTTTTGATTGGAAGCTAAAACACAAGTAAAATACCACATAAATGACTTCCAAAATTTAATAACTTTTATAAAAAATAATTAAATAGAAATGTAAAAGTACTTTCAAATAGAAGCTGCGCCAAACACAACCTTAGTTATTTTGAATTGAGAGAAGTTAGATGTTGGCAATTATTTATATGATTTTTCTATTACTAACTAAACATTTTAATTTGTAACTTTGTAAATTAGAGAAAAATTAAAATTATTAGAAAAAGTTCGACTTTTAGAACCACCCAAAACTAATTATAGTTACTATTACTTAATATTCTTATGATGCAAGTGGAAATCAGAAACGACTTGGAGGTAAAAGTTTCACTAAAAACATCAATTTTGATTGGTTTCGTATGCTTTCTGCTCCATTGAGAACTAGTGAAGCGCTTCTACCTCCGTACAAAAGTACAAAGCACTTGTTTTAGAAGTAAAAGTAGTTCTGGAGCATAAAATACAAATATACATGGACTCAATTGATAGTTGCCCACATTTTGAATGATCATAAATTTGTCAATTTATCAAAAATTGTCATAAATAGTCTTATTTTATTTACACACATTGACATTAACATAGAGTCGATCAATCATAATCGAATTATTAGCGTGACAAATAATTTGTGCGAGACAATTCTTAAGATATTAATTGCAGTTAAATAAATGATTTAAATAAAAATAATTAATTAATCAACCTTGTCTATGAAACATTAAGCAAATTATATTGGACTAAATTTAAGCAACTAACAACCAGACATAATTTTAAACATAAACTAATATAAAAATAGTTTAAAACTTTCTAATCTCTATTTCAATTTCTCCATTCATTATCATACAGAGAATATGGAATGAGTCCACGTAAAGGATTAAGCGACGACCACAGCGACCAAATGGTCCCCTAGGACCCGTACCTGGCCTGTGCATGGGTTCAACCATGACAGTGCCTAAATGGACTGAGTCCGCATGGTGCTATTAGAATTAGGTGGCCTCAAAGCCAATCATTGTACATTCTAGTTCAGATTATTAATAAAGGCATTTATTTCTTCATTTAATAGTTCTCGCAAACGACTATCGTAATGAAGGTCCATAGACAAATGTATGGGATATTGAATCATGATGAGATCGTGATAGTGAGATCAATATCCTAAGGCAATTGTCTTAAATAGTTCTCGATCATAGGATATTTGAGATGGACTTTAAATATCCGATAAGATCGACACAAGTTATGTCTGCTCATATGATGAGGGTGAATGATCTCACATTCACTCGTGTGGTGACACTAAGACAAACAAGTGGGTGCTCATTAGAGAATGAGTTCACTGAACAGACCCAAATAAGAATTCTTGGATGGTAATTATACCTATTAGTCAACCAGGGAATTCTATTGTTGCAGTAGCACAGTTGGTCCTTTGACCTGAGTCACCAATGATACCTTGTTTGTGGACCATTGTATCTTGATTCTCTGACTCGTGGACTTTAACCATTAAGTCCACCATATTCGGTCTTTCAGATACAGTGGAAAACTTGCGAAGGTAATTGAGTAGACAACAAGGGATCACTCACTCTTGGTATAAGACTGGAGAGAGAATGTCCCATGGATGTGTACACAGAAATCCCTGGCCATGGTCAAATGAAAGAGATGTCTTTCTAGATATTAACTGTGTACTGGAATCCATCTGGATAATGCGATAGAGGGTTTGACTATAAAACCATACCCTTGCGTTATCGGGACATTGCATGAGTGAAGGATTATATCTGTGCGGTATCGGCAGACGGAAAGGTTCAATTGAAGGGAACAATATCCCTTATATCTTATGGGATCATGAGGTAGTGTTTGGTGCTGTTCATGATCAGAAGGCCAAGTGAATTAATCATCGAATGATAATTTACTTGTTTATTAAAATAATCATTTAACATGCGATGTTTAAATGTTAATTAATAAATATTAAACTCAAGAAACAGTTCTAAGTTTAATGGGCCTGCAACCAGACTGATATATGGGCCTGGAGGGTCACACACATAAGAGTTCTCGTCAGACGGTGAGAGATGCTAAATTTCATGCTTATCTGGGTTTTTGTGAAAAACTGCAGGATAAACATGAAGATTTAATGGAGAATTATCCAAGGCCAAACTCTTGGATAATCATGAGGATTAATTGTTGTGCTTATCCTTATTTCTATATAAGGAGGGCCAAGGGGGAGTGATAAAAAGTAAGTTGGACGAATTTTACTCTCCAGATTCTCTCTCTCTTCTCTCTCTCTCCTTCTCGGAGTAGATCTGTCTCTCTCCGCGCATGGTGGATCTGAGATCTGGTCGGAGCACTCAAGTCGAGGAGGAAATCGCGTATGTTGCGGGAACTCGTGTGGATACCTCCAGAGATCGTGCGCGTGCGCGATTACCGAGTCGGCATCATCCACGGGAGATTCGAAACCCCGCAAAGGTGAAGAACTGTTCTTCCCGCGTTAGATTTAATGTCCGTTTTACAACCCCAGCAACCGATACAATGGATTCATTTATTTCCGCTGCGTTCATGGCGATTCCTTACAGGTGCATGTCTCCTCCAGTGTTGGGCCACGTGTGTAGGGGTTCCCTGTGCAGGTCCGGGTTGGGGAAACAGTTCGGGCGCCCCAACGTGTTGGGGAGCATAGGCAGGCCCGCCCCTGGCCAGGGTGCGAGCCCTGGCACAAGCCCACGTGCGGGGGCGAGCGTTAGGCCCTCCTTGTGCTGGGGCGTGAGACCTGGTCCCCCCCCAGCCAAGGGCGCTAGACCTGGCACCACCTGCATGCATGTGCGGGCGCTAGGCCGGCCTTGTGCTGGAGCGCGAGCGCGAGACCTGGTCCCACCCGACGTGCGGACGCGGAGACCAAGTCAGCCCCGAGCTAGGACGTAGGACCTGGCCCCTCCCTGTGCGCAGGTGCAAGTGCTAGGCTTCGTTTGGCTTCTCGTCGCCCCACCATTCATCCACATGGCCGTTGTCTTCGTCCTGTGGATGTTGGGCTCATCGTGGCTACTTTCACGGTTTGTCACGGAAGGTTGGTCGCGCTCCATACGTACATCGCAAAGCCGTCTGAAGTAAGCACAGTACCCTAACGCCGTGAACCTCTGGGGAGGAGAAGATTGCATGGGGACGTCGCTGGACGACTCTTCGTCATAGTCCGTTAATCCTTCTAGCACTTGCTCCGATTCCTCGTCGCTAAACAACATTAAGGGAGCCATCCGACTCGATGAAGTTGTTGCACCGAAGTGGTTTTTCTTTATCGAGGACCACGTCACCATGATACTAAGACCTAGCTCTAATATCAATGTTGATAAAGTCCATGCATCAAACAATTCAAATAAATAAAGTGGAAGCATGCATGGGAAGAACCATGACGATGGAGTTGAGGTTTATGCCTTCACATTGATGTAGAGGGAAGAACTGGATGTGTAATGACCGCCACCCTATAATCGGAGATTGTATTACTAAATGGGTACTGAATTATTAAAATTAGGAATCAAATCAGGATCTTAATTAAGTATGAGAAATAAATGATAAATTAAGCTAAACATTTCATACAGCATCGAACTGTAAAGAAAGAGTAGTAATTAAAAATTATTACAGTCCGACTTGACTCAACAAATAATTACATAATCTAATTGAAAAGAAATAATTATGCGTACATGCATGAAAATGAAAGTACAACTATGTCGGGGCATATCCCAGAACGGTGGCTGCTGGCTTGCAACCCGAGACAGAATTCTACAACTGCTACGCCTGTCGGAAATCCTCACATGAAACCGTAGAGAGTGAGTCATACCAGAATGGGCTAAATAGGGATCCTTCGATCCCCACCTCTCTCACACACACCCACAACCGCAACACAACAAGGATATAGGCAAAATAAGTACAAGTAAAGCAGTAAATAAATCATATATCCACCGAAAAGGAACACACAAGAAACTGCTAAGTCAACAGGGAAAACACCGACCCGTTGAGACGGAACAACCTCCTCTCGGATAGCGCACTGGCTACTCCGACCTATCTAACTCTAGGTAGTTCTGTCTCATCCCAACCATGAATGACACTCCGAAGTGTACTACTTCCACACAAGTGTTAACTAAGTGTACCACTTCCACATCGGTATTGTCTAACTCTAGGTAGTTCTGTCTCCTCTTAGCCACGAATGACACTTCGGAGTGTACCACTTCTACACCGGTACTAGCTATTACTCCGAAATACACCAGATGACCCTCTCCTCCTATGTGTCACCTTGTCACTCCCACACCGACAGTGCGTCACTCCCATACCAACACAGGGTGTAAAGTACTAACAATTGTCACTTTACGTCTACGATGCATAAACACAACATAATGCGATTCTGATCACATGAAAAATCATCGCTCCAATGTATGATTTCAAGCATGCATTTAACATGATCTTCTAACAATATACAAGAATTTAATTAACATGATATATAATAATCACAAATGCTAAATGCAGGAAATTATGGGGCTCTGTTTTAAATTGCATCGTCTTGAGTCGACGTTATTCAATGCCTTAAAACTGATTCCCACAGAAATTGGCTTCGGGCATGAGGGACGTGAGCCGCCCATGGTCGATACGATTTGCAAATCATGTCACTCTGAGTCGATGCCAGTTAATGCCCGAAAACAAAACTCCCCTCTGGCCTCCCCCAAGCTACAACACAAAAACTCCTTCCCCAAAATGAACAAAAATAACATAAATGAAGATATGGGGGAATCAATTAACCACAAAAATTCTCATTTCCATCAAAAGCTCCTAAAACATGTTTATTTTTACCTAAAATCCCTACACACATAGTATGTTCCAAAGCGGGAAATCATGAGTTAAAATCATCGAGACAAATGTTAGGATCATTACCTTACCGGTTATTTGAACTCCTCCTAACTCCTCGTTGTCGATCCGTTACACTACAAGCCGCCACCGGTACCACCGTAGATGCCATCACCCCACCGAGACGTCGGTCGCCGTCCGGAAAGTGAAGTACCGTGGGGGAGATGGTGGTGGTAGTGGTGAGAGGTAAGGGGAGTGTCAGAGTGGTGGAAGATGAAGAAGAGGAAGAGGAAGGGAAAGAGATGGAGGGAATCGGAGAGAGGTAAGAGAGAGAGTGAGAAGGAGATAATGAGAAAAGGAGGGAGAAAGGAAGGGGTGGCTTGGATCGTCAAACTGATCACCCGAAAATACGTCGTCCATAGCAATGCGATTGAGACGATAATATCGGAGCCGTACACACGCGCTCCGACGTCCGACCACGCATCCCACCTGCATGGCTCTTAAATTGCATCCTCCAAAGCCGACGCCTTTCAAAAGCGCGTCGAACTAGCTCGATGCGATTAAGAGGTCATGCACTAAACTCACAAGGGCCCAAACTAAGAGGTTCGACACCGAAACCGACCCGATAACTGAACCCGAAATCTCAATCCTTATAGAATGCACCTCAAAAGGACGATAAAGAAACCACGAGGGAGTGAACAACCCTTTGTAGAGAAAACTTGAGTAGAAGAAGAGAGTCTTAGAGAGGAAGAAGAAGAGCAGAACCACACTTGTATATTCTCTTGCATTTCTTTCTCTCTATATGTATAGTCAAGTACGTGAGTAAATGAGAGAGAAGTGGTGAGTAGGTGAAGAGCCATAAAGTGTATGGCCTCTTCCTCTTCCACAACATGACCCCCCAGCTAAACTCTAAACTCATGGATTGTTCAAGTGTTTGTCATGCTTGCTCTCATAAGATTGTTACTAGGGGTGGATGTGCCGAAGAGCAACTATAAGGGGCATGATTGTCATTGCAGCACCTAAATAGATCCTTTTCGTGGAATGGAGAGATTTTCACTCCGAGTTGAAGGGAGAAACTTTCTCCTTCAGTCCGGAGTAGGACTACAAATGGATATCCAAGTTTCGATCCTTTGTCCCGTTTTTGTTCTTGTTAATGGATACTAAGGCCGTTAGAAGATTTTTAATAATTATAGAAGTTAGAAACGGAAATAATTATTTCTGCATTCGCTACCCTGTTTCTATTTCTAAATTATCATGAATTTTTATATATTAGTTTACAAAGTAAAAATTAAACCAGTAGATGGATGCCTTGCATATCCAGTGGTGAGAAAATCTCTTGACAATTTTAATAAAGTAAGACCATAATAAGAAGTAAGAAACTCTCTTAAAATTTAATGTGATTTTATAGTGCATGGTTTGGATGGATCCATATGTAGAGTTAGACTAATAGATAAAGTAGATTTCAAAAATTAAAGTTCATATATTAGAAGAATTTGCATAGATTAAAAGAATTTACGTAAATTAAAATTTTGTGGGTTTGAAAAATTATAGGAAGCGAATAGTAATAGTGATTAAGATAGCTTCTTATTATAGTGATGATGATAGCGAAAACTTCTGTTTGCTTTCGTTTTCATTTTTAATATTCGATTTAAAAGTGAAAATAGATGTGGAAGTGGAAACACTCCCTTATGTTTCTACTCCCATCTTTGATAAATCTTATAGAAAATGTAAGTAGAAGGTACCATTTCCGTTTCTATCTTTGGCCTATTTGCAGCCCTAGTCTAGAGTGCATTTTCTCTCCGATGTGAATAAGATAAATTAGGAATAGTTTCCAAACATTCTTTAAATAGGAGAAGTTCTAAAGGAAGGAGAAGTCTTTTAGGACTTCCAAGCTGTTCCCAAACGCAGCCTTGAACTGGCGGAGGGGGTGCCCCCCCTTAAAATCTTAAACTTCTTTATTTCTTCTTATTTATATTAAATTTGCGCCCTTCCCTTCTTAATTTATCCCTCCATGTCATGAAAGAAAATGATCAGTTCCAATTTCAATTCCTAGTTTTCTATTCAATTCCATTTAAATGGTAAGCTTTGGGAGTCTAGATCATAGCAAATTCATATTTTCCCTTGAGAACAAATTTCTAAAATTCCTTTGTGTTAAGATGAAAATAAGAAAGTCCTACACTCCCAACTAATATAGGCCATATATTGAAATGGATGATTACGCCCATATTCCCAACTCTCTCTCCCCTTCTCCCCCAACTTGTCTTTCGTCTCTGTTTGGTCCATTTTTTATCTTTTAGCGAGTTCAACCTTCTTTCAAGCCATCTATCTTCTCATGGCCCAACATCGTGACATTGCCACATTGGCCTCTCGCAACTGGAAATATGGCATGCTAGTACTTGACATGGCACTATCCAGCACAACATAATACTTTGACATGGTAGTATTCTATATGTGATGCGTCAAAATCTTGTCCACCACGATCAAAATCTTCCGTCTTCAATTAGAAGGATGTCGTCTGATGGTCCCTGCAAAAGAGAACATTGTCAGAAGGTGTCTGATGGTCCATGCAAAAGAGAATACCGTCAGAGGGCCCCTGACATCGGTCTCAGAGATCCCCTTTCGATACCTAAGTCAAAAGACTGGAGATGCTAGAGGAAAGGCGAAGAAGCTTAGGTTCTAAAAAAACGTACTTGTACCAATTTGACCAGGGATTCTTATATAGTGGAGTAGGAGAGTCCCAATAGGAGAGGCGGTATCGCGAAAGATCTATTAGTTGAGTTCTGAGAGGGAAAGGCTTGTGCCGCAGGGAGAGTCCATATTTGTGCGGGCTTTGAGTTCCTTTCTTAGTAAGCACTTGGTCATGATCATATCTGCAACCGAGGAAATCGAGATCTTAGCATATTATAGGAGTCAAGCACGTACTAAATCTAGAAGTAGAGGAGATATCCGTTACAGTGATCCAAATTCTTCCCGAGAAGACCATGGGATTCCTTTGTGGATTGGTCCGTTCCCAAAGAGGTTTCTCTACTTTCTCGATCTTGGGCCGGTTCCGACTTTTGCTTCTAGGAATTGGACTTGTCATATTGAGTCGACCCATCTAGAATTGGGCTTGCCGAAACCTTCCTCCTTTAAAGACGGGAAGAGTTTAACCTGGAGGTGGATGATGTTTTTGAATTCCAGGTAAGTATATTATTTTAGATTTCTTATTTTGTTATAAATCAATTTTGTAACAATTATTAATCATTGTGATTTTACGACTTTGAATTTGGTTTACAACTTTTTGTTAATATTTGAGCTAATTTAATATAAAGTATAATTAGATGGATTATAAATTGAGTAATACTTGCTATACAATGTACGATGTGAACGATTAATTAAGCAATCATAGTTGATTCTCGTGATTTAAAGGGATCTTAAACACGCTGGAAATTCTTTCCTATTGTGTGGAGGAGCACATGGTCCACTTCAAATGGAGATTCCCATGATCTTCCTGACCTGAAGGGGTTGTCCCCCAACCCTACCTCACTGTCTTGTGGCCCAAAGAATGAAAAATTGATTTTTTTGGGTCATCCCCGCCATTCGCTACATGTTATATACAACTCGATCTCTAACTAGATGGCCCAAATAATTCTAAAAAATAAAAATCAAATTCTAATTATTGAGTTTAGCCCATTGGAAATCATTTTTACTATTCACTGGGGTTTTAATTTTTTATTTTTAGAATTTTTTTAATTCATCGAATCAAAGATTGAGTGTACAAACATGTAGGATATTGGGGGCCATGTGGCGCTGCAAGCAAGTGTTACTCTTCTAAATTTGTGAAAAGCTGTATCAATACATAAATTGTACATTTTGACTAAGATATGAAGGCTCACTGAAGAAGAATTGTAAAGGATATTTTATCCAATTAATTTTACTTTGCCCCCCTCCCCTTTCTACAATTTTCTGGCTCCGCCACTGTTGATCACCAATGCCACTTTGTACTCCCAGCTTGACATTTTCCAGATATGCTGAGCTAGTTAGTTAGGAGAATGCTCAGAAATCTTACGTGTGCCAAGTTTTTTTTTTTTTCTCATTCAGCAAGAACTTTTATCATCGGGTTCTATTTTCTCAACATTAGCCAGAGCAAGTTTTTGGCAAATCCCACCATGCTCTGACCAGCTTTACTCTCATCAACTCACATACTCGAGATTGCCAATGGCCCATCTGAATCCCTCGTGGATGCTCACCGTCGATTTGTAGAAGCTCCTCTACATATCAGGTTTCTTGTTTGGCTTGATCATGGTACAATTATGGACCAAAGATGAATTGATCATTTGTGAAATGTGATTCTTTGAATATCATTCTATAGACTTTGGTATTCTCTTACACGAGTCAAGAATAAATCAATCATTTGACCAGAAAAAATATGTGAAGTATTGAGTTCACCTTTAAGTACTTGTGAGTAGTACACTAAACTTCAAAAAAAAAAAAATCTAGATAAAGAAAATGTTAAATTTTAGTTCTACTATGAAAACACACAAGTCAAAGGTTCTTGTCTCTAAAATGAGATCTTGTGAACCTCTTTCTTTAAATTCAATATACTCCCACTTCCGTGAGGTTACGGATAAAAGAACCACCATCTATGATCATTTCAAGTGACTTTTTTACTCCTAACCAAGGTGATGAATGAGTCCATTGACTAGATCTCATCTCATGTCTTACCTCTCACATAGTCCAAACAAGATTATTTGGACTTTCCCTCTTACACCTATGCATCTCCTAAGACACATGAAAAAAAAAGTGTTGACTCCTAAATCGTGGACCGTACTCCCATGTAGGGTTGTAAAATGGGTCGGATGACCCCAAACCTGCCCTGACCATATCAAAGTTATGTGGATATGGATCTTCCCGTATACCAGGTTTCTATAAAATGGATCTGTACTACATCACAGTTTTGAGAAAATGGACAAAAATCCTATCTCCCTTTCTCCCCATCGCATCAGCCAGCACCGTCGCCTACTGGCCAGTGCCTTCCTCTTACGAGTTCGTAAGTTTAGATGGAGCTGTTCGTGTGGAGAGCTGAGTAGTTTTCGGCGGACTGAAGCATGTGTGGTGGTCCGGAGCACGGGAAATTCTCATCCTCGCCACCGGCATCATCTTCTCCATCGTCCCTGGCCAGCTCGTGTTCTGGGGGAACCCCTGTCCCGTCACCCCCTGTTCTACCACTGCAGACACCACGAAGGGTGCTATTATGCACGAGGACTCGTCCAGAGTCTTGGATTTGGCCGCCAAGAACAACCTCGAGGGCTTCGAGCGTGCCGCCGACCAGGACCCCTTGGCCATCGACGAGGTCGGCCTCCGATATGGTCGCAGGAAAGGCTCGAACCAGATGGTGATGGAGCATTGCACCCTGCTGATGGTTGCTGCCACCTATGGCAACGTTCTACGGCACCGGTGGATGTCCTCCAGCTGATCTTATCCCTTGGCGCTGCCGATCTCAACCGCTGCTGTGGCTCCGACAAGATGACCACCCTCCAATTTGTCGCCTCTGACAGATCTGCCGTCGACATTGTGAAGGTCCCTCTCACCAGTGCCGATACAGACCGTCGACGACAAAGCGGTCGGCTGCCCGACGTGATCGTTGTCTCACCCAAGCTCCCCCATGCGAAGGTCGCTCTAGCGGAGCTGTTGGGCCTGACGGCTCCCCGGCCAACCCGATTGGAGTCGACGAGCAGCACACGAACTGATCTTCCCAGTCCAGGTGGCCTACGCTGTTGTCCTTCCCAGCAAGATGGCGGTGTCATAGAAGGAATACACAGTTGACCGTTACAGTCACGAAACTGATCTTGGAATATGGAAGATCCGGACTCGGATCCGTAGAAGCAAAAGTGGATCTGAATCTGGAGATCCGCGTAATGTTGCATATTCGGATCCAGGTCCCGATTTATAAATATGGATTCAGGTATCCCTTGGATCCGGGTCGGATCCAACACGGATCCGCCCGCTTTGCACCCCTACTCCCCCCATGTATCATGGCACGGGCAGGAAGCAAGGAGGCCAAGAAGATCCCTTTTCCGCATGGTGGCTAATCGCCAGTTTCCCTGGAACTTCGAACCGGGGGTGCAGTTTCGTAATTTGAGCCAACAACCTTCTCGCCGAAGCCCGCAGCCCTCCGCCGGCTAGGGAAGGAAGCCGCCAGCCCGCCTCTCTCTCCGTCTCGCGAAGCGAAGGGGGAGCTCCTTTTCTTCGCCAATGGCTACCTACCTCAGGCGAGCCCTCTCCGCCAGGAACCTTCGGCTGCTCCGGGCGCCGCCTCGCCATTCCATCACCGTCTCCCACCTCTCCTGCCTCTTCCGGGCCGACCAGGAGCAGAAAACGCCGTTCTTCCTGGGCGCATCGCGAGGCCTCGATCGCTCGGGGCTGGAAGCCTGCCTGGGAAGCCGCAGGAGCTTCGCCAAAGGGAGGAAGTCAAGTAAGTCGAACGGTTTTCTGCTTTGGAGGGGCCTCAGCTCCTGTCGCGATCTCTTGCTCGAGCGCTTCGTCCGTCATCCGTTTCTTTATTTTTATTAATTTTTTTTTTTTACTTCAGTTTGGATGATCTGGAATCTGGGGAACTGAAATGGCAATGTTTTGTTTCCTTGTTTTGCTGTGCTTTTTAATAATAGTGTGTTAAGCTGGTATAGTTATGTGGATGGAGGTATGCAGCTAGGTGCTTGGTGAAATGCCCGAGTGAGTCGCCGTGGTTTCGTCTCTAGTTGGTTAGGCTCTTTTCTGTTAGAAAGAGCCTTTTTTGCTGTGATTTTTTTGTCCATATCAGAGTTTTTGGTATGTTAACTTGGTAGTCATGTGGGTGGGGACATGTAGCTGGCTGTTTGGTGAAATGCCTGGGAGAGTCCCCATACTATAATCCGTACTTGGTTAGGTTGTTCTATTAGTTTAGAATGGGACAGTTCATGGTGGCTGATTTTGTCGAAGATTCTTGTGCACACTCCACATTACGTCCTTGAGGAGGTGTAATTCAGGACTTTCTTATGTACTGATTTATAAATTTACTTTTGGTAAAAGGTGAATTTTTATCACATTTAGGATGTATTCGTAATAGTTGGCAACCAGTGTCGCTTTAGGATCACTGATGAGATCGGGCATTTAGGAGCTTGCTTTGAGTTTTTGACTGGGTAAACTGGTGGACAACAACTTGGATATCTAGAGTTAAGATTTCCAGAGGTATGGAGTTAACATAACCCGGGATTAGAAGGGAGAGGTAGGCAGACATGAAGATCCACTCTGTGGCACAGTGGCAGTGGTCGGGAGCTCACCGTTGCCAATTTGCCATCAGGCATAAGGATATTAGGGAATCGTATTACATGATTCATATCAGGCTCTCATCTTAAAAGAATATTTTACTTTAGGTTTTGTAACACAGGATTCATATAGTTGAAAACATATCACACTCCCAACAGAAGAAATGAAAAAAGATGCCTATTCATATGACTCTATGCACATGAAGAGAATAAAGAAGAAAGGATGGAGGTAAGAGAAATGGTCAGGGAAAAGAACTGTGGTATAATAGGCACCTGACCATTGTAGCAGCATTGTAACAAGAATTTGCTCTAGTATAGTAATTCATAAGAGAAAATGAATGAGGAAATGGAATTGCAAAGTGAAGAGAGTGAGCAGTGTTGAGCTAATTTAGTCTCCTTTATTTGATCCCCGTGTTTTGGTGATAATATACCATGAAAATAAAAGAAATCGGTACACCTAAGTCTCAGTTAAATGAGTGAATTGGTCGATTACAGGTTGACAAGCCCATTGTTCTGAAATCTCTTTTATTTGGGACTTAGTTGATTTCAGGAAAATCTTTGATCAAATCGATTAAAGCCTCACTAGAACTTCAATTACATCTCTATCGCTAATCAATTAATATTGTGAACAGTTCAGTCAGCTTATTCAAATTTCAAATCGATTAGAGCTTCTTTGAATTTTTGCTTGTAATCGCGATCGCTAACCGATTAAGTCTATCGCTAAGACTAAATCGATTAATAGTATCGATTACAAAACTACAGCTAATCGATTAAAGTCTTTTAGCTAATCCTTATTGCTAACCGACTATGTTTATCACTAAGGCAAAATCGATTAGCTGTGTCGATTAGAAGACCATTTGCTAATCGATTAAGTTTATAAGTTAACTCGAGCGTTTGTTCGGTTAAGCTGCTCTGTTTAATCGATTACGCACCAAATTGATTATTAACTGACTGATAAGTCATCGGTTAATCAATTATCTACACCTAATTGATTAGAATGACCTTGCGATTAACTGTTTAAGAGCGATTATGTGTGTGTGTGTTTAATCAATTTTTTGTTTAGTGTTCAAACCAACTTTGTGAACTTGTTTAATTGATTAAGCACTCTCTTGCAATTTGATTACCTTTTTTTCGTTTAATCGATTATCTGTGTTGTATTGAATCTATTAACTGTGTGTTTTAGATTTGATGGAGCTTATATGTTTAATCGATTATTGTGCTTATTGCTTAATCGACTAACTGCTTACATTTAAATCAATTATATGCTTATCCTGATTTGATTACAGTAACCTGTGCACAACGATTAACTATGTCTTTCAGTTAGCAATTGAAGCTATCTATTGAATTGATTACCTGACCATTTTCATAATCGATTGTCTGATCATTTATCATACTTAATTGATTCCTCAGTTATGCAAAATTCAAATAATCTGAACAAACATTGTTTATTTTCTTCACACCGTCCAGTAGATATGGTGTGGTGCGTATCTGATATGCTTTTGCAGATCTTCTGCCACTCACCTATCCTCTGGTCGATATACCAGATGAAAACTTTCTTCTTTAGGTAATTCAACAGGGTTAGGTGAGGATTACACGGTCGAATCTGGAAGACAAGGGGACAACGCACGGAAGCTTCTAGCTGAGAGTGGTCCTTATCTACCCACACTCTCTCTAAGCAAGACTGAAGCCTGGTTAATGTTAGACTCAATGAGGTTAGATCCAAGTAGAAGCCTGTTAGAGATAACAAGAGGGAAGATGTGTCTCAACGGAAAGATTCAAATTCACCAATATATTAGAGGCCTCGGCCAGAAGGAGATACTTGATACACAACTCTGTAGAAACTTCAAAATCCAGGAACTTCACTCTTTGCGCCCAACAACTTCCCTGCTTAAAAGAGAGAGATTGAAAGAAGAGCTTGAGAAAGTTGAGCTCCCATTCGTTGTGTTACATCGAGCTCTTGGGCTCTCTTTAATGACTAATCAAGACTGCATGTCATCTTTTTCTTCTCTTTAACCTTTGATCCTATTGTTCTTGTCTTTATTGTACACATCTGCTTACTGAGAGGCATTCGATGTATTTCTTTTTCCAAATACTTGTTACCTCTTCCTTGTGAGGAAGAGAGGGCCTGCACTGCAGGACGGTGTGCCTCTTCCTGAGGGAAGAGAGGACCAGCTGCAGCTAGAGGTGTTTTGGTTGTTGTAACCTGCACGGGATTTGTACCGTATATAGTCAATGTGCTAGTGGAACTCCCAAACGATTGCTTAGGAACTGGATGTAGGTCTGTGGACTGAACCAGTATAAAAATAAGTGTCTCTGTGTGTGATTGTTCGTTGTTTCCTACCCTTTCTTGACTTTTAATTCCTGTTGCGATTAGTTTGCATTCTTGCTAGTTAATTAATTTTTTAATAACCTATTCACCCCCTTCTGGGTTCTACATTAGTCTGGGCAACAAGCACGAGAAGGGGAAGATAGAGATAGGAAAGAGAGGTGAGCTGGATATTTGGGTGCATAATATTCATCTTATGCTTTCCTCTGTAAATGACACCCTCATTTTTCTCACAAGGGGCAATAAACTCGTCTATGTGGTCTTCACACATAATCCAATTAGGAAACTAGAGAGAGCAGCAATTTGCACTCTTGAAATAATAGAAACTATAGTCAATCTTATTTTAAACTAAAAAAGATGAAAATAAAAAACCTTTCAGTGTACATCAAAAGTTGACTGAAACATGCAATGACACCTAGTTAACTTTGACGGCTATAATCTCTCCTCAACTAACTTAGGTTAGGTTGCATCCTCTATCTTTGAGATGAGGTAGGGTTCAAAACATCTACTTTTTGGAGAAAAAAGAAAGGTATAATGGGATTGGACAAAGAAATGCAACTGAAGATTTGTTGGTCCCAATCCTACTAGTGAAATTTATAAGGTTTTTTTCCTAGCATTTTGTTTTTCTTCATAATGTGCCTTGGAGAATTAGCTGACTCTAACATGAAATGGCTGATTCAGATCAGGTATGCCTGATTCAGTTGAAATCATGAACGCTGATCCAGCTTTGGGAGGAAACATCCTGGTAAGCCTACAAAAAGATGAAGACTATCTAAATCAGGCCTAATGTATCAAAAAATGATCAGATTGGCATGATCTGGCTGTCAGTCTGACACTGTTGGATTGATTTGGCTGATCAGTGTGGTCTAAAACAATACTGGACAGGTGGACCTAACCAATCTAGTGTTCTCATCAAATTCAGACACCGTTATATATGTGTACATATAGTTTTAGTTTCTTTTATAAGCTCAATAATATGCTACTGTGTTGATCCTCAGTTATACTGATAAGGTTGAGTTTTTAACACATTAGTTATTGAAATCTCAGGCTATGAGGCCAAATCCAAATGTTATACAATCTTCTTTATGCAGTGTGGATATTGGAAGTACATCCTCGTAACGAGGAATTTTTCATTATCAAGCACTGAATCTCATGCTTTTCCAACTTCAATTTGTTATAGGGGTTGAGGAAGAGGAAGATGAAATTCAGGTTAGTCCCGACATTGGCCCTACTGTGAAATCAACAGCAATTTCACAGATGGAGTCTGCGGTAGTTGCTTTATCACGGGAGCTAAGTAAACTACGGACGGGAAGAGCATCTGCTGGTAAATTGTTATATCTGCTTGATAAAATTCTTCTGCATTACCCTATTAATTTCCATCTTAAGGATGTACTTTTCTTTAACATGATCAACTTGGTGAATTCTTCAGGTATGCTGGACCACATCATGGTTGAGACAAGTGGTGCAAAGATGCCTTTGAATCGTGTTGCAGTTGTCTCTGTCACAGACTCAAAGACACTGTCGGTTACTCCATATAGCCCAGATGTAAATGAAACTCCGTGCTGAATATGTCGCCTTCTTTCTCGAGTGAAGATGAATGCTTCTTGCTCAGTGACTTGTTCAGGGATGTTTTCTAGCAGGAAATTAAATCAAGTAAATTAATTAAATTGTGTTAGACTGTTAGCGTTCAGTATGGAAGTGGTCTACTTATTGGTGAAATTTTTTGTCCAAACTCTCATATTATTAAGATGGAAATGAAGTTTGACTATAAGCTCTTGGTTGCCAGCATCCCAATATCATTGTGAAAATATTTATGCTGAAGGAGTTTTAGATTAATTTTCTAGGTGATCGATCTTCTAATTTTTTTCTCATTCCTTCGATGCCTTTCGTTAGTGTGTCCATACCCATCCTGAACAGAAGTCTTGAATCTGGCATTTGTTTGGTTATCTCTGTGGTAGAGCATTCATTATGCTCCATGTATCCTTAATCATCTTTTAGCTTTCGAAATAACCCTTTCAAACTGAAGCTATGTTTGTGCTCAAGAGCAAAGAGAAGCAAGCAATTATGTAGATGCTTCCCTCGATAATTCGAACTTGTTTTTCTCCAAGGAACTATGGACCTTTATATGATTATTTTAATTTGAATTAAATGCACTGAGCTAGCCACTCCCAACCTATTTGATTACTTCCCAGGGAGCAGTTTGTGCAGTAAAATTTGTTTTCCTATTTTCAGGCATTGAAGACACTAGAGAGTGCCATCGGATCATCTGCATTAGGCTTAAACCCGACAGCGGATGGGCAGAGGTTAATCGTCGTTATTCCACCGTGAGTATTTGCCATATATCAATTGGTTAAAACCTCATCTTTTCATCATATTCCATGCCCATGAATCTTATATATATATGTATGTATATGTATATATCTATCTATATATATACATATATACATATACATATATATAAGTGCTATGATGCGTATGCTATAGTGCGTGCGGATAAATTGCTCGCACTGTTTCGACACCTTCTCCATGTTAAAAAAAATAAAATCATGATAAATTTCTAAATGTTCAACTCTCCCCCCAAAATAAATTCCATCTCTTTTGGCTTAAGATTTACCGTTGGATCGCGAGGCTTTCAACGTAAGCCATCTAAATTTACATTCGTAAATTGGTGATGAATGCTAAAACCCCAAGATATGGAAACAACCCTAGGGGCTAATATGATGAATTTTTTTTTTTGACTATTTTTTTAATGATTGTTGAAAATTGGAATTTACATGCACCCGATTGACGGCTAAGATCGAGTTTCAAGATCAAACCACGATCGAACGGTCAAACTAAGGCCCCAGGGGATGGAAACAACCCTAAGGAGGGCTAATGAATATTTAGAATTTTATGAAAATTTTTATTTTTTTAAATATGGGGATAAGGCTAAAAAAAAGTGCGTGCGGTTTAACTGCACGCACTATACCAGTTCACATTCTAGCATTTGTCATATATATATATATATATATATAGCCAACTTCCATACCCCCCCCCCCCCCCCCCGAAACCCATCCTCTCCATGTAGTAACAAAATAAAAATCATCAATAATTTTTAAATATTGAAATAGGCCTCTTAGAATTGATCCCCATCTCCAAGGCTTTAATTTTTACCGTCCAATCTTAACGATCAATCTTAGTTGTTCGATTTGGTGTGTATCAAAAAGTTTAAAATATTAGAAAAATAGTTAAAAAATAGGAAATTCATCTTATTAGCCCTCTGGGTTGATCCCATCCTCTGAGGATTTTAGTTTTGATTCCCAAACAATGATACACTTGATTGGACAACTATGGTTGACTTTGTTAACCGGATAGTGAAAATTAAATTCAAAAGGGTGGAAACCAACCTAAAGAGGGGCATTTGCATATTTTAAATTTTTTGGCATTTTTTTACATCGGGATGGGGGGTTTTGGGGGGAGACGCATCTAACTTAGATGCACCCTAGTGCGTGCGTACGTGCGCGCGCGCGAGAGAGAGAGAGAGAGAGCGAGAGAGAGATGCTATGGGGTGTTTGCTACAATGCATGTGGTTAAACCACACACACTATTTCGATCCCATCTCCATGTTAAAAAAATAAAAATCATAATAAAATTTTAAATGTACAATTATCTCATGTAGGGTTGTTTCCTTCCCTTTAGGCTTAATTTTTACCGTATGATCGCGAAACTAGCTGCCCAATTGTACGTGCATAACTTGGTGATGGATACTGAAACCCCTAGGGATGGGAACAACTCTAAGGGATACTCTAACTAATTTCTTATTTTTATTACTTTTTATATTTTTTTAATTTTTTTGTATGTACCGATGGATGGCTACTATTGAGTTTCACGATTGGACATGATTGGACGGTGAAAATTAAGCCCCAAGGAATGGAAATAATACTAGGAGGATAATTAAATATTTAAAAATTTATTGTTTTAATATGGAGATGGGGTCAAAACAGTGCATGCAGTTAAACCGCACTCACTATAGCAATCCACATAATAGCATGCCTCTCTCTCTCTCTATCTATTATATATATATATATATATATGCTCATGTTTCTTAGTTTTTTTATTACTCACTGATTAGGAGCTTGTTTGTTTTTCTGTTGTTCAATGCCAGATTAACAAAGGAGACTGTGCAGGTGAGATCATTCATATCAAATGGTTGGTCTACCTTTTGGCCAGAGTTAGTTCTTTGCCTTTGGATGAACATGTTTCTCTGCAGGCCTTGTGCAAGGTGGTTGCTAAATCTGCCGAAGATGTTAAGCAAAGTATTAGAAGAGCCCGCCAAAAGGTATCAGTGTTAAGCATTTTTAACGTTTTCCTCCAGATATGTTTTCTATCAAACCACACATTAGCTCATCTATCAGTATATGTAGTGTTTGATGTTTGTTCCCCTGATTGTTAGCACAACAATAAATAAGTGCATGTGATTGCTATTGTTGTCCTATGATATAAGTATCCCATTTGTGGGTTTTGGCTAAATTGGTCCTTATGTTGGTTGGTGTCAGTGGAAACCCTCATCTCATTAGTCATTATTGCTAGGTCACAAAGTAGGTTCTGATTGTTAGAGATTGTGTGTGTTTTACATATATCATAGTCCTGCTTAAATTAGGATTCCATCTCCCACTTAGATTAGGATTATAGATGCTAGTTCTACTTGGTAGAGTGTATGCCTATTTTCACTAGCATTAGAGAGGTATCACTTGTATCTTGTATAATATGTTGGGCTATCACCCTCATGTAAATTAGAGAGTTTAATGGTTTGGAGTAGAAATTAGACGTCAAATAGGCTGTTTTTGGAGTAGGTGGCATGCTACTTATCGTGCTACTAGTGGCAAACATGCATACGTAGGTACGTATGTACATACATACATACAATAAAAAATTTAAAATATTCAAATACCCCCCTCTAGGTTGGTTCCTATCCCTTTGGGTTTAATTTTCACCGTCCGATCAACAAAATCAACCATAACTATCCAATGAAGTGCGTCCTTCTTTAAGGATCAAAATTTAAACCCCAAGAGATGAGATCAACCCTAAGGGCTAATATGATGAATTTCTTATTTTTTGACTATTTTGCTAATATTTTTACACATTTTTTTATGCACACCCGATCGGACGGCTAGGATTGATCTTCAAGATTGGATGGTGAAAATTAAAGCCTTAGGATGGGATCAACCCTAAGGGGCCTATTTGAATGTTTAAAAATTATTATTATTATTATTTTTTAAACATGGGAGGGTGGATTTTTGGGGTGGGTGTGTGCATGTGCATGCATGCATGTATCCTTATGTTTGCGTACACTACTTCATGCACATACCCATCCACACATACACCCCCGCCCACAATCTAACATTCTACTTCATGCCAATTCCCATTTTGCTCTGATCTCTTCTTCATCTTACCCTCCAGACACATCCTATGAATCACTGGAAATACCCTCTGGACACATGCTTGACCATGCATTCCTGAAAATATCCGTGCACAGACACAGCTAACTTCAATTGTCACTAATATTCCTTGCACCACAAATACTGATTATGCAACACCTTTCTGGGTACCCATCTTGAGTAGAATGGTAAAATTGAGGGGCACATCTAACTTAACTATGCCCTGGGCCTCATTATACCCACCCCCTCTTTGTACATATATGTTTATGCATGCATGTGCATGTTTTAGCTGTGTGACATAGGGTGAGTTTTCATTAAGGGGGTGTTTGTGTTCTATAAAATTTCCCCAGAAAATATTCTGCCGGCTAACTTTTATATGTTTTGCAAATGTGAGTAAAGGTTAGTTGAGGAACTATTTCCCATATTCCCAGAATATTCTCTTTTTCCCTGAGATTTGTTTCTGCACCCCCTCCCATGGGGAAATATTTCCCATGATTCTCTACTTTCCGGGTAAATGTTGAGAATGCAAACACCCCATAAGTTCCAACACTCCGTTACTGACTTAGTAGTACTTACCATTTTGTACATGGAGGCTGACACTCATGTTGCTCAGGCATTAGACTCAATAAAGAAAGCTGCTTCAAGCATCCCCAAGGATGATGTGAAGAGACTAGAGAAAGAGGTAAAGTGTAAAAATCATTCTAACCTTGTTTAATGTTGTGGGTGTTCTCATTCCACTTTGTTCCACAGGTTGAAGAAGTCACAAAGCGTTTCATCAAGACAGCAGAAGATTTGTGCAAAGCAAAAGAGAAAGAGATTACTGGCAGCTGAGGTGCACCTTCATTATTCTGCAACGTACAGTTAATCTGTTATTTTTCTGTGTTCTCTCCTGGGGTCCTTTACAAACAGGTAGAATTGACCTGTTCTAGATTTATAGGTTCAGAGGATATCAAGGTAAGGCAAGGATGGGTAAAGTGATGATGTAATGCCTAACAGGAAACAAATCAGTTTTTCTCCTCCACAAACGGAAACAATTTTGTTTCGGATTTTTTAGTTTAGAAAGAGCATAAGCCTGTAATTTTTTTTGGGATGTGAGATATCTAACAGGGCATTGTGTTATGTTATTATGGTATAAGCTTTCTTTTTAAGATTATCATCCGTGCTGCCGTTCAGTTCTTTAAATCAATACAAGGTATGTGCGTTGGATGCAGAAATCTACTCTTATTGTTCCATTGGCAGATTTTCTGTCAAGAGATGCTCAGAACCTTGAAAATTATTGTGTTGTAGTGACAGAAGTGACAGCCTTACATTTTCATAGTTCCAAGTTCATGCGTGTCTCTGTCATGATGAAAAGAAAAACCCAACCCAGCAAGGTGGGTTCAACTTTTGTATCAAACTTGGTAGTCAAAGGATAATGGGCCAGGCCGACCCACTGGCCCAGCCAGATTTTACAGGTTCAGGCCATGGAAAAAAGGCCCATCTCACAATTCCGGCCCAGTCCAGAAATGTAATTGGCCAGGATTGGGCTTTGCCAGGCCCAGCAACGGGAATAGTAAGATAAATAAATAAACAAGACCATAAAACCTAACATCCATTTAAACCCATATTTGGTTTGGGGTATGTCAATAGGCCGGGCCAGCCCAGGACCAGCCTGGTTTTTACGGGGCTTGGGCAATGGAATAAAGCCCATCTTACAATTCTGGACTAGCACTGAAGTCTCACTGGGTGGCATTGGGCTTTGAAAGGCCCAGCCTGGAATAGAGGATAGGTAGATAGATAAATGAACAAAACCATAGGTCCTGATATCTGTATAAGCAGCACTCCTCCCCAGGAGTTGGATTCACGTCAAATCTTCTTTCTTCCCCTCCTTCGTGATCGTGCTTTAAGGATAATAAAACAGCCACAGGCCTCACTTCCATCTCAAAATGCTTCACTCTTTCATTTAACAAACGGTTTAAGCCTCAAGTAATTGGCTTGTGCCGCACACCGCAGGATGGTTTTCTAGTGCCTCACCTCGAGGTACATGCCTGTGTGCCTAGAGGTGCCACCTTTCAAGCAACATAGGAATAACAGAGACATGGGATTCTGGATAGTATCATGATGTTGTCCCTTTTTCTCAAAGTTCCCATTTATAGCTATTGCAGGAGGGATAAGTTGAATATGTTCCCGTGTATTTTGATTTTTTTACTATGTTCGACTGTGAACATCATATTTTGTATGAATATTTGTTGAGAGATAGAACGGTTGATTTCTCTCATGCAGAATAGCATCTTACTTTCGGAGGGGAAGAAGCATAAATAGTTCCTAAGATAGGAAGGCTCTGGAATGTTTAAGGTACCGTTAGCTAAATTTTTAATTCAGATATGTACCTATTTGTAGCTTGCTGAAGTGGTTAAAATTATTTCAGTTGAGTATGATGTTATGAGGTGGCAAACATCTGGCTCGTCTCTGTTTATAGGATTGTAATGCCACTTTTGGGCTTTCTGATAGAAAATGTGTACCTGCACTTTTGGGGCCCAATTTTGGAGAGCAGACATTGTGAGATGCATTCATGTTGCGGCATTTTGGGTCATAAGCTCTATGGGAAGATCAATTCAGCAAATTCTTCTGTTATTCATGGATGAGCTTTAAGGAGACCAAGGGGATTGGTAATACATTAGCTCATGCAGTATGTGTGCCTCAACTAAGTATGCAGTTTTGCTGGAGGGATTTTGCCTATTGGATATCATCAGAAGCTTACCCGTCAATCTAGGATTGGCTAGATCACATGAAGGAATTTGCCTTGGGGGAATGTTCCAATGTGTGCTTGCCTTATTCTTTGCTTTTGAATTCGTTGTGATACTCTCTGCAACCCCTAGAAAGACAAAATCTACAATGAGGAAGATGTCTGTTAGGTAGGGAAAAGAAAAGAAAACATGTCTTCTTACGAAGACGTTAATGCCGCTTTAAGATAGACCATAAAGAGAATCCATTAGTTCAACAACACCATTCTTTGCCTCTGCTTTTTCTGCCTCTTCTGGGCAACTAGGTATATTTTTCATCTTAGATCATTGATGCATATAAACTCTGAAGTAACTTTTAGTTTATTCCCATTATTTCCCAAGGAAAGGTTCTGCTGCTTGTGCAAGCATGCATTTATTGCCTTGTATTTTAGAGGAACAGGTTATTCACTGTTTCTCACCCTGCTGGAACTTAAAAGCATCTGGGGGCGGCCACATTATGACAGGGTGTTCATCTTGTTCAACCTAGTTTCCTGGGAAAGTTAAAGAGGAAAAGAAGCATGGGGTATTTGAGCTGCAGTACAAACATTTAAAAGTTTATCTGTGCAAACTTTTCAACTTATGCATGCTCCTTGCTCTTATAACTAGGGGTGTTCACTATTCGGTTCAACCCGAGAAAACTAAACCGAAATGTTTGACCATTGCTTTGGTTTGAGCCCCCCTTCAACCCCATAAAATGACAAAAACATGTGATTACCCATCTGGTAAATCAGGACACTTTTAGCCTTCATCACAGAGCAAATGGCAATAAAGAAATTATAAGGAGGAAAAAAAACGTTGGAATTCCGTTACAGGACTAAAGGACCTGACACCTGCACCTAGCCGCTGGACGCTGCCTACGCAAGTACACGAGCTGGTTGTGCCGTGGGTTTAGTCTCACATGGGAAGTTTTCTGGATGTTGTTCCCAGAAAAAGGTTATAAATAGATGCGGTACTGGGCGTGCTAGGGCCCATTAATGCCTGCAATGGGCTGTGTCACTTGCGGGCCAATTGAAACACTAAACACGCATCTAATGGGCTGTAAGCAGTTGTGCGCGGCCCAATAAAAACGTGGGTGCATGGGTTTGTGTCCAATTAAGTTTAAATCGAACCAAATCAAAATAAATTGAATTTTTCGGTTCGGTTTGGTTCGGTTTCAAAGAGTGAAACGGTTTGGTTTGGTTGAATTTTTTTTCTCTAAATCAAATCAAACTGACCCGTAAGTACTCCTACTTATAATGTTGTGTTGCTTGGTGGGTTGGGTATGCATCCATGTCATATGAAGCCAGTTTTGATCTTGAATTTGGATCAGCACTCGAATTGGAAAGTTGGATTAGCTCAGATCATGCATGCATATATTACCTCAGTCTCTCCCACCCCATGCCCCATTTTTTCTGATGCTGGTAGTTTGTAGATCACCAGATGAATCATAAAAGGGAATGAGCACATCAACGATGGAAACGAGGGAAACAATATGCCTATAAGGAAGAACAGATGCTTGGGATGAATATTATTGCGTGGTAAATTTAGGGGGCGTTTGCATTCTTAATATTTCTCCAGAAAGTAAAGAATAATGAGAAATGTTTTTCGGAGAATAAAAAATCATGAGAACTATTTTTCTGTAAAACAAAAACACATATTTGAGAATCTCACTGAAAAATAGAAAATATGGAGAGAATGCGACGTGAGAATCTAATACGGAGAGTCATAACCTCCGATACTATGAAAAGAATAGAACCATATCTAGGTCCTAATCCCTAAATGGTAATGGCGTAGAGGCCCTTAACCTTGAACCCCTCAGGTTGCTTGGGGTGAGAACAACTTTGAGTTGGATGAAAATAAAGAGAAGAGGTACCCTTGTGCTCGTTCGAGTCAGTCATCAATTTCGATACGTGAGCGTAAATATTTCTCATGAAAATATTTCTCCATGGGGAGGGGTGGGGAAATAGATGTCCGGGAAAAGGGAATATTATGAGAATATGAAAAGTATTTTGCCAACTAATTTTTACTCACGTTTCCAAAGCATGTGAAAGTTAGTTGGGAAAACAATTTTCAGGAAAATTTTAGCAAATCCAAACACCCCCTTAGGGTCTATTTGGTAGCTTGTAAAATAACCAATTAGGAAAATGTTTTCGGGAAAAAGTGATACAGTTGCTTATTTGGTGGTCCTGAAAACCTCAATCAATAGAAAATCAGATACATTGACCAATCTCCATTTTGGCATCCAACATAAGATGCCTAATGCCGGTTCCCACTGGATGCATTAATGCAAGCTGTGAATGAGATAACTCAAGCACCTTGAAAATCACTGTTAAACCTTAAGATGTATGATTTTATATTTATATCTTTAGAACTTGAGCATGTGTAATTTTATAATTATTCCATCAAAACTTAAAGATGTTATATAAATGAGATTGAACACTCTTTTTCAAAGCAACTGAAAATATTTTCGTAGATACTAAATGACAAATTTTGTTTTCATTTTCCATGTAAATTTATTTCCTCAGAAAATATTTTTCATTCAAATGTATTTTCCATAGAACTAAATGAACCCTTAATCACCGACTCGCCTTGGATGGCTGCTTATGATCAAGAGCCCGCAGAAGATTGCCATCGATTGTGTATCTCTCGTTGAAGTTTATAAAAATGGCAGCAAAAGGCTCCACTATGACCTGTGTAACAGGCTCGAGGTGTCCACGATGCACCACCAAATTGCTAGAAGGATGAAACAAAATGGAAATATGAAGGGGGAAGTTGCTTCATCTTTTGTTGCTCAGGTTCCAATCAATCATTAAAACCCGAAAGAGTGTCTTGCTTTAGGTCGAATGGAAACGGCATGCTTTTTGGATTTTATACTTACTGCGTATATACTTTCTTACCCGGTTACCTACCCAACTATATCGATTTGCATTAGAGCTAACTTATTGCGATGAGTTGGCTTCTTCTGCATTGAATATTTGTTGTTCTTCTCAACCATCTCTTAGATATAGTAATCTCCTTCCGAACACAAAGTGCTTCCCTAGGGCCGAAAATGAGGCAAATCGCTCGTGAACTACTTAAACTCGGCTCAAAAAGAAAAAACTCGACTTAGCTCAACTTGTCTAATGAAATAAACCAAGCTTGAGCTTGACTTTAGACTCGTTTCTTCAGATGAGCCAAGCTCAAGTTTTATCTAATTCGGCTCGATGGTTCTTGAGCCGACTCGATATAAAACATATTAATAAATTTCATATTCAATTATAATTCTCTGATCAAAACAATCACGATCAAACATTTCTCTTCATAGTAACCATGAGTAAACTTTAATAGGTTTGAGCATTTTATGTACAAACGGTGCGGAAACTATTTTAGTTTTAGGTGGGGGATTATAACATCCCAACTGTAGCCTAAGAAGGCTTGCAGGAACTGTTGGACATGGACAATGAGAGACTTTAGTCCACATCAGGAGTCTTCGCTTGACAAAGCAAATGGACCCTACTTTGAGAATTGGGCTCTATTTAGATAAATGGGCCGATCCGAGTCATAGAGTTAGCCTCTGTCTAGATAAATAGCACATGGCCAGGCAGTCGGACTTTATATGGACAAAGCAAATGAGCCTTAAGGCACCATACTTATCCCAACGAGTTAGGCTCGGCTTCACCTCGAACTCGATTCTCTTTGGTCAAAGCTCAAGCTCAAGCTCGAGCTTGGGTTTAGACTTAAATTGAAGCTTGAGCTCTGCTCAAGCTCGATTTTTGTTTTTTTTGTTTTTCAAGCAAAACTCAAGCTTAGCAAAACTCCGTTCGGCTTGGCTCGTTGCGACCCCTATGCTTCACCAACCAACTTATCCTCATCTAATAATTTCATTTCTTCTTTATATATTTTGCTGTGCCATAACGAAATCCATCCTCTATCAGTGGTTATTATTAGATCTAAGGAGTTTCATTTCTTCTTTATATGTTTTCCAAGTACTGCTGCACAAAAAAGGATAAGCAAACAAAGGAACTGAAAATAAATTGCATGTCCAAGGAGGAATCAGAAATTGGATTTCTCAGAACACAATCACGTTTACATCCATTGATCCAATATTGCACTCCCACAACAAAGCTTAAACGTTCAGCCTTGCTGCACTATCAATAGTTGTCTATTAAATAGCCTGGCTCATGGTTGGAAATGTCAAAGATCACAGTCCCTCAAATTTGCTAAAGTACCACCCTCTTCTTTGGTTGTCAATCTTTCTGATGCAATGCTATGTAGTTTCTAAATTCTGATCCCTTTATGTAGATTACACACTATCCATTAGATAACATATATATTACAGAGTGATCAATATCTCTTAGCACATAACCTATCCATCACAGTAGAAGTCTACAGTTTTTAAACTAAAGCAACTAACTATAGCTTTTAAGCCACAACGACCAGATGAACTCTTGTATGATGCAGGCGCAGGAACAGAAGATTCCAACGGTAATATTTGTTTGTCACGTTTGGGCCGCAGGGCGCAGGGGAGGGCCGTCGCTCTATGGCTATCTCACATGTCCATATAGCTCAATATTTGATAGGATGATTTTAAAAGTTTTTTAAAAAATTAAGAACGATTTATTAGTAATTTCCACCTAAGACTTAATATGTTACTTCTAATAGAGAGATAATTCTGCGTAATCGATAATTTTATCTAATTAGATGATAATTTTAAGTATAAACTGATTTTTCGGAAAAATAATCCAACGGCCTAAGAAATATAATCCTATGACACCTTTAGTAGAATAACAGAAGGAGTTTGTAGGCTCTCAATCTACTTGAAGTGCACCTCTCAAAGAGTGAAGTCAACCGACTGGTTCAACTCATGCGTCCCTCTAAACGTCCAAATGAGGGAAAGGGGGATGAGATTGGGAAATTTAACTAAAAATGGCTCCATAGGCATACGATCCATCTGTCAACAATCAACATATACGGTTTTCTAACCGTTATTAATTAGATAACATACAAATTTATCTATATCTATAGTATATAGAGTTTTTAACTCAACTGATATGGCACACTCATATATTTTTTTGTCAAAAAAACTATTAAATAATTCTTAAAAAATCATTAATGTCCATAACTATTATGATTGTTCATTTCCCTTCTCACCTCCACTCATTTCAAAATAATTTATTAATGGTCATAATTCTCATCTACTGCCATTTCAAAACAACTCATTAAGGATCATAATTCTTTCTCTCTCTCTCTCAAGATGGACGCATGAGAGCGGAGGACCATGGCACTCCTAAAATTGAGGAATTTCTTTACTAATAAAAATATTATTTTTTAATTATTTATATTATAAATAAAATACTATAAAAGTAAATTAAAAAATATATTAATATTAAATATAAAATAATATTACTCATAGATATTTCTCTTTATGTATTTCAGCTAACTTATCTTATAAATTTATTTAACTCATATGTATATACTTTTTTGTCGTATGTTATTTGTATTTATTATTTACTATGTTAATTTTTATATGTTAATAATTGCTATATCATGTAATATTTAATATTTATGTATCACATATAATATTTTTTAGTTATAACATATAACATATTAGTATTTTTAAGTTATAACATATAACATATTAATATTTTTAAGTATATTAATATATACGGTAAGTCACAATGGCAAAAAAGATAACTCGATATCTTAAAACTATAAGCATATCTTCTATATCTTTACTCAATGTCAACCTTCATCGACAATATTTTTTATGAATGATCTGTTTTTGAATAACAATATTATTAAATTCTTTAATGTGTGAAAGTACCATGGTCATCTATTGTGCTCGAATAGTATTTCACATAATTTTCACATTGTTGTGGTTTTGTCGTAGTTCTCGTACAAAATTATATTTATACTGAGTTATTTATTGCATGTTACTTTTTTTTTTATACACATTACTTTAGATCTCTCTATTAAACTTACATAACCAACACTGATACAGTTTAACATGCAAGTGGAATGCCTTCATATTTGAGTCTTTATTAAGCAAAATAAAAAATTTAATATTCTTCATGTAAAATTATCTTTATATTAGATTATTTACTTAAAATTAGATTTTTATTAGGACAAAATTATTTAAATTAATATGATATTTTCATCTTAAAATTAATTTAATATATTTTAAAGAATTTACTATAAATGCCCATGAGTTTGAAACTAAGTATCCAATGATGTCCGTTGCATTAAAGTTTAATAGGATACCTCGGCCATGAATTCGAATAGGAATAGGATGCTATAATATTAGCCGGATCCACTGATATCCATACACCTCGGATCCGGAACCCTATTTCCTTCTTGCTGCTCAAGTTTTTATTCTTCTTCTCCGCTCAAACCTTCCTGCCGGTGCGCTTTCTCTTCTCATCTCGGTGGGTGGGAGGAGGAGATCGACGCCAGAGAGTACCGCCCCCAGCTTGAAGCTCGACAAGGTTCGCATTTTTATCTCCGCGCCCCCCCCCCCCCCCCGCCAACACCAATTTGTGGACTAATCTCGTCGCAGATCTGCTCACGATCTGGAGCAACTGGTTTATTTTCTTTTCACCGGGTTTTTCATCGATAAAACAAGGTTTTTTTTCCTCTTTTCATTGATATCCTCCCAGATTGAGATTAGAATCTTTCGGCCGGGCTTTAACTCTACCCAGATTGGGATTGGGATTTTCTGCCGCCTCTCTCTTGATTTGGGAGTTCGTTTCATGTGCTAGGGATGTCAAAAAACGATGAGGATTTTGTGGCATGTCATGGGCTACGCTGGCTAGATTGTTGTAAACTGTGGTTTTGAGCTATGTTGGGTAATCTGGATTTTGTGGCATAGAATTGGTCTACGCTGCCTGGATTACTGAAAAATGTGATTTTGTGCTACATTGGTAATTTGATCTCTCTCTCTCTCTCTCTCTCTTGGTTTTCATTAGGTTCTGAAGGATGAAGCTGGACACAAGCGGCCTTAATTCTTTGGCTCCCCTCTATGGGGCAGACAGTGATCTTGGAGAGAACTTGCTTTCAGGCACATCATCCTTTGAGCTTCCCAGGACGACTGATGTGAGTTTAAATGCAATTTTATGTTATCCTTTATCACCTCCGCTATCACCTTCACTCCCGCAAAGTCATCTTGGTTGTATAATATATGGTGTTCTGCTTAGTTCACTAGTTCATAAGTTTTGTGTGGAATTTATGTGAAAGTGATTTAAAAGATGTTGGGTTTTCAATCTTTTTGCCAGTTTGACGGATTTCAGAAGAAAGCTGTGGAGATGGTGAAGCCCGCGAAGGGGACAACAACTCTTGCCTTTATTTTCAAGGAAGGTGTTATAGTTGCTGCTGATTCTCGGGCGAGCATGGGGGGATATATCTGTAAGCATATCGTTGTCCAATTTTAATGGCTTTTATTCTAAATGAAAACCAAGTTATGTGGTTTAGATTGTTCAAAGAGAATGATTGCATGAGTAACAATATCATCTCTATCACAATCATGCTTATTCCTAACAAAAACTTTCCTATTCAAGTAAGAGGGAAAATTAGTTAAAAACACTTTAAAAAATCTGAGTTTTTTTTTAAAGTAGATAGTACCGCATGTATGAATTAATAAAAAAAGGATGTACATGTATGCGTAGAAAGGAAACTAACGAAAATCCCTATATAAAAGTACCAGGATGGCGTCCAACTCAATCCTACCCAAAAGAATGAACAGGGGGGTAGAAGCATCCACCCCATTACAAAGAACCCTAGACGATTCTCACACTATGTGACAAATAAAGTGCACAACAGCCTCTGGCACTCGGGCTTCCTTTTTAGAGATCTTGGAATTCCTCTCCCTAGATGGCTCATACCTATAGTGTGGCATGAAGGATCAGCCACCACAGCATGTGATTCTCTTGGGGGACTAGGTTCACAAAGCAACACCAAAGAAGAAACTTGATCTTACAAAAATTTGTAGATTTGCTCTAAAGAAAATTCAAAGGTAGAGGATTTTCCCCCTCTTATGACATCTCCTTACATGAGAAGAATAGTTAGTGACTTGATCAACACTAGGAGTTCTTGGATGAGAGTTGGGCAGTAGTGGTGGGTGGCAGCACTGGCTGCATGGAAATGAAATCAAATCCTTCTACTAAGAGGGTTATCTGCATATCTTCACACCCATTGACAATAGTATAATGGAAGCACTTGGAGCAGCATATTAGTGGCAGTGAAGAGGCTTAGGCTGTTACCTCTGTTTTGTCTTCCCTCCCTTGTTATGATTATCCACATTCTCCTTTTTAACTACTAAGGACTTAGTCTCTTATTTTATCCTCCTAATTCATTGGCCTCCTAAATGTGAGAAGTCTGATAGGATTAAGCAATACCAACAGAAAGAAAGTGCACCATCCAGGGTCCCGATGTACCTTTAAGCTATCAAAAAATTTAAAAAATAAATAAAATGAACAAACCTTTGTAAGTCAAATGCTAAATAGTTGAATATCATATAAATTCAATTATCTTCCTTGGCATTAGTTTTAAGATTTTTCTTGCTATTGGTCCTTACTAAGATTCAAGACATTTGTAAGAAACGTAGCAGGGAAAATAATGAAAGTTGGTCTATTAAACACAAGGGCAGTAACCCGATATATGTACACAAGTGTACAAGACTCCCAATACAAGCAGGAGTAGGACACCTTCCAAATGTTAATGAGAATAGGACTCACAGTCTCTCACACACAAGATAAATCCCAGTACAAGTAGGAATAAGACAAATGTGTCCAAGTAGAACTGGTGCTTGTAATCCTAATTAGGCTGCAAATGGTCCGGGTTGAGTCCAATCCCAATCCTAACCTGCAGTTAGATAGCTGAACCGTAACCTAATCCAACCTCCCTTAACCTAACCTGTCCTCTCATTTCTCAAACCAACCCAATACATGCAATCCAAAGGGTCGTGAATGGGGAAAGGCAGCAGGAGAGGGAGTGTATGAAGATTTCTGATCATGGGTGGCAGTGATAGATAAAAGCAAGGGGGTGGTGGAGAAAGAAGATCCTTGATCATGGATGACTTCACTGTCTTCACTCCTCACTTTCTCTGTCAGCTGTGGCAATTACATGCCACTGAGCAGCTTAGGTCCTTCTCCTCGTCCACCTTGGAGTCAAGTGGCTCCCTTGGGTCCTCCACAACCACTGCAGGATGAGCTTCTCTAAGGCTCCTCCTCCTCCTCAACGTCCATAGAACTATCGATTACCTCACCTCGTTGCTGGCACTACTACTCGTGCTGCCTTCATGGTTCCCACAAAGCAGAGACAAGAAGGGGGCTGGTCAAAAAGGAAAAAGGGTTGTGGCAGAGGTCACAAATCTCTGCTTGGAACCCTTGGCAATAGTTTAAATGTGCCATTAATGGGGTTTGGAGATCTAGATAACTACAAAAGTACCCCTATGCCAGTGTTAGGCCTTTTTCATCAGTGCTCAAGTAATTATCTGGAAAATTCTAGGATCTTTTGTGACCTTGTATCTTTCATGTGAGTGTTGGGAGGCAATTACAATTGGCTCATTTTGGGTTGGGTACCCAAGGGTTCAACCTGTCTCAACCTGAACATGTGTCAGATTGACCATATGCTCAACCCTCACCTAATCCAACTTGATCAATTGTCCATGGGTTGGGTTGGCCCATGCTAGTTTGGTTGGCCTCCCAGTTTCATCCCCATTGCTAAGATAAGTAGTTCTAGGTATTCTAATATAAGTAGGAATAAGAAATGGGTTTTGAAGATCTAGATAACTATGAAAATACCCCTACACTGACATGAGGTCTTTTTCATGGGTGCTGAAGTAATTTTCTCGAGAATTTTGGGCTCTTTTGTGATCTGGTGTCTTTCACGTGAGTGTTAGGGGACATTTAAGATGGACTCAGCTTGGGCTAGGTAACCCAAGGCTCAACCTGTCCCGAACTGAATATATGTCAGGTTGAACATATTCTCATCCCTAATCTAAGCCCAACCTGAACATTGATAGGGTTGGTCGGGTCCATGGGTTGGGTTGGCCCATGTGTTTATAGGGTTCCCCATCCAAAGTTGCAGCCCTTATCCTAATATAAGTAGGCTAGGGATCCTAACATAATGTAGGAATAGGAAATATACAAAACCTCTGTAACCATGTAGAAACAGATTGTATGACTTGAGAAGGTATTCTTGATATTAATTTTCTTCCCTTGAAAATGAGCACATTTCTTTCCAATTGGACACTCCAACACCTAGCCTGCAGAAACATCTACAAAGTTTTTGTAGATGAACTTTTCAATGATCCTTCTAATTCTGTGAAACAATGCCTGCATATTTTGGATTCGGACATGGATGAACTTTTCAACTATCCTTCTAATTCTGTCAAAGAACATACTTTGGATGTGGACATGGATAAACTAAGGATTGAAATGAGCCAAGGATCTTTATGGCTGCTGTAGTTCTCTGCTTAAATGACATTGAATCATTAGAACATCGACATCTTTATTTGCCATCCTGCATACTTTGCATGGAAGCTGTGAATCTTTGCATCATTTTTTTACAAGTACGTTAGAAACAGTTCTTCCAGAGAAATAAGGAATGTGAATGACAATCTTTCAGGGAGATTTTCCCTTCCAGACTTTGCAAAACTTTGTATAGTCTTGGCCATTGTCATTGATCATGTTATAGATGGATTTAAATGAGAAAGCCCCTACATTAAACATTCACATGACATTAATTAACAGCTTTCCCCATTCAACTCCATTTTGATATGTGACATTAATTAACATGTTTCCCTAGCACCACTTTTTCAACTTTTCTCCTTAATTTTTGTCCCCATACTACCATTCACCCTATCTGCAAAATGATCACTAACAAGATGCCATTTATCAGTTACAGTGAAGAAGATCTTTGAAATTGTTTCTCTAAAAGTCGATCACTATCTCACCTTTACTCCAGAAAAGTATTACTCTTTAGTAGCATGATTATTGATCCCACCCTCAAGCCACATAATGTCTTTGAGAATTTCTCTCAACATGAGTATAAACAGTCAAAAGCTTATCCAGCCTGAGTGAGAAGTGAAATGACCTCCTGCAATGTCTGACCACATTTCTCCGATAAGATCCAAAATATATTCTCTAAAGTTTTGACACTTCAGTCCACCATCTATCAGAGGTCTACAGTTATTCTCCCACTTGACGAGGGACACAGACCATGTTTCTGTTATATTCTCCTCCCAATAAGAAGCTTCTCCTTTTCTTACTCAATCTGCCTTGCAACTCTTTTTTGGAAGTAGACGTAGAAAAGGGTAAATGTGAGAGCATAGTTAATCAAGGTAATTCTTACTTTTGAAGCCCATAGTTTTCCGCTTCCAGCCAAAGGTCCATGTTGGGAAGCTCCTGGATGAGGGCATGCCTTATGAAATATTTTGTTGTGCAAAAGAAGTGGCATCCCCTAATCTTTGATGGGCATGGATTGTACTATGCAGCCAGGGATTTTGTGAAGGGCGGGCCATGCCCCGTTTGTGACCTAGAGGTCAAGGGTTTGAACTAAGGAAACAACCTCTCTGCTTAGCAGGGGTAAGACTGCGTACATCGACCCTTCCCCAGACCCCGCAAGTGGTGGGAGCTTGGTGCACTGGGTACTCCCTTTTAGAGAATTTAATTTCTTATTTAGTGTGGCAATGGCTCTGCTGTATCCTCTTCCTTTTCGGTCTTAACAATAGGTTCACTGTATCTTCTCCCTTTTACTTCTAAGGTCTGCAATTTGGTTGGAATGTTGGCTCTGTTTTCTAGTGTACACAATCATCAGTGTGCCAAGGACAATGTGTAGAATGTTCCACTAAGGCCAATGGGCACATTTGTTTTATGTGATACACCCTCCCAAATGCAGGAGCCCAATTAAACAACCATTTATGTCTTAACTCCACATCCTCCAACTGATGCTTCCTCCTGACCATACATAATTGAACCCATGTTCTCCTTAACACAGCCATCTCATCCTTCTCTTCTACTTGGCACTTATTCAAGTCTTTGTTTTGCCGACTTGTCATCTTGTAGTTCAAAAGGCAGTTGGTTACTGCAATTGAATAGATGCTAGAATATGTTTCAGTATGGTTGGGCACATCAGCACCACATTTTGAAAGAAGTGTTTAGTGTCTGTTGATTTTCAAGCTTCCAGGTTGGTGCAATTTGATCTTCCTTTTTTTTTTAAATATCATAGAATTTTAGTACTACTGCGAAGATGCAAATAGTTTTTGGTCTTACAAGTATATGTCTGTGGTTTAATTTGAATCTCTTCAATTTTGAGCTTTCATGTCCCTGCAAAGGAGGTCGATGGCGGTGAAGTATCTTCATGATGGGATATATCACTACTGAAATTGCTGCCTGCAGCCTCCACTACCAGCTGCTGTTCTCTCTCTTCATCTCCTTGCTCCTCAGCTGCCACTCTTGTCCATAAGTGGTATCCCCCGGAGGGTTTTGGAGTTCACTATAACCAGATCATATTTTAGTGGACATATCCCTAGGTTACTCTGAAACTGAACCTTGATTAGTAATAAGTTTCTTCAGTTCAATCTTGGAGATGAGGGGGTAGTTAGAGACATGAGCTTCTTTGGGGCGGACAATATGGGAACTGGAGCAGAGGTTGAAGTTGTGACAATACCTTTGTCCACTGAGTAGACTCTGGCTGATGTTCACTGTTTTGTTGGCAATAGGGAATTCTGCTGTTGGGCATATTGCCTGAAAGCACAATTCATTTTATGAGATTGAAACTGTTTTGAGGTAAATGTAATGGTGTGAAGGACCGTCATCTGCCTAAGACAATCCTTATGTTTGTGCTGGGGTACACGTCAAGGGGTTCATAGTTTTGTTCGAACCTATTGGTGTTTATTCTGTTCAACCTTTTGTTGGTTGGTTGGAGGTTGGAGGGTTTTGACACTTTTCACTACACATTTGCTTTCATAATCATCCTAATTAGAAGGGTATGTTAACCTTTCTACCCTCCTCCAAATTTAAAAAGTATGTTTACCTTTCTACCCTTTCTTTGATAACTATATCCTCACAATGCATGGGAACCTTTTTTGTCCTTTCATTCTGTGATGTATAATCTTCTTGATTTATTTTATTTTAGTATCATATGATTGCTATCAACAGTTGTCTTCCTTTGTTATTTAGCTTCTCAGTCTGTGAAGAAAATCATCGAAATTAATCCATACATGCTTGGCACAATGGCTGGAGGGGCTGCAGATTGCCAATTTTGGCATAGGAATTTGGGTATTAAGGTACAATATATCATTTGCTTGTTGTTTTGTGTAATCCATAACTATCCTACATATCATAATTTGATGCACTTTTATTGTTTGGGAAAACTTATTCCTATCTTCTAATGAGAATCGTGTAAATTTGGCTGATCAGTTGTGCCCTGGTTTTCAGTGTCGTCTACATGAACTGGCAAACAAGCGGAGGATTTCGGTGACAGGTGCTTCAAAGTTGTTGGCCAATATTTTGTATTCTTACAGGGGTATGGGCCTCTCAATTGGAACTATGATTGCTGGATGGGATGAAACGGTATAATTGTTCCAGTCAGCATACAGTGCATACCTCATTCTACCCCTGTTACTGTATGCCACAGTCTTTGCTCATTTGTACTACAATCTTCTGTAGGGCCCTGGCCTTTACTACGTTGATGCTGAAGGTGGAAGGCTAAAAGGAAAAAGGTTCTCTGTTGGGTCAGGATCACCATATGCATATGGTGTTTTGGACAGTGGGTAGGTTTCCAACTATGATTGTGGTTTTTGTTGATTGAGGTATTTCTGAACTCTGCTGATATCTCTATGGTTTGGTAAGGTATCGCTATGACATGTCAGTTGAAGAAGCTGCGGAGCTGGCTAGACGAGCCATCTATCACGCAACATTTCGTGACGGTGCCAGTGGTGGAGTTGCTAGCGGTAGGGCTTTACTTTCTCCCTTTCAGTTTCTCTTCGCAGACAACCATATTTCTAGATAATTGCATTCCATGAATCCATGAAGTGCCTTCTGGCATCTATGTTGTGGGTTTCCATCAGCATTTCTGTAGATCATGAAGAATTTTGAATAAGTTTTTGCATGGATATCATAGGATATTTTCCCCATGCGAAGAGGTTTTCACATTATGCACAGTGCTAAACATTCAAACTTGCTATTTGTCAGTTTATCACGTTGGACCTGATGGGTGGAAAAAGCTCTCTGGTGACGATGTTGGTGAGTTGCACTACCAGTACTACCCAGTGACGCCGAGCCCTGTGGAACAGGAAATGGTTGAAATACCAATATCCTGAGAGATATTGTAACTGCTTTTAGGGTCACATACTTCAAGTGAAATTCCTGTTTGGCTTGCTCCTCTGATGTTTTATTTTGTACCTTCAATGTTTTCCCTAGATATAGAACCCACATTTCTCTAATGTTAGATTTTAAGGTTTCACATGCAGTTGAGTATTGAGTGTGCCTATGCAATGTGAACCAGGGCCACATAATACCCTTGTAATCCCGAGGACACCAAAACGTGCCATTGAATTTCATGCATGCAACTCCGTAATACAGTGTTTTTTAATCTATTATTTGTTTTTAAGGGAGCCTGATAGCAATGCGTAGATTCTTTTGGAAAAGAATTGTGTCCGAAAAATAGAAAGTCTTTTCAGCTTGCGTTGTATTAATTCACATTTATGTGGTATTGTTACAATACGATATGACATAGTTTTCATCACATTTTTTGCCTCTCTTCTTGGAGAGTGGCAGAGTTATTAAATGCTACTTGTAATCTGTTAAGGTGCTCCTTACAAGTACCTTTAACAAACCATGTCAGGTCACGAGACATGATTTGGTATAAAATAATTGAGAAATATTTGCTGTAATGTCTCCTGTAACGGGGAACTGCAAATTGCCGGTTAATGGATCAGATGGTTCGTGGCTTGTAAGGCCTACTGCGCGGTGCATCTATTGAACAGACGGAGATGTAGCCGTAGTAAATAGGCCATTTCAGAAAATATTCCTCAAAATGATTCATTTCTTTAGGGAGGTGGACCGCCATTTTTGCAAATGTGGAAGAGAGCCTTAATTATGTATCTTAAGAAAGTGAGAACAGTACTATCTTTTGTGAAGAGTAATATTTGTTGTACGGCTAGGTGGTGCAACAAGTCCCGTCAAAGTTACAGAATAGGCATGGTTGGGCAATGTTATGCATGATGCTAGGCAGCAAAGGACTGGGACCCCTTGGACCTCCTATCATGTATCTTTGTGTGCCTTTAGACACATAAGAGAGGAGGTGATAGAGTATGTCTCATCGATTCAGGGTTAAATGATTTATTCACCTTTTTCGTGTCTTACACAATGATGCTGGGTATGAAGGCCTAGAGGATCTAGTTTCAGCGGCAAGGTAGGAAATGGGGGTTGTTGGGGAGAGGAACTGAATCAGACATGTATGTACTAAACATAGAAGAATAAGACGAGAGAAGAAAAAGAGATAAACACAAAGATTTACATAGTTTGAGACACCTTCCATTCTCAGGAATAACACTTGCTACACTGACTTCAATGTTGCATTGAGGGTCACTTTTGGGTAAAATACATACATACATATATATATATATATATATATATATATATATATATATATGTCAATTCCGAAGTGTCTTACTTGTCCGTATGGGCCAATTTCCAATTGAACAATCTAAAAAAAATCTGAAAAATAAAAAATCGAGCTCCAATAAATAATAAAAAAAATACCTTTAATGGGTTGAGCCTAATAAGAATTTTTGATTTTGCATTTTTTTTTAGATCGTCCGATCAGAGATCGGCCTGTACGGACATGTAAAGCACTTCGGAGCTGACCTAAAAAAATTCAAAAAATATACCCACTGTACTGACCCTCAGTGCAGCATGTGCTACTCCATTTCCAGAGCGCCTTTCGTGTTGCCTTTCTTGTACTGCTTTTGAGAGTCTCCTGTAATAAAGTTTTTTTTCTTGTTGCCATTATATATAACATATAGGGAAAGATTCAAATATTTTCATACAAGTGTATGACTGAATTATGGTAGGCTCAATGGCGTATTATACTGTTAGGGGCTAAGGTCCCAACTACCATGTGTATTGACTCGAAATCGAATGGTAGCTGTAATATGAGCTAACGGAAGATAAATGAAGAAGAATGGAAACTGGGCATCTCTATCCGAAGTTGAACACATACCCCCTTGGAGAGATGCATGGGTGACTACAATGGTCCAGTCATTGACCAATGGACGTGTAACAAGAGAAAGGTCAGTGGGCTGACATGTGAGGCAGTACATTAGGGACCCTCCCTTCAGTGTGGACTCCATATATGCACATGAGTATTACTTGCTGCACCGTAATTGAGCGGCTGTCTGATCAGATTCTATTAAATGGTTGCTGCAGCAGGTAAACATTTTTTTTTTCTTTTAAAAGTTCAGGAGAGTTGGGCAGCTCTAATGAGGTTATCTATACTGTCTAATTCTTGATTAGATGATTAAACATATTCAAAAAGTATTTTATTTTTTTAACCTGATCAGATGGCACAGATGGCGCCCTTAGAATTATCCTTACTGGATGGTTAAAAAAAATTCAAAAACTGTCTGATAAAAAATTAGACAGCACAGATGGTGCCCCTGCCTCTTTTTTTTCTTTGAAAGAACACCTACTACTTGCGACCATCCGATGGGACGGTGCAACATCACTGCACCGCAAGCCATGTCAGAATGAACAGGTAAAGGTCAGATTGCAGGACATTTTTGTCAGATACATCAACCTAGCTAGATGCTGCTTTAGACTTTGTGCAAAGCCATAGTTCTTCGCCGAAAGCAAGCGCGCATATCTAACCTGAGCGAGGGTGATTTGATCAACCTAACCCCTTCAATGGGATTTGGTGGGCTTCCTAATTCCTATGATCAAAGGGTCACAGAAGCCGAAAAGGCTTTCAACTACAAGTCACGCCAAACATGCAAAAGTTTTGCACATGATCCGAATGCCATTGAAATGATAGGCATGCAAAGAGATTGTTGTTCGGATCATTAGGTGAACATTGTCATAAATGATTATTTTACTTATCAAATTCTCTTACGCCACTTTGATCGGAGAATAAGAGAAGAATAATACCTCTTATTCTTATAATAAAGTTAATTCTGATTTGATGAGCGGAATGATTTATACTGTGTTAAAATTGTTTATACTAGAATAAAAAGAATAAGCAATTTGACCCTAGACCAAAGAATTATTTATCCTTCTTATTCCGCCGGTGGATCCCATAGAACTATAAAAAATAAACACCCCTTATTCTAGTATACACTATTCCGGATAAGTAATTCCGAATAACCTATTCTGCAAATAAATTGGAGCTTATGGATCTTAGTTAAGAAAAATAGTCTTGTCAACTTGACTGATATCAGTTCGTAATTAAGAAGTTCATCTAATAATTTGAGCTAATAAAAAATTTGGTGGCTGAGATAAATATATATAGATCTGGGTCCCTTGATCTGAGTCCTAAATCAGCCTGCAGGTTGTGTGGGCCGGACCAGACATGGACTGAAACTCGGTCCAGTACATAAGATTCAAGTCGTCCAGTGCCCGTGTCACAATGGTTAGTGGGCGGACACCTCAGTTCCCCAGCTGGAACGCTCACGCTCGATCCCGCCAAAGTGCGGGTGGCCGTGAAAAATTCGTGCATGTATGTGCACGGACTTCTCGCCCTACTCGGGACGGAAATTGTACGAGTTATTCCTTCTCTTGTGCAGAGACACCTAGCATTTAGGCGGTCTCATACTTTGATCATTCGAACTAGGAGCCCTTATGCTCCGACCACTGGGCCACCTGACCCAAAAAAAAAAAAAGAAGAAGATAAGAGTCGAGTTACACGTGGGCAAAAGAGAATCACTTGTGCCCAAAGGTCATGATGATGATTTATTTCAACATTCCATGAAGAAATATGCAATTAATTAATTTAGAGTATATAACACTCGCTGCAATACGCTTGCAACCACTGTCTGATCAGACGACATAGAAACCTTTAAATTTTACTGCACCCTCTACAAAATATGAGAGAGAGAGAGAGAGAGAGAGAGAGAGAGAGAACATTGGCACCCTCAGTTAAAAAAAACTGGACCTAGCTTGTGCATGCATCTGCAGCTCAGCTCACAGTGCTCACATGGAGGGGGCCAGCCGAACCCTCAACCCGTTACAACAAGCTTTAATTTACTGGAGCAGCATCTATATATGCATGGGAGTTTCACTAATGAGCTGCTCATCACTGTACGTTGAATTAACCTGGAGAAGGGAATAAATGTCTGTGGGGAGAGTCCTGCTGTACCGTATACTAAATAATTCACATCAGTCTGTAGTATTGCATGAGAGAGAGAGCAGTGAGCTCGCAGGGCTCTCCCTCGAAGACAACATATGTGGTATCCGATGCAATGCATTGCTATACGGATCGGAGCGAAATCCTTTGCGTCATCATGGCATAATGCATCTAATGTTATGCAACAGAGGTAATTATTTGCTTGCCTGTGTCGAAAGCTTAATCAGTTCCATCCCACATCAAAAGATATTGATGCAGCCAAGGCAGCGGACGGTTCTCGGACGCCTGGATCCGATCGAGAACCAACAGGGGATTTGAAAAGATATTGATTCACTGGAATCATAATTTAGAAACCGATATAAGACTAATTGTTCAAAGCCACCATGGGCCAATAACCAACACTTTCCCTCACGGCCACCATGGGCCGTGGAAATGAAAGGAGAGGCGAAAGAGTTCAGGCCCAAGATCAATGCTCTGATACCAAGATGAAATCCCAAAACCGCGGTGTTGAGATTTGAGAACGTTACGACAATTTTAAAAAGTGAAACTTTCTTAAAATTCAATGTGATTTTATGGTGCATGGTTTGGATAGACTAATTTATAGATTTAGTTCAATAGACAGAGTAGACTCAAAATTTGAAGTTCATATATTGTAAGAATTTACATAAACTAAAATCTTGTAGGTTTGAAATTTTTAAATATTAGAAAAAAGTTTATAGGAAGTGAATAGCAATAGTAATTTAAAATAGCTTTTTAATATAGTGATGATGATATATAGCGGAAACTTTCATTTACTTTTATTTTTATTTTTTGTTTTTGATTTGAAAAGAGAAATGGATGTGGAGGTAAAAATACTCATTTTCATTTCCGTTTCCATTTTCGTCACCGATAGACCTTATGAGAAATAGAAGTGAAAGATGTCATTTTCGTTTTCGTCTTTGACCCTCTTGCAACCCTACATGTATGTGTCGTAAACAAGAAATTTTGAACTAAATTAATCTTTCATTTTAAGTTATAATAGTGGACTAAAGTTGCTAAAATTCTCGATCCTTACATAACACATATCTAGTGTATTTGTGACTATAGCTTTAAGCACGTCCAAAATGGCCCATCATGTTTGATATGTCCAAATATTCTGATTTCTGAGTAGATGACCTAAAAATCTAAAAAATAAAAAAATAAGTCCTAACGAACGGTGGAAAAAATGTCCTCAATGGCCCGACCCCAAAGAAAGAGAACTCAAAATTTGATTTTTTAAATTATTCAATCGGACATCGAATTATATGAACATGTCAGATATGATAAGTCCGACCTTAAAAAATTAAAATTAAAAATTAAAAAAATAGACTGTACCACATGCGATATAACAATGCTTATGATATTGACTTATCCACGGGGCTCACATGTGCATGTGGTGAGATTTGGTGGAGATGCGATGCGGAGTTTGCTTCACCACGGTGGCTATCCAGATTTGACTGGTAAGATCAAAGCTGCCGTTGTTGTATATCTATATATACTGTAGATTTTGGTAAATTAATTATGAATCCCCCACCTAATTGACGTCAATTTATTTTCCTCATATATTTTTTATTCTTTTGCTAATCTTTAGTCCTCACTTTTGATATGACGTATTGTATCGTTCTCTTGATAAGACGTATTGTATAGTTCTTGGGATCTTTCTGTCTCTGCCTGTGTCTGTGTATGATTTGCACTTCAGCACCAAGTGTAGGTTCCAGAGAGAGAGAGAGAGAGTACACTTCATCCCTTCTTTGATTTTTTTTATTTCTCCTCTTCCTCTCTTTTATTGGAAGCGAGATCTTTTGGACCTAATTATTTGAGCTATTTTGTATCCCAAGATGTAACAAAGGTGAGTGTACTTGTCCTATTCTTATTATTTCAAAGATAAATGATAGTTCCATCCTTCCTTGATGTGTTTTGAGACATACAATAATTCAGGCAATTGGGTCTAGAGGATCCCGTTCCCTCTCATTGGACTTTACACACACGTGCACGCGCACTTTTAAAATGTGACACTTGTAGGAATTCAACAGGGTATGAATATAATACCTCAGAAAGTATAACATTTATGAATGTATGTATGAATATAACATTTAAACTGTATGAATGTAATAATGCGAGGGTGTAATAATATAAAAATTCAACGTCTTAAAGTTTAGGGATATTGAATGTACAATACCTTAAAAAGAGGGTACTTTAAAATGCATATATTTGACACTAGTGTAAGAATACTGTATAACAGTTAACAATTTATGAAAGGGAACAAAGCATGAATGTAATAATGTATGAATAATATGCAGTGTATGAATGTCCTGATGATGCACGAATGCAGCACTTTAAATGTAACACTTCATATCATATGAATATAACACTAAAATATTAGAGCATGCAGCACACTTCTCTCTCTATTTCCCCTCTCTTTTGTCTGATTTCTATCTTTCTCTTATTGTTAGGGGCATTCAGATCACCCCCAGGGGATCTTTCTTTTGGCCTTTAAATCTCATTAGAGGAAGAATGCTACTCATTAATGAAAAGAGCTTTATTCTATTAATAAATTAACATTTTCTCTCTGATGAGATTTAAAGGCTCACGTAGAGGAGCTCTCAATCCTAGATTTAGAGGCATTACACCAATAGGTTTTCTTATTTTTTTTGGGCATTGTAAGATAATAGAATGAATCCAACCTTGTTGAGAATGGGGTCTAGGACTAAACACTTTGATTTTTAGATAATATTATACCCTAAATTAATTTAAAGGCCAAAAGGTGGACCGAGAGTGAAAAACAAATATAAGTTGCGAGGGTAGAAAAAGAAAGCTGCTCTCCTGTTATATATCCTTCATCTTGTAATGCAGTACGGTCGATTAATAGGCATGACCAGACGTTTTGAAAGTAAAGGTGGGATCATGGCAAGTTCATTGGTCGAAGAGAGGAGATCTTTTCAGTACATATTTGGATCGGAGTCCAATAATACTGAGAGGAGGAGGGAGGTCAAACATTGTAAAAAATCTTACCATGTGATCTCAAAATTTGACAAATATTTAGATCCTCCCCTTTTCAGTACTGATGGACTTCGATCCAAACGTGTACTAAGAGGATCTCTTCTCTTGGTCGAACACACTGCACCAGAGGTCCACAACACAAGTAATTGTTCAATAAGAGACGGTATGCAAGTAGGGTAGGCAATTCTTTGATTAGGATCATCACATGTTAGTTGGATATTCTCGTGTGGACACTATTGGCTATCTATCCTACGCAACTCTCTCTCTCTCTCTCACACACACACACAACACCCTGTAAAGACTTACAAAGGAAGAGTACAGCATTCACCCCTTTCGAGTAGGAAGAAAGAAACTAAAAGGTTCCATTCCCAACCACTCCACTTTGTAGTGCCGAGGGAGGAGAGAGAGCTATGGAAAGAGTGAGCTGTTCGGCGCAAGTCAGGTGCTTGGCTCGTGTGTGGATTAAGATTTAGGAGACTAGCCAGCAAGCTCAAATGCTCAAGCTTTTATTCCAGATTGCTATTCATATGTGGAGTGATCATGTGAGTAGAGGTTTGAAAGGAACCTTCGAAGTCACCTCTCTAGTGACACAAGCATTGTACTTTTAAGAGAGCATTGTATGCAAGATAGAAACAAGATAATGCCGCATGACGTTTGTCAAAAAAAAAAAAAGTTTGCCTAAAAATTCAATGTTAATGTGAAAACTATAGGGCTAAATACCATGAGATCATGCTCGCTCGAAAAAACACAAGAAAATTGGAAAGGAGTGAAAGAAAGGGGGGTAGAGGGTTTGAAAGATCTACCAAAACACATGGTGCGTGAGGAGAGGTGAGCGTAGGAATTTTCTTTAAAGTTCCCATTGAGATGATCCGACGCCGAGATCACTCCGTCAATATGGCTATATATGTATGGATCTTCATAAATTTGTGAGATAAATCTTTTGTTTTATCAATTGCTAGGAATGAAATAATTTTAAACCTCCTTCAAAAGGGAAAACTCTAATGCTATTGAATCATAGGCTTGTTGGCAATGATTATAAATAGATTCATGCACAAGGTTCATGTATTTCATTACTTATCGAAAACAAAAAAGGGAAGAGACAGCTAATCGCCGGCCTCAAGTTTTTAACTAGTGCATATATAATTACCAACTTGAAATGTCAAATCAATAAAGAATACTGTATTTTGGCATGATTTTTTTCATTTTTAGATCTCTCCTTTTAAGATCTTTTAGTAATAAGATAAAGCTTCTACAACCGAATTATATGTAACATGCCTAGCTAATTAAGTGAAAATAATTTTACGTTCCAAACTATAGACCACGCATAAAAGTGAGCTTTTGATTGCGCATGAACATACTGAGAACCAAATCAAAGTCATGAGAACTAAAACTTTTCAATTACTTTGATTTGGGATCTTCCTTTTCTGAAATATTTTGCTACTAAAGCGTTATTTTAAATGAACACAAAACACGGCAAACGAGCAAATATTATGGTCAAAGCATGATATATAATTTCCTTGTTTCAAATGAACATAATGCATATATAGCTCTTCTATCTATAAATATGAAAGCCACACAAAATTTGGATTCATCCCAAGCTGACACCAATGATGCGAAGAAAGATGTATTTTTCTGAGTTGGAGTAACTCCCTTAAGTGATTGACATGGTGATGAATCTCAATCATAATTTGATCTCTTATATTTCTGGTAACATCTATTTAATTAATGAGCAAGTAAATTTGTGAGGCATGTTTAACTGGCTTTTGCACATTGTATCCTAAAAAGAATTTCATACCTGTGAAAAATTTCCCGTAGAACTCATGTACCTGAAATTTTTTTGTGTGTTACACTTTTTAGAAAGCTTTTAACGTGTATGATATGCATTTGAGTTTTAAGTATACAGATAACCATTTCTTGGAACGTGGGAGGTTGCGGGTTTGAGCGTCATTAGGTGTGCAAGAAAACATATCTTCACCTGTTTTTTTTTTGTTTAGTTCCCACGGACAGTGTTAATGTAGATACGTGAAAATTTGCATGCCTTTCCGAAATATTGTCCTCAGAACGGAGGTATGATTTTGTCATTTTCTTTAAAAAATAGTCCTCGTTGGAAAGAGAGGTTCTACTCTACTTATAAGCATATGCCTATTTTTACAATATCCGATATAGAACTAAAACGATTTGTCATTTTTATGTCTCTACAACGGTATCTTGACAGTAATAGTATAAGTGCCTGCAACTAGGAAGAGTATGTGTTTGCAATCTTTCTGAAGATGTCAATGGTAATTAGAACAATGTAAGAGAGTTTAGAATATACATATAAATTGATGGTTTATAGAGATATATATGTATGTACAAAATCCTTATTTTTTCATAATGGTAAGTATCAATCATAACGGTTGTTACATCCAGAAAATCCCAAAAAAAAGAAAAGAACATGAGCATCTCTCCATGGATTCTCCAACTCCAACAAATCCCTTAATCCCAACCAAACCCAACCGCCCCATTACTACCCTAATTATTACAAGAATAGTTACCCACTTAATTTAATTATAGAAAGACCTTGTGTGTGTACAGCATACCCCTTACTCTGCACGTTACTCAATGTTTCCCAAATTCCCAACATCTCTCACTTGCCATTGGTTGCACATCATCATCAAATAACGGTTATAAACACCTTTTCCACCAAAAATATTAAGGAAAAAGGCTGTCGGGTTCCATTCGGAATTTCGGAGCGGATGGCGTCGACATCTGTGTTCGTGCGTATAGTTGGCACATTTCGATGTGGGCCACATGTTTGACGGCTAAGATGTGACGATCAAGGTTAACCGACATTTGATGTGACAGGGACGATAGGACCACAAGATAAGTTTGTTTCATTAGCAAAAGAGCCTATGATCAAGTGGTATTGGACCTCTCCTGCATAGAAAGGTTATGAATTCGAATTCTATCTCCTGTACTTGTGTGCAGGAGAGGAAGGAACGAATTCATAGGGGCTTATGTCCGTGGAGAGAATGTTTTTACTTATCGTGAGACCTCTGATCTAGAATGATTGTCCATAGAAGATGCAACGATCGTCTAAATTTAAAGAAAAACATTAATTTAAATATCAAATATCAGCTTAAGTTGAAGTAGAATTTGTTTGTCTAAATGTTCAGATTTTAAAAGTTTTCATTCTCTTAGTCCCCATTTTGACAATAAAATAAATGAGTGGAATAAGAGAGTATTGGTAAGACCTAAGTTTGGTAACGGAATAAGTAAAATTAAAATAAACATATATGTTTAACATAAGTATATGTTTTAGTTTTTATTGTAACTTCAAGTGTTATTTTTCATTGAATAAGAACCCTTACTCTTTAAAGATCGAAATCCATATTCACAAAATTTGTTAGAATACGGATTGTAACCTTTATTTCAATTCAGATAGAAGTTGGATCGTGTTCTATGCTAAGATATCAACTTAGAAGCTTAAGTCTTTTGGAATCTGAATCATCTTCTATCCTTTACTTTAGGTTTATTTACTTAAAATATTTAGAAAGTCAAATATCTTGTCAAAAGACAAAATAATTGAATGATTTTTATTTGAGATCTCTGCTCGAATAAAAGAAAAGAGATCGGATATCTCATAAAAAAGATTCTTTATTCTAATGATCTTTTGTCGAACGAGAAATTAAATCTTTTTATTCTAATGATCTTTTGTTGAACAAAAGATTAATGATTGATAGAATGACCCATGGAAGAATCACTTTTCCTGTCACATAGCAAAATTTTTACGGTGCCCCTCTATATAATACAGAAAATGACCTATACATCCAGTGGCACACAACTTGGCTATTTTCGTGGGAGTAAGGTAGGGACTTATCGTCATCTAGAAATCTGACCCATGAAAAGTTTAACGAATGAGACTCTTGTGCTTATGGAAAGATGAAAGATGCAAATTATGTGGTTACGATTTCAGAATTTTGCAATGAAATAGTTAGTGGTGGAATCATTTTTCATGTTACCAAAGCCTTGATTTATTTGGACTTGGATTGCAATTTAAGTTAGCGTGAGTTGAGATCAAACTCAAGCCAATCTAGACATAGCCCACATGGGTTAAAAGAAAAATAAAAGGAATATTTTGGGTTGTTTGTTTCGTTAATGTAAAACTCTGTAATTCACCGGTTTCAAAATCATCAATTTTAAAACAAGTAAAATGTTATTGTTTTAAAATTAGAGTGTATTTGTTTGGATGTTTATAAAACAAAATAAGAGAATGCTTTAACCTTCTTGTCTTGATTTACAGTGGGTCTTTTCTCTGTAAACTAACACAAGAAAATTGGGCTGCCAAATGGATAGATATGATCCAGAAAGGATTTTAGTTTACAATGTTTTACATCATTTCAAAAATCCAAAAGCACTATAAAATAAAACAGTTGTTTGAGATTACATTGTCTGATGTGGAAACAAACAACCCCTTGATGAAGGCTATGAATCTCTTACTATTCCATCCTCAGTGAGTCAGTAATTAGGAATAGGCTAGACAAACACCAGGGAACCCTAAGTCTTTGGTCTAGTTTATATATAGTAGTCAATGAGTTATTCTAACCTAGTTTGAATCGGACAAGTGGCTGCATAACACTTTTGTAGGTCAGGCTCTCCCAATCTAAATTGGCTGAACTCATCTTGGGATGAACTTTATTTGGAAGATTTTGAGTTCAGTTAAAGTAATTTGTAAAAATTGGATAAAATTCTTACTTGAATTTAGACTGCTTAGATGATCAATATGTAACCTATCCCAACACCTGATGTAGCCACAAGGAAAATTGAAAATTTGGAGACTTTTCTTGGGCATTGTTTACAAGTGAGTTTGAGGACGTTGGCTAATTCAAAATGCCTTTTTATTGAACTTTAAAATTTTAATGGTTCTGTATGGAGTTAAGAAAATGCCTTTTTGTTGAACTTTAAAATTTTAATGGTTATGTATGGAGTTAAGTATTTAAATTCATGTTTCAGGGGAAATAAAGTTTCTTTGAGTTACTTTTGTCATTTAGTTTTTCGTCCAATCATGTTGGAACAATTATTTTTGGCATGTTTCAACAAAAAGTCTCTCCGCCTACATGCGAAAAAACCTATCTTCGTAACATTATAATTAAATTTTTGGTCACATCAATGTCTGAACTATTTTACTAAGGGGAATAATAAGATGGAATTGTAAATTTGTAAAACTGAGCATATATGTACTCAAGATGCTAGGGGTGCTAATGGTAATCGATAATCTGATTATCTGACTGGTCAATAGCTTATAAGTCAGTTAATGGATAATTTTTTTAAATTGATATGTAACAGATATTTTTTTTAATGATCGAATACATATGGTAGATTAAGGATATGATTATCCGACCTATTGCTACTTAGGTAGTTAACAGATAATCTTTTTAAATTGATAACATATGGTCATGGATCTATCTTAGATATGCACCCATTTGACACATTTGCATCGTTACAAAGTGCAATGGCTTGTTAAGCAGAATTAAATTGTAAAAAGTTATTATATTTTAATTATTGCAGATGAAAATTTGACCTTGTAACTTATGTGGCATATTATTTAGTTTAGCTTGAGTATGCCATAATTTTGTTCTTGAAAAGGTGCTTCAGCTGAAAGGGATAGATCCTAGCCTAATAAGCATTAGATTGTCTGCACTATCACCAAGATTAGATTATGTTGATTTATCTGCCCATATATCAATGCCCCTTGTGGGGGAGTCTGCACGTAAAGATAGACTTGCTGCAATGTCTGATCCAGGTAGTTTGTAATGTCCGATAATTGAACAACAATTTAACAGACTTGTTTTTGTGTTTAAAAAAAAATTGCTGACTTGAGAAACCATTCTAGTTCGCATCTGTATCATTTATGGTCGAAAAAATTTTAAAAACAAAAGATCATGTTTCTACGTGATATGAACTGTTGGATCACATCGACTGTCTTGGGCGCACATTGCAGCAAGTATTTCTCCTGAGCGCAAGCGATGCGAGAATTTCGATAGGTAGCGTCATTTTATAATGTAATAGAAGTCTATCAACTGGCATTGAGTTGAATTCCTATTAGAACCAGCAGGATAGGGTAGTTGACTTTACCTTAGCTCTCCCTTAATTTGAAAGGTCACGGGTTTGAGTTGGTTAAAACCTCCCCGAGTTGTTTGGCCAAAGGTGCCAGAGAATTATATCCCTTAATCCGTAAAATTGTTTATCTGAAAAATCACTTGTTGTCTAATTAAGGAAAAGTATTGGCTGTGCATAATTATCCTCCTATTAAGAGGGAAATATTAGATTTTGCCTAAATTCGAACTCGATTTTCCTATATATATATATATATATATATATATATATATATATGCTAGTTTCAAATCCGTGTGATGCACGCTAGTTAAGTGAAATTATTTAAAATATATAATAATTTTAATTTTAAGTAAAAAATATTATATTGATTTAAATAATTGTCTTAATAAAATTTTATTTTTAAGCAAATAATTAAGTATAAAGATAATTTTGCATGAGAAATATTAAACTTTTAATTTTAAGGGCTCTAATATAAAGACATTTCGATCGCATGCTAAACTGTATTAGTGTTACTTACGTGAGTTTAATCGAGAGATCTTAGAGATCTAAAATAGTGTTGAAAAAGAAAAAGAAAAAGAAAAGTAATAACATACAGTAAATAACTAAGTATAAACATAATTTTATCCAAATTCGAACTCGAATCTCCTGTATATATGTAATGTACATATGTAGTCAACTGAGCCACCCTTAAAAAAAAAAAAATAGAACTCTTACTAGAGTTGTGTTGGAGGTTAGATCAGTAGAATGGACTGATAAGTGAAAGGAAACAAGAGCGTCTTATAATGAACAGGTTAGACTGCCCGTCAAAGAGACATTTTCATATTATTTTTGCTTATTCAGAATCTTATTTATTTTTTCACTTTATGGGGTGTTTGGTTGCGTTATAATTTTTAATACAGTTTTGTGATAAAAAATTAAAATAAAAAGAGTTCATGATAGTTTTTAAATTCCACAATATCTAATTATTGTGTTTGGTAAAAATGTGATCAATTATTAAAAATTACAATAAGTTGTTTGGTAGTACTTGTAAATTAAATAATACAACTGCAAGAGCACTGTATCTGGTTCAAGTATCTCTACAGATAACTTCACTACAGAGCATGAAAACACCATTTTGAGGCAAACTTGTTGAGAATAATTGAGCAAGTCAAAACATTCACAGCCATTCCATCCCCCATTTTCTATCAGAAGAGTTGCAAGCAGCACTAACCCCTCCCATTTCTAAAATAGGAAGGCAACAATAGCACATTCAACGGAACCGGACCTCTCGTGGACATTTCTTCGAACACCCCTTCAGCATGAAATGTATCCCTCACGCCTACAAACATCCTGACAGGATTTGGCCTTACATGGCTCTGAGACATGGATGAATGGCATGGTTGCCTCTTCAGTCGTCTGTTTCGGAAGAATGTGACAGTAGCTTGAATGGGCATCAGCTCATTTCATGAGGTAGAAGAGCATGGGAGCATTGTTAAGTCGGTGGTGGCGCAGGTACTAGGAGGAGAAGAGGGTGTTGCATGAGACAAGGTTGGGGAGATACATGTAGCGGGGGATGTCATGAGCAGGGAGATAGGGCGCACCTGACACAAGCACAAGCTTGGAGGAGCAGGTTGCATTGGTGGGCGGCGGCAGCTTTGTGAAAGGTGAAGAGAGGAAGAAGCTTTGAAGGGGTGAAAGAGAGAGGAAGCACGTCCAGACTCGAGAGAGCACTCCAAGTTTGCGTGACAAGAAAAAAAAGAGGATTGGACCTCTTTTATTTCTTACCATGTTTAATGAACAACAATTCTATCAAAATATATCTTAATAATCATACCAAACACCTGTTTTTAATTGCTTTCACTATAAATATATATATTTTATAGAGAAAACTGTCATTATATTGCAACCAAACGTCCCATTAGTCTTTTGTAGTTTTAGTGCACCGTCCTCATCCACTCATCTTTATGCTTTAAAGAAATAAAAATTGTTATAAATATTTAATTATTCCCCCAAAAGTTGTTCACATCATCGGAGGCTTAATTTTTACCGTTCGATTATATCTGATTTGATTGTAGCTGCCCGCTCAGGTGCGTGCAAATTAGTAATGAATATTAGAACTCCGGTGGATAGGAACAACTTAAGAACTAACCTCACTAAATTTTTATTTTATATTTACTTTTATAATAATTTAAAAATATAATTTATTTACATCTAATCAATGGTTATGATTGAATTTCACGATCAAATGGTGAAACTTAAGTCCTAAAAGATAGATACAACTTAAAGAGAGATAATTGAAAAAGTTTAATTTTTATTATTTTTTAAAATATCAAAATAATATCAAAATAGTGCGTACAAGTAAACTGCACTATAATAGATCACATTCTAAGGTCAACGGTGCACGTGATTAAACTGTACTGTGAACGTGGAATTGTAGAAGTTGGTCAAGAGATTACTTCTAAGTAGCTGATCTAGAACTTGAGATGCTTCGGGAAAGTTCATCCCTTTCTTCATGTGACAATTCTGAGTAAGTTCTTATCTAGATGAGTATAGCTTTGTTTTAAATTGTTTCTCTTATTCTGAATTGCTTCCTTTCTTTTATGTTAGTGAGTAATAAATATAAAACATGCCGTCATAGTACATGCAGAAAATTCATTTGTTTGAATAATATATAAGTTTTCAGAGATGGTGTTACTTGTCGTCGGTGTCAATAAACCAACATGAGGTCTCCTCTAAGTAACTAATGTATTTCTTTTTATTTAAAATTTGGTGCAAGACATGATAGATATAAAAAGCATTATTTTGTTGTAAAATCCACACATTCCTTCCCTCCAATAAGTTTCATTTTACATTTTTCTCAATATTCTAACCAATAATCAATGTATATATATATATATATACACTGCATTTTTTACTACCGTGCTATTTAAATTACATGCACTGTTTTCATCCAATCCTCATAGTTAAATATTCAATTACTACCTCCCTTAGAGCTATTTTCATCTTTTGGGACTTAATTTTAACCGTTCGATTGTAAAATTCAATCATAGTCGTCTATTGAATACGTACAAAAGATATTTTAAAAAAAATTATAAAAATAATCAAAAATAAAATAAAATCATCTGAATACTTTTAGGATTGTTCTCATCTCTTAAGATTTTAATATTCATTATCAATTTGCTCGCACCCGACCGGACGGCTACAATCAAATTAGATACGATCCGACGATGAAAATTAAATTTCATTAGATGAAAACAACTTTAGGAAGGATAATAATAATTATTATTATTTAACAAAAGAATGGAATCGAAATATAGAGCATGGTTAAACTGCACGCACGTAGGAAACGTATCTCAACACTCCTCTCTCTCTCTCGCACAAACATAATGAGTGCTATGGGGTGGTTTGCTACTGTGTGCAGTTTAACTGAATGGTCCTAATCCACCTCATGCTTATATTTTAAAAGAGTAAAAAATATTAAAAATTTTAAATATTCAATTATTCTCCATCTTTTACAATTTAATTTTAACCGTCCAATTATATTCGACTTAATTGTACCAATCGGGTGCGTGTAAATCAGTGATGAATACAAAAGCCTAATAGATAGAGACCACTCTAAAGACTAATTTGACTCATTTTTTATTTTTATTAATTTTTATATTTTTTTGAAAATAAAATTCTTGCGCACCCGATCGATGATTATAATTGAGTTTCACGATCGGAGATGACTGGACAATAAAAATTAAGCCCCGAAGAATGAAAACAACCTTAGAGAGATAGTTAAATATTTAAAATTTTAGCCTTTTTAGATATTGATTCCTGTAAACATAGTTAATTCAAAATAAGTTATTGCATCTTACATATTTTGATATTAGTCTTTATAAACTTAATATGATTTAATAATAATTTTTTTTATTAAGAATTATTTAAAAGAAACAAATATTCATAAAATATTCTTCAAAAATGTCAAAATAGATAGAAATACGTAAAATGACTCTAAAAATAAATAAAAAAATATCCCTAATAAATAGTAAACGGTGACCTTAATTGGTCGAACTCAATAATATATATATATATATATATATATTAAGTTTAGTTGCACCAGCAGACAATGCAGCAGTACTAGCTGTCTATGTAGCAAATAAAACTCAAATTTTAAATAAGTATATAAGTGACTTTTTTAGAGTTAGCTAAACTTAAATTCATGTTTACCTACGGTAGAATTAAGAAAAATTTACGGAACCAAATGGTAGAGATTAAAAATAAAAAATGTAAGTTTATAAGAACTAGTATCAAAATACGTAAGATACATGGACTTACGTAGAATTCGACTTATTTTGAATTCACTATATTACGGAGATCAATATCAATATTGGCCTAGAAATTTTATAATAATTTTTATTTCTTTAATATGGAGTCAAAACAGTACCTATGATTAACCGTAACGAACTGCATTCTATATCCTATAATTAACTCTACTTTACTGTTCCTTCCCTGACGCTTCCAGCGTCCCCGGTGGATTGATGAACTGCTGCCTTCATGTTCTTTGGACAATAGTCCAAACAGTTAGGGCCGAAGCGCAACAATTAATTCACCGGAGATCGACTATGAGGGCCACTATAAATCTGTTGAAAAATTCCTCCGCCCACAGCATGAACGAGACAAGATCGTCCGAATCTGATTTGTCTGTCTAATATCTGTAGACATATCAAAATGAGTCGTATATATATTATGCACGTCATTTTAAAAATAAATAACTTATATATTTCTGAATATAACTTATTTTGATGTGTCTAGAACATTGAATGATCCAAACTAACAAAATCCAGAAGAAGATCTCATTAGAGAGTGATTCTTCTCTCTGTTTTCTGGCACGCACGCTGCAGGCTAATGGACACAAACTCGTACTATTCTGTTTGCATCTAATGGATACATGGGGATCTCTGCGTATCTGGTCAATAAATAAATAAATATATATATATATATATATATTATTTCTCTTTCACTTCCGGACAAACATGGCTGGTTTGAGAACTACTGTTGCTGTCCCTCGTCTGGTCGTCTCACCCGTCTTGGGGGGGAATGGAATCCCCTGCGCCTAACGCCCCTACATGATTGCTGGATAGGGATAGAGATAAATTAGGTTATCCCTAATGAGTCCGAGCAAGTTAGCTAGGCCTGATTTAATTCGTTTTTGGTTATTCTGGAGCTAAATAATTTTTGTTTCCAAGTAGAAGTTAACCTAAGATAAGTGTATAAAATCTTTCTTAAAATATTTGATTTTAAGTAAAATATTATAAAATGCTATATCTTTGTCTCAGAAAGATATAGTATTTTGCACTTTTAAAAATGTTTCACATCAGACAAAACGACACCTCAGTGGGGACCCGAATGCATCCAGGCAAATAAGGTGCGAATTCCCACCATGGCATCCTCCCCACTCCTCGTGCAACAAAGTCATAGAAGACCCTGACTCGAACAATTTTGTGACCAGCTGCTATTGAACTATCAATGTAGGTCTAAGTTAAATTCCATTATGTGAACAGTTTGCCAGAAGAACTTTTTTTTTATTTTTTTTTATTGGATAGCCTACTGGAATTTGGCTAGGAGACCAGCGTTCAAAGTCACCCACAACGAGACTTCCTTTAGAGAGAGATTTTTTAAGTTCGAACATTCCATCCATCGGGACGAGCATTTCGCATGCAGTGAGATGCACGTGCAAGAGCCACGGGAAATCTCGCTTGCACCTCTGCTAGTGGGATCGAACCTGCGTCTCCCCCCTTGCGAGGGGCCGCCCACTCTGTTAGGAGTGGAGGACAAAAAAAAAATATATTTTTGTAATGAATATCTTCCCCATGTAAATAGGAGTAGTGATTCAACTTTAAATGATTGTTGATTAAGTTTGATCTACCTAATAATACCGTAAGTGATCTACTTGCATATAACTATATAAGCAAGAGGTAGCAAACGGTGCATATAGCACGCCTACTTTTGTCTTGAGTGTTCATTCATCTAGCTATCTATGAACATAGGTCCTCACATCACTAACAACAACACATTGTTGCCTCCATAAGCTAGGGTTAACGATGTTGATCGAGACAAAATTGGGTCAACTGACCTTCGGAGTCAACTAGTAGATTATGATAAAAAAATTTACGTCGTCATCATATATTTAATTCGTGCTTAATAGATGAGAAGACTCGCACAGGGCTCGACAGTGCAGCTGTACGGGTCCTCCCCATCGTCATTTCTAGGTAGAAATCTAGCCAGCAGATTCGACGGAGTGGTCGCCGCTCTGGCAATGGAAACTTGGGTTGGGGGAGTATCAGCCGGGTGCTCCCCCCCACCCCTCCATCCAGGTGTTTTTGCTTCCTCATTCGTTTCTATTTCTTGCAGTGTTCATCTCCCTCTTTCCTTTCTTGTTCCACACTTAACATCTGTGCATTTTGTCCTTCCCCTCCTCCAATCGTACTCCCTCACCCTGTTCACCCCTCACTTCTTGTTTTGCCTCCACACAGTGGGACTCCGGTGACCTCGGTTTGCCGATCTAGATGTTTGTTCACTTTATTTGCAAAATAACTTAAATCAGAATAAGATTTTAAGAATTTCTTAAACCAGAATAAGAAGTATTTTGATTTGATAAGTTGTTGATATTCTCTCAGAATAAGAAGAATTATAATGCACTGTTCTAAGTGATTTGATAAGAATAAATGAAATAAGGAGTGAAATAAAAAGTATTCTAAGTTTCTTTGCAACCAAACTAGAATAGGACATTTATACCAGTTATTCCGGTCCTATTCCGCAAACAAAGTGATAGGTGATTTTCTTTGACCTCTTGTTCCTCCCTTCCCCTTGTGTTATCCCCCTATTCTCTGTGGATGCTCTTGATTTTGTTTTAGGCCCACCGATTTGTTTGATCGATCTATAGCTGTCTCTATCTCTGGTGCATCCCTACGAGGCTTGACGGCTTTGGTGCAAATCCCTTTTCCGGATCTAGAATGTTGGTGATGGTGCTCAAGATCTCGTGCATATTCTGTACGCTTTCTGTTGGTGTACGTCTCTGAACCCTCCCTTGATCGGGTTGCTTAAAGTTATTGCAACTTCTCTAGGTTTTTTCGCCTCTACCTTCAAGATGGATCCAATTCGGCCGTGTGCTAGGTGTGCCCATATGGTTCTTTATGTTCCTATCCAACCGGCGATCGGCGACATCTTTGTTGGCGAGCTCTACCCACTGTGTTATGTTGCCATCTTGGTGTGTTTTGTTGGTTATCTTTTCTTGTTCATCTATGTGCTGTTTGTACCCTTGTTTATATACTCTTTCTCTATGTTTATGATGGAATGAATGGTATCTTTAATGTTAAAAATAAATAAATCATATATTTAATTGTCATTGGTGACATTTCACTAATCAAGTTCAAAATCCGTGCATTTATTCTTAGTCACCATTTGGCAGCTAATCTTTGCTAGATCTTAGAATAAATATACTAGATAGATTTTGCAAAAAGGGAGATAAATTGGCAGTCGAAGCAAGTGAATAGGTATAACATTTTGATTCTTACTTTGTCTCAAATCTAACCCTTTTTTTTAATTTGAGAAAGATTTTTCATTTGATAAGTTTTCTTCATGGCTCGAAATCTATCCTAAAGCAAAATTTCAAATGAAGCCTGAAGTGTTAATAGTTTTAGGCAGCATACATTAGGCTAAGTCCAATGATTAGAATCAGGCCACACAAATACATGTGTTGCCAAAGGAGGAGAGTTGGCCTTGGATTTTGGAAAAGTAGATTTTGGTGATTGAGGAGAGAAGGAGAAATGACTAATGGGAAAAGTTGTTTGAGAGTAACTTTTGAAAAAATTAATCAAATTTTTGAAGGAAAAAGAGTTATCTATCTCTTTTCATCTTTTCTCTCTCTCTCTCTCTCTCCATTAATCTCTTTTAATATGTGGGCATTTCTAGAAACTGCATTTTTTCAAATCTACAATCTTGTGACATTTTTCAAATAAAATTTTAAGGGGGACATGTTGGCGATTTTATACCCTCAAAAATTCTTGTTACAAAACTGATTTAGGGGGAATCTTTTTTCTCACAACATTTCCAAATACTGCCTTTTGGTCTATGAGACAAGATCAATGGTCTAAGCCCTCTAATCTACATGAGAATGAGATCGTCTAGATCTAAACGTCTAGACCTCCCAACATCTTAAGACACATCAAGAGATGATGAACGGACCATTTACTTCTGAAATGATGTGGCAAGATAAATACATCCTCTTTTGATGTGCCTTGGGGCGCAGTGAAGTCCAAATGTTTAGGTTTCCCTATGTAAGAGAGATATAATCAAGAGTTGTGACATTCTCCATTTAATTTTTTAATTTTTTTTTGTGTGTACAACAGAATTAAATCTAAAAGCATTGGACATTTAACATGGGGGCCGGACAGTGCAGGGGACGTCATTCTGACAGCGTATGGACGCGTCTCATAAGGAAGCAAATTGGATCCTGCATTTAACGGCTTGATCTAACACTCACAGCTGGAGCCTGGAGGTGATCCCACTAAGCCAGGTCCCCCACAACACAACGCTGGTACCTTTTTGTTGCCTTTTTGTGTTTCCCATTCCAGAAGGAGAAGGGCCCCCGGGTGGGAATGAGGTCCCAAACGAGTCATACGAGTAGAGATGTAAATTGGGCGGGTTGAATTGAGTTACGTGATAATTTGAATTTAATCTAAATTTAAAATAATTCAGTCTAACTTTAGCCTCACCTAAATTCAATTTAAAATTTAACTCAAATTCAGTCTAAATTCGGATCCAATTCAATAGTGAGTAGGTTATGTTGAGTTGAATTGGATTGACCCTGTTTATAAAAAAATTGTTATAAATATTTTACTTTTTATATTAATTATTATAAAAGTTAATAAATTAAATTGGGCCAACTTATTTTCAGCTCAATCCAACTTAAATTTAACTAATGTCAACTCAAATTTAATCCAACCTAATTTATATAATTTTTGGGCCAACCCATTTAATATGAGTTAGGTTGAGTTGAGCCACGGATTGACCCGCCCGATTGGCACCTCTATATATAAGTAATCTAATAAAAAAAAGAAAAGAAAATGAGAGGGAAAAGATGGCAGAAGAAAATGGATCAAAATCTCACTTCTACAGGCTTGTATAATCTCCCCTTTTTTTGTTTACCAGCACGACAGAAAATGGAGGTGTAGATTTGTTATTTTAATCCGTAAACCAAACGGGAGTGTGATTTGTAGAATCGGGAATTCCCCAAGGCTGAGGTACGGAATTCTAATTTGGCTCACAGAAACCAAGTAGGAATAAGTGCTAATTTAGTTCACCAGACCAAACATACATGCCGATTGTTCAGCCGGTCCGATTTATGAACCGGAAGTTTAACATTTACAATGGTCTTCACTTGATTCAAATCAAAGATTAGTGGATTATGTTGGGTCTTGTTTAGCAACGGAATAAATGTGAGGAAAAAATATTCTTCTTTGAATGGGTTATCCAATTTTTGTTCAGCAAAAGACAAGGAAAATGAAATGGGTTTTTGTCTTTTTCTTTAGAAAATGGTCTTCATTGAGAAGAGAGGTTGCGCAGTGCTTATAAGTATATGCCTATTTTTTACAACATCCATGTGGGACTAAAGCAGTTTGCCATTTTTATGCCTCTATATAACCGCCTAATGAAAGTAGGCGTGTGCAAACCTTTTGAGCCGCTGGATGAGTCAGGCCGGTTAGGAATTCTCGGACAAGTTAGTGGCTTTTTGTTTAGTTCCTACTGACGGAGCCATTGTGGATGCGTGAAAATTTGCGTCCCTTCCCCGAAGTATTGTCCCGAGAGCAGAAGTGGGGTTTTATCATTTTCCTTATAAAAAGTCTCTGGTTGCTCTCTGCTTATAAGTACATACCTATCTTTACAACATCCGATGTAAGACCAAAGTTTTTTGTCATTTTTCTGCTTCTACACAACCCTCAATTAAAGTAGGGGCCTCGAAAGAGAGGCGGTCGTCGGGACCAGCCTCAACAAGACGGTACTCGTGAGGCACCTAGTACTCCTCCATCATCTTTCTCAATTCATCTTGTTTGATAAAATTACAATTATGACGGGCTAAGGTGGGAGCCCTCCTCTCGGACTGGCCAGAGGAGCTAGAAGCTTGATCTGAAGCTATGGATGAGGAGGTGGAAGACTGCTCGGTACAAAGGGAGGCCTCGCTAGAAAAAGAAGACGAAAATTCTGGAGACCAAGAAGCAGTCCCAGGGGAAGACGGAAGCGAGAAGGAAGTCTTAGAGGTCCCTATGGAATTGACAGAGCTCGGAGCCGGGACGGACTCACCAGAAAACACGAGGAAGGCGCTGTTAGTTTTAGGTGGCCTACAAGCTAATCTGACTATGTAAATCTCGTTCATTTATTAATATAATGGCATAATATTCATTGTGTGTAAATCGTATTAATTATCGTCTCATAATCAAGTTCATGAATATGTGCGATAGTGATCAGATTATGATGAGATCATACTAATGAGACTGATCACTTAAACACGCATATTCTTAATTGTTCCTAGTCGGAGGATATCCGAGAAGGACATCGGATATCCAGTTAGACTAGTACAGATTATTCCTGCTCATATGATGAGGGTGACTGATCTCATAAGTCACTTGTGTGGAGACACTAACGCGAATCTGTAGGTACTCATTGGAGAATGAGTTCACTGAACTGATCCGACTGAATCGCTGGATGGTATTGTACCTCACTGTCAACCAGCTTGATTCTATTGTCGCAGTTGCGTGGATGGTCCTCGGACCTGAGACACTAAGGACACCTTGGTTTATGAATTTCTAACCACGGGATTCTAAACAGCCAAGGATCGGGTACAACGGAATACCGTCGAAGAGAATTGTGTATCAATAAGGAATCATTCGCTTTCAGTACGATAAGAGAGAATGCTCTAGGAAGGATGCACAAAAGTCCCTGACCAGGGCGAACGATAATATCGGAAAAGGAGTTTTTCGATATTCATCAGCGGCATCCAATCCAAGTGAGTCGACCGGTTAGGATTTGACAGCACGCCATACCCTGAGTTGACTCGAGAGCATTGTACGAATGCAAGATTATATCCACGCGGTAACTATAGGCGGAAAGGTTCCAAGAGTGAGTTACTTAACCCCAATACCTTCCGGATTCATGCGGTGTTGCTTGGCATCCAACGTGATCGGAGGTTCGGTCGAATTCGATGTGCGACATCAATTCGATTAATTAATTAGTTAATAAAGAGTTATTAATTGATTAATAAAGTCAGTAAGGAGTTACTGGGCTTATTAGGCTATTAACCAGACTGGTAATTGGGCCTAGAGGGTCACACGCAAATATTCTCAAGGCGATGGATAAATAAGTGGGTTTTATATAAACCGGGGTTTTTTATGAAAAACCGTGCGATTAGTATAAAATGTAGCAAACGGGTTGAGCAGGCCAAACTGCTGCTAACCCTAGCCGCTCCGCCTCTCTTTCTCTCTCTCTCTGGCGTCCCAGAAGAATCCGGATCCCCGGATCTGCTCTGTCGCATCTTCGAATCCCATTGGACGGGAAATCATTCGCACGTTGCGGCGATCGTTGCGGCTAACGGCGGAGACTTCATGGACTGTGAAGAACGAGGAACGTGAGGATATCCACCGCGAGGTGGATCACGTGGACTCTACTAGAGGCTGGGCGCTTGCGCGGCTTGCGGTGTCACACCGACGGAACCGAACGGTTGCGGATTCGAATCCGTACACGGTAAGATTCGATAATCCGATTATCAAGATTTTAGTTTTTTCGAAACGGGAACGGATCTCCGTTTTTATTTTTATTTTCGCTGCGCGGGAGATCCAGATAAACACGAGAAACCCAACAGGCGCGAACGACAAGTGGTTTCTTCTCCTACAACTCTGGCGTCCGCATAAAGACTTCAGGCAAGCAGAAAGCGGGCCTAGTTCACCTTGTGCCCTACTTTTATAATGGAGAGACGGCTAGTTTGCTCTCCTCTCTTCCCGCTAGGAATCTCGAGAGACGCCATGACATCCCCTCATGATGACGGCCCAAACACTACGCCCAATGGCGAAGAAACGCGCCCGACGGCCGCAATCTCAGGTGGCTAGTCACATACGAGACTACGCCACGTGGACAACCGACACCCCGAGGAGCGTTCGGAGATTGTAGAAAGAGTGGGCGACATCGTCTCTCATAAATGGACGTCGTTTCGAAGTACAACCGACATCCCTAGGGATTACTCGGGGATTACGAAGCGGCATGAGTTAGCGCCCTTTCAGAGGGCAACTGGTGCCACGCGTCTTGCACCCAGTGGCAAAGGCAACTCTTCATTGAGCCTCCCGCACGATTCCACTCTTATATCCGAAATTTGAATTCAGGAGTAAGGGGGCCAGTGACGAGGGGAGATTGGGTTTGGCCCAAACATGTCCTTCTAGGCATGAGCCCAAAGATCTATAGCCCACATAAGTCGGCACAAGGGGGACACATGGCTCTCGGTATCCCGACCGACATACAAAGGTAGGGATTTAAAGTCACGAAGTCCAGATCACCCAATAGTGCGCCTAGCGGTAGTTCCCGAGACCCTCTAGGATCTCGCGAGAGCCCCCTGAGATATGAGAACATGCTCACCGCTTCTGGTCCTCAGATATTGGCTACCCAGCCAAGTAGAAACTGGGACCCAGTGTCGGGAGGCTGTTTCCCCTCGGCGTCTCATGATAACGAAGGTTTCTCCCCAAGGGGCAGCCCTTATCACCTCCACGCCGTCAAGCAGATCTTTCGAGATACAACTGCCTACTTATAGCAGGTCCGCACGATCTGCTCCTGACAACCGCGGGCAAATCTCTCCTTATCCATTACCGCACGATCTCCCTAAACAAGGAGAGCTGACCGTGGGCTTATTACCTCTTAAGAGGAAACCGTTCCTGGGACGCCTCAGGGGAGAAGAACTATATAGCCCCAGACCTTCTTTGGTCAGAAGTACGCAATTCTGAGCTAAGAAACCCCTAGTAAGATCTCATCTTCTAGTACCTAACTTAGGCATCAGAAGATTTTACTCCCTAACAGACTGGAGGGTCCTTTGACACCTCTACTCCTTCTTGTAGGTTCTATCATGAATGTTTCCAATCCATTACAAATTCTATCGAGTAGCCGGAATTTTTAATCGGACGATTATCGTAGTCTGACTAATTCCCGATCGCTACAATTACATATTTTAGTGTATTGGCTACGGTAGATGACAGATGACACCCTCTCATTATTCAGATTCCTTCATCTTATGAAAAAAGATTAGATTCGACAAGAAGTTCCTAATTTTCTCCAAAAAGCAAAAGAGTTATAATGTTAACAAATGTGCCTTAATACAGTCTAAAATCAGTAGAGCATCATTTGGGAAAATCTTCTGATAATTGAAATACAAAATCGAGGATATTTCCAAATGTCTCAATTGCGTCTCATTTTTCTAACAAGTTGATTTTGCACTCTGACGAGAGAGAGAGAGTCCCTAGTATGCTTCTCTTTTTTTTTTTGTTTTTTTTTTACAATGAGCAATCTAGGGGCTGCTTTAGGAGAGAATCAAAGGAGAAGATATTTAAGAAAGAATTATTAATCAACTCAAGGCAGAATTTTCCTTTAAAAAAAAGAAAAAAACAAGGCACTATCTCCCCAGCACAAGAGTCCTCTCCCCAATCATTTTAACCTCCATGTTCAAGTCATCCCCCCCCCCGGGCTTTGCTTTCACCCTACTCCCTTCCCTCCCACGGCTTCCCTCTACACGTCACTAAAACTCAAGTAGGCCCCACCTTTCCTCCTCTAATTATCCCATTTTCCCAGCTATATAAACAACACAAAGCTCCGGCGGCGTAACTTATCCCACGCCCCCACTAAACCCACCCCAACTCATAAACACCCACCCACACCAACCACCCCTCCGCTCTCCACCATCTCTCGCACCTCCCGGGGCTCCCCTTCTTTCTCTCTCTAGCTTCTCTGTCTCTCTCTCTCTAACCAGCAGCAGCCGCTGCACGGATGAGTCCCCCCTCTCACTTGCCCTACCTGCTCTTCGACTTCTTCTTCCTGCCCCCTTCCAAGCTGCTGCTGCTGCTGCTGCTGTTGCCGCCGGCACCCCGCGCCCGCGCCGCTCTGTCGCCTGACGGGCTCACCCTGTTGGCCTTCAAGTCCGCCGTCTCTGCCGACCCCTCCTCCACGCTCGCTAACTGGGACGAGGGCGACGACGACCCCTGCCGCTGGCCCGGCGTCTCCTGCGCCAACGTCTCCGGCTACGCCTACCCCCGCGTCGTCGCGCTCTCCGTCGCCGACAAGAACCTCTCCGGCTACATCCCCTCGGAGCTTGGCTCCCTCGTCTTCCTCCGCCGCCTCAACCTCCATGGCAACCTCCTCTCCGGCCCCATTCCCCCGCAGCTCTCCAACGCCACCTCGCTCCACTCCCTCTTCCTCTACGCCAACAACCTCTCCGGGCCCCTCCCGCCCTCCCTCTGCGACCTCCCCCGCCTCCAGAACATGGACCTCTCCCGCAACGCCCTCTTCGGCCCCATCCCTGCGGAGCTCCGCCACTGCCGGCAGTTGCAGAGGCTGCTTCTCGCCGGCAACCGGCTCTCCGGCGAGGTCCCCGCCGGGATCTGGCAGGAGCTGGGGGGGCTCGTGCAGCTCGACCTGTCCTCCAACAATCTCAGCGGGGGGATCCCGCCGGACCTGGGCGATCTGAAGTCGCTCACCGGCACGCTCAACCTCTCGCACAACCAGTTCTCCGGCGGGATCCCGAGCGATCTGGGGAATTTGCCGGCGAACGTGAGGTTGGACCTTCGAGGGAACAATCTCTCAGGGGAGATCCCACAGGTGGGTACTCTGTCCAACCAGGGCTCCACCGCCTTCCTGGGGAACCCCAATCTCTGCGGTTTCCCCCTCCTCAACCCCTGCCAGGACGCCTCCCCTGCGGCTCCTGGCGGGCACATTTCGACTGGGGGCTCCGGTGGGGACGGGGGGAAGGCGGCGGCCAAGAAGGGGCTCGGCCTGGGGCTGATCGTGGTGATCGCGGTGGCGGACGCGGTGGGGGTGGCGCTGATCGGGTTGGTCCTGGTGTACGCCTACTGGAAGCTGAAGGATGGCGGCGGCCACGGCTGCAGCTGCACGGGGAAGACCAAATTGGGCGGGGACGGCGGGGGGAAACGGGGGCTGTGCTGCTGGAAGGGGCGGCCCTCGTGCAGGGGCTCGGCGAGCAGCGGGTCGGAGGAGTCGGAGGAGGGGGGAGGAGAAGGGGAGGAGGCGGGGGAAGGGGAACTGGTGGCCATCGACAAGGGGTTCGCGTTCGAGCTGGACGAGCTGCTGAGGGCGTCGGCGTACGTGCTGGGGAAGAGCGGGATGGGGATCGTGTACAAGGTGGTGCTGGGGAGCGGGGTGCCGGTGGCGGTGCGGCGGCTGGGGGAGGGGGGCGCGCAGCGGCACAGGGAGTTCGCGGCGGAGGCGCAGGCCATCGGGCGGGTGAGGCACCCGAATGTGGTGCGGCTGCGGGCGTACTACTGGGCGCCCGACGAGAAGCTCCTCATCAGCGATTTCGTCTCCAACGGCAGCCTCGCCGCCGCCCTCCGCGGTGAGTAGTCAGACTCCTCTTCTTCAGTTCTTCTTGGTCTTCTTTTCTCCCTGCGTGTGTTTGGTGGGGAAGAGGGAAAAGGGCATCGTAAAAATCAATTCAAACATAATCTTTTAAAAAAATAAAATAAAATTATGCACACTAGAAATGTGTACTAACATTTGATGTGCATCGAGTTATCTTTGTGCCGTCTAATTTTATGATCAGACCACAATTATAACTATATTATAATAGTAAGTATTACTATTGATTAGGATGTATTTAGAACTGGTCTCCTAAGAAAGATGGTTCACCACCTGCCTCCTATTTGGAAGGTGGCAGGTTCGAATCTGGTTGGAGTTTAACATCACCTCAACCATGTAACATTTAGGTGTTGTTGGGATATTTATCTCCTCGTCTGTGAGATTATTTTTCCGAAAAATCAATTCGACCTGAAATCCTTACCTTTGAGTCACCCTTCAAAAAAAGATGTATTTAGAACTACTCTCACTTATACAAAAGAATCGGTATGATCAGATTGAGCGAAGAAGATGCATTGCCATTTTAGCTGACTTGACTCCAATATATGCGAAGTATTTTTATCAGTTTTGTGGACGTTAGCTGGAATACCATCTGTCATACTGAGTTAAATTATCTCTCTTGGCAAAAAAAAAAAGATGGTGTATTATCACTTAATTTAAATCTTTAAACAATGCCATCTTAATCATCTAATCTAATACGTGTAATCTCGAAGGTAAAAGGGTGCGAAGGGTTGATGGGGCTAGGCTGCCTAACCATCTCGTGGAGGGGGTCCCCTCCCTCCCTCCCTTCCATATCTAAAAGCTCCAAAACACGGAGCTGCTGCGCCTGCGCTTGGAGCAGGGCCCCCCGCCTTTCGTCGCTTTCGCTTCCGCACCGCGTTCTTTTGCTGGGTTCTGGAAGTACGGCTCCCGCCGAGAGATGCCCGCCTTGGCTGGGACTGCTCGGAGGTCTCTCCTTCTCTCTACCTGTCACTGTTCGAGAACCCTGGTTTTCCAGCTCTGCAGTTTTGCGTCCTGGAGCTGTCGACGACTTAGAAGTACGGATGGAGTCGAGTTGCCACGCATAACCACTCGACTCTGACGTGTTTTCTAACGAAAAATATGTTTTATTATGAATTATAGATTCGTTTGTTGAAGGTAATGTCCCAATGATTAGTTTGTTGGTTTACAATAATACACCTCTTTTTCAAATAACGATCATTTACGTTTATAATTGGACTAAATTCAATCAGTAAAGAGAGAAAAAAATTTCAAAAAATTCCCTCGTATAATACTTTACTTATTTTCGAGGAGAGGTTTTTGTGAAAGCCTCTCTCCTCCCTTCTTTGTACTGATTGAATTCAATTCAAACTCATACTGAGAGGAATCCCACTATTTTTCTTCCCATTGCATTTGTGGATAAGTGCTTTGCGTGAGGAAATGACAAGATCAGATTATAAATGACAAGTCCCTCGTAGGTGAGTTCGTTATTCACTGCATGCCCCTAAGATATATACATTAAAAATGGCACTAACAAAAGTGAAATATATTGATAATATTAATGTCTAAATGTTAATCATATATTTGTTATCTACCTTTTCTTCAATTATGAGAGAATTCAAAAGATAAATAGTAACAAGATTTGACTTCTCATAATTTGACACGTTAGTTAGTTAAGATCGATCGTAATGTAATGAAGAATGTTATTGTACTGTACTTTTTATTATTTTATTTGTTACATTCATCTAAGAGTCATTTGATTATTTGTTCAGATAATTTTTATTGACATAATTCTTGTTTTAATTAATGCATTCAACGAGAACTCTAATGATCAAATGGTTCTCAAATAATGCAGTTAAATATGATGGTAAATGGAATAATATAATAGTATTCTTAAAATGTAATATACATTTAAATGTAGGATAGTGAGATCTTTAGACTACGTCAAAATTATTGAAAACAAGATTTATGAATTTGGTTTTGTTATTTTTCTATTCATCTACCACTATTACTTATGTGAATGTGATGTTTACAGCTATGGCACTCATTTTATCATCATCTTCTTCTTCTTCTTCCAGGCCGGTCAGGGCAGCCAAGCCTCTCTTGGTCTATCCGGCTGCGGATAGCAAAGGGGACGGCCCGGGGGCTCGCCTACATCCACGAGTGCAGCCCCCGCAAGTTCGTCCACGGCGACATCAAGCCTTCCAACATCCTCCTCGACGCCGACTTCAACCCCCACATTTCCGACTTCGGCCTCCTCCGCCTCGCCCACATCGCCGGCGGCCTTGACGCCTCCAACGCCGGCGGGGGCGGCGGCCTCATGGGCGGCCTCCTCCCCGTGGCCAAGCCCACCCCACCCCCGCCCGACCGGCCCAACAACTACCGCGCCCCGGAAGCGGGCGTCCCGGGCAGTCGCCCCGCCCAGAAGTGGGACGTCTACTCCTTCGGCGTCGTGCTGCTGGAGCTGCTCACGGGCCGGCCCCCGGCGCCCTCGTCCCCCTCCCCGGCGGCGGCGCCGCCGATGGACGCGGCGGAGCTGGTGAGGTGGGTGCGGAAGGGGTTCCAGGAGGAGCGGCCGCTGTCGGAGCTGCTGGACCCGGCGCTGCTGCAGGAGGTGCAGGCCAAGAAGGAGGTGGTGTCGGCGTTCCACGTGGCGCTCTCCAGCACCGAGTCCGACCCGGAACTCCGGCCCAGGATGAAAACCGTATCCGATAACCTGGAGAAGATTGGGTCGTGAAGAAGGGACCTGCACTAAAAATCTTTAATTTTTATTGTTTCAGTTTGTGATAATATTATTTTGAGATGTAATTAGTGCAATCCATGCTTGGAAGAGAATGAGCTGATAAAATTTTTGATTCTATTTCTTGTTTTCTTACTGCTCTCCCTTTCTGTTGCCCCAAAGGTTTATATTTTATGAACGCACACAAGTGGCTTCTTCTTTTCTTGTTTGTTATTCTGTCTAATTTTAAGCATTAGGAACGATTCAATTATATATATACATTTTTTTCATCCAAACCTATTCTTCATGAATAAATTGTGATTAATGGGGAAATTTTTAAAAATCTTGATAAATTCAAAAGGCCGCAATTTTAGATATTAAAAAGGAAACATTTCTTTCACGATTTTTCACAAAGTTTTTAGAATTTTTAGTCTGCTTATGCCTACGAGCACCGAATTGAAGCAGTGCAACGCAATCGCCGGTGGGATTCAATTCTCAACAGTAATGCCTTCAACGAAGCACTTCCCCGTTGGGACCATTAGCTTACAAGTAGTTTTAACACTAGAAAGCCTTACATAGACAATAAAAAAGACCTGACCACAGACTTCATGGATTTAACTTGTCGTTGAGAGGTGGTTAAGGAGCTTCTATGCTAATAAGGACATCATGGGTTCAAATTTTATTTGTTGGAATGTACATAGGGGCGAGGAAAATTTTGCAAAGTTAATAAGGACATCATGGGTTCATATGCTTTTTTCAAAAAAAAATATTTATTTTGGTAGCTGTTGCTGATGCTGACAGGTACACAATTTCTAAGTTCAATCTGGTATTGACTGCGAGTACCGGTTTCTTCAATGGGCTCATTGTGTTTTTGGGTTGGGGTTTGCAATAGTTTGTGCCGGTTTCTACAATGGGCTAGATAGTAAAAGTTATCTCCAAACTCAAGAACCCAAAATAAAGAGTAATACTTGTTGCAATGCACCTGTTGCAGTGGTCTGTGCACGTTGGTTGCAGTGTCAGATCATGTGAGAATGTGTTCCACTGTATTTTTATTTGAATTTTTTGAATTGTTCAATTAAAGATCAGATAGTATAAAATTAAATTAAGACGGTCCTCTAACGTTGAATTATTTAAAAAAGAAATTAAAACTTTGCGCCCCCATTTGCAATGCCCAGAGCATTGCAACAAGTTGCTCAAAATAAATTGTACATGTTACTGTAAACGCAAATATTGTAGACGTATGCAACTCGATTTACTGAAGTCCATCAAATGTGACTATTAGTTTATTTATGTATGAAAACACTGGTAATGTCAATGCATATAGGCTTCACATGCTTCAAGAATAAGCCGATAACATCGACGTTTATATACTTCACGTGCTAATATACATCAACGATACAATGGCAAATTAGTTCGAGTTCAAACTCGAAGACCGGATCAATATCGAGTTTGGGACGGTTCGGGTATGGTTTTGGAAACTGGACTTGGATCGAGTAGGCCGCGTTTCTTAATCGACCTTGTTCTTCCCAAGTCTGGTCCATTAAATTAAGAGCATAACTTGCTTTCTTGAATATTTTTTTTGACATATTTTTTAAGTCAGACCTAATCCGACCTACACATATGTACAGTCCATCTCTGATTAAAACGACTCCAAAATTTTTAAAAGATTAAAAACTGAGTTTCAAGAAATAGTAAAAGATAACCTTAATGGATTGAACCTAATAATAATTTTTAATTTTTTTGGGGTCATCCATCAAAGATTGACTTGTAAGGACACGTGGAATATATTGGAGCTCATGTAAAAAAATCACAAAAAAATTATTTTGGTTGTGCTCCCAAACATTGCAATTGGGGTCACTCGAACAATGGGCTAGTGGGGTCACTCTATTCAGCAGAATCAGTGAGTCAATGGCGTTACTCTAATGGACCGGGATTAGTGATTAGTCACTCTAATAAATCAAAATTAAAGGACCTTAATAAATTTTACAAAATTCAGTTGGGTCACAGGACTCCACTGACTACATGTTGGGTCCACCACCGACTGTAATACTATCTGACGGTGTAACAAGTTCAATTCTTAAATTAATTCCCCTACTAACGAAACGACAGTGGTTTTGGGTCAAGTTATTCACCAGTAAATACTTCATAGCCCTACTACTGTATTTATATGTACATATTGACGATTACCCTTAGAACTTGGTGCATGTGACCCAACCTGGAGAGATCCAGGCTTGGGTCCAACCTACGAAGTGAGGGAAAGGTTAAGCCAGACTAGTGTCTGGGGAAAACCCTCTGATGATCAAGTCAGTCTCGAGGTGCATTTTGAGCTTAATGTTGAGATGTACAAGTTTTAGTGCTTGGAGTTAGGGTTTAGACTACTTACCTTCACTCAGGGGAATGGTAGGGCTTTTATAGGATTCGGCCCTTGAGCACTTGGGTTCGATTTAGAGGATTCACTATCATGTTCTTACAAGTTCCCACAGACGTTGCCAATAATGATGACATGGAGAACTCAGTGCCTGTGATCCGACCAAGGGAGATCTGAGCTCGGCTCCGGCCTGCAACGTGGGGGAAAGGTTAAGTTTGAAATGGTGTTTGGATAAAATCTTTTGACAATCAAGTGAGTCCTGGGATGTGTTCCGAGCTTAATGCCGTGATGTACAAGTTTTAGTGCTTGGAGTTAGGATCAAACTACTTACGTTCGCTCGGGTTATAGGGTTGGCTCTTGGGCACTTGGCGTCGTCTATGGGAACTTGCAAGAACACGAGGATGAACCTCCGAAATCGAAGACAAGTGCCTATAGGCCGAATTCTATAAAAGCCTTGCTATTCCCCCGAGTGAAGGTAAGTCGTTTGAACCCTAACAACAAGTGCATGGCTAGGGATTGTGCTATGTCAATATCCAAGCAATTAGATTGTAGGGAGCTTGATCTTGCTTTTTTTTTTTTTTTTTTTTTTTTTGGAACCGTTTCATCAAAGTTTTGACAGTACAAATACTGAGTTGGCCCAAGCTTAACAATTTTTTTTATTGAAAAAAATATACGCCACTACATTGTCATCCAATCAATAAGAGAAATCACAATATCCCTTCATTGTAGTAAGTATTTTTCTAAATTGACAGGCTCACATTCCTTAATGGACTTAAGACTTCGTTTTCGGGACACCGGTCACCCAACTACCAATGATTAACATAAGTATATCATATGTCAAAGCCCTTGCCAAACATGCCCCATCATTTCTTATATCTATGTAGTTTATGTCAAGGCGAGATCTTTGGCGTCCTATAGCATGTGTCTATGTACACTCCTATTTATATGAACTAAAGATAAATTGGTCAATTGATTAGATAAGATAGAAGTTGAAGCTATGTAAATGAGAATCTAGTTCTAGGGCATATATGGAGATGTCAATGGATTAGATATAGTGTGGAGAATAGATTATTCATCATGTTATCTGAAGAAGGCTAAGTTGGCTTGAACCTAGAAAAGGCCCAACAATGAACAGTATAGTAGCCCACGACCTAGTCAGTAGGAGATGGTTTGGGACTCCCCCACGTGCTCGACACGGTGGCCCAACAAGGCTCAACCAAGATCCTGACTTCCCGAAAAGAAGGGGCACTCAACACAGTTCTCGCCCCTCTGCCAACAAGGCCGCTCAAGGGCAAGGCCTCTAGACGAGGGTGTAGAGCACCAACTTCATGAAATCCCAATTTCTCGAGAAGAAGCGGAACTCAACAGTTCTTACCCCTCGGCCAACAAGGCCCCCAAAGGCGAGGCCCCTAACGAGGGCTCAGAGCACCAACTTCTCAAGATATTGACTTCTTGAGAAGCCGACTTCTCAAGAAGTCCGAGAAGATTCAAACTTTTTGCCTCTCCCCGTGTGGGAATCCCAGCTCCACATTAGACAACTACGCGTTCAAGGCAAGGCACCACAATCTCTACCTCTCATCAAGAGAGGGGGTCGTGCTTTCCACCCTATTGACCCATGATCCCCTCAATCAGGGTGCCAAAATCGTGGACCACAAGTTGGTCGTTACAAAACTATCCTCCAATGACCCACAGAGAGGACGTTATAAGTACACCGGTCCCTCCAACAAGCAGAGGTATGCACACTCATGCCTATAAAACCCTAGTCATACAGTCTTTTTCGACTCAAAGATCTGACTTAGGCATTAAAGGGTCTTTCTCCCACTTAGATGGGGGACCTCCTGACTGTCTTCTTCCTCTTGCAGGTCCTCACTCTATGTGTCTTCCTTCCCAAATACAAATTCTCTTGAGTAGCTAGATATTGGATCAGATGGTTTAAAGGGTCCACCAATTTTTGACCGTTGTACGATTAGTACCGCCTGTGGGAAGCGCACAAGAAGGCACGATTAGAGAAAACAAGAATAGCTGCCATGTAGGCGCTCCTTCTCAATAGGATGCTTCCGGAGGTATTGGTGGCCACCCTTCCTCCCAGAATGCCTCCTCGGCCTCGTTACGAAATGGCAATGATCCCCTGTGGGTGGTGACGCTGCAATTGGGTGCCCTGATCACTTTGGTGCAGGAATGTGTGCCTGCACCTCAGGCGGATGCCTATTTAAGAGAAGCCTAGCTAGTAGTCTCCGAAAGAAGGTAAGGAGTGCTGCCGGTGCTTCACCATCCTCGAAGGAGAAATCCGACGGAATGACCCTCGGCCCGCTAGTTTTGGAGTTGCTGGATCAAATCGATCCTCCCCTAAGCAGGGAGGAGGCAAGAGGGGCCGGAGCCACCATTTCGGCACGCCATCCCATTCCCATGCTTCATGCATGGATCTTGCCATCAACCACCACATTCGTGATCTCGAAAAGTAGCTCAATGAGTGGGGGAAGCGCCTGGAGCATCGGGAGAAGTGCCTCGAGAATTTCCTTTGAGAGAGGCATTCTTCCTCTCCCGCGGACGAAAATGAAGATCTATCCCCTTTCTCCCAAGAGATATTCGACATTCTAATTCCCAAGAAGCTGCTCGTCACTAACCTCCACACCTACGATGGGCAGGGCAACACTGAGACACACTTCAACAACTTTCAATCTCATATAAGGGTACATCAGGTCCCAAATGTCATCTGTTGTCGTTTCTTCGGTACTACCTTGGTGGAGATAGTGCAGGCATGATTCGCCTTACTAGTCCCCGGGTCTATCCACTCATTCTGACAGTTCAAGAGGCTATTCGGCAATCACTTCACAGGCGTCCATCAGAAGAGATTGTTGGCCATTCTGATGGCGATCAAGCAACAGTCAAGAGAGTCCCTCAAAGACAACATCACCCGCTTGCACATAGAAGTCCTCCGCGTGTCCAAGCTCGAGGTACCCTCGGATGTCACAACCGTTACATAGGGCACCTAAGATGACACGTTTAGGAGGGCCAAGCTGCGAAGACCCGCAACGCGCTTATCACTTTGGCATACCAGCATGCCGACTGCAAGGAAGTGGTGACCATGTACTACTCTCAAAGAGAGGAGAATGGCCAAGTATTACAATCTTCAAGTGCAGGAAAGGCAGTTCATCTCAAGATGCTTGATTTGTAGAGGGCTGAGATGTCTATTCCATATCTTTCTTCAAGAAAGCTTGCCTCTAATTGGGAAGGTCCCTACCACATCTCCAAAATCCTCAATTAGGGGCTATATTGATTGTCTACACTTGAAGGCAAAGAGGTGTCCGACACTTGAAATTCTAAACCTTAGAGCCTATTATTGTTAAGTCAGTCTTGAAAAGTATTGCTCACTTGTGAATATTGAATTCAATGAAATCGTATTCTCCAAAGCTATCTTGATGTTCATCCTCTAGTACCTACACTCGGGAAGGGTTCTTAAACCACATGTTCCTTGAGTGCCCATACTCGGAAAGGACTGTTAAGCCATATGTTCCTCAGGTGCCCACACTTGGGAGGGCTCTTAAGCCACATGTTCTTCGGGTGTCCACACTCGGGAAGGGTTGTTAAGTCATATGTTCCTCGGGTGCCTACATTCGGGAAGGGTTCTTAAGCCACGTGTTCCTTGAGTGCCTACACTCGGGAATGGTTATTAAGCTACATGTTTTTTAGGTGTCTATAATCGGAAAGGGCTCTAAAGCCACATATTCCTCGAGTGCTCACACTCAGGAAGAGATCTTAAGTCATATGTTCCTTGAGTACTCAGATTCGAAAAGAGCTCTTAAGCCATATGTTCTTCGAGTGCCCACACTCGAAAAGGGTACCTGGCTACAATTCTAAGCGATACGAGTCTCAAGTGACATTTATAGAGCCATATGTTCTTCGAGTGCCCACACTCGGGAAGGGTACTTGGCGACAATTCTAAGCCATATGAGTCTCAAGTCACATTTAGAGACAAGGCAGACAATGGTCCTCTTGGAGCTGTGTGCCTCCACATCACTCTCACACGTGCGGGCCGCGAGTCTGAGAGTGAGGGGCTAATGAAGAGGGCTAAGTTGGCCTTGGCTTAGAAAGGCTCAACAATGAACAGTCTAGTGGCCCATGACCCAGTCAGTAGGAGATGATCCAGAACGCTCTCACGGGCTTGACACGGTGGCCCAACAAGGTCCGACCTAGATCTCGACTTCTCGAGAAGAAGGGGCACTTAATACAGTTCTCACCCCTCTGCCAACAAGGCCGTCCACGGAGGAGGCCTCTAGACAAGGGCCGAGAGCACAAATTTCTCGAGATCCCAACTTTCCGAGAAGAAGGGAGACTCAACAGTTATTCCCCCTCAGCCAACAAGGCCGCCCAAGGACGAGGCCCCTAGAGGAGGGCCCAGAGCATCGACTTCTTGAGATTCCAACTCCCGAGAAGCCGACTTCCCGAGACGTTCGAGAATATTCAAACTTTCTATCTCTTTCCAGGCGGGAATCCCAACTCTATATTAGGCAACTTCTCATTCAAGACAAGGCCCCATGATCTCTACCTCTCATCAAGAGATAGGGTCGTGCCTTTCAGCCTGTTGATTTACGATGTCCTTAATCAGGGGGTTCAAATCGTGGACTGCTCGTTGGCTGTTGCAAAACTATGCTCCAATGACCCACATGGAGGGTGTTATAAATACATCGGTCCTCCTCCAAGCAGAGGTATGCACACTCATACCCAGAAAGTCCTAACCATACAGTCTTTTTCGGCTCAAGAATCTAACTTAGGTATTGGACGGTCTTGGCTCAAGAATCTGACTTAGGCATTGGACGGTCTTTCCCCCACCTAGACGGAAGATTCTTGATTGCGCTCTTTCTCTTGCATGTCTTCACTCTGTGTATCTTCTTTCTCAAATACAAATTATATCGAATAGTCAGAAATTAAATTAGACGGTCTAAAATGTCCATCAACTTTTAACCAGTATAGTATCCATTATGCAAACAATGTATTGGTTTACTTATGAAGAAGGTCCCTAACGTGGTGCAGCGCGATACAGGTTTGTATGACTTGGAGACCTACATTAGACTGCTGAGGTCCCCCAACCTGGCGCAAAGTCCAGAAGGAGACGACCCCCTCGGCAACGGATAGCAGGAGGAAGCGACCAGTGTTAGGAATTTGGTGCAGTCCCTGGGATTTTGATATCACCCGAGATTTGTAAGTGGGTCCTGCTGCATCATCCTTGTGTATGTACTTTTTAGGTTGAGAGGTCAGAACCCTCCCTGCCATATATCTAGTACCACAATTTTTTGTTTCTTGGGTAAGGGGTGGCGCAGTGGTTGAGTTCAATTGCGGACAAAGTTCTATGTTTCCTTTCTAAAGGAAAAGGATTTACGCAGTTTAGAAGTAATTCCACATATAAGGAAAAAAAAAATTCATGGTATACTAAAGCCGAATCATAGAAAAAAAATTTAGACCTCCAATCGACTTGAATTCGAGGCTCTCAAAAGAAGGACATAGGGTGAAATTAAGCGACCTAGCCGGTTGGTTCTCTCTGGTACCACATCAATTGTTGAGATGTGTAATCCATTGAGTCTTCTATGTACGTTAGAGGTAGCGATGGGATCCAAGGCATCATTTGTGGTTCGTACTTCTAAATCTAGTTGACGAGTATGTACGCAGGTGAGGAGAAGCAATCGTTTTGATATGGAAGAAATTTGTGGCCACCTAGACAGGTATTGCACTTTGGCTATCCGTGTAATTCTCTCCACTTTGATTGGAGAATATGAAAAGAATATAGACGTATAAGGAGAGAATAAGTTTAATTTTACTTTACAAGCGGAATTACTTATACCGTGCAGAATAACGTATTCGGGGAATAAGGAGAATAAGTCATCCCACTTTAGACTTAAGAATTGCTTATTCTTCTTATTCCGTTAGCGGGTCCCACAAAATTATCAAACCGAAACACCCCTTATTCTAGTATATGTTATTCCGTCAGTGGACCCCACGTAATAACTTATTTTGTAAACAAAGTGGGGCTTTAAAACTTCTGATTCTTGTACTAAAGTCGTTTATGTAATTTTTGTCTTTTAATCAGAAACTCTAGGTGGAGCATTCCAGGTGTGTGTTTGGTGAAACTTTTAATTAAAATAATCTGATTTTCAATTTTAGTATAAAAAATGAGTGAGAGTGATCATAATTGATTCTGAATAGTTACATGTAAGACAATTTGTAGATTTCAGTTAGCAGCTAAAAAGTTCAAAGGTACTTCTATTTAGATTAGAGTAAAAAGAGATTGTTAGAGAAGATTTAACTTCTAAACAAAAGTTTTGTTAAACATCCCTTTAGATTCTTTAATTAGAATTTTTTGCTTACAAACTTTAAAACCGCATAGATAATTTCTAAGATCTAATGTTCCCCACAGAAAATAATGGAGGTAAGTAGAAATCTATCTCAATAACTCTTCAACTACAAACTGCACCAAGCACTCCCTTCGGCATTATATTGGCAAGCAAGGTCATATAACTCCTATCCTAGATGCCCTGTGAAAAAGGTTTAGATTTAAAATTTAAAAACAAAATGATAGATTTTCCTTTTCAATTCCATCAATCCGCTAGCTGACGAGTCTACTATCATTTTTCAAGAAGGATACTAAGTTACAAATATTAATTGGCCATATAGAGTTACATTAACTAATAACAATAGTAATGTAAAATTTTCATGAACATTTGGATATATAAACTATAAACTGATCTAATGCAATAATAACATTGTAAAGAGTCTGTTATTATTTTTTAATTTGAGGATACTGATTTCCTATTATAAAGGTTAGTGGTTGTATAAAGTTATATTATTTTTCATGAAACTCAGATTTATACTAAAAAAATGATCATGCAATGAAAACTTCGTAAATAGTCTATTATCATTTTTTTTTAATTTGAGGATAGTAGTTTCTTATCACAAATAATGATTGGTCATATGGAGTTGTATATGATAGTGACAATAATCATTTAAATTTTTTCATTTAAGGATATACCAAAATAACTTGCATCTGAGATAGTAGAAAGCAATTTGGAGTTGACCCGGCTGGTTCAATCCAAATTCAGCCGTTCAGTCTTTTAAATTTGAGTTAAATTTTGATGGAGAGTTAGTTATCTCTGTCCTTAAACCAAATAGTATTTTCGTGGAGGATGTATGTGTAATATTTTTATAGAGCATAAAGATATTAGAATAAAACTGATTCATAGGAATATAATCCAAATCTTAAATCTAAAACTATATTTACAAACCTTTTTAAAATTCTGTAGAACCAAACTGAATAATTAACTCAATTTCTGAGGTCTTCTTACATGTCAACTCAATTGTACTTTGTTGATTGAACCTATGTTTAGAGTTCTATCCTTCAGGTACTAAAAGTATCAGGACTTTCTTATCACATGGTGTGTTTGGTTTTCATATTAAATAGTTCTATCAATGTCAATTAGTTAAATGAATGCATCATTGCGCATACAGTACTAGAGAAATTATGGATTTTTTTTTCGTATATTTTGTCTTAAAATCAAAGATTTATTTGTATAAAAAAAGTCGATAGGAAGATGACTGCGAAACATTAGTATTATATATTTTGGAGGTGGGTAATGTACTTTTTTTATTTAATTTTGTTCATAATGATAATGCTAGGAATTTAAAACATCCTTAACCTAAAATAATTGATCTTTGAAGGGATTACTTTTAGGTCCCAATGACTAAACTAACAATATGCTATGTTAGGATAAGCCTGGCAATCCACAATTCCTTACCTTCTGAACCAGTGTTTATTGATACAATGGGACCGAAGTAATGTTTTCTTGACCGTGCCAATGTTGGAACCTTCAAGTTCTTGTGGAGGAGTTGGCTTACATATGAATAGATAAACATTGGATAAATCTGAATATTTTCATATATAAACTCTAAATGAGAAATCAAAAACCTTGCAATTCCAACAGCATATACAGTTGCATTGAGAAATCACCATAACTGTTGGCATGGCTCTTACAACTTGAGGACTACATCAAGAGAAAGCAACAAATTAACGAAAGTCATTGCCAACACCAACATTTGAAACTATGTTCGAAGAAGAAAAGGCTTAGTATATGGCAGTAGAAAGTAGAAACTCACTAATATTAATTCATCACTGATGCCACCAAATTAATTTCTCTTGGCCAGCAGTATCCATTGTGACTGGCATTAAACATGGGTAAGTGCGTTTTGCCAACTATCAAAAAACATACAACATTAAAGAAGCAAATGGGAGGACTAAAATTAAGGCCACGTAAGAATGCAACTCGCATCACTTCCGTACAAATGCATGCATGCAAACTATCGACTAAGAGAAAAAAAAAAAAAAAAAGTCTGAGAAGAATAGATAACCTGAACAAATAGTACAGAAAGAAGGATGGGTAAGGAGAAGATTAAGATGGAGTCACCTGGCAAATGATTTTGGAGATCCATCTTAACGATATGCAATGATCGAGCCTCTTCTCTGTAGCTTCTTAATTAAGGGCAGGACGAGACAAAGGCCATCTAGAATGAGATAGAAAGAGGGACGTGGGTTGGAGGAATTCAGGTCCTGTCAGTGAAAGTTTGGTTGAGATTCAAATAAGTGCAGAGAGAGGAGAGAGAAAATTTCAAAAATATCTCTCTTTGGAAATGGAAAAAATCCTGCACGAAGGAGTTTTAAAAAAACTTTCCCTTCTCTGCACTGAGTTCAGTTCAACCTTGTACTTAGAAGATTCCTATTCAAGGAGGAGACGAAAGGGCACCGGAATGGCAAATCCGTGCAAGAGAAAGAAGAGGTGACAGAGAAGAGTTAGAGGAGGACAGATGCTAGGAACCATGGGTTGGAGAGGATATGTACAGTACAGACGCTGGGAAGTGGGTCAGTTAGAAAGAAACAGTGCACCAGTGAGAAACACAAATGTCCGATTTGTTTGCGGGATAAGGATCTAACAGGATGGGTATGGGTTATGCAACTTATTCGTTTTGAGAGTGCGGACCCATTGTTCTTAACGTTAACGTGTTATTTTTAAAATAAATGAAATAAATCATTCCACTTAAAAGATATAATTCATTTATTCTATTGAATTACTTATTCCACTCAAAGTAAATTCTTTTTGCTCTTGAAATAAGAGATTCAAAAACAAAAAATCTAAAATACCACATCTACAAAATAAACCGGCGCAAAGGAAATAAGAGGCTGGACAGGGACTGTCTACTCTCAAAGGATGAAGAACCGGGTGAGGGGGTGGGAATTTGAACCGATCGAAAAAGTTAAACTGTGGCTTTTAATATAAGTTACACATGCGTAGATAGATAGATTATGGATCAATAGATAGATTTTGATACTACTACTAAAAGAGAATGTTCGCTCATATTTTATCAATTTTGATGTTTTATGCATCGGTGAAGTATATTGTCATATCAAATCTCGGAACATGTATTAAAAATGAATAGAATTTAATCTTTGTGGGTTCTCAAGACCTCCTTTCATTTCTCTTTCCTACATCTATTAACTCTTTCTTTCCCTTTTAGTTATCGTCCTTTATGTTTCTATTTGCCACACTGCAAGTAGGGATGTAAATTGGGTAGGTTGGACTGGGCTATGTGATAATTTGGGTTTAACCTAAATTCAAAATAGTCTAGCTCCATTTTAGCTCAGTCCAAATTTAAACCAAATTAAGCCTAAATTCAATAATGAGTGGGTTGGATTGGATTAGGTTGGGCCGGTCCTATTTATAGATGGTTTGTTAGAAGTATTTTGCTTTTTGTATGAAGTATTGTAAAAGTCAATAAATTAAATTAGGACAATTCATTTTCAGTCCAACATAGTCCAAATTTAACTAATGTCAACCCAAGTTTAGCCAACCCAATTTATATAACTAGGGTCAGCCCAATTTCGTTTAATATGGGTTAAGTTGGGCTGGGCCACGAACTGACCCGCCCACTTGACATTCCTAACTGCAAGGCAATGTTATACTGTCTAGCAATATTTTTATTACAAAAACCTTTGATTTTTTTTAAGTGGACCCCATTAAGTGGCTGTACTACATTGTAAATAATTTCTATTGTTCATTTGAGATCGATCTTTAATTTTTAAAATTTTTTAAGATCTTCCAATAGATCGATTGTGCGGTCATGTAAGTCACTTGTGGAGCCTACCTAAAAATATTTTTTTAAAAATATTTTAAATAGAAACACTACTACACCGCCTAACAATGTAGAATATTAATTTCATTATTAATACGATAGACCTCAAAAATATCAGTATCAAAATATAACCGCATCAAACTAACACTCTAATCAAACAAGAGAATATAATACATCGAGAAGACAAGGATTTAGTTGACATCATCAGTTGACCTTTAAAATAACCCCATACATGATTTGGGGAATTGGGATCAATGTACCTCATTCCATTCAAAAGAGAGAGGCAAATTTAATCAGGGATGTCAACTCCTACGTAGATTAAATCGATCTCCACTTCAAGGTGCCCAGGATGCAGTCACATTGAGATCATTTATTCTACTTACTTTATATTAATGGCATTTCACTCTACTCTATTAGTTTATTTGTGTTGTTTTTTATTTTTTAGTTATAATTTAAATAAATAAAATATAAATATCATAATAAATTAATGAGGTCAAAGAAAAATGCTACTATATCATTTTTTTTGTGCCACCTTCTTTACTGACACTGTGCTCTCATTTCTTGCACTAATTATCTTAAAATTGTGTCGCGAATACGATCAAATAACTCTCGATGAATATGACAAATAAGATGATAAAATGTATATTATAATAATATATTGTCGAAGTAAAATAAACTCCTTTGAATTCGCTGCAATCTGAAGTGCCTAGAGTGCGCGGGTGCGGGCCTGTGGGATGGCCCTAGTGGTTAGGTCTCCTCAAAAGCAAGATCTCCTAAGATGAAATAAGATCGTCTAGATCTCATTTTTAGTAAAATCTTCAATCCCCTCCAAAATCATTTGAAGACATTTTAGGCAACATACAAGATCAGACATGCACATACCAAAATAAAGAATGGTAAAAAGAGATCTTTGTAGATATACTGTTATAAATCATTGTATTTATATGTCTCAGTCTCTCACATATTCTTGTAAATACTCTTAACATTTTTAGAAATGTTACAATTATATCCCTTCATTTGTATAATGTGAATCTATGTCAAAGAGATTCTGTCAATTATGATAAAGTTGAGAATATATGAAAAGAATTGGTGAATCTTTTTGGCATATTATGTTGGAGTCAAACATTTTGATAGGAAATGTATAACTACAATCTTTCTATAAAGATGTAGGGAGATATTTACAACGATATGTGTGATATGTGTGAGAGTCAAGACGTACACATAAATATGATAGTTGAAAGAAGCATATATATCAAATAGAGTTCTAAGAGGTCTGCCTAAAAATTAAAACGGTTTTATGTATATATACCCATATAAATTACCATATTTGTATGTATATCCCTGATTCCCACATATTGTTAAAAATACCCCTAACATCGATCTTCGGAAAAATTATAATTATAATATTCTATTAAAATGCCGTGACATTTAACCGAATATGCTAGAAATATTTTGTAAATGCTCAGCGGTCTGAGTTCAAAATTATGATAAATCTACGGGTACATATGCAAAAATGTGCGAACTTCACTCCATTTTGAGGAGAGGAATATAAATGCAACTTTCTCAAGGGCTTCAAGAGTATTTACCATAATATGTGAGAGTCAAGAGTACATAACATACATAAAAATACAATAGTAAGTCACAAATCAAATCAAAATAAGTGCTAGTGCTAACTGGAGAATTTTTTGACGTTGACCTCTGACCGGAAGGGCAATGCAGTGGGCCATAAAACGTATGTGCATTCCACGCCGGGCGACTGTTGCGTCTGTCGATTCACTATTTGTTGTCTTCATGTTTTCGGTTGGTCCTACCAAGACAAAAAGGTGTTCATGAGTTGGACGTTTTGAAGAGATCTATGGATGTAGGATTGGTTATTTACTAAGCTCCTTCCCTTGATTAAGATACTCTATGTGGGGGAGTATTTTGACATCTACAGTAAGAGAAATGTACTTTTCTCTATTTTAAATATAGTGATGCTCTTACTCTCTTCTTACCTTGCTTCTTACATCATCTTTACCTAAAACCATCACTAGATGAGGTTCAGAGAAAGAGATACAAGTGGGTGTTTGACATGTGAGGAGTATACTAAGAAAACTTATCAAAGACATATAGTATGTAAATGCTTTCAATCACTGTCTTATCAATTGAGCCATCTTGATATTTTTTTTGACAAGGAATAAGTAAATCAGTTTGTTAAAATCTTAGACATTAATTAGTTCACAATAATTTAGCTAGAATTTTAAAAGCAAATCATCTACGGCGGCCATGGCTTGTGTTTCAACCTAGACAAATCGATTTAAAAAAAAAGAGTAAAAACGTAAAAGTCATGTACTAACAATCAAATCTAATAGAATTATATTAATCTGAGTTGATAGTGGTCAATGGGAGATTCAAGATTAAAAACTCATAACTTTATTGAGTGATCAATTCTTTAATGTCACTATAACATATAATAAAATAACACAAATTACTCACTTCAATATGAGAAATCTAATACATAATATGTTATCAATCGGATAAATGATAAAAGTTCAAGATTCAGGGTTTAAACTCCAGTGACCTTCTATCTACGAGCTCAGGCTCCCATTGGGAAAGCTCAGGCCCATATCGGGCGATTCAAGCCAGATCAGTGGCCGACCTAGGCCAATATGGCTCAACTTTGGTCGATTGATGCCCATTCAGGCCCTTTTATTATTATTTTTAAAGTTTTTTGGGGAGATCAACCTTTCCCTTATTAAATCGGACAAGTTGATCTGGATTGGAATCTGGCTGATTATGCGTGGCGTAAAAATGCGGAAAGTTAGACTTTAATTTTTTCATAAGAATCCTCCAACCAACTCAACACAAAAAAAATGTTTCACAAAGGGGAGGTTGATGATATCAACTTAGTCTAATACGACCTCTGATCCAAGCCAAATGCAACCTAAAAGTTGGCAATCTGACGGTGGAATTGTTCAATCTCTAAAAAGGTGGTGTTTGGTTGAATATAAAATATCATAAACTGCATATTCTATGTCTACAAAAAAAGTGGCATTTATGATATTTTATATTAAAAAAAGGTGGAACGTAAAATCTTAATGGTACTTGATGAGGCAGAATTCGATTCGGCCTATTAAAACAAGCACAAACTCAGTTCAGTCCAGCAGCAGCAGTGGAAGGCCTTCAGGAAGCCTTCGGCCCATTAGCGGCCCAACATCCCTCGGCCTGTAAGCGGCACAGTTGCTCCCGGCCCAACAGGCTTCGGCCTATCAACGGCCCACCAGCCTACGGCCCGTAAGCGGCGCAGTAGCCCTAGGCCCAGCAGACTTCGGCCCATCAGCGGTCCAACCCCCTTCGGCCCAACAGCCGTATTCGGCCCACTCCGATGGAGGATTAGGCGCTATGGCGGTTTACCAGTAAGCCCGGAACATAGTCCTATATCGCATGTCACCGTTAACCATCCTCTATCCTCCGCTATAAATATCACGCTATTTATTGCCAAAGATATGTCTCTGAGACCCTCAAGGACCATAGTCCAAAAGGCATTAAAGCTACTCTTTGCCTTCTGAATCGAATCTTCTTCAGAAGCTAATTTGACCGTCGGAAGGGGTTCCTTAGGGCCGAAGCCCGGGACTCATGCTGACCGGTTTTCTTCTTCTTTCCCTCCTGCAGGGGCTCGGTTCGAATCATCGCCGACCTTCCCGAGTCGGTCTCGACCGCCGACCTCGGACTCATCTCCCCGGTCTCGACGCCATGCGCCGGTTGCCCCTCATCCGAGGGAGATTCGGTTCCGCGCTGCCCGCCAGCCGAAGGAACGTCGGCCCCGCCTTCCGGAGACAAGCCAGCCTCCGACCGAACGACTCTCGGCCTCGGACCTTCGGCCGCGCCTCTACCTCCGTCGCCTTCCGGATCCTTGTCGGGCCTCTTACACCGATCCGACCCAGCTCCGGATCCAAAACTTCGAATTCCAGCTTCGGAATCCGGTCGTGATAGCCTCGACTACATCAGTACAAGTTGATAAGCTAAGAAAAATAATTACTTTAAGTTACGTGATGCTAAAATTTTAAAATTATGCATATTGAATAATTTCTCATTAACTAATCACTAAGTTGGAAGCTGAGTCCACAATTTATTAATATATATTGAAGTTAAAATTGAACTTATTAATAGACATCCAGTGAGAGATGTTCTTTCAACTTCATTCTCTAGATCACAATATATTATGGCTCACTAGTTATATGAGATTGTTTCATTAGAAAAAATGAATACTAGATTCAGATCTCCGCGAGGCCACACATCACTACAAGAAAGGAAGAGGTCTCAGGGGATCTCATATCATCGAGGCCGTACGATCTTCCTTTTTTCCACAATTATCCAATGTCAAAGACAAAGTCTGGTGTCTTCTAAATTCTATAATTTAAATTAAAAAAATGAAAAATCTGACTTCTGTAGGCCGTCTTTCTCGTGTTCTCCAGAACGCCCCGTTTCCTCGAAATCACCGATTCTAAAAACCAACAATATTTATTATTTAACGGTGTTTTAGGACGCACAAAATGACACCCCGCCACCTACGGGCCTCTCTTTACTTTTCCGTACAGTATTAGATAGGAGAGGAGACCATTTACGCTGACGTGGACACCCAGACTGCAAACTTTTGTGTTCCCTGCACCGTAACCCAGAAAACAATAAAAATTATATATAAACCCCGACGTGGAATCCCCCGCCCACCACCACCATCACCACCACAAGAGAAGGTCTTCTCTTCTCCACCCATGGAGCCGAATGCCGCCGCCGCGGAGGGCCTCTGCTGCTGGACCGCGGCCGCCGTGCTGCTGCGGAGCCTCCGGTGGTCGACCATCGTCGTGGTCCTCGCCAACGCCCTCCTCCTCCTTGCCGGGGCGCTCCTGGCGGCTCTGCTCCTGAGGGGCTGCGGCGCGAGGGAGATGCTGCCGGCGGTTCTCGTCGCAGTCGCTGCGGGCGCCAGGATCGGGTCCACGGTGGGGGCGGGGGTGGCGCAGGAGGTGATCGCGACGTGGATCCTACGCAGCCTGGGCGACGTGGCTGCTTCCGCCGCCCGCGAGCAAGGCGACGCCCGCCAGCAGCGAAGGGTAAGGGCGTTTCGTCTCTCTCTTCCACGGCGGGGGAGGGCGCTGGGCCGCTGCTGCTTCCGCCCGCCCCTGCCGTACTCTTCTTCTTCTTCGTCTTCCGGTGAATGGAAAAAATTTCAGCTTTAGAGAGTGGAATAGCAAATAAATGTGTTCTTGTGCCACCGGCACAGTCCTCCCAGCCAATGAGAAGGTAGGAAAACTACTTGGGAGGTCCTTGTTGGCTTGGCGTATTGAGCCGTGGCTCTGTGTTCTTGTCGTAGTTTTACCCATAGATTCCAGGAATAGTTTCATATTTATTAACCCCTCTTATATGTTATGTTAGATCTTAAAAATACTATACTTATTGCATATTATCTTACATATCCTTACAAGACCTTTCAAATATGTCATTTTGTTGGTGCATTACGTGTATATATGTGTGTGTCGAATGTACTCTCGCGATGATAATTTTGAGATATTATATGTACTAAGATTGTACGTAAAATAATATGTAAATAAATATATTATTTTAAAATTTAGTAATATATAAGAGTGGCTAATACGAAATTATCCTTTATATTTTTCTTATCCTTCAGATTTTCTAAGCCGCTGGACGGCATCCTTGATGGGGATAGGGACCAAGGACAGAGTAAAAACATATAGAAAAATCTCCGTTGATTTAGATGTTGGAATGACGTGTTTGCGCTGGTGACCGTAGAATGAAGACCCGGTGAAGAGGGCTTTTGTCCAAATAAAGTTTCCGCTGTTACAAGAGAGACACTGGCCTGGCTACCTATTTACGAGAGGTTACATTATGCCGACCTTGTTGGCTGCCCACAAAAATAACTCCTTCCTCTCATTGGCCGTAGACAGGGATAATGGGCACTTTGTTTGGTGTTGTTATCAAGTTTCCATTATTATCCCGTTCCACATAAATCCTGTCCCGTCAAGTAGTCCCATCATTATTTGTATGAAGCATATTCCATTATTAAAGCATCACTTTCGATATTTTTCAATAGCTAAGAAGATATATATTACGTCAGGGGGTGTTTGGTAGGTGTATTAGATAATTCTAATAATGTCAATTTTGATATTGTCATTGATGGTGAGTGTTTAGTTAGATTCTATCAACTTTTCTATATTGTTGAAGTGTTGGTAACAAATTAATACATGTCTTGTTTGCAGGATAACTTAAACCAGAATAAGGTTCTGGGGATTTCTTAACCCATAATAAGAGGTATTTTGATTTGGTAAATTGTTGGTATTCCACCCAGAATAAGTAGAATTGCACTGCGCTATTCCAAGTGATTTGGTAGGAATAAGTAAATTAAAGAAGAGAATAAAGAGTGGAATAAATAGTTCAAAATACTCGTGTTATTCCGCTTAACCCCTAATATAACCTATAGCACCCTGGGTTAAGCACTCCCCTCCACCAAAGTGAGTTAAAAGGTTTTAAGAAAATAAAACATCATGTTCATGGCTTATTCCACAACCAAAGTGAGGTAAGAGTCTAAAGGGGCCTCCCCTCTTCTTCTTTTCTAATCTCTAACCCTCTCTTTTCTCTTGTATGGCCCTCCTCCACGCTCCATGCATCTCACGGTTCATATTAATATTACAGATTCAAAAATATTAATTTTAAAATCAATATTATAATACTCTAACCTAACAGGACATCAATGTACATCAAAGAGGATATTATAATAAGGGAAACATGAAGAAATATTATTAATGAGTAATACTTGTTGAAATATGCAATTACAATGCAGTCGTAATCGCCATCCGATCGCAAGATCAGATGGCACAAAATTCATAGGGATTCCATTATGGATGGAACTAGGCATTACAGTAAGTATTACTTGCTATTAGTATTACAAATGTTGTAATGCCATGTTTCATAAAAAAAATTTGAACGTTGAAATCAAAGCAAATAACTTGGTCTTTTTCCCTGATTGCCCATTCGCATATCTTGTCGCGTCAATTGACTGTTGTTGATGCATATCCATATGGTCATAAGCTATTCTTATGTATTAGCATGTACTTGTAAAGTATAAATCATTTGCTCATCTATGCCATGTTTATGCATGTTGTATATTCTATGTGGAGATCCATGTTATTTGATGGCTTATATGTTGTATTCTCGGCCTTAACCTTCTAAAAACAAAAAAGTTAGAAAATAAAAATCATGTTGGTGCTATTTGATTGTTCTTCTTGAGTGATACTTTAAGTATGAAAACAAGCATAATATATACTCTTTGTTATTTTTAAGAATAAACAAAATTAAAGATAAATGTGCATAAATAATATTCTATTAAATTAACAAGAATAAAAAGTTTTTTTCTTATTTTGCCCAATAGTTGTTACCGAGTTACCTACTTTTTTCCTCCCAAAAGAAGTTGACAAAGGGAATCTTCTTCTTGTCTTATCTCATTGATGCATTTTGTACACCTCAACGGCCAACAAAAAAATCTTTCGGCCAGTAAGCTGACCTTTTGGCCGTCTTGGATGCAGATTGGTACCACATTGAGATGGAGACACAACCTTTGATCTATATGAGAAAATGCAATTTTCTCATTTAAAATATTTTCTAAAATTAAGAAAAGAATTTTTTTAATAAAATTATAGACTGCAGAATGCAGATGAATTTACTTTCTATTATCTATGTTTTTTACGTTAGTCAAATTTAGTTGCTTATGTAGCTGAACTATGACCCGTACTTATGTGAGGAACCACTGTCAAAATTTCTGTAAAAGTTTCTGACTTGAGAAGATGACTCGTCACTTATCTTAAGCTGTAGATGAATCTGTATCTAGGTTCTTAGGTGAGCCATTTTTTTATAAACTTGTCCAACACCTGAGCTTAACCGTTCCTTCTATTGGGGATGGCAGCTATATGAATAAGAATTCCCTACTCAATATCGAATAATATTTGACCTAGTGACCTTTCGTTAATATTTGAAGAATAAGAAACCGAGGCTAGACGATTTAATTCCTGAGTAATACTTGTCACAAAAAATATTGCAACAAGTTAAGCCATTTTACAATATAACATGCCATTAGGCTATGTAGGCCGATAGCACATGAGTTGGATAATTTTTTCACAAGTAAATTGACAAATATTTTATGCTGCCACAGAATTTTAGATGGGACAAATATGTATGGACATGACATACTTCGTAGGTACTTACAAAATATTTGTCGTACCTACAAAATATTTTACACGTCTAAAAATTTATACACGTGTAGAGATGACAAATATTTTTTAGACATGACAAACGTTTTGTAAGACGCCCACAAAATATTTGTCACACTTTTAAAATATTTGTCATATACAAAAATTAATAAAAATAGTAAATATTTTTTAGATGCGACAAATATTTTACAAACGTGACGAACATATAATTTTATGCTTGTATTATATTGCTTGTCACACCGCTTATAAAACAGTCGTCCAACTTGCTAGTGGCATCTTACATTATAAAATGTACGGTATTATAGAATTCGGAATTCCTAATAGGTGGTGGTTAAATGTGGAGAGAGGATGGATATAGAATTGAAGCACATCCACCGTTTGATCATCCCGTAGCCTCCTCCCCACCCACCATCTGATTGTTGGCCGTTGGTCCACCACAAACAGATTCTGGCCTTCCCTCCCCTCTCGGGCACCTCTCCGCTGTTCTCCCTTTTTTGGCCTGCACAGCCTTTTTCTTCTCCGCCTGTCCGTGGCGTGACCCGCCCAGGATGCTCGAGGCTCCGCCCAGGCGCGCCCCCCCGCTCCCCGCCCGCCTCCGCCAGCTCTTCCCGGCGCGGGATCGCCGCCGCGGGGCCTCCCTCCTGCCCCGCCCCATGGCGAGCTTCGCCGCCGAGAGGGCCTCCCTGGTCTCCAAGCTGCGCAGCCTGAGATGGGTCAGCGTCGTGCTCGGGATGGGGAACCTGGGCGTCTTCTCCATCGGCGGGTATCTGGTGGTGTCCTTGTTGCCTGGGTGCTGGGGAGAGGCGAAGCTCCCGTGCTTGGCGGTCGCGGTCGTCGCCGGCGTACGGATCATGTCCATGGTCGGTGCGGCGTTCGCACAGATTGAGACGGCGGCCACCATTGCGAATGGCCTGGCGGAGAGATCCGTGGCCGACGACGCGGTGGTGCGGCACGAGAGACGGGTACTCTGGCTGCTCTTGCCCCTCCGTTCTCTTTAGTTTCCAGCTTCAAGTTGTTTTTTTTTTTAATTTTTTATTTATGTCCGGGGATGATGCGAGGAGGAGAAAGCTAATAATTGTGTAAGAGATTCGAACAGCGATGATGACATGTGAAACTTAATTCCATTTTCAGCGTCAGCTTTTGTCCATGTGCTCTTCCGGGTTTATATTGTCTGTGGGATTCTCGTCTTTGTTTTGAAGCATCGAGCGAAACCTAAGAGTATGTTAAAACCTTGGGGAAGGGAATGATCTAGCGGTCTTGCCATATCTTGGTTTGGCTTTTGGGGTAGTAATGGGTTTGCATTGTGCTTATGAACTTCCATCCAACTTGGTTGCATGCATCAAATGGCTGGGTATGAAAGACTTTGTATGATGAGATGGTTTTGTGGGGGTGAAGCTTGCAATTAGAAGAGAACAGGCTGTTAGAGCAGCACTATGGAACACTCAAGGTACGATATATGTACGACATACTACTGTTGAACGGCGATAGCAGCTTCCTTGAGCCTTCTTTACACAAGATGAAAGGTAGTGGCAACTTTAGACAACTAGACAGTTAACTTGTTTAAACAAAACCAGATAATAAGCTTCGTTTTGTGTCCAAGCCATGGTTAGAAAACCAGACAGTTCTCACCAGAGCTGGGCGATTGGTCCTTGAGCGAACTATGCAGCTCATTTGAGCATCCCTGTTACTATAGGTTTACATCCAGTGTCATCACTGAGTCTTTAGTCATAGGTCAAGTTAACCAAACATTTAACAATGGTATCTCTTAGTGTTGTTATTTCTAGATGATATTATTTTGATTCATGAGAATGGACAGGGTTTAAATGATAAGGTAGCACAGTGGAGGGATGCATTGGAATTGAATGGAGGATTAGTGGAAATAAGTCTGAATATATGAAACATGTAGTTTCATTAATATATGGGTAGACCAAGAGGATTTTGTGGTAATTGATATTCAAGTTCTTCGAAAATTAGTAATTTTTTATACTTGGGTTCCATTATTCAAGAGAATGGAGAGAATTAAGAGGATATCGCACATAGGGCTAGTGCAGGTTTTCTAAAGTGAAGAAGCGCATCTGGAATCCTCTGTGATCGAAAGGTCCTCATGAAGTTTAAGGGAAAGCATCATTGAATTGGCAAGGCCTACTATGCCATATGACAACGTTGGCTTGTAATGAAGAATGTTAAAATTGCATGTAGCAAGGATGAGGATGTTAGGGTTGATGTGTGGAAAGACTAGAAAGGATAAGATTTGGAACATACATTTATGTAGAGACTTAGGTATAGCTCCTATTGACACTAAGCTTTGGAAACATAAGCTCAGATGGTTTGGTCATGTGCATCAATGGCTCAATGCTCATTAGAAGATGTGATCAAGTCCGAGCGGAGGGTAGGAGAACTCGATGAATGCCTAAATTGAGATGAGTGGACATAGCAAGAAAAGACCTGACCTTCCTATAACAAATTAAAATGGCAAGATTGGGTTCATGTAGCCAACTCCAAATAATGGGATAAGGCTTTGGTGCCGCCGCTGCTGCTACTCATGTTGATGCATGTAGCAGCATAACTTTTTAGGAAAGAAACGAAACTTTGGAAAGCAAAGATATTGTCGAGATGAGCAGCAGAAGCATCTCACAAGCGGCCAACATAAGTAGCTGTTTATGCTATTCACCTACTAGATGGACAAATGGCAGTGGTGCATTAACAAGATCCATGTAGCTGGTTTACCAACAAAAAGGCAAGGTTATTGTGTAAATCCCAATGGTGTATATTTTTTAAGTCCACATAATCGTGAAACTTTCTGATCCCAATGGTATATATTTGTCAAGGACCATCTTTTTGTGCAGTGCCCATTTACATAGGAAGTTTGGAAGCACTTGTTCATTAAGGCTAAGTGTAATCAGTCTATTCTGAGGACGGTGCAGAAACTGCTGGTAGACTGGCAGCAAAGATGGCATTCTAAAGGCGATGGCAAGGTCTGGTGGTTGGTCCTTCATGCGACGTTGTGGACAATTTGGGGCGAAAGGAATGTGAGGATTTTCAAGAATCAGGCCAGGAGTTTTGATAGAGTAGTCGCTTTCATTTGTGATGTGATTAGTGAATGGAGGAGGCTTCTTGCTAATGTAGACTCCTCACTCCATCCTTTTGTCTCTTTTTGGAGGGAGGGGTTGACTGACCGCACAGTCTCGGTGTGACTTTTGTATAGGGGATTTTTGAGGGATTTTTCTCTTATACTTGTATATCCCCTTACTTTTCATTTATACAATTGTGGTGCTATCCACTTCTCAAAAAAATTAAACTTTCTGATCCTCTGTTTACAAGAGATGTTTATTCTATCCCATCAGTTCTTGAATCATTGCGTACTAAGCAACTATGCAACTTGTTTTTATTATGCCTTTGTCTCTTTGATAATCAGGTGAGATATAAACGTTGGCTATGGTGGACCAGATTTGGGATGGCTATCACCATGTTGCAGTTTCTGGGGGCACTTTATCTGACCATTGTCATGTGGAGAGACTTTTCTTATGGTATGAAGCCAAGGGAATGCTTTTTAGGTAATTGAAGTCTCCTTCCTTTTTGCTTCTGTAAGTAGGTCTTCATTAAATGAATTTTTACTTATGGATTTATACTTTTTGTCATGCATCCATCAAATAATGTTCAGTGTGTCCAGAGAAATCTAGGAATTAAAAACCGGCTAGTTTGGACCGGAACTTGTTGATCTGGTTTAGGACCGGCTAGGTCTAGACCATTTCCTAGTTTTGGGATTGGGTCCAGCCAAAAGTTGATAAATAATAGAATCATACTGGCATATTCCACTTTCTCTTTTCTTTCATTTTTAGCTCCTTTTTTTCCCTTTTATCAATAACTATCTTAGTGAAGATTAGAACATCAAAACTGGCTGGCTTTTGCCCTTAACCATATCTAGGAATTGCATGGGCCGGGACTTCTGTGTTCCTGATTTCTGGTTTTGAATTCCGTTCTTGTATTGAAATAAGTCATGGAAAGTTGTTCAAACTGCATTTTTGTCATGGTCCTAACCTTGCACGTCCTCTATAAATGCTTTAAATACCCCTTTTTCCTTCAAGGTTTTTCATTTATATTGTTGTATTAACCCAACTCATAGCTTCCAATTTAATGTCCCTCAATTCAGACGAGAATATTTGAGGGATAATGACATTTAGAATTGAATTGATGTGTATACCCTTGTACTGTAAAATATTGTTATACTTTTATGGGAGTAAAACTGTTACTTCTATTGGGGTTAAAAGTCTATCCAAGTATGTTCGACTTAAAGTAACAATTAGTGACAGTGAGGGCATAGAGGCAAATACATTTTTCATTTTGAGGGTATGGTGGAAAATGTGGTGATGCCTTGGGATGCACCAGCCTCTGAAGGGCTTTGGACTGGACGTCAACAGCTACTACCCTGCTTTCTTTTGCCGTTCTACTGTGCACAACTTGAATGGGTTTGGGAAGGTAATTGGATCCTTTTCTTATTTCTTGTTTAATCAAGTCATATAATCCTTCAACCTGAAACCTCTGAAGCTAAGTAGTATATATCACTCTTTGACTCCAAAGCAACCCATATCAAAGACCCTCTATATTCCAGGAACAGAATTTCCAGACCATGGATCTGTTCAACTTTGTTGGATGATTGAAGTAGTGAAGAGTTGGTACAGAAGGTCTGTCCTGGGTATTCAAATTTCTAACCAGGTCATCCAATTCCAGCAACTTTGGAGAGGCATGGAGAATGGAAATGCAGGTGCCAGGCCTGCTAATGGGCAGTGGGAACTAAAAGCTTTGCTCAAGGGGGACAGTGTACATCCGATGCATGGCGAACTCAGTGCTCTCAGTCTACCTTGTCGGATGGTGCGGCATCCTCATCAAACATGAGTTGAAGAGTGGTCACTTATATTATTCTGTTATAGAAATCGAGTAGAGCGGATGCAAGCCTTGGGGTTTATTTCTCTTTCTGTGGGATTATGATTGTATTTTGGTTTTTTACTTTTCTGTTCTGTGAAGTTGTTTGCAGTAGAGTCTTTGCAGTTGGGGTAGCTGCAGAATAGGAATCTCTCCTCTCCTTTTTAACCATACTTCCTCTAATTATCGTATAATAAAATTGGTGGTACAGCTCATCTAATTTGGATAAAAGAGAACTGCCATTTTAAGGAACTCTGAAAGAAGCTACTTGGTTCCTGATCACTAGTACCATTACACTTTCAACACCAAAAATGAAATTGCAAAATCATTCTTCTTTTGCATCTTTCTTATATTGCTGTGCACATTCAATTAATTTCCTTTAGTGATTTCATTCATTTACTTTGTGCCATGGTTTGCTGTATTGTACCGGATCGGGCCGACTCGTACAAGTCGACTCGTATCTGGACGAGTCTGAGTCGTTGGGATGGTTCGAGTCTTCGAGTCGCATCTGACTCGAGCCGACTCTCTACGACTCAGTCTAACTTGTGCCGACTCGATGTGGCTTGTATGTGACTCGTGACGACTCGTGCGATACGCTGCGATCCGGCTCAAGCCTATTTGATGTGACTTAATGTGACTTGTATCTTATTAAGTAAATTTTTTTTTCTAATTTGGTAAGTAATTGAATTTTTTCTCTGAGTGGTAAATAATTGGACTTTTTTCTCTAATTTAATAGGTGATTTACGCTTCTATATTGAGTAATAGGGTAGAATTCTCCTAGATTTGAATTAAAGTCATTGTCGTTAATAAATCGCTGGAGTTAAAAGTTTATTTATGTCATAATTAATCACGAAATTAAAGAATCTGAAAAAAAAAACTAAAAAGAAGTCTGAATCGGCTTGACTCATGCAAGTCGTCCCGAGTCAGATCGGTATCGTATTGTAGCTGGGACTATACAATCCTATACGGATCAGCGATACAACGAACCTTGGTTTGTACAAATATCATCCAGATCCAAGTCCAAGCTTCTTATTGTAAGATCTGGTTCAGTTTTAGTGCATAATATTGGGTCTTTGTCCACTTTCCCATTCCCTTCATGGATTGTTACCTTCATAGAGCCATCTTTCTCCTCAATCTTGTATCTGAAATTATTCTTTGCTAATCTGATAAACAAGAATGAAAATCTATGTGGATAGTAGGTAATCTCATTTCTAGAAAAAATAAATGCAGTACTTTGTCTTTACTGTCTAAACATTGTTTTTCCTGGATCCTTGCTAGTTGTTGGGCTTAACACTGTATCTGGAATTTCCAATGTACGCCATTTCTATAAAAACCCTACATAGACTTGCATTGGCTAATCAATTTGAGTGTTGCATATATTCTCCTCCTGAGTCCTGATATCTTTATGCTGACCATTTCTAGCATCAGTTTTCTCTGCTGTCTTCTATAATCCTAACAGGTCTTCTTGTAGTTGTAGTGCAATCTATCCTCATTACCATGTTATAAGGTACTATATAATCCTCCTTTTTTCATTTTGTACATTCATTTGCAAAAGAAACTCATCGTAATTTTCTACCCATATAAGAGGCTGGAGGATAGTTGATAGAGGCATGAGGACTGGGGATGCCCTTATTCTGTCACATATGGAGCCATTGTAGCCTGTTCAAGGTTAAGTTCCTAAGATGGATTATGGAGAAATTCCCCATGATTCCTTGCTGCTTGTGATAGATTGGCCTTCTTTATGGAAGGTATCGGGATCATTCGTTACCTATGTGACAAGGAAGAAGACAGCCTGGATCATCTGCTGCTGCAGTGCACCTTCACTCAGTCAGTTTGGAGACTTCTATTTCAGAGGATGGGGATTCCGTGGAACCCATCATCCAACATAGTGCTCTTGACTATAGACTGGGGAAGATTCTAGAGACACAGGAGGGACAAACACATGTGGTGATTGGTGTAGGCTATGCCATGCGCTCTATAGTATAGGGCGATCAAAGCAAGAACAGAACAGCAGAACATCTTGTGTCCTTTATTTATGACCATGTAAGGGAATGGACCGGGATTTGGGAACTAGGCAGTAAGAATTACCCTTTTGTTTTGAACAGTCTTTCTGCATAGCTTGGCTACCCCACCTTGGTGGGCCTTGTGAAGAGGTTCTTTTTGGGGGGGAGCTTTTGTATATGGTGGATTTTTTTCTAGGAGGGCTTTTGTAATTGGCGGAATGTTTGGGGGTGATACGCCTTTCCTTTTGTAGTCAGAGATAATTTTGTCTAGTCGGTTAAGTTATTTTTTATTCTCTCTTTTTCTTCTTTAGGTTTGGGTTTATGGAGCAAGGTGTATTTTTATCCTTGCCCACTATTTTGTAACCTTATAACCCATGCTATAAAAGAGAGAGAGGTGCGACCTATGTTGAGTTGTCGCATCCTCCTGTTCTGTCCCACCGGTCTCCTATTCCTCTCCCCTATTTTTTCTACATGGTATCAGAGTAGGCTGATCTTGCCTAGGGCTTCCTATGCCCTGTTCGGTTCTCTCTGGGGCATCCTACAGTAGGCTGGTCCGGTCACCTTCCCTGCCCTGTCCAGTGATCCTAGGGGACCCAAGCGCAGGCTGGTCCTCTCCTCTGCCCTGTTTGTGATCCTAGGGCACCCAAGACCTGGCCGGTCCTCTCCTCTACCTTGTTTGGTGATCCTAGTGCACCCAAGACCTGGCCGGCTCTCTCCTCTGCCCTGTTTGGTGATCCTAGGGCACCCAAGAGCAGCTCGATTCCCTTTCTTGCCCTGTTTAGTTGTTCTAGGTCTTCTTAGACCAGGCGGTGCTCTGTTTTTTCTTCTCGGGTGCCCTGTTTGAAGCTTGAGAAGGGTCGTCCCCCTCCTATAGTTGGTCCTGCCAACCTTGTGCAGATAGGGGCGGGCCGATGGTTTTTTTTTCCCCCTCCCCTGGTGCTTTATTTAGAGCCTGAGAAGGGGCCGGCCCCTTCCTACAGCTGGTTCGGTTCACCCGGTGCAAGTAGGGGCTGGGCCAGGCTCTTATTTCTGGTGTAAGGGGCCTGACCGCACCCTTCCATAGTGCACTGTGCTCTTATTTCTGGTGTAAGGGGCCTGACCGCACCCTTCCATAGTGCACTGTGCTCTTATTTTACCTTAGGAGCAGGTCGGTGCCTTAGTGGAGATCTTGCTAGGTGTTTGGGAGTCACCTACACCTTTTATTTTGTGTGTGGCTATTATGGAATCCTCTACGACCAGCGGTGCTAAAATCAGGAAGTTAATTCCTCTTTGATGCGTCCTACGGATTCTTCATCTATTGAGCACTACCTGCTTGCTATGCAAATGACTACAATGAAACTTACGGAGACTAATTACTGACTATGGTCTATCTCCATCCGTATTTTCCTTGGAGGACGAGGAAAAACACGTTACAATGATGGTAGAACCAAAGAACCAGCTCATGATGACCCCACCTATGCTCGGTGGGAGTAGAAAAACAACTTAGTTATAGGGTGGATTCTCAACTCTGTACGTCCAGAGATCTAGCAGTTAATTATGATGAAGAAGACAACAAGGGAGATATGAGATATTTTGAACTTGATGTATGGCGAAAAGCAAGATGTCTCTTGCATATATCCGTTGACAACTGATATACAGGAGTTGAAACAGGGTAGGACTAGTGTTACCACTTATTTTGGGTTGCTAACAAGTAAGTGGGAGGAGTTGGACTATTACTCTGCATATAGTTGGGCTTGTACTGAAGATCAGAGGGTCTATTTGCAACATGTAGAGCAAAACCGCATCTTCAAGTTTCTTGCTGGTCTCACCTCAGAATATAAGAGCTTAAAAGCTCACATACTTAATATTGGCCTCCTGCCATCCCTTGAACAAGTATATTACAAGGTGCTGTGAGAGGAGGGGCGAAAGAAGGCAATGAGTGGTGGTACTGTCACAGCTGGTAACCGAGATGTAGTGGAGTCATCTGCACTAGCTAGTACCTATTCCAAGCTTGTAAAGAGTGATTGTGGTCAGGGAAAGGAGAAAGGAAAGTCAAGGAGACACTGTTCACACTGTAGGAAGGACAACCACAATGTGGACAAGTATTAGACTCCTTACTCTGATAAGAAGCCGCTGAAATTCAGAAATTTTAAGAATGGATAACAACCAAAAAGCAATGTAACCTTCAATCAAGGCCCATATGACCCTTCCAAACCCTCTTTGGATGGTGGGTTCACTACTCCTCAAGTGTCTGCTCTCTCCTCTGGTGATATTCTGCACCTTCAGCAAATCCTCTCTCAGCTTGGCACGTCTTCATCTACGGCCTCCACATCAGGTACTGCCGGGGCAATGTTGAGTGTGACTTACTTTGCTTCCTCCAATAGCCCTTGGGTCATTGACTCAGGTACTATAGATCACATGACTGGTACTTCTTCTCTTTTTGCAGATGATCTCCTACCACAGTGGCAGGTAAAGGTTCAATGAGTCTCAGTGATGACCTACCTCTGTCCTTTGTGCTTCATATTTTTCAGGACCTGAAATACAAGCAGATGATTAGGACTGGTTATGGAGTGGGATGCCTATATCATTCGGAGTCTGGTGGTAGAGCTGCATTTCAATCTAGTCGTGGTGGCGGCATGGAAAAGAAACGTGAAGTGATCTATTTGTGGCACTGTTGTTTAGGGCACATGTCTTTTAGAACTTTAAAGATCTCGTTTCCTTCATTGTCCAAATCAATAAAAATTGACATTTTAGTGTCAAGTATGTCAACTTGTCAAACATTATAGAACCAATTTTCAAATCTCTATGAATAAGAGTGTTGTTTCCTTCCAACTTGTTCACTCTGATGTTTGGGGTCCATCTCCTGTTCCCTCTGTGGATGGTGATCGTTACTTCATTAATTTTTTTGATGATTTTTTTCATTGTTGTTGGTTTTATCTCATGAAATTCCGTGAAGAAGTACTCCTAGATTATTCAGGTGTTCTGTAAAATAGTTGAGAACCACTTTGAAAGGCGGGTTAATGTGTTCATATTTGACAATGCAAAGGAGTACTTCGAGAGGACTCTTAATATTTTTATGGAAATGATGGTATCATTCATGAATGCTCTTGTGCTTACTCACTCCAACAAAATGGGGTGGTTGAAAGGAAAAATAGACATTTACTTGAGACCTCTCGAGCTCTCTTTTTGTAACATCAGTTGGTCAACAAATTCTGTGCAGAAGCTATCATAACTGCTTCATATGTTATCAACTGTATGCCTTCTTGGACACTTGACTTCATATCTCCTATTTGGGTACTATGTCCCGATCATCCTTATTTGTTTTGGAGCCTCGGGTCTTTGGTTGTGTGTACTTTGTTCACTCTTTGACTCTAGGTTCTACAAAACTGGATTCTCGTGCTATCCGTGGCATCTTTTTGGGTTACTCTCTTACGTAGAAATGGTATACATGTTTTGACCCAAAAAGAGGGAAAAAACATGTCCTAAAAAATATCACTTTTTTTTGAGTCAATCTTATTTTGCCCATCAGACTTCTGGTAAGGGGGAGTATGCTCCTGGTTCTTGTTGTGATCCTCCTCTTGAGTTGGTTCCTCCTCTACCTCTTGTTACAGACACGATTAGTGTTGCATCTGGATTGTCTAACAAGTCCTCATTAGATATTCTCACTTACTTCAGGTATACATGGCACAAGCATAGGCCTCCCATGGAGACCATCTCAAGAAGCTGCTAAAATTTTAAGTTACTCTTTGACCCCCTCACTTATAGCTCCTACATATTTGGATTTATCTGTTGCTATCCGAAAAGGGAGGAAGATGTGTACCAAGCATCTTATTTTTCACAACATTTCCTATTCTCGTCTCTCACCATCCTATTGTTCTTTTTTACCTATTATTTTCACCTATCATGTTTCTAACTCCTTTGCAGAAACTATTAAGGACTCAAAGTGGGCGCAAGCCATGGAGGAAGAGATGCAAGCTCTTAAAAAAAATAACACCTGGGAGTTGGTGACTTTGCCTCTAGGGAAGAGTTTGGTTGGATCCAAATAGGTGTATGCTATTAAGTATCATTTTGATGATACTGTTTAAAAGTATAAAGCTACACTTATTGCCGAGGGCTTTACTCAGACTTATCGTGTAAATTATCTGGAGACATTCACTCTTGTGGCCAAGCTAAAATCTATTAGAGTTCTGTTCTCTCTCGGTGTCCAGTTCTCTTGGGAACTTCATCAGTTGGATGTTAAGAATGTTTTTCTTAATAGTGATCTGCAAGAGGAGGTGTATACGCAGCCCCCTCCTGACTGGAAGCTAGAGGGCGAGTATGTCGGCTTAAGAAGGCACTGTATGGGTTAAAACAGTCTCCAAGGGTTTGGTTTGACAGGTTCATATCTACCATAGTACAGTTTGGCTATCAACACGGCAACTTAGATCATACTCTCTTTACCAAATGGGTGGATAGCCGTGTGGTAGTACTTCTTGTGTATATGGATAATATGATTATCACTGGAAATCATACCACAGAGATACAGAAGCTTAAAGACAGCCTGACACATGAGTTTGATATTAAGGATCTTGGAAAGTTGAAGTATTTTCTTGGCATTGAGGTGGTCAAGTCTCAGCAAGGTCTCTATGTTTGTCAACGAAAATATGCTTTTGATCTGCTTCAAGAAACTGGGAAGCTGGGGTGTAAACAAGCCTATACCCCCATAAAGACTAATCATTGATTGTCTGAGTTGGATGGGGAACTTCTGTCTGAGTCAGATAAAAGTTCCTACTAATGTCTTGTCGAGAAACTCTTATACTTATCTCTCACCTAACCAGACATTGCTTATGTAGTCAGCATTGTCAGTCAGTTTATACATGCTCATCGGTCTCCACATATGCGGACTATGGAGAGAATTTTGCTTTACATCCAGTCTTGTCCAGGTAGAGGCTTGTTGTACACTCAGGCTCCACATGTGAACATTGATGCTTATATTGATGCGGATTGGGCAGGTTCTCGTGATGATAGGAGGTCGACCATTAATTATTGTTTGTTTATGGGTGGAAACCTTGTTATTTGGCGCAACAAGAAACAAATTGTTTGTACTCGTTCCAATGCAGAAGCTGAATATCGGGCTATGGCACATAGTGTTACAGAGATGTTGTGGCTTAAGCTCTTTCTTCAAGATCTTGGTATTCAAGTTCACACACCCATACGCTTGTATTGTGACAAAAAAGATGTCATCAACATTGCTAATAACCCGATTCAGCATGATCGCACCAAGCATATTGAAATTGACTATTGTTTCATTCGTGAGAAGTTGAATAATAGGGAGATATGTCTTTCTTATGTTCGCTCAGCTGAACAATTGTCTGATGTTTTTACTAAAGGACTAAGGAAGTTTTTGTCTTTTTTTTTGCAAGCTGTGTATTTTTGACATATATGCTTAACTTGATGGAGAGTGTAGTCAGGGGTAATGTTGTCTAGTTGGTTATATTATTTTTTATTCTCTCTTTTTCTTCTTTAGGTGTGGGTTTATGGGGATTATTATGTTGTCCTTACCCACTATTTTGTAACCTTATAACCCATGCTATAAAAGAGAGAGAGGTGCGGCTTGTGTTGAGTTGCCGCAGCCTCCTGTTTTGTCCCACCGCTTTCCTATTCCTCTCCCCTATTTTTTCTGCACCTTTTCACACTCTTACACGCTATTTTCCAATTTAATGAACATGTGGTACCATCCAATCCCAAAAAAGTGGCTTTTTGCCCTGACAATGACTTTTTCCTTGGAATTTCATTACTGTTGGGTATCTTAAAGATTGACAAAGAATGTGTGATTTTGAATCAACACTTGTTCACAAATTATGCATTTAATATACCTGGCACATTGATGGGGGACGGAGAGGATGAAGGGTATGGGAGAGACTATTGGCATCGCACCGGCAATGGAGAGTCATCCAGTATCGCACCGGCGACTTGGGCGTCACATCCGGCCCCGTCGCAGGGTAGATTCAACTCCGTCGCAGAGTCGTCTTCTCTGTCGTAGACAGGAACTCTAGAAAATAACTTAAAATTCGTAGCAAATATTCATTGAAAAATAAAAATATTTCTTACAAGAGTATTTAAAGAGAAAATAAATCTTAATAGCTTCCTAAACTTTACTCTAGACCAAAATACCCTTGACATGAAAAATAGTGCGAAAATCGCACAAAAAATTCTTAAAAAATAAAAAAAGACCTAAACGAGTCTCAAATAGGTTAAACAAAATATCTACAGACTCGTCTAACAATAAGTTACACATAAGACAAACTTTGTTGAATTTTCTAGCCACAATGAAGTCGGAACGACTCTTAACGGCGGTAGATGCATTCTATCATGTGTAATGCAATAGTACGCTGGTCTTGAATTTCCATTATTCTCCCCCAGTTCAAAAAAATTCGTCCTCGAGTTTTGTAGTGTCGGAAGATCATGATAGTAATTGCAACATGTGAGAACAACACTGCAAATCTAGAACTAATAATTGTATCGAAGTGTATAGAGTATTGCTTTGCATGATTAAGAAATTCGCCCCACACGTGATCAAAAGTACGCGGTTTAGTGGTAAAGTTCATGTTTGTGAGGATGGTCGAATGAACGTGTTTATCCATCGGCTCTGGTGAATAGAGAATCCTCTAGTAAATGAAGACCGACTGCAACTATGATAGTTTGATCCCATGCAAGTGGGTTAGATGGAGGTAGAAGGGCCACCACAAATGATGCGGCAAGGGGCACGTCAAGGTCTGACCTCACAGAAGATAAGGTTGGAAATCGTGATGATGCACTGCTGATGGTGTCCAAAGAACCTGAATTTGCTCTTCAGTAAGCATTGTCAGTCAGTTTATACATGCTCCTCGATCTCCACATATGCGGACTGTGGAGAGAATTTTGCGTTACATTCAGTCTTGTCCAGGTAGAGGCTTGTTGTATACTCAGGCTCCACATGTGAACATTGATGCTTATATTGATGCGGATTGGGCAGGTTCTCGTGATGATAGGAGGTCAACCGTTAGTTTTTGTTTGTTTATGGGTGGAAACCTTGTTACTTGGCGCAACAAGAAACAAACTGTTTGTACTCATTCCAATGTAGAAGCTGAATATCGGACTATGGCACATAGTGTTACAGAGATGTTGTGGCTTAAGTTCTCTCTTCAAGATCTTGGTGTTCAAGTTCACACACCCATGCGCCTGTGTTGTGACAAAAAAGTTGCCATCAACATTGCTAATAACCCGATTCAGTATGATCGCACCAAGCATATTGAGATTGACTATGATTTCAGTCGCGAGAAGTTGGATAATGGGGAGATATGTCTTTCTTATGTTCGCTCAGCTGAACAATTGTCTGATGTTTTTACTAAAGGACTATCTAAGAAAGTTTTTGTCTTCTTTTTTGCAAGCTGTGTATTTTTGACATATATGCTCGGCTTGAGGGGGAGTGTAGTCAGGGGTAATGTTGTCTAGTTGGTTAAATTATTTTTTATTCTCTCTTTTTCTTCTTTAGGTGTGGGTTTATGGGGATTATTATGTTTGCCCTTGCCCACTATTTTGTAACCTTACAACCCATGCTATAAAAGAGAGAGAGGTGCGGCTTGTGTTGAGTTGCCGCAACCTCCTGTTTTGTCCCACCGCTCTCCTATTCCTCTCCCTTATTTTTTCTGCACCTTTTCATACTCTTACATGCTATTTTCCAATTTAATGAACATGTGGTACCATCCACTCCCAAAAAAGTGGTTTTTTGCCCTGACAATGACTTTTTCCCTGGAATTTCATGACTGTTGGGTATCTTAAAGATTGACAAAGAATGTGTGATTTTGAATCAGCACTTGTTCACAAATTATGCATTTAATATACCTGGCACACAGATGGGGGACGAAGAGGATGAAGGGTATGGGAGAGACTACTGGCATCGCACCGGCAATTGAGAGTCCTCCAGCATCGCAGGGCAGATTCAACTCTGTTGTAGAGTCGTCTTCTCCGTTGCAGACATGAACTCCAGAAAATAACTCAAAATTCATAGCAAATATTCATTGAAAAATAAAAATATGTCTTACAAGAGTATTTAAAGAGAAACAAATCTTTTTAACTTCCTAAGTTTTACTTTGGACCAAAATACCCTTGACATGAAAAATAGTGTGAAAATCGTACAAAAAATTCTTAAAAAATAGAAAAGGACCTAAACGAGTCTCAAATAGACTAAACAAAATATCTACGGACTCGTCTAACAATAAGATACACATCAAACAAACTTTGTTGAATTTTCTAGCCACAATGAAGTCGGAACGACTCTCCAACGGCGGTAGATGCATTCCATCATGTGTAATGCAGTAGTACGCTGGTCTTGGATTTCCATCATTCTCCACAGTTCAAAAAAATTCATCCTCGAGTTTTGTAGTGCCGGAAGATCATGATAGTAACTGTAACATGTGAGAACAACACTGCAAATCTAGAACCAATAATTGCATCGAAGTGTATAGAGTATTGTTCTACATGATCAAGAAATTCGCACCACACGTGATAAAAAATACGCGGTTTAGTGGTAAAGTTCCTGTTTGTGAGGATGGTTGGATGAACGTACTTATCAATCGGCTCTGCGAATAGAGAATCGTCTAGTAAATGAAGATTGACTGCAACTATGATAATCTGATCCCATGCAAGTGGGTTAAATGGAGGTAGAAGAGCCACCACAATTGATGTGGCAAGGGGCACGTCAAGGTCTGACCTCACAGAAGACAAGGCTGGAGATTGTGATGATGCATTGCTGATGGTATCCAAAGAACCTGAATTTGCTGGGATGGCTATCGAGTCAGCTTCACACTTTGTGATCTTGCTTGAATCTTCCGGCTGAGACATTGCCACATTTGGAAGGGTACTTGATTAAAAAAATGAACTTTCCTTTCAAGTGAGGCGGCTGGAGGATGCATCTCTATCGCTCGTGATCTATAGTGGCATGTTGTTCGTCCATCCAATCTCTATCAACTTTAATATACGGCCCTGGCTTGGGAAGGATGGTACACTGTGCTCCATCAACATGAGAAACACCCTTGAAAGGCCCATAGAACTCTACAAACGCTCGATCACCATCGAGTACAATTTCTCTGATTTTGCTGAGTAAATCAACGATTGTCTGTGAAATAAAATTTTCATCAAGTCCACTATTAAACACAAGGGCGGCGTGTGTCTTGTTGGGCAACATAACCCTAGTGTAAAAGACTAGCAAGTCATGACTACGGACGATGTAAGAAGGTCGACGACAAGGATTGTCGGCGGCAAGGTTAAGAAACTCGGGATCGGGTCCCGGATCGGCCGGTCCAAAACCGATCGGATCGGCCGATTCCGATCCGAGTCAGTCCGATCCCGGCCGATCCTGGCTGAGTCAGGCTCGGCTGGTTCAGATAGCAGAAAAAAATAGAAAAAAATATGAAAAAAATATAAAACACAAGTCTAATGCATAATTGTGTTGAAATACATTGATTTGAAGTACATAAGATGTTGTTGGACAAAAAAACCTTGAATAAACTTACATATATGATTATGAACTTACATTTATTCCAAACGTACATTATACTGAATGAAAATATGGCTAACATACTCAGCTCATGACATATAGTTCTGGTAGTATTGTTCATATTGCATCACATACCGGCTATAGTCATCCGTACTGGTATAAATGACTGAAAATTGTGGATATTCTAGACAACCCCCTCAATAGTCGGATGTATCAGAATGTTGAGGAGGGTAAACTACATATCCAGTAGGCTGACTATACCCTTCGTATGGAGAATATGATGATGCATCTAATAGTTGCTCCTGATATTCCTGAGGAGCTTTACCTTTGTCCTTCCTCCTTGATCTGCTGAATGTTTGAATGGAAGATTCTTCACGTCCTCCTCTGCTACCATGATGTTCATCTTGGGTAGCATGTGTGTATTCTTCTTCTCCAGTGAATTGAATTGGTGGAGCTGGGGCTGGGGCACTGGTAGCATCTCCGCCATCCTCAGAACTGTCGGAGCTCGTCTTTGATGTCGAGTCATTTGAGGTTTGATATTGGACCTCATCACTTGGTTCTGGCGTTTCATCATCTTCCTCGATAGTCTCCAGATCAGCAATTTGAATTCCAGTACCACTCTTCCTTTTGCTTGGTGCTTGTTTTTTGCTCTTCTTCTGACGTTTTGGAGAAGGATGTTGAAAATCAGTAAGTAATGGAACATTATCTAACTTACCTTCCGCCCATTCCCGATCATTTGGGTTGAATTCAGGCTCATTTGAGGTGCTTGCATCAACCCATGCATTTAGTGGATGTTGCTCTTCGAACAGCTCATCCAAGTCTATGGGTTCTTCTGCATGTGTCGTCTCTGTGGCTTGTCCGAAAATTCTCTCTTTCTCCTGCCTTTGAAGGTTCCTTATGAACTCCAGATTTTTTAGCTTCAACCTCATGTTATAATGACAGAATACTAATTTTTCTAGACGGCTCGACTTCAATCTATTCCTTTGCTTGGTGTGAATCAAGCCAAAGGTGCTCCAGTTTCTCTCACAGCCTGATGAAGAGGTTGTTTGACTTAAGACCCGAATTGCAACATAGGCTAGATCTTCATACCCATATGCTTTTCCATGATCTAGCCACCAGTCAGCTGTAAATAGAAAATTGGCCATGTCAACAATGTGCAAGCTATAATTAAAATTTAAGTAGAACATCTAGTTAATAATTTTCAAACCTGAACTCAAAATTTTGGCAGCTCTTTGAGCAGTACTTGTCCCAAAGTGGTATAACATCATTCTGTAATCATGCATTTGCTTGCATGCCAATATTGCTCTGTCCTCATCTGCAAGCATACGCTTAATAACAAACTTAGCCCCTATCAACACTTCCGAACAACTATCATAGCTATCCTTCTTCCCATCAGTTCTAAACATGTACTGAGGGTTGAAAAAATAACCTAAATAAATAAGTCGAAGTTAGTTATTACTTAAGAAAAATGTGTATACAAATAATACATATAGAAAGTTAGTAGCTTACCAGCTGCATGAAGATCGTGATGTAAAGTGTGTTCCCAACGTCTGTCTATTATGTCCCACCACTTCACAAAGGTTGTTGGGTTGTTCAGTTGAATGAGCTCCTTAGCTCTGTCCATAGCTTCATATAAATATCCCATATCCGATCTTCTTTCTCCATCACAAGATCGCAAGACACGGACAAGCGGTTCTACAACATTTAACACCGCTTGCACCCCCCTCTAGAAGGGTCTAGACTGAATTAGATCAGCCACTTTCTTACCTTTCTCTCTGACCTTAGTTGGTACATGCCGCAATATGTGATTCTCTCAATCTTCCGATGCCACCATCTTAATCAAGTTGTTCTTTTGTTGACTTAAACTATCTAGAGAGATATATTGAGATGCAAACCTGGTGGCTCCCGGACGAAGCAACTCTCTTCCATGAGTATGTGTGCGCATGATATCCAGAATGTTGTTGTGATTGTAGATGAATGTGGTGATAAATCGACCACTCTTGACCACTCCATCTACCATCGGATCAGAGCAAATGTCTTCCAACATCAAGTCAATACAATGAGCAGAACAGGGAACCCAGTATAAATGTTCTCTCTTCTGCATCAACATTTGTCCAGCTAACTTGAACGCCGCTGCATTGTCCGTAACCACTTGGACAATCCTTTTTTCGCCCACTTCTTCCACCATTTGATCCATTAATTCACACAGGTACTGGGCATTCTTTATTTTTCCAGATGCATTAATAGACTTCCAAAATACGGTTCTAGCTTTGCAGTAAATTAAGAAGTTGATCATACTTCTTCTTGTTATCCCTGTAAAGTTCCAAACGTGATAAGAAATCAGAAAGAGACTCATTCTGATTAAGAAAAAATGAAGATAAGATAAGAAACTGAATATAAGATTTATGTACCTGTCCATCCATCGCACATTAAAGTGTATCCATACTCATCCCATATCCTTTCAAATGATTTAATGTATGTTCGGATGTCATCAACTTCCATATCCAAGTACTTGTTGTATATCTCATATGGAGAAGGTCCCTCAACCCCTTTGCCAACTTCTTGTATGGTCTCGATCATGGACTTATAATATGGCCCCTTGGCCGCATTAGCAGGGATACTGTTATAGAAAAACCACCTAGATGTAGCTCTCCCTATCTTCTCCTTACAAAGTTTTAAGTTCTTGAATGCAGCACTAATAGAAGGTTGTTTATCCCTCTTCTTGGTGAGCAAGGGATCTATTGGACCTACTCTAGTATCTCCAGCTCTAGTGAACTCCTGAGGCAGCTCCTCGCATACATTAGTGCTCATGCCGGCGCTAGTGCTCCCTTGTGCAGAAGGTGTGGAGCCACTTCCTTGTCCTCCATATCTTCCAGTGTGCCGAAATAAGTCCTCATCTGCAAAGGACCGCCAGCTTGCTTCCGTTGCACGTCGCAATTCAGCTTTAAATGTAAAAGAAAAAAAATTAATCTACTATAACTATTTGTCTGAAAACGTTAAATGAAGAACATGAAAATAAGTTAAATAAGAAACTTACTTGTATCCCAATCATCAACATTTATAGGTTGATTACTTCCACCAAGCCGGACTCCAGCATCAGACCTTCGCGCTGGTTCAGACAATTCTTCTCGAATTTCCTGTCTTCTTCTGGCAGTACTTGCTTTGCTTGATTCCTTCTCCTTCATGTAAGTTCGAAATTGGATCCTAACCTCTGAAGGAACTCGAGCACATGCTGCAACTTCACCTTTTATTCCAGCAAGATGTTGTTTGAATCGGTAGACCCCGCCAGAGACAACCCGGTTGCAATATTTGCATTGTACCTTTCTTTGGCCCATGTCCACCGGTGTGCAATGACCCCAAGCAGGATCAACACTAGGAGGATTCCCAGATGACCGCTCAGCAGCACCTTGAGATGCCATTCCTTCACAGCACAAGAAGATGAGAGATCGCGGAGCTTGTAGTAGACTAGAAGTGACCTCGTGGGAGAGATGGAAAGATAATTCTATGATCGAGAGAGTGGGAGAGAGAGCAAGAATGTTAGGAGGCTCAAAGGGCAATTGTGGAGCCTTAGGAGGGCCTTGGGGGGGTTTATATAGACCCCCAAGGCCCAAACTAGCCGTTGCTGGCCGTTTGGGAACGGCCAGCAATGGCTAGTTTGACCCCCAACGGCTAGTCAAACTAGTCGACGGCTAGTCAAACTAGCCGTTGGGGGCCGGGTCGGGCTGATCCGAGCCAATCCGGTCCCGGATCGCCCGATCCGGCTCGGACCGGCCGATCCGAGGCCTGGACTCGGCCAGGTTACTCGGGATCGGCACGGTCGGCCCAAAATCGGTCCGACTCGGCCGATTCGTGCCGATCCGAGCCGAGTTTTTAAACCTTGGTCGGCGGTAGTAGCAACGGCAACGGTAGCGGCAGAAGCAGATGGCGCCAATAGAATAGGGCAGCGATGGCTGCAGTGGCACCGGCCTGGGTTTGTTTGAGTGGATGTGACAGGGATGTAGATAGTAGAGCTGTTGACGGCGGCGGCGATCGTTGGGGCTGCCGGCAGAAGGTGGTTCCTCCCTCCTCTTTTTTTTTTTGCGTTTTTTTTTTCAATTTGCAAAGCAAAGATCGGAGAGAGAGAAGGAAGGAGAGGAGCGGTATGAACAATACTGTGATATTGTTCACGTGAACAGTAATTACGAGTACTATTCACCGTGAACAAATCACGGTTACTGCCTATCGTGAATAGTAATCGCGGGTACTATTCATTGTAAACAATAATCTCTTTATGTCTTTTTTGTGTGGTTCTAGTGAAAAGGCCGCCGGGAGGAAAAAAATGATATGGGGTGAAGAAAGAGGAGGAAGAAGGGTATGGTGGCGACGGCGGTTGGTAGCTGCTGTAGCGGGGCAACGGTGGTGAAAACGGGATGGACTAGTGGCGTGGTAGGAATCGAAGTTTGCTCTGATACCAAATTTGATAGGGGACAAAGGAGGAAGAAGGGGGGTTGGAGAGACTACCGGCGTCATACCGGCAGTGGAGACTCCTCCGTCATCGCACTGGCGGCTTGGGCGTCACACCTGGCCTCGTGATAGGGCAGATTCAACCCCATCGCAGGGTCGTTTTCTCCGTCGCAGAAAGGAACTCCAAAAAATAACTCAAAATTCGCAGCAAATATCCATTGAAAAATAAAAACATATCTTACAAGAGTATTTAAAGAGAAAACAAATCTTAATGACTCCCTAAATTTTACTCTGGACCAAAATACCCTTGACATGAAAAAACAAAAATTCTTAAAAAATAGAAAAGGACCTAAACGAGTCTCAAATGGGTTAAACAAAATATCTACGGACTCGTCTAACAATAAGCTACACATCAGACAAACTTTGTTGAATTTTTTAGCCACAATGAAGCCAGCACGACTCTCCAACGGCAGTAGATGCATTCCATCATGTGTAATGTAGTGGTACGTTGGGCTTGGATTCCCATCACACACCCACACACACCCTAGAAGATATGCATTTTGCTCTCATTCAAATGTAGTATGCTGATATGTTTTCAGTTATCAGCTAAATCTGTTTTGTGATTTTCAACTTTGACAATTCAGTGCAGGAAACAGAAAGTAAAAGTTGGAAACAGGTTTTGGTAGTTTTCTTTCTTGTCCTAGTATGGGTTGTGGTTATCATTCAGTGTGTTACGGGCTCTGATGTATTAAGATGGAGGTCTTTTTATGCAACACATGATACTGCTTGGAAAGCACATTACCAGGAAGTTTTTGATCATGGAATTCGAGAGGCTTTGTGTTGTCTGGGCCGTGCCAAATACTTGTAAGTTCTTTTCCCACTACAATTTTAAACTTAAATTAGTCTAGTTGGGATATCTGATTTGGCTTTTTTGTTTTATTCAGGAGCGTCTTGGAGGAAGATGAAGTTTATTCCGTGGCAAGATTGTTGGGTGATCTCGTAGCATATAGGGCATCAGGCACAGGCCATCTAGAACTTTTAGCAGGTTGGCTACTTAGCTTAATGATAACACCAGGATCCTGCTAATTTGTTACAACTTTTGTTTTATTCTAGTTGTAGTTACCATGTGTGTTTTATGGTAATCATCTTATATGATTTACACTAGTACATCTTCGTTAACATACTTTTGTCTAATGTATTATCGTCATTGTTCCATGGTAAGAATAATAACCTGCCATTTCTAGACATTTACATGTAAAATCAAAGTTAACCTGTCAATGGACCTGCCTAAATATTCCTGCTTCTTGAACAGCTGGCTTTCCCGAAAAAGGCTTCACCAGTATTGACCATCCATATAAGAGAGTGAGTTGTATGAGATTACAATACTTCATAATATTAATCCCATATAACTGTTGCATACTTAGGCTGCAATGTTCCCGGTCACATTCTTGGGTCTTTCCCTCTCTGGTGGCACATATATGCTAGGGATTGAAAGGATCCCATCCAAAGAATGGAAAGAATGTTGTCAGGTTGGAAGGCTAGACTGCTTTCATACGGAGACAGATTGTTGCTCTGCCAAATTATACTTTCTAGTCTACGCATTTATTTCTTGTCACGTTTCTGCCAAAGATGATTGGTAGGAAGTTGGATTCTGTTCAAGGAAGATTCTTGTGGCTTGATAGCAAAGGGGGAGATAGGGGCTAGCATGATATTTGCTGGGGGAGGAGGAGGATCTGCAAGAGCAAGGAGGTGAGGGGGCATATCAGACATTTTTGGAATTTCAACATAGGCTTGCTCAGATGAAGGTGACTTGTGGTTAGATGTCATCAAGCAAGGGTATTATAGAAGATCCAGAGCTTGGAACATTACCCCTGGCTTAGTGTACAGTGTTTCTAATTCTAACATTTGGAGGGCTTTCTATGTGCAAAGGATGTGGTCTCAGTAGGTTCTCTCTCTCTCTCTCTCTCTCTCTCTCTCTGATGGGAAAATGATTCTCTTTTTGCAGGATACATGGTTCAGTTCTAGACTGTTGGTTGAAATCTTTCCTGGCCTTGTCGGCAGTTCGTGCCACCCTGATGTCGTGGTTGCCGAGTTCTTTGGTTCTAGGGACAGTTGAGTAGGAGTAGGATGGGCACTGAAGTTTGGAAGAAGCTTACACGATGTGGTGATTGCTATACTGAATGAGATCCTTGGGATGTTGCATGGTCAGGTCAATACTCAGGAAAGACAGTTAGCAGTGAAATTTGGAGGGCAGCCGAAAGTTCGCTGTGAAATCTGCATAGAGGACAATTGGTGATGGAGACCTAAGGATGCACCTATTCTGTCTAGTCTGGAGCCTGCATAATGTGGAGAGTTGCTCGGATGCCATGTTAATATTGTCAGGTTTATGCAGGACATCAAGACAACATGTGATTTATGTGATGGAGACGAGGAAGATTTGGACTCTACTTATGTGGTGCCCCTTTCTCTCAGATTCAGAATGCTTGGAGATCTCTGTTCCAGAAACATGAGCTTCTGTGGAACTCTTTCCTATTGGGTCATCTCGAGGACAGATTGGAGTAGACCTTTGGACCATTAGATAAGCATATCTTGTGGATGGTGCTGTATCTTACTGACTGCACGATTTTGGGCAGGGGGAGAATTTTCTGGTCTCCCTTAGCAAGAATAGGTCTGATTATCAGCTTATATCCTTTATCTGTGATCATGTTGAAGATTGGGCTTTTGGTGGCATGGAGGAGATTATAATATTTTTCCATTTTCAGAAACCTTTCTGTTTAGCTTCCCACATTATCTAGGTGTGTTTTTTACCTTTTGTCTCGAGGGGTTTGTTTTTATACATGGTGGGTCTTTTTTGGGGGGGAATTTTTTGTACACGGTGGCAAGTTATTAGGATTTGGGTATACTTACAATCCACTTTCCAAATAAAAGCCCCATATAACTGGGTGGAAAGCTAAGAAACAGCATAGACTCAGTAAGACTATACCATTCTAGTACACTTTTAAGCGCTTACAGTTCTTAGACTTCTCTCTTTGCTCTCTATTGTGAATTCTCTAAGCATGTAGCTTGCACCTTATGTACAATTTCATGATTTATTGAAAGCTTATGTCAATGGCAGATAATTATCTGTTTCTCATGCCAGTGAAACTAGATAAGTGAAATGGTTTTCTCTTCATGTTATGTTCCAGCTTATTTCAGTTGTTATCCACTTCATTTTTGGGTTAACCTGTCGGCAACAGTTGTCTGTGTCAATCTAGCATCCATTTACAAATGTTGCCATGATAAAGGCTTTTTTCTTAGGTCTTGCACTACTACAGAGGCATAGGCAAATGCCAAAGTTGTATGACAAAACTGTGGAGGCACCAGAAGCACTTATTCGGGAAGCTGCTATCTTGCATCAGTTTGCTGAAGCTGCATACACGGTTACTTGATGAAACATGCCTCAATATATGTATAATAGTAAAATAGTATTTCATTTGACTGTGCCATGGTACAGGGACCGCTGCTTGATTTCGGGAGGAATCCAATTTTGTTTCCTTGCGCATGGCTCTATAGGCAGGGAATTCTGACTCCATGGACCCGTAACAGGTATATACCTTTTTGTTCTTTTGCAGTATTAATATGAATTGTACTCCATAAAGTGATGGATGGTGTAGTTTGATCACATAGCATATTGTCATTAAAACTCTAACCAATATTGAATTGGTTAAAGCAAATATGGAGAGTTCTAGTTCAGTCTTTAGTTGATAGTTGCGCTGGTGAAGATCATATATCCCTATACCAGAATTATCCCTTCTAGTCTAGACTCTTCTCTGGGTCTAGTGGAACTTTCAAATATTGCCTTGTTTCATGAGCTTAATGTTGCTACCAATATGGTAGTTTTTTATGCTAACTGATGTAGTAAGACTTTTGGCAGGCCCTCTCTTGTCTAGATTACATTCTCCTGGTACTTTGTGCGGTCTTGTAGATGGTTGATCTGTTAAGCATCCCCATCGACAATCTTCACAAAATCCTTTTATATTGGATATAATGATCCTGGATTGATAGAATATGGCTTATAATGATGATGAGGATGATGATGATGATGATTTGTAGATTAGATTGCAGGGAATGATTCATTTACCCTTTTCTGTAATGGTTACTTTCTTCAAGGCCATACATTGATGAAAAATTATTATGCACAGTATGCAAGATTTTCTTCAGTTACCCACAGTATGCCAGTACATGTTAATATTCCCTGGGCTTTTATTAATAGTAATCTAGATCCCTGCTCTTTGCAGGCGCCCTGTGCTGGAAGGTGATAATTGGTGGCGTGGACATGCACAAGCCTTCTTGAAGTATGTTAATTTATCTCCGGAAGTTCTTCGACGAGGTCGTGTTTGTCAAGTAAGTGGAGTCACTAAGTTACATTTGATGTCTTACCTAGCCCATCTCATTGCAGAACCCTTTTTGTTAGCTGACATCCTCCTGCTTTTCCAGAAACTTATACACTGAAAAGTCAAAATGGGAGAATTTTCCTTCACCAATCCTTTCTTTTTGCAACATGCGTTCTTTCTTATACCACTCTTATTATTCTATTTCTTTAACTTTCTCATGACATTGCCTTGAACACAAGGTGGCTATTTCTAATTCAATGACCACTGTTTGAATTAATATGGTTCTAGTTGTGACCTTTGAAAAACTTACTTTGCTGGTCGTAACCTCTGAAAAAACATTATTTGCACCTGTCCTTTATACAGATAAAGCGTGAGGCAGCATACTTCGTTGTGGTTCTGCATCATATGAAGACTATAGTTATTGCTGTACGTGGGACAGAGACTCCTGAAGACCTCATAACCGATGGTTTATGCGGGGAATGCACTCTTACTGTTGATGACTTGGATGGCCTGATAAAGAAAGTCTCTCTCTCTCTCTCTCTCTCTCTCTCTCTCCCCTTCCCTTCCTCCCTCCTTTAACATACTTTCTCATTGAGTCAAAAAGTGAATCATACATGTGCATGTGTTTGTGACATGCTAGTGCATGCAAATGTGGTGTGCATGTGGTTGTGGGTCTGTATGTATGTCATGGTTTGCCGTATCGTACCGGATCGGGCCGACTCGTACGAGTCGACTCGTATTTGGGCCGACCCGATCCTCTGATACGCACCGAGTCAGACCGGATCGTGCCGACTCATACATGCTTAATGGAATGTTTTAAGTTGAGTTTTTCCTATTTGATAAGTAAGATTATATTTTTATATCAATTGATAGGATACATTTATCTAAAGTGTGACTTAAACTCATTAATTTTAACAAACTCATTGGCTGGACTCGTGCGAGTTGGACCGAGTCGGATCGGTATCGTACCGTATCTAAGAAGATACGATCCGATACAGATCGGCGATACGGCGCACCTTGATGTATGTAACGTACGAATGTGACATTTTGCATGTGGTTGTGGATCTGTCTGTCTGTCTATATGTATGTAACATACATAATGTGACACAGTCTCTCTCTCTCTCTCTTAACATGCGTATGTATGTAAGTAAACATGCATATTTCATCCATCTGAACTGCAATTATTGACTTTTTCAGTAGTCATCACTTATCACCAGATGTGAGGCAAAGAGTTCTGTCATCTTTCCCACACTATGGGCACTCAGGGATTGTGGAATCTGCTCGAGAGCTGTTCATGCAACTTGACGGGCAACCTGGCAGTAAAGGTCAGGGACTGCTCTTTGTAAAATCATCTATTCTTACAGCTCACTTTGCTTAATAGGCATTTTCTTTATCACCCAAAATTTTGGCTTAAAGTTTATTGGCATGACAAAATAGTAAAATGCTAGTCAGCTAGCATTCCTGAATTCACAACTTGTGATGTTTTCAGTCCTGGAATAACAATTATGTTGCAGACTAGCCAAATGGTTAATTGCCTTCCATCCTCATGAAGCCATGGGCCCCTGAGAGATTAATCTATGATTCAAGACTCTAGACTTTTATCCTATGTTTCAAAGTTTTATTGAATTTTACCTTAGATGAAAAAGATTTTGTTTCTAGTGCTTGATTCTACCATTTAAATGAAGAAAACAAATTAAGCTCGGACTAAGGGTTAGAAAGAGTGATTTTGATCGTTAAAATTTCTAATTGTTTTTGGGTTGTTGATATAACTTTTCTCTATATTTTCTAAAGGGAGGACCTCTGTAACTATTTTTTTAAGAATTTAAAATTCTTTTGGTAAACTAATCTGGTTTGTGTCACAAATGAGAATAAAAAGGAACAAAATTATGTGAATGAGCCTATAAATGTGGCAGGAGGGGACACTTTTTTTTTTTGAGAAAAGCATAAGTTATTAATCTTTTGGGAGCTGGCTTTTCATTCAAAGTGCTGCTATTGAAGATATATAACTGTCTTGTTCATTTTTTATTTTTTACTTGGAAACAAATAGTGGGTGAGTCATTTCTTTATGTTCAATTTATTCTGAATCCTGGCATGAATTATTTAATACATGTAAGGTTTTTGATGTATGTTTTCTATGATCCGAGAGATGCTCTCAGGATAGAATGTGCTTCTAGTGGGAATTCAATGACGAAACATCATTTCCAGAAGTTCACTTGAAGATGTTGAAGCCTTGAAGAAGGTCGCCACAGACGAGGAGACCCTTATTTGGATTCCTTGACATCTCTGAGCAACAGTGTGCACTGTGATAAAACTAAGTGAACTTATCGACTCTGTGGTATTTCATTGGGCACAGAATTGTACATGGGCCTCTGATCTATCACCTATTACATCTGGTTTCACAATTTCTTAACTGGACCATCCTAAACTAACTATTGACATTATACATTTAATGAAGTGGTGCCTAGTAGAGAGTAAATCTTTTGACCCATTTTCAGATCTTAATATATCATAGTGGCTATTTTCTGAAATGGGAATTAAAGAGCTAAACCCCAAGAAAATTCACAGTAGGTTCCCAAAAGATGAGTGTGATGATGAGCCATCTCTGTATTTTCTTTTTTTTGTCTTTTTTTCTAAAGGTGGTTGGTACCACATATTTATAAAATCAAACAGATGTACAAAGAATGTAAGAACCCAAACCCTGAAACCTAAAAAGATACCCAGCCTTCTACCTCCTCAAAGATCAGAATCCCAAAACCAAACAAATTACGCCCAGCAACTAATTAGTCTTTCCTCCCTCTGATTCCCACATGGAACTCTTGCATATAATGCTGTTTCACTTGACAAAAGAAAGCTTCATCTTCAGAATGCTGGCTCTCTACCAATCTTCCTCTATGCCACCACTCAGCAGCAACTTCGGCTTCAAAACTAAATGTGGGGAAGTCCTTCCCCTTGTCCAATAACCAGATTTCTCCAGTCGTTTAGAAGCAAGGATGTAGGTCATCTCCAGGCTCAAGGTCCTTCTTTGGCTTCTCTAGCCACTTGAAAAAAGCAACTGCAACTCCCCCTCAGATGAGGTAAGGCAAGCTAAGTCTTCAGCCCGACTGTGCAGACATTTATTCCTTAGAGAAGCCAGAGGATGGACAGAGCTGCCATCATCTTCGGCATCAAACTGCCACTGAGGGTGAAGAGCACAACAGTTTCCCCATCATCAGAACTCGGACTCTGGTTGTTGCTTCTCAGCCCCACCGATATGGTCATCCAGTGATGGAGGCAGTATCATTGAGTCTGATCTGGAGACTATCAAGATCTCCTGTGAGGAGATGCAGTCCCCAGGGTGCTCGGTTGGATGTAGCCCTCCTATGCTGAAGCCAGAGCTAGGGGAATCAATCACTACCCCCTTTATCCTGTGAAGAAGACATTACTGCCATTGAAGGCCTGGAGTCTGTCAAACCTGCAAAATGGCAGAAAATGTCTTCTAGGAGCTCCTTAGGAGAAGGCCTCGCAACAGCTCCAGTGAAATCCCCAATGCTTCCCCCTCCACCTAAGCACAATTCTGCAGACATCCCCATTGCCAGCCTTAGCTCTCTCATTGTTGCTATCTCCTCAGCTGACAGTTTTTCCAGTGGTGGAAGCAAGGATGGCAGTACTGGTACTGGTGGGTACCGATACCGATTCATATCGGTATCTGGTATATATGCCCAATACCAGCCCAATTTGGCATGGTACCAGCCAATAACAATTTTTTATTTTTTTAACTATAAAGACTGGTATTGGGGTGCCCCCTGGTATCACCATCTATACCAATATGTATCAGCATCGGCCGATCTGATACTGCCATCCATGGTTGGAAGGACATCACCTCTGCGGGCATTTGCCTTGGGCACAGAGGAGGATATGGGCCAAACACCCTCACATGAACCTAAAAAAGGGTTCCAAAATTTCGTCTCCTTTAAAAGGTCCTCCCAAGCCAATTTCTAAGCAAATCATGCCCTCCCAACTTTCTCTGGGAACCACCACCACAGTCTTGATAACTGTAACGGTCCGATCTAACCCTTGTGAGGTATTGTTCGCTTGGGGCCAAGTCCGCACAGTTTTGTTCTCAAAAGGCACCTCACAAGTTATGGATACAAATCTCAAATATATGGCCCGGTAACTTTTTTTCATTTTCCGATATAGGACTAATTTGGTTCATTTCCGCCCTAGCCTCCAGATGCAGTGGTAGCTCTACATCATGACGGCGCCCCACCACTTCACGTAAGGTATCCTTTTCCTATGGATAGTTTTTTCCTATGGGTAGCCCTCTCCTCCTGCCCGGCTCGTGACTAGGTCATTATAGTAACTAACTCGGATCTATCGAATAAAGCTCATTACTTCTATACAGGTGGCATGGCAACCCATTCTGCTTGGAGCCCAACTGGGGAAGTGCAGGAATCATATCATAGAATCCAATTTGTTTTGGTACTTATTTGTGATAAAAGAATGCCTTGACAAGTAATTTGGTTTTTAAACTTGGGAGTCCTTTTAAAAGCACATATGGTTTTCATTTTATTGCATAAACTGCCACAGGTGAGGATTCATATAGTCTTGGTAGTTTGAAACATTATGTTCTAGTTAGAATTGCATGTATTGCCATATAATTTCCCTGCCATTATGTGTGCTTATGTAATGTTTGTGTCCTCTAAGGTGTTACAGTGTGGCATAATTACTATAGCCATTCATTACTTGCATTATTTTTCCTCATGATTAATGGGCATGTATAAACTTGTAGATGGCTTCCCATCTGAAAATACTGGATTTCTTTCTTCATTGTTGGGACCTGGATGTGAATGCCAAGGATATAAGATCCGAATTGTTGGCCATTCTTTGGGTGGTGCTGTTGGCGCAGTATTGGGAGTATTGGTAATTCTTTGTTCACCATGTCCCCATATGCATGCAGGGATTTAATCCATTTATTTTTGCCATTAATAATACTCATTGTTGCATAAGTTGACGCATGCATTGAATTGATTGTCATATTCCTAGTTGTCCTTATCATTTGTCTTAGCACAGAATATGTGGCACATCATAAGGGAGAAAATGTTGGGTGTTCCTCCCTGCAAGTTGTATCTCGTTAATGGTTCAGGTCATTCGCACATTTTTATAGGGCATGTTCTTTCTAGGACCATGAGAGCTCACTTGGTAGAGAGAGTGTGATATATGGATATTTAACATCCAAAATGGAATATGATGTTGCTGGGAAACTCATTTAACATCTGAAATGACTCAATATTTTTTAGGTTTGTTTATTTTGTGTTTCTTGACCATAGTTTCTGGGAAACTCATTTATACCTTAGAGAATAATGAATTTTGCTTCCCGTTTCTCAAATTCGTACCTTGTTTCACCTTACTCCTGGTCCACCTATGGATGCACTAAAGTATTGAGTTTAATTTTCAGTTTTTATATATTCAATTCATTATATAACTCACGTTTTTAAGTTTATTGTTTATTTCGTTTTCTAAATCTAGACATTTAAATCAAGTATTTAGAGCTTTTAAAAATATTATAATTAATATACATTTCCTTTCTGACTTTTACTTATATTTATTTTTTATTTTTATATTTATTACTATTTATTTATTTATGATGTGTACATATTTATTTAGGCACCTTGTCCTCTCAAACAAGAATCTGCCAGTTGCCAACCTGAAGATTGGGACCAAAGCTGGTGGGGCCGGTTCCAGTTTTGCAACCTTGATGTTAATCATTGAGGCATCCTTTCATTCTTCCAACTTACACACTGTGTATCCTTAATTGTGCTTACCCAAGCCACCTTGTTTACAGATAACGCACACCGAGGCTGCAATGCATTTTATTTTGTATACACGGCCAATTCACCCATAGTAGGGACACTTTTCTAATGTCCATCAAGTATTCCCAGGCACTCCATCAGACGTTTTCTTCAGATCAATAAGAACCATGTAAATATAATATATGAATAATATTTGTAGGCCCCATTAGAAAAAGGCCTACACATTAAAAAAGGGAGAGCCCTTATAGTAAAATTGAATATAATATATAAAATAATATATTATGTTAGAGTACTAACGACATGGAAACCTGGGTTTATGTTCCATTCCCATTTCTTACCAGAAACTGTATCAGGAATAGAGGGCAAGTGCATTTAAGTTTTAGAATCCAATTGTGAATTGTAAAAATATGGTTGGAAATTGGAAATTCGGAGTACGGTTTACACTCCTAGGCCTGAAGAAACTTGCAATTTACTCTAATCTTGGTAATACGTTTCATTTTACTTGGGATATAGGAAATTTGATCATATGATATAGTTTGTTTTAGTTGAATTTCCTTTTTCGTAATGACAAAAACTCAACAGATTGCTGTGGCTACAGCTGTATCGACGATACCCGGATTTGCATGTATACTCCTATGGAACTCTTCCCTGTGTGGACAAAATCATAGCTGAAGCTTGTGCAGAGTTTGTCACCAGGTGGTCAAGATTGGTTATCTTGGAGACTTCATTTGACATACCATCATGTTATCTCTTTTTCCTAACCTTACTTTTTCTTTTCCAGTATTGTGTACAGTGATGAGTTTTCCGCACGCCTCTCAGTTAATTCTATCATTAGACTTCGAGCAGCTGCAATCACAGCCCTCTCGGACAATTGTTCAGCTGACTCAGCAATGATATATAAACTTGCCAGACGAATTTTGAACACAAACAGGCCTCAAGAAAGCAGAGAGAACCATGGCGTTCCTGCCTTGGCTTGTCAGTCAGCTAACATAGTAGTTGAAAGTGGTAATCAGAGATGTAGAAGGAAGCATGTTAAATACACGGTTAAAGGTGGGGTTTTCCTCTGCAGTCATGCATTTTCCTGCATGCTGAATATGCCTTCCCATCACCCTTGCACAACTCTGAAGGATGACACTCATGAGTTGTCATCAGGTACTGTGGTAGAATCTAATGGTACATTTGATAAAAGAGGCTCTGGATTGACTGCAGGGAGCGAACATGAGGAATGTCCATTCTGGGAGGCGACTTCCATAGTGGATGGCAATTGTGCAGAGGTTTCGAAAGATTGTGTAGTTGATGCTAACAATCGAGATAACTTGGAACAAACCGATGTCACTAACAGCAGCAACATGGCATGTTTCGTTGGATCTGATGACTTGATCTCCTTTGAGGATCATTCATATATGGAGAACACCACGTCGTCCATTCAAGTATCCATAGGGGAAACACCAGAAATGTTTCTTCCAGGTCTCGTTATTCATATAGTTCCAGAACAGAAAAGCATATTGCCTTTGTGGAATGGCTGGTGGATCCAGGATGGGAAGCATCGCTATCGAGCTTTCCTTGCAGACAGAGAAAGCTTCAGAGATATTGTCATAACACCATATATGTTCCTCGATCATCTACCTTGGAGGTAATACCCTTAGATTCTCTGGTTTTGATAATATTATTTGTTTCATGTAATGTCCATGGATGTAAGTTATTGTGCCTTCATAATGAATATAAAAAATGTAGACTATTAATGATAGATTTTTATTAGCATTAAATCTTCTAGTAATAATAATGGCTCTGCAATATGGTTTTGTTAAGCAGATAAATGATGCATTATACGTCAGTCTTTAGGTCCTCTGATGTCAACAGACAACTGGAGGTGCCAGGGAGACCGCTGATATTGTTTTGTTAAGCAGATAAATGATTTATTTCCATATCAGGGAGACCGCTGATATTGATTCTTTTGGGATCTCCCCCCCCAACCCACACCTATTCAGCATTTAAAGCAGAGATGTGATTTTCAACCCAGCACCTGAAGCAAAAGGCTACATTCAGGATCATGGTTTAAAAAACCAGCCAGTTCAAATTAGAACTGGTTGCATTGGATCAGAACCGCCCAGACCTGGTCTGGGCTTGATCCCTCCTGATCCGGCTAACAAATTTAAAAACTTTGAACCATCCTAAAATTGGCTCGAAATTATCTTTTTAAATATTTGCTTACTTTTTTATATGTTAAATACTTATATCTTATTTTTATGTTTAATATAAATAATATAAATTATTTTATGTATGTCAGAATGATATGAACTGACCGGTTCAGGCCTGAACCGGTACCAGAACCAGCCCTGCCTGGCTCCAGTTCCCAAACCAGTTTTTCAAACCTTGTTCAGGATGATCCTGTCATTTTCATAATTTATTCAATGCCTCTACTTTCCTATAATTCAACATCTACAATCTCTCCTTTTCCATCCGGGATTTGCAGGTCTTCTTGTCAGTTGCACAATTTAGACTTGAAATGCTATGGACCTATCTATGATTCTATATAGGCACCATCTGAAGCAAATATCATTTATACATCAAAATCTACTTATGATTAGCCTGATGAATATTCTATGGAATCACTACAATTTATATTCTTCCATCATGTCATTTTGTTATCCATTACCCTAGAGTAATTCTTGTCTTTCCTCTTCTTTTGCACTTCCCCACAGGTGCCACTATGCAATGCAAAGAGTTCTAGAGACCAGAAGGGCCGAAGACCAGCTCAATCCCGACTTGGTGAATGGAGACAACACAGTTTGAACTGTTTGTTCATAGATCTCACATGCTATGGTTCTCTCTTCTTTAGAGAAATTAAACAGGTATCTCATTTCCGGGGGCCATATTTATGATGCAATTGCAGAAGCAGGGGCCCAGAAGGGATGGAAACCTCGAGCTGGCATAACAGATATCAAGAGGAGCCCGTCAATGGGATCCAAGGTATAGCAGTATTTGGCGTCACCACATTCCGTGAGCCTATAGCTGTATATGTACACCTATGGGTGTGAGCATCCTCCAACACCCCTGCCCCCCATAGCATAGAAAATCCACACATGTTGTAACATCACGTGTAAATGTGCCAGGATTAATGTTTTCAAGGGAATAATTAGAGAGAGAGAGAGAGAGGTTGCTCTTTTGTTCTTTTTTATAATGATTATTCCATCTTCTCATCAACACATCTCGACAGAAAATATAGCCACATGAACTTTGGAACTGGATCTAGATCTAATTCTCAGAAAAATAAACAACTTGTTAGATAATCAGAGTTTTGCAGAGTTGGCCAAATGGAACAATTTCCTCAGAGAGCCGTCCCTTCAAATCTGAGGGTATAGGGACCCTGTAGTCCTATCCCGTAGGTGGATGGGTGCATGGAGTGGATGGGTTTCCTAGACCTACAAGTGTATCACGACCGCTGATGAGACTAGTGGAGATAAGTATGTTAGAGTTAATGTGGACGAATTGTGTTCGTTCTTTAGGTATTCTTTCTCTCTCTCTCCTTGTGTCCCTTTCTTAGGAAGTATTATCATTTTAGAGCATAAACTTGTGTTCTTAACAAAAAAAAAAGGGGGGGGGGATGAAGTAGACGTTTTTAAACATTAATCTTAAAGCCTAGCTCATAGAGATGAACCCAAAGGGAAAAGAGAGGGTGAAGGTAAGTGTAGTGTAGTCATCTCTACCATTTGTCTAATAGGAACAACTTGAAAATTGGCTCTTTCACTAGGGCAATGTTAGTGGCGTAAGACTTCAAAATAGTTTTATAGGCTAGCATGTGATTCTAAATATGAAAGTGCGTTACATGACAGAAAGGGATCAGACCCATGGTTCCTTGCATTTGTCGCTTTCTTTCCTACTCTGCACAGTTGCAAATTAGGTGAAGCGCGCATATTCTCGCAATAGCTGACTGGTTGTTGTGTGGGTTTTCTTTTATTTTGGGAATGCTTGATGAAAATTTCACTTACATGTTATTTTAGTTTCTACTTTGGACACGGAAAGTGTGAAGTATGAGTAACTTAGTCGATTCTAGATAATTACATTAGACAAAATTTTCTAGTAATTCTGTTTTGAACCGTCGATTCCGGTTTGAACTGGCCAGTTTTGCAAACCTCATAGTAGAAGTCTAAAACTTCTACTTAGAAGCTGCCCCAAGCAACTTTCTCAAGAGCATAGCAATGAACACAATGGTTTTGAGAGTACATACACAACAAGCAACTCTCTCAAAGCCAAGTCTTACTAGATGGCATTGCTTGGTGTCCTCAGGGCTGGGGGCCACTTGATAGCAAACCACTCCACCATGAGATCCCTTGGATGCACATCAGATGGTGGGGAGTCCTTTGACAAGTCCCCGGTGTACGAAAAGAAGAGGTCGTTATCCCGATGACCCCTGCTGATTTGAGAGTTCCCACCACAAACAGGGGTCCACCAATCGAGCGGTTACATCACGAAAGCTGGCTCCAATGTTGGCCCATGGACCTGATGTGATGGGTCAAATGGTCTTGAGCGGAGAAGAGCCACTGGGAACTCTTTGTCCGCTCTGCCCGGCACCAACCGCCACTTGTTCATATTATTTAATTATATTTTTCTATATAAAATTCTCTTAAAATTAAAGGAAAATGTGTTAGTGTTGAGTGAAAAATATTTACACATCAGCTGTTCTTGCAGGAGAGTACTTTCCTTTGGATCTCCATAACTCGCTCATGGTTTAGTCGACCCTTAACTTAAAATTGAGCAAAAATGGAGTAAGGTTGTATTTATATGTTTAAACTTTGTAAATCACCGGTTTCAAAATCATTGGTTTCTAAACAAGTGAAAATTTTCTTGTTTTAAAATTAGGAAATATTGTTTGGTAGTCTGTAAAATAAAACAAGAGAAATTTTTTAATCTTCTTGTTTTGGTTTACAGTGGACCAAAACAAAGCAAGAGAATTGAGTTATCAAGTAGACAAACAAGGTCCATACAACATTTTACTTTACATTGTTTTATATCATTCCAAACAACTGAAAACATTGTAAAATAAAATAATTATTTCAAATTATGTTGTTTTACGCTAAAACGAACAACCCTTTAAAGAGACACTTACATCTTTTTTTTTGACACTTAGACACTTACGTCTGAAGTGGTAAGATGCTCCATATTAAGACCAGTGGCTCTGGCCTTCTCCAACATAACCAGCACCTAGGTAAAACAGCAGCATCTTCTCTCTCTCTCTCTCTCTCTCTCTCTCTCTCTCTCTCTCTCTCTCCATGCATTGGGCAGCTGTTGCCTTTGGACACCCTCTCGTGGTCGTGGCCCATCATGGCAGCAGCAACACCTGCTTTTGGATCCTTCCCCACGATTTATGGAAGCAGCAGCATCCCTACACCTTGCCTTTGCTTTGGGTCAGAGCAGTAGCAGCTATAAACAGAATATACAATGTTGATTGGTGATTGGTATTCACACAAGTGCCGGCCTTTATTCGGAGTTTAAAATGTTTTCTCTGTGTGGGCGCATAGAGTTCGCTCCTTCTTTCTACGTGCATATGCACAACATTTATTTTAGGCTTTTTTACATATATGTCCTTCAAAAATAACGTATTTGCATGTATACCTCCAATTCTCACATATTATCATCAATACCCCTGCAATCTTCAAAATGTTGCGTTTGATATCTCTCAATCTAATGATTTGACATAAATATCCTTCAATTTACTAATATTTTGCATATATACTCCTCAATGTACTAAAATCTTGCATTTTGTACCTCCGATACCTCCAATGATGTCATGATTTATGCAATGTTTTTGGCATATTTCGTTGAAATTAACCTAAATTTGACAAGAAGGACATAAATGGAACATTTTGAAGATTGCAGGAGTATTGATGATAATATATAAGAATTGGGGTGTACATGCAATTACAGTGTTTTTGAGGGGTATATATACAAAAAAACCCTTTATTTTATAATTAAAAAATATTTTATAAATGGCACATAGTATTAATTATCAAAATCACTAATTTATATTTTATTTGGTCTTAGTACGTATGATTATGACCAACTTGTCAAATCTAAAAACAATAATTGTAAACGTATGAGTATAAATATTAATTATTTATACTTTGATTTATATACTAATATACACATCTTTTATATTTATTGACTAACTATATATATGTTAATCTATTTAAATAAAATAATATATATTTTTGATCAATTATTATAATTAATTATAAGAATAAAATAGTAAATGTGTCATCTAGTCAAATGTTGTCTTTGCAGTTATCAAACACTCTGATTCTTTCAGCATTCAGACTTCTATCTTACCTACTCAGAGCTAAGAGGTGAATGTCATATTTCAGATTTAAGTCTTCAACGCAACCTAACTTAACCATGGTTTAGATGAATCAACTTAGAAGTGAAAATAACTAAAATACTATTGAAAGATGGTTTAAAGAGTACCAAAAATTAACAAGAATTGGTCAGTTTCAGAAAAGACAATTATTGGCATCAACTTTTATCGTTCCATTTTGGAATCAACTAGATTTAGGGAATAATCTAAAAATGTGGTAAAAGCTTTGATTAAATATTGTTGGATGTTACCACGATGTAAAATAGTAAAAAATGCTTAATTAATTAACTTTTGATGGAAATATATTTGGTTGTAGAATCGGTCAATGAATAAAAGATTATTTTCAATTATTATGTAAGCTTATATAACCATGATGACAGCGTCAACTTGAGAGGTATACATAAGGGGGAGGGAGGTCGATGGCATAGGTGTTGCAAAAATGAACGTATGGTACATTTGAATGGTATATGAATCGATAATTGAGAGGTATAAACACAAATGTCAAAGATCTAAGAGGGATATATACAAAAGTTCTAAAATATATAAATAGTTAATTCTTAAAATTTTATATTTTAATTTTAATGTATATAGCCCAAGATATTATTTTCATGAGTAGATAAAATTTTGTTAATAGATGATGTCTAGGAACATGTATAGAGAAAAAATCATACAAAAGAACGGATTTATATAAATGGTTGAAAAATAAAACTAAACTGTGCACACTTATCATAGTCTTTTTTTATTTATTTATCATGTGTGTGCCTATATATCTATATGTGTGTGTGAATCTAATTATATGTAGATCACTATATCAACAATCATACACACATCATACTTTAATCCATCATGCTTATGTTATGTGTAAATTAGTCTATATTTATTGATATATGCATACAATATTTTTCCTTATTTACCTCTTGAAGATTCTTAAGTTGAACATGTGACCTCCTTTGGCATCCACCTTCATTAATGCAAATAGTTAGGTCAATGACAAGTCGGGCTCAAGAATTTCTATGGAGAAATTAAAAGGAGAGTGCATTGAGCTGTATTCTCCTCGATGTAAGCAGATTTTCTATGAATTTTCGACATCATAGCATCATCTTAAGATGATGTCAAATTTAAGTCAGATCCATTCGTATAAGAGAAACACTTGCCACACCACGCGTGAGACAATGCAATCCGATGCGGATCGCATCGATCGCATGCAGCCGTCCAATCTAAATTGCAGCAGTAGCAATGTTTTTTATTTTTAAACTTTTTTTTGGTCAATCCCATCATGTCCGACACCTTTTGTACAAGTCAATTTCCAATCGGACGACTCAAAAAAATTAAAAAATTAATTTTTTTAGGTCGTCCAATCGAGGATCAAACTATGCGAGCGGGTCAATCATGATGAGGGTGACCCAAAAAATATTTAAAGAAAATCTTATTTTTCGTGTCGTACTCGGTGCAGTGTAGCAACTCGCTCCCCAAAAAATATTACTCTTCATATAACGGAGAATCTTGTCCCCAACATGGATGTCGAATTATTGGTTGCATTGATACTATTTTTACTCCCTCAAGATATTCTCTTGAAGCACATTATGACATCACCATCTAGACAGTGTTTCAACTTTGAGCCTGACAACAAATAAGACACTGCTAGGAGCATTTGCCATTGAATAACTTATCACTTGCTCATGTTGGATTCTGGGAAATAATTATGTCATACAAACAATAATGATCCTCCTCTTGCGCCTCTTCCACCACCCCTCACCACCTCCCAAAACCATCCCCCCTGCTCACACTTTCTACCTTTCCTCCACTACCCTATCTCTCCCACTTCTTCTACTTCTCCTCCAGTCCTCCTCCTCCTCCTTCCCCTCCCTGGGCCCCAAGTGTTGAGGCAGGGATGCTCCTCCTCCTCCTCATCTGTTGCTCTCCTCTTCCCTTGTGAAAATCCTAAGAAATGGCGGGCGAAAGCTGCAATCTTGACAAGGAGGAGGCCGAGCTCCTCAAGCCCTCCTCCCCTTCGTCTCCCTCCTCCTCTCCAGCGGCAGCTGCCACCGCCGCAGCCACTGCCCCGCCTCCCCTCTTCCTCAGGCCACCGACCCAGAGAACACCGGAGGCCACCGCGGCGGGCGGCGCCGCGTCCTGCCACCGAGGAGGGGCCGGGGAGAAGGAGACCCCGCCGCCGGGGCGGTCCGCGAGCAGGTGCTCTAGCTGCCGGAGGAGGGTGGGGCTGACGGGGTTCCGGTGCCGGTGCGGCGACCTCTTCTGCGCCCGCCACCGGCACGCCGGCGCCCACGACTGCTCCTTCGACTACAAGGCCACCGGCAGGGAGGAGATCTCCAGGGCGAACCCCCTCGTCAGAGCCGCCAAGATCATCAAAATCTGATCTTTTTTGGTGGGTTTGATTCAGATCTTTCTTGGCTCTTGGGTGGGGTGGGGGTTGGGGGTGGAGATGGGAGGGCCTCTCTGGCTGTTCTTGCAAGTATGTAGGTTGCTAGACCAGTGTGTATCAATTGAACTGTGAGCTTTGGGTTTGGAGAGTATTAGAGCAATTGGGCATGGATGGAATTGTGACGCTGCTGCTGTCATATTAGTTGCAGCAGATGATTATTCTGGTATTGTCAAGAACATGTATAAATCTGAACAAGGCTTGGTTCCATATATACTTGTGGTAATCTTCGTACTCTGTTTTGGGTGGTTTGGATTGTTTGTGGTTGTGGGCTGTTTGCAGATCCCTGGGTCTCCTTCTATGAGGTGAGGAGGCCTTCCCTGTTGTTTGCCTGTTCTTGGTGCCATGTTGCTTCGGATTCCCAGCCGTCCATTATTCTGTCTTCTAGTACATCCTGCAAAAGGGTTTCTTCTTTGGGATTTTTATTTTTTAACTCCTATAAAATTTTGATATTATAAACAACAAATGTTTATTTTTTAACTTTTATAAACTTTTGATATTATAAAAATAAATGTTCTAGCCAAATATTATTATGAGCACTTTTGAGAAAATAATTCGATTAGAAATTTTTTTATAATATCTAAAGTTTATAAAGATTACAAAGTAAAAAAAATTTACCCTTTTTCTTGGGTGGTAACGCAGCCTTTGTTGCTGCATGTAGTTACGTGGACTTTGGCTTCATCTCCACTGATCACCATCGTTGATAAGGAAACCTCCTTTTGTTTGATGATCTCTTATTAAAACTTTTATATATAGAGAGAGAGAGAAAGATGATCGAATCCGTTGCCCCTTTTAAAAATGCTGGGAGTGGATAGAAAGATGGCCGTCGGATGGAAATCAGAAGGCCATAAACGTTTGGAGGAAAAAAACCACGTCGCCCTTGGGTCGCCACGCAATGCGGGCATACGAAGTACCTACCCTCCCGTGAGTTTAGGGGCGTCGTAAGGGTCCGTTGCCAGCGGAGCAGCGCATTGTATCCTTACCCTACATATATATATATATAATTCATGGACTCCCTGCTAGAATGCAAACTACTATAATATGTGCTGTCAAATTGTATATACTGTTTTGGGTCACATCCCTATATTAGAACAAAAAATAATTTTTTTATAAAATTTTAAATATGTAATAACCTTTTTAGGATTGTTTCCATTCTATGGGATGTTATTTTGACAATCTGATTGTGGTTTGATATTAAAACTCAATATTAACCATCCGTCGTGTTGATCGGGCAATGATGAACTCAGAGAAGGGTGAATGAGATGTTAAAAATTAAATAGAAGATAATTGTGGAATAAAACTAAATGCACAGATGGAGATGGAGATAAGAAAATCAATCACACAGTAAACACAAAGAGTTATATTAGTTTGGCTTATTCAGACCTATATCCAGTCTCCAAACAACTTCTTGGGAGTTCCACTAAATACAAGATACTAACTCCTTAACAACAATCAATACACACCAAGCATAGCTGGTATTCCCTTCCAAAACAAGGAAGAGGAACAATAAATTAACTTATTAAAGGAAAAACAGAAAATGCCTCTGTATTAGGCAGATAAAACAAGTGAAACTTAAGCAAGAAATCAAGACAGAAAATTGAAAGTTGGAACACAAGTCTTGATCTTGTTGCTGATGTCTTGAGAGCTTCAATGCATAGTAGATTCAATGCTTCAACTCTTTGCACAGGAAGAAGTAGGAAGATGAGGCACAGAAGATGTTCTACAGCTTGTTCTACTTTTTGTTCTCTATTGTTCTTCTCTTACGTATATTGCTATTTGACAGAAGCTTGGAATATATAGGTAATTTCAAATTTGCTCGTTTAAAAATTAGCTATCCTTCTTCAGTCTAACGGCTCATGTTTGTGTCTAACGTTAAACTGGATGAGTTTTAATGTTAAACACATTTAAATCCGGTTAAGAGAGAGCAATATCGTTTTCTCTTAGAAGTTTTCACGTGCTGTCATAATCCATTTCTGAATTTGGCGTGCGTGTTGACAATCTAAGAATAAAAAGTTTCTATCTAGTTGACCAACCAAAGGACATGTGAGTTTTGCAGAGGTGCATTAAGCAGAGCACATATACAGGTCTGATACACTATAGGCGTATCATATGTCAGTGCAGATAAAGGTTCAACAGAGTTGGGTAATTGAGCCTTCAGAAATAGATTAATATAGACACAACAAAATCATGAAGTTAATCTATTTACAGAGAGTGTCAAACAAAGATTAAGAATTAAAATAACTGTGGCTCGAAGTGCACAAATAATTGCTTAAATAGATAGTTAAATCATGTACAGAATAGAGTTCAAAATACACAATCGATCGTTAAAGAAATAGTGCAGTTAATCAGTCACAAATAATCAATTACGTAGATAATCTCTATCGAGTTCCAAATAAATTGTTCATCAATCCTAAAGTCATCAGGTTAATCGATTATCGACGATATGGGTAATTTGATGTTCGAAACTGATTGATAATCGATTAACACAATCGGTAATCAAAGGTGAAAAGATATAGTTAATCGATTAAAAAAGTAACGGCTAATCAATCCGAAAGATATATCAATAATCAATTATGGAGAAAGGTCACTTATCGATTAACCTTCATATGAGTAATCGAGTACATAAGAGATATTCGATTACGATTATAGAACAAACGAGATAATCAATTACAAATGAGATGATCGATTAACACTCTCAACGATGAATTGATTAAAGCTTAAGATAAGGAATCGATTAACACAAATAACTATTAAGTGATTAAACCAAGTGTAATCAATAGACTTAATTGAATTTTTACTGAGTTCAGATAATTGATATGATTTAATCAATTAGCTACCAAGAAAGGGCATAATCAATAGTGATAGCGATTAGCAGAATCATTCTTAATCGATTAGCGATGCAATTAGCGACATGTAAATAATCGATATCTTTAATCGATTATGCTTTTGTCAAGGATTTAATCGGTTAGCGATAGCGGTTATCCTTTAGAACATGAAAGTTCCTTTAATCGATTACGAGTTCAAATGCTTCTGAGACTCTAACACTGCTAATCGATTAGCGATAGATTAGTGAGTCTTGGAAGGACCAAAAGGGCTACTAAAAAAATGATTAAGTCCTAGACTAAATAAATATAAGTAGTAAACAAAATAGCAGGAAATCGATTAATTCTATCATTTCCTTAGAGAATTAGATTTTGATATCTGACATTTTCAGAATATGTTATCACTAAAACATGGGGGTAAAAAGAATAATCACAAGGAATAATTCAACAATCTCCCTCTTTTTTGGTGATGGCAAAATTTCTGAAAATAAAAGTACAGAAATCTACAAAACTGAACAAAGCTAAACTTAAGACAATTAAACTATGCAGTCGACAATTGAAACACATATAAAAAACTTAAGAAGTTAGACATGAGATGCTAAAATAGATTGTAAAAGAAATGAGACTTATATTAAATAGGAATGTTGGATAATTGTCGTTATATTGACAGGAATGTTGGATAATTGTCTCCCCATTTTGGTCATCAATCAAAAAGGGACAAAAGAAATAAAAGGAGAAGCCTATCAAAATATATAGAAAGAAAGGAGAATATTTCGGGCATGGTAGGAGATGATGCCCCAGGTCTTGTGCTCCAGGAACTCTGAGTGAGCTACAAACGGCTCAAAAGTCATGAGAGATGTCTTCCTGACTGCCTGGTGCCTCTGTTAATACTTGGCAAATGTTTCCTGAAGCATAGCCTTGTATTGCTGAAGAGGATACCTATTCTTATCGAGGACAGGCACTGGATTCAAGGCAAACTTGAGAAATCCCTCAATCTTCAGGTGACAATCCATACCTTGATTTTTTTAGTTCTCTGTTCATGGCATAATTAAAGGCATGATACTTTCCAATCCAGTCCTGATTAGTGTTGGAGGCCAGGGAAATCAATGGACTTCATATCCTTAAACTGATTGACTGAAATAGGTGGCCTATTCATAACCCCATTCTCTGCATTGACCTTGTGCAGATGCTCATTATGTTATGGATAAGCAGTGGCCCAAACATCCAGTGTATATCTCTCAGCTTTAGAATATACCTTGGATAGAGATTCGGGAGAGACTATACTCATCTTCGTCTGAGCAATCCGCAAGAACTGGGGGAAGACAGACGTCTGATAAACTTAGCCTGGTATTTTAGCTGCCAACTTCCCATACATCTTCATAATCTAATTACCTTCCTCAGTATCCATAATCACCTGAGGAAATCTGAGGCATTTGGTAAGGCAATCACTGTCAAAGTCTACATTCATATTTAGTTATCCTTTCCTGAGATTCTACATCTCTGGCTTGATGTAACTCTTGTACTGAGCAAAAGTGATCAGGGGCAGGCTCAAGCCAATCCTACACATTGATTTTCAAAAACATGGAATAGTCTTTCAAGGTTTCATCCCCATAAACTTTCCATTTCTTCTCATGCTCAGCTTCTAACCATTCTAGTAGAATCATAGAAGGCTGATTTGTGTTGACTCAAATTTCATTTCCTGTAACAAAGTTCCATCTTTGTTCTTGGTTGCCCACTGAGATTAGTCTGATAAGCTGACTTGGACTTGAGACTAGCAAACTCTTGCTCAGTCATCTCATGTTGTGCCACAAACTGTCTTACATAGTCTTCAAGATCTAATTATGGCAATTCAAGAGCTTGGAGCCTGGCATTCCTTTCAATGACTTCAATATATAATACCCTGAACGACGTCCTTGAACAGTGGAAAGTTGCAGGTATTGTCTTGAGGTGTTGAGGCAGTAGGAACTAGAGGAAGGCCAGTAGCGAGTTCTTGCTTAGGGACTCTCTAAGCTGGGGAACCTTTAGTAGATGTTGCAGTGTGTTTCCTCTTTCTTCTAGTGAAAAATTGAGCCAAGAGAGCATCTTCTACATCTGCTGGTTGTGCTCAAGTCTCCTGGTGAGAACTAGGGTGCTGAGAGGAACTGGATCCACAAGATTTGATTTTAGGTGGCTCAGATTCCTTGGGAGAGGAAGGAGGAGTGAAGTCTAATGTATAAGGAATCTGAGAGGGAGAAGGAGGTGGTGAAGGTGATGGAGACAGGTCTTTGCCCGAAGACCCTGCCCCCTGTGATGAAGATCTCCCTGGATGAGAAGAGGTGGAAGGAGGAATAGGAGTGGTGGAAGGCTGAGGTTTAGAAGAAGTGGTGCCTGGTTTGGTAGGTGGTTGTACAAGAGGTGGAGGTGGAGAAGGAGTTATTGGGGTTGTAGGTTTGTCTGAAATAGGTTCTGCAGGTGCTATTGGGGTTGTCGGTTTGTCTCAAGTAGGTTCTGCAGGTGCTGGTGTTGGCGTGGGTGGAGTGGCAGAGGTCTCCTGGGTTGTAGGTGGATGTGTTCGAGGTTTGGCTGGAGGACAGGTAGCAAGAAGGGTGACATTGTCTAAAATATTGGCTTTGTAGTTTTTGATGTTTGAGGGAAAAGAAGGTAATCTTTGTCAGTGTTGTCCTAATTTTTCTTCGTTCTGATTCTTGTGATCCCGCAGGCGAGGTCTTCTGTGGAGGTTTCCATCAACTTCAGCTAGAGGTTTATCTCCAACCCCCTGTTCAGCTTATCTACTGTATGAAAAGGTTTTTCTCTAGTATAGTCTTTTTTTTTCCTTTGTTAATTTTTATCTAAAGTTTCCAATATTTGATAAATTCTGTATATGCCTGATCTTTTCATGTTTTAGATATTGTTGGATCAAGTCCCATTCTAGATAAATAAATTTCTGCACATGTGTGCACTTGCACTAGATGGCCCTGATTGGATGCAGCTTATGATAAACGTATTTATGGAAATTGGTTTCAGAACATGGGCCATTCTGGTGAGTTATGCTCTCATTGCAACTAGCATTCAGACATGGGAGAAATCTGAATGCTATGTATATAGATAGGAAATTAAAATATAATTTGGCCATGGTTGTATCTTTTGTTACCAGGATTCTAGCAGGGTGCACTTGATTCTTATATTTTCTTTAAATTTTGAGCCTGGATGATTCTTGTTAATTGTTATTTCCTTCATTTCCCAGGGGATTGAGGCCTTAATCTAGTTTTTCAATGCCTCAGCGTTTTGAGTTTGGACTGCCATGTTTAGTGTCATGAGATAAAATAACCATGCATGGACGTTTAATTCCTTTATTCACAGGGTGATAACATCTGCGTAATTTCATCCTACTCATTGTAATACATCGGCATATAGTAGGTCAAAGGGCACAATCTGGGTTATTGCATGTTTTCTGCCTATGGTTTGAGGATATAATGACCTATCATGGAGTAAACTTCTGTGTTATATTTTTTAAGTTGATGTGCTTTCTTACCAACAGTGCCTGTCATATTAATCAAATATAGGTTTGAAGAGCATGAGGTGCCTGGTTCGGGGTCATTTTTTACTGAGATTATTGCCTCAATATCAGTGTGTTAATACTTTGTCATGTACATGCATTGTTCTATAGCTAAGAATCTGTTTTTTGGATTACTTATACTAAAGTAGGGTATAATAAGCTTCTATTTTTTTCTAGTTATGATGGTTGGCTGATTGTTGACTTATTGGTTATTGTTACTTCATATCTGATTTTTTTTCAATCGTTGTCATAGAGTTAATCTTTGAAGTGTCTAGTGTTAATCTTGTGATAAGTACTATGCATGGCTCAATGTGCTCAGGTATACTAAAGTAGGAGTATATAATGCAAGCCAAAGTATATTTTTCATGTCAAATCTTCATCAAGCCGTACCATCTGTTTGCAGCTTTGCTTTGAGATTCCACCTAACATGAGATACAATTTTTAGCTTTATATTGTTTCATAGCTTTCACAATTTTTGGTTGGGTATCACTTGTCATAGGTAGCAGATTTATGCTATCATAGGCAGACTGCAAGTGGATGTTGTTATCTGAATTTTGTCTTTATGATTTTTCTTATTGCTAGATTAATTCTATTTTCATTTTGCTGTGGCTTAATGTCAAAATTCTTTTAAATCTATTAATAGTCAATTTTGTTATTGTTGTCATGGAGTTAGTCTTAACCTTGGAATGATAATCTTGTGATGAATATGTAGGGGCACTTAGAATTTAAGAACTATGGCAAGTGTTTAAGAAAGCGTTGATTTTGATGTCGAGAATATGGAAACAAGAATTGAACAATCTTCTAGTAGACATCCACACAAAGGAAGTAAGTTGAGACTAAAGTTTGGTTGGATTTTGAGAAGGTTGTAAATGAAGACAGGAGTGTGTTGCCATCTGTCGGTACTGTTAAAAACAGTTGATTGGTAGTAGCACAAGTGGGACAAAATACTTGAGTAACTACAATCAACAATGTCCTGATACTAAAAGATAAAAAAGAAATCATCTTGGTACAATAACATTTTGAGTAATGATGGATGAATTAAAAAGAAACCATCTTGGTACAATAACGTTTTGAGTAATGATGGGTGAAGGTGCGTTTATGCCCTTCTCTTTGAGGGCCCTGTCTTGTTAACTTGTAATTTCTTTGACTACTAATGAATTGCGACTTTTAGTCACCTTCAAAAAAGAAAAGAAGAAATTCCGGAAATGGCCATCAGGTGAAAAAAATATAGTTGTATTTTCATTGCAACACGCAATGTGATGTGGTGCTCAAAGCCCTTACTTAATATCTCAACATCATTTGACTTTCTACGCTAGCAAACAAGTTCATTCTATTCTCCCATTAGGATGAAAGGGGAATACTTCCCATTTATAAATTTAACATCTATGATTGAACTAACATGATACCAAAAAATTACAATTGTACATCCAAATTTCTAGACTATAGTAGAAATCAACAACGATCAAATCTCATATGGAGAGTTACTAAGCGACTAATTAGAATTGAACCACTCATTGAGAGTTGTCTCATCATAAAAGGGGATGCACACATCTGCTGAGGGTAAACTCCAAGCTAAGTTAATAGATTAAATCAACTCTTTTAGACTAAAATCAAGAATTCTTCTTTGTTTTTAATTTAAAAAATATATATTCAAGGACACTTTCATTAAACATCTAATGAAGACCAATCCAAAAGAATAAATCATACTGACCTGATCTAGTAAGTTATGAACACCATGTACATGAGGTAGACACAAACAAATAACAGATTCACAAACAACAAATAAGGCGGATGCATCGAAATCATTTTCGATAATGATGATAGTAAAGAATGGATGTCAAAATCTACAATGATTGAGCAATAAGTTCTAACTGAAAAAATCAGAATCATACATCCGTGATATGAGATTGATGCGAAACTTAAAGTTACAGAAAGTGCTCCAGTTTTCGATAAAGAAAGATTCTCACTACGTACTATTGTACGTGGCAGTGGGGCGCAATAGGTAGCGCGCCGAGCACGGCAACGAGTAGAGGACGGCAAGGGCCAGAGGAGAAGGTAGAGTTATACTTTGGTGTTAGGAGACGAGTAGTTTTAGGAAGGAGACATCGTTGTGGGTTTCTTTCTAGAATAGGGTTAGCAGCTCATGTTAGGTTGGTCCGGATCAGAGTCTAACTCTAAATTTTATGAGACTATTTTTCAATTTGTATAATTTTTAATATTTTTTATAAACTCATGTAAGAATTAAAAAAATATAAAAAATATAAGAATTGAAAAAACATTTTATAAAATTGAGTAAATGTTAGACTCTGATTTGAGCCAACCTAACATGAGTTGTTAACCTTATTTTAGAAAGAAATCTACAATATGTCTCCTTCCTAAAACCACCTCGCGTCCTGGCGCCCAAGCGCAACCCTACCTTCTTCTCTTCTCACCCTTGTCGTCCTCTACTAATTGCCTACGCTCGGTGCACTACCTTCTACGCCCCACTACCGCGGATAACAACACGTAGTAAGAATTTTTAAGGTTAAAGGATGCTTAAGGGATCATTAGGATGGTTCATTATGACTTAGATCCTAAATGATACTTAAAGGATAGTAAGTCTTGATTACGTCCTTTAAGGATTCCAAAAGGAACATTGTAGACACATCATGTCAATGTGCATCCTTCAAGGCTTCAAGTATCCTTTGAGGACTTCAAAAAGAACATTATAGGCACATCATGCCAGTGTGCATCCTTTAAGGACACAAAAGTACCTAAAAGGACATAAATAAATTTTGTGTCAATTCCTTTTATAACTCGCCGTGGTCCATCCAATTGATTCTTGTTATGCTTTGCTTTAGTGTGCAATTTCATTTAAAAGGCATCACCTAACAGTTAATCAAAGGTGGTCAATTATCTGATTAACATAATTAACACTGACTAAGGTCAGTGGGGAGAGGTCAAGATCCATGGATCCACACACTTATCCAAATGCTAGATTCTGTGAGGACTCATCCCAAGTCCCTCAAGGTCTATCTAAATAAAACACAACAAGATATAAATGAAGTAAAACAACAACGCGAGGGTCTAAATCTCCCTCACACCCCCACAGGCAGATATTAAAAACAACTTCTTTTAGTTCCTCCTCAGAGAAGGGTCTGCATAACCAATCACCCTCTGAGGCATTTATTTGAGGGAGAATTCCCTCCTCTAGGTTTGGCCTCCAGGGTTTATCTTCCTTAAACAGAACTTTGTAGTAGGAAATAAAAGCCTCTTGTATCTCCTCTTTGCTCTCTAGCATTCTATCGTCATCCTTTACATGATCAATTTGCAAAGTTCTCTTCTTATCACTGGCCAGTGTGCGAAAAAATCTTGTGTTCTTATCACCCTCTCTCAACCACTGCTTGTTAGCTCTTTGCTTCCATCTTATTTCATCTCTAAGTAAACATAGCTTGTAATCTTCTCTAATATTATTTAGTTCAGAAATTTCCTCAGCTGATAAAATATGTTGATCCATTTTGGCTTCAAGATCATGAATATTCTGAAGAAGTTGCTGCCTGAATTATGCTACCTTACCAAAAGTATGAAAACTCCACTGTTTGATACAAGTTCTGATCCATTTTAATTTATCAAAGAAAATTTTACAAGCCGACTGATGATTATCATCACAAGCCTCTCTCCACCAAGTATTAACCAAATCCTTAAAACCTTCATTATAGTACCATGCCAACTCATACCTGAAAATCCTCTTCCTCTTCTTTATGTCATTAGTATACATCTGAATAGGGATGTGATCTGAAGTAGTTCTACTGAGATCTTTGAGCTAGGATAGGGAAACATATGAAACCAAGCAGTGGACACAATGACTCTGTCAATTGTAGATTGAACATTGTTCACTTGTAAATTTGAACCAGGTGAACCTCCTGTTAGGAAATTACGAAGTCCATTGCATTGGTTGCAATGTCTCTGATATTAAGCTCAAGTCTTATTCATGGATGTGAGTGTTTAAGTGTTTGCAATGGGTTGTGTGTGAATCCAAAGGAAAATGAACTGCTAGACTGGTCAAAGGATGGACTGATGCAGGGATCTGGTTACCGTAATTTGACAACGCTTGTATTACCCTTGGACTCTAAAGTGGAACATGGACCCAAGATTTTAGGGCACAGACAGATCGGATGACAATCATAGCATTTAGAGTCCATACAAGTTCATAACTTGATTATAGAAATCGGACTGTGGGATGGAGTAGTGTTGTTTACATGTTTCAACCAAGTCGCTTCTTGTTCTTTGTTCTTACAGTTCTATCATTGTTGCATAAATAGTGGTCTAGAAAACATGCTTGTGTTATTTTTACTTCAATATTTTGTTGAATACAAAAAACCTAAGAAAAATACTAGTATATTTCAGTACCAATAGCATAAGAATGTGGCAATCAAAGTGGAAAATTTCAACTCCCATGCTCAAAGAAGAGGCAGTAAATTTGTAATGGACTAATGCTATAGGATTTCTATATATGTGGTTTGGACTTTAGGGTAGATGTATTAGGAGGTGAGTATTAGTTTTGCAACTCAGATATGACGTGTATTTTTGGTGTTAATAGAACAAGGTTGTTGAATCTTTCTTTTGTGCTCCATAATTTTGATTTCTTTATATGCAGGCTTTAGAGGCGTTGAAGCAGAGATTTTATCTCAACTCCCAATTTTCTCTTGTATTGAAGCACCTAGGGAGTGACTATTCATTTTATGACAAAATGAAACATATTTTAAAAATTGATGCATTGCTTATGGCGATATCAGCTGCTTGGGTTGGCCTCTTGGAACCATCATTAGTCCCTCGAAGCTACACTTGGCTGGTGAGTTCTTTGGTAATGTTATTGAAATGGCTTACCACCAAAATACCTAATTCATAATTTTCTTTCCAGCTTCCCATCTACTTAATTGTGTCACTAGGTTGCTATGGTCTTCTAATGGTTGGAGTCGGCTTAATAGTGTTTCCAACATGTCCTAAAGAAGCAATATTGTTGCAAAAGGTTTTCCTCTTTTCTTGACTTTCCTATTTTCTTGGGAATTTATTTTTCTCGTTTCTGTGCTTTGGTATTTTCTTTCAACCTATAAAAAGGTTGTAGTTCCTTTGCCATTTTCTTGTCTTCCCACACTTCCACTTGGGCATTCCTATTCTAGCAATTCTCATCCTGTTAGTATGCCTTTCTTAGTGGCTCAATACTGCCCCACACAACCTAATTGGCCTAATTGCCACTTTATCAGGCTTCCCTTTCAACCTAATAGGAATATGACAATTGCACAATACTCCAAAAACTTCTTTTCATTTTTGTCAAGCGGCTGCAATCATATAGGCCAGGTTGAGCAGCAGCCGCAACAGGTTGAGAGCCCTTAACCCCTTAACCTAGTTCTTCATCTATCACAATTGCCCTTAACCCCTTCACCTAGTTCTTCATCTATCAGATGCGCTCATGAAGTTGTCCGATTGAGCAGCAGCCACAACAGGTTGACAGCCCAACAAATGCTACATTGGATGTTGTCATGGGCATTGGGTGCATAGAGCACTTGCATGCTACAGTGATTGCACCACTCCCTTTGTCCAAACATCTCCATGGTGTCATGGTCTTACTTTGCCAGCCTCCCCCTACAACCCTACTTGCTGGGACTGACTGTTAAGAATCGCCTAGAACGCAGCGGAAAAATAAAATCGATTCCTATGTATCGGTTGCCGGGATCGTAAAACGGACAATAAAATAAATGCTGGAAGAACGGTTCTTCACCTTTGCGGGGTTTCGAATCTCCCGTGGATGATTTCGACTCGGTAATCGCGCACGCGCACGATCTCTAGAAGTATCCACACGAGCTCCCGCTGCAGACGCGTTTTCCTCCTCTACTTGAGTGCTCCGACCAGATCTCAAATCCACCATGCGCGGAAAGAGACAGATCTACTCCAAGAGAGAGAGGAGGAAAGAGAGAGAGGAGATAGAGAATCTTGGGGTGAGTAATTCGTCCAACCAACTTTTACCCCTCCCCTTGGCCTCCTTATATAAGAAATAAGGATAAGCACAAAGATTAATCCTCATGATTATCCAAGAGTTTGGCCTTGGATAAATCTCTATTAAATCTTCATGTTTATCCTGCGGCTTTTCATAAAAACCCAGATAAACATGAAATTTAACGTCTCTCACCGTCTGACGAGAACTCTTATGTGTGTGACCCTCTAGGCCCATATATCAGTCCGGTTTCAGGCCCATTAAACTTAGAACTAATTCTAGAGTTTAATATTTATTAATTAACATTTAAACATCATATGTTAAATGATTAACTTAATAAACAAGTGATTTATCATCTGATGATTAATTCACTTGGCCTTTTGATCATGAACGGTACCAAATACTATCTCATGATCCCAGAAGATATAAGGGATATTGTTCCCTTCATTTGAACCTTTCCGTCTGCAGATACCGCACAGATAAAATCCTTCACTCATCCAATGTCCCAATAACGCAAGGGTATGGTTTTATAGTCAAACCCTCTATCGCATTATTTAGATGGATTCCGGTACTCAGTTAATTTCTAGAAAGACATCTCTTTCATTTGACCCTGGCCAGGGATTTCTGTGTACACATCCATAGGACATTCTCTCTCCAGTCTTATACCAAGAGTGAGTGATCCATTATTGTTCACTCAATTACCTTCGCAAGCTTTCCACTGTATCTGAGAGACCGACTATCGTGGGTTTAATGGTTAAGTCCACAAGTCAGATAATCAAGATACAATGGTCCACAAACAAGGTATCATTGGTGACTCAGGTCAAAGGACCAACTGTGCTACTGCAACGATTGAATTCCTTGGTTGACTAATAGGTATAATTACCATCCAGGAATTCTTATTTGGGTCTGTTCAGTGAACTCATTCTCTAATGAGCATCCACAAGTTTGTCTTAGTGTCACCACACGAGTGAATGTGAGATCATTCACCCTCATCACATGAGCAGACATAACTTGTGTCGATCTTATCGGATATTTAATGTCCATCTCAAATATCCTATGATCGAGAACTATTTAAGACAAGTGACTAAGGATATTGATCTCACTATCATGATCTCATCATGATTCAATATCCCACACATTTGTCTACGGACCTTCATTATGATAGTTAATTTGCAAGAACTATAAATGAAAAAATAATTGCCTTTATTAATAATTTGAACTAGAATGTACAATGATTGGCTTTGAGGCCACCCAATTCTATCACTGACAAGGATCGAGGTTTTCTTTAGAGAGCATATATGCCTTCCAAAAGGAGATGATGCAAGATGCAGGGAGTGTGGGGATATGAGGAAACATAGATCTCCTAAAATTATGTTAGACTTGCTCAACACTTTAACAGTTCATATATGGTTATTTTAAAAGTTAGGACAAAATTTAAACATCTTGTGGAAGAAAGATAACTAAGATATATTTGACATGGGTAAGGAAAAAAATTAATATGGGTAGGAAACTTTCGGTTTTATTTGATCAATTATTTGATGTAATTACATTTGTTAAAAGTTGTTCTTTTTAAATTGTAAAGAAACACATAACAAAGTTGATGATGATTCTATTGATGCATTTATTTCATCAAAGAGATAGTATGAAGTTATAGATATAACAAATCTTACAATTCTAGTGTTGGGAAAAAATATTGATTATCATCTAAATAATCGAAATCAGATACGAAGAGCATGCTTATAAAAGAGTCCTCTTCAACCCAAGGATATCAATTTTTCACAAACTATGTTCGGTAAGGTGCAAGATGATTTAACCCCACCTGTTATCGGGTAGATTTTGAGAGGTTAGGAGGGGAGCATCTAGGGTTCGAACTTGGGTAGGGGTGTTATTTTCTATTTTTGTGAAATGTGCCTCGCCATTGTGACGAGGACCTCAAAAATAAAATCTCTAGAATTTAACACTAGTTGCACTTGATATCCAAAAGGATATAACTAATATTGCTATTTTCCAAGCAATAAATGTCATCATTGATGAACTAGGAGATGCATATTTCTCAATTTTAGTTTGGTCAGTGCCTAGAATGTCAAATAAATGGTAGCTAGCAATTTCTTTGTGTTATCTTAATAAAAAAAAAAATTGTGATTTGAAGATTTCTTGGCATTGTATATCTTTTGGATACCATATTTAGAGCACTTGAGGAAGGCTTTGAGTCACTATTGTTTAAGCATAAATTATTTCTACTAGGATTGCGTACGTAAGGATATGATGACATAAGTAATATGCATGGACAATTGAATAGATTTAAGTCACTTATTTTGAGAGAGAATGAATGCACATTTTATATTTATTTTTTTACACCAACTTTAATTAACAATAGTTGTTACTGTTAAATCTCATGTGAAAATTATCATATTTTTTTATCTTAATGTTTAACAATGTTGGAGCTTTATGCAAACTATGTAATCGACTTTGAAGAAAACAAGTGGCAGAAATTTTTAAAGTTCCTAAAGCTGATAAATTTAAAAGTAGGCAAAGCATGAATCAAGAGATAGGTCTAAAAGGGCCTAGTGATACTTATTTGTGGCCTTATTTTAATACACTAGTTAACTTAATCAAATGTTTATGTTTGTGCTTGATGTGATTGAAACTGTTATAAAAGATGATTCAAATTTTGAATAAACAATTGAAACATACATACTACTAGAGTGAATTAAGATTTGCAATTTTATATTTAATCTTAATATAATAAAAATAGTTTTCAATTATAAATAAGTTATCTCAACCAATGCAATGCAGACTAAGACAGCTAATATTATGAAATTAGTTGGTATCTCAAAACAATGAATATGATTTATGAATAATATGATGTGACAGGTGGGATTCTCATCTTTTAAAAGTGTATTCATTTTGTAAAAAATGTCAAATTATTATTTCTAATGTGGATGATGTATTTATACCTCCAGGGGGTTCAGAACGAAGAGCCCAACATATCACAAGTTTACATTAGTATCATATTCAGTTATTTTACTCAATCTAAGATGTGCAACTCAAAAGGCTTAACAACAATCAAATTCAGGCAGGAAGTTCTCACCTTATATAGGACCTTCGCTTGTGTTTTTTATTCGGTTAAGGGATGGGCCAAAGCTTCTTGTAATTTAGATTATGGTAACTCCTTGTTTTGTCTCTCTGCATTCAGGAAAAAAAAACAATCAAATTCAATGAACTCAATGTCGAGTTATTGAGCTACATATCATGCTTGAATCCTAAACGATCATTTGTAGCTTACAATAAAGAAAAGTTGGTCAAACTTTTTTGGTTTCATCCAAGTGAGTTATCTTCTGCGCAATTATTGGCATTGGATTATCAGATGAAGACTTAGAATTCAAGCACATTATGTACATTAGTAACTCAGGAGACACAACAACAACATAAATGTACAATTTGTTAAACTTTTTGTGGTTTATGTCCTCAAAGTGTATATACATCAAAGGAAGATATGATATTTTGCGCAAAATGAGTAAACTTCCCATCCGTCATGTCACATTGTTCATAATTGTTATTTTAAGATGATAATTAGTTTTATAACATTGCCAAAATCTTGATCTTCTTATTACAGTGCTTATATAATTCATTTGTAATTTTTAAAATTACTTTTGTCATATGAAGATTAATTGCAAAGTCATAAGTCTTCATTGATTCTAATAGCATGTATCTTCAACTCTTTGTTCAAAATTTGAATAATTTTCTATAATAGTCTCAATCACATCAAGCACAAATATAAATATAGAGATTAAATTACATTCTAATTAGACCTTAAATAGGTCTCACCAGGCTTTATTAGACATATATCTTGATTCTAGGTTTTAATAACTTCTATAGTATATTTTTCTTGAAGTTGATCATATTGCTTATATGAACCTCCCACATTGTTAGATATCATGACAACTAAGTTAAAATATAGAATAATTTCTAGACGAGATTTAATAATAACAATTATTGTTAATTAAAGTTGATGTGCAAACCAATAGATATAATATACGCATTCATTTTCTCTCAAAATAAGTATCGTAAGTCCATTCAACTCTCCATGTATGTTATTTGCTCCATCGTATCCATAAATACGTAGCCTTGATATAGTTAATCCATACTTAAACAATAGTAACTTAATACCTTCTTTAAGCATTATAGCTATGGTATTCAAAAGCAGTACAATATTAAGAAATCTTTCAGTCACACATCCTTTTTTATCAATATAACACAAACAATTGCTACATGTCTCTTATTTGACATATTTTGACACATCAGCTAAAATCGAGAAAATTACATCTCCAAATTCAATAATGAAGCCATTTGTTATTTTGACAACATCATTAGTTGTATGCTCTTTGAATTTGATCTCGGTTATTTGGATGATAATCAATAATTCATTTTTTTCAACTCTAGATCTGACAGAATATTTGTAATATCTACAAGTTTAGGACATCTCTTTGTTGAAGTAGATACTTCAATGGAATCATCATTAATTCTATTATGTACTTCTTTGAAAATTGACTTTTTCTTTTCAAAAATTATCTATGAAATAAAATTGATTTAATAATATAGTTGTATTATAACTGATCTAATAAAATACAAACGTTTTTACGCATGTTAAATAGTTTCTCCTTACCTATGTTAACTATTCTAGTTATGCTTTCTTCTACAAAATGTGTAAGAACTTCAAAAATAAAATAAAAAAGAAAGGGATGGGGATAAATAGAGGGAGATTGGAGTAAGTTTTTTTTTGGATTTATGTGTTTGTCTAACCGATATCAAGTGTCTGATCGTTTAGAAAGACCAGCATGACTTTGCCTAATAGTCATCATATTAACATGGGAAAAAACATTACATATTTTAAGAGCATCAATTAAGTTGTATGTACAAGCATTAATGTTAAGATAGTATATCATGACACAAGCTTGCTTAATTAGCCCAACAAAGACCTTCTAATTGGCCTATTAAAATTTTCTTGTTTTTAATAAATTTTATTGTTTGTTTTTTGAATCTTTGGCAGCTATAAGTGATGGTGGCATGACTCTAAAAAGAGGAAACAAAAAATACCTATTTTTCATTTCCATATTCATTTATTATAATTTTGGATGATTCTTATAGGAAATGGAAAGTTTATATTTTTTTACTTTGTCCTATTTATAGCCCTAGATGGAAGAGCAACTTTGACAAGGCAAAACCTAAATCATTTTAGTTCTTTTCTAAAAAGTTAGTACATTTAGGAGAAAGCAGACAGCATGAGGAAATATAGGGAGTGACTATAGTAAGAGGTTGAGAAAATTCAATTAAACGGTATTTTTTAATTATAAATAGCAATAGTGTGAAAGGTATAATAGATTTTTTGAAAGTGGAAAATACTACGTGTATTATAAAAAAGAAGAGAGCATGTACATGTATAAGGAAGATATAAAACAAAAATTCCCCTATAGAAAAACACCAAGAAGGTGTAGCCCTCCATTAGCCTATAAAACAAAAATTCCCCTATGGAAAAACACCAAGAAGGTGTAGCTCTCCATTAGCCCTTTAACTTCAGTGGATGAGCTCATCCAATCCTGTAGTAGACCGTGGCCTTGTAAAATGTAAAGGGTACTACTGATCATCTGGTGATTGTTCTTTAATGCCAGTATTTGGGTTCTTTCGATGGAATGGCACCGAAGAAGGGTAATAAGTAATAATTACTGATCATCTGGTGATTCATCTAATTCGAACAGCATTTTAACAAAGGTAACTATCATAAAATGGAGCACCATATAGGGAGCTACATCTTCTACAACCTCTACAACATGATGGATATAGTCTTATATAGGGAACAAGTGTATAAGATCATAGCAATACCTGTTAGTGTTCGTGGGATGTTGCCAGGTAAATCAGTCCACTGCGGAGGAGCGGTTCACATAGTCAAGACAATGTCTCACTTTGTTTGCAGAATAGCTTAAATCAGAATAAGATTTTGAGGATTTCTTAAATCAGAATAAGAGATGTTTTGATTTGGTAAGTTGTTGGTGTTCCACCCAGAATAAAAAGAATTACACTACGTTATTCCAAGTGATTTAGTAGGAATAAGTGGAATAAAGAGTAAAATAAAAGGTAAACTTAGGAGAAGAGAGAATTAGGTATTCCAAGTAGAGTTTGGAGAGTTGGAAGAATTAGGCATCTCCGCAATCAAACCATAATATGGCCTTTATACCGGTTATTCCGGTCCTATTCCGCAAACAAAGTGAGCCAGATACTGTTCCTGAATCCCTTGTGGCGCAGAGGAGGGGTTATGTCTGAGAGACCTGCAGATGAGGTCACAATCTGCAGATCAGGCAGGAAGGATATGTTGTGTTGTCCTGTTTTTGTTGGCTCGGATTCAGAGCAGATCGTGGGACGTGGGGAGTTGGAATTGGAGGGGGGGGTTAACACCCAAAGCCCTGTTTTTTGATCACTGCACAAGCATTTTGATTGTGTCATTGCCATTGCATATGGGTTGCATTTATCCTATTCAGTGTTCTTTGCTGCACAGGACATTTCAGAAGCCAAGGAATTCTTACAACAAAGGGGCATTCAAGTGGATCTGACCAAAGATGACTGATTCTTCCTTGCATATGTATTACAAAAAGATTGATGCCATACCTTGCAGGTGAGGGGAGCAATTATTTGAAGGATATACACGGGCAACCATAGTTGTATGTTGATTCTGTCGTAGAAATCTCAGATTTCTGTTAATATGTTGGCATATTTGAGGCATCAAATCTTAGATCCCAGATAATCTTATCCTACAATGTTCATCTCATTCCAAAGGGTGGCCATACTTGTGTCAGTCTCGTTTCTTTGGCTACATTAGTCCATTATATCATGCTTTAGGATTTGAGGTGTGTCATTTATACTTTCTTATCCTTAGTTGTGGTCGCTCAAAAAGGGTATGCTGGGTGATGTGTAAACTGACGAGCTCCTTAAGTTGTAAATTAATTTTTTGCATGGTTCGAGGATGACACGATTTTTCACTTGTAACATACCATACACCTCTAGATTCTAGTCTATATACACTGTTACATCATCGGCAATAAGGTTTTCTTTTTCTTTCTTTTCTGTCTTCTCTGTCACAATTTTTTTTTTGTGGATCTTGTGATACAATACAAATATGATGAGAACGACATGGTCTACTTTCAGACTTGCATAAAATTCTCTAAAATATCGTAAATGTCATAAAACAATATTTTTCATGTTTGATATGTCATAAATTATTTTTTAGCATTTTCCTTGCATTTGGAATGCTGTAAATTTCAGGGTTTTTAGGATCATGTTCGACTTACGGAGCACACTTTTCTCTGGCTTCAGTTTCAGACGAAAGCTAGCAAAAACTTAGATTGAAGGTTTTAAAACTAATATTTTATCATATTTTACAACAAATTAAACACCTAATCCAATTGTCGACAGAGGCACCTTTGATCAAGCAATTCCAACATCTTGCAATGGGAAATTACTTGCGGTGAGCTGCGACCTAGGGTCTGTTTGGGAGGGGGTAAAATGGGTTGCTTGGGCAGTTTTTCCTGAAAACCTCGTTCTACTGTTTGTTTGGTTGCCCATAAAAGGGTAGTTAATTGAAAAGATTTTCAGTTGACTACTGGTAAATTCCGATTTTGGCATCAGCTGGTTAGAGTCGGATGCCGTTTTTATGATGAGGTTTTTGTTCGCACGGTCCTCTTTCATCACATGTTTTTATCATCTAGGTATACTTGCTCCACGATATGGGATGTGGTCTATAACTTTTTATTAGTTTTTAGTTTTTTTAAAAAAATTGGTGAGTCCCGTCATGTCCAACATGCATGTGTAATCCAATCTCCACAAGACGACTCAAAAAAATATAAAATATGAAAAATCGAGTCCCAATGAATAGTATACTATTGGTCATTAGGGCTTAGTTTTTGAATTTTCATCTTTCTTTGAGATGTCTGATCGAAAATCGAATCATATGTGCATGTAGGTCATGTTAGAAGCTTTCAAAAAAAAAATATCAAAATTAAAAAATCGATCCCCAATGAATACTATATTACTGTTCATCGAGCCTTGATTTTTTATTTTTTAGGATGTCCGATCGAAAATCCAATTATGTGGACAAATGTATGAAAATGATTTCATACATTTGTTTGCTTATGAAAGAATTTTTGCATTACAAAATTTTTTAACATAGGTATGGCAGAGCCAGAATATTTTTATTTTTATTTTTCTGAATTGAGAGAATACCCCAACTCTACATTTGATTGGATAATTCAAATAAAAAGGGCCACATTTTCACATGATCAAAATTCAAACAGCAACATTAAAGAGTACTTTTTTTTTCTTTTTAATTTTCAGCTTGGGCTACGTTTAGTCTGATTCTACGTAAAATATATTCGACCGGAAAATATTTTCTAAAAAATTAATTTACAAGGAAGATAAAAACATAATCTATCATTTGGCACTTTTGAAAATATTTTTTTGAAAATATTTTCATTTATTTATTTATTTTTCTGTAAAGTATTTTCTTAAAAATGCAATCAATATTTTTCTAAAAATCTTTTCACTTGTTTATTTTCTTGTAAAAAAATTTGAATTGTCTAATCAGACACTTATGAGATTATTAACATAGATAACATAGTCAATTGTTTTTTTTTTAATTTTTTGAGTTGAGAGAACAGTCAACTCGGCCTTTGATCAAACATTTCAAATAAAAAAAGACATGTCCTCGCACCATCAAAATTTAAATAATCAATATATATATATATATATTTAGTATTCTAACTCGACGTTAGATTAGATGATTCAAATAAAAAAAATTTATGTTTTCACATTGTTAAAGTTCAAATGGCAAAATCAAAAGATCTTTTAATTTTTTTTTCTATTTTTCTGGTTGTCAGAATATCCTAACTTGACATATAATTAGATGGTTCAAATAAAAAAAGATCACGTCCCTACACGTTACACATTATATATTTGGTTGTATTTAAAATATAATTAGAAGGAAAATAATTTTAAAAATAAATTTTCTTATAAGAATATATTTTTTAAAAAAATATTTTTATTTATTTCCCGTAAAAGTGAAACTTTCGTAAGTTTCAAGAGTATCATATTGTTTTAAAGATATAAGTGTAAAATTATAATATCTTAAATTTTAAGGATATAAATATAAGTAATTCCAAAGGAAGAATAACTTATTGTACCCTTAAGGATTATTACGTCTCCTGATGATACAGTCAAATTTTAAAAAAAAAAACTTTTTTGAAGCCCCCAACATGTCCACATAATTAGATTTTCGATTGGACATCCTAAAAAATAATAAAACTTCAAAAACGAAGGCTTGTTGAACAGTAATGGACTATTCATTGGAGATCTTTTTTTAATTCAAAAATTCAAAAATTGAGCCTCATTTAACAGTAGTATACTATTCATTGGAACTCGATTTTTTCTTTTTCATATTTTTTTGAAACCCTCCTGTCATGTCCTACGAACATTCAAAAAAAAAAAGATGAAAATTTAAAAACCTAACCTCAGTGAACAGTAGTGTACTATTCATAGAGCTAAAGCTTTTGAATTTTGATGTTTCTTTTTAGGTGTCCTATGGAAAATCTAATTATTTGAAGATGCACTTAATGTTGGGGGCCTTCAAAACAAAATTGAATTTTTTCTTTTTGTAACGATCCAGCAAGTTATTATCTCTCATTGGTTAAATTGACATATGATTATTCCATCTATACGGCCAACACGCTAAGAAAATGGCATCAGTCATAGGGGGATGGATGCCGAAATCAGGATTCCAACTTAGTCAACGAATCTTATTTTACGTTGACTGAGCTTTTACATATAATCAATGACCTCTGCTGGGGAGATTTTCCTGAAAAGCTGCTCCATCTGGGCCTTTTAAGGCCTTCCAAACGGACCCTAAGTGAGTTCAATGATTGGAATTTTTAAAATTTTTGGAGAGTCACTCTCAAATACAAAAATTACAGAGAGTTTATCTTCAAACATTTATAGGCTCTAAAAACTTAGAAAAAATCTAAACATAATTAAATTAAAACTTATAAAAGCCCCACAATATTTCCCCCGGCTGCATTTGATCAGCGGCACCCAGCATGGGTATTCGACTATCCGGTCACTCGCCATGGTATCTGGACACTCGCCATGGTACATTGGTACTCGCCTAGGGTTTAAGCCGTTAGTTTAAGCTGATCGGGACCGCCAACCCCAAGCTCTCCCATGGCGCTCGGGTTCCCCCTCCGCCCCAAACCCGGCGGCGGCGAGGGCCTTCGAACCCTCTCCCCCCGCCTCCACCTTCTTCTGAGCGATCGCCCTCGTCTCAACCCCGATCGCAGGGCTTTCACTCTCGTCGCCGCAGCAGCATGAGCAGGCGAGGGGCGGCGATGGCGGTCTCCCAGTCGCTCGCCTTCCTCACCTCTCTGAAACACAAACACCCTTCGACCCCCCGCCTCCTCCCCCATCCTTCGGCAAGTTCCCGCCTTTGCTTCTTCGGCAGCGGCCGAAGCGCCAGCTGCGCGCCCCCAGATGACGATCTGGGCGGCCTGATAGATCCCGAGTTCGCCGTCCCGCCGGAGGGAGGGCTGCCGAGCGGGGAGAAGCGCGGCGATGTGGGCTTGTCCGCCAAAGACTTCGCCTTTCTACAAGATGCCGTGGCGGGCTCTGATAAGGGTTCCAGAGGGTTGTCTGGTGATGCGGGTAAGTCCAACGCGGATGCCGTGGCCATTTCCGAGGCGATTAGGTCCGCCCGTGAGGTGTTCGACGAAAAGACCCAGAGGTTTCTTGGGCAATTTAGAGGAAAGCTCGAGGAATCTTTGGTGAATGAAGTTTTAATACTGGTTAAAGACCCGGATTTGACGGTCAAGTTCTTCATTTGGGCTGGTCGGCAGATTGGGTATTGCCATAGTAATGCTACTTATGATGTGCTATTGGAGGTTTTGGGGTTTAGTAAGAAGAGTAGAATCCCTCAGCATTTCCTTAGGGAAGTCGGGGAAGATGACAGAGAAGTGCTGGGGAAGTTGCTTAATGTTTTGGTTCATAAGTGTTGCAGAAATGGGTTCTGGAATGAGGCTCTGGAGGAGCTGGGGAGACTCAAGGATTTCGGATATAAGGCGACAAGAACAACATATAATGCTCTGATGCAGGTATTGTTGAAAGCTGACCGGCTGGATTCAGCTTCTCTGGTTCACAGGGAGATGTCAAAGTCAGGTTTCTGCATGGATAGAATCACAATGGGTTGCTTTGCACGTGCATTGTGCAGGGAAGGAAGATGGGTAGAGGCCCTTAATGTTATAGATGAGGAGGATTTCGTGCCTGACACTGTTCTCTACACCAAAATGATAGATGGCCTAATGGAAGCTTCTCTTTTTGAGGAAGCTATGTCCTTCTTGCATAGGATGCGTTTGCGCTCATGCATTCCAAATGTTGTGACCTACAGAACATTGGTTTCTGGATTCTTAAGAAAAAAGCAGCTTGGTTGGTGCAAGAGGATTATTAATATGATGATCACAGAAGGCTGTAATCCTAGTCCATCATTGTTCAATTCCCTTGTACATGCATATTGTCATTCTGGTGACTATTCTTATGCGTACAAATTGTTAAAGAGGATGACTGGATGTGGTTGTCAACCAGGTTATGTAACTTACAACATATTCATAGGAGCGATTTGTGGAAATAAGGATTCACTGAGTTCTGACGTACTTGAAATGGCAGAAAAAACATACAAGGAAATGTTAGATGCAGGTTTTGTGCTTAATAAGGTAAATGTTGGTAACTATGCACAGTGTCTCTGTAGTGCAGGGAAATTTGAAAAGGTTTTTTCAGTTTTCAAAGATATGATGAAGAAGGGATTTGTACCTGATGCTAGTACATATGGGAAGGTTATTGGTTTTCTCTGCCAAGCTTATAAGGTTGAGAAAGCTTTCCTTTTGTTTGAGGACATGAAGAAGAATGGTGTCCTTCCTGATGTCTATACTTATACAATTTTAATTGATAGTTTTTGTAAAGTAGGATTAATTCAACAGGCTCGTAAGTGGTTTGACGAAATGATAAGAAATGGTTGTGCTCCTAATGTGGTGACTTATACTGCACTTCTACATGCTTATCTGAAAGCTACGCGGTTATTGGAGGCAAATGAACTTTTTGAGAACATGGTTAGTACAGGTTGTCTACCTAATGTGGTTACTTATACTGCTCTAATAGATGGACTTTGTAAAGCAGGAGAAACTGAGAAAGCTTGCCAGGTTTATGCTAGGATGAGAGGAACTAGTGAGATCAAGGTTAAGGATATTTATTTTGAAGGAGTTGGCGACAATAGTCCAGAGCCAAATGTTTTTACCTATGGTGCTCTGGTTGATGGCTTATGCAAAGCCCACAAAGTAGCTGAGGCTCGTGACCTACTGGATGGTATGTCACTTGCTGATTGTGAGCCAAATCATGTTGTCTATGATGCTCTTATTGATGGCTTCTGCAAGGTCGGGAAACTAGATGAAGCCCAGGAAGTTTTTGTGAAAATGACTGAACGTGGATATACTCCAGATGTGTATACATATAGCTCATTGATTGACAGGTTATTTAAGGATGGAAGAATTGACCTTGCACTGAAAGTTCTATCCAGAATGTTAGAGGATTCTTGTACTCCTAATGTCATTACCTACACAGAGATGATTGATGGGCTTTGTAAAGTGAGGAAAACTGATGAAGCCTTTAGGCTTCTGTTGTTGATGGAAGAGAAAGGATGCAGTCCAAATGTTGTGACTTACACTGCTATGATAGATGGTTTTGGAAAAGTGGGTAACATTGAGAGGTGCCTTCATCTTTTGAACCAAATGACTGCAAATGGTTGTGCTCCCAATTTTGTTACTTACAGGGTATTGATAAATCATTGTTGTGCATCTGGTCTTCTGGATGAAGCCCACAAATTACTGGAGGAAATGAGGCAAACTTATTGGCCAAGATATGTATCAGGATACAAGAATGTGGTCCAAGGATTCAGTAGGGAATTTCTTACCTTGCATGGACTTTTGGAAGATATATCAACAGATGGTTCCATTCCTATTGCTCCTGCATACTGTCTTCTCATGGAGGGTTTTATGAAGGCTGGCAGGCTGGAGACAGCCTTAGAACTGCATAAAGAATTGATGAGCACCTCGTCAGTCTGTTCAGAATTCAGAAATAAGAACTTGTATTCTTCATTGATCGAGAGCCTCTGCATAGCTTCCAAGGTGGATAAGGCACTTGATTTGTATGTTGAGGTGACAAGGAGTGGTGCCATTCCAGAATTAGATGTTTTCTTTTGCATCATCAAAGGGCTCTTCAAGATCAACAAGTGGGAGGAAGCATTACAAATTTCCTATAACCTATGCCACATGGTCAGTTTCCTCTCTCTCTCTCTCTCTCTCTCTCTCTCTCTCTCTCTCTCTCGCGTGTGCGCGCATGCACACACTAAAAAATAGACATGCACACACCAAACACTCTGTCAATGCAGGCAGATAGAGAGCAACTCGTTTCATCCTTTTTGATGGGTGTGTATATTGTACGCAAAAGAATTGTTTTTTTCTGTGAAACATAATTCTGATTGTTCCTTGAGCTCTTTTCATTCTTTTGCAAATTCATTGGGGCTGTTGTGTTGGTATTTCCTTGGTATTTCAGTAAGCAATCTATTATGATATTTGTGCTAATATCAACCCAAATCCACATTTTCCCTGAAATTTAGACGAGGCTTCTAGTCATTTTTGTTTAAACATTCAATTGATGGAATTGGAACCACCCCAATGATTTATTTATTTTTAAGTGGGTAGTACCACATGTATTGTAAATGAAAAGAGAACATATACAAAAGTAGGGAGAAAACAGCAAAATTCTCTCATTACAAATGCACCAAGCCAATGCAGCTTTCAACCGTCTCCAAGAAGACAAAGAAGGTTTAGAGTGGTCCACCATACAAAAAATCCTATCCCATTCTTTTACATGACAACAAATAAAAGACTACATGCTCAGGGGAATAGGCCTCCCTCCTAGCCCACTCCAATCATTCAAATGCAGAAAAGAAAATAAGCAAAATGAGATCATTTGCTATGGCAAAAATGTTCACTTTACAGAAAAATGATTAGGCTTCAATAAATCACCTTCTGTGGTATAATGATTAACTGCCATTATTAATGGTGATGAAAATTATATTTTCTGAGGAATTCTTTAATGTACCATCACTGTATTGAAGTCAGTTTTTTTTTTAACTAATCAAATATAACTGATGAGAGACCGTAGATGGCAGAGAAGTTCACTTGGAAACCAACAAAAATGAGAAAATGATTTGACTTCCTCCAAAGGGGGAGAAATGCTTACTAGTATTAATCGTTTTGTTTTTAAAGTGGGTCACCACGCAGTGCATTAATAGGAAAACAAAATAATTTTAAGTCCAGCAGTATTCTCCCACAGAGCCACACCTAAATAAATCTCTCCGCAGGCAGGATTCAACTTGTACAAACCAAAGTCCAAAAGAATGTGAGAAAATGTAACCTGCGCATGATCTACTAGATTTAGATAAAATAATTATCCCAGTACATTTTATCAAGAGTGTAAGCCTACAGACCCTGAGATCCATAATCCTCCTTGAAAGCTGACATTGTTCTCCATAAAGTTGCCCAAAAAAAGAGGTTGCATTCCACTCCTTCTAAGTCACTTATAAAGTAAAGAAGAGGTGTTTTATCTCTTACCTTCCTGCAAGCAGTAAAGGAGGCAAAATTCCCTGTTTATGAGGAATCACTTTAACCATAGTCAGTGGATGATCAGATGCATTAGAAGGAACTCATGAATTCCAAAGTATACCTCTTGTGTTTGGCAACATATTCCATCATGTTTTGTTTACCCCCATTGGGAATTGTAATAACCTGCAAAAATTATAAGGATATTGTACGATTACATCAAATGTAGGGTTTATTTGTAAAAAGATAATAAGTGGAGTGTTAGATCAACTACTCAAGAATCAAAACTAAAAGACAGTTACAAATCTAGGGTGGATAAACATAATTTTTAAGAGTTAAAAGTAGAAACTAAAGTGTTTTAAAACTAAGGGGTTTAAGTAAAATTTTTCCTAGGACTACTAATGGGCTTAGTGGGCCTTTACAAAGAATTTAATTGGGTATAAAAAGCCCAATTAAATTCTTTGTAAAGGCCCGCTAAGCCCATTAGTACTTTAGGAAAAAAATTATTTAAACCCCTTAGTTTTAAAGTACTTCAGTTTCTACTTTTAACTCTTAAAAATTATGTTTATGCCCCTTAGATTTGTAAATATCTCTTTTAGTTTTGATTCTTGAGTAGTTGATCTAGGACACCACTTATTATCTTTTTACAAATAAACCCTACATTTGATGTAATCATATAAATATCTTTATAATTTGCATAGGTTATTACAAGAATGCTGGATGAGTAATGTGCATACTCCTTCAAATTAAATAGATGGCACATACGCATTAAGGTCCTAGTGTGCTCATGGTTGAAGCTAGCTTGGTCCAATTGACATTGTAATGCAGTTGGAAACAAACTGAAAAGTGTGAATTCCATCACAGTTTGTTGGTTAAAATACAATTTATTGCAATCATATACTAATTGATGTTTCTCACATCCTCCTGAGTATGGTAGCTGTTCAATTTTCTGCTCATGTTTTTATTTGGTTGAATTACACTTCTAGACATCGATCATTAATATGCATTTTCATCTTTCTGGAGAGTATCTCATGTATCAATATCATATTTGATCTAACTTCTCATGTGTCATGGATTATCTCTTTTATGCTTATCTCAACTTCAGAGTAGTAAAATTTCACATTTTCGGGTGACAACTTAGGATTCAGTTTTTTTTTTTATAATTATTTATTTCAAATTTGGCCATCTGTCCTTGTCTAGGATTTTCCAACTCTTGAGAAATCTTTGAATTCCAGCTCAGGCTGCCTGAGCTTAAATTATGCAACGTTAAGGTGGCTTCTCTGCTTGCTAACTGATCTCATGGACTTTTTACTGGCTCCTCTCCTGTCCAGTGTTATCTTTGCCAGGAAATAACACCACCTTGTAGGTAGCCAATCAATAAAATGCTGCCGCATCCTTTCTGTCCATTAGATCCAGCTGATACTAGATTGATTTGAAAGTTTCTGAGTAATGATGATGATTTCTATATGCTGTTTTTCCCCACTTTCTGAGAATCATGGAGATTAACTTGTTTCTTTTTCAATTAGATAATGATACTGACCTCTATATATCATCTTTCACCCATCCTTGAGAATCATAAATGGAAACTTGTATGATTTCTATTTTTGCATTTTTTTTAACTTGGAGTAACTTCATTCATTATCTCTCTTTTCTGTCTGAAATAGGATATCGATTGGCATGTTAGAGAAGAAGTATTCAACAATGGCTAGAGTTTTTTTGGTGCTTCTGTCCTAAATGCGATGAGTCTGTACTCCACATGCCTGCCGTGTCTCTCGGAACACCCTACATCAGGCAGTGATACTGACATTGATAGTCAGAACTGGAGAAACAAGTCAAACAACTGGCTAGACACTTGAGAGTTTGCCAGTTCTCAGCTATGCATTCCTTAAATGCATGAAAGAAATCTTGCGGTGTTGCAGGTGCCTATGCTGCTCATAAGTACAGAATGTCTCTGAACATCCAAATTCATGTGCTGATACTGAAATTGCTGGTAAGAACAGGAGAAACATTTGCTAGATGCCTGAAAGTTTACCGGTTCTCAGCTATGCATCCCTTAAACGCATGAAAGGAGTCTTGCAAAGTTAGAGATGCCTATTCTGCTTGTAAGTACAGAACATTCAATTCTTCTTGGCCTTTCTGATTCATAACAAACCAACTCCTGCCATGCAGGTGAAAATTTGAATTGAACTGATTCTTTCACCAAAAACATTTTTAGCACATTGTTGACATAATAGTTGATTGGCATGGATTTTGTCAGATTTTCCATGTGATCCAGTGGAGAATGCAAAACTGGTTGCTAATTGTCCAAAGAGGTGATATTGTTGCTGAACCAGAATCCAGAACCCTTTGAAGCCTTCTATTTCAAACGATCTTTTCTTGTGCAACAAAAATCGATGGTGGAGTCATTTACAAGGTACTTGTTTCCTATCTTTTGTCAGGTAGCAGTTCCTTCGGTAGTACCGGTTGGCAGTCGGGCACAACATGGACCCCATGCAGAAAATCTTGTGTTCTGATTATATGTTTGTCTGACAGGATTTCCATGGATTGCTTATAAAAATTATCTGAGATTGCATATCATACGAGCTTGCCAATCATGGGTTCTGTAATGAGTTGTCGGTGGATATAGGACGACCTTTCTGTTCGGAGGAAACCCTTGAACTGAAGAGGATGACGATAGCCGGACTTCTTCAAAGACTAAGTATGATGACTGTGCACATGCTTATTGGCATCTTATTGTGGCTATATAAATATTTTATAAATTCTTGGTGAAGTTTATGAGCAGATCCAAGTAACTGCATCTCATCTACTCCCCTACTGAATTAGCTAGTGGAGGAAAATTGAGGCCCTGTGTTGATTATAGTGATCTTCTCGGAGAGAACCAAATAAAATTTTGACAGGTAGAAAAATATCTAGTCAACTTTTTCCTCATTCCCATTTTAGGCCAACATGCCTACTTTCTTCATTCATTTTTAATTATTTCGACAGCTTCTGATTGTTTTCTCTGCCTTACTGGAAGAATGGGCATCCAATCCTTGCAGTTTTTTGGTAAGTGGATGTTAGTCGGAGTTCATACATCCGACCCAGTCCTCCTTAAATTTAAGACGGCGGTAGTTGGAGATCATTCAAGTTTTTTGATACGAGGCAAGATTCATGCTGGTGACTGGTGACTGGTGACATGCCAAATTTAAGTACCTATTTGGATCGGAATCTAACTTCTTGGTCTGATTTGATGTTCAACATGTTCATTGATTCAGATCTGAACTCTTCCACGCGTTTATCCGAGCATGCTTCTACCTTGGGGCCTGGGTCTTCCTCGTGGCTTGGGGTTAAGGGCGGTCAACCCAATGGCCCTGGTAACCACTGGGCAAGTCATTGGGAACCAAGTTGGAATTGACCCATGAAGCCAATTGCATCTTTGAGTAATGCTTGCTGCCATGCTTCGGTACTGCAACCGGGGGCATTGCTGCAAATTAAGACATAATAATTTTTTTAATGTCAGGCTCGACTATCCATCCATATAGCACAATGTCCGACGATCCAAAAAAAATCTAAAAATTAACAAAATGAACCAAAAGAATATCATTAATAGGAAGAATTCAATAATGGTTCTTAATTTTTAATTATTTTTTGGATCATCCGATCGGGCATTGCAGTATATGGGGGTACATCGTCCCAATCTAAATTTTTTAATTTTTTCTTAACTTACTCCAATGCCCCCCATTCCAACGGGGCAATGCAGCAAGCATTACTCTTAGCATCTTCACCGGTTCTTTTTTTTTTATAAGAATCTTCACCAGTTATCATAAAGTACATCCCCGTGAGGTGATAGGGTAGTTCTTTTGACGCTGTTTTGATGATAACTTCTTAACCATATTTTTAGTATCTACCTTTCATTCAATTCATTTTATTTGCTCTATTGCTACATTTCAAACCACATTAAATGCCTTTATTTGATTCCTGAGAAGTACTTGCAGCATCTGTCGTAAATACAGTAAGTTGTTTTTTTTTTTTTTTGGAACAATAAGTAAAGACTGCCTTCATTCAATAGAAACAGTACATCCACACAGTGGTGAGAAGGGATCACAACACAGTGGGAGAGGGAGAGAAGCTCCAACACGTCAACTGGGTAAAGGAACACGGTACACAGAGGACATGCCTCATTGGGAAATAGTACAACCAGCTAATCCCATTCGGACGAAAAGTCCCAAAGCCTATTTTGGTAAATAAAAGTAAAGGTCCTCCATTGGAAAAATTAAGCTCACCGGAGAATGCCTAGATGTTGAGACAGCACCCACAAAGCTGATCCCACGAGTAGAAAGCAAAATTAGGTAGGGCATGTTTGGCAAAACTTTTATTTGAAAGTTATTTTTGGCTTTCACTTTTTACATAGAATGAGTTGAGGGAGAGAGATTATAATTAATTTTAGTTTGTTACAAAAGTCAAACTCTTTCATAATAATCTCACTTTTTTTCTAATTTTGTAAGTTTTTTATTTGTAGTTTTTGGTTGGAAGTCAATACACAAGTAAAATATCACATAAATGGCTTCAAAGATTCAATGACTTTCATAAAAAATAACTAAATAAAAATACAAAAGTACTTCCAAAAGAAAACTGCGTCAAACACGGCCGAACGATAGACTTACCCGACAAAAGAAAGTGGCAGGAGGATTGAGGGGCTATAGAAGAGGGATGGGTGTGAACCAGGTGAGGAAGATGATGGAGAAATAGGATAAAGAGGTACCCGAGAACAGGATGAAGCAGAGGTCGGAGACGTGGGGGAGCGACCGGAGGAAGCTACCCCCGGCGCAGAAGGTCCGCCTAGAAGCGACTGTTCTGTTTGGGTGGCGATTCCACCGGCGAAGAAACCGCTGGAGGATAGCGAGACTGCCCCATCGACCGTGTTAAGTACCCATGGTGACCGCAATCCAATGGTTCAATTTACGTGTGGATATGATCCTTTTAAAAAAAAAAAAAAAAAATCTAATCTTTGATCTAATGAAGGATACCGAGCTGCAATCGTCGCTCATCTCAACAGTTTTTTTTTTTCTTTTGAAAATCAGACAAATTATGTCCCAACACTACCGTCTGATCTCTGGTGTGATTCATGTCAGATTGCTAATCCTTCTTACTCCACCACCCTCCCCCTTTTACAGCAAATATTTGTAAGCCAATCAATAACTCAGAAGTGTTCCTTTATTGGCGATATTCTTATACCGAACACAATCATGTTGCCTAGCTAATTATTCCAAGTCAAACCCCACCATCAAAAAGAGAAATATTATGGAGTGACCGCCTCAAATGAAAAGCCATAAGAGAGTAGAGTAATGTTTGTCTGTGGCGCTCAGTGCCATCCGATCCGAGTGATCGGACGGTCGCGTCTACACCCCGCTCGGCGGGATGAAGGTTGTTTTTCTTTTCTTTTTTGTAGATTTTTAAAAAAAAATTTGGAGTGTTTGCTCAAAAATCGAATAGTACATCTGGGGAGTTCGGGTCAGCTCCGACCCGATTGTGTATTTTGTTTTCAAAAGAAAATCTATTTGAAGAATACCTCGATTTACATGTAAAATAATTATTCTTTTATTCGAAAATATACAGTTAGGTCAAGGATGACCCCACATCTTTGGATGTACTATCTGATTTTTTATCTGACGTTTTAAGAAAGAATCAAAAATCTTTAAAAAAACAAAACAAAAAAAAAGTGGTCTGTAGGTGCGGCTGTCCGACGTGTCCTACACAGTGGTGCTCAGTGCAGGACAAGCATTACTCAAAAGAGCAAGTTGATGGCCAGTAAAAGTAACTCATTTTTAATGATGTAACCAAGTGGAAACAAGATCACATGCCTCCCTCACTTTTACCCCTCTAGACACATGCAAGGAGGAGGTGATAGCAGAAGGTTCTATCATTTCATAGCCAAATGACCGATTTACCTTAAAACGTGGTTGTTGTACAAACACTAATCATGTCTTGTTATACCGTTAAAAATGAGTTCATCAACTTATTACCTTATGATTGAAGAGGTCACGGTTGTAATCCGTAAGATTTATACCTTTGATACTGCGGTTTGACTTGAAATAATTAGCTAGGCAAGATGATGTGTTTGGTATAAAAATATGACAAATGAGGAGATACTTTCAAGATCAAATGACTCATTTATCTTCCTCATATGTACGAAGGTGTACAAAAATACAAAAGGAGGCGGCTTAAAGGATCCTATTTCAACGTAATGGAAGGCTCAAGATACAAGTATGAAACAAGTCTAATCTAAGAAAACATTAGATTCTCCCTTGTGCTGTTGTAGTAGAAAATGTGCTCAATTGTGGGCGGCTGCTAAGACAGTTGGTTTCACACTTGCCTCCTTCATGGGATGTCTCATGTTCGAATCTAGTTGAAGTCTAAAAAACTCTTCAGCCATGCAGCCTGTTTTGTGTTGTTGGATATTTATCCATGGTCCGTAGGATTACTTCTCCGGAAATCAGTTCGACTTGGAATTTTCGCCTAATTAGGCGGATCTTTCGACCTGTTTGGATTTATCTCCATACATTGGAAGATTTCTCGGGTTCCACTCAAATTGGAATTCCGGTCGCTTGTATATATTGTAAATACTTGGTCATTGTGCCCTCCCAAAAAAAAAAAATGTGCTCAACTGAAGATATGCACGCAGTGGACCCCTCTCGCCCAAAAAAACAAAAGAAAAGACGCGGTGCAAATCTGCTACTTTGGCTACACTAACCCATAACGTCATCAAGCCCACCTTAGACCATATTCACAAGATAACTTTCAAGGGAATCGAATAAACTATGGCGTATTTTCAAACAGTATCAAATTGAAAAAATTTATTTGACGTGTCATCTATGAATACATTGCACGAGAGGGGGTTGTCTTCGGTCTTAGTCATATGTATAATTTCTAAGAATACAGTGAAATCAAGCTAGAGGAAGAAACAATGCAGTAGTCAAAGAGGCATGTAGGCTCTTATTGCCAAATGTGATCTTTTTAGTCAACAATAGAGATATAAGATGCTTAGAGACAAGAACCATTGAACAGTTGAAGAAAGATAAAAACAGAGAATACAGTAAGAGCTATGTCCGGTTGGTATTCTAGGGTCTTCATTTCGAGAGGTCGTGAATTCAATTCTTCTTAAGAGTATGTTTGTTTCCACTTAATATAGGTCACATGAAAAGTTTTTCTTGAAAAGTGTATCACAATGACTTTTTTTGGTTATTCTGAAAATTTTAGTCAACGAAAAATTTAATTTATTGAGTCCTTTTTTTCTCGATTTTAATATCCATAGGATAAGACCGAATGTCCTTTTCCAACATAGGTGAAAATATTTTCATACGTACCAAATGACGAGTTTTGCTTTCATTTTCTATGTAAATCTATTTTTTAAGAAAAATATTTTTTATTCAAATATATTGTACATAAAATCAAATGGACCCTACGCCTACGCACCCTCACACATGAGAGCATGACCATTAAAGACACCCTAAAAAAAACATTGATTAGATTGCACTAGACTTCATATTTATTGATACAAATCTATAATAATAAAAAAAAGAATTCCAATCTGATCAGACTCACTTCAATGGCGTTGATAGCAGCCACGTGCAAGATTTCCATATGTGCTGCGCGTCTGGCGTGCACGACACCCATATCCGCTGGACTCCATGACATCTTAAGGATCTGTAAAAGGTTTTCCTTTGTAACATGGCGACAATTATTCTCTATGGTCGGAAGATATGTCCAGCATTTAAGATCAAAAGAAACATTTTTCGACGTTCCTTACTAGAACACTTGGCTCTCTCCTAGTAGGTCACTCCAAAAAAGACTTTCCCATAAGAGAAGAAGATAAAGTTACGATTTCCTCCTCTCATATTCTTTTCCAGCATTCTCTCTTTGAGTAATATCTGATGCAGTCGAAGCACTCATGGACGGTTCTCAGATATGTAATTCGAGATCAGAAAAAAATTCGAGACCAAGAAGGATCCGGAGGACAAGAGAGCATCTCTAGGGAGAGGAAGCAAGGGTTCCGGACATAGTCCTCGGGGAGTCTTCTTTGGTCAAATCAATTATCAAGAAGAAGATAAAGATAAAATGTATTAAGAGAAAAGAGGAAGCTTTTGTTTCCTTACCTTTTCTGAAGCAAATAATATCTCTTTATAGAGGATAGTGGGAAAATCTTCTTTATGACCGACGTAAGACTATTCATAGATATGAAGGCACATATCTTCAAAACGTCGGTAGCTCCTTTTTTTCACTATTGGGCCGAAAGCCCGTGTCTCCTCCGACTTCGGATTGAGCCGAGTCAGGGAGGTCTTCGCCACTCGACACACTCGGCCTTTGATTCACTTGATTGAGATCGGGAGAATAAGAGGTATAATAAATATTTTTTATACCCAAATGACTAATTCGGATGTGGAATAAGCAATTCAAGGGGGAGAGCTGAAATACGATATTTTCCTAATTCGGAGAATAACGGATTTGAAATCGGAATTAACTTTACTTTCAAAATACAAGATCTTATTCTTGTCTAATTCGGTTGTCAAAGTGGAGCTTAGAGTCTTATCGTAGTAGGGTAGGCTCTCGACCAAGAGCATATGTGATAGCATATGGTCAAAAAGGGTGGGTAAGCTGAGTGAGAGACAAACTTATTTGAAGGGTGAACTTGAAAAAGGGTGGGTAAGTTGAGTCAAATACAAACTTATTTGAAGGGTGAACCTTTTTTTTGGACAATAATAGATCATCATATCATATCAAACATGGAGAACAGTACACTTATGGAGAGTGGTACAAACAGAGAGAAGCCACAACAGACGTACATAAAGGACAAATAGAAGTGCAGGCCCATAGTTAGCCATCGTACTTGACCATACTAGAGTGTACAAAAGCAAAGAAGCAAGGTGAAACAGGTACGGTAAAGAAGCAGCTGGAACATCCTCGGGTGAAGAAGCTGCAGTGCTGGAGAAGCCACCATTTGGTCGACAGCAAGAACTGATCTTGTGGATCACCCTCCTCCGAATTGAGAGAGGAGTAGCACAACGGAGCACCTACTCTAGATCAGAAGACCATAGCAGATAAAATTGTTGATTGGTCAAATCATCCTTTTGTTTCTAACACCAAAGATAGGAGGCTGCTCTCTGCTTGCTTTTTCATTATATGACAGATTTAGAAAGCCAAATGCAAGAAGGTCCTGGAGGGTGTTCAGATTCCACCTCTCTGTGGTCAGATTTGCTACGATGGATATGAAATTTTGGCATCCATCTACTTACACGTATGGATCATCCTTGAAGAATCACACTACTCACAGGACAATTTGGACGACTCCTACACAAGATAGGTTCAAGATCAACTTCGATGGTGCCTCTTCATTGGCTGGGGGTGCTATAGGCATTATTATGCGAGACTAGATAGAATCTCCTATAACCTCCTTTACAGAACTTGTGAACACCTTTGATCCTATTTTGGTTGAAACTTTGGCACTTCTAACAACTCTTCAGCTAGCACAACAGAGTAATGTGATGACTATTGTGGAAGGAGATGCCTAAGTGTTGATCAATGCTGCGCTCAAGATTGGCTACACATTGTGGAAGGTGAAAATTGTCATTGAGAATTGTCAACTGATTCTCTCCAATGACAACATCTCTCTGCAATTCACTCCCAGATCCGGCAACAAGACTGCTCGTGCTTGTGCAAAATTTATTTCCACCTCTAACAGTGAAGCAGTTTGGATCTCTTCTATGCTCCCTTTATGTCTCCATTCTATTATCCTTTCGGATGTAACCGAACCTATTTGATTAAGCAATGCATGTTTATCTTCCAAAAAAAGTAGCACAACGGTGCACCGGGCTATAGAAGCCTACATCGCCAGTGAAACGGCTACGATTGAGAGACCGGATGAGGACAAATTTACAAGCCCAATCACGACTACCATCTGTAGCACCGGTCCTGGGTTAAGATCAAAGAGACCCCATCACGGTGCTCTACTTGGACAAGAAACTAACGAAGATTGGCTGCATGTGATTGATAGGGCACAAAACATCTGCCGACAAGAATAGAAGAACAAAGATAAAGACATGAGGTAACAGGGGATAGAGTACAACGAAGACATAAAACAAGAGGGGCCAACTACATCGGAGGGAGGGACGGACGGGGATTAGTGGCGTTCACTGTTTGGTTCAAACAAAAAAAAGAAAAAAAAATCAAAACAAATTGACTAATTCGGTTTGGTTTGGTTTGAACTTTGAAAATTTTCGATTTGACTTGAAATCAAACCGAATTAAGAAATTTGGTTTTGTTTAATTTCTCTTCTTCGTAAACCAAACTAATCCGAATAAACCGAATTACGTTAAAATAGCATAATATAAGTATTAAATTCTTAAATTAAATATGAATTTATGTAAATCATAAGATATAAAATTATAATTTATTTTCAGATGGTACCTTTTAGATTATCATCTTATACAAAAAGGTGTTGAATCCTTAATAAAATATGATGTTCAATTATAATAGTCTATTTCGAGACTTAAACTTCTAAATATTTTTTAAATAATATTTTCTCAATAACTATTTTTAAAAATTAATGTTAAAATAGATTATTTATACCATAGTGGCCCATTATATGGCCCAAACAGCAAATTAAACCGAATCAAACCGAATTATTTTACTTTTGTTCGGTTCAATTTCAAACTATTACGATTTAGTTTGGTTCAGTTTGACTCTCTCTTCTTCTATTTGATTTGATTTTTAAAATTTTATCTTCAAATCAAACCAAACTAAACCGTAGACATTCTTAACTGAAATGGAAAACTACGAACAAGGAAGCACTACTAGAGTCGAAACCGAAGTTGGCACCTACGGGTGTGAGGGGAAGGGAAGGCCACATGGGAAGGGCAGTGAGGGGGGAGAGGGGGAGGAGAAATCCCAAAGCGTGGGCCTCAAATCGGACAATGGACATTTGTCTAGGAAAACTGCTTTCAAACTTAGCAACGCTAAATTTAAATTTAGTTCAGTTCACACATGAACAACATTCCTCATCTTGTGAATGGTTTTCTTTGGAGATGGTGTTTGAAGGTGCAGTGAAAAAGGTTGATTTTGTTGAGATTAGATTTTTAACAAGGTTGAGACATTTTGAACCAGCTGTCTAAGATAGTTGGTTTCACCTTTGCCTCTAAAATGAGAGGTCTCAGGTTCGATTCTAATTGAAGCCTAAAAACTCTCTAGGATAGGTAGATCTTTATCTATGATCCATGGGATTCCTTCTCCAGATAATCAGACGAATTTGGAATTCTCGCCTAATTAGGCGAACCTATCGACCAGCGCGGAACTATCTCAAATTCTAAAGAATATCTCGATTTCCATTCGGATTGAAACCCCGGTCATTTGTATATATTTGTACATACCTAGTCATAGTGCCACCCTTCAAAAAAAAAAAAAAGCTCGAGACATTTTAGAATTGGATTACTAGAAGAAAGTTGGCATGCACATAGAAACCCATCCATCAATGCCAAAAGGAGCGGACATGATTGGTATTTCCTCTTCAAAGTTGTCCCTTCAAAAGGTACCCCAACAGCTACTTTTGGAGAGAGAGAGATGAGTTTGTCTTTTTCCTTCTATAAATAGTTAAAACGCAACAAAGCCAAGAGAAGTCTTTTTCCTTCTATAAAGAGTTAAAACGCAACAAAGCCAAGAGAAACATATGCATTTGGGAACACACATAAGACTGTCAAAGACTTTAACTTTTATCTTCCTCTATATAAAAAAATAAGAATTTTTTATTTTTTTGTCTCTATAATCTTCTAATATTCCTTATAAATTCATATGTCCCTAAAACCCCTTACAATCTTTGACTTATCTTAAAAAAACTAATTTTAAGGAACTTTTTAGGAAGGGTTGAGGGGTTTTTTGGGGACATTCTAATTTATTGTAGGGACTAATAAAGAATGAATGTAGAGATTTATCAAGAATATTGAAAGATTATAGAGACTAAAATGTAACAATCATTTTATAATAACCACACTACTCGTATGTGTTAACTTTCAAACATACCATGTTCTTAAGTAATATCTATGTACCTTCTTAATATGTATAACATTTTAAAATTGTCATGAAGATAATTTGATATGTATAAACATTTCATATGTGATATTAAAATGGCACATTTCATAACACATATTATTTTATAAAAGTATATAAGACAATATGTAACGAATAATGATATTTTTGAAATTTAACATACAAGTGACTAATATGAAATTATCTCAAAAAAAATATTAGACATGACAAACTACACTCTTTTTTGTCTACTATAACTAATTTGAAGATATCCAAATGTCAAAGCAACTCTTGGCATAAGAAGAAGGATCCATATTCCAGAAAAGTGTATGGCGTTCCATGGGACACAGACACTAGCATCTCTCTCCTCCATACATTGTTAATTGCTAAATTATCATTGTCTACATTCATTAGATTTAGATCCAAATCGTCCATCACTATGAGATGACATACTTGCATTCCTCTCTTTGGAATGTGGATCATCTATATCTTGTGATCAATTGAACTTGATACATTAAGAAAATTAATAATTGTCATACACTCTATCACCCATCTGCCACGGTCAATCTTTCTTTTTTTTGGTCACATGGCACAATAGTTACAAGATCACATATAGACAAAGAAGATTCGGATTCGAGACCCATTAACACTTTCCAATTTGGGAGAGTATATGTGTTTATATTCTTCCGCTCATAAGAGTAATCATTCCCATCAAAAAACCATTCCGCTAACATATTGGCAACATGGGGAGGGGGGGTTGTGTTCGAACCCCCGCCTCCCACGTGAGGTGATGTCGTCGATCTTCTTCATAAAATAATGATAGACTTTTAATCATAAATATATATGCACTGTTTGGAATTGAGATGACTTATAGATTACGAGTTTTCCAATGATTGGAAGTCATTGAAAAGATGCAACCAAATGAGTCAAGAGGCATTGCCTTGCATGAAGGAGATATTTTAGGTAGGAAAGGAGAGAAAGACATGCCCAGAAATATCCGAAAGCTAAAGAATCCAAATTTTTACACATCTTTTGAGAAAAAATAGGAAAAAGACAACAATAGTATTCTTTCTTCCTCTTTATCAATAAAAATAAGGACAATAAAATAAACATGTCTCCGAAAGTTATAATCTACAAGTACCCAATTTGCCAAATGAGATTATGATATTTTCTAACTAAAATCTATACTTTTTTAACAAGAGGGAGATTATGAAAATCCATAATCCATCCTCCTCGTAAGTGTTATCAAACGATATTGTCTCTATACGACTTAACAACATAAAATCAATAGCATATTTGGCACGTCTTCTATTTTATTATAACAAATGATCAACCTATCTTATTCACGCATCAGAGAGGAAGATTTAAGCGTGTACTAGGTTATCAAACAACATTTTATCTTCTTTTTACCAAAAGACATTTAAAGATCTTTTATTTTGATATAAAATATTATATCAAATCTACCATCGGATCCACGTACCCTCTAAATATTAGCTAATGTTTCACAACTTTTTAATATGTTCTATGTCAAATCAAACATCATCTAAATAGGATCCGCATTTTCTCAACATTTATAAAATACGCCCGTACACTTATGGCGTAACGGTGCACCTTCTGCCCTGTGCGCAGGAGCGTCACAGCACGAGTTCAACTCACATCGCACCCCCACCTCCACACGGTTAGCCGCCTATTTCGACATTTAAATGTGAAGGGGGGGACTTGGGCTACGGGGAGGGCCTGGGATTCGATCCCAGGTCCTTAGGGTAGGTGTCTAGGGTCTTTGGCCACTGAGTTATATTTAAAAGAAAAAATCAACATTTATAAAATAAAATATTATCTAAAAGATTATAAAATAACATTTTCTTTCGAAATTAAAAAAATAAATAAAAGAGTTTTTTTTTTTTTAACAAACACTCTGTCCGAAGGACTGACTACCGAGGATCTCCTCTCTGGTCGTTTACTAATCTACCCCGTCCACGTCAGCTAGAGCCCGTCCCGTCCAGGTCGGACGTGCCGTTATTATCCCCCTAAAGCCCCTGCCACCCTTTTCTTCCTCCCTCACCATCTCCAGCCGCCACGCTCTCTGTGTGCCTCCATCTTCTCCTCCTCCCCCATCCATGGCGACCTCCTTCCTCTGCACAAACCCTAAGCCCGCCCTCTCCTTCTCCTCCTCCTTCCCAAACCCTAGCCCTCTCCACTCCCGCTCCGCCGCCCTCCTCCTCCGCCCCCGAAGGGTCACCTCCCCCTCCGGCGGCGCCGTCAAATGCTGCCTCCGCCCACGCCCCGACTACGTCCCTAACCGCATCGCCGACTCCAGTTTCGTCCGCATCTTCGACACGACCCTCCGAGACGGGGAGCAGTCCCCCGGCGCCACCATGACCAGCAAGGAGAAGCTCGCCGTCGCCCGCCAGCTCTCCCTCCTCGGCGTCGACATCATCGAGGCCGGCTTCCCGGCCTCCTCCCCCGACGACCTCGACGCCGTGCGCGCCATCGCGCTCGAGGTGGGGAACCAACCGCTGGGGATGGACGGCCACGTCCCGGTGATCTGCGGCCTCGCGAGGTGTAACAAGAAGGACATCGACGCCGCGTGGGAGGCGGTGAGGCACGCCCGGAAGCCCAGGATCCACACCTTCATCGCGACGAGCGAGATCCACATGCAGTACAAGCTGCGGAAGACGAGGGAGGAGGTGGTCAAGATCGCGAGCGAGATGGTGGCCTACGCGAGGAGCCTTGGTTGCCAGGATGTAGAGTTCAGTCCAGAAGATGCCGGACGGTCCGATCTCCACCTCTCTCTCTCTCTCTCTCTATGTGCGCGTGTGAATCTCTCTCTATCTATTTATCTAGATCTATCTATATATCAATCACTCCATTTCCGTTTACCTGCCTCTTTCTTAGTTGCGCTATTTTGGGCGCGCATCTTTTATCCATATATGAGTTCTCTGGGTTTTTTAGTGAGATTAAATGCTGTAAGATTCCTCTCCTCAGTAACTATATAAAAAGGGTTAATTTCATCCAAACAACTTGTAATTAGCTTTCTTCCTGTTAAACGTGTGGATAAGCATCCACAGTGGGACTCCTTTTTCATTCGGTAAAAGGACTTTGGAAGATAAGAGCCCCAATATGTGGAGACTCTTTAGGAGTCTCTTTCATATAGAGAGGAGATTCATCCTCCTCCTCTCTCCTACAAACTCGTCCATCTCCTCTATCTCTCTCCCTTAGAAGAATCATCCGAAGTTTTCGGGATCTGGTGCGTGGACTCCGCGAGCGACTCTGGTAGCCGCTCTGCACCGACAATAGGACGTTTCTGTTCCACACCACTGCGACGTCGTACACGTTACAAAGATAGTTAATCTTCAACATTGGTATCAGAGCAGTTGAAGTTTGTCGGACAGTCCCGCCGGAGGCCGGCGAAGGCCACTGCACGCCCAACCGGGAACAGGGCACCCACGCAAGAGGCCACGGGCGCTCGACAACACACACCCCTGCGGGTCGCGCACAAGGAGGCAGCACATGCCTCCGCGCGTCGCGCGCAGGAGAGCCGCGCGCCCGCATGCGTAGTGCAGCGTGCACTCGCGTGCAGAGACTTGGGGTGAACAGTAACCACATGTTACTGTTCATGCTATTTTTTTCATTTTTTTGTTTGTTTTGTTTGGATTGGCCTATACTTCTTCAAAAAAATAAAAAAAAAATCGGTTTGGAGTCTTGAGATGGGCCTAATTTTTTTTTACGCAAATCTGAAAAATGCCATGCTATTTTATCATATAATTGTCATGTCTAAAATTTAATTTTTCTCATAATGGAGGATAATTAATTACATACAAATCAATAAAAATTGCATGATTGTGTGATTGCGAAGACAGATGGCCAGTGTCCCCAATTTTATTTTTCAGGGACTCGTTGGAGACCATAAAAGATCCATCTTCATATGGAAGAATTTTTTGTAATTTTAAGGGGTCGATCTGAACGGTTCCCGAGTTGTACAATTTATGTAATATAATATTAGACTATATACTTTGGATTTTTAATGTGGTCGACATTTTTGGATGATGGACTAACTGGGACACTGGCTATCTGTTTTTTTTATTATCAGACACACTTGTTATAACTTAAGGGAAGGGGTGGTTCATTTTTTGATAATTAATGAATTGCCTGTATGTGTTTATTGTATTGATTTGTGGTAGCATTAAAATTAAATTTTTGTTTCGTAATGCGATCAATATATCCCTCCTGTAGATGCATGTTATATGTAGGGAATGTGTTACCTATACTTACTATGCATTTTAAAACAAAATATTCGATATTTCTTTTTAAATCATGTGAATTTAAGAATTAGGGAATGAGTCCCTTAAATGTTCTATTTTTTCCACTCTTATTTTAATTGGAAATGTAGTTTGTAACATACATGAAGGTGATGATCACAAGTCTAGCAAAGTTTTCGAACTGACATATGTGAAATAAATTATATGATCGATTAACTTTAAGAAAATAAATTTTTAAGTGCCTAATTATTTTCTTGCGCAATGTAGAAAGTAACGATGGCCTTTAAAGGTTTATATCACGAGTTGTCTGGTCAAGATAAATTAAAGAGCGAAAATTATGACATGTGGTATAGAAAGATTCAGTATCTCATGAATGAGAAGGAGGTATTTGAGACCTTGACCAACGTGATGCTGCTACCATGTAATGATGGGCCACTTGCGCAAGTCAATCGTGACAAGCAAGTTTATGATAAATGGTTGAATAAGGACATGAGTGCGCGTTAAACTATGTTGAGCTGCATGTACGATGACCTTATTAAAAAATTTGAGAGTTACAATTGAAGTTCTAATATGGAGGCACATCAGTAATGAGGCTGAGGGTCTTAACTTTGAAGTTCAATCAGTACATAATGGACCCAAAGCATTCTATGGCAGAGCACCTGAAGGTGATGTCTTCAATGATCAGATAATTGAAGACAGTTGGCATTGAACTCTCAGATGAGCAGCAAATACTTGCCGTGCTGAGGTCCCTTCTCGATTCTTCTTGGGAGCATATTAAATTGGTGCTTACTCACAACGAAAGTATCAAGACTTACAGTGATGTTGCACGTCACCTAGAGTTAGAGGCGGAGTGCAAAGAGGCGACCTGTCATAGCGCATTGGTGGCTGATGCAAACAAGCCTAAAGCAAAGAGGCCCAGACGAAACTGGACTAAGAAGAACAACAATTTTCAGCAAAAAGGCTGAAAAGAAGTGGGGACAACAAAATAACCAAAAGAGTAAGCGTGTCAAGCGAGCAAAGTCAAGTGTTTTAACTGTCAGAAGATGGGACACTATGCCAATGATTGCACTGAGCCAAATAAGGTTTGTCTTGTTCCTAGAAATCCTATTTATGTGTGCTCTAATGTCTTCATTGCTCATACGGTCTCTCAATAGATTGTAGACTCAGGAGCAACAAGCCACATAGCTCGTGAGCGAGTCGGGTTCTTAGATTATCGTCGAATACCAGTTGGCAGTCAACATGTCACCATGGGGAATGACGCTAAGGAAGAAGTCATTGGAGTTGGCTCGTACCAACTGAAGATGCGAACTGGACGCACTCTTCTTTTACATGATGTACTTTATGCACCTGGTGTTCGATGTAATCTATTTTCAGTTATACCACTTTTACGTTTGAGTTATTCTTTCAACTTTTTAGGGACCTCAGTATATCTTTATTACGATAAGAGTCTTTTATGGTCTTGGTCATTTGAGGGACAATTTGTTTGTGATGGATTTAGAAAATAATGATTGTATTTCTTTAATCGCATCTTCTTCTAATATCATTTCTGATTCTGTATCATGGCATACAAGATTATGACACATAAGACAGAAGAGAATAAGCCGATTGACTCGAGAGGGCCTATTAGGGTCTCTCACTAAAGTGAATCTCCCTGTCTGTGAGCTGTGTTTGACAGGAAAAGCCTGTAGAAAGCCATTTGGGAAGGCCAAGAGGGTCTCTTGCCCATTAGAACTAATCTACTCAGACATATGTGGACCCTTAAATATGAGGGCACATCACGGTGAATCCTATTTCATCACTTTTATAGATGACTATTCTCGTTATGGTTCAATATATCTTCTCACCCATCGCTCAGAGGCTTTAACTTGTTTTAAGCATTTTCTGGCTGAGGTAGAGAATGATAAAGAGAAGAGCATTAAGGCTCTTCGCACTGATAGGGGCAGAAAATATCTCTTAGATCAGTTCAAAGAGTTATGTGAAGAAAAAGGAATTCGCAGACAGCTTACTATTTTTTATACTCTGCAACAAAATGATGTTGCAGAGAGAAGGAATCGTACTCTTATGGAAATGGTTTGGTCGATGATGGCACAAGCTAATCTCCCAATAAATTTTTGGGGGGATGCACTATTGACTGCTGCCTATATCTTAAACCGAGTGCTTTCTAAGTCAATACATTCAACTCCCTACAAACTATGGACAGGCAAAAAGCCCTACTTGGAGGACTTACGCCCGTAGGGATCAGCTGGATATGTTCACAGTACTTTTCATAAGTATGGAAAGTTGGGTCCTATAGTTAGCAAACATGTGTTCATAAGGTACCCTGAGCAATCTAAGGGCTATGTGATATATGGTGAACATCCAAATGGAGGAATGACTGAGAAAGAGGTCCGTGATGTGGTCTTCCTTGAGGGAGATTACCCATCTTTAGGAGAGGTCAGACAGGACATGCAACTATATGAATTGCAAGATCCTGATGAGAATACTATGTCTTCCGGCACGGAGGGAATTAGTCTCAACCCAGAAGTTACCGAAGACAGTGGGAGTGTTCCAATGGACAGTGGGAGTGAACCACTTAATACTTTACCTCGTATGAGTCAACGTGGACATATCCCTCGACGTCGTTTCACGATTGAAGGGGAATCATTCATGTGTACTTCTGTGGATGCTGATGAGCCTGCATCTTATGAGGAAGCTATGACCTCACCTGACTCAGAAAAGTGGATAACTGCAATGAGGGAAGAAATGAATTCAATGGTTAAGAATGAAGTATAGGAGTTGGTTGATCTACCACCTAGACGCAAGGCTATTGAGAACAAATGGATTCTTAAAGTCAAGCGTATGGTTGATGGGTCAATTGACAAGTATAAAGTCTGGCTCGTGGCGAAAGGCTATACCCAATTAGAGGAAATAGACTACGAAGAGACATTCTCTCCAGTAGTAAGATTTGCCTCTATTCGCCTCATCCTGGCTATCTTCGCTCATCTAGACTGGAAATTGTTCTAGATAGATGTAAAGATAACTTTTCTCAATGGAGAATTAGACGAAGAGATCTATATGACTCAACCTATGGGTTTCGAAGCTGAAGGACAAGAGCGCAAAGTGTGCCGTTTAAAACGTTCAACATATGGTCTTAAGCAGTCGTTTAGACAGTGGTATTATCGGTTCCACTAAGCAATCATTTCGATTGGCTTCAGAATGACCGAAGAGGATCATTGTGTCTATGTCAAGAGAGTTAAGAAAAGTGTTCTCATCCTCTCTTTATATGTTGACGATATATTGCTAGCCGGGAATGACATGGAGTTAATCAAAACCACTCAAGAGTGGTTATCCTGCACATTTGAGATGAAGGATTTAGGTGAGATTGATTATATACTGGGAGTAAAGATCCAAATGAATCGATCCAAGAGAATTCTAAGTTTGTCTCAAGAGACTTACATCAAGAAATTATTGGAGCGCTTCTGGATGCATAAAGCCAAGCCTGTGGATACTCCAATGGAGAGGGGCTCAGTTCTTAGCATTGAGCAATGTCCCAATACAGAGGAAGAGAAAGAATGAATGAAGAATGTCCCTTATGCCAATGCAGTCGGTTGCCTCATGTATGCCATGATGTGTACTCGTACCGACATTTGCTTTGCAGTTGGCATGGTTAGTAGATATCAAAGTAATCATGGAACTGCGCATTGGCTAGCAGTGAAAAGGATTTTCATATATCTGCGAGGTACTGAGAACCTCGTTATGTGCTATCATAGTGGGAGCCTTAGGTTGACTGGATACTCGGATGCCAATAGATCAGCTGACAGAGATGAGCGCAAATCTACTTCGGGATATGCATTCGTACTTGGAGGAGGAGTTATTTCTTGGTGCAGCAAGAAGCAAGCATGTGTCTCCTTGTCTATAATGGAGTATGAGTACGTTGCTTGCACTGCTGCAGTCCAGGAAGCCATTTGATTGAGACGATTTTTGGTGAACTTGGATGTCACAACACATGCAGGAGATGTTGTAGTCTATTGCGACAATATGGCCGCGATAGCCTACACGAAGAACCCCAAGTATCACGGAAAGTCGAAGCATATTGACACTCGTTACTACTTTATCAGAGACATCATTGCGAAAGAGTTGATGGTCTTTAGATATATCTCTACTAGTGAGATGTTTGTAGATCCTTTCACAAAATCTCTTGTGAGAATTACGTTTTTCAAACATGTTAGAGGTTTAGGACTGAGAAGGATCTAGTTGTTTTTGTACAAGGACACCATTTTATGTAATAAAATACGAGTATTTCTTTTGCATTATTAGTGCACTTATATTTGTGAATGTTAATGTGTTGGCCACCAGGTATTGATCGGTCCGCTCATACGGACGATCGCCACGTCGCTATGAAAGCGAGCATGATGAGATAAACTCTGTAGTCCTGACACTCAGTGGGAGTGTATATATATTACGTTCAGTGGGAGCGTAATAAGAGTCGAAATTGCCTTAGCAGATGGCTAAGATGAGACTAATTGAAAATATTCGGACATGGACTCCTCCATGTAGCATGTTGATAGCTGAATCTGATGAGAGTCATATGGGCAACCTAGATGTGCTTAGTGGAGCGCAGGGTTACAGGTTTATATGGTGCATGAGCATGGCCATTCCTGTTAAAAGCTCCACCATAGCATACTGATCATACTGTATGTACTATTATTACGACCTTCAAATGAGTGACTGAATGAATCCATACTTCGTCACTGTGTGAAGCCTTTGCTTTTTTATTATGTCCTTTGGGACTATGCACCTTGTCATGAAGTGGACACTTGATGATGCTACTTTAGCATGTTTTTCAAAGACCATGATACATGCGGTCTAACGGAGCATGTCTAGGAAAGCAATTAAGTCGAAGCAGATTGAAATGTGTGGCGTAGGAAAAATCGACTTGTATCACACTGATGTCGTTCTGATTCATTGTTGGCCAGCGGTTATAATAGATGTGTCTAACATAATCATGAGTACAGAAACACAGTTTATGAAAGGTTAAGGTGGAGATCTCAGAGGGATCATATCCCCTTAACTTGGTGTGAGTTTGTGATTTAGAGTATGAGACGAGATTTAGAGTTGCAGTGTTATGTTAGTATGGTGATGACTTAATATAACACTCCTCACTTACATATCATTTTCGTTCGGTCGCACACGCTATTTCTCCGTATGAAAGGTAGAGTTATGAGAGGAGATACAATTGTGATATGTCCAATGTGTCTGAATGGGAGATGTTAAACGTGTGGATAAGCATCCACATTAGGACTCCTTTTTCATTCGGAAAAAAGACTTTGGAGGATAAGAGCCCCAATATGTGGGGACTCTTTAGGAGTCTCTTCCTATATAATCAAGAGCATATATAGAGGAGACGTCCCGTACGTGAGAATTCCTCCTCCTCCTCTCTCCCACAAACTCCTCCATCTCCTCTATCTCTCTCCCTTAGAAGAATCATCCGAAGCTTCCGGGATCTGGCGCGTGGACTCCGCGAGCGACTCTGGTAGCCGCTCTACACCGACGATAGGACGCTTCCGTTCCACACCGTTGCGATGTCGTTCACGCTACAAAGGTAATTAATCTCCAACACTTTCAATGTTCTGCTCACTCACTGAAACTTAAAACTTCACATGATTTGATCGATCATGGCAATTTTTTCACCTGAATCGCTTTGGTTACTTGTTCGGCGGTAATGGTGATTGGAAGAAAGTTGAATTAGAGTATTGTGCTACCTGGTCTGCTTTATGAGGTCCGGATTGTAATCTTTTTGGCAGCCTCTCTTGAACAGTCAGTCTTGTGTCCACCAGGCCTTGAACAAATGGTATTATTAATTCACCTCTCCCTTAGTGGAAGTGTTATTGGTTTGTTTCATTTTTTTATGGGCACTACTTGGTAAATGGGATCAACTAAGGCGACCAATATGGATCACGATCTTGGTCAGGAGCTAGCTCCTGTTGGCTGGAACTTGATGGGGCCCAACCGAGCTGGCATTGCCAACATCAGCAAGGCTTGCTTTTTGGTGGGCTCAACCGAGGTCCACCCAACGGTAGCTTCGGTATCCAAGATGGTGATCCGTCTCAGTCACCTAGATAAATGGCTATAAAGACTAGGATAAGAGCATTGCGGGGGCTGTGGAGGATAAGGTACGGATATTACAGGGGTACTAATAAGTGAAAGATGATACTTGCAATATCAGAACCAACTGAGTGGCTCGGTTGGCTTCACTCCTTGACCTCTCTTTGGGAGGTCTCAAGTTCAAGTCGGTTGGGAGCCTAACAATTCCCTCTGTTGTTCATGCCGCATGATTATTTCCCCTGATCCATGGGATTACTTCCCTGGAGATCAGCTTGGGCATGGAATTGTCACCTAATAAGGCAAAATTGTCGATGCTGCATGGATTTCTCTTAGTTGGGAGGAAATATTAGGTTTTGTTTAGAGTCTTACATTGGTCTCCTATACATATGTATATATACTCGGCCAACTGAACCACCCTAGAGAGAGAGAGAGAGAGAGAGACTAACAATATCTACAAGCACTTCCTAAATCTTCCCAAAGGATTAAAAACATGCTCTCCCATACTGTCTAGCTACATGTCATCTTCTACTAACACAATGAGGTTTCGTTCCTTGCATCTAACTTTATAGGTCATCAGTAACGCTATAGCGGTTAAGCAATAGTTTTAGATGTCGTGTACCAATTCTCGAACCACCCACTTGGCTAAGGTGTTCTCTACCCCTAAGTTGATGATGCATAGGTTAGGAAAGTGGACTTTAGACTGCGGGATGTCCTTTAATGGCCATGAGTCTATAACAGTACATGGGTTGCTCTAATCCACCCCATTATAGATTAAGAGCATAAGAGGGATACTCGGTTAATATTAGGAAACCCTCTGTCATATTAGTATTAGGGTTTGAAAACTCGACCCGAATCAACACAGATCGGTTGATTTGGATCGGATTTCGGCCGACCGTGCCGATCTTGGGTAACCTAACCGAGCTCAGGTGCCGGATCAGCCAGTATCGAGACGATCCAGGCTCCAATGGCTAGTTTGACTAACCGTTTGGAAATGGCCAGCAACGGCTAGTATGGGCCTTGGAGGTCTATTTAAACTCCCCCAAGGTCCTCCTAAGGCTCCACAAGTGCCTCTCTCATTCTCTAACTCTTGCACATTCTCGTTGTCTCTCACACTCTCTCGATCGTCTAATTCTTTCTCAGTCTCTCCGACGACTAGAAGCTCGGCGATCTCTACAAGACTTCCTACTGGCTATTTCACGCTCTCTCTTTCTTTCTCCCATCTTCTTTTAAACTTTTGTACATTCGTTTATCAATCTTTTTCTTTTACATTATTGTTCTCAGCATCTCTTGTCCTTTGACAGTCAATATGTTGTGAATTGCTCAATTGCCTAAAGAATGGCATCTCAAGGTGTTGTTGAGCGGTCCTCTGGGAACACTCCTAGTGTTGATCTTGTTTGGGCTCATTGCACGTCAGTGGACATGGGGACAAAGAAAGGTACAATGCAAATATTACAACCGGATCGTCCTTGACGGGATATGGCAATTCAAATAACATCTTGTTAGAATAAAATGTGAAGTTGCATCATGTGCTCGAGTTCCTTCAGAGGTTCAGATCCAATTTCGAAACTACATGAAGGAGAAGGAATCAAGTATTGCAAGAAGAAGACAAAATTCGAGAAGAGTTGTCTGAACCCGCGTGAAGGTCTGATGCTGAAGTTCGCTTGGTGGAAGCAGTCAGCCTATAAATCTAGATGATTGGGATCCGAGTAAGTTTATTATTTAACTTATTTTCATGTTCTTCAATTAACGCTCCCAGACAAAAAGTCTCAATACATTAGTTTTTTTTTCTTTTACATTTAAAGAGGAATTGTGACGTGCAATGGAGGCAAGTCGACGGTCCTTTGCAGATGTAGACTTATTTCGGCAAACTGGAAGATATGCAGGTCAAGGAAGTGGCTCTACACCTTTTGGACAAGGAAGTACTAGTGCCGGTATGAACACTAATGTATGTGATACTTTACATGAAGAGTTCACTAGATATAGAGATCCTAGAGTAAGTCCAATAGATCCCTTCCTTACCAAAAAGAAGGATAAACAACCTTCTATTGCTACTGCATTCAAAAACTTAAAGCTTTGCAAGGAGAAGATAGGGAGAGTTACATCTAAGTGATTTTTTTATAACAATATTCCTGCTAACGCTACTAAGGGGTCATATTATGATTCAATGATCGAAACTATCTAAGAAGTTGGCAAAGGAGTTGAGGGGCCTACCCCGTACGAGATCTACAACAAGTACTTGGACCTAGAAGTTGACGACATCCGGACATATATTATATCTTTTGAAATGATATGGGACGAGTATAATTGTACTTTAATGTGCGATGGATGGACATATACGTAATCTTCATCTTCTTCATGCTTTTAATTTTTTAAGTACAAATGCATCTCTTACTGGTTTCTTATCACTTACGAAACTTCACAGGGATAACAAGAATAAGTATGATCAACATTTTAATTTACTGTAAAGTTGGAACTGTATTTTATAAGTCTATTGAGGTATCTAAAAAGGTGAAGAATGTCAAGTACCTATTCTAATTAATGGATCAAATGGTGGAAGAAGTGGAGGGAAAATTAATTGTCTAAGTGGTTATTGATAATGCATTAGCGTTTAAGTTAGCTGGATAAATGTTGATGGAGAAGAGACAATATCGATACTAGGTTCCTTATTCTGCTCATTGCATTGGCTTGATGTTAGAAGACATTTGCTCTAACCCAATAGTGGATGGAGTGGTCAAGAACGTTTGATTCATCACCACATTCATCTACAACCATAACAACATTTTGGATATCATACGCAAATATACTCATGAAAGAGAGTTGTTTCATTTGGGAGCTACTAGATTTGCATCTCAATATATCTGTGTACATAGTTTAGGTCGACAAAAAAGCAACTTGATTAGGATGGTGGCATCAGAAGATTAGGAGAATTACATATTGTGACATGTACCAACCAAGGTTAAAGAAAAGAGTAAGAAAGTGGCTGATCTAATTCAGTCTAGGCTCTTCTGAAGCGGAGTGCAGACGGTGTTAAATGTTGTAGAATCGCTTGTCCGTGTCTTGTGAGCTTGTGATGGAAAAAGAAGATCAGATATGAGATATTTATATGAGGTTGCAGACATAGTTAAAGAGTTTATTCAACTTAACAATTCAACAACTTATGTGAAGTGGTAGGAGATAATAGACAAACATTAAGAACATACTTTACATCATGATCTTCATGTACCTGGTAAGCAAGTAGTTTTATGCATTCATTAATTTGTATATATATTTATCAATTTATCATAAACAATAGCTAACTTCTACTTCTCTATTTAGGTTATTTTTTCAACTCTCAGTACATGTATAGAATTGATAGGAAGAAGGATAACTATGATGACAACTCAAAAGTGTTTATTGGGACTAAGAATATTATTAGGCGTATTCTTTAAGATGAGGACATAATAATAATAGCACGCAAGCAAATGCATGACTATAGACTCATGTTATACTACTTTGGGACAAGTATTGCTGAAAGAGCTACAAAAATTTTCAATCAATATTTGAAAATTATTAATCAAATGTTCTATTTAATTGTAATTTGCACATTGTTGGCATGCAAAATTTTCTATTTACAGCTAATTGGTGACTGGATCATGGAAAAACATATGGTCATGAAGGTCTAGTTTATGTAGCAATTCGAGTCCTAAATCAAACAACCTCTGCATCAGGATGTGAGAGAAATTGGAGCACCTTTAGCTTGATTCACATCAGGCAAAAGAATAAATTGAAGTCGACCTGTCTAGAAAAAATGGTGTTTTGCCATTATAACGTGAGGTTGAAGTTAAAAAATCTCGAACTTATACAGAACCTTCAGAGGCAGGAGAAGGAGAGAATTTTTTAGTAAGAGTCGGAGGGGATAAGTGCAAAAGAACCCATAAACTTGGATGAGGTGTTCAAGGAGCAACATTCACTAAATGCACGAGTTGATGCAATTACTTCAATTAAGCCTGAATTTGACCCAAATGATCAGGAATGGGCAAAAGGTGAGTTAGATGGTGTGTTACTACTTCTTGATTTTTAACTTCCTTCAAAACGTCAGAAGAAGAATAAAAAGTAAGGACCAAGTAAAGGGAAGAATGATATTATAATTGACATTATTGATCTGGACACTATCGAAAAAGAAGATGAAACGTCAGAACCAAGTAATGAGGTATAATATCAAACTTCGCATGACTCGACATCAAAGACGAGTACTGATAGTTCTGACCATAGAGATGCTACTGGTGTCCTTCCAATTGTATTCACTGAAGAATAATATTACATACATATAATTCAAGATGAACATCATGGTAGCATAGTAGAGAAGGAAGAAACTGAAACTCAAATATTCAGCAGATCAAAGAAGAAAGAAAAAGGAAAAGCTCCTCAGTGTGCAAAACAACTTAGAAAGGAGAGAGAATATCAGAAGCAACTATCAGATGCATCATCATATGCTTTATACGAAGGGTATAGTTATCTTACTGGATATATAGTTTACCCTCAATACTCTGATACATCTAACTACTCAGGGGGTTATCTACAGTATCCACAAATTTCAGAACCATCCTCCCAATCCCATCAGTCATATGGCTCATATCAAATGCCAGATACCTAGATATACACTACTTACAGTCATCTATACCAATGCAGATGACCATAATCGATATGTGATGCAATATGAGTAATACTACTAGAACTATATATCATGGTCTGACTATGTAAGCCATATGTTTAGTCAATATAATGTACGTTTAAAATAAATATAAGTTTATTCAAGTTTTTTTTATCTAATAGCATCTTATGTATTTCAAATCAATGTAATTCAATACAACTATGTATTGGACTTGTTTTTTATATTTTTTGAAAGTTTTTAATTTTTTAATTTTTTTTTTTGCTGTCCGATCCAGCCAACCTGGCTCAACCAAGATTGGCTCGGATCGAATCGGAATCGGCCGATCCGATCGGTTTTGGGCCGACCAATCCGGGATCCGATCTTGTTTTCTAACCTTGATTAGCATGACCATTATCTTGTGCCCAACCAGCAATGATAGTGGTGGACCATGGGACTCCCATCTTGTAGCTTTTAATATGATAAAGTGAACCAATGATCTTCCAGTTATCAATTTCATAACCATGGCTTTTGAGGTATAGGCAACCAGGAACTTTCACATGCCCACGGTATTTAGTGCCAACATGAGTGTTTCTACCGTTAGTGCTGCCAATGCTGTCCACCATTAGTAACCAATGCCAGCAAGTGTGGATGCTGTTGCTTTTGTTGTTATTACCTGTGTTGGATTGCAAATAACAACAGCTGAACCAACCAAAAGCATCTCAAGATTGGTATTACATAAGAATCATGCAATATTCATAGACATTTACTGAACTAGGCTTCACCTAAGCACCTCACCTTGTTATTTAAGCATCAACCTTTTAGAGCACTGCCTCTTTGCCGCCTTCTCTGTCTGTTTGGAGTTTCTTCTTGTTCTATTTAAACATTTCATTCTTTTATCTTCGGGAAAGCCTCAAGTGATTTTATGCTGCATCTTTTATTGCTGACTATTTATTCTTTTATTGTGTCTAAAGGATTCTACGAATCTACAATTGCTTGCTTGGATTTGTTCTTATCATCTTCTGTTTCTGACATGCAAAAGCCTGTTTATTTATCAAAAAGACTTGCTATTTGCCACAGAAATTGTCTACTGGTTCTCTTGTATTCTTCTTAGTTTTCTAAGAATTGCATTTTGCTACTAAACATGATACAAGTAAATGATAGATTGTAAACTGCCTTCCTCAATTGGTCATTGATCTAATTTATCAATACTTTTGCATAATTGAGGGGTAGGATATAATTTATCTACTTTATTATCCTCAGGTCTGATAGGGAGTTTCTTTATCACATTTTAGAGGAGGTTATTAAGGCTGGTGCAACTACTCTCAACATTCCCGATACTGTTGGCTATACCTTGCCTACTGAATTTGGGAAATTAATCAGTGATATAAAGAATAACACCCGTGGGATAGAAAATGTGGTTATTTCAACGCATTGCCAGAATGACCTTGGCCTTGCAACTGCCAACACCTTAGCGGTATGTCTTTTCTCCTTAGGTCTTTTGGTTGCCTTTTCTATGTTATGTTTGTGTTTTTACATTTTTGGGTGATTTAGGGTGCCCATGCAGGAGCTAGACAAGTGGAGGTCACTGTCAATGGCATCGGTGAAAGAGCTGGAAATGCATCCTTGGAGGAGGTATATGCTTACCATTTATCTTTTAAAGTATATTATGGCATTTTCAGTAATGAAAGTTGAAGGTAGCATTAGCACTTCTGAGATCTGGTCTACTGTTTGTTTATTGTATTCGAATTTACATCTAGTGCTTGGTTATAGAATCACATTTTGGTTCTGGGTCCAATAGGTTTCAGTTTTCTGTTATACAAAAGAGCTGCCCCTTGGTATGTTGCATCTTGAACCAGCGGCAGCTGCACACTGCACCTAGGGTTTTAGGCTGAACATATGTGTATCCTTAACAGGTCAACCTATGTATGATTGTGCATCCTTGGGGAAGAAAGTCTTATCTCAGAGCTAACGGGTGTGTGGAGGTGGCGGGAGTAGGCACATAAGGAAAGTATTATCTTAATTATTAAAGGTAGCTCTTTGTTTTCCCTTTTGGGGGGAGTGGGGGTAGGAGGAGAAAGGATAATAGGAGAGTTCTGGCTGGATGTTGAACAGCAAAAGAAGCAAGATGGTGACAGCATTGGAGAGGGAACAATGATCGGACAGCAGAGAGAAGTATAGCAGCCCTTTTCTATGGACTTCTGTTCTTTAGGGATTAAATGATTGGATTTAATATTAGAGATTTTTGTATATATACTCCTATTAACCACCATATTTGTATGTATATCACTGACTCCCACATATTGTTATAAATACCCCTGACATTTTCAGAAAACCCTTCTGGTCAAAATGCCGAGAACTCCAACAGAATGTGCCAGAAGGATTCTGGTAGTTTTGCATATATACCACTAATTTCAACAGAGTTGACTGAATCTTTCTGGCGTATTCGGTTAGAGTTCATAACATCTTGACTGAACAATATAACCACATTCTTTCCTAAGATGTCAAAGGTGTTTATAACAAGTTGTAGGAGTTAGGGATGTACATATAAATGTGATAGTCTACAGGCATATGTAAAAAATCCTTAGTAATTATTAACTAATATGCAATTAACAATAACAGTTGAATGATTATCCTCTTTTACTGGAAGTGGCATCATGTGATTTTGTCTTTTTTTTCTTTTTCTTTTATTAGATGCTTTTTGTTTGGCTTCGAACGAGACTAAGGATACATATCTTTGAGTTTTTTGGCAGCATTCTCTTCTTTAAACTAGGCTTTCTATAGTCTTCGTCAAGAATGGAAATCCCTGACTTACTGTTTTCACTCATAGCTTAAATAAGTAAAGAAGATTATTTACATATTTTTTTATGTCTTTTAACTTTCTATTTCAATGAAGTTTTCGAAAGTTGACAAGCTTATTTGTACTCCATAAACATTTAATTGGTTACTTCACCAGATGAGAATCTTCAAAAAGGTTTGGTCACAAACTAAATGTTCTGGATAGTTATATGTTTTCATTACACCATGGTGTCTTGCTTGAGTTCTCATATACAGTAACTGGAAATTCTTTAATGATTTGTTGTGACTATGCAACAGAAATTTGTTAGTTTCAAAATCTTAAACTCTCTCTTTTTGAAAGACAAAATTTTCATTTTATTGATGCCTGGATTTTCTGTTATGACTTTAAATAGGTTGTCATGGCCATCAAGATGCGGCAGGAACCAATGGGTGGGCTTTATACTGGAATCAACACAAAGCATATTGTTATGGCAAGCAAGATGGTACTTTTTACTATCATTGTGTATCATATTTTGAGTGATTGAATTTTGGATGATCTGTGTTAATTTATGCTGCCGTAACATCTTTTATAGGTGCAAGAATATACTGGGTTGCTTGTGCAACCACACAAGGCTATAGTTGGAGCAAATGCATTCGCTCATGAAAGTGGCATCCATCAAGTATGCACATGTAACCCTCCCCCTCCTCGATCTTTTTCTCTTTATGCGCAATCATATATGTGACTGGTGCCCTTTGTGCACTTCTCTATGTGGGGACGATTTGCTCTTCAAATATTGATTATTACATCCAACAATTGTTAAGCTATGCCTTTTAGTTGCTCCTATTTCAATGTAAAGTTTTGTTCCTGGCATCTTAGTTGAACCCTTCTAAAACCAAAATTGTGCTCTTGGTGAACAATTCCGTCGCTCAAAATATGAAGCATCATTTCCATGTATCTCAACTGCTCAAGCAATGTTAGTATGCTAAGACGGATCTGGAAACAAGGAACACTAGCCACTAGCTAAGTTTTTTTTTTGGTTATCACATTTTGAGAGATGTCTGCTTCCAGACATTTCCTATCCTCCTTCCAAGATGTCTAGAAATATCATCATAATACTTTTTTTATTTTTGGTAAATGTGGGCGTCAACATAGTTAATATGGTTCAAGCCCTGCATCCTTCTTACTGCACTCATCTATTCTTAATACATTATTTTCCTGAAAATCATGATGCCTCTATCCAAGAAACTACGACTGAGTGATCACTGGTGAAATTCTTGAGCCTTGTTGATATGTGGTGATGTAGACACATGCATCGGCAAGTGTTGACATGGCTCAGATAGATTTCTGAGCCCGTAAAATGTTGACATGGCTCAGGTGGTGGGGTCCTGAGGTGGTAAAACCCTGACATCTTAAACTCCTTTTGCACCCTAAATTCACAAAATACTTCAATCTGAGTGCAGAACCAAAAACTTGAATTCATAAATGTATCACCTAATTTTTGTTGAACATGCTGCCTAGAAGAAGAGGGAGGACAAACAGGGGTGAATAGAAAAACGAGGTAAAAGGTACCATAAACACCCCCCTCCCCCCCTTCATAGCCAACATTAGCATCTCCTTCCACCGCTGCATGCTTAGCTGCTACAGTTATTGCTCACTGCCCCTTCTGTGGAGTAGCCCAACAGCAGGGTCCCCTCTTACCCACTGCTCCTGCTGCTGCTGTAGCTCCTACTACTTTTCCATATGCTGCTCTCTCTGCTGGTGCCATAAGTTGTTGCCAGCCTGTCACCCAGTTACTTTATTTTTTACTTCTTTTCCCCCTCATTGTCTCCTCTTCCTCCTCTCCTCTTTTTCCTCCTGCATGAACAACTGTCTGAAATCAGTCAATACTGGCTAGGACTGGAACTACAATGGACAAAGGATGGCTCCAGTTCCTAATTTGGTTTTTCTACATCATGATGTGTGCGTGTGCACATGCATGCATGCAAAGGGGAAACTATCGCATGCAATGCACATGTGCATGAGATGTATGTTTTTTTTGAGAAAATGTGGACTGTACCACCAATTATATTGAATAATAAATAGAGGAAGTACAATCAATGGATAGGAGAGGTTCCTATCCAAGACTCTGGAGAAATACTTATAATATGACGACACCAAGAATACAAAAAAGATAAACTTTTGAAAGAAATACTTTCAATATAAAATATACTTCCCCAGAATGGCACATCATTCCTCTCCCTCCATATACTCCAACAAATGGCATGAGGTAAAATGGTCACAATATTCCGCATCTCCTTTGTATGAGACTTTGGTCTGAGTTGCTTGAAGTTCCACATCTCCAGAACAGAAGGAAAACAAGGATTGAATTTCAGCAGGACCAAAAATTCTCCAAACAGCTTGACTCACATGGCAGCTAACAAATAAATGGTCGACATGTTCATTGCTCAGTCCACAAAAAGGAAAGAATATCATCATCCAAGCAGCATTTCCTTCTGTTGACTTTGGTAATGATCTCCTCTTCCAGAAGCCAATCGGAAATCCCTGCTGATCTAAGGACCTGGCCTCCTCAATTCTATCCAAATTCTGGATGGAATCTAATAACTTATTGGCATTAATGAATCTTTCCTGCTTCCATTTACCTGACCACTCCAACAACTTCTTAAGCTTCCTCAGTTTCAGAGCAAGAGATTTTGTTCCATTATGGCTACCCACTGCCTGATACCAAGTATCCTTGACAATGTTTTGGAAATCTTCATTCTGCATGAGATGTATGTTAATGCTTCGGGATTATCTGAATCTGCTTTGAATGATGTTGATCCATGCTTGTTTTTGTATGTATGTGCATGTTCACTCATGTATGCACATGCATAACATAGGACAGTGCAGCTAAATTATCCAATTTTGTTTTGCATGATGCTGATTCATGCTTGTATGTGTGTGTGCATGCACGTGCAAGCATGTTCATGGACATGCTATCCAGGTTTACTTTCGTGTTCTGATCTATGTCCCCTATTCTATGTTCAAATTTACTTACATTGTCTTCTTTGTACTGTACTTAGTGTATTTTCCATCCTTTGTCAATAAACAATTTTGATTGATGGAGTTGTGAACATACTAACTTTATTTGCTTTTGTATTTTGTAGGATGGCATGCTCAAACATAAGGGTACATATGAAATCATTGCTCCTGAAGATATTGGGTTGGTTCGATCAAGTGAATCTGGTATTGTTCTCGGAAAGCTTAGGTATAAAGTTCTTTTGTGCAAATGAATTTGTGTTTCTGTGATAAGTATTTTCGCGGTCACCTAATCCTTATTCATCCAAGTCCAGTCTGTGATCCATGTTCTTGGGAGCATCATGGCCTCTTTTCTATGGTGTTACGATCTAGTATCTTATTTAGTGGCATCTTTCATAAATGATCTTCTTGGTTTCTTGCAATGTTTTGCCTAGCTGGAAGTGGTAATCTGACAAGTGAATCTCAATGCTTATGCCCATTCAAATGGGCTCTACACGGTTATTGTTTGATACTTTGATGTCAGCTGGATAGGCTCATATTCCAGTGTCAGCAAACTTGTTTCCTGTCTTCCTTTTATGTGATGATAATTATGCATCAGGGACTGTATCCTGTCCCCAAGGTTCTTAGAAGCAGGATTGGTCTTTCTTTTTTTTTCGCTGTAGCATTCAGTGTCAGCAAAGGTTCCTGTCTCACTTTCATGTGATGATAATTATGCATCAGGGACCCTATCCTATCCCCAATGTTCTTAGAAGCAGGATCGGTTGCTGCTTGGCTATGCCAGTCATACAGTGACCTGGTGTGGGTCAGGCATCAGGGACCCTAACCTATCCCCAAAGTTCTTAGAAGCAGGATTGGTCACAATTTGGCTAAGCCACTCATACGGTGACCCAAGTGTGGGTCAGGCATCGGCCTAGTTTTGGCAGATCCTTGGCAGAAAATGGGGGAAAAAGTGCAAGAGAAGAAAGCACCAGTAATTGGTTGGTTGGCAATGGTTGCTGCAGTGCCTTAATATAATCGTTTTTACAAGAATGCCTAAATTGTCAAATTTAAGGAAGCTGATTTGACAAACCAGTTTTTGTAACCATGTTCCATCATCATTGTTCCCATCAATAGATGGTCTCCTTGTTTAGTGTTATGTATGTTTATGATAGTTGAAATGTGGTGGTCACTTTTGTGATTTAAGAACAATATTTTTGTCATTTGTTTCAGCATTGTTTTTATTCATCGTCACTGTTTGTGTCAGTAGATATTATCTTTATTTTTCGCTATTACAAGTTTGATTATGATAGTTGAAGTGGGGTTGCATGCTTGTGCAGTTTGGCACTATTCTTGGTGTAACTTGTGCTTTAGCAATGTGTTTAATTCTTCCACACTGGTGTCAGTCCTCAATCATTTAAGAGAGTTATTGACCAGAAATGGTCCTCCATTTTTTGTCTCTTTTATGCTATTAACCTACTGGTGTTTTGTAGTAAAAGTGTTTCAGCCTTTTTCTGGGTTCTGATTGTATAATCACCGTGGTAGCTGATTGTGAATATTTGTCATTTTTATGGTGCATCTTCATTTTCCTTCAATGTTGATGAACCTCACTTGTTTCTTTTAAATCCATTGTAGCGGGCGTCATGCATTGAGATCTCGTCTTTTGGAGGTAACTTTTATTTGTGTTTTTCTTTTTACTATCCATTCAGTATATGGGGTAGCATTGAAATCCTATATACGCTTCCAGTTAGGTTATGATGTTAATGGGAAAGAGCTGGATGATGTCTTTAAGCGTTTCAAGGAAGTTGCAGAGAAGAAAAAGGTAAGTAATTAGGGATAAATATTGCACTTGCTATGGATTACATAGTGATCATTAGTCTGGTTTCATATTTAAAAAATCATCAATACATTATAACATTGGAAACATGTTGGCAAATACCAGAACATGCATCATGTTATGGATTTTCAATTAGGGGAAGCTTGGTGGCTGTGAAATGGTGAAATCCAAGGATTAACTGTGCGTCCAAAACAGTGAACTACTTGGAGTTTTTATTTAACAGTCTTTTGTTTACTTAGCAGCAAACGTTACGGATATGAAACCAGAACTCTTAGATAAGACCTGGTTTTGATTTACTGTATCCCAATATCAAAATCAGGGGAATCGATTGCCATGGCTATAGGCAGACAGTGATTATACATCTGTCTTAATCAATTTGAAGTCTTGAAAAATCCTGTAAAGTGGAACATACACAAATTCAGTGTTTATACAAAAGCACATTTGAAACAATGTTTGAATTTCTTTAGTTTACTGAAGCAAAATTAATGTTCTCTATATTTGAAGACACTGCTTGGACAATCTAAGATTTCATAGACATGGCTTGTTGTCCAGATTTCTTTATTGGCTTTCTTCAATGTCAGTAAAATGAACACTACTGTGATGGCAGCACATCTCTGATGATGACATCGAGGCACTGATCAGTGATGAGATTTTCCAGCCTCAGGTTGTCTGGTCTCTAGTTGATCTGCAGGTCAGCCTATAATTGTCGTCTATATCTTTTAAAATATACTAATTTAAAGTGCTCGTTATCTCATTTTGTCCTCTATCTTGAAACAACTCAATACAGGTTACATGTGGAACTCTGGGCCTCTCCACGGCCACTGTCAAGTTGGTTGGTTCTGATGGAGAAGAGAAGATTGCGTGTTCAGTTGGAACAGGCCCCGTTGATGCTGTTTATAAGGCTGTTGATAGCATTGTGCAGGTGAGGATAGAAGAAAGTTATGAGGGTTGATCATTTTTAAAGTCCACTGTGCAAAGTTTCTTAATATTGAATTGTTTCTGTTCCATCTCTATGCTTGTTCAGCCATCATCTCCATCTTTGTTGTTTCATGTTATTTCCCATGTTTTGAAATATCTTGCCTAGTATTTGAAAACATTTTTTTTTTCATACTTTTTTAGGTACCAGTAACTCTTCTAGAATATTCCATGAATGCTGTCACAGAAGGTATAGACGCAATAGCCTCTACAAGGGTGGTGATACGTGGGGAGCACAGCCATACATCAACACATGCCTTAACAGGAGAAAAGGTTCATCGTACCTTCAGGTATTTCTCCCCCTCACTTTCATAAGTTTTGATTGGTACAGTCAATCTGAAAGTTGTGTTATGGTGTTGCTCATCATTCTATCTGTTCCTTTTTCTATCCCTTAGTGGGAGTGGAGCAGGAATGGACATTGTTGTATCAAGTGTTCGGGCTTATGTCAGTGCACTCAACAAGATGCTGGGCTTCAAAGATCTCTCTTTGAGAAAGTCACCCACGGAAACATCTCGTGGTTCTGCATGACAATGGAAAGCAGTGTACAATGTAAGCAAATTTGAGTTGTCTGCCCTTGCAAGGAGATCTGCGAATTTTCCTCTGATGACTTGTCATCTCTGTTCAATCTGAAGAAAGATCTGGCTCTGCTAGAGCATCGAGCCGTGCTGAATTTCTTCTTTTTTTATACGCAGGAAGACACTAGTCAGAATATTTGTGATTGAATTGCATTTGAAGGCCGTGTTTGCCATTCAGGTAAACAGCTGTGGAGTAGACGCGGTGCTTCTGCAGTTGAGTGCGTGTGTGCATGTGTAATTTTTCTATTTTGGAAAATGTTAGTTTGAAAACTTTAGATGTATTCTTTTCCTCTAGTTATATGGTCCTGTATTAGTTGCCTATATGTTGTTAATTTTGCTCTGATTGTAGTTCATGTCAGAGAATTTATCTAGCTTCCAGCGTGAACAGTGGAATAATGTTTTTATTCTGTATTAGGCAAATTGCAGTTGGAGTCATTTTTTTATGTTTAAACATAAAATGGTGTAGGGTAAGTAGTTGAAATTAGTTCTGATTAGTGACACTGGTTGAATTTTCCTTAATAATCATAGTTTCGTCTCAATTGAGGAACTGCTAATTTAGTATCTTTAGTTGGAAGTCAAGAAAACAAAAAGAATATAAATAATTTTGGCATAATATTTGCTGCAGTGCCTTCTAGGCATTGCAGTGTAAACACGGTTTGATCAGGTGGATCGGACAGCATGTGATCACTGCACTGTCCCACAGTGGGTACAGAGCATGCCGTCCAATCATCTGATCAGACGGCGGAACGATGCCACCATCTGACCCGTCAATCGAACAGTGTTTGCACTCTAATTTCTACTACAACAAAGATCAACCTGGAGTGAATGGATTGACTTGATTCCAAATGATTAAAAGAGCTTAGTGTAACATGCATAGCAAAGTGAATGGATTGACTTAATTTCTTTATTTGTTCTTTCCTTTTATTCTCTGATTACTACTACTAGTAAGATTTTATTTTTAGTTTTATTTTTAAAAAGTCATTAGCAACAAGTCCTAATTTATCCTGTTTTTCTCATTTCCTTTATCATTAGTGATGCTGTAAAGTCATCATTAGCAATCACTAGGGAAGCTATAACTTGTTCCCATTATTCTATTTTTGTTCTTAATCATTAGAGATAGTTGTTAACTCATTGCCATCTTTGCTTATATAATTTTTATTTTCAACTTTTTATTTTTAAGATGATTCGGAACAACATGCGTGTCTTTACTGATTTTTACGTATTAAAATTACCTTTTAAACGTTTTTTGTAATGGTTTTGAGCTGTCAAAAAATCATGTATGTTTTTTAAAAAAAATATTTTCTTTAAAATTTTAAGTCCATACTATCCCATGGTTGGGGAGGGGGGGGGGGGGGGGGGGTTGTTTTGATGGAGGGGTGGTGGCTTAGAGCCATCACTAGCTCTTCCCATAGTTGTCAAGGCAGTAAGGCGACCAAGGCATGCTTGGGGTTTTGGACCGCCTAAGCGCTTAGGCGCCTGTCTAGGCGTCAACTTCATAATATAATATTTTAATTATATATATATATATATATATATAATGTATGTGTATATATCTAACTGTATAATATATACATACAGTTAGACATATTACACATATTAGATACATATATATACACATATATATATATATCTAAATGTATGTATGTAATATGTGTATATGTCTAACTGTATAATATATACATACAGTTAGACATATTACATATATACACACATATTACATACATATATATACACATATTACATACATGATACATATATTTAGATGTATACATTTACATATATATGTATGTTTGTATATATAAATCTAAATATATGTATGTAATATATATATATATATGTATTAGTATGTATTTATATAATTATATGTGTATATATATACATATATGTATATATACAAAGAGAGAGGGGCAGGGACCTTGGGTTTCAGCAATGTGGGTGCCTTGGGCGCCTAGGCAGGCGCCTTGGGCCTTAGCGGGCGCCTTGGGCGCCTTTTCACCTGTTGGAAAGGCGGCCCAGCGCCTTGATGCTGAAAAGCGCCTGGCCGCCTAAGCGGGCGCCTTGACAACAGAGGCTCTTCCCTTTCTCATAGAGGCCTAGAAATATAAATCAGCCTTTAGCTAGGGTTCCAGGGGAGTGTACTTTGAGTAAACTTTGGCAGTGGATTAGTTTACCAAAGCTTGAATTTGCATTTCAATCTTCTATCCCGTAGGATGAATGTGTATGAGGAAAACGTACCAAGAATGTTGTGTTTGTAGTAGATGATGTTGTAAGAAATGTGTCCTAAGCTGCACCTACCTTCTAGTTCCATAGTAGTTTTTTTACTAGCAGCTTATAATGTGTTTTGCTGCATCATAATATGTTATATAATCATTTCTCAAATATTATATTCAATAACAGTCATGATAATTTTATAATAAAAAATATATAATTATCATGTGTGCAAATACATGATATATCTTTAGATTAGTATTAGAAAGCTAATCACAGAAGTGGGAATTCTTTTTTAAACGACCAACCTCGCCATTTCTCTCTTTCTTCTTCCAGGTAGAGGGTGTCAGCATATGTATTACTTTCCATACCTTGATACTAATCTTTATATACTTAAATTGTTCCAATGTTAGCACTTTTTTTTGGGGGGAAATACGGTTAGGGACTTCAACCGGGCCCCAGTGGGGGTTACAACTAATGGCATTGCTGGTAATCTCAGGGAAAAGGGACTGGATGTGAGTGACATTCGAGGAATGGCTAACGACTTCAACTTGAGGTGTGGGACCATTGGCTGACCCAGAGTTTGGGACCCTGGGATCAGTTTAAATGTTTATGCTGTGGCTGCTACCCACTGACTGGAGGCCTCCTCTATGATTCAAAGGTCTGACACTGATGATACTTCCCCAGGCTCTAGAGTGGCTGTGATGCAACTTATAGTTGCAAAATGATCATTCCTTTGGTACTTGGGCCTTAGGAGCTGCACCCACAAGGAGAGGAAGGGTTCTTGATAAACTTCCAGGCCAAATTCATCAGTAATGATTATGGATATCCCTCACTCCTAGCCTCCCTCGGATTTTGGTAAAAAAATGACCATATTCCAGGCCTTGTTACAGTCTCAGCCCTCCTGTTTCTGTTTACATTCTTGCTATAACATATGCTAGACTTACTATAATTGATCTTTTGCCCTAACCATGATTTGAAGATATCCATTCATTCTTGAATGCAAGTGATTTCTTCCCAGGAAGCCTCTCCAAAGATTATGAGGTCCTCGAGTAATTTTGATTCCTTTAAGGCGGCCAAAGTTCACTTGAGATTGAAGTAAGGCACTGAGCACTTGGGAGCTAGCATGGTGATGGTAGGCACCGCTGTCGGATTCCTCTGGATGGCTTGATAAACCCCTGCAGTTATCCATTGATCAAGGCTTTGAAGGTAGATGTTATGAAGCATTTGGAGATGAGACTACTAACTTGTGCCGAGAATCCAAGCTTTGAGAGAGGATCTTCAATAAAGGACCACTTGAGCCTATTGTATGCTTTGCTCAAGTCCATTTTCAAACAGAAAGTGTTTTTGGGTCCCCTCTGTTGTCTCATACAATGCGCAATTTTCTGCGCTTATTATAATGTTATCTGCCACCTGTCTGTCAGGAATAAAAGCCGATTGGGTCATAGAGACTAGTTGATGGAGAAAGGGCTTAATCCGCTTGGCCAGGATCTTTGCAATGCCCTTACACAACATTACAGAGAGCGATGGGTCTGAAGTCTCCTGGGCAGTTGGCTGGCTTGGTCTTAGGGAGGAGGAAAATGTGTGTGGTTTAGGTTTGGCTGTTGGGTATTGTGGGAAAAGAAGGTGTGGATGTAGTATATAACCTCTAAGTGGATTGTGTCCCAGTGGTGGATATAGAAGATATAGAAGGGTGCGAGTAACCTATCTGGGCCAGGCGATTTGGACGGGTGAAAATCGTGAAGTGTTTCCTGATTTCCTCAGTGGTAGGGAGGTTGCGGATGGTGGCATTTTTAGACTCCGTGAGAGAGGCGTTGGTGACGGACAGGTTCTCGGACACAGTGCAGGACGTAAAAATTTTGTCCAGTGGGGTCACCCGGACATTAGGTCATAAGTATGACTAGGTCAGTGAGGTCTTGAGTTAGGTCATATGGGATCTTAAGTTGGGCCAGGCGGGTTCTGAACTGGGTCAGTGGGGTCCCAAGTTTAAACTGTTTTGAATTGGACCAATGAATTTGACAAAATCCAATAGGGTCTCAGGACCCCACTAGATGAACGTTGGATCAACCACTGCTCGGACATTCACATTTGGAGGGGGTTGGAGGAAGTGAAGAGGTTCTTCTCCTTGCGATGGAATGATGGAAGAATCGAGTATTGCGATCTCCTTCTGTCGGCTATTGCTCTCTGTTGCCAGTATACGTTTTCCTTGTGCGGTAAATCTTCCAATTCGTGGGTAAGACTGCTAATGGCTTGCTTGTCTTGTTCCTCAAGTTACCTAGAAGACGTGTGAGAAATCTGTGTTGCTAAAGGTGGCACTTATGCAACCTCTTGTTCAGTTCATTTGCACTTGGCAATGATGGAGAAATGGCGGTGGTCCACCTACTCGCTCCAGCTGGCTGAGTCTATTTCCCTAAGTTGGGAGTGATTTCATATGTGAGTTTCTTGGGAGTTTTGACCAAGACTGGGGTCTGTTAGCTGGCCGCCTTAGGCAACCAACGGCCCAGGGGAAGAGGCTAGCCTAGGAAGGACAGACCATTGCTTTGTAGATTTGTTACATAACCTTCTTGGAAGATGATCTGCTGTTGCTCCAAGTATTCAACTCCATTAAACCATCGTTCTGGATGAAGGGTCTAAAGCTGCTGAAATGCCCAACGAGCCTGGTTCTCCCTCCACAGGAGTGACTAATGGCATTGAAATCCCCAATGGCTAGAGTGGGGATGTTGTGAGCACGCGGTAATGTCTCTGTCTTTCGGCAAGCAGGGAGCGTAGACGACGGCAGGGGCTTTGAGGGGGGTCTCTCCAGTAGCTATGTGATTCTTGGACCAGCCTATAATATTAACCGAGATGTCGTCGATCCAGTTCCAGCCTAACCGTGTTGGCTGCACCCTCCTTTACCTTCCCCACCACCTCCCCCTCTTCCTCACCACCCTCCTCCTCCTCGTAGCCCTCATCCACTTTGGCCCCTCCGCCGCCAACCTGCTCCAGGCCGCTGGGGCGAACCCATCATCTTGGCTCGCTGGTGACGGAGGACACTTGGTGCCTCATTGGAGATGGTAGGCATCCGAAGAGAAGACGCCCCTCCTGCTTGCCTCCAGTCAAAGATAGCGGTCAAAGTTCGATTTTCTATCAAGTTTAACACTAGAAGAGAATATTCTTATTCTTTGACAGATGTTGGCCATAAGGACTTATTAAGAATAAATGTTAACGTTTTAATGATTAAAAGTTAAATACACAAGATATAGGGACAACTTTTTAAGGAATCAAAGGTAGATTTCATTTGAATTCATTACATATAGGGATCGATATAGAAAGATCCTAAAATAACTTTAATATGTTTAAATGAATGGTATCCTCTCCACTCAATGTCTTTACATTTTGAGTTAGATGTCCCAATAACTCTAATATGATATCCGGTCCATAATTATAAATTGGTTCATACACTCCATATTTGTCATGGTCCACATGACGGAGCTTAAATCAATGTGCATGTGAAAGGAAGTGTTATCATAATCTCACATTAGAACATAATAAAAATAAAATATGTTTAAATAGACGGTGTCCTATTCACTTAATACCATAATGAGGTCTTGAATTGGATGCCCCAATAAATGAGAAGACATGGCGATGGGATGATGAGATTAACTAACTGCCATGGTCGTGGTCATCAATAACGTAGAGGTGGAGAATAGGAGATGGAGAAGTTGAGGCCACTTGATATAATAGGGGCGAGGAGCGAGCCTGAGTTGCATGATAAGAAAAAACACAAGGGTCTACCCTGTTTTGTTTTTTATGGTGTTTTTGTGAATAAGAACTCTATTAAAATATATTTTGATGATGCTACTTAAACACCTATTTTTATGCAGTTTCATTATAAGAACACACATTCGTAAAAAAAAAAAAAAAAAAAAAAAAGCTTCACTACAATGCTAACGGACAGCTATTCAATTCACTTGTATCTATCTGTCCTCTGATTCGTTCGTCCCAAGACGTAATCCACTCATGGCATCTCATCAGCGATGATGACTGTGGAACCGAAACAAGGTTGAAGTATTTGGCAAAGAATACCTCGATTTAAGCATGACAAAATTGGTTGCGACTACGCGGCCATAGAATATCAATTGAATTAACAAGTCAGGAAGTAGATGTAAACGTCCAGAACTAAGTAAAACAAACGAAATTTGACAATGGAGGTTCCAAATCATGCTATTGGCATAGCAACATAACGACAACTATAAAAGATCAGACCTCCATAGATATCATTTTAGTAAAATCTGTTACTAATTTCTGTCCAATACTTCTGGCTCCGCCTCTAATTACCACGTATGAGCACCATAGATATCACTGCATAACAAATAGCATGGTCCTTTTTTGGATTGTACATATATATATATACTCTCGTAAACTATCATATTTGTGTATATTACTCTAGCTTCTACACATTGTCATGAATATCCCAACATCTTCAGACGGGTTGTCATTATACCTTTCCTGGTCGGAATGATTTGTGCATGTATACCCTTGTCCCTTGTTGTTGTTGACCATATCTTGACCGGAAAAAGATAAATCAGCAACTTTTCTGAAAGTGTGTGGGATATTTATGGCAATACGTGAAAGTGTGTACATACAAATACAAATACAGTAGTTTCTAAGGTAAGGATGGACACACAAGAATTCCATTTCTTTTACACTTCTCCGTAGGTAAGGTTGCGATAATTTTTGCAACCTCTTTCCCCCACCTTCTACACAGGTTTATCAGACAAGCAAAGAGAATCTGGCTGCAAGTCGTGGGGTGGGATCTATCTAAAACATTTTTTTTTTTCCAATCAAAAGATTCTCCACAAATGAGATGAATGGCTGCCAGTTTGACTGTTCGATCTAAACTCCGAAGAAACACCCGCCTTGATCCAGACTTGGTTCAGATAAACTAACTGCAAGTCTATCAAAGCTGATGCGTCAAACGTGATCAAAAGGCAACAATCATCAAGGAAACCAAAGCAAAAAGGCACATCTAAATGCATGCAGGGAAAGCAAAAGAAACCTAATCGCTCCTCACACATTGAGCTGTTGTTAAATTTGTCATTTCGTTGCCTAAACACATTGTATGGGGAACAGTTTAGTTGAAAACGTAAGAACTCAGAAACTTATATTACATTCGGAAACATAAAAGGCAGACCATCTAATTTATGACTGGTATGATCAATTTTCTGACTGCCCAAAATACTTTCCAGAAATCACAATAAGAATATTCAACATGGCAACTTCCTCATCAAACTCAGATTTATCTGCAAGGAGACTGGAGCATTTCCGGAGCAGGCGTCTAAGACAAGAACTCATCTCTCCATCGAATGGAGTATCCACCACTGCAGAGAGTGCAAACATCCAGAGGCAATTGTCTCTGGACAAAACACTAGCACTTTCAAATGCTTTTATCCGGTTCCTAAGCATTGCAGCTCGAGAGACACAATCCATATCTAAAATTGCAGACACAGTTGGAACGTTCTTTCTCGTTTGGAGTCCATGGAGATCTTCACTTAAGCTTTTATCAGTTAGCATGCTAAGTGCTTGGTCCGTTGAGTTCTCACACTCAGAGAAGGCCTGACACCAAAGAAATAAAACATTGTAATCACATTGATACACGGATACGAGTGTCAAATACCAGCTCAAAGAGACAACACCATATGCAGAAAGCATATGTAGATCATTTCAAATTTCCAGTCACCCAATCATTTCAACAATAAGTTAAACTTGGCATTAACCCAAGAAAAATCTTAACAAACGAACTTTACAGCAACTGCTGGATGGACTAAAAAGGATGGAGCAATTTTGCAGCTCTTTTCTTTTAGGTTCTTGAATCTAATTTAACTGCTGATCGGGAAATGTCTTTTGGCTGACTCTGCGTTGTCTTGGTTCCCTTAAAGTGGAGTGCATCTTTCTCATTGACCCTTTGTCTGCATTTTCCCCTGCCCATTCCCTGTTCCTTTCAATATTACGCAGGATTCCCTGTTCTTTTCAATATTACACAGGCTATTCCAGGAGCTTGAATTTGTGACCTGATGCAGCCTCTCTACTGAGGTCCAACACTCTTACAAGCTCACTATACGTCTACTTCTTGTTCATTTTAATAAAATGTGGAACACTGCACTTTAAAAATATAGATATAAAACATGAAATTACCTTTCTGAGTTTTGAAAAATCAGCAAGAAACATGTCCACCCAATGCTTCGATGGTGATAGGTTCTCTGGACACTTCGCAATATCTGGAATCTTGGGCATGTAAGGTGTCTGTTCAGTGCTCCATTTAGTTCTATCTAGTTTTGCAACTTTCACTTTTGGGATTTGAGCAGCTTCCCACCTACAGAGGAAACTGAAATGTTAGTACGGATGCCTTGATAGAATTAACTTATTAGATGACTGCAACGTACATACATGTATGTATAACATCCATAAGCAGATAAATGTTGAGTTAGTCTAAGCCTCCAATTCTAGCATATGGTCATCCTTTTTCAATCATTGTTCTCCCTATCCCTTTTATTGTGTCTCCTGGCCTTGCAGTGGGTGGAAACAGCAACTGCATCCCAAAAGATTAAAGGAAAAAAAGACCACCATATCACATATTTGTTTTTTTTTAAAAAAAAAATTAGTGGACTGTACCATGTCGCATATTTGTTATGATCATTTAGTTGTGTTAAAGAATATGTGGAGATTGAAATGTTCCTACGTCATGACCATTTTTTCTGTGCCAAGGAATCTAAAAATTCAAAATGTAGCTGTTTCGGTCAAATCACTCTGTTAGAGTTACCTCACACGTCGAAGGTATTCCCACCCATCTTGAGGGGGTCCAGACTCAAAATCAGGTTCTCCTTCAACAAAAAATGCAGGACGCTGGATGCTAGCATATTCATCATCACTGTCATCTTCCGTGCATTCATCTTCCTCAATTGCAAAGCTTTCTTCATCAACATTGCTGCCACATAGAAATCCAGAGATTTCCAATGCATTGGTATTGTTTCCGCTAATTTCCACGAACCGTTCATCTGAAATGCATTACAGAAAATAACATTTATGTTACTTTTAAATGCATTACAGAATATCTACGCCTACTTTGCTATAAAAAAGGGAACATTCTTATGTCTTGATTAAAGAAGAGGGGATGCCAAAGCTTTACATCAAATTTCAAATCTACAAGTTTATTCTTCCTCAAGTACTTAAGACATCAGACATCAGATATTTGCCATGCATGGTTGTGTAAGAGGCCTTGAAAAACTCCAGCAGAATACATTGCTGAAACATCATACAGGTCATTCTTTATCTAGTTTGAAAGGAAGGTTATCTTAGTTGTGATATATGACAGGGTGGAATGGTATGAAAGGGCACATGCCCTGCTGAAAATTAGTTGCAATCTTGGGATTTGGTGGATGATGAACATGTTAGCCAGTACATTATATCTCAACAGAATACACAACAGCCTTTACTGCATACATTCTTCAGAGATTGCTTCACTATGTTTTTCTTTTTTAAAGAAATCAGGCGTACTACCAATTTTATTAAAATAAATAGAGTACATCCAAAGATAGTCTAGAGGAGAGATTCCTCTAACCATAAAACATAAATAAATAAATAAATAATTACATATGACTTGTAATTCTATTCCAACTATCACAAGAAATGCCCAAAATGTGTCAGCTCCACTGGTGCCACCATGAAACCACCTGCAGACAGATGTTCGCAATGTAGACTTTGTTCCCCTTGAATACACTATCATTTCTGCACCTCCAAATGCTCCAGCAGACAGCATGTATCAATATTAATAGCATTTTTTGCTGACTCTTGGTGTTCCCTGATGGCAAAATGTGGGATAAAGAGTATAGGTCTTCAACAGTTTGGAAATTCAGTTGTATGTTCAGGCTGGCAGAAATAATGCTCCAAACTTCTTTGCTTATTTTACAATGAATAAATAAATGTTCCACATCCTCGTCATATAAGTTACACAACGGACAGATAGTTGGGCTATTAGTATCCCAATGTTTTTTGTACATCCTTGTAACAATTCTCTTTTGGAATAGAAGCCACATAAAAGCTCTTATCTTTAGTGGTGACTTAACCTTCAAATTCCCTTATACGAAGAGGAAGTAGAAATATTCCTTTCTATCAAGGAATACAAAGACTTAACAGAGAAAACCCCATTAGTGTCTTTCCAAACCATCCTATCTTGGTTCTGTGGATCTGTCTTAACACCATACAATAAAGACATAAGTTCTGAGAATCGATCTATCTCTGCATCTTTCAGATTCCTCCGAAGAATAATGTTCCAAAAATGCTTCCCCTCCTCACAAATATATATCTCCTCAACTATCTTCCATTTATTTACAGCAATATTAAAGATAAGAGAGAACTTATCTTTAAGCAAATAATCACCAACCCATCTGTCATACCAAAAGTAGGTATTTATCCCATTTCCGATTGTTATTCTACTGAATTTGAAAACCCATTCTGCAGACTTCATTATGCCCTTCCAGATTGGAGATAAAACTCTGTTATTTGTGCTGAAAATATTGAATCTACCACATTTAGCATAATATCTGCATTTCATAATTGCTTTCCACATCTGGTCTTCCTCGTTCAGCATCCTCCACAACCATTTTCCCAGTAGAGACAAATTCATAATACTCAATTTTTTGACGCCCATCACTCCATTCTTCTTTGACTGACAAACTTTCTTCCATTGTACCAACGGGATCCCTTTTTTGTTGTCATTGTTACCTCGCCATAGAAAACACCTCCGGATTTTATCAATTCGTTTGATAACCTCCTTTGGTATAATAAAAACTGACATATAGTACACTGGAATTAAGGATAAAATACAGAATTGAGAAGAGTGATCCGGCCTCCCAAACTCAGATTTTTAGCTTTCCACTGCGATAATTTCTTCTATAATTTATTAACCATAGATTCCCAATCAGCAATCCTAGTAGAAGTATAATGCAAAGGTAGACCCAGATACACAATCGGCAGCTCTTCTATTTTACATGCAAAAATCTGAGCACACTCATTCAGTTCCTCTACCTGCAAATTAACTCCTATAATTGAGGTTTTCTCAAAATTTATCTGAAGACCAGAGGTGAACTCAAATGTCTTAAGAACAAACAGAAGGTTATGTAATTGGTCTGGGCCTCCTTCTAAGAAAAGTAGAGTGTCATCTGTGTACTGCAGATGAGAAATACTAAGTCCAGAGTTTATCACTTTGGCTCCATGAAACCAATCCTCCTCCTCTGCCCTTTGGCACATAATACTAAGGATATTTGCCACCAAAATGAACAGGTATGGAGATAATGGATCCCCTTGCCTCAATCCCCGGGAACTTTTGAAGAAACCTTCCACTTTTCCATTAATTAACATTGAGAAAACTGCATTAGAAATACAGTTTTTCAATATGTGTACCCACTGTTCAGGAAAACCATGCTTGTATAGAACATCCCATAGACATTCCCAAGAGACTTTACCATAGGCTTTGTGAAAATCCAATTTTACCAACATACCTTTCCTTCCATCTCTCTTCATTACAAAGAGAACCTCATGTGCTACAATGAAAGAGTCAAACAGATTTCTTTCTGGCACAAAAGCATTTTGCTGAACATTGATCAATTTCCCTATAATCCTGCCCATTCTAGTTGCCAAGATTTTTGTAAATATCTTGTACGACCCATTTAAAAGACTAATTGGACGGAAATCTTGCAGATTCACTGCATCATCTTTCTTGGGCAACAGAACAATCAGTGTATGATTCACATACTCTCCTCCCTTTTGATGAAGAAACCAGTGTCGGACTGCTTGAGTTACCTCTTCCCCCACTAGATCCCAAAAAGATTGATAAAAGAACATATGTATACCATCAGGACACAATTTTTGATAGAAACTTAGAATTTCCCCAATTATCACCTGCTCATCATCCGTCCACACCCTATTCACTTCCAATGAAGATATAGTATTCCTTCTTCTTCTTCCATTTTCAATGATATGAAAAAATTTAGTGTTATTGTCCCCTTCTTTTAACCATTGAATTCTAGACCTTTGTCTCCATTTACTTTCCTCCTCCATTCTCCATTCATTCATTTGAATTCTAAGCATTGTCAACTTAGCTTTCTCCTGATCATCAAGTGGTCTGCCTTCTTCTAAAATTTTCAAATCATTAATGTTAGCAGTCAATGTATTGAATTTTTCAGTATTTTTTCCCTTCCATTGCACAGCCCAAACTTTAATAGCTGCCTTCAGATTTTTCAGTTTAAACGCCAGACATTTTACCCCATGTAATCCTGTTTGCACATTGTTCCAATTTTGTTCCACCATTTTTCTGAATTCTTCATCTTTCATCCAACTCTTTTCTAGTTTGAACGGCCGATTTCTTGAGATATTATGAATGCTCTCCACCATTAAAACACAGTGAACAGACACAAACCCCGGCTTCGCACTCAACACAGCAAAAGGGAATAAACTCTCCCATCTAACATCAATAAAAACCCTATCAATCCTTGACATTGACGGGTTAGACCTTGAATTGCTCCAAGTAAACCATCTTCCATTCAGAGGTAATTCAATCAACTCCGAAGAGTTAATCCAGATATTAAAATCTTTCATACCTCTAGTGATTCTATCCCCTGAACTCTTTTCCGTTGGATCTCTTACTTCATTGAAATCCCCTACTACACACAAAGGAAGGTTGAATTTCTCTTTGCATGAGGTCAGTTCTTCATACACTAATCTTCTTTCCATATATCTATTTGGACTGTATACTCCTGATAAAAGTTGGTCCATTCCCTTAGGGAGACATTGTAGGATTACTGACACAGTGTGCTTCCCACTTCTGCAAGAATTCCTTTCCAGATACTCGATTCCCATGCTATCAGGATTCCGCCGGATTGGCCTTCTGCTCTTCGGAACACAAAATCTGGTACCTTGAAACCTGTAATCAGCTTGATTTGTCTCAGATCAAAAAATTCAATCTTAGTTTCCACTATGCAGACTATATCTATATTCCATCTCCTGACTGAGTCTCTGACTACTGCTTGTTTCATTTTACCATTCAGACCCCTAAAATTCCAACTAATCATCTTCATAACTGACCACAGACACCCCTTCTCTGCACTTGTGGATAGATTACTGGAATATCACCCTCACCTTCTGCAGACCGAAGCAGACTACTCAATTCCCTAGACCTTTTAGGCTTAGAAATGGAATCTCCTTTCGTAACTACACTGTTTGCCCACAATTTCCTGTATCGCCCAGTTTTTTCCTTTAAATCTATTCCCCAAACCTCCGCCTTGACCAATAGATCGTGATCTATGGTCGGCATGGACCTCTTCCTTGTATAGGTATCGTCATTCAGCGCCTCGATATTTTTAGCAAGCTTTGAACAGGAAAGAGGAAGAGAGAGAGGGATTTTGGGGGGATCCTGTGTGCATAAAGAATGCGTACCCGGAATAATAGAAACCTTCCCTTCCGACACATCCTCTCTTTCAGCATCTTTCCCTCTATTGGCTCCGCTACATTCGCTGCTCTCGATCATCTTTGGCATCTCAAAAGAAACAACTTTCCCACGTTCACGGCAAAACTATTGCACCTCCCCAATTTCCTCCTTTGTAGAAGGGGCCCCTTCCAGTCGCAGAAAGCACTCTTTAACGGGAAGGCATGTTCCTCCGTCTTCTTCGCCTCAATCTCCCCACGCCGCCGTAAAACCCTAACCTTTCTCCCTCGGTCAGGTCGCAAGCCCCGCCGCACACCTTTGCTTCATTATGTTAAATACCAACTAACAGCTGTTTTATATCACAGCCTAGTTCTAATGAATATTGGATGAAAAAAATATCATTTGATTTTGGCAATTATTCATAGTACATAAATTTGCAAAGAAATTATCTCATCATTAATAGCTTCTTCACAAGATGAACAGTATAGAGTCTATAGACACAAACCTATCAAACTAATTTAAATAAGATGCATGCATCAGTGGAGTGGCAGCAACAATAATATTAGCAAAGGGACTCTAGAAGAGGCATGTTGTAATATCAATTTTATTAAATAATAAATAAGCAAAGTGAATACATCCAAGAAGACACAAGATGAGGTACCTCACAAGACCAAGCAAAACGACGACACAAGAAACACAGGCTCCTCTACAAATAAAGACTTTCATGTAGCTGTTGACTCAAAAATGGACTGTAACAAGGATCTATAGAGTGCAACGGAGAAACAGTGACGATACTAATTGTACTTTTTGTGGACTGGACAATGAGCAGGTGGATCATTTGTTTATTATTTGTGCCTTCAGCAGACAAGTTGGTCTAAAGAACATCAGAACCCAGCAGGGAAATGATGATAAATGAAAGGTTATTGCTCTTCTGCCTCATGCTATCTGCTGGACCCCTCAGAAGGAGGGCAAGAAAGCAGTGTTTTTTTTTAAGGTGACCAATAGATCACAATTCATTGATAATTAAAAAGGATACATAATGGAGCAAAGCTGTTCAGAAAACACACAGGAAAACCCCTTACAAAAAGAATAAGAAAGCCCCTCTCCAAGGTTGAAATAAAACACTCCCCATATCTTATCAAGATGATAAGATAGAAAACAGAAATACAAAGAAGAAAAATACAGAGATCAGTCAAACATCCTCAAAGACTGCCTCAAAACAGACAACATAGTGGAGGATTTCGGGTCCCCCAAAACCGTAGCTGCCATACTCCACTCTGAATCCCATCTAATAACCCTGCGCAAGATGTTAGAAAAGCTAGCAAACTCATCTCTAAATCTTCTAAAATTCCTCTCAGTCCACACTCCCCACAAAAATGCAGGGAGAATAAGAGACCACAGTTCCCTCTCGGTTGGAGAAGGACAAAGCTTAGCCCATCCATCAAGCATTTGAAGCACAGAAGAAGGTTCCACCCAGCTAATATTTAGGCTGCTACAGCACAGCATCCACCATGCTTGAACAATTCCACAGTGGCAGAACAAGTGTTCCACATTCTCAATAAATCTGCCACAGAAGAAACAGTTGAGGTTCTGCAAGAAAATGAACCGGCTCAGTCTATCCATGGTTGGTAGTCTGCCCAAAACAATTTTCCACAGAAAAATATTGATCTTGCAAGGTAAGTTCTTGGACCAAACTAGATTTTCCCAAGGCACTCTGACCCCACTGTCAGTAATTACTCTTATCAGGGCATTAACAGAGAAAGAACTTTTAGGATTCCAAATCCATAATCTTGAATCTTCACAGTTGCTCTGCAGCACAAAATTTTTAATATTGTTCAGCATAGCCACCAACTGTTGGATCTCTTGAGTTGTAAGATTTCTTCTAAAACTCAAATTCCATGGGTTGGACTGTCCATAAGTGTACATCTCAGCCACAAACTTATTTTTATCCTCTGAAATTGGATACAAGTCCTCAAATTCCACTGCCAAAGGCTGACTCAGTACCCACCTGTCTTCCCAGAATTTGACCGAGCATCCATTACCCACGGTAAAAGAAATTGGGGGGGCAATCAAATCAACCATTTTGGCAATATTCCTCCAGATTGGGGACATATTAGAAAAGGATGTAGGATGTAAATTCCATTTAGAAGTCCCATGGTAGTATTTTCCTTTGATGATTTTGGACCACAAAGCATCTATCTCTTCTCCCATTCTCCAAATCCACTTGGCCAAAAGAGCTTGGTTAAAAGTAGCAATCTTTACCAAGCCTACCCCACCTTGATCCTTTCTACTGCAAACCTTATCCCATGCAATAAGGTGCAAAGCTCTTGATTCTCTCTTCCCTCCTTCCTAGAAAAAAAGACTTCTCTTAGATTCAAGAATTCTCTCGACCTTCTTCGGGATTCAAAATATAGAAAGATAATAAATTGCCAAAGATGAAGAACTGATTTAGATAACACCCATCTTCCTCCAGCTGATAAGAATCTGGCCTTCCACCCTTCCAATCTCTGCTCGAACCTTTTAATGAGGTCATCCCAATCCCTAACTTTACATTGAACATTAGAGAGAGGGAGCCCTAGATAAGAAATTGGGAAGGATGACACCTTACATGTAAAAGAGTCAGTAATTTCCTGAATTTTTTCCGGGTCCAAATTAATACCTACCACCTCAAATTTCCGAAAGTTAATGGTCAGCCTTGTGATAGCTTCAAAAAGAGTCATTAACCTCTTCATGTTTGTGATCATAGCCTCGTTGCCAGAGGAAAAAAGCAATGTATAATCAGCAAACTGAAGGCATGAGAGTAAGAAACCATCTCTCCCTACTGAAAAACCATCAACCAGTCCTTGTATTGCTGCCCTATCCCATAGGGTACTTAAAATATGTCCAACTAAAATAAAAATCAACGGAGACATCGGATCTCCTTGCCTCAAACCCCTCGAACTTTTAAAATAACCACATGGTTCTCCATTGAGCAAAATTGAGAATTTAGCAGTGGAAATGCAGCTCATGATCCAACCAATCCATTTATGACTAAAACCCATAGCTCCTAAAGTCTTTTGAATGCATAACCAGCTTACCCGATCATAAGCTTTCTCAAAATCCAATTTGACTAGCACACCCTCCTTTCTACTGTTTTTCTCAGAAACAATGGCTTCGTGAGCTGTCAAGAAGTTATCCAAAATGTACCTACCCTTTAGGAAAGCTGCCTGATTAGAACTAATCACCTCATTCAGTACGTTCTTAAGTCGATTAACTAGCACCTTAGTGATAATTTTATAGCAGCCCTTGAGGAGGCTAATGGGCCTAAAGTCAGCCACAGCATCGGCCCCTTCCCGCTTTGGGATAAGAACAATAAAAGTGGAATTAAATCTTTTGATGCTCAGAGGCCTTTCATGGAACTCATTCATCACCTTCATCAAATCATCTTTAATTATATCCCAGAAATACTAATAAAAACCCATGGAAGACCTATCTGGTCCTGGTGATTTGTTGGCTTCCATGCTAAACACTGCTGTTTTGACTTCCTCCTCTGAGAATGGGACACACAATTCATTGGCCTGAATTCCTTTTATCTTGAGTAAAACTCCCTCCTGAATGTGAGGTCTCTACCACTCGTCTTCTTTAAACAAGTTCTCAAAGAAAGAAACAAAGACCTTCTTGATCTCTTCCTCAGACTCCATCAAGTTGTTATCAACTTTCACTTAATCAATTCTCGTGGACCTCTTCTTTGCACTTGCAACTGCATGGAAAAAACTAGTATTCTTCTCTCCCTCTCTCAGCCACAATTCTTTCGACCTTTGTTTCCACTTAATCTCTTCTCTTAGTAACCACATATTGTATTCCTTCTTAAGTTCAGCCAGCTCCTTACTTTCGTCTTCAGATAATCCAGTCACATCAGCTTTTGCCTCCAATCCATCAATTTTCTGAGTCAGCCACAGCCTAGTAGAAGAACATGCTCCAAAAGTCACTGCACACCAAGATTTAATAGCTATCTTCACCTTGTTTAACTTCTTAGAAAAAGAGGCAGCCGCTTGACGGGACAACTCCTCTTCCTGCCACCACTTCGCAACTTGCCCCTTGAAGTCCTCATGCAAGTGCCAAGCTAGCTCATACCTGAAAATTTTAGGCCCCCTTTTCCCTTCCCTAGTCCTCAGAAGCAAAGGAATATGATCTGAAACCATCCTGTTCAGCCCTAGAACATGAGAACCAGGGAACTTTTCAATCCAAGATGTTGAAACCAATACTCTATCCAACCTTGATTGGGTAGCATTTCTTTGAAGATTAGACCAAGTGAATTTTCTATTATGGATTTCAAGATCCATCATTCCATGATTGGAGATCCAAGCTCCAAATCTCTCCATATCTGAATTCCAATTCTGACTGCATGTTCTTTCCCAAGGGTATCTTAAACAATTAAAATCTCCAAGTAAACACCACATTCCTTTACAAATCACAGCTAACCTTTCCAGTTCTAGCCAAAACTCCATCCTGGCCTGTTGAGAATGAGGTCCATAGACTGAGGTAACAACCCAAGATTTTGATTCAACCGATGCATGAAACATCACAGAAATGCTGAATGTACCCTTATCACAAATCCTCCCTTTAAATCTGTTTCCATTCCAGATGATAAGCTGACCACCACTGTTTCCTTGTGCAGGAAATATTGCCCAATCAGTTAACACTGAACCTCCAAGCTGCTTGATGAATGGGCAAGAAAGCAGTGTTTCAGGAGACTTTATTTAGAGACTGCTTGTCATTGGGTCTTGCACTTTGCTTGGAAGAAATTTTTTTGGGTTGTGTAATAAACACCTCTTATTAGGTTTTAATTCAATTTTTTTCTTGTTTGCTAAGGGACGAACCTCTCCTCCTAGACCGACAGTTGCACTACCTCTTCATTTTTAATAACAATCAGTGGTACATCCATAATGTTTTCAGATAACATGACAAAAGAATCGCATGCCACTGATCTCACAAATCTGGACAAAGTGACAACAAAAGAAACATGTCGTGGATACAAACTCTCCTCCTACACCAGCAGTTGTACTAGCTCTTCATTTTTAATAAAAATTGGTGGTACATCCATAACGATTTCGGAAAAATGACAAAAGAATCACATGCAACGGAACTTACAAATCTGGACAAAGTGACAACAAAAGAAACACTTGTTGTGGATACAAACTCTAAACATGAGTGTCATCTCTCTCTCTCTCTCTCTCTCTCTCTCTCTCTCTCTCTCTCTCTCTCTCTCGCGTGCGCGCACACACACCATTATGGATGGCAGTATCGGCTGATACGTATCGGTATCGGTGTGTCGGTGTCAGTACCCTGTTGAAACTACTTTTTTGAAAAAAAAAGAAGAAGCAAAAGGGAGGGGGAAAAGCCCCCCCCCACCGGTTGGGGACCCCCCACCGGTTCCAAGGGGGGAACCGGTGGGGGGGAGGAGGATCTCCCTCCACTCTCTCTTCAGATTTTTTAAATCCAGAAATGGGGGGGGTTTAATGGGAGGTTTAAATGGGGGATCTTAACCCCATTCACATGGGTTAAGAATCCCATGTGGAAACCCTCTTAACCCCATCCCAAACCCCTTTCACATGGAGCTAAACCTGAATTTAAAGGGTTTAAACCCTTTTCACATTGGCCAAACCCCCCCAAATCTGAAACCAGGGCATTAAAGAGCCCCCAAAAAAGCAGAAAAAGGAAGCAAGTGGGGGAGGGGAACACCCCCCACCGGTTTTGGGAAACCGGTGGGGAGACCCCCCCACCGGTTCCCAACCGGTGGGGGGGGGGGGTCCATGGCCGGTGGCCACTCCCCCCACCGGCTGGAACCGATGGGGGTGCCCACCTTTTCCCCCCATTTCTCCCTCTTTTGTTTGCTCTCTCTCACCCTCTCTTGCCATCTATTGGCCAATGAGGAATAAAAAAATAAAAAATGGGGAGGAAAGAGACTCCAACCGGTGGGTACCCCCCACCTCAACCATTCCGGTGGATAGCCCCACCGGTTGAGGCCCCCATGGCCTATAAATACCCCCCAAGGGGTAAGAAGAATCCTCATGCCCATTTGGCCCAAAAATTCCTAGGGGAAACTCTGCCAGTTTGAAGACCAAATCCGGTGCTCTTGCTCGGGTTTGCTGCGATTTGGAGGAGATATTTTCTTGGAGGGCTCTCTTCCTAAGGTTTATTCCTAAGGGAAAGCTCTGCCAAATTTATGTTGTAAAATCACCGTTCTATAAGACGGGATTATGCCGAAATAATGAATGAAATGCCCATGATGTTCTTTGAGCATATGTGTGTGCATGTATGTTCATGAATCTATTATTTAAGTAACACTATGTTACTATATTTTCATATGCAAAATAATTAGTTTTATAACTAATTAAAATACATAAAACATATAATTAAATATTCTAAAATATCATTGGCCTCATCCCATACATAACTAATCTTAGACTCATAATTAAAACTTAATAATGAAACATTAACTCATAAAATAATATACTTAAGTTAAAAATGACTTAAATACTCCACATACTTAATTAATTAATAAAATCTGCGAAAATTATCTAAAATTAATAAAATAAATATAAAAATCAGAAAAATTCTGTAAAAATCAGTAACACACAGTAAAAATCAGAAAACAAAATCTGAAAATTACATAAATCCAAAATATAACTTAAATATCCTTCATATACCTAATTAATTAATAAAAATCAGTAAAATTAATAAAAAAATCAGTAAAATTCAGTAAAAACCAGTAAAAAACAGAGAACCAAATCTGAAAATACATAAAATTCTGAAATGACTAAAATGCCCCTAAAGCTTAATACAAATTACAAAAATACCCTCATACATGTTAAAAATCTGTAAAAATCACAGAAAATCCTTAAAAATATCAAAATCTCTCATATGTCCAAAATACCCTCCAAGCCTTAATAAGATGGGTAAAATTACCAAAATACCCTCAATATGATAAAAATAAATAAAAATCTCAGAAAAATATAAAAATAGACTTTAAGTCTAAAAATCCAATTTGGGCAAAATTACCAAAATACCCTTACAATTCAAACACACTTGAAATAACCCTAAAATACCTCCTAAGGTTTTGAAACCTTCCTAAATCACTAAAACTCATTTCATACACTTAAATAACCATAATCTCTCTATACCCTCCAACTTGACATAATTACAAAAATACCCTTATGGGTCTAAAATACTTGGAATCAATTCAGAATACTTGGAGTCAATCCAATATACTTGGAATTAATCCAGATAGCTTGGAATCAATCCAAAATCATATAAACACATCCTAAACTTGGGTGAGGCCAAGAGTTTAACATAAAATATATCTTCATATGCATGCGCTGCCTATAGTAGTAGTTTTGCATGATTAAGGGCATCATACGGACAGTTAATCAAGGGTTGCCGAGCAGTCGCTCAGCGTAATTAACACTGACCGAGGTCAGTGGAGAGAGGTCATATACTCGAATCTTCGCCTGATTCGAAGTCCCGGATTCCCTGAGGGCTAATCCCAAGCTCTCATAATCCGATAATAAAATATAAAACCGACCTATAAATCCTCTAGATAAACAAAAAAATGGATTTCCGAATAATCCGACATAGGAGAGATGTGTCTAGGTCAGGTTCCAAACAGATGGCACGCCCGGTGGGACCTCTCTTTCCCTTCATCTCTCCGTCCGGTGATGCCCTCACCACAACTCTACTACTAACTTTGTCATGTCTTATGCAGGTGACTTACTTTCTGCTTAAAAGACGACGATGGCGGCAAGGGTCACGTATGGCCCACTTGTGGTGGCGACCCACGTACGGTGTGGATATCTGACCACACCAACATGCTTCGGGGACTTCCCCGCAGTGATAGGATCTCCATACTTTTTGGGGGTCGTTCCGGCACCGGAGCCTGTTCCGGAAAAGAAGAAGAAGAGGTGCGCTTCTCGCGCCAGAACATGCAACAACGGCAGCCGATATGGGCGAGTGCTTGCCGTGAATACCATCAGCATCTCTCCAGCCTCCTCGTCCAACGGGGGGCAAAAGCGGAAGGTTCTAACCGCAAGTCCGTCTAGGACGGGGAAAACTATATTGGTGGGGAACCTGCATATTCGTCTGGATGGCGGGCAACCCATCATTCCTAAGATCCATCATATCCCGACAGTTCCTGTCCAGAATCGGTTCGGGATTCTATTGAAGGTTTGCCAAGATGGGGCAACGTTCGAAAAGAAGAAAAGGACTCCGAAGGGCACTGCTTGTCGGGAGCCAATAATTATACCAGAGCTTGTCATGTCTCGAGCAGGGGGCAATGCCACCCCCCGAGCAGTGGGCAACTTCAGGCCTCGGAATGGGGGCAAATTTATGCCTCGGGCTGGGGGCAATCCATCGGAGGATAGGAGCCTCCGCATAAAGGAAATGTGGGTAACAAAAAAGGAAGCCCGCAAAATTCACCAGACTAGGGATACCCTAGCAGAACAACAGCCTCAACAGCTCGTAGAGCTTGAGGGGCAGATAACCAGCTCAACTACCTGGCCTCGTTCTTTACAAGGTCAAAAGATAAAGAGTGCCTGTAAGGCGCAGGAACAAGTCTGGCAACAGACATCGGTCCTCCAGCGGTTGGGCGCATTGGTCCGATCGACTCACAAAAAGAAGGAAACTGCCAGAAGGACGGAGGATAGTATACGGGTCTACACATGCTACACCTCCAATATCACCAACCGGCAACCTTCCCAGCCGGAAGACCCAAATGATATCATCAATTTGATGCAACGGGTCGGGCCCATAACCCGTCAAATGGAGCAGGCTATGCGCTTGCTGAATCGAGGAAGCCAGGGGGCAGAGCCACCCCAAATTGGCAGTAGCAATGCTGCTGGAGGAGCTGATGAAGATGGGGTAAATGCTTCAGATATTGAAGCCACTCCAGAACAACCTCAAGATCAAATACAACCTCAGACTATAGAGGAGATTAGACAAGAAAATCAACTCAAGGCTTTACTCTATGGCCTAATACAAAAAATGGAGGAGCAGCAAAGGGTAGCTCAAGTCCCCCTAGTAAATGTACCACCTCCAAGGGCAGTGCCTATGCCAGCGGTGATAAGACCGCAAGCTGCAAATGTCAACTTCAACCCTGATGAGGTACAAGAAGATCAGGTTGTGGTGCCCAATCATAATGCTCAACAATCCCTTGCTTCTGCAGATGATGCTACGACATTGCAGAAGCATCTTATTGAGCAAATTGTTGAAGCCAAAATAGCAGAACAAGACGACGGAATAGGCACATTCGACTTATACAAAGTGCCGTTTCCAGTACGTCATATGTTCAAGAAGCTCCCGCCGGATCACAATAAGTGTCCCAAATTCATCAGGTATGACGGGGAAGGTTCGGCCCAGGAGCATATTGTCCACTATATGAGTGACTTGGGAGAGCTGGCTACTGATGATGCCTATCTTCTGAGGTTCTTTTCTACCTCTCTCACGGGCATTCCATTCCAATGGTATGCAAAGTTGAAGCCTAACTCTATCAACAGTTGGGAGGAAATGCAGAAAAAGTTCATCGACCGTTTCAAGGTGTCGGAACGAAAGGTCACCATCACTGAATTGGTGACACTAAAGCAGGGCAGGAATGAATCCGCCACCGATTATATCAAAAAATGGCGTAACCTCTGCATGAAATGCGACAATCCGCCGGCCCACGAGGATGCGGTACGATTGTGCAAGAGGGGCTTAAAGCCTGAAATAAGTGAAAAACTGATTGGCGCAAATGTCAAGAACTTTGATCAACTAAATAACATTGTGACGGAAGTCGAAATATTCTATGCAGACCATCCAACCATTGCCTCCATTGGGGGGAAAGTCCCAAAGAAGCAAAATATGGATACAGAAGAGGCCAATGCTATAGACTTCGCCTCAGCTGTAGAAATTACAGGGGGCAAGAACAATGCAAATGCCTCAACATCCAATAAAAGGGGATCATATGCCACCCTTAATGAGAGAAGGAAAATGCCTTACTCTTTCATCAGGGAGCATACAAGAGAGTTGTTTAATGTCTGCATGCGGGCCAATCTCTTGATGCTACCCGAACCAAAAAGACCAACAGAAGTTGGTAAAATAGATGAACCTAATTATTGCATGTACCATCGTATGTTGGGACATGTAATAGAGGATTGTTATATCTGCAAAGGGGAAATTGAAATGCTTATCCGAGAAGGGGCCGTGGAGATGGGGAAATACCTGGTAGACCCGCCTCAACCACATCGAATGCCCAGACAAACATTTACAGCAAATGTCGTCCATATGGATGAAAACTCCTCAGAAGAAGAGCCTACAAATAAGAATATAGATGCCCCTCCAGAGCAGGAAGTGGTATCATCATATCCCCCAGCGACCCCCACTCCGGAAGGGTCTATCGTGGCGGCACTGGAGGAGATTCAGATGAATATGTCACAGCTCTCCCATCAACAAGTTTCGCCGGAGCATGAGGCAATACCATCATATGCTCCAGCGACTTCCACTCCAGAAGCGTCTATCATGACAACACTAGAGAAGATTCAGATGAGTCTGATACAACTCTCTCACCAGCAAATCTCACTGGAGCAGAAGATAAATCCATCATATACTCCAGTAATTTCCACTCTCGAGGGGTCCATTATGGCAGCACTGGAGGGGATTCAAGTGAGTCTGGGACAAATCTCTCATCAGCAGTATGAACTCACTCAAGTAATGGAAGGTCTTGCAAGACAATGGACAGAAGTCATGTCAATGGACAGAATCAATAAGCCTTTCTCCTTTGAGGAACCAGGACCAAAATGCAGTCGTCCTCTAAAGAGTAAGGGCAAACTTATCATAGATTTAAATGAAGCACCAGAAGCCCAGTACCGAGAGGGAATGGTGCTCAGATGCAAAGGTTGTGAGAGTCACGACAATACTCTCGAGGCCACTTTTGCAGCTAGGCAAAGTTCCCGGGGAAAGCAAGTTGCTGGTGCAGAAACAAGGATAAGTTTTAAAGATGCTGAATCCCTGGCAAAAAGGCTCAAGAGACCATACTCCTTTCCAAAGGAAAAGACCAAAGAACTCTTCGAGTTATGTATGAGCAGAAAAGCAATTATTTTGCCCAAACCAAAAAGGGAAGAAGAAATACATCGGGTAGATGCACCCAATTACTGCCCATACCACCGCTTCATCACCCATCCAATTGAACGTTGCTTTATGTTCAAAGATGAAGTAGAAAAGCTTATTCAAGAAGGAAAGATAAATATGGGGAAATACCTGGTAAATCCCCCACAGCCACATATGATTACACATTGAGTGTAATTCGCAGATCCATGAGCAAAAAAAAAAAGAGAGTGTGAGGCTTAAAAATGAGGTGCCTCGACAGACTTGATTGGTCCCGCTCCTGTGAGGGGCCAATTAAGGGCAAAAAAGTCTAAAAACCCAGCTGAAGTGAAAACCCGAAAGGGCGCTTCAGGCAAAAATGGGTGAACCCTGCTGTGTGAAAACCCGCAAGGGCGCACAGGCAAAAATAAAAGGGGCTAGCTTCGGTGAAAACTCGTAAGAGCGCCGATGTTAGTATTATATATTAAGAAAAAAAAAAAAAAAAAAAAACACCATCCTGCAACCCGTCGGGGGACAACGCGTAAAAGTTATTTGCGCCAAGAAAAGCCAATAATGTTCGTGCGCGAATACCTAGGTTCATAAAGCCGCATATTTGTTCTCCGACGGGGGGAGAACTCTCTCAGCCTGTTGAGGGTAGAGATCGAGTTTTCCCACATCCCTACCCAGGGAGGATATCAGAGTCGCCAATGACGAATAAACCCTTGGTACCACACTGGTGGTACAATAATGTCCCATCAAGGGCTACGACCGAGGCGATGATGACGATGACCTCCCGACCCGGTAAGGAAATGGGAAAACTCGCTCTTCTGATCGATACAGCCTGAGGAGATGATCCCCGTTCCTGTTATACCCAAGGCAAATACACATGCATATTCTTGAAAGATGTCACATAATTGTGGGTGATTCACCTCGAAAGAAAACATTTGCTGTCAAAAATATCATGCAATGCAGAATTCACAATTCGCCCGCGGAAGGCGTTAAACTCCGACATTCGCCCGCGGAAGGCGTTAAACTCCGGCATTCGCCCGTGGAAGGCGTTAAACTCCGGAATCTGTCCCGGGGAGGCGTTATACCCTGAAGATTTTCATATTCACCCTGAGAAGGCAATATATCCTAAATCCTCCTCTTGGCTTAAACTAGTCCCACCGGTATGCCATAAAGGGGTTGAAAAACTCCTTTGCCCCAAAGAGGCATTGTATCCTAAAGTCTTCCCTGAGCATACGCCAGTCCCGCTGGCATGCCATAAAAGGGTTGAAAATTTTCCTATCGCCCCGAGGAGGCAATGTATCCTGAATCTTCCCTGGGCATACATTAGTCCCATTGGCATACCCATATGCTATAGTCCCATCGGCGTGCTGAAGGCGGTCGAATTCGCCCCAAAGGGACATTATACCCTAATATTGCCCCTGGTATACGATAGTCCCACTGGTGTGCCTTGGTGGCCTGGTAATCCATATTCGTCTACAGGAGGCTTTATATCCTGGAAATTCATATTTCATATTCGCCTACAGGAGGCATTATCCTAGAAATTCATAATTCATGTTCGCCTACAGGAGGCATTATATCCTGGAAATTCATATTTCATATTCGCCTACAGGAGGCATTATATCCTGGAAATTCATATTTCATATTCGCCTACATGAGGCTTTATATCCTGGATATTCATATTTCATATTCGCCTACAGGAGGCTTTATATCCCGGAAACTCATACTCGCCTATAGGAGGCTTTATATCCTGGAAATTCATATTCGCCTACGGGAGGCTTTGAATCCTAGAATTCATATTTCGCCTACGGGAGGCTTTGAATCTCGGAGTTCATATTTCGCCCACGAGGGGCTTTGAATCTCGGAATTCATATTCGCCTACGGGAGGCTTTGAATCCTAGAATTCATATTTCGCCTACGGGAGGCTTTGAATCTCGGAGTTCATATTTCGCCCACGAGGGGCTTTGAATCTCGGAATTCATATTCGCCTACAGGAGGCGTTAAACCTCGGAATTCGCTTACGGGAGGCATTAAATCCCGGAATTCATATTTCGCCTACGGGAGGCGTTAAACTCCGGAATTCGCCTATAGGAGGCTTTAAATTCTGAAGTTCATATTTCGCCCACAGGAGGCTTTAAATCCTGAAATTTATATTTCGCCTACGGGAGGCGTTAAACTCCGGAATTCGCCTACGGGAGGCTTTAAATCCTAGAATTCATATTTCGCCTGCAGGAGGCTTTGAAACCTGAAGTTCATATTTTGCCTACGGGAGGCATTAAAGCCCGGAATTCGCCTCTGGGGGGCATTGTGTCTCAAAATATTTGGTCTTCGGGAGCCGTTGTATCCCAAATCCACGGCTACCTAGAGCCCCCGTTTCTCGAAAACTACATATAATTCCTTATCGGTTCTCAGGGAAGACTCAGTTCCCTACATATAAATTCCTTATCGGTTCTCAGGGAAGACTCAATTCCCTACATATAAAATTCATTTTCGGTTCTTAGGGAAGACTCAATTCCCTACACATAATTTCTTATCGGCTCACAGGGAGGCCTCAGTTCCCAACATATATTCCTTATCGGTTCTCAGGGAAGACTCAATTCCCTACATATAATTTCTTATCGGCTCACAGGGAGGCCTCAGTTCCCTACATATATTCCTTATCGGTTCTCAGGGAAGACTCAGTTCCCCACATATATTTCTTATCGGTTCTCAGGGAAGACTCAATTCCCTACATATAAAATTCATTATCGGTTCTCAGGGAAGACTCAATTCCCTACATATAATTTCTTATCGGCTCACAGGGAGGCCTCAGTTCCCTACATATATTCCTTATCGGTTCACAGGGAGGCCTCAGTTCCCTACATAAATTCCTTATCGGTTCTCAGGGAAGACTCAGTTCCCTACATATATTTCTTATCGGCTCACAGGGAGGCCTCAGTTCCCTACATATATTCCTTATCGGTTCTCAGGGAAGACTCAGTTCCCCACATATATTTCTTATCGGCTCACAGGGAGGCCTCAGTTCCCTACATATACTTCTTATCGGTTCTCAGGGAAGACTCAGTTCCCTACATATGATTCCTTATCGGTTCTCAGGGAAGACTCAATTCCCTACAGATATTTCTTAGCGGTTCTCAGGGAAGACTCAGTTCCCTACATATACTTCTTATCGGTTCTCAGGGAAGACTTAGTTCCCTACATATATTTCTGAGCGGCTCTCAGGGAAATTGTAATTCCCTACCAAAAAAAAATGAAATGAAATGAAAAATAAAAAAAAATGGGGCTTAAAAATGAGGTGCTCCGACGGACTTAATCGATCTCATCCTCAAAGGGGTCGGTTAAGGGTAAAAATGTCTTATACCCAGCTAAGGTGAAAACCCGAAAGGGCACCTTAGGCAAAATCGGGTAACCCCGCTGTGTGAAAACCCGCAAGGGCGCACAGGCAAAATAAGAGGGGGCTAATACTGGTGAAAACCTGAAAAGGCGCTGGTATTAGTTAATTAAAAAAAAAAAAAGAAAAAAAAGAAAAAAAAAAGAAGGAGCTTAAAAATGAGGTGCTCCGACAGACTTAATCGATCTCATCCTCAAAGGGGTCGGTTAAGGGTAAAAATGTCTTATACCCAGCTAAGGTGAAAACCCGAAAGGGCACCTTAGGCAAAATCGGGTAACCCCGCTGTGTGAAAACCCGCAAGGGCGCACAGGCAAAATAAGAGGGGGCTAATACTGGTGAAAACCTGAAAAGGCGCTGGTATTAGTTAATTAAAAAAAAAAAAAGAAAAAAAAGAAAAAAAAAAGAAGGAGCTTAAAAATGAGGTGCTCCGACAGACTTAATCGATCTCATCCTCAAAGGGGTCGGTTAAGGGTAAAAATGTCTTATACCCAGCTAAGGTGAAAACCCGAAAGGGCACCTTAGGCAAAATCGGGTAACCCCGCTGTGTGAAAACCCGCAAGGGCGCACAGGCAAAAATAAGAGGAGGCTAATGCTGGCGAAAACCTGAAAAGGCGCTAGTATTAGTTACATAAAAAAGAGAGAATACATGCAACATATAATAAATGGTCCGTACCACTCAAACTTAGCATTTATCTTCAGGAGAACATTTGTGATACACTGAAGCAATGTCGGAGTTTGAGATGAACATGCGGGATAGTTCGAGTTCTTCAGCAAATGGAAAGCTTTAATCCTTTTGAAGAAATTCGACCCCATCTCCGAAATATCAGTCGAAGCAATGTTCGATGGCCGCCACAAGATGGAAGTTCTCCCTCCAGTGAAGCTTCAAGAATATATGCATGCTGACGCAGAGCGGCGATATGGGCGTCCGCGGTACCAGAAAGGACAATGTCCTTCTGATATTGGAGCATAGGGGTCTTCGCAACCCGAGCTGCATAGTCTGCCTCGATAGTTTCAGTCTCGGCTCGCTTTGGCGGAGAGTTACTCAACAATTAGCGGGAATGGGATATCGTCCTCCCCATGCCCTGCCATAGGAGGAACTCCCATGAGGGTCATGAAGACAAAGACAGCAAGCTACAAGAAGATAGAGAGATAAGATCAGCGCCAGAGGGCTGCAATAAAAGTCTCGAAAAGCAAAAAATTGACCAAGTCCTAATAAAGTCATAGGACAAAGTCAAATTGCTATGAACCAGATATTAGGCCAGTCCAGAACGCTTCGTGCGGAGCTCCTGGAAATGCCAATATAAGGTACTGATACCCCAAGACAGAGCAAATGCCGGAAGAATTAAATGACTCGCATGTGTGTTCTTAAGGAGTCTCCATGTCGTGAAGGCCAAGAGATCTCCTAGAATCCAAGTAAACGTCGAAAGATTCAACCGGCATCAACTCTCGCAGAACCTCCAAGTCGTGAAGGCCAAGAGGATTCCCATAATCAGAGGGGTAGATGCTTTCAAATATATTCGGAAAGTCGAAAAGTTATGAAAACAGGACTTCCTGGACATAGTTTGAGGTGTCTAAGTATCAAAATTGAGCGTCATCAAAACCCAGATAAGCTCAGATGGGGCATATGCACAGCAAGCCAAAGCAATGTATCGCCTGGCATATATGAGAGAGCGGTTGACTTCCCCCAATAGCTGTAAATACATGAGGCGAGAAACGGGAATTCATCAAGACAATACCGACATGCCGCATTTGAGAATTCCTCAAGCATGCAAAATGATGATTCTTGTAGCCGAATACGGAACGGGGCATGCACCGTCGTCCTCACCTCCGGCACATGTCCCGTGGGGGGCATTTGTTGAAACCACTTTTTTGAAAAAAAAAGAAGCAAAAGGGAGGGGGAAAAGCTCCCCCCCACCGGTTGGGGACCCCCCACCGGTTCCAAGGGGGGAACCGGTGGGGGGGAGGAGGATCTCCCTCCACTCTCTCTTCAGATTTTTTAAATCCAGAAATGGGGGGGGTTTAATGGGAGGTTTAAATGGGGGATCTTAACCCCATTCACATGGGTTAAGAATCCCATGTGGAAACCCTCTTAACCCCATCCCAAACCCCTTTCACATGGAGCTAAACCTGAATTTAAAGGGTTTAAACCCTTTTCACATTGGCCAAACCCCCCCAAATCTGAAACCAGGGCATTAAAGAGCCCCCAAAAAAGCAGAAAAAGGAAGCAAGTGGGGGAGGGGAACACCCCCCACCGGTTTTGGGAAACCGGTGGGGAGACCCCCCCACCGGTTCCCAACCGGTGGGGGGGGGGGGTCCATGGCCGGTGGCCACTCCCCCCACCGGCTGGAACCGATGGGGGTGCCCACCTTTTCCCCCCATTTCTCCCTCTTTTGTTTGCTCTCTCTCACCCTCTCTTGCCATCTATTGGCCAATGAGGAATAAAAAAATAAAAAATGGGGAGGAAAGAGACTCCAACCGGTGGGTACCCCCCACCTCAACCATTCCGGTGGATAGCCCCACCGGTTGAGGCCCCCATGACCTATAAATACCCCCCAAGGGGTAAGAAGAATCCTCATGCCCATTTGGCCCAAAAATTCCTAGGGGAAACTCTGCCAGTTTGAAGACCAAATCCGGTGCTCTTGCCCGGGTTTGCTGCGATTTGGAGGAGATATTTTCTTGGAGGGCTCTCTTCCTAAGGTTTATTCCTAAGGGAAAGCTCTGCCAAATTTATGTTGTAAAATCACCGTTCTATAAGACGGGATTATGCCGAAATAATGAATGAAATGCCCATGATGTTCTTTGAGCATATGTGTGTGCATGTATGTTCATGAATCTATTATTTAAGTAACACTATGTTACTATATTTTCATATGCAAAATAATTAGTTTTATAACTAATTAAAATACATAAAACATATAATTAAATATTCTAAAATATCATTGGCCTCATCCCATACATAACTAATCTTAGACTCATAATTAAAACTTAATAATGAAACATTAACTCATAAAATAATATACTTAAGTTAAAAATGACTTAAATACTCCACATACTTAATTAATTAATAAAATCTGCGAAAATTATCTAAAATTAATAAAATAAATATAAAAATCAGAAAAATTCTGTAAAAATCAGTAACACACAGTAAAAATCAGAAAACAAAATCTGAAAATTACATAAATCCAAAATATAACTTAAATATCCTTCATATACCTAATTAATTAATAAAAATCAGTAAAATTAATAAAAAAATCAGTAAAATTCAGTAAAAACCAGTAAAAAACAGAGAACCAAATATGAAAATACATAAAATTCTGAAATGACTAAAATGCCCCTAAAGCTTAATACAAATTACAAAAATACCCTCATACATGTTAAAAATCTGTAAAAATCACAGAAAATCCTTAAAAATATCAAAATCTCTCATATGTCCAAAATACCCTCCAAGCCTTAATAAGATGGGTAAAATTACCAAAATACCCTCAATATGATAAAAATAAATAAAAATCTCAGAAAAATATAAAAATAGACTTTAAGTCTAAAAATCCAATTTGGGCAAAATTACCAAAATACCCTTACAATCCAAACACACTTGAAATAACCCTAAAATACCTCCTAAGGTTTTGAAACCTTCCTAAATCACTAAAACTCATTTCATACACTTAAATAACCATAATCTCCCTATACCCTCCAACTTGACATAATTACAAAAATACCCTTATGGGTCTAAAATACTTGGAATCAATTCAGAATACTTGGAGTCAATCCAATATACTTGGAATTAATCCAGATAGCTTGGAATCAATCCAAAATCATATAAACACATCCTAAACTTGGGTGAGGCCAAGAGTTTAACCTAAAATATATCTTCATATGCATGCGCTGCCTATAGTAGTAGTTTTGCATGATTAAGGGCATCATACGGACAGTTAATCAAGGGTTGCCGAGCAGTCGCTCAGCGTAATTAACACTGACCGAGGTCAGTGGAGAGAGGTCATATACTCGAATCTTCGCCTGATTCGAAGTCCCGGATTCCCTGAGGGCTAATCCCAAGCTCTCATAATCCGATAATAAAATATAAAACCGACCTATAAATCCTCTAGATAAACAAAAAAATGGATTTCCGAATAATCCGACATAGGAGAGATGTGTCTAGGTCAGGTTCCAAACATACCCCTATACCAGGTTTTATAGTTAAAAAAATGAATAAATATTTGTTATTGGCTGGTACCAAGCCACAATGGGCTAGTACTGGCCGATACGGCCGATACCAATACGTATCAATATCAATACCCACCAGTACAGGTACCGATACCAAGATTGTCATCCTTGCACACAATTGATATCTCCCTCCCTCCATCTTGATCTCTCAATCACTCGATCCAAAACCAGATTGAAATTGCTAGAGTCCATGATGTATTAGGAAAATCTCTCTCTCTCTCTCTCTCTCTCTCTCTCTCTCACACACACACACACACACACACACACACAAAATCGATATCTCCCTCCCTCCATCTTGATCTCTCATTCACTCAATCCAAAACCAGATTGAAATTGCTAGGATCCATGTTGCATTGGGACAATCTCTCTCTCTCTCTCTCTCTCCCTGTGATGCACAGGAATGTCTTTAGCTATCACTGTGGTTCTTTTCTCTAGAACCCATGAAGCCCTCATGATTTGTTCCTTGCACAGCCATACCCATCATCCACATTGTCCATTGAAGACACTTACATCACCATTGTCATCATGTGCCACTCTCACGATGGATGGTCGCATGCATCTTTAGCTACCATGGCAGTTGCTGCTGCTGCCCTGTGTCCTAGAGTTTTCTCCAGAACATGCAAGTGAGGAAGGAGCTTTGGGTCCCTCTAAACCTGACATGCATTAAATTGGACCAGATCCAAACCCACTAAGGAAAATCTTGTTGCCTTAAATTCAGCCAGCCAGTTCAACTCTCTTTCCTGCCTCCTGGCCAGTTCAGCCCCTTTTCTTCTGATCAGTTAGTGTGCGAGTGAATGTCATGATTACAAGAATTTGAGTTCATGTACATGTCACCATACGCACTCCAAAGCCTATCACTACTTCAGTATATTTGTATTAGAATTACAGATTTTATTTTCAAGTATACTAGGAACACTATGTCATTTGTATATATATATATATATTAGGAACTTTGCCCTGTTAATAGAACAATGGTTTCCATCATTGCTTTGCCCTGTTTGTAGATCAACAGCTTCTCATTGTTTTCTTCTCTCTGCCTCTATAGCCATTTTTCTCCTTTCCGTCCTCTTCCTGAAATAGCCAGGTTAATAGAAACCTCAAGAGATGCTTTCTTCCAAAGTTTCCAATTCTGGCTAACTTTGTTCTCATATTGGCACCAGTGCACTTCCCTTCCTCCACTAAGTTTAGGTCCCACATGAAAGCCTTCTCCAATATGTTTGGCAGGTGAAGTACATCGTATCAAAAAAAGGTGGCCAGTTCCCTCGTTGAGCCAAAGTCCACACCCTGGCACCCTCATCCCCGCCTCCACCCCCTGAATAAAACACATCACTGCCAAATGGACTCCATACCATGGTGGATAAAATTTTAACAATGAAATATTTTAACTTTTCTTGTGTTTTGGAGGAATCCATTTCTGACTGCAATGAAAAGTCAGAATCACAAACACATTATTCCAACTACATTTCCAATTTGATTCTGTTTCCAGTTTATCACTAATGTGAATAGGCAGGGATTCTCCACATTGATCCGGTATAAAAGCCTGAAGAATAGAGTGGTTTGGTCCCTACACGATATTCACATTAACTGTTGTATTTGTGGGGAGGCTGAGGAATCTTTGGATCACCTCTTTACATTGTGTTCCTTCTCTAGAGAGGTGTGGCAGCTGATTGGAGATCCCTTTCATGTGGATGTTCTTGCTTTGCCTTAGCTGAGAGTCATCTGCTATCCTAAGGGAGACCTTGGATTTTGAAGTAGGATCAGATTCTGTGGTGGCTGATCCTCCATGAGACTATCTAGGCACTTTAGATGGAGAGTCATCTGCTATCCTAAGGGAGACCTTGGATTTTGAAGTAGGATCAGATTCTGTGGTGGCTGATCCTCCATGCGACTATCTAGGCACTTTAGATGGAGCGGAATAGTATGATCTTCAGGCGGGAAGCGGCTACCCCAAATAGGATCTTCTCTTCTATTTGTGATAAGGTTAAAGTGTGGGCTAATGTTTCTTGTAATTTGGACTCTTGTAACTCCTCTTTGTTTTGTCTTATGGAGGAGAGATTATTGGGGGCGTATACCTTCTTGGTGCTTCGTATAGGGGGAATTTTGTTATTTTCCCTTCATTTGTTTTCCCTTCTTTTGTACATTCACAATTTTTTTTAATAATACAAGTGGTACCATCCACATTAAAAAAAAAAAGCCCAAAGAAACTTGAGAAAAAAAAACTACCATTTGAGGAATTTGGCCACCGGCTGTCTCATTTGGGAATGCATATTCCATTCCATCCTCCTGTTTGAATGTAAAATTATCATGGTCAGAAGAGTAACAACCAAGTACTTAAAATTTCAGTATATCAAGTATCAAATGATGGCAACGTCAGAGATTCCATCTTGTTAAGAATAATCGTGTCTCTCTGTTCCTGTAACTTATGTTATTGGATCCTGAGATTGGGTCTGATAATGGGTCTACTTATAGGGCCTTTGTTTGAGGTCGCCTATTGTAATTCGGTTTCTAGATCAGAGGGTATAAATGTCCACTGGCCTGTGACCTAATTAATTGATATAAAAGGGAGATGTGGGGACTGATTCCAATGAGAATCAGAAGCCATTAACTCTCTTCCCTCTTTCTCTGTGCCTTTTTTCTTTCTATTTTTGGTTCTCTTCTCCCTGTCAGGGATTCCAGCATGGTGTTAGAGCCGCCCAGGGTTTAGAAGAGAGAAGCCGGCCTCTCTGAGCAAGAGGGACCTGGTCCACGCCTAGCTATTTGTCCTCATCCACCTTCCCATGATGAAGAAACAGGGGCAAACACCATCTCTGACCTTTACAGTCATCCAACTGATGGGACAGGGGGCGGAGTAGCAAGGCAAGCCCTCCTCTCCTTATCCTATTGACCGGCCTCCTGGTTGATCTCTCTCCTAGTCATTAGCAGCCTTGGAAATGGGGGGGGGGGGTTGCACAGACTCTTCTTCCCTTCGTCTGTGGGTTCTTTCTCCTCCAGGTATCCACAGTCCTTCCATCTAGTTGATTGCAGTCTTGGTCACCTGTGTTTTGAAAGTGACCATTTTTCCCTTGTTCTGCAAGGAGAGGCTGTGTAATAGGAAGGGACCATGAGGAGACAGATTTTTGTCGTATCTGGATCATTCTATGCTGGTGGACGATGTCTACTGTGTAGGAAAATGACACCACTGCCGACAGCAAGAACACCATGGTAATTGGGATAGACAATTCCACTCTTCTGGTCAAGCCAATGAAACTTGATGAAAAAAACTTCATGTTCTGGTCTGCAACAGCGGAATTATATCTTACAAGCCAAGGGAAACTCGGCTACATCAATGGAAATATCAAACCTCCTGCTGAAGATGACCCCAAGTATGACACTTGGACTCTTGAAGACTGCATTGTCAGATCATGGCTCTTGAATTCAGTGGTCCAGAGATGCAGCATACAATTCTGTGGAAGAAAACTGCTCGTGACGTTTGGGATCTCTTGAAGGAGATGTATGGGCACAAACAGAATGCTATTCGCATCTATCAGCTGACTAGAGAGATATACAAGCTAGAACAGGGGTCAACTTCGGTCACATCATACTTCAATACCTTGAGAAACAAGTGGGAGGAGATTGACTGCTATGTCATTGACAGCTGGTCGTGTGTGGAAGACCAGAAAAAGCGTCTGAAATATATTCAGCAAAATCAGATATTCAAATTCCTTGCTGGTCTGAATGAAGAGTATGAGACCCTGCCAGGTCAAATACTAAATATGGACCCTGTACCATCCTTGGAGCAGGTCTATCACAAGGTCCTTGATGATGAAGGGTGGGGACGTGCAATGGGCACAATAGGGAATACTCCAAATGAGCAAGGTGTCGGAGAGTATTCTGCTCTTGCTAGCACATCCTTCAAAGGTGGAAAGGCAAATACTTCTTACAACAAAGATAAGAGTAAGGGTGCTATAGTTTGTACTCATTGTGGCAGAGAGAACCATAAGGAGGAGAACTACTAGGAACTTCATCCTGAGAAGAAACCACCAAAGTTCAAGGTGGCAAGAAAAAGCAGCATGCACAAGGAAATGTTGTAATTGTTCAACCAGCAGCTGGAGTTTCCTCAGATACTGATCATGCTCACTCTGGTATACCAGGATTGAAAGGGTTGTCTACCACGGATATTGCCAACCTCCAAAGAATTCTTTCACACCTTGAACCTTCCAATGCTCTGACTGGTTCCTGATCGTCTATCCTAGGTACAATTGGGATGGCCCTTAGTGCCACTTCCAATCCAATCAGCACCTTACCGGTCATTGACTCAGGGGCGACTGATCATATAACGGGTATCTCTACACCCTTCTCCTCTTGCACCCTTGCTCCTGGGCACATGGTTGGCAGTACCGACCGATACCGGTAGGTACTGGCTGGTACGTACCGGTATCAGCCAAGGAATTCCGGATCGGATCGGATCCCCGAATCGGGACCCGCCGATCCCGATCTGACTCGGATCGGATCGGCCGAGTCGGCCGATCCAGATGAAGTCTGGCCAGTCCGACTCGGCCAGATTAAAAAATAATAATAAATTAAAAAAAATCAGAAAAAATCAGGAAAAAATAAAAAAAATCAGAAAAAATTACATACATATTATTCAATTGATGTACAATAAGAATGAATGCAATTCATGTACATCCATAAAAAACCCTAAACCCTAAAACCCTAAACCCTAAACCCTAAAACCCTAAACCCTAAACCTTAAAGCCTAAACCCTTAACCCTTAACCCTTAAACCCTTAAACCCTAAACCCTAAACCCTAAACCCTTAAACCCTAAAACCCTAAAACCCTAAACCCTAAACCCTAAACCCTAAACCCTAAACCCTAAACCCTAAACCCTAAAACCCTAAACCCTAAACCCTAAACCCCTAAAACCCTAAACCCTAAACCCTAAACCCCTAAACCCCTAAAACCCTAAAACCCTAAACCCCTAAACCTTTAAACCTTAAGGGGGGGATCGGGACCGGCCCGAACCGGACCAAATCGGGTCCGGACCAGCCGATCTGGCCGGTCCGGCCCCGATTTGGTCCGGTTCGGGCCGATTTCGGCCGTTTTTTTTTTTTTTCAAATCGGTGGGGGGGAACAGTGAAATCCTCCCCGAATCGGATCGGAACCCGCCGATTCCGATCCAAATCGGCCGATTCGGATCGGAATCGGCCGATTCGGATCGGAATCGGCCGATTCCGCAATCCATGGTATCAGCCGCCACCGGTACCTATGGTTTAAAGGGTATCGGCCGATACCGGGCCGGGACTGGGCTGGTACGTACCGGTACCCACCAATACCGGTACCGATACTGCCATCCATGCCTGGGCAAGACAAAGTAACTATAGCTGATGGTAGCCGTGCTACAATGTCTGGTAGGGGCACCATCAAACTTGACAGTCACTTAATCTTACCTCCCACCCTTCATGTCCCGTCACTCTCTATCAACCTTCTTTCGGTTAGTAGTTTAACAAAAAAATTGAATTGTTCTATAACTTTTTTCTTGAATCACTATGTTTTTTAGGACTTAAGGACAAGGCAGACGATTGAGATTGATCATGAAATAGGTCTTTATCACTTCGAACCTGGAGGAAGTGCAGCATATCAGTCTGGCAGTGTTAGGAGTCATGTCAAGGATATTCTTCTATGGCATTCCCGCCTTTGTCATTTATCCTTTCAGTCCTTCCTTGTTCAAGTCCATAGACATTAAGTCTCTTCAATGTCAAATTTGTCATTTGGCAAAACATTGTGGAACCTCTTTTTCAAGCTCATTGAATAAAAGCACTTCCTCGTTTGAGTTAATTCATTCTGATTTGTGGGGACCCTCCCTTGTGCCTTCTATAAATGGATATAAGTATTTTGTTAGCTTCGTTGATGACTTTTCCCATTGTACCTGGACTTATTTTATGAAGTCTATTGCGGAGGTTCCAAGGATCACTCAAGTGTTATGCAAAATGATGGAATATCAATTCAGCAAAAAAATAAAAGTTTTGCATTCAAACAATGCAAAAGAATACTTTGAGCGACACTTGAATGTGTTCTTTTTTTTTTTTTTGGAAGGCAGCAAAAGCCACATTCATTCATTGAAATTATCCAGAAGAGATTACAAGGCTAGAAGAGAGGGAAAGGGAAACATAGAAATTGTCTACCAAGACAGTAGACATTACAAGAAACCCATGAACCACAAAAAACTCCCTTCCCAGAAAATAGAACTCATTACAACTTACATCAGAACCCTCAAAGAAAGATAGTTTTCCATTGAACAATTTTTGATAGAGTTACATATTCTGAGATCTTGTGCCCAAATCTTCTAAAAGACTATTCTTGTATGAAGTGAATATAATGTCCGATAATCCCTACTGGGCAAGAGAACTAGTTGCTAAAGATTCTGAGGTTTCTCTCTCTCCAAATGGCCCATAGCATTGTTGGCAGAAGGGTTTTCCATAAACATAATTCCTGCTGGTAGGGACACATATGATTCCAGTTTGCCATAAGGCTTTCTACCGAATTGTATTAGCTTGGATGACTGCCTAAGATTCGGAAAAAAGCCCTCCAGATTACATCCACTATACCACAATTAATAAATAGATGGTCCACAATTTCTTCAAACATTGCACAAAATAGACATATTCTTTTGTCTGGAATAAGGAACCTAAGCTTGTCCCCCGTGGGTAATCTGCGCCATGCTATTTTCCACAAAAATATCATAATCTTGATGGGAAGAGATTTATTCCACACCTGAGATTCCCAGCTAACCTTAACCCCTCCTAAGTTCAAAGCTTTGGTTGTAGAATTGACAGAAAACTTTCCACCTGGATCCCATCTCTAACTTTTGACATCTTCCCTCCCATTCATCTCTTGAAAGTCTTGAAGCAGCATATTGAGTTGAAGGAACTCCTTCACTTCTTCATAGTGAAAATTTCTGCAAAATCTGAAATCCCAGACAAATCCTTAAGGTGTGGAACTTCGAACATCCCTGATAGTAGAATTCTTATGCACTGAAATGTTGTACAGATTTGGAAATCTATTTTTTAAAGCCCTTCCCTCCTTCCAAGCATCTTCCCAGAATTTTGCAATTCGGCCATTACCCACATTTATGTAAGTAGAGCAATTGAAGAGATCCAAATTATGTAGGATATTCTTCCAAACATTTGAAACAGAGCCAATGAACTGGAAGCTGTTAATCCAAAGATCATTGTGAGAGAAATATTTACTTCTAATGATTCTAGCCCATCTAGATTGAACATCATTTTCAAGTCTCCACATCCATTTTATCAAAAGAGCTTTATTGAAGTTTTGAAATATTGATGCCCACCCTTTACATCCGGGTGTTTACCTTTCCAAAAGAAAATTGCTCTTATAGACTCCAATTTCTTACACACCATCTTAGGCACTTCAAAAATGGATAAGTAATAAATAACCAAACTAGAGAGCACTGATTTGGACAAAACTCATCTTCCTCCTGCTGAAAGAAGGGATTCTTTCCAGCCTTGAAGTTTACTTTCAAATTTCCTAATCAATGGGTTCCAATCACAATTGTTAAGCCTCCTGTCAGAAAGAGGTAATCCCAAATAAGAAATAGGGAAGGTAACATCTTGTCTTATGGAACATTGACTGCACATTGATCAGATTTGATAAACCAGCCATCTTGTCTTCTGGAACATTGATACCCACCATTTCACTTTTTGAAAAATTGATTTTAAGTCCAGTCACCGCTTCAAGAATCTTCAAATTAACCATTTTATCTTCCTTTGTAGATGAGAATAAAATCGTGTCATTAGCATATTGAAGGTGGATAACCTCCTCATCCATTCTCTAACTTTGATACCCTCAATAATCTGACAATCTCTTGTTTTATTCTACATGGTGCTCATAACATGTCCCACTATAATGAAGAGAAGAGGTGATAGGGGATCACCTTGTCTAAGTCCTCTCAAGCTATCAAAGTAGTCAAATGAGGCTCCATTGATTAAAATGGAGAATTTCGCTGTCCCTATGCAGCTTGCTATCCATTCTGTTCATTTTTCTTTTAAATCCCATCAGTTGCATAACTCTTAACAAACAATTCCAGTTTATTCTGTCAAACGCCTTTTCGAAATCAATTTTACACACAATAGCCTCCTTTTTTCTGCTCTTCTGATCATGGATACTTTCATATGCAGCCATAAAATTATCAGGAATGAAACGGCCATGAATGAAAGCTGCTTGATTCTATGGCTAGTTGCCAAAGCTTTTGAAAGCTGCTTGAGTCTCACCATCCTTTGTCCTAATCATCCTATGTTCACTCTTCCACCAAAGGTGTTTGGGTGTCTCTATTTCATCCATTATTGTGGTCCAAATTCCTTTAAACTTGATCCCCGATCCATGAAAGGTATTTTCCTTGGGTACTCACCTACCCAAAAGGGATACAAGTGTATTGCTCCTCATACTGGAAAAAAATATGTTATCAGGATGTCACCTTTATGGAATCGGATTCCTATTACCCCTATGAGACTTCATCTCAGGGGGGACTGGGAGAATCAAGTTCCTGCAGAAAATCAGCACTCCTCTCTGAATATCACCTTCCTTCCCACTCATGTGCTTATCAGTCTAACCACAGATGATGTAAGACATGACATGGGGGATGCTTATCCTTTTAACCAGCCGGACAAACAACTCCTAACTTACCCCAGCAGGAAGAAGCAACACAAGGACTCTCCTATGGAACCTCCAGCCCATGAGAATGCCAAGTCTGTAGGTCCGAAGTTGAACACCAAATGGAAGGTTCATCTTTAGCACCACCTCAAACAGATCTTGAGCTTCCCATTGCTGTGAGAAAGGGAATCAGAAGTTATGCCAAATACCCAATTTCCAATTATATGTGTTACACTCGGGTTACTTCCAAACACCTTCCCTTTCTTACGTCCTTGGCCTCCACCACCACGCCAACCTCATACAAAGATCCTATGAAAGGCCCCCGCTGGAGGAAGGCAATGGAAGAGGAAATGACAGCCCTTAATAAGAATGGTACATGGGAACTTGTGCATCTACCAGCAGGAAAAAAAAAGGTTGTAAATGGGTGTATACCATTAAATATCAGGCTAATGGCACCATTGAGAGGTACAAAGCAAGACTAGTGGCGAAGGGTTTTACTCAGACCTATGGGATAGACTATGGAGAGACTTTCACACCTGTAGCAAAATTCAAGTATGTTCGGGTTGTTCTCTCCTTGGCTGCTCAATTCTCATGGCCGTTACATCAGCTAGATGTTAAGAATCGGATACAAGCAGAGCAGTGCAGATCACACATTTTTTGTGAAATGGAAGGTTGGTCAGGCCACTATTCTAGTTCTATATGTCGATGACATGGTTCTCACAGGTGATAATGTTCAGGAGATTCAATCATTGAAGGAGCATCTGGCTAAGGAATTTGAGATAAAGGACCTTGGCCCACTAAAATACTTCTTGGGTGTTGAAGTGGCTTGATCTAAAGAAGAAATTTACCTTTGTCAAAGAAAATATGCATTGGATTTGCTCAAGGAGATGCATCAGTTGGGATGCAAACCAGCTGCCACTCTCGTTGAGGTAAGCCATGGATTGAGTGAAAGTGGTGGCGACCTTCTTTCAGAAACACAAAAAAGCCCGCTGGGCAACTGATTTATCTTACACTTACAAGACCAGATCTTTACGATGCTGTGAGTGTAGTGAGTAAATTTATGCATGCTCCTCACGCTTCACACTGGCAGGCTGTGGATTGCATTCTGTGATATCTAAAATCTGCGCCAGGGAAGGGCCTACTCTTCAAGAAGACTTCTTATCCACAGATTGAGGGATATGCAGATGCAGAGGTTCCAGGGATGACCGCCATTCCACAATTGAATATTATGTCTTTCTAGGAGGAAATCTTGTCACCTAGCAAAGCAAGAAGCAGAGTGTATGTGCTCGATCCAGTGCGGAGGCAGAATATTGGGCTATGGCCCAAGGGGTGACCGAGATTATAGTTACAACTATTTCTCCAGGATCTGGGATTGCATGCTGAGCTACTACTAAAGTTGTACTGCGACAACAAGGCAGCTATTAGCATCGTGAACAACCCGGGTTCAATGCGATCGAACAAAGCACATTGAGATTGACCGGCATTTTATTCAAGAAAAAAATGATAGTGGGCAATTATGTCTGCCATATGTTCAATCTCAAAATCAATTGCTGATGTTCTTACAAAAGGTTTGTACAGGGAGACCTTTGCTTCTGCAATGGTCAAGCTTAGCATGATGGACATTTATGCTTAGCTTGATGGGGAGCGTTGAGAATAATCATGTACCCGTAACTTATGTTATTGGATCCTAAGCTTGGGTCTGGTAATGGGTCTACTTATAGGGCCTCTGTTTGAGGTCGCCCTTCTTGGGGCTTATTGTAATTTAGTTTATAGACCAGAGGGTATAAATGTCCACTGGCCTGTGACCTAATTAATTAATATAAAAGGAAGAGGTGGGGACTGATTCCGATGAGAATCAGAAGCTGTAACTCTCTTCCCTTTTTCTCTGTGCCATTTTTTTTTGTTCTCTTCTTCCTGTCATGGATTCCAACACATCCAAAATGGATTTAATTGATGCAGTTCCAAAGAATAAAAACTCACTGTCTTCAAGGTTTTTAAAGTTTTGACTAAAGTTAATTGCATCTCTTATGGCTACATGTAATCAAAGCATCTTAAGTGCCTTATTTAATCACTGCTCTAATGACAGCTATCAAAATCTTGTTTCCTTCTATAATGCAAATAGAAAAGAGGACAAGCACCTTAAATTGTCCTCTATTCAGTTTAATATGATAGGGAGGACATAGTACATCTTTCTTTTATTTTATAATACAAGTGGTACCATCCACATTCAAAAATATGATAGGAAGGACATAGGCAGTTTCCACCCTTTTGTTTTGATGGTAAGCTTAGCAAATCATCCTGACATAAGCAGAAATTTGAAATCAAAACAGTGACTTAACCAGATTCAATGATTTTAGAAATCAACATGGCAGATCAGAAAAGGAGCTTTTCACAAAAAATTCTGATGATGCTTTCCGTGGTTGTGTTGCAATTAGAACATACATCTTGGATGTAAACAAAAGCAGATACCAATAGTTATGTTAATTTAAATTCAATTTTCTTTCTAAGGTTCCGCATAATAAAAGGACAAAGGCAGCACATAACTTAAAAATCTTCAGAAGCCAATACCTTGTTATAAATAACTTCAAGAAGGACCTAGATCAAGAACATATCCAACAACTGTCAGATACCACACAGAGAATAGCCAAAAACTTAAATTTCCAATCAAAACAGAAAAACTATGAAACCACTCCGAAACTATTTGAAACGCAAGTGAAATGCATAAAAGAATGAAGCATATAATAAAACCAGAAAGATGATGAACTTACTCTTACCAGTTGAAGCTTCTTTTTTATTCTCTTGTCGCTGCCGCTGGTCATAGTTCCAGTTCAACTTCTTCTGACTGCTTGTTGAAATTTCATCATACTCTCGTGAAACAACAGCTTCAAGACCCTTGTATACCACATTCCACTTCTGCCGTTGCTCATCAACATCTACAAATCTCAGATCTTCCAGCACACTCCTTGCATATCTCCTTACCAGCCTTTCACCTCTAGTTGCACACTTACCTTGAGAATCAGAAGCGACTAAGTTCAAGACACACTCATTGTTGGTGACATCTAGACTCTCATTCAACAGGTTCAATTTCCATGTGGAAACCTTTCCCTTCAGTTCGATTAACTCTGAACTTTCATTAAAATCCACGCCATGTACAGCATCAAAATTTTCAGCACCATTTGCAGTCATCGCCATTGCAGATTGCACAGTGCAACCCCGTGATGTATCAACCAAGATTCCAGCTACCACCCCATTCTTGGAGGCAGTTTCTGAGAAAGATATAGACCTTTCCCCAAGATCCTCCGCAACCAGCGTGTCTTTTGTCATTTCATCTGTCATCTCCTCTGTCATATCTGCTAGCATGTCACCTACCATGAATTATAATCATCACATTAAAATAACACAGTAAAGGAAACATTATTATGCTAATTCAGCACCAGTCACCAAAACATGTCTGCATGCTGCATAGATAAATTAATAACATTTATAATCAATACAAGGGCAATGTATTCCATACATAAGCATATAATGCCATTTATATGACCCAGTAGAACCTTAGTCATGAGAGGAGAAAGATGTCCACTTGCAACAAGAAACGTTACAAAATTATTTCTTGGAACAAGAAATGCAAAAACAAGTCTCCAACTTTATCGCACCAATCTATTTCTTCAAAACCCTGTCCATTAATTGTCAGACCTTTAGGGATATCAAATTTCTATGCACTTGGAGAACACGTTACTCAAATCAATCACTCTAGTCATCATTTTACACCTTTTACATGCGGTTCCCAACCCTAACGTATTTGGAAACCAAAACTTGTTCTAATCAACCGTTTTGAACATTCTCAAACATCTTTCCCATGTTGTTCTCAAACTTTATGAATTTGGCGAATCAAAACTTATTCTGATCAATATTCTCAAGCACTCACAAACCTTAAGGCCACCCGCGTCCCTCTTTCTGCCGCTTACTGCCGTTGTCCGCGGCTGGCGTCACGGCTACTGCCGCTGGTCCCCCGCGGCCGCTCCCTGCTATCTGCTGCTGCTCAAGGCTGCCGGCGGTGCCGCTGCCCACTGCTGGTGTCTCCGCTGGAGACACCGCTGCGCTACCGGTGCGATGGTTCCACTCGGGGGTGCGTCCCCCTTGGGGCCTCGGTCGAAGGAGGGTTTAAGCTAAGAAGACCCCGCCGCTGCGGCCAAGGTAGGATTTTTGCCGTATGAAACAAAAAGGAGACTTTTACATATATACCTCTGTAGATATTAAATTGGCACATATACACCTAACTCCGAATAACATTATTTGAAATTGATCACTGGTCCAGATTTGGACCATTCGTTTAATTCTTGAACCCCCTCCCAAGTCCCAACTTTTCCCACTGACAGGTCCACCAAAGTTAAGTGTTTAACTTCGGGTCCAAAAATAGACGTAGGTACTAGTACATCTGTTACCGTTGGCACGTTAAACTCTCTAAACTGTCCTCTGAAAAACCTTAAACTTCTGGTCCTTAAATTTTAGCTTGCAGCTCTCAATTTAATTCCTGCAAGTGATATTGAGCTTCGTGACTTTCTTTACGTTCTCACAGTCAAGTACTAGCAGCAAAAGTGCAAAACCAAACGTTTATCAGCGGAAGAACCAAATTGATGCATGGAGGGACAATCTTCACATCAAAAATACAAATAAACAACGCAAAAGCATACATGGAGGAGGAACTCATGAGGATGTGGTGAGGATATATACTTATGGACGTCAACGTGGAATGGACGAGAAGAACTTCAGAAGATCGAGGAAGGCGCCACGAGATGGGTCTCTCTTTACATTCCACTCTCCAAGACCTAGGCTTCAGTGGTGATGACCTCTTGGAAGTACGCTGTGAGAGAGAAATGCAAAGGAAAGAAGAAAAGCGTGTTCTCTTGTGTAGCCTCCTATTTCTCTCTCTCTATCTCTCTATTTATTCCTCTTGTAATTCTTATTCAACAGTAAATAGTATTTCTCATATATATATATATATATATATATATATATATATATATATATATATATATATGTGTGTGTGTGTGATTGTGATGATGCATCTACTTACTCGGACATCTTATACATATATGATGTCCTAGGAATTATACAATGAGAGTTAAATCACAAAGAGTTGTGATAATAGGATTAACACTTTATAAACATAAGTCATAAATTGTTCTCAGTCATAGAATACTTAAATCGGACATCGAGTATTCAGACAAACTGATATATGTTATGTCTACTCATGTGATGAGAGTGATTGGTCTCATAACCACTAATGTAGAAACACTGAAACAAACATCTAGGTACTCATTGGTTGAATGAGTTCACCGAATTGATCCTTTCCAGAATTCCTAGATGGTCTTAACTGTCAACTAAGATATTCTATATCACAATAGTACAGTGGGTCCTTTGACCTGAAACGTCAAAGACGCCTTGTGCGATGACTGCTGCCACCTAGCTCTTGATTAAGGATTTAGAACATCTGAGTCTGAATATTTAAGTTACCGTTAGCAATGGAATTTGTACGAAGGTGATTGAGTGGTCAAGATGGAATCTCCCACAACAATCTATGCTCATTTAAGTTCATGACCAGGATTAATAGGATTATCGGAAAATGAGTTTTTTTATAATCTCCAACGTCTCCTAGGATCACGAGGTGTTACTTGATGCTGCTCATGTTTGAACGGCTTAATTCATTTGATCATGCGATGACAAATGAATTAATTTAATTTAAAAGATGTTTTAAAGTTAATAGGCCTTCAACTAGGTTGATAGTCGAACTTAGAAGGTCACACACATAAGGATTTACGTGAGACTGAGTTTATAGAGGTTTATATATATTTTTTGGACTTTTGCATAAAAGTATGGATAATATATATAATAGTGGAACGTAGAGAAAAACCCTAACCAACACGTGGGTCTCTCTCTGGCTATCCCCTTCTCTCTCCCTCTCTAGTCGCCCCTCTTCTCTCTCTAGTAGTGGAAGGCGAGGCAAACGATGTGAAGGAGATCCCATCTGCATGTGGACGTTACGTTTAGAAGTCGTGCGCATTTGCAGCTACCCCATCCCGTGGATCGTCTACTATTTGAGGAGGTTTTCGATCTCCGTTCGTTTGTCTCTAAGTTTTGGGAAATTTTTCTCGACCCCGCAAAGGTGAAAATCGCTCTTTCTCTATTATTTTGAGTTGTAAAGGCAAGAACACCACGTCATAATCCCGTTGCTCATCGTTTTTATTCTTCCGTTGCATCCCGCGAGCATCTTAAAGTGATATTAGAGTTAGGTTCGTGCTCTGTTCTTGCTGGTTTTGGGATTTGTGTATTCACGTTTTGCACGGGGTCGCCATGTTGATGACGTTCCTGGTTTGATTATATGATAAACGGAACATGTTCGTCAATTGGGAATTGTTCCCAGTAGTATAGGGATCACACTAGTTCCTTCGATGCGAAGTATGAAGCACTGCAGAGCAAGAACTGGCACCGCAAAGTCGACCATTTTGCTAATTTGCAACAAATTTTTTGGGGGTTTAAAAATCATTTTATAACCGCACAAATCAAGTCGCCGGAGTTTCTGGATCACCGGAAGAGGTCCGTTGTTGGTAGTGGGCGTCAAACGGCAGTCGTAGGAGGTCTGGGCGGCGCTCGGTTGCGGTGAACGGCATGTCGGCAAGGAGAAACAATTTTTAAACAGAAAAAAAAGAACTGTGCGCATAGGGGCTCACCGCCGGCATCGATGCCGTCGGACGGCGCCAACAAGGCCAATGCCCCCAGTGGTGGCGGCCAGCGGGGACCTGGCCGGCGGCTAGGGCCTCCCTCCCCGGCACCGAGTTGGGGAGGGGGCGGCTGTGGCTAAGGTTTTTGGGTCGGGGGGACCAGTGGTCCACGGCCGAACCTAAGCGCGAGCAGTGGACCATGGTCCACTGCGCCCGCCGGCCCAGCGGCCGCCCCCTTCCTCTCCCTTGCGAACGGGTACATTGCGTCGGATCCCCATCTTTTCTGAAAAAATAATTTTTGAGAGTTTTTAATGGTTTAAAAAATAAAGAAAAAATTTAAAAATTCAAAACAATTCCTATAAATTCTAGAAATTTATTTTTACAGGTTTTAAAATTATTTTTATCACCTCTTAACATATATTTCTTCAAAATTCATAGGAATGTTAGTTATGGGATAAATATTGAAATTGTTTCAAATATTAGAGTTAACTAACTTTGTGTAAGTTAATTAAATGTTAGGATGAGATTCTGATGGGATTAATTAACTGCACTTTTTGGCAATACCCCATACTGAATGGCGAATAACTATGTCTAAATTTGTTTAGACTTCGTTAGTGATTAAATAAATTATTTAGTTAATAAAATTTTTACAACCTAATATATAGTTATATTATTTTGAAATAATGAGTTATTTCAAATATAACTAATCATATTACCACTATAATATACATGTGATGTATGGTTGTATGTGATTGGATGATCGTGGACATGTGTCATGTGATGATATGTAAATGGTGGATGAATGCATGTTTGTATGATGTGTGAATTTATGAGACTTGCATGTCTCCCTTTCTCTTTATTAAATACTCATAGGAGAAGAAGCCTCATCATCGTGAGCATTTGATGCTAACCATGCTTGTATTTATTTTTACCATAGGTTCTAATGGATCACCAACTAGCTCTGGTGTATCCAATTAGATTATGGAGTCCATGATCATCTAAGGTTGTTTATATATATATATATATATATATATATATATATATATATATATATATATATATATATTGTGTGTGTGTGTGCTACTAGATACATATCTACCATAATTTGATAATATAATATTCAAAATTTAGTTAATATGTATGTAGCACAATAATTGATGCCATCGGGTCGAGATCTATGGAGATCGGTGCCGACACCCGATGTCGTTTCTAGCTCGGGCCCTCACCGTCCAGGTGCCAGAAGTCAAAGTGGGATAAGATGGAGTGAGAGGAAGGGGCCACCAGACGTCGTAGCCTCACCGGAGTCTCGTCGTAGTAGGGGAAGAAGAAGATGAAATGGAGAATAAGAAATGGAGGAGGAGGAGGAGGAGGAGGAAGAAAACGAGGAACAAGGGGTGGTCGGGGGTCGACGGAGCTCCGGTGATCGCTGATGGAAGTTGTCGGTGGCCGGGGATGATCGGAAAAGGGAGAAAAAGTAGGGTGGAAGTTGCCGATGCCGGAGAAGATGAGAGGAGAGAGAAAGAGATAGGGAAGAATGAGGGAAAAAGGGGCTCGGGTGCGCGAAGGTGGTGTTTTAATTTGAATCGCGTCAACTCAAAACGACGCTATTTAGAAGGCGTGCAATTTGAAGCCGTTCAAATTTGAAATGATGGGTTGAATGGCGTCGTCCATGACCAACAGTATTTAGGATAGCACATATGGTTGTCAACTGAAGGTACAATTTGAAAGGCATCGCGTGTAGCGTTTTAGAAAAGTGTCGTCCTTATCAGACGCTATTTAAGTGGTTGGTATATGGAAAATTATACAGAATTCTCAAGAATTAACCTGAAAGATGTTGAACATGTTGATGCGATTCAAGAAATTTGAGGAATAATATTCAATCTCGGAAATTGAATTTTGCTGAAAGATGTCGTTCTGTGTTGACTTGATTTATATTAGTTCACTCGGAACAATGATTTTTTAGGAAAATAAGTTGTTTTACTTGAGGAAAAATTCTAGAAAAATTGCACAATGAAAATGGAAGATTTTATTGCATTAAAGGAATGATGTTTTATTCAAAATAAATTTCAAAAGTACATCGAGCTCAAAAAGAAAAGTGGGAATTCTTAGGTCTAATTTTTTGAAATTCACTTACATAATTTTTCCAGAGCTCTCGATTTGCTTCATGTGGAAATTTAACACAACAAGTGAAGTTGATGTTCCATAAGATTGCATTAAGCTCACTTGCCTTAAGATCTTGATCGGTTCCCAATTCTCGCCTTTTGATTGGAGGAAGGTCAGAAAGTTCTGAGAATTCATAGCAAGGCATGCCTAATTGAGGATGACAATGATGTGAGTTGTATAACATGAACTCGCTTGCATTGATCAGCCTGAGCTTTGTGCCTGCGCAGCGGCGCACTCGAACCTCCTGTTCATAAAGAGTAAATGGTATAGACTAGAAGTCATTCCTAGGCATGATCTTGAGATAGTTGCACCAATCTGCTCGAGTTTTGAGGTTGGGCACGCGGTTGGTCATGTTGTCATTAAATTTCACTACATTGGCTGTGTGATAGATAGGATTGTGCCGATAAATGTTTGACATTTTGGGAACCTCTTCTTCATTGTGATTGAATTTGAAGTGGAGATCGATACAAAGAGGGAAAAGAAGTATGCTACCATAAGGAGATTGTCTACTAGAGGCTATTGTAAGTCCATCATAGAAATAGGCTAGGACTGATGTGCCTATCTGTTTGCCTCTAAATATCCCGCAATAGCACTGAGTTGATTCTCTTGTAACACATTGTCTTGAGCAAGGAATAAGAGAGCTCCAATTAGGCATATAGTGAAAGCAATTATTGTAATCTATGTGTCTTCCTCCTTTGCATCTTTTATTTTCTTCAATGTCCATTCTGCCAGTTTTGCTAAGTTGATACTTTTGTAAGCGAGTATGCTCTTAATTTCTTTCGGGTCTTCCATTATCTTTCTTAAGAACTTGTGCGACGTGATTTTCTTTCTCGTACGTAGCATATCAATCACATCAAGTTCATCATTATTAGTCTTAAGTTTTGGAGAGCTGCTCTGTTTCTTCAAGCATGATGGTACCTTCAAAGGAAGTGAAGATGAAGGTGTGTGTTTGAGGATGCCATACTTCTATGAAAGTGCCTATTACGGCCCAATCCATCTACACATCTTTATAATGTTTAGCATACACCACTAGTCCTTTAATGTGGCGTTTGGAGATATATGTTTGCATAAACAATGTGATTTTCTCCGCAAGTTTCAGTATCCATAGTAGAAGAGTGAATATCTTTGGACCAGGGAAAAGAGGGTATCCCTTGAAAAAAGAAGAAAAGAAAAAGGGAAAGAGTTGAAAATGTGAAAAATTGGCAAAGTTCCACTATAAGAAATGAAGAGAAGAGAATTAGAGTGTATGGAGAGAGGATGTTAAAAGAAGAAGATAATTGGGTTTATGATAGAGAAAGCATACTTGTGAATTGGGATTTTTCTCCCTAAGATGTCCTTCCACGTCGGGGAGCCTCTCAAATTCTCGCTTCGCCATTTTGCATGAAGTTGTTGTAGAGTTCATAGATGAGTTCAACATGATGACTTTCCTTTCTTCCTTTCTTCCTTCTTGCTCTTGGTAAAAATCTCCTCTTTATTCTCACCTTTTTGGAACCTTTTGAAGTGAATATGATCATATGGGAGGAGTATTTATAGAGTGAATCTGTACAGCATGATTTCTTACTCTAATTCCAAAGAGGAGTGCTAACAAGAGAGGGAGTTGTGTTTGGAACGGATTCAGAGAAATTTGTCTCAAAAAGATAAATCGCGTCGTGACAGGCCGACGCGTTTCACAATGAATGGTGTCGACACAGGCCGACACATTTTAGATAATTGATATTTTGTTTAATTGATGAGCTTATTGCTTCATAATGGTTATTTATTTGTCTATGGAGAATATTGCTGATAAATTTTAAGTGCAGGAAATGAAAAAGATGCAAAGTTTCACATTGCAATGTACGCAAATCTCACTATGATTACTGAACTCATAGTTATCTGTTCACATATATTATTTTATATATTTGATTTGCATCATTACTATATAATATTAGTTATTATATTATATCAAGGACTTTGTGGTTTTGATGAAACTGAAATTTGAGTTCTCCTCTATAAAAAACAATGATAATTTCAGATGATTCTTCCAAGGGTAAAACGTTCAATTGTTAACTGATGGGGACGCTTTTGTAAGACGGTGCATGGACAAACGAACTTTAGCTTAACACTAAATTGCATGACTATTATTTTGACTCATTAATGACAATTTAGTAATATTATTTTTAATTTTTTTATATTTTTTTATTTTGTTCATGTAGGATTTTAAAATCATTATGGTGAAAATCAGCTAATGATTAAATTTAACATTATGTGCTCTATTAGTCCCAACTTGATATGAAATATTTTATTCTGAATTAAGTATTTAATTATCTTTGAAATTTCTTGAAGATATCTTTAGAATTTCTTCTTGTTTAGATCTTTATCGTATATTTCTTTATTTTCTTTTAACATCCTCTATGGTAGTAGTACGTCCACTAGTAATCGTTCTCCATAGCAAAACCTATAAAATTTGTGAACTTCCCTTCGTGGAGGTTGATCACCTTTTTTTCGTTTATTCTTTTATCTATCTCAGTTAGATATGATTGATTATATTGATCTCTTTGAGCTGCTTTATAATTATTTTGAAAAAATTCTCATTATATAATGTTGAGCACGTGTCTTATCAAATCTTGACATCACCTTTTCAGTTCATTCTGTTTCATTTCATTCACCATTGTTGATTTTATTTTACTTTATTCCCTTGTAAAGTCGATGTCAAAGTTGGGCAACTATAGACACGTCAATTTTGATCTTACATTGAATAAATTTTACGCCATGTTTATGATATCTTGAAATGGTCTGAGTTTTAATCATTGATTAATTTTTATCAAAAAAGAATTTCAGAATTTGTTAACTCGCATCGTCTATAGTCGACGCTATTTAGATTTTTACATGAAATTAATTTTGGCTCAAATTTCTTAATCGGTAAGAATTAAACTTAATGGCGTCGTCTATAGTCGACGTGATTTAATTTTTTGATCTTGGCCGATTACTAATTTGAATTTTAATCAATTTCTTATTTATCTAAATCACATCTTTTTAAGTCGACGTGTTTTAAAGATTTTGTGATTATTTTTATTTCTTTGAGATTATCTTGCTTTAATTGGCCGCTTTAAAAAACGTCCGGATAGGTTGACACTTTTCTACAATGCGTCGCCTGTGGCTGATGTGATTCAGTGGCGCATTAATCAAGATCATTTGGCCGAGTCTAATTTCCTTGGATGAGAGGTTTCTATTCGACGAGCAATTATCTATGGTAATAAGTGCGCTGAGATAAAGGATTTTTGGTTTAAAATCCTAAAAAATGTTCTTTATATATAGTTGATCCCTTTAAACCTTTAAGAAGGTTGGTTGGAGCGCTATCAAAGAGTCTTTTCAAAGTGAGAAGAGAGTCCCATAATTCTGTATATAGACAATATCATTGGAGCTCTGTCTTCTTCCTCTAAGCCTTTTCATTTATCTTCAAGAAGCTCATAAGTCCGATGACTTCGGAGGGGCCAACCTTTTTTTCTCTTTGCTTTAGTTTTTATCACTTTTTCATAATAGTTGCATCACATACATTATTTGTTTACCTCTTTCACACACGTTAGTTAGTATCTTATGCTAGGTTTTTCCCTTTGCATATAGAGGTTTTAAAGAAACACAAAATAAGTGAGTATCTCAATTGAGTTGCATAGAGTTTTTCTTAATAGAATAGATGCTATACTATTCAAGATTTTAATCATATTTTAATTTCTCTTTATTTTCTTGTCTTTCTTGCGAGATATTAGAAGTTGAATTTGAAAAGTATCTAACTTGCCGCACATCATTTTCAAGAGAGTGAGCTTGATAAGAAAGGTTCTTCTCCTTCAGTCGGTTGAAAAAGAAAAAATGGAAGAATTTACAGTACTCCCAATCTGAAAAGGTAATTCGCAATCATTTTTATTTTATTTTGAGGTCTTTAATCTCTGACGATCACATTTCATTATCATTACAGTAACATTACTTTATGTCATTGAGAGCACGTTTTTTTTAATACGCACTGTTGATCTAGAGGAAACTTTGGAGCTTGGTCTAAGATTTTCTTATGGCGCATAAGAAAGAAGCTCAAACTACACATAAGAAAAGAAGCTCTTTTGGAGTACGCACACCTAATCCAGAGGGAACTTTGGAACTTGGTCTAAGGTTTCCTTATGGCACATAAGAAAAGAAGCTCAAACTACACATAAGGAAAGAAGTTCTTTTGGAGAAGTGATCAATCTCATGGCATTAAGGCATAGAACCAACATCAAAGATTTCAATTTTCACCAATGAAGCGAAGCGAACGCGCGTATGTCAAAATCAGAAGAAAAATAGGAATTTTTTTAGGGAGTAGTGCTGCAGACCTCTATAGAGATTTGGAGGGGAGACACAAAGGATCAATGGAGGTACAACTTCCCACAACAGATCAGGCTCAACCTTGCACCTACGGCCTGTGTCACTAGATCCACAATAAAAATGATAAAAAATAATAGATCTAAAGACATTACTACTAACTCTTGCTAGATCTATACAATAAATAAAAGAATAAAACTCGGAGACAATGGCATTTTCTGAGCATGCTCCCTCACCTGGTGCCAATCTGCTCGAACCTGATGATGCGATGAGTCCTACCACTCTCCTCTGGCATGAATTTGCTCGTCTTCCACCACCAACATCAATTGGAACAAGTCCCGCATCTCCCTTCACTGCAGCGGCCGCAACAAAGAGAGAAGGAGAGAAGGAAGGAAGGAGATGCACATGGAGGGAAGTCGCGCAACAGGAGAAAAGGAGGTTAGGAAGCATAGGAAAGATGGCAATGGAGATGGGGATGGCAATGGAGCTGGATGTGGGAGGGGGGTGGAGAGATGGAGATGGAGGGAGCACTGGGGGGAGGGATCGGGTAAGTGTTAGGGGTGGGAGCCCGGGATAAAATGAAAAATAGGATGTAGCCTCTTTTATTTTGTATTATGTTTTGTGAAGAAAAATTTTATCAGAATATATGTTAAAAATCCTAATCCAAAATCTTTTTCAACACGTGTTCATTATTAAAATATATATTTATAAAAAAAACCTACATTATAACGCAACAAAACAGCTTATAAATAATCAGGAAGTAGTCCTACGCAGATGATGTGAAAGTATTACGCAGTGTTACCAACAGCTGCTGCTTCTCCGGAGATCGAGAGGGAGAGGGAGAGGGAGGTGAAGAGATGAGCGGGAACAGCAACATAAACAAGGTGTTCTACGCCGATTTCTACCACCCCATCCAGGCCGGAAGCATCGACGGCACCGACGTCCTTCCCCACGACAACGCCGTCTACAGAGCCCTTCTCTGCTCTTCTGCTGGCCTCTGTACGAACCCACACAGCCGGAGCCGCTAGCGGCGGACTTCTCATGATCCCTTCCTCTTTCCTCGACCGTTTTTCCTTCTTTTTTTTTCTTTCTGATTTTTTGGTTCAAAATTTGTCATTCTTGCTCCCCCAAGACGACCCATTTGGGGATTCGAAGGTTATCGGCGATCCCTACTGCACTGTCTTCGTAGGCCGACTCTCGCGCTTCACAGATGAAGAGACGCTGAAAAAGGTCGAATCTTTCTCACTCTCCTCTCTGTAAAACGGGTTCTCGGTGGTTGCTCTCTGATTTACGAAGAAATGACATCGCAAGTTGTCGAATTTCGTTTTGTTTTATAATGGGTTTCCCTTGTTTTTGATAGGCTATGAGCAGGTATGGAAGGGTGAAGAACTTGCGGCTGGTCAGGCACATAGGTATCTGTTCTGATGATTTTTATTTATTTTTTGGATTTTCTGTTTTACTCTAGGAGGAGCTAACGGACTGTGCATTGGAGTTTCAATAGTTCATCTGTTTAGTGCATTGATGGCTTTATGATGTATGAGTCTTATTGTTAGATTGTGTATGACTATTTGCATTTTTCTTGTTCAGTGTGTAAACCTTCCTCTGATCATATGCTGGATTCTTAGCTCATTGACCATATGGATGGTTATAGGAATTGTGAAAAGTATGTTAGCCAGCGCTTTTGCATGCTATTTATTTTTCTTGACCAAAGTCCCCTCCCCCAATGGTATTCTTGGGAGAATTATCTGAATTTAAGCTGTATATATAGGAATCTTTTTCTTTTTTGCCCCGATGAAAAACATATTCATCTATTTTTTAGTGGCAGCTGATGTATTTGTTGGCTTTGTCCTGCAGTTACTGGTGCATCACAGGGCTATGCTTTTGTTGAATATGAAACAGAGAGGGAAATGCGTCGTGCCTATGAGGTGTTTATCATACTTTATTGCTTTTAAATATTTTGTTTTCCATTATCTCTATGCATATGTTTGTTGTACATTGCTCACGGAAATGGTATTATTTGCTCATAGCAAGGTTCAATGTCACTGATACTTACCAACTCGTATCCTCCCAAATACGAGTTGTATTGGTCCGACTTGCACAAGTCGGGTCAATTTAGGTCAATTTTTTTCAAGTTCTTTAATTTTATGAATAATTATGACAGAAGTAAACTTTTAAATCCAGTGGTTTGTTAATGACAACAACTTTAAGTCAAATTTAGGAGAAATATGTCATATTTATTGATGTAAAAGTATAAATTACCTATCAAATTGGAGAAAAAGGTCCAATTAATTACCAAGGGGGAAAATACTCCAATTACTTACTAAATTAGAAAAAAAAAGGTTTACTTAATAAGAGTTTAGATGAAAAACATATAAAACAAGTCATTATGCAGGTAAGTGGATTATTGAAATATAGAGTAAACTCATAACCTCAGATCACATCGAACCATGCCGGATCGGGACAAATCATAGCGAACTGCACCCAACTAGTTCAACGAGTTGATGCGCATTGGACTTGCCCAGACATGAGTCGGCTCATACGAGTGGTCGGAGTCGGCAAACCATGGCTCATAACTATGTAGTCAGAGGCGAGAGGTGAGTGAGGCGACTAGGGGTTTGCTCAACCTCAAATGCCTGGGTGATCGCCTAGGCATTTGAGGCGATGTGTTCTCTCATAAATCACCATGAAGGAAGAAATAATAATATAAGAAAAATAAAGAAAATATATAAGATAATAATATGTAAGACTTTGAGAAGTATTGATCATGCCTAACATATAATGTCCTAAGACCATCTACTACTCATATAAGTAGTGGATGGGCTTAGGAATCATCAAAAATAAGGAAAAAATGTGGCAGCATGTAAGAGAAAAAAGGGTGTTGGAATTAGCCACTTTGAAATAATTAAGAATAAAAAAAAGTAATACCACATAGTTAAAAGGAAACAAACATTTAGCATAGACATTATAAGCAAGTGTCTTGGTGAGTGAGGCGAACATGAGGCGAGGCGAGGTGCGACGCTTTGGCTTGCCTCAACCTACTTTATTGCCTAGGAGAGCAAGGCAATCGCCTTTGATAACATAGGCTCATAGTAAGTTTAGGACTTTTACTGGAATTATGCTTCAAATCACCTGTGTATCCATTTTGTTACATTCAATAATTGCATGTGGGAGAACTGAACTTTGATTCATCGATGCTTTAGGAAGCAAGGAAGGTAGGATCGGATCGGATCGGCCCCGTGCCCCGACCCACTGGTCTGGGCCAGGATTGGCCAAGATCGGCCCGGATCAGACGGGATTGGTCTAGGATCGGACTGGCATAGTGGGATCAGGTCATTTTTTCTAAATATTTTTTAAAAAATAAATGGGGGACCAGTCTAGGTCGGATCGGCTGACCCAATTGGTTTGGACCGACTGATCCATGCTTGATCCCTGATTCTTCCTACCTTGACACTAAGTCCTCATATCAGGTCATTGTCATTCTCTTCAACATAAATGGGAGTTAGCATGTTAGAAAGTACCCCCATCCCTCAACAAAGCCTTAGGTAGGAGTCGGTAATGGGATTGAGATGGAAGCAGATGGCAGAATGAGTGGATCCTGCTTCGAATATTTAATGTCTGGGTATGACAGGTCCTGCACAGCACTTACGGCCACTCTCATGAGTGATGATGACCTTAATTTTGATCTAGTATTGTACATTACTGAATTATTCCACCGGTATCACGTGAAACAAATCATTTTATTAAAATCCTATTGAACCCACTGAATGAAAAGCTTGCTTTATGAAAGAATTTTGATATCTTTTGATGATATGAATGATTTCAACCATGTTAAACCAGCAAATCGGTCAAGACTGTTCCAGATCAAATAATGAAAGGGGCAGCCTAGTATCACTGCAGGCCTCATCCTTATTTTTGCAAAGAGGCAGTTTCCAACACAGACATGTGATTATCCTTAACTTATTTTTGCAAAGAAGCTGTTTCCAGATTAAGACGTGAGCTCCTGGTCACAATGGGATTTTCTACTGCTGCTGCTTGTGCAATTTGTTCAATCATCGAAGGGCATATTGAAGATTTGCCCAGTGCTATCTAAGGGAGGCTTCTCCCACTCTAAATGTTAAGCCATACTTTGTGTTCAAGCCTAAGACTTCACGGTAGTCCGAGAACTCGATGATGCCACGCCAAATCTGGCTTTTCAAGCCTGCATGGTTGTGATAGCTCTCTTTGACAATCAGATTGAGGTTTTACAACCCCATTGTTCTTTCCCCATGGCTACTTTCGTTAGTGGTGCATTTTCTCAAAACCGTATTTCTTGCACTTGATACAGCTTTAACCTCTTAATGCAGCTTTAACCTCTTCTTTCTTCTTGTTAACTTGACCGAGTGATTGTGAAGACTGCCATTATTATTCACTTGGAAGCCAACAACATGAACATACGAAAGCTCAAGGTCCAACTGTGTTAAAATTGCTACAATTCCAATCAGAAAAGCCTGTTTCCCCTGTTTATTTGATGTTTCTTGCAATCACATAGAATCCACTTCTGTTCTTTGCTGAGAATGTCTCCCAAATCCTAAAAATGGGCACCAAGCGGTACATTTCTCAGGGTCTCCACTTCTGTCTCTTATAATGTCCATCTTGGCTGGGTTGATTGTATCTGAACTCCAACCTACATATCTTTCAAAATAAAGAAAAATAATATCCAGGAAATAACATTATTTATATCTTTTCAATTTGAAAGAACCACAAGAGCTACTAACTTTAAAGCAGAAGTGGAGAGGGGGTAGAGTTCTAGACTAGCTTTCTCTTTATTTTTATTTTTCTGCTTAGGTGAGTGGTTACACTCTTAGAAAATCTCACTTGGAGATAATATCTATGCAAGTCTCTCCTCTTCCTCCCCTAACCAAAGAATGTGAAGTCAAAAAAATGGATTCTTATGTGGACTCATAAAAAAAAAAGGGAAATAAGTCTAAGGATCCAAAACCTACAAACTAGATCCTCATTTTCTTATGTTTAGATTTTCCCTGAACACTTATTAAATTTTTCACATGTTACAATATGCGCTCCATGCATCCTTTTCTTTGTTTTGATAATTTGTTTTTGGTACTTGGTATTGATAGCATGAAACAACATGATAAGCAAGAAGAAGACAAAAGAAATGAAAATAATATAAGATGTGGATACATCTATTGTCCATTTGGTTCCCTATTCTTGGGTATATCCCTGGTCATAGAATCAGCCATTTATATGAAGAGTAAAGGTGTTTCATTTTTTCATATTGAAGGTGCTTGGGATCTACTTTTAATTATTAACTTTTGAATCCATTTTATTCTTTTTCCCTCTTAGTTTCATTCCAAAGTTTTTTTTTCTTGAGGCTCTGATTAAGTCTTTTAGATGTGACATCTAGGCAATGGTTTTTTTATTATTATTATTATTATTTATTATTATTTATTTTATTTTTTTTATTTTTTTTTGGGGGGGGGGGGGGGGAGGTGAGATATCTAGGCAATGTTGATGCAGATTATCCATACCTACCCTTATCAGACTTTCACTTTTTTTTTTCTTTTTTTTGTGTTACGGGGGGGGGGGGGGGGGGGACTAGAAGCCAATGACATCAATTCGAAGAACACCTTATCAGAGTATAAACTGGTTCTGAATATCTTAAGAACCATAGAATCTCAATTAAGTTTTTTTTTTTTAATCTGAAAGAGAGGGGGGGGGGGGGTATGTTCTGAGTCCTGACTCCAGCCAAATCTGCATAATCCTTCTTAACATACACGTGTACACTCGTTTCTATTGCCTGTTGGTTTTTCATCTTAGCCTTGCATCAGAAACTTAAATGATAAATCTGTATAGCGGCTATAGCCCCTCAATGTATACCTGTGCAGTCCTTTCCACTGCCGACATTTAATGTTATTCTTCTTATCTGAGTAACATTCAGATAATCATCTTCGAGAAAGATGTGTGGACTCAGCAATCTGATAGGTACTTCTTATCTTCGCATCCATAGTTCTTGGATCACTTTCACATGCCATTAGGCAGATTAACTAAATAAGAGCCATGTCTTTGGCGTGTTACACATTTGAAAATAAGGACCAAGGAAGTCTCATTGGAAGCCCCACTCTTCTTGTAACAGACCATGTAGTTGTAGTCAGATGATGCTCGGATACAGTATCACAAAAAATGTTTCAACTTTTCTCTCCAGTCATTGGAAATAAATCTCACATTTATCCCCAAAGGGGTGGTTAATTTCTCTGCAAAAACATGGAATGGATTGGCATGAGGATTCATAATTTGGATTACTTAATTTGTTTTATGCAAGTGGCCCTGGAGATTGGACACTGATGATGGAAAGTTGTGGACTGCAGTAACATTACTGCAGGGAAAGGGTTTGAGTCATTCCACTGTACATACTGGTGATCTTCCTCAACCTACACGTTATGGTTGAAGTACAGGCCAGTGTTTTCTTTTGGTTTACTACTAGGAAGAAAAATTCCAAACCAATGTATGGTGCGGTTCCCATCTGTTAGCAAAGGTGTTCCTCATGTTCAAGATCACAGCTAACCAATAAGCATTTGCAGTAAACAATTATGAGTTATGTTCAGGTATGATTTCCTCTTTTCCTCTTAGACTCCAGAACTTGTCCAACTTTATAGACATCGACCACCCGTTAATGTTGGAGGGTCACGTTTGCTGCATAGATGTGAGGAACCCTGGCTACTGGGCACAAGGTTCGGCAACTCATGGATCTGGATCAGATCAGGTCCGGCCAAATACGAGTCAGATCCGATCCGACTCAGGCCGACTCGGTCCAACTCGCATGAGTCCGAGTCGGGCCAGTTTAGGCCAATTTTTTGGGACAAATCTCTCATTTATTTGAATAAATATGTAATTTTAAACATCCTACTTGACGCCCATCATTACCGTGAATGATTGTAAGGCACATTTAAGAGGAAAACTCCAATTTCTGAATTTAAATTAGTACAAAGTTTAGTCTAGCATGCTAATTGAGAGGAATTTAGTTTAGAAATCTCCCTTTGCAAAAGAAAGTAACACACCACATCTCATAGAAATGTCGAATGTAAATTTTCAAAGCAAAGTAGTACAAGTACAACTACAATACATCTCATAGACTGCAAACATCAAAACCCAGCAATATAGATGACACATATGTAGTACATGAGTGATGAGACTCAATTATTTAATAATTTAAAAGTTTATAATAATAAAATGTTCAACATGCAAGATTTTGAAGCAAACTTTCATCAAATTAAGTAGAAATGATAGATCTATGTCTCTCATAACATTCGTGTTCGTTTGTTTCTTTTTATTATTTTTTATTTTTTGTGTTTTTAAAATTTCTTCCCCCGAAACCATGAATCATCCCCAAATTTGATCAAATATGAGTTTTTTCATGCTAAAATTAAAGACAAGTGATATATTAACATATTAACAACCTTAACAACATCCAACAACAACCAAAGAAGATGAAAGAGGAAAATCTTAGGTTTCGGGTAGATACCTTGCTTCCAAGCCTTCAAACCGGATGGAAACACTTGGAAATGCCGCCTCCTCCAACAAAATTGCCTCCAAAACCTTGGATCTACCAAAACCCTCAAGAAAAAAGGGAGAAAGAAGATTGTTTGGGGGTGGGGTGGGGACAGAGAGATGGTTCAAAGAGGTGGTGAAGGCTTCGGCTGCTGTGTTCTGTCCAAACAGAAATGCAGCAGACTGAAAGGTAGGTTTTCATCTTCTTTCATATCAGATTGGCACGTGTGGGGCCAGATTGTACCAACTCTAGCTGAACTGCGACTGGCTTTCACCGGATCGCAGTGGCTTGAGCCCGTATCCTGCGATCTGGCATGAATCGGGCCAATGCGCTGTGAGTTGGATTGATCCGGAAACGGCCCACAGCGACTCGTACGAGTCAAGCGTGCCAACAACTCGGGTCGGCCCAGATACGAGTCGACTTGTACAAGTCTGTCTGATCCGATACGATATGGCAAACCATGAGTGGGCATGAGCATGGACAAGCCATTGGTTTTGTAAAATTCACATGCATGTTTATGGCAGATGGGGAGTTGGGAACAATGTGGTTTTTTTGAGTCTGTCCAGCCATCGCTCTGAAGGCTATTCCTTGATGTGGAAAACATCTCACTTGAGGCTTTTTCTCATCTGACCGATTGACTCCTCATTGGATGGATCTAGTCCACTTGCTATTTATGTGACTACAGTTGCAATTCTCTTGGGCACTTGCTACATCGTTGTTACTTCATCGAGGCAGCAAGGCACGATAGTCGGATAGTGACCTGGCGCAAGTAGCTTGGACGCACTTCGATGGGGGGAGACTAGCTACTCAGGGGAGCATGGAAGCTTCCTTTGATGGTTCTTCATGCAGTGTCATGGGAATATTTGGGGAGAGGAATGAGTTTGCACAATTAACCAGCCGACTCTAGAGGAAAGTTTGTGAGTTCCAAATGTGAACACATGACAGAGAACATAATCAGGGGCTGGAATTGACAGGCACAAACTGAGGCTTGGCCTGGTTTCTGCCCTTGCACTAGTTTGGAGGGTTTTTTTCCCTTTAGGGTGCATAGTGGGATGTTGTTTGCAGATTGATACTATGCTTCTAGCTCATATTTTTACTTGATTTTATTGATGAATTGTGCATTATTCACCCCGGAAGAAAAAGAGAAGTGGCGTCCTTTATGTGCAAGTAAACAGCAAACTCTTGTGGGCCATTTCAATCAATTACTTACCCACGCTTGTCCACTGCTGTTCATGTGCAGGAAGCCCATCATACCCTCATTGACGACAGTGAAATTATTGTTGATTATAACAGGCAGCAACTTATGCCCGGATGGATCCCAAGGAGGTTGGGTACGTGTTAGTCATTTGTTCTTGGGGATGAGCCCCATTAATGTCAAGTAATTGGCACCTTCTGTTTGATCGCCTTACAGGAGGTGGCCTAGGTGGGAAAAAGGAATCCGGTCAGCTTCGATTTGGCGGACGCGAGAGACCCTTTCGTGCTCCTTTGTATGCTTGCTCACTTGATCCCTCATTTATTAACTATAGTTGTAAATTCTGTTTAGCAAGTATCAAGGAATGATGCCTTTCTTTCACACAAAGTATTGTTTATTTTTTGCACTCTGACACTTTAGTTAAACCAGGCGACTGATTCCATTTGATGAGTTGAAAAGACTTGGCATTCCTCCACCTCCGGAGGGACAATATTTGACACGCTTTGAGGTAATATCATCTTTCTCTTCTGTCATGATGAAAAAACCATTATGGCCCTCATGTCCAAAGGATAATTGAGCTCCTCATAGGTTCAAATTTAGTTTTTTTTTTTCATGTTTAAAAGGTTGTTTTATAGGACAAGACTGAACTAACATTTCAATTAAGTTGCATGTTTCTTTGACTTGTATATGCACTGTGAAAGCACACATGGATGTTTCAGATTCCTTCTCCGCCCAGACGAAAAAGTGCGATTGATGGAGAAGATTTGCCACATAGAGAGCGAAAGAGAACAGAATGTAGGGATGATTCACATTCAGGGTACAAGAGAAAGTCAGTGGAGAGGGAAGAAGCGTCTACGAGGAGCAGGAGAAGATCAGAGGAGGATGAAGGCTCACCCACAAAATGGAGAAGCAGTTCAAGTTATAGGGATTCTCATTTTTCACGTCGGAGACATCACAGTGAACATTCCCATTATCATAAGAGGCAGTCGACTAGCAGGGACTACAGTTCTTGAATGCGATTTTGAACATTTAACTGTAGACCAAAACTTGAGAATACAATGAAATACATGATTTGTAATGCCTCTTGTATTGTTTCCACGGTAATGACCGGTGCCTTGGTAGAACACTGCCGGTTCCAGGACAGCCGGCCACAGCAAGATGGAGAGGTCACACGTCAAAATGCTATTGCTTTGTGAATTATGGCCATTTAAATATTTCAATCTTTATTATCAGGACCAAACTCATGGCAGACTGACTATTAAAATGCAGTTCATTCTCATTTTTTCAAGAGCATGCTTGAGAATGTTAAGTTAAAGAATTTGATATTAGGAGAATGGAGAGTAAGTGAGAGATGATTTCAGCATGTATACATTATTTTGCATAAGCATCAACACATTTCAGAAAATAAAAGTTACAACAATTAGGGCTAAAATTATAGGAAAAATTACTCATGTACCCTTGAAATCTTATCAAATAACTTCTATGCCCTCACCTTTAAAAAAATTACTCTTTTACCTAGGGTTGGCCATGAGCCAAGCCGTTCGAGCTCAGTTCGGTTCGGCTTGACTCGAAACTTCAAACGAGTCATGCTTAAGCTTAGGTTAAAGTTCGAATGGCTTAATGAGTCAAGTTCAAGCTTACTGTGGTTCCACTCATGGGCTTGTGAGTCAGTTCGATATATTTAATATATATTTTTTAATTTATCAATCTACATCAAGTGAAAGTAGGTACCCATCTTGTGTGTGGCTGCGTGATTGTCCAGATTTGAGTGGTTTGAGTTTGCGCCAAGTCGAGCTCGAGTTTGGCAAAAACGGGGCAAGTCGAGCTCAAGCCTAAATTTAGAGCTCGAGTTCGAGCCAACCTTCTTTGACTTGAGCCGAGCCTGAGTCATCCAAAGTTCGGTTCGACTGCTCTCATTGCCAGCTCTACTTTTACCCTTCAACTCCGCCATGGTCGGTCCCAAGCTCGGATGAGAAAAGAGAAGGGTGTATGTTAAGTTGACAGTCAGCACTTAATAAAATTTGTCACAATTCAATCATGAATCTTGAACCAATATTTTGTACTAGTACTAGGGCGTTTTTCAGAAGCGACGCATTACATCAGTCTTCAGTTATAATGAGAAGTGAGTAAGAGATTTCTAGAGCGTTCTTCAGAAGCGACGCGTTACATCAATATCTAGATATAATGAGAAGTAAGCAAGGGACTACTAGGACGTTCTCTAGAAGCGACGTGCCGCAATGGCATCCAGTTGCGGTGACAAATAGGCAAGAGTTCTCGTATATTAGACAAACACGAGTAAAGAAGTTAATCCATAAGAATAAAAATACTTTAGCCACATGGAATATAAAAATCTTAACCGATAAAAGTTTATAGTTAGTTAAACTTACGAGAGATTGGAGGGTCAACATAACTTATTTACAAGAAATTAGGTGGAAATGTTCTATAGCTAAAGAAATTGAAGATTTCAAACTTTAGTATGTTGGTAAAAGTAATAATAGAAATGATGTAGCCATTATCATAGATAAAAAGTAAAAAGATAAAGTTGTAGAAGTTAAAAGAGAGGGGGATAGACTCATATTAGTTAAACTTGTAGTAGTTGAAGAGGTTTTAAATATAATTAGTACATATGCACCTCAAGCAGGATTAAAAGAAAGTATTCAGAAAAAATTGTAGGAGAATTTTGATAAGATAATCTAAGATGTCTCTAATGGTGAAAGGAGTTTTGTTGAGAGAAACTTAAATGGCCATATAAATAGTAGCTACGAGAGGGTTCATGGAGGCTTTGATTTTGATAATAGAAAGAGCAAGGGTGATGCTTATGTTTTACAGATGATATTATTCTAATTAATGATGATATTAAAAATTTGAATGATAAATTAAAACAATGGAGGTCTGCTTTGAAATCCAAAAGCTTTATGATTAGTCGAACTAAGACAGAATACATAAAATGTAATTTCAATAATAGAAATGTCGATCAACTAGATTTAGTCACTATTGAAAGTTAAGTTATTCCTAAAAATAGCAACTTTTGGTATTTAGGATCTATTATTCAAGATAATAGGAAGATTTAAGAAGATATTATTCATAAAGTCAAGACAGGTAGGTTGAAGTGAAAAAGTACATTATGAGTCCTTTATGATCAGCGGGTCCCCTTAAAATTGGAAAGTAAGTTTTATAGGATAACTATGAGACATGCTATGTTATATGGTTCCGAGTGTTGGGCTGCGAGAAATGATCATATGCAAAAGTTATGTGTTGATGAGATGAGGATGTTACGTTGGATGTGTGGTAAGACTAGAAAAGATAAAATTAGAAATGAATATATACGTAAAGATTTAGGTGTATCTTCTATTGACGTTAAGCTTAAGGAGAATAGATTGCGATGGTTTGGTTATGTACATCGTCGTCTAAGTTGCTATAGTTAAAAGATATGATAGAATTAGAGTGGAGAATGATAGAAGACATCGAGAAAGACTTAAAATGAAATAGTTAGATGTTGTTAAAAAGGACATGACATTACTATATGCTATCTCAAGTTTGGCATTTGATAGATTAAGATGGCGAAATAAGATTCATGTAGCCGACTCCAAATAGATGGGATAAGGTTTTGATAATGATGATGATGACTCTTTTACCCCTCAAATGTTAAAATCTCAACTCCTATGCCCCTACGGTTAACTTCCATCTGTTTAACTAAACCACACATGAGTTAAATCAATGGTAGTGGAAGTGGGGATGGGGGGAGGTAGAGGAGGGATGTCGATGTGCTGCCCTCCCGTCATTTTTGTGGATGCTACAACCATTAGCTAACCTTCTAAGACCTGTGGTGTTGCCCCTCACCATTCACTGCTCCCTGTGCACTCTTGAACCCATCCAATGACTTCCCAAACTTTGGTCCCAAACTTGCTTGTTTTTACTGTTGCAATTGAAATGTTGGCAACTACATCATGCTGCTGATACAAGAGCAATGCCTGCAAGCACAGAGAGCTTATATTCTAGGGTTAATGACAAAGGGGGTTGGAGATAGAATGGATATTCTTAAATTTTATGCTAGGATAAAATGGTCTTATACGGTGTAGCTTAACCACCGTTAGTGTAACGACCCGCCATCCTATGACCGGAGACCCGATCACTAAATGGATGTCGGCCCATTAACTGCAGGTTCACACCCGGATCTCACACAACACATCTGGAGGAGTAAGCGTTAAACAAGGCTAAATATAACAATCTCACAGACTACAAGGAGAGTACAAGTGCGCAGGAAGGAGATTAACAATGTCCGTATACAGTCCAACAATATTTACATGGTCCAACAAATTAAATAAGCACAGACAGAAGTAAAATACAACAACATCGGGGCATACCCCGGAACTGAGATAGCTGCTGGTCCGCACACCAAGGAGACACCACACGCCGCCACACGCCACGAGGTCCACACCTGAAACCGCAGGGAGTGAGCCACACCAGAATTGGGCTGGGCTCAGTAGGGATCATCCGATCCCCGCCTCCCACTCACACACCCACAAGTGCAAGAATACAGATATATGGCAATTAAACAAGGCAGTAAACATGGCTCCCAAAACCTGATATGAAACGCACGCACAAGCAATGTAACAGGAACAGTTCTCAGTAATCCGTATAACCCCACACAATACCACGACTCAAAACCAAGGTCCAACGGAGCGACCAAACCACACTGTCAACCGCAGACAACGTCGCCTCACAACACCACCAACACTCACGCCTGTCCGCCCCTACAGTGTTCCGGGGCACCGTAAGGTGAGGCAGTGAGTCAAACTAAGACTAGTTGGGACTAGTGAACCACCACTGCCCAGCTACGTGTGCACACAAGCAGTCTAGACTATTGTCCTACCGACCGGACTTCCTCCACGCCAGGCCTCGGCGTTTCAGGAAGGCCTTGGGGACCGGCGAAACCCCCGTCAAGCCGAAGCTATAGGAACTACCCACAATCCTAACCTCCCAGGCTGCGTCAGGCCAAAGGGCGAAGGGTACCACTCGTAACCTTGATTACAGGTCACATCAGGCCCAGTGGCTAAGGGGTAAAACAACTTTAACAGTACCACAACCAGCTCCACAGCAAAAAACGCGCCGGAAACTGTCACGACAAATAGGGAAACCCCGACCCGCTGAGACCAAACAGCAACCCCTTGGATAGCGCACCGGCTACTCCGGCCCGACGGGCTCAAGGTAGTTCTGCTTCTCTCAGCAAGAGGTAAAACACAACATGTACCACTCCCCCACCGGTACGGCAACAATGCCTCACAGACACCAAGGCCCTTCCCCATCGGCACATGGTGACAAACGTAAACTACAGTTGTTCCAATTCCATATCCGCATAAGCACGCACACACATAGATGATGTAATTTCATTCACGCAGAAATCCTTAGTCTCAATATACATCTTAAAGCATGCATTTGAACCATCCAACCGTGAAACATGCGTTAATAACAAGAGTTAATGCAGTTCTGTCTTGAATCGCGTCGACCGAGGCCGACGCCATTCAAGTCCCTCAAACTTGTACATTTTAAACCCGACCTCAGATTATGCCTTAAAACGCGTCGTCCTGGGAAGCCGCTCTTTAAAAGGCGTCAGCGTCCTCAGACGCCATTCACACCAAATTCCGAGATTGCAGAGACCTCAGTCGGGGGATTTTCCTGCCTAAATGACATCATGATGGCCCGACGTCCTTCTAAAAGGCGTCGTCCATACATGACGTCTTTTAGCCCCAGATTCCCCGAACTGACAGAGACTCAGTGGAGCGATTTCTGCCTAAAAGGCGTCATGATGTCCCGACGTCCTTCTAAAAGGCGTCGTCCATACATGACGTCTTTTAGCGCCAGAAACCGAGTTTTGTCCTCAGTCCGAGGGCTCCCTTTTCACCCCCAAATACCCCAAAATCAAACCAAACGGAGGAGGAAGAGGGGCAAGCTAAACCATCACATATCCACATTCACAGAAACCCTCATCCCCATCAAGAAAGCTCCTAAACATGCTCGTTCTACCCCCAAACACATCATGCATCACATGGAAACTACAGACGAAACATGTACAATCCACGCAAGGTTCGTCCCCCTACCGGTTCTTGAACTCCTCCAAGCTCCGTGCCGCCGACCCGCCGCACCGTAGACCGCCGCCGGTACCCCCGAGGACGCCGCCACTCCGCCGGGACGTCGGCCGCCGTCCGGGGAATGGAACGCCGCGAAGGAAGTGGTGGTGGTAGAGGTGAGAGGTAGGGAGGTGTTGGAGTGGTGGAAGAGGAAGAAGAGGAAGGGAAAGGGGAAAAGAGAGGCGGAGAGGGCAGAGAGGGCGAGGAGAGAGAGAGAGAAGGCGAGAATGAGGGAAAGAAGGGGAGGCTCGCGGGGTCAATCCGAAATTGGCTAAAACGCGTCGACCGAGACAGACGTCTATCAGATGACAGGACGGGCCGTACTGACAGCGCTCTGAAATGCGTCGACCAACACGGACGCCGTTCAGATGACAAGACCGGCACCGTACTCTGACATCTCAGGGTTGCAGTTTGAATGATGTCGTCCATCATAGACGTCGTTCAGACGACAAGACATGGGCCGTACTCTCGCAGCCCGAAACCCGCCCACGTGGCACAACAGCAACATACTTAAATGGCGTCCACCCATCCAGACGCCGTTTGAAAAGCGTCATGCAGTGCAGACGTCATTCAGTCAAAATTCTCAAGACTCCTCAGGGTCGAAACCAGGGGATCCGGCGCGAACCCGACCCGAATACTGAACCCGAAACCTCAGTCCTTACAGTTAGAGAACATCCCATGAATCTTCTCTTTTGGTGGATTGTCTGACTTCAAAGGTGTGCATGTAAAGGCTTTAAAATTTGAGTTTTACTTGCTACACTGCAACAAACTGACATGGAATGGGCCTCTCAGCCATGCACATGGGCCTATCTAATTGCATAAATATTCTTTAACGTCAGCCAAAAAAAAAAAAAAAACCCTCTGTATGTAATCTCGAGCGCATTCTGAGCTGCTCGAGAGCATCTTGGTGCTCTCGAGAGAACCAGGACCCTCTCTAGCGCATGAGTGTATTGGAGAGCACCCTGAGCACTAGGATGCTCTCGAGTGCATCAGGACGCTCTCCAGCGCATGCTTCCAAGGCACTTGAGGAGCATATCCTACAGGCAATTTTTTTTTTTTTTTTTTGGCTTACGTCAGAGCGTATTTATGCAAGGGTACATACCCATGTGCGTACTCTAGGTGGTGGAATGGGACTGGGAGGTTCATTCCACGTCAGCTTGCTGCGGTGCAGCAAGTAAAACTCTTAAAATTTTAACGGTATAAGGATACTTTTCTTAAAGATGAGGTATATGGGTTATTTGATAAGAATTTCAAGGGTATATAAGTAATTTTCTCAAAACTATATTTGATAGTAAAAGTGGATATGGGATGTTTAGAGTTAAAATTCTCTAGTATTAATTTTTTTTTTTGTTGTTAATAGTTAGCATTTAGTTATATTTTATCAATTTTAATATTCAAACGCTAGTGAAAAAAATCGTTTGCCGTAGCAAATTTAACACCTATATGAACCTATATTAAAAATGTTAGAATTTAATCCTTCAAAGTCATGATCTCTTCTTTTCCTTTTTAGTTTAATCTCTTCTTATATATTTCAAAGAAACTAATCTTCAAACTAATACCATATCTAAGTTAATACTCTAACCATACTGGGCAGAGACTCTTGGTTCTTTATTCATTTCTTATCTTGAGATTATCCAATGAATTTGTTCAAGTTGCACTCTCAAATACAATCCAAGAACTAACTTTCATCAGTAGTTGGGAACATAATCCTGTTCTGTTACTCATGCAAGTTCTTGTCAGAAATATGATGGCCCACTAAGTAAACGTACGGAGAGTCTGATGTACATGGTGGCGAGCTGGGAAAGCCTCATCTTCTAATACGAGATTGAATTATGTGACAGTTGGGTGACCACTGCAGTCGCCAAGGATCGTATACGACGTGGAGTAGGGCAACTTTGCTCCCTCTAACCTGCTAGGCGTCATTCATCTTCTCAGAGAGAATATGGTGCCTCTCCTCTCCCTTGGCTGTCTGCACTGTGCCACGATCCATAGCATCTCATCTCTCTTTGCATGTGATTTGTTGAACACTGCCCTTTACATATGGTATTTTGGAATTTTGGACACAACACAATACTTACACTAGAATATCTAAATGAACACTAGACGCTTCTTCAAAATATTTAGTTGTATGCTAACATTTATTACATTTTAATCATATCTCTTAATTTTAAATTAAATTCAATAACCGTAATGTATATGCATATATAAATTCATGTATTAGAGCACATCAATATGCACATATTTATATTCTTTTTACATTCTTATATATATATATATATATATATTTTAAATTTTGCTATATCCGAATGCCCGCCAGAGATAACTATGTGCTGTAAGTCAGGGAGTGGTAACCGCTGACTTACTTACCTTCTATTCATCTTCCTTACTCTTAAAAAAGAGAACCCCCCACCCGAACCCCAGGCTGGTTTCCGAAGATTCCCGTGGCGAGAGGCAACTTTACGCATGAGTGGTTTACTTGGAACTCGTATAAGAGCTAGTCTTTTAAAGGCCCATTTACAAGGCCATGTGGCCTGCTGGGCCAAGAGAAGGAACGGACTTTTGGTCAACTCAACTAATTGCAAGAGAGAGAAAGTCACTTGTTAGAAGATACCACGGAATCCTTCCTCAGATTCAATCACGAAAAGGGCTTACTTACAACTAAGACTGTCAATGGATATCTGAATTCCGATTATCCGTTCTGTTTTCGTTTTTACTAGTGGATATAGAACTCCGTCACACACACACACACACACAGAGACAGAGAGTGAGAATATATAATCTAACAGTGAAAATATCTCGACAATTTGATAAAAGAAAGGCCATAGTAAAAAGTTGAAAACTTTTTAACATTTTAATATAATTTTATGACACATATTTAGGTATATTTATATGTAAACTTAGATTGACAGATAAAATAGATTTCAAAATTCAAAATTCATAAATTATTAATTTGTTGACAGCTCTACTTACAACAATAGGCTCTCGCCCTTGGACACCTCGGTCTACTCAAAAATCCTAGACATGCCTCAGGGGTCACCTCCGCAACGACTATGGCCCATGGGGCATTAGTCAATTTCTCTCCCAATACCTGACAGCTGCCCCGCAGATCATTGTTTTCCAATTGTTGAGAATTCTCTGCAACATGACATCCTCTCCCACTTGTGATCTCAGGTATATATACAGTTTATCTGATCATGAATGCTGTTTCTAGCACCTCTTGCACTTGTACCACGGGCATTGCAGTGTTGTGACGATCGACGCCAAGGATCCCCGTAAACTTTCATAGGTGCGTGGCTCGTTGCAAAAATAGGAACAAGACCAGCTAAAAAAAGCTCCTCCAAGCCTGGGTGCTAAATTCATCCGCGCGAACAACGGTGCGTGGAGGGCAACTGATTTCACAAAGCCGACGGGGACAGACTTCGTATTTGCCTCACGCATGGACATCATCATGCAACCATCCACTGTGGATATACAAAACGTTGCACTTGGATCTGAGGCATCATCTGATTAGCTTTTGGTAGGAGCCTTGGAGATTAGGAACCGACAGTTTAGGCGTGAACATGGTGGCCCAGATGCTCAAAGCCTAAACAACGTAGTTCCCCCGGGAAAGTACTAGGCACCTCTCTTTAATGAGAATCTCATGGGGATTTAAAGAAACACATTCTTCAATCTCCTAGAACCTTCCCAAGGTCCAGTTCTCGTTTGGTCTGCTTAAAATCCTCCAGATGTAAGCTGACAGACTTGAAGAGACGCACAAGTGTATTGCCCATCAGAACCAACCGCTGCATTAATTCACCAACTCGTGCCATACGATATGGCCTTTCTTGTCACAGAACTGCATGGAGCTTTGAATGGGTAACCCACCATGTTCGTCTTTCCATCCTCTCTTCCCCCTCCCCAAGACCTGACATTCAAAGAAAAACTTTGAAATGAAGCAAGCAATGTCAATAGAAGTTCAAAACAACGTAAAGATCAAGGGACTGAACATGTAATTATCAGATAAGAGTCAAACAGAAAGAAGCAAAAGCAGACAATGAATCTAGAAAAAAGATACATAGGTACATTACCTCAATAAGCATGCAAAATGTTGTCAACCATGGAGGAACCACTTTCCAGTTTCAGAAATGCACACGGCACAGACATGGGGACTCACTTATCTGATACCACCTTGATGTAGAATCAATTTGGACGTGCACTTGACAGACTATAAGCCAAGAATGAGCAGCTCAAGCAGCACTTTCCACACAATCATCAGTTTCCTTCCCCGTAGCCTTATGTGCTTCTCTTCGTTTGGCCTGAATCTGGCGTATGCATTCAGCAATTATGACATTGATTTTTGGGGGAGGTCTAGCAGAATTCTGGGACAATCCTGCCTTTTTCAGGGCCTGTGATACATTTTTGTGTGCTTTCTGAATGTGAGTAGGGCAGTAGGAAAGTGGCTCTGCTCTAAAAACTGGCTTCCCACAGGTAATCGGACCAGTATGCACACTGCAATGAAAATTTTTGGCACCCTTTAGAACAGTCCTTGAGCTTGATATAAAAGAAAAGAAATCTTCTATAAATTGCCATTGCAACCAATCCGTTGCCATAGATCAGCTGTCAAAACAAGGTTATACAGTAATAGCAGAAATTGGCCCACTGTCCTCGAAACCAATTCCTCAACGATAATCAAGAAAATCAAGAAACCTTGTTTGGGATCATCCTATTTTGACCTAAAATCAAAACAAGTTAAGAAAAGTCAAATGATCCAAAAAGTTCTCTTATCCAACGTTGATTCAATAAGAATCATCCTAAGTATTCAAGCTGCAACTCCAGAGATCGTTTGAAAAACTCTCATGATAAAAACCTGAGTCTTTTACATGACACTGGGAAGGTTTAGAGAAGCTCTTCAGCCTAGTTTATCCTCTTTAACTTTTGCCAGAAAAGCTAAGAAATGAAGTAGAAAAGCTTTAAAAAAAAGTACATAAGAGGTAGCAATGACCACTCATCAGCAACTGATGCCCAAGATTATGACAAAAAATGACAGGAACCTGGTAGAAATCAAGATAACTAATGGCCAAGATATGTCATAAGGTTGCGGTATTGACTCCCACCTGTGGACAAACATGCAGTGAGGATGCCAACCTGGGGTTCACGTGAGTTCTAATGGACTTCACTGGCCGGGGGAAAGAGGGGGGAGGGGGACACTGCTGACTGCCCAACAAAGATGTTTGGCAGGCCTAGGCTCGGGTTATTGGTGACGCAAGGCTCGATCATGGGTTTGTGGGTTTACTCTCTTGGTATTCAAAAAATAAGGCCCAAGATATTGATTGATCTTGTTTCCCCTTTCATTTCATAACCATCACACAAACAATAATGCATATTCACGTGTCATCATATAAATGCATATCCTTTTTTTGCCACAATATGAACACACATCCTTTTTTGCCATAATATAAACACATATGTTAATGCATAAGGTTTTGAATTTTTACAGCAGTCAACATCACCCAATCTCCGTAACAGTGATAACTAATTGCATGTCAGAATTTCCTTCTAAGGGAACTGTCTTGTAAATACATCATCATGACCTACTGTTATTAATTCCATTATACTTGTGAAGAAACTTTCTTCTTTTGCAAAAGATCATTAACAAAGCTAGAATTGGCAACTCAAATACTAAGCACTTAAAAGGCTAATATGAGAATGATGCAATTCAAAATGAAGACAAAAAATATCCACAAGTTTTCTGATAAGCTGTCATCATCCTGTGATGGAGCATTATCATCTTTTCTTTTCTTTTCTTTTTTTGGGGGGAGGGGGGCACTCATTTTTTGTAACCATTAGAAGTCACTTCAATGCAGGCTATACTGGTGCATACATGCATGCCCATTTTGGTAATCATTAGAGGCCATTTCAAAGCAGATCCACTACTCAGCTGAAGTCCGTCTTATCTTTGATCTCAGGTAAGTTACACAACTCTGAGACAATATGAGATGGACTTCAGCCCACATAGTGGATCCACCTTCATGAAATCCTAGGTTTAGGATTGTCCTTGGAAGCAGGACCGTTAAACTTCTGACAGTATGGAACACTGGGAAGTCTCACTGTCAAATATTATTGCCCGAATGAATGTGAACTGAGCAAAATACCATCTCAATCTGTAGAAAAGATAATGTTGAGGGAGGGAAATGACGAGAATACATCGATACAGTCTTAAGCTAAACAACAACATGGCAAAATCCATTTTTATTCGCTATTGCTATTGCATCTTCTTGCAAAGAAGGGATACACCAAAACTTCCTAATTACATAAGCACCAAGATGCAACTGCAATCAAAGTTAAATAGGGACCTTGTCAAAAATTAAAGAGGCTTTCAAAGTACACGACAGGATCATTAACAGACAAGGACGGACATTAAAGATGGATAGGTTTCATATCTTTTAGGTATGCGCGTAGCAGTAAATGTTGAGAATTAACTTGCTATAAACAATAACAAGAAAGTGGCCCCTATGTAGGTAATATGTAATGCAGAATCGGCCAATCCAAATCAAAATCGGCCGATTCGGATCAGGATGATCAGCACTAGCCAATTCGATTCTGGGGGTACTATACCCAAAAAATAAAAAGAAAATCGGCAGGAATCGCCCCAGATGGACCAAAGTCGCCTGAATAGCCCAAATCCAGATCGGGGATGGTCTAGGGGGATCCAGGCAGATCTGGCCGAAAGAAAGGGGGGGGGGGGGGGGGGGGGGGGGGGGCGGGGGGCTATTCTTATGTTGTTTGTTGGTTTTTAAATTTAGTCGATCCTGAGTTAGCCTTTCTTCCATTGGATCGGCCCTGATCAGCTGATCCGGATCGCATCGAATCAGGATCGGGACCGGCCGATCCAGGGAGCCGATTCGATCCAGTATTCCATGGTAGACACAATTTTAAAACTTATTTGTCTATTTATTTTATCCAGTACATGGTAATCCTTACTGTTCGTTTTACTCAGAAAAGAGTACCTGCATTGGCTTCACAACATAATGTGAGATTTTATCAGCAACATATAAGATTCGTAGACAAGACTAGAGTAACAGATTTATGTTTTGAGTTTTTATTTGGATGCTAGAAAGACCCATATGTGAAGCATCATACATCAGAAAGAAAATCCTTTTGCAGCACGCAAATAAAACTGAAGCATAATACTGTCCTAATCTCCAATGATTTTGGACAAAATATTCTTGCCAGCTGGCTGTCTGACATCATCCCTTTACAAGGTGCAAGTGCCGAGAAATTTTTCTTTCTAGGGGCAGGGGAGAGAGGAGAGTTGATCCCCTTATATTCTCACCTCTCTAGACATTTCCGCATCCACATGTCAGACTTTCAATGAAAGAACTCTTTTTGTCCGACTCCACTCAAAACATTTTAACTTTCTGTTTGACCAATGAAGTCCGAACATTTCATCCTACTTGAAAGAAAGATTAAGTTTTCTTTTTAACAAAATCAGAATATTAACAAGTATAACTTAAATGAAAGAGTGCTCTATGTACATTTTAAGTTGTCTAAAATTTTCAAATCTAAAAATAAAATGTTTTTCTAAATACAATCACCAAGAATCTCATAATGTGGGAAAACCAGTATAGTTGGTATATGTAAAAGCTCTTAAGTGATGATAATCATACATGCAATCACCTCCTTATTGTTGCCCAACTTTCAATCTAACCAAATGTAGTATAAAAGAGTTACGCCACAAGATTTCTTGATAGAATTGATACTATGGCATCCACACCAGGGGACGGCTACCCTTGAATAATCGGATGGTTTGGCATGTGTCCAGTCCCTTCGGGCTCACCTTGAATGCTTGGGCATGACCAAGACCATTAAATGTGCTCAAACATTTTATGGTATGGTCTGCTAGGCCTCACCAAGGGACCTGGGCACACCCTAGCACCAAACATATATGATAAAAGTAATGACATTTTATGTAAATGTAAATATATATTTTTTAACTGTCCTATGAAACACTCGTGCAACGGTGAGGCTACCCGTTGCGACCTCTTATGGTCAGCTAGGCTTCACGAAGGGACATAGGCACAACCTAGTACCAAACACATATGGTAAAAGCACTAACAGTTTATTTAAATGTAAGTAACTTCGTTTCCCCTCCTATGGAACCCCGCGCAATGGTGAGGTTACTCATTGTGAGCTGGAGATCACCAGTACAAAACAGGAAACAGCCTTTTTGCAAAAAGCAAGAGTAAGGAAGTGAACAGTTAACCCTCCCCAGAGCCCGCCGCAGCAGAAGCCTTGTGGCACTTGGCTGCCCCTTCTGTCTCCGCTCCTATATAATAGCTTTGCCCTTGACAAGGTGAAGTCAAAACCATTCCAAGAAAACTTGGGACAGAAGGTCCGCCACACGCCTTATGAGACGACTTGACAAGTAACAGTCGACCTTCCTGGTTATGGAGTTTGAATGCATGCGACCAGGGACCAACTCTTAAATGTTCCCAAGGACTTCAATGGCCTGTTTGTATGCAACCCATGAATGTCTATCATATACTTGTTTTCAACCATATCCTTAGTTTGGAATCTTTGGATAGGCAAAAACAAGTTCGGATTATTGTAAACTCAGCTCAAGTTTATCATAAACTCAAAAACCTCATCATTAATGTGTTTTCAATAAACCTACTTGGAGTTGGTTTATGCTGGAAACTCTGTCAAGTTTATCATGCGTTTACACAGGACATGAGGACAACCAAACACAAGTTTCCAAAAATGCATTTATGATAAATGTGTTTACCTTAACTTCATACGTGTTTTCTTAAGTTGCAACTAAACAGGGCCTAAATAAACTCAGCAATCGGGAAGCGACGAAAACAACTAATGCGACCAATTAGCATACTTAAATTACAATCTCCTCAGAACCATTTCTTCCCATTCTGAACCCAAATGTCTCCAAGAACTAAAAGCATAACATAACCCCACATACTAAAGGAATTAACAAAACACATCCCAAAAGAGACCGAGACAGGAAGAAACCTCTTGATGGGGAATGTGCACGCCTTGTACAGCCTCTGCTTCTGGTCCGACAGGATGTGGAGGTGACAGTACGCCGTCAGCGCCATGGGTTTCATCTTGCACCCGGGGAACGCGCACCGATCCCTATCCCTCTTCTTGCTCCCCCCACCTTCGCCCGCCCCAAACCCTAACCCCATCCTCCCGCTCTCCCCGCTGCCCTCCACCACCGCCGGCGCCCCCAATCCACCGTCCTCCTCCCCCTCTCCGCCCCCCTCCGCCGTCGTCGGGCTCCTCCCAAAGTTCCAGTAGTAATCCCGGTGCCGAACCCTAACCGCCTCCATTAGCCCCCAGTACTGCCGCCGGTAGTACCTCTCCAGCTGCCTCACCCGCCGCAGCCGGCGCCGGAGCACCTCCTCCCGGGAGAGGAACCCCGCCGCCCGGAGCGTCGCGTCCTCCTCGCGCCCGTCCAGGGCGAGCGGCGGCGGCGGCGGCGGGAGCGGCGCCGCCGCCGCGGAGGGCGGGGTCGCGGCTGAGGGGCCGGTGTCGGCGGCATCGGTCTCGGCGCCGGCGGCAGAGCTCCGGGCGCCCTGGCCGTGCCTAGGGTTCTCCGGCGGGGGGAGGGGGGCGGCGTCGCTGCCCCTTCGGGGGGTCTTCGCGGGCGCGCCCGGCCGGGTCGCGCTGGTAGAGCCCATCGGAGAAATCGCCGAAGAGTAGGAGCAAATGGGCCGGGTGGGGGTGGCGTGCCCAAGAGGCAATGCATATATAGCGGGCCGTTGGCTTCGCTCGTCAAGATGTCCCGAACACACTTGGCGTAATGCGTCACTAAAAATGACTACGACGTGTTGCATTTCTATTGGTTGGGTTCAGTGAGACTTGCCTTTGTTCCCTCCGTGTGAGTCGGGGTAGCGGCTTCACTGGAGGGAATTACTGTGGATTCGTCATCGGACGGTCGTCGATGGAGCCCGCGTGATGGATCGGACGGCCCTGATTTTGAAGTTAGTTTGGGGTCCTAGAATCACGTGGGTCCTTTTTTTAAATTTATTTGGTGGAGGTGTGGTTTTTGAATTATTACTTTTTCTAGAGTGCGATAGCGTAGATGCTGCGAGGGGCTTTTTGTCATTTTACGGTGCCTTCACCTCCACTAGGCTGCGAATCTGCTGCCGCACTGGGGCACAGCGAAAAGTTACAAATTTCGGCGCCGGGCGGCTTGGTTTGGATGACACTTCCTTTGATCGGAGGGAAAAGTGAAATCTTAACATACTTATATTTCTACCCCTTTCCAAAAATGCTTCGCCGCAGCCGTGGTCCAGTATACCGGCCACTGCTGTAAGTTTGCACCGCTTCGGAGGTGCAACACATGTTAAAAGACACGTCATTTAATTTGTATTATAATCATAATTATAATGTCCACTCATTATTGCAGGGAGTATTTCCCGTAATACAATTAGCTTCAGATTTTGCTTGTAACGAGCATTTCTCTCGAATTTCTAATGCAAGAAGTGAATGTTATTACCTCAAAGTCTAATGCCACGGCGTCAACTTCTAGGCATATAAGAGTGGAAGAAAATTACTTTTTTATGTTGGAGATTTTGAAGGTGTTGGGTCATTATAGATAGAAAAATTGGTTTCAGATGATTTTATATTATTTTGAGATTTTTACATTTTAATCCTTAAAATATAACATATTTATAAATAAATCATCCTAATCCTACTATTTACAGATAAGCCCTCAATCTACCATGAGCTGGTGAAAGGACCTTAAATATTACAAATAAGTCTTTTTTATAAGAAAGTTGTAATTATGGGAGCTTTTTTATAAATAGTTAGATTGTGAAGGTTTATTTGTAATCCAAAATTCTATCAGCTAATTTTTTGGAAAAAGAGGAGTATATTGTGCCAATCTCTTTTTGCAAAAAAAGTCTTTTGAGAAATTTTAGAGTCAAGGCCCAAGTTAACTTTCTTTCTACTCTATAAGTGCTCCCAAACTAAATGTTACTTTGGATATAATAGTTCCTGAAAAATGAATCAATGTTTCCATCCTATTATTTATGTGATTATTTTACGTCAAAATTGTGATCAATGGTAGAAGTAAAAAATATCTTTTGGAGGAGTAATACTTGCTTCATCGTGCCATAGTACTGTGGCGTGATTTGAGTTGTCAGATCATGTAGGGGCGTGATCCTACTTAAAAAAAGAAAGACTATCTGATCAAAGATTGGACAATGCAGATGGTTCTATTAAGATTGTCCTCATTCTTTTAGGTTTTTAAAAAAATGAAAAAATACGCCCTTATCACAACCATCTGATCTAATAGATCAGACTGCATTGTTGGGATCAATGTTGTAATACCTCGACCCTCCAGCTTACGATTCTCGAACCAGTTTACCGATTGTGGAATTAAGCTTAATTAAGTAGGTTAATTAAGGCTCAGTGAATATTTAACTTGGATCCATAAATTTATGGGTTTAATTGAATTAATGTAGTGAATATAATATTCTAAGTAGATTGATTTAATGGGTTAAGTTTGGAGACCCAAATAAGATTTATTGGGCCTTAAAAGGTGAGTTTTAAGTGACTCATTGAATATATACGAGTATGAGGAGTTAATTATGATAGATGGAAGACTTACTTGAGATTTTCCAAGCACTTTATATAATGGGACAAGGTGGCATACGAACCACCACTTTCTTCTTCACCCCCCATGCATCTCCCACTCCACCCGTCTTCCTCTCTTGGTTCTTGGTGGAAAAGGCTTGTGCATGTGTGTGGTGTGACTTGTGGAAGGTTTGCATGTGGGATTGGAAGTTTGGAGATGGTTCTTGGTGTTAGTTTTATATATAACCTATAAGTCAATCACAGACAATCTTGTTCAATTATTAATAAAATGACATTATATATTCATTATGTGTAAATCGAATGTTATTTATTATTGTAATTCTTTATATCATTGTGAAGTCCATGAATGTGTACAATAATTGTCAAATTATGATGTGATCATAATATTGAGACTAACAACTTATAAACACTCATTCTTAATTGTTCATAGTTGGAAGATATTCGAGAAAAACATTAGATATCCGGAGAGACTAATATAGGTTACTTCAGCTCATATGATGAGGGTGATTGATCTCATCGTCACTTGTATGGAGACACCATGTTGAACTTATAGGTACTCATTGGCTAATGAGTTCACTGAATTGATCTGACTTAGATTGTTGGATGATAAGTTATCTAAATGTCAACTATTTTGATCCAACGCCATAGTGGCGTAGATGGTCTTTGGACCTGAGACAATAAAGGTACTTTGTAAGTGGACTTCTGAACTTCGGCCTTGTCTGATGAATCTCTAACTATAGGGTTCCAATCAGTCAAGGATCGGGTTCAGCGAAAAACCTTCAAAGGTGATTGGATATTCAAGATCGATCCGAGAGCATTACACGAGTGAAGGATTATATCTACGCAGTAATTGTAGATAGAAAAGTTTATCGAACAAGTTACTTAACCTCATTACCTTTCGGGATTATGCAGTGTTACTTGGCATCCAACGTGATCAGAGGCTCGGTCAATTAATAAGTACGACATCAGTGCGGTTAATTAATTAGTTAATACGGGTTAACTTAATAAAATAAATTAGTAAATTATTATAGGGCTTAATGGGCCATTAACTGGGTTGGTACTCAGGCATAGAGGGTCATAGATACAATGGTTTCTTGTTCAGGATATTTTTGTGTGTTTTATATTAACCGAGATTTTTTTATGAAAAAACATCTGAATAATATAAATAATTGTTATGCACTTGATCCAGTTCAGTCATCTAGACGCACTTCAGATTCAAGTTACGCAACTACGAATCCAAATAGTATAGAAATTAAATATGAATGATGAGAGACAAATAACCATAGCAATAAACGTGCCATTTACCATCAAAACAATCCAATAAAATTTTCATTTGTCAATACCATAATTTCACAAGTATATAACATCAATACCTTGATCTCAAAGTACACCAAATGTCTATAGGAAATAAAAACACTCAACTCACTAAAAAAATGAAAAAGTACATATCTCTCTCTCTCTATCCCTACTACATCAATCTACTAAGCAAATAAGCAAATCTACCTAAATAACAGCGAAAGTTTTCTAATCCAAAGATTTTCATCAAATCAAGAATCCAACTCTTCCTCCTCAGTAGACTTTGAAAATGTTAATAGGATTTATAAGTACAATCACTCAGTAGGAAATGAGATTGACCAAATGCTAAACAATATAATAGTTGAAGAGTGATGATAACTAAATAATTAGAATTGATAGTTCTACATATATCTCAAATAAGAACATGTATAAAACAAGGTCACATATAAATTTACCAAATTACATATGTTTTCTAATGGCATAATCAAATCGAATAACATATAGCTTACTTAGCATGATGGACAGATCAAATTCACATATGACTTATCAAGTCTACTAGCCATGTAACGAACATATCGCATATCGAATTGAACATATATCATATCAAATTGAGTTTATCACATATCACAGAACGAATGGCATGACATAGTAGTCCCATAAATATGATCAAATTATAGTATATGAGTAAATATAGATTGTAAGCATGCAACAAATTTAAAGGACAAGGTGCATCTGAGATTTTAAAGAATAAGTTGAGTTCAAATGAAACATAATTTCAAAATCTTGTTATGACCTGAGAAAGTTTTGCAATGTATTTAGGCTAATCCCCAAATTCCAACACATGATCATGCCAAAAATCATAACATAATATAATTATATTGTTGCCAAACTACATAGTTTAATTTACAAAGGTTACAACAAACTAAAGTTCCATGAGTTTAGGATCTACTTGCTGGTCTACAAACTATAAAACCTTCTCAAGATCAAATTTGAAAATCCTCTCTACTGCCCACTAGACTCTCCTGAAAAATATAATAACTAGGTATGTGAGTAACACTCAGCATACATCAGAATCGTTACATGCATATGTTTATAATAAACTTTTGCAAATATATGTAATTTCTAAACAATGCATGATCTGTAAACAGTTTTATACATATAAAATTAAACAAGAAATTAACAGAAGGTCCGTTCATACATATTTCACAATTATTTCATGCATGTCTCTTACGCAAATTACTTTTTTATCGCAAATATTTCACACAAATGACATGTACATATTCATATCTACTTATAGTCTTAAAGTAGATCAAGTTCATACATAATCGATTCAAATTTCAACATGTTAGTTTCTTACATATCTTATTGTTCATGTACAGAATATCATACTTATTGCCTCAATTTTAACTGAAATAAGTTTTTAATCTTCATACTTTCGGATAGATATCTAAACCACAACATAAGGGACCGTAAACACCTTGGCATCTGGATAAATGAACACCTTGGTCTTGATATAATCAGCTGGGATCGGAGGTCTTTACCCCACTGTCCACCAAACTAAAGTTCAATTTTGGATTTTTTGTCATCGTTGTCCTTGGATCGTAAATTGAGTACTACTACATTGGATAATTACTATGGGTTCTTTCATACATACCCCTTAAGATGATATTGTCTAAACATACTTAAAATTTAATATGGTTTAGTCATACATAATCATGCACAATCCAAAACAGAGTTCTATAGCATATTTTTAACTATATATGATTAAAACTCAATAAATAAATATTAACAAAAAATTTACATCATAATTAAGATCATAGTTCTGATGGTTTCAGTGTTAAAGCATATATATAGTTGAAACATTTTCTCATAGTTTTACCAGCTCATTTAATACTAATAAATGCTCAAACTTATATTTTAGATATTAAAATATGACTTAAAATAATTCAAATAACAAATAACATGCAATAAGTTCATCATACACCTGCATGGAATGAAGAATCATAGCCAACTTTATCACTTTCTGATTTTTTGATATTATTTCAACACCACCTGCACCCTTCTGCTTCATCTTCTCTCTCTGATTTCTTATTTTTCTAAATTTTTCTGTGGAAGAAATTAGATATTTCTCATTTTAAACATACTCTAGAACTATCTAGACCTTAATACTCTCATAACCCACTCACTAGAAGTCCTGATGTCCCTCATAAGTTACCTTTAGGATGGCAAAAAAAAAACAAAAACATCGGAGTCCTTTAATACTACTTTAACACTAATTGATATATTTATTCAATAATTGATATGTTATTCTATAATTGATAACTTACTGCTACAGTAAACTTCGATTATGCTACAATAATACTAATTAATATATTTGTTTATTAATTGATATATTGTTATGTAATCGATAGCATAATCGATTATCACTTCGATTAGCTATAGTAAACTTCGATTATGCTATAGTAACACTAATTGATATGTTTTTTCAGTAATGGTTATGTTGTTCTATAATTGATAGCATAACCGATTATCACTTCAATTAGCTACAATGAACTTCCATTATGTTATAGTAATACTAATTGATATGTTTGTTTAATAATTGATATGTTATTCTGTAATTGATAGCATAGTCGATTATCACTTCGATTAGCTACAGTAAACTTCGATTATGTTACAGTAATACTAATTGATATGTTTGTTCAGTAATTGATATGTTGTTCTATAATTGATAGCTTATTGCTACTCTAGAACTATCTAGACCTTAATACTCTCATAACCCACTCACTAGAAGTCCTGATGTCCCTCATAAGTTACCTTTAGGATGGCAAAAAAAAAACAAAAACATCGGAGTCCTTTAATACTACTTTAACACTAATTGATATATTTATTCAATAATTGATATGTTATTCTATAATTGATAACTTACTGCTACAGTAAACTTCGATTATGCTACAATAATACTAATTAATATATTTGTTTATTAATTGATATATTGTTATGTAATCGATAGCATAATCGATTATCACTTCGATTAGCTATAGTAAACTTCGATTATGCTATAGTAACACTAATTGATATGTTTTTTCAGTAATGGTTATGTTGTTCTATAATTGATAGCATAACCGATTATCACTTCAATTAGCTACAATGAACTTCCATTATGTTATAGTAATACTAATTGATATGTTTGTTTAATAATTGATATGTTATTCTGTAATTGATAGCATAGTCGATTATCACTTCGATTAGCTACAGTAAACTTCGATTATGTTACAGTAATACTAATTGATATGTTTGTTCAGTAATTGATATGTTGTTCTATAATTGATAGCTTATTGCTACGCTAAACTCTGATTATGCTATAGTAACACTAATTGATATATTTGTTCTATAATTGATTTCTTATTAAAAAAAATGACTTATATTAACTAATTGAACTCTGTTTAAGCTACTTAACTAATTACTTGGTACTTGTTATTTATTTATTTATTTTATTATTATATATTACTTATTCTCTTCTTCTTTTCTTTTCTCTCTTCTCTCTCTCTCTCTCTCTCTGTGTCTCTCTCTGTTTTCCTTTGGATTAATTTTCTTCTAATAACACAACCATACTATATTAAATTGTCAAATTTTTATTAAAGCTTAAAAGACTTTCTAAGAATTGAGGTGTTACAATTCTCCTTCCACCAACTCAGAAGATCAAAATCACTAAAAACACTACTTTTGGATGGGACTGCATATTCATCTAAGTACAACTCCAGATTTGATTTTGAGGGATGATTTAATGATGTCTTTTCAAAATACTTGTCGAGCCTTTTCAATTTAGATGCCCATGAACTCCGTAGATAAGTTAAATTAAGAGTAGAAGATATAGATATAAAATTGATGTCTCTACTTCCCGTATCTATCACTAGACAAATGAGACATTCTCCTCTCATATTCTTCAAACATCTTTTCAAATGTCCTTTCAACTATAGTTATCTTAACGTTGGCTTTTAATATATCATATACTAATAAAAAATAGAGTTTGATTGGATTCATCTTCTGCCTTAGGTCCAATAGCATGCTATTAGCAAGACCATGTTAGTGATTTCGCAAGACTTCTTAAATTTCTGTAGCATATTAAAACTATTGATGAAATGAAGTCATACGGACTCATGTACTATTCTTTTACAGATAAATAAAGCTCACAACCATTCTAAAGTAAACATTTACAGTAGGATATAATGTATGAGAAGATGCTTCAATTACATCATAAAATGGCTTCAAACAATCTTAGACAAAAATAACATGTTCCCATTCCTTAAAAGATAGAAAATCTTATATGACTCATGAAATATCGATAAACAAAAAAGACACCTTTGAACTTCAATGTTGTCTCAAACATAAAAAATGTCGAGTTCCATCTAGTTGAGCAATCCAAGAGTAAAGCATTAGATGGACCTCTAATCTATACAATACACTCCTCAAAAAATACCAATCTTTGTGTGTAGAAACTTTTACCTACTTCACACTTTCACGCACCTTCTCAACTATATGAGATATTAGAACCAATACATCTTGAACAACTAAATTAAGAACATGGGCCCAACTTCTCACATAAAATAAATCACTATTAGATCTAGAGCTCATTTATTAATCAAGATATTGTTTAGCTCATGGATCATCACATCATTTGTTGAACAATTATCAAGCACAACGCTAAATAGTTTTTTCTCGGTGTTATACTCACTCAACTTCTTCTCAACTATTTTAGCAAGAACTACACCATTAAGTCATTTACTTACTTTACAAAAGTTGAGTATTCTCTTTTGCAATCTTCAATTATCATCAACATAATGCATTGTTACACTCATATAACTTGCATTTTATCCTGATGTCTATATGTCCATAATTATACCACTTGAAATTGAATTTTATTAAGAACTCCAAGCAACATTTGTTTTTCATTCTAAAACAATTCATATAATTTGTCTTTACAGTAGTACTTGATATCATCTTGAATTTTGGACGTAAAGTATGCAAAAAAATTCTGAATCCTTGATGTTCAACTATTGAGAATGGATATTCATGCATAATGATCATACGAGTTAGATCGCTACGATTAGTATTTAGATCAAATTTGCAATCTTCACTAGACAAACTCAATTCTTGGCTTATATATGAAGTTTTCCCTTGAGTCTCTTGTACTTTTTATAATGTTTTAGTTGTTTGGACAAATAAGAAGTCCCATACTTACTATTTCCATTAAACTTGCCATCACATGCCTTACATATAGCCCTGAGAGGGCCCGATTTGGTCTGGCCCATATACTGAGTGCGTCGGCCCGTTAAGGGGCGCCTAGATCTCCTACCAAGGTCCAGCGGGTCCTTCTAGCCCATGTAATTAGGTTCTTGTAGGAAACCTTCGAATCTGAAGCAAACTTCGCCGCCTTGTGTACGCAAGATGACTTCCCGCCGAAGAAAGTCCTTTCCGAATCTCCCTCCGATCCATTGATAAAGGAAACCAGCACTGCATAAGGAAGTTAGAATCCCATTCCATCCGGGGACGGGGACGGGATCGGGCTTACCCTATACGTCCTTCCTGTGGACTCTTTGATCGCCTTCAACCTTCCCTATAAAAGAGACCCCCCGGATAACCTCAAGAGGTATGTGTTGGGTTTTCTCGGTTTCTCCGGATCGCTCACGCAGCGGAAAAATAAAATTATTTACAGCGATCCGTTCCCGTTTCGGAGACTAAAATACGATAATCTAATTATCGAAATTCTCACCGTGTGCGGATTCGAATCCGCAGCCGTTCGGTTCCGTCGGTGTGACACCGCAAGCCGCGCAAGCGCCCGGCCTCTAGCGAAGTCCACGCGATCCTCCCCGTGACGGATATCCTCGAGTTCGTCGTTCTTCGCTGCCCGCGAAGCCTCCACTGGTCGCCGCAGTGCGCGGACGATTTCCCGTCAAACGGGATTCGGAGAAGCGGCGGGACAGATCTGGATCTGCCTGGACGCCAGAGGGAGACAGAAACTGAGGAGGGGTGGCCAGGGTTAGCAGCAGCTTGGCCTGCTCAGCCCGTTCGCTATGTTTTATACTAACCGCGCGGTTTTTCACAAAAACCCCCGGTTTGTATAAAACCCACTTATTTATCCATCGCCTTGAGAATCATTTGCGTGTGACCCTCTAGGCCCAAGTACCAGTCCAGTTAATGGCCCAGTAAGCCCAGTGACTCCTCACTGGCTTTATTAATTATTAATAACCCTTTATTAATCAATTAATCAATCGAATTGATGTCGCACATCGAATTCGACCGGGCCTCCGATCACGTTGGGTGCCAAGCAACACCGCGTGAACCCGGAAGGTATTTGGGGTTAAGTAACCCACTCTTGGAACCTTTCCGTCGACAGTTACTGCGTGGATATAATCCTTCATTCGTACAATGCTCTCGAGGCAACTCAGGGTATGGCGAGCTGTCAAACCCTAACCGGTCGACTCACTTAGATTGGATGCCGCTGATGAATATCGGAAAACTCCTTTCCCGATATTATCGTCCGCCCTGGCCAGGGACTTTCGCGCATCCTTCCTAGAGCATTCTCTCTCTAAGTACCGAGAGCGAATGATTCCTTATTGACACACAATTCCCTTCGACGGTATTCCGCTGCACCCAATCCTTGGCGTATTAGAATCCCGTGGCTAGAGATTCGTAGACCAAGGTCAAAGTACAGAAGTCCACCGCCAAGGTGTCCTTGGTGTCTCAGGTCCGAGGACCATCCACGCAACTGCGACAATAGAATCAAGCTGGTTGACAGTGAGGTACAATACCATCCAGCGATTCAGTTGGATCAGTTCAGTGAACTCATTCTCCAATGAGCACCTACAGATTCGCCTTACTGTCTCCACACAAGTGACTTATGAGACCAGTCACCCTCATTATATGAGCAGGAGTAATCTGTACTGGTCTAACCGGATATCCGATGTCCTTCTCAGATATCCTCCGACTAGGAACGATTAAGAATATGTGTGTTTAAGTGATCAGTCTCATTAGTATGATCTCATCATAATCTGATCACCATAGCACATATTCACGGACTTCATTATGAAACGATGATTAACGCGATTTACACATAATGAATATTATGCCATTTTATTAATAATGAACGAGATTTACATTGTTAGATTGGCTTGTAGGCCACCTAAACTGACAATCTCCCACTTGGACTAAAGCCAATCACCTTTATACAATAAGCCCATAGACTCTAGGTGACGCTCAAACACAATTTGAGCCAACGGCTTTGTCAGTGGATCTGCTACATTGTCGACGGATGGAACTCTTTCCACTACTACATCTCCTCTGGATATGATCTCTCTGATAAGGTGAAAGCGCCTCAGAATATGCTTCGATTTCTGATGAGACCGTGGCTCTTTCGCTTGCGCAATCGCTCCATTGTTGTCGCACAACAGTGGAACAAGCTCAGAGATGCTGGGAACTACGCCGAGGTCGGTGATGAATTTCTTCAACCACACTGCTTCCTTAGCGGCTTCAGCTGTAGCGATGTACTCAGCTTCAGTCGTCGAATCTGCAGTGGTTACTTGCTTGGAACTCTTCTAGCACACTGCCCCACCGTTCAAAGTAAACACGAATCCAGATGTTGACTTGCTATCATCTGGATCTGACTGGAAACTCGAGTCAGTAAAGCCTCGCAGTTTCAAGTCACCTCCTCCATAGACAAGAAACATATCCTTAGTTCTTCTCAAGTACTTAAGGATGCATTTCACTGCCTTCCAGTGCTCTTCGCCTGGATCAACCTGAAATCTGCTCGTAACACTTAGAGCAAATGCAACATCAGGCCGTGTACATAGCATGGCATACATGATAGATCCTATGGCAGAGGCATAGGGTATTCTATCCATGAATGCCCTCTCATCAGGAGTCTTAGGAGACTGCTCCTTTGAGAGATTAATTCCATGTCTCATCGGTATGAAACCTCTCTTGGAATTTTCCATGCCAAACCTTTTGACTATAGTATCTATGTACAAGGATTGAGTCATTCCAAGCATCATCTTTGATCTATCTCTATAGATCCGTATTCCCAATACGTAGGATGCTTCTCCCAAATCCTTTATGGAGAAGTTTTTCGACAGCCAGATCTTTACTGATGACATCATAGCTACATCATTCACAATGAGTAGTATGTCATCTACGTAAAGAACTAGAAAAGTGACTGCACTCCCACTGGTCTTCTTGTACACACAAGGCTCATCTTCATTCTTAATGAAGTCATAAGACTTGACAGCCTCGTCAAATCTTATGTTCCAGCTCCGGGAAGCTTGCTTCAGTCCATAAATGGACCTATGAAGCTTGCACACTTTATCTGGAGATTCTTTGGATGTGAAACCTTCTGGTTGTATCATATACACCTCCTCCTCAAGGTTACCATTGAGGAAGGCAGTCTTCACATCCATCTGCCAGATTTCATAATCAAAATGTGCAGCAATGGCGAGTAGAACTCTGATCGACTTTATCATGGCAACTGGTGAGAAAGTCTCGTCATAGTCAATTCCTTGCCTTTGACGATATCCCTTTGCCACCAACCTTGCCTTATAAGTGTCGATCCGTCCATCAGCACCGATCTTTCTCTTAAAGATCCACTTGCAACCGATGGGTACAATACCCTCGGGCAAGTCCTCCAAGTTCCAAACTTGGTTGGTGTACATGGACTGGATTTCTGAGTTCATGGCTTCTCGCCATTTCCCGGCTTCTGGGCCTTCTATAGCCTCCTGGTAGGTTTTCGGATCATCATCCTCATTATATACTACCTTAGATTCACCTTCATCAATATGTCCCACATATCGTTCAGGTAGTCTAGGTACTCTACCAGATCTACGAGGCTCATCTGTGTGTACCTGAACAGATTCAGGAACTGATATCTCATCTGATGATAATGCAGCTGTTTGGGGATCTTGAACCTCTTCCAGTACTATTTTCCTCCCACTGTTCTCCTGGATAAGGTATTCCTCTTCCAGAAAGACAGCTTTCCTGGCAACAAACACATTTTGTTCATCAGGATGGTAAAAATAGTATCCAAAGGTTTCCTTTGGATATCCCACAAACCTACATTTATCAGTTCGTGATTCCAGCTTGTCTGGATCATGCCTCTTTACATGAGTAGGACAACCCCAGACTTTAACATGTTTAAATTCTGGTTTCCTGCCTTTCCATATCTCATATGGAGTAGAGGTCACAGACTTGCTGGGTACTCTGTTCAGTAGGTATGCTGCTGACTCTAGAGCATACCCCCAGAGGGACACTGGTAATCCTGAAAAGCTCATCATGGATCGCACATCGTCCAACAAGGTGCGATTCCTCCTTTCTGATACACCATTCATCTGTGGTGTATATGGAGGGGTCAGCTGAGAAAGGATACCATTATCCTTTAAGAATTGTGTGAAATTAGTACTCAAGTATTCTCCTCCTCGATCCGATCGAAGAGCTTTAATACTCTTTCCTAACTGCTTCTCTACTTCATTCTTGAACTCCTTGAACTTCTCAAATGCTTCCGACTTATACTTCATTAAGTACACATAGCCGAATCTTGAGAAGTCATCGGTGAACGTGATGAAGTAAGAAAAGCCACCTTTGGCTTGGGTGGACATTGGACCACATACATCCGTATGTATTAGTTCAAGAATGTCCTTGGCACGTTCTCCATGTCCTGTAAATGGAGATTTCGTCATCTTTCCCATAAGGCAGGATTCGCATGTTGCAAACGATTCATAATCGAATGCTGTTAAGTAACCATGCTTGTGCAACTTTTGCAACCTGCTTTCGCCAATGTGCCCAAGTCTACAATGCCACATGTAGGCTTGGTTCACACAATTCTTACTCTTCTTAAGAGCATTATCAATCTGAAGATTGTAAGAAGAAACATCTAATAGATATAGACCGTTGACTAAAGATGCCGAAGCTATTGATTTATTACCATAATAAATCGAACAACTTCTATTCTCAATCGTCAACCTATATCCTATCTTGTCCAAACAAGATATTGATATTATGTTCTTTATTATGCTAGGAACATAATAACAATCTTCCAATAATAAGGTGTCTCCCGATGGAAGCCTGAGGTTTGCTGTCCCAACAGCAATCGCCGCAACTTTTGCGCCGTTTCCTAGCCTCAATTCCACCTCACCTTGTCTCAGCTTGCGCTTACTTGTCAGCATCTGCACATCATGGCAGATGTGAGAAGCACATCCGGTATCTAATACCCAAGATGTGGAATCTCTAACCGACAAATTGATATCTATCATATAGATATCTGAAGCTTCAAAAAACTTCACTCTTCCATGAGCTTTGTCGTTAAGGAACTCCTTGCAGTTCCTCTTCCAGTGACCATACTGCTTATAGTAGAAGCAGTCACCCTTCACTACTCTTTCGCCTTTGTCCTTCGATCTTTTATCGTTAGCTGTCATCTCTGCTTCAGGGGCATCCAATGCCGATTCAGCAGGAGGATCAGCTCCCGGGACAAAGTTATTACGTTCAGATCTGAAGACATTCTTCATGCTTCTGAACCAATCTGAGTAGATCAGGTAAGTCAAAACGGCATCAAGTATGCCACGGAGTGAGTTATTCGACGACATAATTCCCCACAGGAGATAAGTAAAATCTATTTAGCAGATGTTCAATTATTAAAATTTAAAACAAGACATGGTCTTTTGTTCAAGTTTAACTCCCACTAATTTTCAACGGACTGTATAACCCTCAGTTATACAGAATGGGAGACGCCGACAGTCTCCTAGTGGGGATCAGAATCTCAATGACTTGCACTACAGCCTTGTGGATAGCACAACAAACTGTAATACAATCAGAGAGCACCCAACTCATGGGACTTGCAACTCCTTGCAATATCTGATCATAGCTTCGGTCCCCAGAGATTTAATGGCCTTGTGGATAGCACAACAAACCATTAATCCTGGTCTAAGCTAACCATCATTACGCGACGAGCATAGATTTGCATGCAGCCCTTGTGGATAGCACAACAAAGCTACATGGTTCCTCTACCCCGATCTTTAGGCATCTAATGCCATAGCCATAGTTTCTCCTCCCAATTAAGCAGGCCTTGTGGATAGCACAACAAACCTGCCTAAAGTGATTCGAATCCTATGACTATAACGATGGTGGACCACACGGTAAGTTCTCAACTACTCGAGTTACGGCTTAGAGTTTATCTGAGGGTATTTGGATAACTTTTATCTTGGTCTCTCCTAGGTGATAGTATAAATATATCGTATATATTTACTAAATACTATAACCTGCTTTGATTCATAATCAAAAGATAAACAATGCATCACATACATGTCATTAGTGTGGTCATGGATAGCACAGTGGGTTTGACTGGAGCCAACAGTCAAACGCACACACAATCTAATTATAACAATTACATTAGATACCCTGCAATCACTTAGGCAAGAGATCTCCATCTTTTCGCCTTCCTAGTTGCAGCTGTGGATCGTCATCGCTCCTTCCTCGGTTGCCTCGATCACATTACATTAATTCTAGAATTAACAAGTAAATTGAAGAAGGCCTTATGGCGAGTACAAGAGAGAGAGGGAGGTAGAAATACATCGGAGTATGAGAGAGAGAGGTGCGCAGACCTCTATTTATTAACAATTAATAAACAAACATACATCCACGATCCACACAATCCATCATTCATCACATGAACAATTAAATTAAGTGCATATCCATGACCACGGTGTGTTTTAAACATCCACACATGATTTAGCGCATCACATGGCTAAAACAAATGAGTTTTCAAAATAGATAAGTTTTGGCTTTCAAAAAACTGGGATCCAATCAAAATTGGCATTTGAATTTTGAAAAACTCATTTATTATCTTAACATGCAATTAAATCTAAATTTAAAAGCATTAAACACACATCACATGCGCACACACTCCGAATTAATAATTCCAGATTATTCCATGCCAATTAGAACAATTCTAATAATCTAACACTTAGATTAAACCCCTTTAATAATCTAACAATTAGACTATTTAAAAATTAATCTAACTCTTAGATTAAATCAACAAAATTAATTAACAATTTAACACTTAAACTATTAATTAACTCTAATTATTAATTAACTACTAATCTAACTTTTAGATTAGTTAATTAATGTCAATTAGTAATTTAACACTTAAATTAATAATTAACACTAATTAATTAATAACTATAATCTAATCAATTAAATTAGAAGATTAAAGTTAATCATTAATTTAACCCTTAAATCAATAACTAACAATAATAATTAAAGACTACTAATTTAACACTTAAATTAGTCATTTAAGTCAATTATTAATTTAACAATTAAATTAACAACTAACTCAAATAATTAATTAACAATTAGATGTATTAATAATTAATAATCTAACAATTAGATTAAAAATTATTGACTATTAATTTTAACTCTTAAAATTAAACAAATTAAGGTCAATAATTAATTTAACACTTAAATTAATATTAACCTCAATTAAGCCACAACTAATTGCTAATTAATAAATCCTTAATTAACATAATGATTCAAAATCATTAATTAAAGAATTAACTAAATTAGAATTCTAATTTAAAATTTAAAACAATTTCAAATTTTAAATTCAAATCTAATTTAATTAATAACAAGGTAATAGGGGTTTAAACAGGAAACATGGGGTTTAAATGGAAATTGGTTTAAAAAGGAACAAAGGATCCCAATGGGTTCAGCCCATGGCAGCCATGGCTCGGCCCCTTGCTGAGCCAGGGCTCGAGCAAGGGCGCCAGTTCTCGGCTGGCAAGGGCCCGGTCTAACCGGGCCGGTCCGGTCCATCCGGGCATGAGCCAAGCGGCCCGTCTGGTTCACCCTCTTCCTTGCAACCCGACCCTAACCTGCAGGAACCCTAAGTTTTGATGCAGGTTGCAGGTGGCGGCGGGGCTCGTGCAGCGGCGGCGCCGCCCGGCGGCAGGGCCTCCGGCGTCTGCCGGTGACACCACCGTCGCCGGCGGGCTCTCCGGCATCGGCATGCCCTCCGGTGGGCTCCTCAAAGAGCTGCAGATCAAGTCCGTTAAACACCAAAAAAAAATTGGTTTTTCACATCTTGAGGAAGGGGGAAAAATTCCGGCTACCTCCATTGGCCTCTCTGTTGCCTGCCAAGAACCAAGGGACGACCGGAGACATTCCCCGACAGATCTAGATCTGGGTTCGTCCATCCCAACGTTTGGGATGCCGGAATGAAGCCACTGCAAGCCCCAATCTTCATCGCATGAAGAACCCCGAAAAAACACCCCAATCAAATATCGAAAATTGCAGAAACATAATCTGATTATTAGTGTTCATCTCATGAACACAGATCCTGCAAAAATTGACTTTTAAGCATGGAATTAAATCATGAAAATTTAATTTCGGAGAACGAAACGGGTTGAGAAACAGTGGAACCTGGCTCTGATACCACTGTTGGGTTTTCTCGGTTTCTCCGGATCGCTCACGCAGCGGAAAAATAAAATTATTTACAGCGATCCGTTCCCGTTTCGGAGACTAAAATACGATAATCTAATTATCGAAATTCTCACCGTGTGCGGATTCGAATCCGCAGCCGTTCGGTTCCGTCGGTGTGACACCGCAAGCCGCGCAAGCGCCCGGCCTCTAGCGAAGTCCACGCGATCCTCCCCGTGACGGATATCCTCGAGTTCGTCGTTCTTCGCTGCCCGCGAAGCCTCCACTGGTCGCCGCAATGATCGCCGCAGTGCGCGGACGATTTCCCGTCAAACGGGATTCGGAGAAGCGGCGGGACAGATCTGGATCTGCCTGGACGCCAGAGGGAGACAGAAACTGAGGAGGGGTGGCCAGGGTTAGCAGCAGCTTGGCCTGCTCAGCCCGTTCGCTATGTTTTATACTAACCGCGCGGTTTTTCACAAAAACCCCCGGTTTGTATAAAACCCACTTATTTATCCATCGCCTTGAGAATCATTTGCGTGTGACCCTCTAGGCCCAAGTACCAGTCCAGTTAATGGCCCAGTAAGCCCAGTGACTCCTCACTGGCTTTATTAATTAATTAATAACCCTTTATTAATCAATTAATCAATCGAATTGATGTCGCACATCGAATTCGACCGGGCCTCCGATCACGTTGGGTGCCAAGCAACACCGCGTGAACCCGGAAGGTATTTGGGGTTAAGTAACCCACTCTTGGAACCTTTCCGTCGACAGTTACTGCGTGGATATAATCCTTCATTCGTACAATGCTCTCGAGGCAACTCAGGGTATGGCGAGCTGTCAAACCCTAACCGGTCGACTCACTTAGATTGGATGCCGCTGATGAATATCGGAAAACTCCTTTCCCGATATTATCGTCCGCCCTGGCCAGGGACTTTCGCGCATCCTTCCTAGAGCATTCTCTCTCTAAGTACCGAGAGCGAATGATTCCTTATTGACACACAATTCCCTTCGACGGTATTCCGCTGCACCCAATCCTTGGCGTATTAGAATCCCGTGGCTAGAGATTCGTAGACCAAGGTCAAAGTACAGAAGTCCACCGCCAAAGTGTCCTTGGTGTCTCAGGTCCGAGGACCATCCACGCAACTGCGACAATAGAATCAAGCTGGTTGACAGTGAGGTACAATACCATCCAGCGATTCAGTTGGATCAGTTCAGTGAACTCATTCTCCAATGAGCACCTACAGATTCGCCTTAGTGTCTCCACACAAGTGACTTATGAGACCAGTCACCCTCATTATATGAGCAGGAGTAATATGTACTAGTCTAACCGGATATCCGATGTCCTTCTCAGATATCCTCCGACTAGGAACGATTAAGAATATGTGTGTTTAAGTGATCAGTCTCATTAGTATGATCTCATCATAATCTGATCACCATAGCACATATTCACGGACTTCATTATGAAACGATGATTAACGCGATTTACACATAATGAATATTATGCCATTTTATTAATAATGAACGAGATTTACATTGTTAGATTGGCTTGTAGGCCACCTAAACTGACAGTATGTTCTACGCTCTATACTATTCCATCAAGGCCTTTGCTCTTTTCGGTACTGACTTAGGCATCGGAGGGGGTTCCCCTGGATCAGAATCAGGGTCTCCTCTGACCTATTGTCTATCTTGCAGGAGCGGTGGGGAGACTTCTGTGATTTGGAGGAGTTCAGCCGCTTGATTTAGATTGGACGAATGTCCGACCCAACAATCCCAAATACTTCCTTCCTAAGTTTTTATTCTTTCAAAGTCTCTCCAAACTAATGACCTATAATTCATTTTCCTATTTTATTTTATGCTAACAGAAGATGTTTCTTCACGCATAGTTAAAATGACACCTAAAATTATTGAACAAAAGATAATGATAACACATGCATGCAATTAATAAAACATTATATACATTCAGTCAACCATTTGTTCGAGAAAATAAACAAAACAAAAGACTTGTAGTTAAAGGCAATATTGCCCCATACACCAAGATCATGGCAAGAACAATATTGCATAAGATAAATATTATCTATAACATTTATCATTATAGATCAAAAGAACTATATTGCTAACATTTACCTACTGCTCAGTTTTGCCAGATTTTATAGCAACTCATTTTCACCTAGCAAGTGATTCTGCTAACAATTCTGACTTTTTCCTTTCCTTTGTGAGGAAAAAAGGACAAGTAAAGAAACTTAAAGTGCATAATTGGAAGACTTATGGTACTCTCCCATTCAAAGTGCTTCTCCATATAGAATGCCAAATGTTAAAATTGACGAACATGAAGTCCTAAAAGAGCCCATTTGCACTAGACCGGAGAAAGTTGAGAATATTAATTTCATGAATGTAAAATATGTTGGGATCCGGGCAGGACGCGAAGAATGCAGCGGAAACGAAGAACAAACTTTAATCCCGCCCGATACCCGCTGATCCGATTCGGAACGAAAAACGCAAACCGATAAACCGGGTTGGAATCTGATTATCGTGCGCGGATTCGAATCCGCTTTCATTTCGGTTCCGTCGAGGCGATGCCGCGAGCCGCACAAGCGTCCGGCCTCCAGCGGTATCCACGCGATCCTCCGCAGTGGTTCGTCCTCGATCCCTCGTCCGTTTCAGCTCGCTCGTTGAAGATCCGTCGCCGCAACGATTGCTGAAATCCCGCCGACGGGAATTCCCGACTTTCGAGAATCACACGCGGTGGAGACGAGAACTGTTCTGGCGCCTCGAACGGGACGCCCAGAGGAGGAGAGAGAAAAGAGGGGGGTGACGGCCAGCAAGGGAAATCCTAGAGCTTGGCCCAGGGTTTCTCAACAGCGCATATATATATATATATATATTAAGTCGGCGTGACTTTTCACAAAAGTCCCCGAGTTAATATAAATCCCACTTATGTACCACCGACTGAGAATCTTATTGCGTGTGACCCTCTAGGCCCATTTACCAGTCCGGTTTTCAACTCGTTAAGTCCAATAACTAGTTATTGACTTATTGTAATTAATTAATATCTATATATTAACTAATTACTTAACCGAATTGACATCGCATGTAAATTCGGTCGGACTTCTGATCAAGTTGGGTGTCAAGCTACACCGCATGATCTCGGAAGGTAATGGGGTTCAGCAACCCACTCATGGAACCTGTCCGTCCACAGTTACCACGTGGCTATAATCCTTCGTTTGCACAATGCTCTCGAGTTAACCTAGGGTATGGTCAACTGTCAAACCCTAGATTGTCAACTCACTTGAATCAGACTCCGCTTTACAATATCCGAAAACCACTTTTTTGATATTGTTTCTGCTCTGGCCAAAGACCCCTGCGGATCTATTCTAGAGCATTCTTTCCCCAGTTACCTGAGAGCGAACGATCCTTTATTGAACACACAATCACTTTCGAAGGTCTTCCACTGGACCCGATCCTTGACTATTAGAGATCCCGTGGATAGGGATTCATAGGTCAAGGTCAAAGTCCAGAAGTCTACCGACAAGGTGTCTTTGGTGTCTCAAGTCCAAGGATCAACCACGCCACTGTGACGATGAATCAAGCCGATTGACAGTTAGGTAAATTACCATTCGGCGATTCAGGTCGGATCAGTTCAGTGAACTCATTCTCCAATGAGCACCTACAGGTTTACCATTGTGTCTCCACACTAGTAACTAACGAGATCAGTCACCCTCATCATATGAGCTGGAAAAACCTGTACTAGTCTAACCGGATGTTTGATGTCCTTCTCAAACATCCTACGACTAGGAACAATTGAGAATATGTGTTTATAAGTCATCAGTCTCATTATTATGATCTCATCATAATCTGATGACCATTGAACATATTCATGGACTTCATTATGCGTAATTATAAATATGTCAATCTACATAATGAATTTAATGCCATTTATTAGTGAACCAAATTGAAATAGATGCCTTATGATTGGCTTAGAGGATACCTATATCCATCAAAATATCCTAAAAAGTCTTCCACTATTCTTAGAGGAACCCACTGGATTTTAAGATTAAGAAAAATATGGCAACCAAGAAACCTCCTTAACACTACTGTTCACTCAAAGACAACAATATTAGCTTGCCCTAACCAGTTAATTAGATGGTCTCCCTAGTCTCAACATTGATAGATAAGATACTTAATATTATCATTGTCATGTCTTATTTGACCAATTTGGGGTTAGCATCATCAAATGAAGGATCAAGAAATTGGCAGTAACTTTTATTTAGCTACCTGCCTGATATCAACCATCCTTAAGGGGCTACAAGAGTTGGTGATGAAAGTTTTAAGTAGCTGAGGACCTATCATATGTCCTATGAGACCAGTTGGCAAGTAGAAAAGGCTAAAAATTTGAAAAAGATTGAAAGATTCGGGAATAAACAAAATTGAAACCTTCCCCTTCAACGACAATAAACCAATCAAACCATCAAAATTGCCCCTTCACACAAATCTGGCAAAAACCTGCCAAAGATGACGTATAAGAAAAGTTGCTCCTTCCTCGCCATAGAAGCTCGCCAAACCTCCCTCTCTCACATAGGCAATGATAAGCCACTAAAAAAAAAAAAATAAGAGAGAGAGAGAGAGAGAGGATTCGCACCTAGGGGGTTTGACGTTCTTGGGCAACATAGGAGAGGATGAAGAGGGGACGACATAAGTCTAACCACTTCAGGTGCCAAGTAGCCAAACTCTAGCCACCATTCCACCCAATGAGATCAGATCTAGACTACAAACCCCCCCAATGAACCTTCAGAAGAAAGCAAGGAAGGGAGCAGGTGGAGAAAGAAGGAAAAGGGAGAGCTGATTGGACCTCCTCATTGTGGATCTACTGCTGGCGATGGTGCTCATGGCGGCGTTGCTGATGATGATGGTGCTCATGGCAATGTTGGTGCTCACGGTGGCACTGCAGGTGGAGAGAGAAGGAGAAGGAGGAGTCGATCAGACCGTCCTCGTAGTTGTGCTATTGTTGGTGATGGTGCTCATGGCAGTGTTGCTACCGACAATGGTGCTCGTGGTCGTGGTGGTGCTGCTATCCCGCAGTCCGTAGGGTTTGTTCAAAGAGGAGGAGAAGAGGGTCGAACAAATATGGTTTGTCGAGGAGCCGATAGGAGTGTTCCTCACAGGTTTCATTCGAATACGATACTTATGGGATCCGGATGGAAGAAGGATCCAAGCAGATCTAGCATGTCTTCGATATGATTGGGTCACAAAGAATCTAGACTAGATCACGTATATTCCGCTCTAACTTGCACCCCTACTTTTTAGAAATATAGTGTATCTATTTAATTTCTTCGTTAAAAAATATTATGCCAGTTATAACTTGACAAGTACATTAAACTACAAATAAGCTGTGAATACACAAGTTGTTCAATAACTATTACTACATACTATTGTTATTTTACATGTGTCACTTGGATCAATAAGAGTGCCTATTATTATGACGACGACGACGGCATGTCTCACTTGAATAAAAAAGAGTGCCTTATTGCAATCATAAAGATCAACCTTCTCAAAACCTTACCCACATAATGAGAATAGGATATCACGCATCCCTCTAGTGATTCGAAGGTGTCCAAGGGGCAATATCAACTTTGCCTCTCATAAATCCTTTATGTCAAATTTATTCTTTAAAATTAAGTTCATTTTACAAATCAACAAGATATCATTTTAGAATCAACTTTATATCAACAGCATAAAGACTTAAATTAATACATGCATTATTCTGCAAATTTAACATATGAACATTTATCATATTCACACACAGTAAAACTATAAACAATGATAACTTTATCAAATTATGCACCCATCGCTTAGTATTTGCTTAAGTCCGTAGAAGGCTTGCTAATTCACTCACTTTATGTTCTTATCTAGCATCACAAATCTCTTTGACTGATCTACATATGTCTTTTCTTCAAATTCTCTATTAAAGTATGTTATCTGGATGTCAATCTAATGGATTTGATTGTTCTTCCAAACCAGTGCAACAAGCACACAAATGGCGGTCATTCTAGCAAGAAGAAAACAAGCATAAAAAAGGTCGATTCCTTCTTTCTAGTCAATTTAACTCTGTACTTATCAACGTAACTATAATATATTTCAACTTTATTTTAAAGATCTATTTAGAGCCAACAATCTTCTTATTGGGTGAAAGATCAACCAATTCTCATGTACTATTATACGCTACAAAGTCTAATTTCCCTTTAACAATCTCCTTTTATAATGCTAAGTCAATAAATGGCATAACTTCATAAAAAAATTACTAGATTACTTTCGTTTTTTTGACAAGTACTAAATTACTTTTAACTAGAAGGCTATTTTTTTTGACAAGTACTATATTATTTTTTACTAGTAGGTTATAAGACCATCTCTAATTGTCTTTCTATATTTCTATACTTTGCTCTTCTTGATTCCAGATAGATTCTCCGAGCCACGGTATCCCCCACAGCCGGTAACCTAATCCTAGCTCCTATTCTTGGTAGTTGGACGGCCTTGGTTACATTTAATCAATCGAAGCACGTGTCTAACCTTCTCCTATCAGCTCCACTCCAAAGTGCAATCCCGCACTGGAGAGCTGCGCATCCACGAAGGAGCCAGTCTACTCATCGAACGTGATTATCTGGACCGTTCAGTCTTATGCGTTTAAGGGTGTTGGGCGGTCTAGATGTACATAAACGACGCCGTTCCGTCTAGTCATCACCACCTGTCGTCACATCCTTTGTGGGGTCTCATGATAACCCCTTGTCTATGGACGCGTACCCTCTCGATGCGCATCGATTTACACGTGAGATTCCCAAGCCCCTGGATGTTAGAGGTTTTGCCTCTCACTCTCTTCCTCGATTGGAACGGCATCGCCTTCCTCTCTCTCTCTCTCTCTCTCTCTCTCTCTCTCTCTTCTTCTTCTTCTCACCGAGGTGGAGGTCGTCTGAGAGAAGGGCGGGGTGGGAAGATGCTACTGATCCGGACTCTCCTCCGCTCGCGCCTCCGAGCGCCGACCTACTGCTCCGCCTTCTCCACCTCGGCGGCCGCCGCCAGCGCTGCCTCCGACCCCGCCAGCGTCGCCTTCGCCACCGCCTCCGCCGCTGCCGTGCAGTCGGAGAGGACGATACGGGAGGGGCCGAGGAACGACTGGATCAGGGAGGAGATCAAGGCGATCTACGACTCCCCCATTCTCGATCTCCTCTTCCATGGCGTGAGCTCTCCACAACCCATGCAGTCTGCGTTCCCCTTCTTCTCCATTTCCTGTCGTCGTGGACTTCCTAACTTTGCTGAGATTGTGCTTGTATTGGACTGTTTTTGGGTTTTGGCTTGTAATTGTTGGAAGATTGTTGGTGTTTGTTGTGCTAAGTTGACGTAGTTACCAGATTCTGATGCTTGGAGTGCTAAAGTAGACTCATCTATCTTTTTTGTCGTTTTGTACCACTGTTAAAATCTCTGTTGTTTAGGTTTGCTGTTGAATACTTAGATCAGAGGGAGGACTGTAACTGGAGTTATAAATGGGAAATGAACTGTAGGATACATTTGGGTTTTCGAGTTACAGGTTGAAGTGATTCGATTGAAAGATTTTACCAATTTGAATGCAACTTAAGAAAACGTGGATGGGGTTATCATTTACACATTTAAATCCATTTAACATAAACCCATTTTTGGTAAACTCATGTTTGGTTGTTCTCCATAAACTTAAATGAGTTTACGATAAATCTGAGATAGACTCCACTCCAGCATAAACCAACTCCTAATACATTTATGGAAAATGCATTTATGCGGAAGTTCTGATTTTATGGTAAACTCAAGTGAGTTTATGGTAAACCTTTTTCTTTAATATGGTGTAAAAAGCATTCACCATAAACCTAAATGCATTTACGGTTTGCATCCTTCTTACGGAAATAATTGGTTTTGTGTACTGGGATGCTGCTACCTTTTATTCTCTTTTCATTTTTCCACCATCTGCATTCTTCCTAGGGGTGTCAATTGGGCGGGTTGGGTTGGGCTATCTAGTAATTTGGGTTGATCCAAATTTAAAATAGCCCAAACTTCAACCCAGCCCAAAACTCAACCCAAATTCAGCCTTTCCAATCCAACCCAAATTCAAAATAATGAATTTGGGCTGGATTTGGTTGGGCTAGCCTAATTTATAGATACTTTGTTAGAACTTAGAAGTATTCTGTTTTTTATGAATTAATACAAAAATCAATAGTTCAACTAATGCCAGCCCAAATTTAACCCAACTCATTTTAGATAATTTGAGTCAGCTCAATTTAATAATTTGGGTTGGCTGGGTTGGACCATGGGCTGGCCCACCCAATTGACACCCTTAATTCTGCCTACCTCATTTTAAATATGTACACATAATAAATGTTGCTCAAATAATCTGATTTTTTAAATCCTATGCTATTAGTTTCTGTGACAACTACTGTTCTCCATTAAAATCATGCAACAAACCAGATACGTGCTACCTGATATGTCTAAGCTTAGGGTGTTAGTGAATCTTCATAATGAAATGTTTAGATGCTTTCCAATTTTTGGCCTTTACGCACATCAAGGTTCAGAAAATTTATAAATGTTGAACTGAATCTTCTTGTTCAAAATGAAGGGAGTCATGTGAACTTATTCTTTTGTGGTTTTTAGGGGCAATGCTGGTGCTCTTGGTTTATATTTTTAAACATTTTGATCGTTGTCTTTGAGGGGGAATTATGTGCCACCTTTTAAGGCGATTCAATTCATACTCGCAGTTGGATACTCGGGTGTGCTTTTTATGGCCATGAAAATATCAGTGCATAAAGCATTTTATGCACTGTAGTGGATTAAAAGGTATTGGACTGTCATTATGGTTAACACGGACGTTTATTTGGAAGATTTTTTTGGTTATCCCAACCACTTACAAAACATTCATAGCTCTGTACAATGAACTTCCTGGATGAGAAAATCAATTCCATCTTGACATGTTTTGGTACTTGGTCAATTTGGATTCTTGTTGTACACCCGTATTCTCATACATAGATGAATAAGAATTTAGTGGAATGAATCATCATAGGGTCTACATTTAGTGGTAAGGAATCTAAGAGAATCTGATTAACAGGACTTTCTTGCGTGTTTTAAACATGGATAAAATCTCGTATATGGTATTAGGAGAAAAAGGATATAATGACAATCTATGAAGAAAAGTAAGGTTAGCAACCTGTGTGTCAGTTTCTGTGTCTGTTTTAAATGACCTTTCTCCCCTATTAACAAACATCCTTGACTCATGTTGATTCAGACAAATCTGTCTCCTAAGCCCCATGGTGTTGCTGTTGCCTTGCTAATCACAGGGACTGAGAACAAGCACCTCTCTCTTCATCTTTGACTGCAAGATCCCTAGTTATCTTGGAATTGCTTCCTCAGCCTTTCCTCCTCCTTCTTCTCCTCCTCTCACTTCTCCTTTTTTCTGCCATTTCACTGTGGAGCTTTTCTGTGCATTCGTCGAGAGGGGTGAGAAGGACAGGGTTGGAAGATCCTCCTGGTCTAATTCCTCTGTTTGTGCCTCTATTCCTCGTTCTCTCTTCTCCTCTGCAGTCCGCTGCCTTTTGCCACAGCCATGCACTCATATAGGAGCTGAGGAGAGTGATGGGGTGGTTTATGACTATTCCATCCTTGATCTCCTCTTCCGTGGAAGCTGTTCCCTGTTTCTTCTTCTCTATTTGCTTTTGTCGTGACTTCTTAGTTAGCCAAAATGCACTTAGACCTTTTTTTTTTTTTAATATTCCAATGCTACCTTTGGAAGATATTGCTGCCATGCTATGTAGACACGATCTTCAGATTCTGAGGCAGATATGATCTTCGGATTCTGAGGCACACATGGCTAAGGAGACCCCTTTACCATTTTGGGTGTTTACTTTCTCCTTTTTACCATCATTACGATATCTATTACTTAGCTTTACTATTGGATACTCGTGCATAGATGAAAGCAGAAGATGGAAACAGGATTGAACTATAAGATACATTCAGGTTTTTAAGTTTGAGAATTAAGTGATTCCATTGGAACATCCGAAGCGAAAAAATGTATTCTATATTCTATGGAAATAGCTAATTTTGCACACTGAACTGTTTTTTATTCATTATCTTCCCAAAAAAATAAAAAACTTTTTCTCATGCTGCATTTGTCTATGCATTTTTTCTTAAATGCATACATGTAACAAACTTTACCTAAGAAATCTGATTCTGCAAATGTCTGTCAAAGTTTGCTGTTGGTTTCGCTGACAGTTACTATCCTCTCCTCCACTAAAGTAATGAAATGTACATGATATGTGCCAAGCTTGGGGTATTAATGAATTTCATAGTGAAATGTTAGGATGCTTGCCTATTCCTACCTCCTTAAGGCACATCAATAGCCTTGAAAATTCATAAACATCATTCTTAACTGGATCCCCATATGATCGGAGTTAACTATTTTCCTGTGTTTTTTTGGGTGGTGATGGCGGTGTTCTTGTTTTTTTTATTTTTTATTTTATTTTATTTATGTTAGTTTAAACCTTATGTGTGAGAGGGGAATTCTGTGCCACATTTTATACGTGGCTCAATTTGTACTTGTGCTTATCATGCTTATTCTAGTCATGAAAATGTCAGTGAAAACAAGTGTTTTATTCACTCTGCACAATGAAGAAAATTATTTGGAAGATGTTGGGGATTTCAACATTTTATGCAAACCTTCTGAGCTTTGTCGAATGGATTCAAGACTAGAGGATTGGACCCACGTTGATATGTAGTGATACTTGGACATTCTGTGTTCTTGTTGTACACTTCCAGTTTTTATACCTAGATGAATTGTAAGCATGAATACTTGTGAATCCAATATTTAATGGTAGCAAATCCAAGAGGATCTGCTTAATGGGATTTTTCTTGAATATTTTTCAGCAAAGATAAAATTTCATAAATGATGTTAAAGGAAAAAATGTGGTAAACCTATGTACAGGCAGGTATATCCATTCTAAATATCTGCACATATATGATATGACACTTCTTTGGGGGAAAAAAGTTATGAGTCTGCTGTTTTTTTTTCTTTTATGTATGGGGCATTATTAAGACACAATCAAAAAATAAAATATATAGGAAAATCCTTGAATCTCAAACTACCATCTCCACTGTATTTGATACATTGGCCTACCCATGGAACATCATGCCAACAACCAATCACTACTCTTGTCAAATCCTTTTAGGATCTTTGATCCCCGCTGACCTTGATATGATAGGATGAGGCCTATGGTTGGTTAATTGATTATCAGATGATACTCGTATGCTACCCTTGTAATATAACTTCTTACATTTAATAAAAGCATACGATTCTTTTATCATTATTTCATACATTTAATAAAAGCATACGACTCTTTTATCATTCCTGATAAGGTTCGGTAAGATTACTTTTAGAAAGCCTCATTTCAAATCCACTCGGTGTAACATTGTTCTTTCTGGAGTCTGGACTTCCCTCTGTTCCCCACTGTAGTAGGCAGTCAGACTCCAGTTGTTTCCAGTTTTTATTAGCTTGCTTTGTTGCAATTGAGCCCGTAAGCATGGTGTCCTCAACAAAAGGTAGATCAGGATGTGCAAAGGAAGATTTTGGAAGATCTTCCATTATCTGTCATTAATGCTTTCTAATCTAAATTTAAAAATTAAAACCATGTTATCCTATCCAAAAGGGATGTAAATTGAAGTGCTTCACAGTTGGCATGGAATTGGAGATTTGCCTGAACTTACGAAGTTGGAAAAAAAAAATTGGAGTAATGCCTTGAAGTAGATGGATTTCTAGGCTTATTCTTTGTGTAGGACTTGGATGGAAATGGGGAATTTTGGAGGGAGAAACACAAAGGAGAACATTTTCCTTGGAATTCTAATGCATGCTTATATGTTAGCCATTTTGGAGTTGTAGAAGTGAAATAATCTTGACAGGAGCCTTGATGCAATGGCAAGGTTGCTCCACTGTGACCTAGAGGTCACAGGTTCAAATCTGGAATCAGCCTCTCTGTAAAGAGCCAGGGTAAGGCTGCATAAAATTTATTCTCCTTCGTAGACCCGACAGAGGTGGGAGTCTCATGGCACCAGGCTGGCCTCTTAGAATTGAGATAATCCTTTTGATCAAGGAACTGCATGTAACATATGTTATAGGTAGCATTGAATTGTATACAACTTTGTGATCTCACCTAGGAAACTCTGAAGGGCTATGACAGCGGATTTGTTGAGCAAGGATGACAATCTCTGTATCGGTAGTCGTACCGGTGGGTACCGCTACCGATACATATCAGTATCGCTATCGTCCGGTACCGCCGAAACAGTTTTTTTTTTTTTTAAGTTTATTTGGGTGGGGGCAGTATCGGGGTACCTTCTATCAGTACCGGTCACTGCCGCGATACTGCCATCCATGTTGGTGAGGGACTGGGAACTACAAATGATGAGTTGGCATGCTTTTTGGTCTTGTAGAGATTGATTCTAATGGGTTGGTAGTTATGCAAATCATATGTATAGGGGTGTTCTTATTACCTTTTCTGTCAATTTTGCGTGGGTAAAGAATGAATTCTTCAAGCAGATAAGTGAAGGTTTATTGCATTGCTTTCTTGTGCTGGCACTCTTTCTGTATCATGCATCTTGGTGCAATGTAAGGTTGCTCCATTGTGACACATAGGTGAGTTGTTCAAAGCTGGAAACGGCCTCCTTTCAAAAAGCAAGGGTAAGACTGTACAATTTGCCCTCTCCAAACTCTGCAGTGGTGGGAACCTCATGGCACTAGGCTTCCCTTCTATTCTTGTGATGACATGACTTTTCTAGGTATATCTTTGGATGGCAATATGGTGCCTAGTATGAACAACAACAAAAAAAGGACCTTTGTTTGGTGTTGAGGAGGGCCGTATGTGAGGGATAGCTCCACATCTGTTTCGAGGTTGTGCACCACAAGTTTAAAACCCCTGCACCTCAAAAACGTCCACACTTGGGTTTTGAGGTTTTCATGATGGTATCAGAGGGGTAGGATCCTGGGCCCCTGGGTATTTCCGCCTCCTCCCCATTCAATTCCATGGCCCATCTTGGCCGTGAGGGGGAGTGTTGAGGAGGGCCGTATGTGAGGGATAGTCCCACATCGGTTTCCAGGTTGTGCACCATGCGTTTAGAACCCCTGCGCCTATGAAACCTCAACTCTTGGGTTTTGAGGTTTTCATGATGTTGTTAGAATAGTCCCACATCGAAAAAGGGACAAAAGGAACAACACTTTAATAGATGGTGCCTACTCTACTCAACGCCTTAAGGTTTTGAGTTGGATGGCCCAATAATTTCAACATTGTATCAGAGCCCATGGTTATGAACCGGGCCGCACACCCCATATTTGTGATCCACGTGACAGAGCCTAAAATCAGCTTGCACGTGAGGGAGTGTGTTAGAATAGTCCCACATCGAAAAGGGACAAAAGGAACAACACTTTAATAGATGGTGCCTACTCCACTCAATGCCTTAAGGTTTTGAGTTGGATGGCCCAATAATTTCAACATTTGGGAAATACTGATAAAGTAAAATTTTCATCAAAAGTGGCCTTTAACGGCAGTGGGGCAATTGGAGAAGCCTAGAGTGATTTTTGACTTTTTTGTTTATGATTAGCATATAACATTAATGATAGTCTCTGGATTGGAATCTGAAGGGGATTGCATTATTCATGATGATCTCCATATTGAAAATGTAACGGAAATTGCATTACTTTGAACTCTAGCAAATTGAATAAAAAGATATATGGGGTCACTTGGTAATGGTAACAGTTCTTGTTTGTATCACTGGCATTTAATTCTGAGGCAAAATCCCAGTAAACTGAATAGAAATGTCTAGGTTGCATGAATGGGCAGTAATATTTGCATTTTGCATTTGTAACTTCTGATTTTCCTTTTTTGTCTTTTAATTCTGATAAAATAAACTTTATAAAAAATTGCAAAGACATTTGAGATATTGGTGCTGAGATAAGTATAATGGAATCTTGTCCCATGGATGATTTTGATTACATCCATGTTCCTTTTTTAAGTACCAACACAATGGCAAAGAAGTTCTCTGCTAAGCAACTGCTGGAAAGTGTAGATCCACATAATGCACTAACAGAGTTCTCAAATTATATCTTGTTTATTGTTTTTTGTCTTACTGAATCTAGAAATGTATTGATCAAGATTAAGGATCAATTGGGGCTGCAGTCAATTCTTCCTGCGATGCTGATCCTTCTCATAAACTGAAAGCTGAATGCAATTGATCTACGTCCACATTTATGTTTGTCACTAAAGAATGTTCTTTACATTTTCTTAGTTTTCTGTTCTTGGCATAAAATATCATGTAAACATTTTAGCCATAAGTTTTGTCATTTGACTCTTCATGACTTTTTGTAGGCTCAAGTCCACAGACATGTCCACAAGTTCCGGGAAGTGCAACAATGTACTCTTCTTTCTATTAAGACAGGTGGATGTAGTGAAGATTGTTCATATTGTCCACAATCCTCTCGATATGATACGGGATTGAAAGCGCAAAGGCTGATGAACAAGGATGCTGTTCTGCAAGCAGCAAGGAAGGTATATGGTTCATTTATATTATGATAACCTCACTGGCTGTGATCTTCTGAAATTTATTAATATCCTGCCAGTTTACAAGCAGCGTGCCTTCTTCAGTGGTCAGTGCACCATGGTTTCTAGTTGCTACCAGTGATCCAAGCATAATATTTGCCAAGGTTTTCAACTTATATGTCGTATGGTATTTTGCAAGAAAATATCACGTTGATAATGGCAAAAATATGAGGAAATAATTCTAGTCTTAAAATGCCCAAACGACACAGGATACTCTGAAACTATAAGTGGTCCTTTATTCTTTAGGCTGTTGTTTGCGCGAAGATTTTTCTAACCTTCGTCGCGACCTGACCTAGACACATCTCTCCTATGTCGGATTATTCGGAAATCTATTTTTTTTGTTTATCTAGAGAATTATAGGTCGGTTTTATATTTTATCGGACTATGAGAACTTGGGATTAGCCCTCAGGGAATCCGGGACTTCGAATCAAGCGAAGATTCGAGTATATGACCTCTCTCCACTGACCTCGGTCAGTGTTAATTACGCTGAGCGACTGCTCGGCAACCCTTGATTAACCGTCCGTATGATGCCCTTATAACATGCAACACTACTACTACAGGCAGCACATGCATACGAAGATATATTTTAGGTTAAACTCTTGGCCTCACCCAAGTTTAGGATGTGTTTATATGATTTTGGACTGATTCCAAGCTATCTGGATTAATTCCAAGTATATTGGATTGACTCCAAGTATTCTGGATTGATTCCAAGTATTTTAGACCCATAGGGGTATTTTTGTAATTATGCCAAGTTGGAGGGTATAGGGAGATTATGGTTATTTAAGTGTATGAAATGAGTTTTAATGATTTAGGAAGGTTTCAAAACCTTAGGAGGTATTTTAGAGTTATTTCAAGTGTATTTGGATTGTAAGGGTATTTTGGTAATTTTGCTCAAATTGGATTTTTAGACTTAAAGTCTATTTTTATATTTTTCTGAGATTTTTATTTATTTTTATCATATTGAGGGCATTTTGGTAATTTTACCCATCTTATTAAGGTTTGGAGGATATTTTGGACATATGAGAGATTTTGATATTTTTAAGAATTTTATGTGATTTTTACAGATTTTTAACATGTATGAGGGTATTTTTGTAATTTGTATTAAGCTCTAGGGGCATTTTAGTCATTTCGGAACTTTATATATTTTCAGATTTGGTTCTCTGTTTTTTACTGGTTTTTACTGAATTTTACTGATTTTTTTATTAATTTTACTGATTTTTATTAATTAATTAGGTATATGAAGGATATTTAAGTTATATTTTGGATTTATGTAATTTCCAGATTTTTTTTTCTGATTTTTACTGAGTATTACTGATTTTTACAGAATTTTTCTGATTTTTATATTTATTTTATTAATTTTAGATAATTTTCGCAGGATTTTATTAATTAATTAAACATGGAAGTATTTAAGTCATTTTTAACTTAAGTATATTATTTTATGTCTCAATGTTTCATTATTAAGTTTTAATTATGAGTCTAAGATTAGTTATGTATAGGATGAGGCCAATGATATTTTAGAATATTTAATTATAGGTTTTATGTATTTTAATTAGTTATAAAACTAATTATTTTACATATGAAAATATAGTAACATAGTGTTACTTAAATAGTAGATTCATGAACATACATGCACACACATATGCTTAAAGAACAACATGGGCATTTCATTCATTATTTCGGCATAATCCCGTCTTATAGGACGGTGATTTTACAACATAAATTTGGCAGAGCTTTCCCTTAGGAATAAACCTTAGGAAGAGAGCCCTCCAAGAAAATATCGCCTCCAAATCGCAGCAAATCCGGGCAAGAGCACCGGATTTGGTCTTCAAACTGGCAGAGTTTCCCCTAGGAAATTTTGGGCCAAATGGGCATGGGGCTTCTTCTTACCCCTTGGGGGGTATTTATAGGCTTCAAAGCCTTAACCGGTGGGGGTACCCACCGGAATGCTTGAGGTGGGGGGTACCCACCGGTTGGCTTGAGGTGGGGGGTACCCACCAGTTGCCTCTTCTTCCTCCCCCTCTCTTTTTTAATTTTTTAATCACATGGGTGAGAGAGAGATGGGAGAGAGCATTAAAAGAGAGAGAGAGAGAGAGAGAGAGAGAGAGAGAGAGAGAGAGAGAGAGAGAGAGAGGGGGAGGGGGGGACTGGTTGGCACCCCCACCGGTTCCAACCGGTGGAGGGGGGTGCCACCGGATGGACCTCCCCCACCGGTTGGGAACCGGTGGGGGGTCCCTTCTTTTTTTTGCTGTTTGGGGCTCATTAATGAGCTTGGGTGGCAGATTTGGGGGATGGGCCAATGTGAAAAGGGTTTAAACCCCTTAAATCCAGATTTGGCTCCATGTGAAAGGGGGTTTTAGGGTGAGTATTAAATGGGGTTCACATGGGATTCTTAACCCATGTGTGAATGGGGTTAAGATTCCCATTAACTCCCCTTCACCCTAATTAATCCCCCCCCCCTTTTCTTTGAATTTAAAAATGGGAGAGAAGGGAGGGATTCTCCTCCCCCCCCCACCGGTTTCCCCCTTGGAACCGGTGGGGGGGCTTCTCCCCCTCTCTTTTGCTTTTAAAAAAATGGTTCCAACAAATGCCCCCCACGGGACATGTGCCGGAGGTGAGGACGATGGTGCATGCCCCGTGTCCCATTCGGCTACAAGAATCATCATTTTGCACGCTTGAGGAGTTCTCAGCTGCAGTATGCCGGTATTGTCTTGATGAGCTCCCGTTTCTCGCCTCATGTATTTACGGCTATTGGGGGAAGTCAACCGCTGTCTCATATATGCCAGGCGATATATTGCTTTGGCTTGCTGTGTATATGCCCCATCTGAGCTTATCTGGGTCTTGATGACGCTCAATTTTGGTACTTAGACACCTCAAACTATGTCCAGGAAGTCCTGTTTTCATAACTTTTCGACTTTCCGAATATATTTGAAAGCGTCCACCCCTCTGATTATGGGAATCCTCTTGGCCTTCGCGACTTGGAGGTTCTGCGAGAGTTGATGCCGGTTGAATCTTTCGACGTTTACTTGGATTCTAGGAGATCTCTTGGCCTTCACGACATGGAGACTTCTTAAGAACACACATGCGAGTCGTTTAATTCTTCCGGCATTTGCTCTATCTTGGGGTATCAGTACCTTATATTGGCGTTTCCAGGAGCTCTGCACGAAGCGTTCTGGACTGGCCTAATATTTGGTTCATAGCAATTTGACTTTGTCCTATGACTTTATTAGGACTCGGTCGATTTTTGCTTTTCGAGACTTTTATTGCAGCTCTCTGGCGCTGACTTTATTTCTCTATCTTCTTGTAGCTTGCTGTCTTTGTCTTCATGGCTCTCATGGGAGTTTATCCTATGGCAAGGTATGGGGAGGACGATATCCCATCCATGCTATTTGTCGAGTAACTTTTTGCCAAAGCGAGCCGAGACTGAAACAATCGAGGCAGGCTATGCAGCTCGGGTTACGAAGACCCCTATGTTCCAATATCAGAAGGACATTGTCCTTTCTGGTACCGCGGAAGCCCATATCGCCGCTCTGCGTCAGCATGCATATGTTCTTGAAGCTTCACTGGAGGGAGAACTCCCATTTTGTGGCGACCATCGAACATCGCTTCGACTGATATTCCGGAGATGGAGTCGAATTTCTTCAAAAGGATTGAAATTTTCCATTTGCTGAAGAACTCGAACTATCCTGCATGTTCATCTCGAACTCCAACATTGCTCCAGTGTATCGCAAATATTCTCCTGAAGATAAATGCTAAGTTTGAGTGGTACAGACCATTTATTATATGTTGCATGTATTCTCTCTTTCTTATGTAACTAATACTAGCGCCTTTTCAGGTTTTCACCAGTATTAGCCCCCTCTTATTTTTGCCTGTGCGCTCTTGCGGGTTTTCACACAACGGGGTTACCCGATTTTGCCTAAAGTGCCCTTTCGGATTTTCACCTTAGCTGGGTATAAGACATTTTTACCCTTAACCAACCCCTTTGAGGATGAGATCGATTAAGTCCGTCGGAGCACCTCATTTTTAAGCTCCTTTTTTTTTTTTATAACTAATACCAGCGCCTTTTCAGGTTTTCACCAGTATTAGCCCCCTCTTATTTTTGCCTGTGCGCCCTTGCGGGTTTTCACACAACGGGGTTACCTGATTTTGCCTAAGGTGCCCTTTCGGGTTTTCACCTTAGCTGGATATAAGACATTTTTACCCTTAACCGACCCCTTTGAGGATGAGATCGATTAAGTCTGTCGGAGCACCTCATTTTTAAGCTCCCCTTTTTTTTTATTATTATTATATTTTTTTTGGTAGAGAATTACGGTTTCCCTGATAACCGCTCAGAAATATATGTAGGGAACTAAGTCTTCCCTGAGAAATGATAAGGAATTATATGTAGGGAATTGAGTCCTCCCTGTGAGCCGATAAGAAAATATCTGTAGGGAACTGAGTCTTCCCTGAGAACCAGTAAGAAATATATGTGGGGAACTGAGTCTTCCCTGAGAGCCGATAAGGAATTATATGTAGGGAATTGAGTCTTCCCTGATAACCGATAAGAAAATATATGTAGGGAACTGAGTCTTCCCTGAGAACCGGTAAGAAATATATGTGGGGAACTGAGTCTTCCCTGAGAACCGATAAGGAATATACGTAGGGAACTGAGGCCTCCCTGTGAGCCGATAAGAAATATATGTAGGGAACTGAGTCTTCCCTGAGAACCGATAAGGAATTTATGTAGGGAACTGAGGCCTCCCTAAGAGCCGCTAAGAAATATATGTAGGGAATTGAGTCTTCCCTGAGAACTGGTAAGAAAATATCTGTAGGGAACTGAGTCTTCCCTGAGAACCGGTAAGAAATATATGTGGGGAACTGAGTCTTCCTTGAGAACCGATAAGGAATATATGTAGGGAACTGAGGCCTCCCTGTGAGCCGATAAGAAATATATGTAGGGAACTGAGTCTTCCCTGAGAACCGATAAGGAATTATATGTAGGGAATTGAGCCTTCCCTGAGAACCGATAAGAAATTATATGTAGGGAATTGAGTCTTCCCTGAGAACCGATAATGAATTATATGTAGGGAATTGAGTCTTCCCTGAGAACCGATAAGGAATTATATGTAGGGAATTGAGTCTTCCCTAAGAACCGGTAAGAAATATATGTGGGGAACTGAGTCTTCCCTGAGAACCGATAAGGAATATATGTAGGGAACTGAGGCCTCCCTGTGAGCCGATAAGAAATATATGTAGGGAATTGAGTCTTCCCTAAGAACCGATAAGAAATATATGTAGGGAATTGAGTCTTCCCTAAGAACCGATAAGAAGTATATGTAGGGAACTGAGGCCTCCCTGTGAGCCGATAAGAAATTATATGTAGTTTTCGAGAAACGGGGGCTCTAGGTAGGCGTGGATTTGGGATACAACGGCTCCCGAAGACCAAATATTTTGAGACACAATGCCCCCCAGAGGCGAATTCCGGGCTTTAATGCCTCCCGTAGGCAAAATATGAACTTCAGGATTCAGAGCCTCCTGCAGGCGAAATATGAATTCTAGGATTTAAAGCCTCCCGTAGGCGAATTCCGGAGTTTAACGCCTCCCGTAGGCGAATATGAATTCCGAGATTCAAAGCCTCTCGTAGGCGAAATATGAACTCCGAGATTCAAAGCCTCCCGTAGGTGAAATATGAATTCCGAGATTCAAAGCCTCCCGTAGGCGAAATATGAACTCCGAGATTCAAAGCCTCCCGTAGGCGAATATGAACTCCGAGATTCAAAGCCTCCCGTAGGCGAAATATGAACTCCGAGATTCAAAGCCTCCCGTAGGCGAATATGAACTCCGAGATTCAAAGCCTCCCGTAGGCGAAATATGAATTCTAGGATTTAAAGCCTTCCGTAGGCGAAATATGAATTTCCAGGATATAAAGCCTCCCGTAGGCGAATATGAGTTTCCGGGATATAAAGCCTCCTGTAGGCGAATATGAAATATGAATTTCCAGGATATAAAGCCTCCTGTAGGCGAATATGAAATATGAATTTCCAGGATATAAAGCCTCCTGTAGGCGAATATGAAATATGAATTTCCAGGATATAATGCCTCCTGTAGGCGAACATGAATTATGAATTTTCAGGATATAATGCCTCCTGTAGGCGAATATGAAATATGAATTTCCAGGATATAAAGCCTCTTGTAGGCGAATATGGATTACCAGGCCACCAAGGCACACCAGTGGGACTAGCGTATACCAGGGGCAATATTAGGGTATAATGTCCCTTTGGGGCGAATTCGACCGCCTTCAGCACGCCGATGGGACTATGCCGATGGGACTATATCACATGGGTATGCCGATGGGACTAATGTATGCCCAGGGAAGATTCAGGATACATTGCCTCCTCGGGGCGATAGGAAAATTTTCAACCCTTTTATGGCATGCCAGCGGGACTGGCGTATGCTCAGGGAAGACTTTAGGATACAATGCCTCCTTGGGGCAAAGGAATCTTTCAACCCCTTTATGGCATACCGGTGGGACTAGTTTAAGCCAAGGGGAGGATTTAGGATATATTGCCTTCTCAGGGCGAATATGAAAATCTTCAGGGTATAACGCCTCTTCGGGGCAGATTCCGGAGTTTAACGGCTTCCGCGGGCGAATGTCAGAGTTTAACGCCTTCCGCGGGCGAATGCCGGAGTTTAACGCCTTCCGCGGGCGAATGTCGGAGTTTAACGCCTTCCGTGGGCGAATGCCGGAGTTTAACGCCTTCCGCGGGCGAATGCCGGAGTTTAACGCCTTCCGCGGGCGAATGCCGGAGTTTAACGCCTTCCGTGGGCGAATTGTGAATTCTGCATTGCATGATATTCTTGACGGCAAATATTTTCTTTCGAGGTGAATCACCCACAATTATGTGACATCTTTCAAGAATATGCCTGTGTATTTGCCTTGAGTATAACAGGAACGGGGATCATCCCCTCAGGCTGTACCGATCAGAAGAGCGAGTTTTCCCACTTCTTTACCGGGTCGGGAGGTCATCGTCATCATCGCCTCGGTCGTAGCCCTTGATGGGACATTATTGTACCACCAGTGTGGTACCAAGGGTTTATTCGTCATTGGCGACTCTGATATCCTCCCTGGGTAGGGATGTGGGAAAACTCGATCTCTACCCTCAACAGGCTGAGAGAGTTCTCCCCCCGTCGGGGAACAAATATGTGGCTTTATGAGCCTATGTATTCGCGCACGAACATTATTGGCTTTTCTTGGCGCAAATAACTTTTGCGCGTTGTCCCCCGACGGGTTGCAGGATGATGTTTTTTTTTTTTTTTTAAATATATAATACTAACATCGGCGCTCTTACGAGTTTTTATCCGAAGCTAGCCCCTTTTATTTTTGCCTGTGCGCCCTTGCGGGTTTTCACACAGCAGGGTTCACCCATTTTTGCCTGAAGCGCCCTTTCGGGTTTTCACCTCAGCTGGGTTTTAGACTTTTTTGCCCTTAATTGGCCCCTCACAGGAGCGGGACCAATCAAGTCTGTCGGGGCACCTCATTTTTAAGCCCCAAAGTTTTTTTTTTTTTTTGGCTCATGGATCTACGAATTACACTCAATGTGTAATCGTATGTGGCTGTGGGGGATTCACCAGGTATTTCCCCATATTTATCTTTCCTTCTTGAATCAGCTTTTCTACTTCATCTTTGAACATAAAGCAACGTTCAATTGGATGGGTGATGAAGCGGTGGTATGGGCAGTAATTGGGTGCATCTACCCGATGTATTTCTTCTTCCCTTTTTGGCTTGGGCAGAATAATTGCTTTTCTGCTCATACACAACTCGAAGAGTTCTTTGGTCTTTTCCTTTGGAAAGGAGTATGGTCTCTTGAGCCTTTTTGCCAGGGATTCAGCATCTTTAAAACTTATCCCTGTTTCTGCACCAGCAACTTGCTTTCCCCGGGAACTTTGCCTAGCTGCAAGGGTGGCCTCGAGGGTATTGTCGTGACTTTCACAACCTTTGCATTTGAGCACCACTCCCTCTCGGTACTGGGCTTCTGGTGGTTCATTTAAGTCTACGATAAGTTTGCCCTTATTCTTTAGAGGACGGCTGCATTTTGGTCCTGGCTCCTCAAAGGAGAAGGGCCTATTGATTCTGTCAATCGACATGACTTCTGTCCATTGTCTTGCAAGACCTTCCATTACTTGAGTGAGTTCATACTGCTGATGAGAGATTTGTCCCAGACTCACTTGAATCCCCTCCAGTGCTGCCATGATGGACCCCTCGAGAGTGGAAATTATTGGAGTATATGATGGAGTTATCTTCTGCTCCAGTGAGATTTGCTGGTGAGAGAGTTGTATCAGACTCATCTGAATCTTCTCTAATGTTGTCATGATAGACACTTCTGGAGTGGAAGTTGCTGGAACATATGGTGGTATTGCCTCCTGTTCCGGCGAAACTTTCTGATGGGAGAGCTGTGACATATTCATATGAATCTCCTCCAGTGCCGCTACAATAGACCTTTATGGAGTGGAAGTCGCTGGAGCGTATGATGGTATTGCCTCATGCTCTGGAGGGACATCTATATTCTCATTTGTAGGCTCTTCTTCTGAGGAGTTTTCATCCATATGGACGACATTTGCTGTAAATGTTTGTCTGGGCATTCGATGTGGTTGAGGCGGGTCTACCAGGTATTTCCCCATCTCCACGGCCCCTTCTCGGATAAGCATTTCAATTTCCCCTTTGCAGATATAACAATCCTCTATTACATGTCCCAACATACGATGGTACATGCAATAGTTGGGTTCATCTATTTTACCAACTTCTGCTGGTCTTTTTGGTTCGGGTAGCATCAAGAGATTGGCCCGTATGCAGACATTAAACAACTCTCTTGTATCCTCCCTTATGAAAGAGTAAGCCATTTTCCTTCTCTCATTAAGGGTGGCATATGATCCCCTTCTATTAGATGTTGAGGCATTTACATTGTTCTTGCCCCCTGTATTTTCTACAGCTGAGGCGAAGTCTATAGCATTGGCCTCTTCTGTATCCATATTTTGCTTCTTTGGGACTTTTCCCCCAATGGAGGCAATGGTTGGATGGTCTGCATAGAATATTTCGACCTCCGTCACAATGTTATTTAGTTGATCAAGTTATTGACATTTGCGCCAATCAACTTTTCACTTATTTCAGGCTTTAAGCCCCTCTTGCACAATCGTACCGCATCCTCGTGGGTCGGCGGATTGTCGCATTTCATGCAGAGGTTCCGCCATTTTTTGATATAGTCGGCGGCGGATTCATTCCTGCCTTGTTTTAGTATCACCAATTCAGTGATGGTGACCTTTCGTTCCGACACCTTGAAACGGTCGAGGAACTTTTTCTGCATTTCCTCCCAACTGTTGATAGAGTTAGGCTTCAACTTTGTAGACCATTGAAATGCAATGCCCGTGAGAGAGGTAGAGAAGAACCTCAGAAGATAGGCCTCATCAGTAGCCAACTCTCCCAAGTCACTCATATAGTGGGCAATATGTTCCTGGGCCGAGCCTTCCCCGTCATACCTGATGAATTTGGGACACTTATTGTGATCTGGCTGGAGCTTCTTGAACATATGACGTACCGGAAATGGCACTTTGTATAAGTCGAATGTGCCTATTCCGTCGTCTTGTTCTGCTATTTTGGCTTCAACAATTTGCTTAATAAGATGCTTCTGCAATGCCGTAGCATCATCTGCAGAAGCATGAGATTGCTGAGCATTATGATTGGGCTCTACAACCCGATCTTCTTGTATCTCATCAGGGTCGAAGTTGACATCTGCAGCTTGCGGTCTTATCACCGCTGGCGTAGGCATTGCCCTTGGAGGTGGTACATTTACTGGGGGGACTTGAGCTACCCTTTGCTGCTCCTCCATCTTTTGTATTAGGCCATAGAGTAAGGCCTTGAGTTGTTGATTTTCTTGTCTCATCTCCTCTATAGTCTGAGGTTGTATTTGATCTTGAGGTTGTTCTGGAGCGGCTTCAATATCTGAAGCATTTGCCCCGTCTTCATCAGCTCCTCCAGCAGCATTGCTACTGCCAATTTGGGGTGGCTCTGCCCCCTGACTTCTTTGATTCAGCAAGCGCATAGCCTGCTCTATTTGACGGGTTGTGGGCCCGACCCGTTGCATCAGATTGATGATATCATTTGGGTCTTCCGGCTGGGAAGGCTGCCGGTTGGTGATATTGGAGGTGTAGCATGTGTAGACCCCTATACTATTCTCTGTCCTTCTGGCAATTTTCTTCTTTTTGTGAGTCGATCGGACCAATGCGCCCAACCGCTCGAGGACAGATGTCTGTTGCCAGACTTGTTCCTGCGCCTTATAGGCACTTTTTATCTTTTGACCTTGTAAAGAACGAGGCCAGGTAGTTGAGCTGGTTATCTGCCCCTCAAGCTCTACGAGTTGTTGAGGCTGTTGTTCTGCCAGGGTATCCCTAGCCTGCCGAATTTTGCGGGCTTCCTTTTTGGTTACCCACATTTCCTTTATGCGGAGGCTCCTATCCTCCGATGGATTGCCCCCAGCCCGAGGCATAAATTTGCCCCCATTTTGAGGCATAGAGTTGCCCCCTGCTCGGGGGGTGGCATTGCCCCCGGCTCGAGACATGACAAGCTCTGGTATGATTATTGGCTCTCGACAAGTAGTGTCCTTTGGAGTCCTTTTCTTATTTTCGAACGTTGCCCCATCTTGGCAAACCTTCAATAGAATCCCGAACCGATTCTGGACAGGAACTGTCGGGATATGATGGATCTTAGGAATGATGGGTTGCCCGCCATCCAGACGAATATACAGGTTCCCCACCAATATAGTTTTCCCCGTCCTAGACGGACTTGTGGTTAGAACCTTCCGCTTTTGCCCCCCGTTGGACGAGGAGGCTGGAGAGATGCTGATGGTATTCACGGCAAGCACTCGCCTATATCGGCTGCCGTTGTTGCATATTCTGGCGCGAGAAGCGCACCTCTTCTTCTTCTTTTCCGGAGCAAGCTCCGGTGCCGGAACGACCCCCAGAAAGTATGGAGATCCTATCACTGCGGGGAAGTCCCCAAAGCATGTTGGTGTGGTCAGATATCCACACCGTGTGTGGGTCGCCACCACAAGTGGGCCATACGTGACCCTTGCCGCCATTGTCGTCTTTTAAACAGAAACTTGGTCACCTGCATAAGACATGACAAAGTTAGTAGTAGAGTTGTGGTGAGGGCATCACCGGACGGAGAGATGAAGGGAAAGAGAGGTCCCACTGGGCGTGCCATCTCTGTTTGCGCGAAGATTTTTCTAACCTTCGTCGCGACCTGACCTAGACACATCTCTCCTATGTCGGATTATTCGGAAATCCATTTTTTTTGTTTATCTAGAGAATTATAGGTCGGTTTTATATTTTATCGGACTATGAGAGCTTGGGATTAGCCCTCAGGGAATCCGGGACTTCGAATCAAGCGAAGATTCGAGTATATGACCTCTCTCCACTGACCTCGGTCAGTGTTAATTACGCTGAGCGACTGCTCGGCAACCCTTGATTAACCGTCCGTATGATGCCCTTATAACATGCAACACTACTACTACAGGCAGCACATGCATACGAAGATATATTTTAGGTTAAACTCTTGGCCTCACCCAAGTTTAGGATGTGTTTATATGATTTTGGACTGATTCCAAGCTATCTGGATTAATTCCAAGTATATTGGATTGACTCCAAGTATTCTGGATTGATTCCAAGTATTTTAGACCCATAGGGGTATTTTTGTAATTATGCCAAGTTGGAGGGTATAGGGAGATTATGGTTATTTAAGTGTATGAAATGAGTTTTAATGATTTAGGAAGGTTTCAAAACCTTAGGAGGTATTTTAGAGTTATTTCAAGTGTATTTGGATTGTAAGGGTATTTTGGTAATTTTGCTCAAATTGGATTTTTAGACTTAAAGTCTATTTTTATATTTTTCTGAGATTTTTATTTATTTTTATCATATTGAGGGCATTTTGGTAATTTTACCCATCTTATTAAGGTTTGGAGGATATTTTGGACATATGAGAGATTTTGATATTTTTAAGAATTTTATGTGATTTTTACAGATTTTTAACATGTATGAGGGTATTTTTGTAATTTGTATTAAGCTCTAGGGGCATTTTAGTCATTTCGGAATTTTATATATTTTCAGATTTGGTTCTCTGTTTTTTTACTGGTTTTTACTGAATTTTACTGATTTTTTATTAATTTTACTGATTTTTATTAATTAATTAGGTATATGAAGGATATTTAAGTTATATTTTGGATTTATGTAATTTCCAGATTTTGTTTTCTGATTTTTACTGAGTATTACTGATTTTTACAGAATTTTTCTGATTTTTATATTTATTTTATTAATTTTAGATAATTTTCGCAGATTTTATTAATTAATTAAACATGGAAGTATTTAAGTCATTTTTAACTTAAGTATATTATTTTATGTCTCAATGTTTTATTATTAAGTTTTAATTATGAGTCTAAGATTAGTTATGTATGGGATGAGGCCAATGATATTTTAGAATATTTAATTATAGGTTTTATGTATTTTAATTAGTTATAAAACTAATTATTTTACATATGAAAATATAGTAACATAGTGTTACTTAAATAGTAGATTCATGAACATACATGCACACACATATGCTCAAAGAACAACATGGGCATTTCATTCATTATTTCGGCATAATCCAGTCTTATAGGACGGTGATTTTACAACATAAATTTGGCAGAGCTTCCCCTTATGAATAAACCTTAGGAAGAGAGCCCTCCAAGAAAATATCGCCTCCAAATCGCAGCAAACCCGGGCAAGAGCACCGGATTTGGTCTTCAAACTGGCAGAGTTTCCCCTAGGAAATTTTGGGCCAAATGGGCATGGGGCTTCTTCTTACCCCTTGGGGGGTATTTATAGGCTTCAAAGCCTTAACCGGTGGGGGTACCCACCGGAATGCTTGAGGTGGGGGGTACCCACCGGTTGGCTTGAGGTGGGGGGTACCCACCGGTTGCCTCTTCCTCCTCCCCCTCTCTTTTTTAATTTTTTAATCACATGGGTGAGAGAGAGATGGGAGAGAGCATTAAAAAAGAGAGAGAGAGAGAGAGAGGGAGGGGGGGACCGGTTGGCACCCCCACCGGTTCCAACCGGTGGAGGGGGGTGCCACCGGATGGACCCCCCCCACCGGTTGGGAACCGGTGGGGGGTCTCCCCCCACCGGTTTTAGGAAACCGGTGGGGGGGTTCCCCTCCTCACTTCTCCCTTCTTTTTTTTGCTGTTTGGGGCTCATTAATGAGCTTGGGTGGCAGATTTGGGGGATGGGCCAATGTGAAAAGGGTTTAAACCCCTTAAATCCAGATTTGGCTCCATGTGAAAGGGGGTTTTAGGGTGAGTATTAAATGGGGTTCACATGGGATTCTTAACCCATGTGTGAATGGGGTTAAGATTCCCATTAACTCCCCTTCACCCTAATTAATCCCCCCCCCTTTTCTTTGAATTTAAAAATGGGAGAGAAGGGAGGGATTCTCCTCCTCCCCCCCCCCCCCCCCCCCCGGTTTCCCCCTTGGAACCGGTGGGGGGGCTTCTCCCCCTCCCTTTTGCTTTTAAAAAAATGGTTCCAACAGCTGTATTTCCTTTATAAGCGAAATCGACTCACCTTCTGATTACCCTTGAGAGAATCAATGAAGAGGTACCAATCCCACCTTTCTGTTGTAAGAGGATGGATAATCTTACTATTCCCTTTATGGGAGATTTCAGTGTGCATATTCTACTATCATTTGGACCTATTCCTTACCGTGTGCTTGGAGCTGAAAGGCCTTTATGCTCTCAGAGTTAGATAGTCTTGAAAATATTTTGTCATGGGATTGGCTGGGAGATCTGGTTGAATAGGAAACTACTTTAAGTTCAAGTCAGGAGCTTATCTCCATTATTTTTTATTGGACATCCTCCGTTTCTTGAACCTTTGTTTGAGACTCTTGATGTCCTTTTCCCCCCTTGTCTGTCAGTGGAAAGATATATTATCTACATCTGTCCAGAGGAAAAGGAAAGGTTTTTCCCCCTTGTCTGTCAGTGCAAGGTATATTGTCTACATCTGTCCAGAAGAAAAGGAAATGTGGATTAATATAAAAATTGAACATACCAGTGACCGCTATATGAGAACAACAAACCCCATCTACCTTGAGCTAGTATCTTAATCCGTCCATGTCAGTCTTGGCATTTCCTGTCCATATTGGTATTGTATAGTCCTGCTATCCATCCTTTCAGCTTTTGTTTACTTTGCAAGCTGCTCTGGTTCTTGTTTTTTCTGTACAGCTTCGAATTATAGTTCTTAGGCAGGATATAACCTGAAAATCTATTTTTCAGCACAGCAAATGGTGCAACGATTACCCGTTGTCTGCAATGTTCAAACTTAATATTTTTCTCATTTATAGGCTAAAGATGCTGGCAGTACACGTTTTTGCATGGGTGCTGCATGGAGAGATACAGTGGGCAGGAAGACCAACTTTAATCAGATTCTCGAATATGTCAAGGAAATAAGGTATTACTACCCCTTACGGACTACTTCTGGCTGGTTTTTCAAAACTGAAGTATGTAGGTTTTGCGACCATGTGATTTTGTGGATTCTGTGTTTGTGAATGATAACATTTCCAAATTCCAACAAGGAAAGGCCGTCTTACTACAAGGGATGATTGGGTATTCTGTCATTGATTCCCATTCCTGGACTGGTGGCCTCAGTCATAATATTGAATAATAACGGGTATCTCTCCAGTCCTTACCCGGGGATTCTTCCGAGTTCTGGGTTCCAATTGCTCTATATTTCACCACTATAGCACTTCCAATGAAGAAAGATCAACCATCTATAAGGGACGGTTTGACATACTTTAATTGATTCCTCTTCCTGGACTTTAGCCTCAGTCGTAATCTTAACAACTATCTTCGGGTTCTTTTCTGGAGATTCTTCCGGGTTGCAAATAAATGATTTTTATGTTGAAATTATCATCGTCTAAATACCAACATTGCAGGGAGATGGGCATGGAGGTATGCTGCACTTTGGGCATGCTAGAAAAGCAACAAGCTGTGGAACTTAAGAAAGCAGGGCTCACAGCATACAATCACAATCTTGACACATCAAGGGAGTATTATCCTAATATTATAACCACAAGGACCTATGATGAAAGACTGGAAACTCTTCAGTTTGTTCGTGAAGCGGGAATAAGTGTTTGCTCAGGTAGATTTTTCAACTTTCTACTGCTTATTGAGAAACTTTTGCTGCATGTTTCAGCTGCTTCATGGCTTTTATATGTAAAGGACAATTTTTTAAATTGTTATGTATTGCATCATTTCCTATATTTGGTTCTGTGAGCCCCAACCAGTGCAGCTATTAGTTCTTTATCATTTTTGCTGTTCTTTTATCTAAACTGATCATGGAACATGTCAGTTGCTCTCTTATATTCTAGTTTTTATTTGAAAACCTGGTGTCTGAGTAGCTTCGGGGGTGTGAATCCTTTGTTGCCTGCTTTGGCCTTTAGAAGAGTTAATGGCTATAGATCCAGTATATTACTCTCTCCTGATTGCGAATGTAATGCAGCTTGCCATTTTCCATTCTTGTGGGTCATGCTGATCTGTTTGTACCATTTGTATGAGTGGTTAATCCTTGATGAACGCCTTGCATCACCTTCATTTTGTGGGTTATCACACCGTGGGAATGATATTTTATCAAAAATATAAAAATGAGTGTTTTTTATATGTTTTGATGTTGATTACATTGACCTCGATCTCGATCGATGTTTTTATTTGGACTCCTCTCCATCGACCTCAATCGATGTTAATTACACCAGTGAAATCATTGGAAACCTTTGATTAACCCCTTTATGCATAATACTGATAATTGCCATAAAATTCGTGCGAAAAATAAGAGACAACACAATGTGCAACAATGGAAATAATAAATGAATGAAATTTCATTAATCAAAAGATGTTACAAATTACAATGAGCCCCCACTGAGCAAGGGCATTACAACATGACAAAAATTTCTATTTGTAACAACCCAATAATTACATATGGAACTATAAATATTGATCAGAACTTCGATCAATTATAACAAATTGTTCTCTAGAGTCGTAATTATTGTGATCGAAAGATCATTCTGATATTAACAAATACAATCAGAGTGATTGATTTGATTAAACAAGATTCACGATCTTGACTAGCATAGTCAAATTGTTAGATTTAAGAAGACGGACTAGATTGATAAAATCGGACTGTCAGATTATGACGACAGTCAAGATCGATATGATCAAACCGTCAAATTATGAAATCAGGTCAAGATCATAAGGATCAGATTATTAGATCTAACGTCTGGTCAATATTGGAATAATCCAACCATTAGATCTGAAATATGGATGATCCAATTATCAAATTAAAGCATTAGGTCACGATCATGAAGATCGGACCGTTGAATTATGAACTCGGGTCGAGATCGTAAAGACCTGACTGTCAAATATGTGATCGGGTCACAATCGTGGAGATCGGACTGTTAGATTTGGGGTTCAGTCGATATCGGGATGATCCGACCGTTAAATATGGAATTCGGTCGATTATCAAGTTAATCCGACCGCTGGATTATTAAATCAGGTCGAGATCATGAAGATCCAACCATTTGATCTAAAATTCGGTCGATATCAGGATGATCCGATCGCTGGATTATTAGATCAGGTCGATATCGAGAAGAATCAATCGTCAGATCCGGAATTCAATCGATATCGGGATAATCCGACTGCTGGATTATTAAATCAGGTCGAGATCATGAAGATCCGACCATTCGATCTGAAATTCAGTCAATATCAGGATGATCCGATCGCTGGATTATTAGATCAGGTCGATATCGAGAAGAATCAATCGTCAGATCCGGAATTCAATCGATATCGGGATAATCCGACTGCTGGATTATTAAATCAGGTCGAGATCATGAAGATCCGACCATTCGATCTGAAATTCAGTCAATATCAGGATGATCTGACCGCTGGATTATGAGATCGGGTCAAGATCGTGAAGATCCGACCGTTAGTTCTGAAATTCGGTCAATATCATGATGATCCGACCATTAAATATGAGACGAGGTCGAGATCGTGAAGATCCGACCGTTAGACCTGAAATTCAGTCGATATCGGGATAATCCGATCGCTGGATTATTAGATCAAGTCGAGATCATGAAGATCCGACCGTTCGATCTGAAATTCGGTCGATATCAAGATGATCCGACCATTAAATATGAGATCAGGTCAAGATCGTGAAGATCCTACCATTATATCTAGAATTTGGTCGATATCGAGATGATTCGACCATTAAATATGAGATGAGGTCGAGATCGTGAAGATCCGACCGTTATATCTGAAATTCAGTTCATATCGGGATAATCCTACTGCTGGATTATTAGATCAAGTCGAGATTAGATCAAGTCGAGATCATGAAGATCGGACCGTTCGATCTGAAATTCGGTCGATATCAAGATGATCCGACCATTAAATATGACATCAGGTCAAGATCGTGAAGATCCTACCATTATATCTAGAATTTGGTCGATATCGAGATGATCCGACCGCTGGATATGAGGTCAAGTCGAGATCGAGAAGATCTGACCGTTAGATCTGAAATTCAGTTGATATCGGGATGATGAATGTTAGATTATGAGATCAAGTCACGATCATGGAGATCGGACTATTCGATTATAAGATCGAGTCACGATCATGGAGATCGGACCGTTAAATCTTGGATTCGATCGATATCATGATGAACCGACCGTTAAATATGAGATCAGGTCAGGATCGTGAAGATCCGACCGTTAAGTCTGAAATTCGGTCGATATCGGGATGATCCGACCGCTAAGTTATGAGATCGGGTCGAGATCATGAAGATCCGACCGTTAGATCCGAAATTCGGTCGATATCGGGATGATCCGACCACTAAGTTATGAGATCGGGTCGAGATCATGAAGATCCGACTGTTAGATTTGGAATTCGATCGATTATCAGGATAATCTGACCGTTAAATATGTGATCTAGTCAAGATCATGAAGATCCGACCATTAGATCTAGAATTTGGTTGATATCGGGATGATTCGACCGCTGAATATGAGATCAAGTCGAGATCGTGAAGATCCGACCGTTAGGTCTGAAATTCGGTCGAAATCGGGATGATCCGACCGCTGGATTATTAGATCGGGTCGAGATCATGATGATCCGACCGTCAGATCTGGAATTCGGTCGATTATCAGGATAATTTGACCGTTAAATATGTGATCTAGTCAAGATCATGAAGATCCGACCGTTAGATCTAAAATTCGGTCGATATCGAGATGATCCGACCGCTAAGATATGAGATCAAGTCGAGATCGTGAAGATCCGACTGTTAAATTTGAAATTTGATCGATATCGGGATGATCCGACCACTGATTATGAGATCAAGTCACGATCATGGAGATCGGACATGGAGATCGGATCATTCGATTATAAGATCGAGTCACGATCATGGAGATCGGTCCGTCAGATCTAAATTTGGTCGATGTCAAAACGGTTTGATCGTTGGATTTGAAATTAGATCAGAGACATAATATGATCGCCTGACCGATGTAGTTAGATTCGGGCTATATTAGATCCTACCATGATCGACTTAGTTAAGTCATTTGATCAATGGGTCAGGTTGTGAGTGGACTTAATCAATGTGACAAAGTCATTTAACCAATGAATTTGATGTCTTATGAATATAGTTAATCATATATGATTAACACATAAGACATATGATTCAATGACATATAACTTAATAACATGTATTAATTACATGTTAATTAATTTTATGTCATCTTAATATAAATGTGACATATGACTTGATAACATGTGTTACATGTTTATGTCACATAAATAAGTTACATATTAATGGACTTTATGTCACATTAATTTGTTACATGTTAATAGACTTTATGTCACATTAACATGATTGACTTATTGGATTAAATTACACCCTCCTTGATTTAATTCTCTAGGTGTAATTAATCGTATATGATCATCATATACAATGTGACATATGTGATCATATAATGTTTATATTATATCATGTCATATTTATATGTTATAACAAACATATAATATAACATAACATATTAAAACATTGGGCTAAGATAAGACTTAAACCCAAATCAAAAAAGAAAGAGAGGGGGCCAAAGCCTACCACTCTCAAAGCCAAGAGTTCTTACCACAAGGAACTCTTAAACTTGCCACACATTTTTCTCCTGTCCAAATGAGCCCCGTAGGGAGGTATTTATAGCCTTGCTAGGAGCGGTTAGAAGCCTAGGGGTCCACCCTCACTGGGTGGAAGTTATGCCCATTTCCCGCACACAAGAATTTAAATGAAAAGATGCGGTTACTAAAAAAAGAATCCCGCCTCCAAAAATTTAAAAGGAAAAGGAGTTAAGGGAGGAGGGGGCGCATGCTTCACCCTCACCGGGTGGAGGTAAAGTGTCCTTAGAGTAGGATTATTTTCCCCTCTTTTTTTTTACTAATTCCTTCTTCTTTTTTTTTTTACCTTTTTACTGGAGCTTATCTCGCACACTACCCTCACCGGATGGAGGTGAAGTGTCCTACTTAGAGTAGGATTCTTTTTCCCTGTCTTTTTTACTAATTCCTTCCTTTATTTTTACCCTTTTACTGGAGTTCATCTCTCTTTTTTTCATTTGGACAGTTACAAGAGAGAGAGAAGTGTGCGTATGGCACACTACCCTCACCGGGTGGGCTGCATCCACCCGGTGAGGGTGGAGAGTCCATGTGTGGATGGACTCTTTTCCCCTCTTTTTTTTTTTTTTTTTACTGTTCACGTTTTTTTTTATTTTTTTATAGTGTCCTGGGACAGTTTACAAGAGAGAGGAGAGAGGGAAGGGTGCGTGCCCTATTACCCTCACCGGGTGGTATTTTCCCACCCGGTGAGGGTCAAGAGTCCACACAAGGGTGGACTCTTGCTCCCCTCATCTCTATCTTTTTTTTTTTTAATAAAAACCAGACCGCTCCCCCCTCTTTTTTTTTTTTTCTGTGGCCGGTCTCTCTCTTTTCCTTTCTGCTGTGCGCTGGGTTCTGCTGCTGTCGTGTTGCTGTTCCTGCTGCCGTTGGGCATCCTGTTGCTGCTGGCGTGGGCCCTTGCTGCTGCATCTGTTGCTGCTGGTGTGCTGCCCTTGCCTCTAGTCTGCTGCAGTTCTTGCTCTCTTCTAAAGAAAACTAAAGGAGGACCAGGTACAAACATTTCTTTCAATGTCATGTTCTTCCTCTTCCCCTTTTTTTTAATATCCTTCATGATGCCATACACTTTAGCACACATGTTCATTTCATTTTTTTTTTTAAAGTGTACATGTATTGGTCTAATATACCATCATGCATGCCTCATGTCTTCTCTTGCCATCCCTTTTTTTTTTTTAACTCACTACAACTTAGCAAGTATTAATTCTAATGCCCAACTTGATCATATGAAACTCTAATCTCTAATACACAAACCTTGTTGAGTTTTTTTTTTTTTAAAGTATGATTATGTATCATCTCCTGCTGATTTCATTGTTAATTTTAACTCTCCATTAGAATTTGCAGAGAGAAATTTAAGGGTGCAAACACACACCACGTACAAGACTAAATTTCGGATTATTAACCTGCAGAGAATTTAGTCACACACCCATTGTTCTCCACTTGTCAATGATAAAAGGTTATACTGGCTCATAAGTCATAACATAGTATGTTCTTGTTCTAAGAGTCATTTTTAGTATTACAGAAGTGAAGTTAGAAATTAGGATCAGTTTTATACATGGGTAGAATGACCTGCAGTTGTTGCATGACAGGGGGAATCATTGGGCTTGGTGAAGCAGAAGAAGACCGCGTTGGGCTGTTGCACACATTGGCCACTCTTCCTACACACCCGGAGAGTGTTCCCATCAATGCGCTTGTATCTGTCAAGGGTACACCCCTTGAAGACCAGAAGGTAAAATCCATCTCATCATTCTTCTTTAGTAATTTTGTCTGTCTAAATGTAAGAAATTTGGCCAGTGTTGCTGCGTTTGGGAACCCATCTGAAGTCCTTCCTACAGACGTACCTTCCGACAGAAGTGACTTCAAGTAGAAGTACTTCTTATCTTAGAAGTGAAAGGAGTTTGGGAATATAAAATGGACATAATATTGGAAGTACATCTTCATAAATTTTGACCAAAATGCCCATATGTTAGTTACAGAATTGTGTCTTCACCAAGGTATATTTAATAAAAAACTTAAAACAAATTAAATTGTAAAATAAAAAACTAATATATCTTTTTCCACAAATAAAAATTTATAAATGTATGAGATAAAATATTCATACATATGTCAAAATAAATTTTATAGTATACAATAAATATGCTATAGTATTTGCTAGATTAAAATTTCAGATTTGTGATAATGGCATATTATACAACATATAAATAGAACAAAAATACATAAAATTTTTATTTCATCAAATACTTTATTTTCAAGTTACATTACTAACGTCTTAATATTTGATTTGCCAGATTATCTCTAAAAGTGTTCATTGCATGTCTCTCTTGTTCACGAGGAATCCACCCTGATGTTTGCGCTTGTGGAGGAAATTTCATATCATGTTGAGAAAATTCTCTAAATAATTCATCTCCTAAATCCACTCGTCTGATGAAATTATGCACAACTATGGCAGCTACCACAATCTTTGCTTGCTTCTTCATAGAGTATGAGGGCATGCCAGTAAGAATGAGCACCATTTCTTCAACATACCAAAGCAACATTCAATGATCTTCCTTAAAGATGAATGAAGAAAATCTGTGTCAACTAGATAATATTTACATGTAGTATAATAAAATATTAAAAATAAATAAATGACAATAAAAATGATTACTTTTTTTTAAAAGAAATCTTACCTGTGGGTGGCATTGGAAATTCAAAATTAACATCACAAATGCAGTCGGTTAAGATAAGTGAATCATGGATTGTTCCTTCATGATCAGCTGATAGCCTGATACAAATGTAAATAGCATATTGAAATCACAAACCGCAAGGATATTTTGTGTACATTTGGTCTTTCGTCCACTAAGATGCGCTATTTTTTTTAGCATTAGGTACAATTGCTTCTACATGAGTTCCATCTAATGCTCCAATACAATCTTTGAAATAAGGCATGTACTTCTCATTTGTGGTAATGTATTCTGGTGTTTGATTAAATGATGGCGGTGAATAGACATTCTGGCATACTTTTGCATTGCATTTATCACTCGATTAAAATGGCAGCTACAAGTTTCTCTTGACCTTTGAAAATGCTCATGCATATCTCTCACTGAATAATTTTTTTCTAATAATAATTGAAAATAATGCTATTGTTTCTTCAACAACAATGTTTCTTATATCTGTTAGAAGTTTTTGTCTTCTAAATTCTTCACAAAAGTAAGCAAATATTGGAGGCTCCATTCTCAACGTATCATATGAACGTTCCCAATGGCCTCCTAATAATTCTCAAACCCTGTGAAACCCTTATGTGGAGATGTGCCACATGGCTTTTTAAATAGATAGAGTTTGTAATATACAATAAGATTTGCTATAAGTGAAACAAGATCATAAAACTCTTTATCTGATTCACTAAAATAAGTATTTTCATCTGAATCACTTGAATAAATCCCCCTCATAGAATCACTTGAATCATCTGAATCCATCCTATATTTGATAAAATACAATCAAATTGAATTAAAAATGTCACTTTCATTTAAAAAAAAACTAAATTACCACATTGTTTAAATCACTAAGATACAAAAGGAGACATCATTCAAATTAACAATGAAGATAGTTCCAAAAATTTCCTAATATATTAAGAAATGGAAACTATGCTCTAAGCTCTAAATTTATATATTTATCTATGTCTCTCTTCATAAGTAAATTGCAACCATCCAAGTCTATATTCTGGATCCATCTCAACAAATAATTCACGAAATTCAGCTTTTACAAATCTAGTGAGGGCCCACATATGTAACCGCCCTCCGAGTTCCAGGCCTTATACATCCTTTACATCTTGGTGACTTCACCAATGGTGGGAATGTCTTTTTTGGATTCATTTCTTCCCCTGGCTTTAGCTTCCATAGTTGACATAAGGCCATCTAACTGACATGCTATGCGCACTTGATGTGATCCTTTTTCCTTATTACGTAGTGGTGAAGTAGGACCCAATAAACACCTAGTAACACTTCTGCCTCCTATATTTTCTTGTTCATCATTTCTAATGGCATTTTCGTTCTGAGTGGATGGTGTGTTGTTTGGAGTTTCTGGTACATGCTCGGGTAAATTTTCTCCTTCTCTTTGGCCAGGTGATGATTGAGACTGATTGGCATCCTCATAAGGACCATATGCTGATGGATTTGTCACATTTTCCCTTGTTTCAATCGTTCCTTTGAAGAGTCTGCACAATAAATCTTCATGGTCCAATCCTCTTATTTTGAACATACTAGCTATAGGATGTCTCTGTGCAAAGAAAAAGGTTAATTTTTAACACAATATTAGTATCTTTAGGCAATACACATAGTCATAAAGAAGAATTAAATTCACCTGAATATAATAATCCCATCATTCTTCACTCGCTTTAATAGTATTTTTGACCTCATCCCAACCAAGACCAATAGTATTTTTCTTCAGAGCCACCCATGCTTTGTATTGTTGCTTCAATTTATCCCAATGATTCTTTACTTGTGTCTTGTCAAAAAGTTGTCCAGAGTTCTTATTAAGCTCAGATATGACATTGGCCCATCCAAATTTGGACAGTGAATGTCCTTGTTTTTCATTCAGATCAACTTGAGTAACATGGATTCTTATAAATGTTTCATTAGTTTCTGAATCCACACAACCCTATCTTTTAAACGATTCTTTTCCTTTTCCATATTAGAATACTTTTATGAAAATACCACATTAAAAAGGACGATCATGTATAAATTACCTACAAAATAAAAAACAAGGAAACAATAGCATGTTACGAAAAAGCAAAAAATATCAGAAAAACAATAAATGGTTAGCCAAACGACAGTCACTAGACAATAAAAAGATCAAATAAACTCAATTCCCTTGTAAAGAAGAAAGCACTGTAAAATGTTCAAAGGTTATAATCAATACATAAGACCTTGTAAGTTCTATAACCATAATCTAATAAGCATAAAATGCTAATTCTTTACCTGCAAAAGATTTCCAGATAAATTAAACTGTACCAATAGCCTGCTGGTAAGGAGGGATAATGTAGCCTTCAAAATGTTGAAGCATCAGTACTTTAGATGGCCGATAAATTTAGTACGGAAACATGATCATAAGTGATAAGATAGAGATATTACTTGTCGTAAACACTCGAGAATGCTCTGCAGATGCCACATAAACACAACTTCTGAGCAGTCTGCAAAATAAGTCACAAATGAGTTATGAACTGTCACCCTAACTAGTTCACAAGACCAAAAAGAATATCTACAAGAGAAAAAAAAAAAAAAACACCCACCAGTTGCATGGCACCAGAGGATATCAAAAAATAAGACCGTATACAACAACTCAATGAAGTGAAAAGGTTGTGTGGTCTATGGGTTATTAAAAAGAAAAGAATGACCATAAACATATATAATTCATGCATACGTATCCTTGATGGAGACCAGCAGCTATTTAACATTGGTGCCTTTGACTAAAGAAGAAATACAGCTGCATAAGCTTTGAGAATAGGAGATGCCGGCTGCTGCTTGTGTTAAGGACGTCCGAGCCTGGTAGTGCTCATGAGCGAATGAGATGAGGAGAAGCGGTACAGTTGAAGGAGAAGAGAAGTCCTTGTTGCATCTGGGAAGGTTTCCCGTGTGTGCAGGTGAAGTAGAGCAGTGGTTCCGTTCACAAGAGTCCTATTCCCGTTTGTAGGAGTCCTATTTGGGGAGGGCATTCGTGTCTATCACGTAAAAGAGAAAATCACTCTGTGCCGAAGTAAAAAATTTTATCTTTCCGTGGGAAGTGGGATTTTTCCTCCCACGTGAAGTAAAAGCCAAAACTAAAAGGAATCCAAATGTGTCCTAATCTTTAGGAAATCATTTGTATCAAAGAAGAAGTCATTTAGAAGGACTTTGTGTTTTCCCTGTCTACTCCTTTGAGCTTCATCCTTAACAACCTAAAGGTACTGAAAATGGTAGAGCACATGTGCTTATGTGGTATATATCAGGGCCTGGATCAAATGTGCCTGGATGAGCTCCTCGGGCACCATCATCTCATCAGGATTGGATGATGAAAAGGATCATATGATTGGATGGCACCCAGGAAGCGCCCCTGGGACACGTTTGATCCATCCCCATGTACAGACATCCATGAGGATCTACGCACAGCATGAAGCAACACTACACATTGGCAATTGTTGTTGTCTCTTTGCGCAGTTTTTTTAGGGTCTCTTTTACAATGATTTATTACATATATACTATTCTCATAGCATCTGCATAACATCTTCAGCATCTCGGCTGGACCCTTTTGTTGTCAGCATCTTTGTAGGCCGGCAGGGGGCTTCTTTCCTTGCCTGTTCTGATGAGACTGTGGAAGAATATCATGTAACACGTGCTTCTGTGGTACATATCAGGGCCTGGATCAAACGCGCCTGGATGAGCTCCTCAGGTGCAATCATCTGATTAGGATTGGATAAAATAAAAAAGTGCATTTTCCCCTGCTTGATCCGGCCCCATGTACAGACACACACACACCCCACCCGATCGTGATTGGATGGCCACACCTGGGATGCACCCTTGGGGAACGTTTGATCCGGTTCCATGTACAGACACACGAGGGTCCATGCATAGCATGAAGAAACAATTGTTGTCATCTCTTTGCACAGTTGGTTTTTTTTTTTTTTAAGGGGTCTCTTCTACAATGATTTATTACATATTTACTATTCTCCTAGCATCTGCGTAACATCTTCAGCATCTCGGTTAGACCCTCTTATTGTCAACATCCTTGTAGGCGAGCAGAGGCCAGAGGGGCTTCTTTTCTTTCTCTGTCAGCCTGAATTTGATATGTAATACATGTTCTGATGAGACTGCAGAAGAAATCATGTTAACCAATAGATGTAATGTCGATTTCCAGTAGACAAAGGTCAGTGTTAGTTTTCAAAATATAACATGCCACAATTTCTTCTCAGCCAGTTGAAATATGGGAGATGATTCGGATGATTGCAACGGCTCGCATTGTCATGCCAAAAGCAATGGTAAGGCTATCTGCAGGACGGGTACGGTTCTCCATGCCTGAGCAAGCATTGTGCTTCCTGGCTGGTGCAAACTCCATCTTCACAGGAGAGAAGCTATTGACAACTCCAAACAATGATTTCGACACTGATCAATCGATGTTCAAGGTTCTGGGGCTGATTCCAAAAGCCCCCAGTTTTTCCAATGAAGGGGCAGAATCAGAATCTGAGAGATGTGAAGCAGCAGCTTCCAGTTCAGGTTGAAGAGTAAGTGATTGGTTTTTTATGAGTAAGTGATTAGTTTTTATGGTAATTTTTTTTAATGTAATGGCCAATTGGCATTGTTTATTGTACACTATTCAACTCTCTAAGCACATGGATTTTGACTCTTTGCACTGGATCCCTACCCGTAGGGACCTCAGAATGAAATCCAGGCCTTCAGTTTGTATTTGATGGGAAGACATTAAACGCTTTATAGGGAAGGGAGGGGGGGGGGGGGGTAGTCCCTTTCCTCTTTTTTGCTGCCCTTATCCTCTTTTGGAAGGAGCAATGTTCCTACCCCAGTGGCCTGAAAAGGGTTCGCGGAAGTCAGTGTTTATCTCCAAATTTTAGAAACCGACGGGCCTTAAATACTAAATTACGCTATCATATGGGGGCTTAAGGACGGAAAAGATTACAAAGATTCATTAAGAAAGTTTCAAGGTGTTCTAGGAAGTTAAGGAGCGTCTTCGAAGTGTTTGAGGGCTACGTCTGTTTGTAGATGAATTCTGACCTCAGTGACTTTGAGATGTGTAATTTTTTCTGCGAATTGGAAGCATCTTATTGCACCACAGGTAGACAAACCTCTATGAAGAAGGAGTAAAGATTTCCATATCAGAGTCCTAGTAGGGCAGCAAAAGGGACAAGATATATGGCGGATATTGTTTCTTCTGCATTCGTCTAATTGAGATGTACAGATACTCCGTCATCTACCTTGTTAATCAGTTGAATACAAAGTGGATATTTTAAAATCCTTAAAGGCCCAATTTGATTGCAGAACAAAGTAGAAGAGAAAGACTTGATGCAATGTCCTAGGTACTTACTGTAAACTCATGAACTCATGCAGATTGCAATGCATGCAATTTGATCAGGGTATTCTTAGTTAAGGGCTCAGCCTACTGACAAATTATGGTGTCGTGGCCAACCCTTAAGGCTCAATTTGATTACAGAGAGTAGAAGAGAAAGACTTGATGCAATGTCCCAGATACTTACTGTAAACTCATGTAGGTTGCAATGTCGGGGGTGTGCAAATTCACGTAGATTGCAATGTCTGGAGAATTGCCGTTTCATCAGAGTGTTTTTAGTTAAGGGGTTAGCCTACCGACAAAATGTCGGGCTATGGCCAACCCTTAAGGCTCAATTTGATTACGGAATTAAGTAGAAGAGAAAGACTTGATGCAGTGTCTCAGGTATTGTAAACTCCTGTAGATTGCAGGGGGGGGGGATTGCCGTTTGATCACTTTGTTCATACGGCAGTGCAGCTGTGCAATGTCTTTTTTTTATATATAATTTAAAAAAGAATGTTCAGTTGGAGGGCCACCTCAACTTGGTCTGAATATAGTCTTTGATCGGTCTGTTAAAAAATTCACATAAAAAAAAGGATTGCGTGCTCATGCCATTTAGCCATTGATACTGTAGTGCATGTACTATAGCAAGTCTTTCTCAAAGTAAGAATATAATGATTTATCTGCATTATTCTTTTCATTTATTTGGATTGCGTGGATTCTTTAATCTGAGTGAATATAACATTATTTCAGGATGAGAAACAAGTAAATCGAGCAAAGCTAAAACAAGTGTAAATGGCACCCTTTTTCACATTTTATTATTATTTATTTATTTTACTTAATTAGAATGACTTATTTCAAGTAGGGTTGGAATAAGGTTACCAAGGTAAAATGAGATTTGTTCAGTATAAATAATCTCATATTACTAATGCTGAAAAAACAATCTGACTATCAAACTAGCCTAAAGATCAACGTTGAATACTTTCTGCGGGATTGCATGTGGTAGGATCTACGAGGAAATTATTATTCCTTATAGGTTGTAATGAATCGAGTTTGGAATAATCGTTTGAACAGTATAAAATAACTGCAATCGTATGGATATAATTTTTAGGGTGTTTTCAATATTGATTCGTATAAACATAGTGATTTTGAAATTGTATCTTACGTATTTCGACATTATTTCCTATAAATTTAATATATTTTAATAATTAATCCTTTCAATTAAGAATCATTTTAAAAATGTAAATTGGGCTAGAGCGTAAGACGTACTTATAGCAAACATATAAACACATGCTAATAGTCCTTGTGACTGGGAGCTTGAGCCCCACTTTGATTGTAGAATAAGTTAATAAAAAGAATAAGTAATTTTTGGATCTAAGATGAAATGACTTATTCTCTTTATCCTAGTATAAGTAATCCTGACACAATATAAGTCATTTTGTCCGTCAAATTAGAATTAATCTTATTCTAAGAATAAAAGACTTTATTCTTCTTCCATTCTCCAGTCAAAGTGGTGCTGAGAGTTTAAATGTTTCTTAAAATTTGTATGTGCCAACAACAACTAAAATGAGAGTAGACTAATACATTTGGCTTGTTTGGATTACAGAGTAGGAGGCGAACAACTATCATCTAGGGATCTATTATTGCATGGGAAGAGAGAAATTGACTTGAAAGAGTGGAACAGGAGAAAAGAAAAAAAAAGGATAGAGAAGGTGCGCGAGTGTGTACGGAAGAAGAGAGGGAAAAAGAAAAAAAAGATAGAGAAGGCGTGTGAGTGGGAAGTATGGGTGAAAGAAAACGAATGTTCGGAAAGTATGAACTCTTTGATATATAGAGAGAGAAAAAGAGAGTTAAGTGTGTGTCAGAAAGAGAGGATAGGTGTGTGGCCGGGCAGTTAGTGAAAACTAATTATATCCTGAATCTTAGAAAAGGTGTTCTAATTTCTCTTATACCGAAGAGGGAGAGAAGAAAAAAGATAGAGAAGGTGCGTGAGTGGGAAGTATGGGTGAAAGAATGTCTGAAAAGTATGAACTCTTTGATATATAGAAAGAAAAAAGTGATCCCCTCAGTTGCAGCAAGCATAATTCGAAACAAAAAAAACGAGTTATGTGTGTGTGAGAAAGAGAGAATTAGTGTGACCAGACAGTTAGCCGAAACTAATTACACCCTGAATCTTAGGATGGGTGTTCTAATTTCTCTTATACCGAAGAAGGGAGACAAAAGTGATATACCCCACCATGCGCCACTTTGATAGGAGAATAAGAGAATAATAAGGAGTCTTATTTTTAGAATAAGACTAATTCTAATTTGATGGACGGAATAAGTTATATCGCGTCAGAATTATTTATTCTTTATATAAGGAGAATAAGTAATTTCATCATAGACCTAAGAATTATTTATTCTGCTTATTTCGTCAGTAGACCTCACATCACTATCAGATTGAAATGTCTCTTATTTTGATATAAACAATTCCGATATAAATAATTCCGGATAAAGTGGCGCTAAGGAATGGAACAGGCCCTACCCATCAAGAGGACATATGATCATAGAGACCTGAGCCAATCCGTGCAGTTGGTCCATTATTACCTACAGCCGTCTAACAAACACCTACTGTTTGCTCGTCTTTATTTTGTGCACCTAACATTATGCATGATGGGGAAATTCCCACCTGTTCAGCAATGTGCAGTGGCAATTAAATTCCAAACCTCCCCCTTCACAGCCTGCCCTCACCAACTTGTAACCACATGTCTGTGTTTGGCCAAGATTAGATTGGGTGCCCACCAAGGTTGGTGTGGGCCAGGACAAGAAATAATGTATATGCGCCTTGGGTTATTGTTTGAAGGTGAAGTTGAGAGTAGCTGAATTGAATTATATGTAACTCACCTACTATAGTTTTGGTTGTTTGAACATTTTGAGGATGTTGAACTCATTTTTCTAATATTGCTAAAAAATAACCGAGGTGACTTCTTAAAAAAAATTCGGACGTACTTTTATGTAACCGTCTTGATCCCTCTGTTTCATATGAATATTACTTTTATCTTGATACTTACAACAAGCCAAACAACTGAAATCGGCTTCATGAAAATCCACAAAACTAAATAATAAAACTAACTTCTTAAAAATTAGTGACAAATAAACCAAAGTGTCATGATTTGAACTTATTTCTATGTAACTCACTTTCGTGAGCTCACCACCAATGTAAACGGACTACTTATGTTTAACTAAAGGTAGATGTAAACTCAAATAGATCTCATTTCACTTGCATCAATCACCATTTGATGCATGAGTTGGTCATCTAATTTAGTTACTTGGCTGCACTAACAAGTCTCAATGTGCATGGATTGTACATAATGTGAAGCCAATAACCATAATCAAGGAGTCAGATGTGTGGAGATTCTGTGTCCCTGTCATCGACTTATTGCTAGTACATGCACATCTCGACATAATAGAAGATTTGGACCCCCTTTCTTAAGAGCGGCAACTTCAACGTGTTCAATATCTTAATCATGTGTCTTGAGAGAGTAATGCTTGCAATGTAACATGACATTAATCTATATAGACGGGTGACACATAGGTTGAATAATTTTTTATTCGGATAAATTAGACGAATATTAAATACGAGTATAAATTTTAGATATGATAAATATATGTGGATATGACAAATATTTTATATGCTCACGAAATATTTGTCATGTCTAAAAATATTTATCATCACTACGTAATTATGTACAAATTTTTGAGCGTGACAAATATGTTGTAGACATGACAGATACTTTTCCACGAACTGATAAATACTTTATAGACATGATATATATTTCGTAGGAATAACAAATGTGAATCAATGTCATCTTTCATTGTAAGATGACTCAACTTACTGCACTGACCCTCGTTACAACAAGCAAACATTACTCGTCTTGAGAAACATACATGAAGAACGCAAGTAATACTTGTTGTAATGTCTTGTTTGTTGCAATAGTCGTGTTTGGCTGCGTGATCAGATGGTGAACAGTGTTGTTATACTTCCGTAAGAGATACAATGAAACTTAAAAATTACACCCTGTCCGATCTTACAAATATCCACCCAAATTTGAAGGCGGCTTGGCAGGGAAATGGATCGCTGAAAAGTTCTGTTCTATTTTTTGACCCCTAAGACTGTTAATGATCCCAGAATAAATAAACCCCACATATTTGGCACATAGTTATTAAATACAATATCATGTACGTGTGATTTAAATACTTTCGAATTTTAGAATAAAACTTCTATATGCCGCATTAAGTTGAAAAAGATAGGGAAAATATTCATTTTTTTTACACTAACCATTTTATTCACGTATAATACAAAAACATTTAATACTTTCCATTTAATACACTCTCTTATTGAATTAAAATAAGACTTGCATATACCGAGTCGGACTGGATCGTATTTTACTCATATATGTATAATGAGTTATTTTAAATTAAATTTTTCCTATTTGAATATTTGATAAGTAAAATTATATTTTTTGTATTAATTAATAAATATATTTATTTAAAATATAACTAAAATTTAATATTTTAATAAATTCATTAGTTTAAATCATGCGAGTCAAAGCAAATCGGTTCTGGAAAGATACAATCTGACACTGATCCGCAAATTGACATACCTCGACTCTAACCTCTCATCCTAGGCTAACTTTTTCAAAGCTATTGTCGGATATAGACTTGTTCTGACAGCCTCATAATATTTACACGTGCTGTAAAGAGATAGTTTCATATTAACTATTTTTATGTCTTAAATTTTAAAAATCATATTTATTTGTATATTATTTTCATACCTTCTTAATATATATAATGTTTCAAAGTCATTGGTATATCAGGCGATTGGCATATTTACCACTCTTATATGTTAAATTTTAAAACACCATACTTATTTATATATAATCTTACATACCTTCCAAATATATATATAATATTTTAAAATTACCACTTTGATATGTCATTGAAAATGGCATATTGGATAGATAGCTTTTTTGTAAGGGTATCTAGAATGTATGGCATTTTTGAAATTTAGCGAAAAAAAGTGATTAATATGAAATTATCCCTATTTCGAAAGTTTGGACAGTTAATATGAAATTATCTCTATTAAAAATTCGAATCTTCAACTTTTGACTAGAAATGACAACAGCACTAGCGTCACGCATACATATCGTAATCGTGTGTTTGGTCCAAACCGTCCAACGGCTCCTGGGTCGTATACGTCTCTTCGTTCTACTGCAGAAAAAAAATATAAACTTCGATCACACATGCCGCACAGCTTCCGCAGCTGGTTCTTCTCTCTTCTGTTCCTGGGTCTTGCCGTGCTCCTCTTCCACCACCAGAGCCCGGTTTCTCTTCTCGGGAGAGAGATGGCAGAAGGGCTCCCCAGCAGCATCTATGATCTCACCGTCAAGGTACTCCCCCTCCTTTGTCTGGATCCTTGTTTTTTTTGAATTTGGAGCCTTTTTGATCGAGCACCTGGTGTGTTTTTGTTTGTTCTCTGCCCTTTGGTTTGCATTTTCGGCTTCTGAGTTGGATACCTTTGGTGGGTTGCTTCCAAAATCGGTTCTTGTTCATGGAGTTTGAAGATTTGGATCAGTTGGTGTGCTACAAAGAAGTTAATTTTTTTTTTTCCTCCCTCTCTATTTCTTGCTAATCTTGAGGGCTCTTGTTATCCACATTCTTGGGCGTTGTGGGTTTGGTTGATAAGGGTTTTTGTGGTGATCTGTGACTTGTTCTTTGTTGCTATCGATGTTTGGGAGGGAGCCAGGGGAGGAATTACTGTTCAGGAGTCTGTTCATGGTTGTTTCTTTTGCTTATTATGAAGTTGGGATGTTCTGATTTCACAGGATATTCGTGGCAATGATGTGAGCCTCAGCACCTACAGTGGGAAGGTTCTGCTTATAGTTAATGTTGCATCGAAATGGTATTTACTTGTTCTGAAATTTTGTTTATCAGAGTTTAATTTTGCTGTGGAGACTAGTGTTCTTCGTACTTGTTGATTTTCAAACAGGAAATTGTGTGCAAAATCAGTATTAATTTCATTCTCTTTACTTTCTTTTTGGCATACACTCTTCTTTTCCCATGGACTTTTTGGATTGCTTGGTCTATAAGTTGTTCCCTGAAGTCAATTGTAGACCATAACAACCAAATCTCATATTAAACTGTATACAAAGAAGCCACATGGATGATGATTATTTCTCCGGCTTCTAGACCCAACTTGGTGATTGATTCAGTCTGATATTTAGATTGTATGGATGGGGTAAGTTGCTTCTCTAAGTGATAGCTTCTAGAATCAAACATAAATTAACGATGATATACTTTCCATTTTTCCTTTCCATTTTACATATTCCACCCTGAAATGCTGATATATCCATAAATTTCAGTTGTCCTTAGGCATGCAATATAGATTGCTGATATCATGATAACCTTAAGTTGTGTCTTCAAACATATAATAAAACTTAACATGCAGGTCTGCTTTCTTGCCTGCTGATTGATGGCTCCCTGTCTACTTTAGTCGGTCAGTCTCATCATTCTCATCCTAATGAGAAGACAACTTTGTGGCATAAATCTTGGCTCCAATGCTTATTTGTGATTGAGTTAAGAGCTACGATTATTGGGTAGAATCTGGGTAAAATCTCTTCTACTGAATCCTAGTTTCAGACACATGAGCTATCTAGCCTTTCAGCCTATCTAGCCTTTCAGCTATCAACTTCATGAAGTTTTAAGGCTACTCTTCTTACATGAACTGTCGGCTTGTAAACAATGAGGAAATCAGTGAAATCAAAATAAAAAGGAGAGGAAAGGACTTCCTTGTTATATGCTTATATATGCTCACTATTTCTCCCATGGCAAACCTGCTACATTGACAATCTTTGCTGAGAAAGTGGGCAGTAGAGATGTCTCTAGAATCTCAACTTTTATTCTTTGATCTTCCAGATCATAGGTCAGTTCTCAAGCACGAGGATAGGTTACTTACAGATTTAACATTGTCAACTTGTATGTGTTTATTCTGACAACATCAAACATTCTACTTGAGACAATGGAGAAGACAGAGAAAAATTAGCCAAAGAAGGCGTAAAATTGGTTAATCGTTGATAAGACTGAACCAACCCTATTGGCAAGCTGTTTTGCATAAAGCAGACATGCTGACATGCCATGACTGTTAGTATTTTTTTAGTAAATAATTGTGTCTGCATATGAAATTGCTATGAGCAAATAAAGATGTTGGTGCTGTGTAGAAGAGTGTAAAGGTGATTTTATCTACACGGAGTTAAAACTTCTTTGTAGAAAGTTCTCCAACAGGGAGGGTGAAATCGAAAAGAATAAACAATCCAGACATTTGCAACTTTCTACAATCTAATCTTTTCTTCTTTTCCTACTAACTGGTGGACCTTAGATGAGGTATAGTTCAGTCAGTCAAACGAAAAGGTCTTGGAGGCAGAGCTGAAAGTTTACACTGTGCAGAAGAGTTGATGAGGGGACAAATTGGGGTTGGAAGGATTTGTGACAATTGGAAGGAGACATAATAGAAAAAGGAGAGATTGATGGTGTGGCAAACAGGAGGAAGAGCTGTTATAGGAAAGGTGGTGCCTAGGGATGCAAATGGTAACCAGTAACCTGATTATTCGACCGACTGTTAGCTTATAGGTCAGCTAACAGATAGTCGTTCTAAACTGACATGTATAGCGGATAAGGCATTGGTTACAACCTTTTTATGACCAAATATATGGCATACTGAGGATCCGATTATCCAAACGATTACTACCTTATAGGACAGTTAACGGATAGTCTTTCTAAACCGATGACATAATGGATGCGGTCACGGATCTACCTTGGATCCGCACCGAATCCGACCCGTTTGCATCCCCAGTGGTGCCAGCGGCAATGTTGATCGTTTACATGCCAGTATAAGATGACAAGAAAGTTATAGCAGAAGGGAAAGGGAGTACTCAGGTACATGAAGCGTGATCGAAGTTGCAAGATCGAGACCCACTTGCTGTTTATTTTTCTCCTGTTTATGTCATGTATTTATTATTCTGAAAATGGCATCCGCCTGAGAGGAGTTGCTGAATTTTTGGAGCTTCGGGTTAATGTTGGAGAGACTTAATGTTGGAGAGTCTATGGTGACTTTCTTATTTCCCAGTGCTAAACAATTTTATGAAATTTAGAATCGTAAAATTAGGTTGTGTGGTTATGTTAACACTAGATTTTGCAGATCACAGGACTGAGAGCATCTAGTGTAAAGTCTTCTGTATAACCTTTCAGGCTTTTCAGCAAATTTTCTTAGTCTTATTTTACGTTTGGAGTTTGTGTGAAGCTGGTTCTTCTTGTAGTTTCTCAGCATTTATATTTTATACCCATATTAATATGCATTTAGGCGTCATCACTTTACTTTTTGAATCTAAACCTCAAGTTATAGTTATACATATTTTGTTTTAAACTCTGGTGATTAATGAAGTCATCTTGAACCTGCTTGAGCATGCATGCTATGCACAGAAAACAACTGACCAGTAGTTCTTATTGGTGTGGCAGTGGATTGACCCATTCCAACTACAAGGAAATGAATGTTCTGTATGAGAAGTACAAAAGTCAAGGTATGTGTCTATATTCTCATAAATTGCTATACTTACTGTATGTTTTCTTCTTTTAGGATTAGTGATAATGAACATCCTTATATTGTTGATAGGATTTGAGATATTGGCATTTCCTTGCAACCAATTTGCCGGTCAAGAACCAGGAAGCAATGAGGAGATTCAGGAAGTTGCCTGCACAATGTTCAAAGCAGAGTTTCCCATTTTTGATAAGGTAAATGAATATCCATGATGATGACAAGGTGCAATCATGATGATAAACTCCTTTGGAACGATGTTGGTATTGGGCTTAATTCTCCCAATGCTTGCATTTATGCTAGTTACTCCCTCCTTCCCAAAAAGGTTGGTCGGGAGGGGAAATGGTAACCATCCATTAGAGGCATTCTAATGGTGACCTGCTACCTTTTTTTGAAGCCTCCTTTCAAGAGGACTCTGGGAGTGGGATGGGACATTCTTATATGGGACCATGTTAAGGGTTATGCTGATTTCCAGTAATCTATCTGGCCCTTACATGTGCTAAAATTAGACGATGTTGATTTTCATAAGGGTACTGATTTTTTTGATCTCACATAGAATTTGATGAACTTTTTTTTGGAAGTGTATAGAATTGATGGTCTAAGATAATGTCTTTTGTTCGACCTGGTAGGTCATTGGCATTCTATTTTCACTTTCATTTGTGTAGGGTCATGTCTTCCAGCATGGCGTAACAAATTTTCTTTCTCACCACCTTAATTCAGGTCTTGGGGACCACCCTTCCCCTTTCCATTTTTGTGGGAATCTTCATCTTTTTTAGGTCTTCCTACCACATCTACCTTGACCCCCTGGCCAGTTTAGCATTCATTGGTCCTCCACCCTAAGTTTCCCATTATGGACTCAATCCAATTCATGTCTTGCTTGAGTTATGCCTCATCATCCTTGAGCAGTATAAAATCAAACTAGAATCTGGACTCAGTGGTTCTAAAGGCTGTAGCAAATTATTTGTTTAGTTCATGTAATTCTTTTTGCCTTTTTTAAAGAATGAAAATTGATGAAAATTATGTTCATTCACAAAAAAGAACATTTTTATCTCTGAAATCCATTCCGCTTTTTCAAAATCCATCTCCACCCAGCTTTTGGAGAAGCCTCATGTCTATCTTCTCTGCAGTTTAGTCGGGATATAGAAAGCTAAGTCAAAGCTATTTCATTTGAAAATGCTTCAGTTTTATCAGAACTAAGTTCCTGTCATTGAAATTTGTCAAAGTCTTGTTTCCAAGAATGGCTGATTGTGAATAAAAAGCTTTTTTTCTTTACCCCACTCTAGATTGCCATACTGCTTATGAATTTATTTCATAATTTCATTGTCATTTTCCTTGGTTGGCAAGGTTGGCCTGGTTAACATCTGCACGAAGGACATGGACCCCGACAACTTCATTTTCCTTGCCAAGACATGTGTTGTCCCATTTTTGATCAGAATAAGATTTGATATCTTGAAACTGTGGCCTCAGACCGATCTTGGGCTTTGATCAAGAGAAAAGGGGTTGCGAGTGTTCAGTGCTTCTGATGTCTTTACTAAATGAAGGGAATTTCTCAAAATAAATGTGCTATCCATGGAAATCTCTCACATTTCTCTTGGTAAACATTGTATGGCAACATTTCTCATAGAGAGCTAAAGTGTTTTACTTATTTCCAGGTGGAAGTGAATGGGAAGAATGCGACACCCCTGTACAAGTTCTTGAAATCACAGAAAGGTGGGATCTTTGGTGATGGAATCAAGTGGAACTTCACCAAGTTCCTCGTGGACAAAAACGGCAAGGTTGTGGAGAGATATGCACCCACTACATCTCCCTTGAAAATAGAGGTTGTATCTCAATCCTACTGTGTGTGTGTGCATGCGTGCATGCGTGTGTGTGTGTGTGTGAGTACTAGGATGTCACATGTTGTTGATCATCATCATTCTTAATCTTGCAGAAGGATATCAAAACTCTTCTGGAGGGCAACATAACTGCTAGCTATTGACCAGTCTTTGGGGGACGTTAGCAGTCTTTGGGGGACTTGCTCTGAAGGTGTGTTGATTTGAATAAATGGATGACTCTCCATAGAAGACCTTATGAACATATTGATATCCTCTTGTAAGAACCGTTATTAATTTTTTCATACATTCTGAGATTCTGTTCCCCAACCAAATGTTGGTCTCTTGTGTCAGTGTGTGATCCCAAAGAAACAGCACTTTCCTTGGCGCATTTTGCAGCAGATTCTAGTCCTGTGGTCCGACAAGTTTCATGGCCAACGTCTTCACATTTATTAGGCAAGTTTGAAACAATTTGAAAATATTGGTTCTGATTACTAATCACCCTTTCATCCACAAGATGTTAGAGGATGAAAGGGTGATTAATAGTCAGAACCAATATTTTCACATTGTGATAAGAAATGCCAGTGAATAAGAAAAGTTATAAAATTCAGTAGCGATCGAAATACTTTTGGTCACAACTCTGCTCTTTGTTCAGATGGAAATATGACTTTTTCCATCACATAGGTAGTTACTTTTAGTTTTATGGTTTAGGCTTATGCAGAACCTTTTATTTCAATTAGTATCCTTGAAATGACTCTATTAGTCAAAGTCATCCGCTGGTTTATTGGGTAGTGCTATTTTTGAGAGTACTCTGCTCGAATACTCTCTCATATAACACTGCAAAAAAATGATGTCTCATCTCATTAATGAGACAAATTATTTTCCCCTTCAAATGTGAGTAGGTGACTTCTAGTTGAGGAAGTCATAAGAGTTCTAATACCCATCAGTCAATTTAAGATGTAGGGAATGTGTTAAAGAAGTACAATTAGGATTTTTCTTTTTATTAGATCTTTGTATACAGATGTGGTCCAATAATAGTAATAAATAATAAAACGATCACAGGATCAAGAAAATAATGTGGCATCTTTATTTTTCTTATTTTTAAGATCAGAAGATGCCTCGTCCTCTTTTGTAAATGTAATTTATGAGTCTTGATCTTGTGATTGAGCCCGCTTTCACCTGCGCATTCATGAATCTTGGCAGTTTTTGATGCTCTCTGCGCGTTCATGAATTCTTGGTAACTGGTTTTCGCCACAGTCAATTAATTTTCATCAATAATTTAAGACAAATGTGAAGATTCTTTACATTTTGTACACATATAGATGATTATTCATGTTGATGGATGCTTGGATTCAAAGTTTATCGGTACTTTTCAGTCAAGGGCTGTTTGGTTTGACGTAAAACAGTGTAGAATGTTGTAAACATCACATTTCCATGAGACATAATGTATGGTGTTTTACTCTGCCTTGCAAAACCGAAAAGCCCTTAAACAGAAGATTTATCTGGTTATTGGTTGCGACTTGTATTTATAGTTGCAGCAGCATAAGTTTGATAGTAGGGCCAGAGTTGATATTGGAGACATTCAGACCCACTAATTTTGAGTTTAGGTATGAAAAGTGATTTAGTGAACTCAACCGCACATGCGATCCAGCACCATAGTCAGGGGGTTTTAACTACCTGTAATTCTTATGGTGAGTTCTATCTCATTGTGTAATCCCTTCACCTCTTCTTAACCACCTGTAATTGTTATGGTGAATTCTCTCATTGTGGAATCCCTTTCCTTCGCTCTTTATTAACCACTTGTTATTCATGAATCCTTCGTTTTGTTATGTAATTAAGATGTGGGTTGCTTTAAGCCCTTGTTTAAAATTGGATGAACTTTGGACAAAAACAGAAGGGTATCGAGTACCGCATATCTCATTTAAGGACTACAATATATTGAGGTTAGAACTGTTGATCCTGTGAAAAATAATTGGCTATTTTTAATTCAAATCCCTCTTGAAATAGAGAAAAGGAACGAATTATCCTTCAAAAGCCAAAGATCAGTGTGTTGCTAAGATCAGCGTTAAATTCATTCAAAAATCAAATATTTCATGGGTATTATGTTCTTCACCATTTTTATCTGATTCAGAATTGCTTAGGGTCAATTGATGGCGTCAAATTAAGGAAGATAGCAGCTGGTTAGTTACTTCTTTCATCAAACTACGTCTTTGAATAGTCGTCTACTTTAAAGATCCAGCTGCTAATGATGACAATGTAGAATTTATTATTCTTTTATTAGTTCATGTTTGTGAAGAAGAATATCCTTTAATGACTTATTTTTTTAGTCATCAATTTTTCTGTTAAGATGATGAGAATAATTTTTTTAATAATAAGAAGGCAGATATTCCACTCTTTTTCTTTTATTCGGAGGAGACTCCAAATAAAAGTTATTAAATTATTATGTCCTTTGACGGAATATTTGACCTCCGAATTTAGTTATCAAACGATATTTTAATAGAGATGATTGGATTACCTCATATTCCATCTACTTATTTTAATAGACGGACCCGAAGGCGTCATGCGGCAACCCCCCCTGGCCATACAGTAGCACTATGGGGATAGATCAAATGAGCTTCGGAACTCATCTAATTTAGATAAATAAAATTCATCAATAATTTTTAAATATTCAAATAGGCTCTTAGGGTTGTCCCATTCTCGAGACTTTAATTTTCATCGTCCGATCTTGACGATCAATCAAGATGTCAATCTTCTTAGGCTTGGTTTTCCTGGAATTTTGGACCCGTGCATTATTGGATTCCAACCTTCGACTTGCTTGTCAGAGCACCGAGAGAACTTAAGTGGTGTCACAAGGAGGAAGGGGAAGGAGCTTGCGGGTGCCATCGTAATCACTTCCCCTAGTCTCTGCTCTCTATCCACCCATGCTTGTGAGGAGTGAACTGATGAAGGTCCTTTATAATTTGTAGCCGGGGATATGGAATTGGAACGCACACCCATGCTAGTGACCAATTGTTGAGGACAGAGGCCTGGAGTGAGGGAGATGTTACCCTGCACCGGCCTGGTGCTAGTTATTGACGAGATATCCTTTTTAGAGAGGAATGAGATCTTTAAAAGCTAAAAGATCCATACATTTGAGAGATGATGTTTTAATGTAGTGATAAGGGGGAGTGTGTAGGTCCTCCATGGGGATAATGACAGATTATATTTCACAAGATCTTTTATATTTTACCTTATCCTCATATTCATATTATCATTTATATTTTTATATATCATAAGTGATATTATTTCCGTTACATTCCTTTGATCCTAGCACCTTCATAAGTGAAGGAACACTTTGGTGAAGATATATCTGAGAGGTATAAAATATACCTTGTTGAAAAATTATCTACTCATTATATATAACTTGGATGTACAATATGTTCTAATAAAAATGAGATTTTATGGAAGGAAAAATTCATAGCACATTCAACCACGGATAAGCTGAACCTTGTGCACTTCATTTATAATTTGAGTATAGAAATCATTACAACATACAATTATGCAAGAGTCCATTGCTCCCTCCTCTTATAAATGTACGAACATGTTTACTCAAATGTTTTCTTTATCTAAACTCCTTCACTGTTTTGAATCATTGGATCATGATATCATCCAGCAACGATAGCATTTCATCTATCTATCTATCTATCTATCTATCTATATCTATATATATATATATATATGTATGCCTTTTTTTTCCAACAATTTCTAACATGCTCTCATCACTCTCCTCCAGTAGATATGGATATATGCCCATATCTTAATATATGTCTTGCGTAGTCTTATGGCGGCAACTTGCAATTCCCAATCTCTATCAAAAGAAGTAACAAAGTGCATTAGTCTTATGAAATCATGACTTCAAATGAATAAGAACAATTTTAGATTTAACAGAACTTTTCTCACAATATTTGCAAATTTTCTAGAACTATTGTGTCATGACTAGATTATTTACATCTGTTATGTTTTTATTTATTACATGTGCGTGGCCCAAAGCTAAAAACCCTTCACATGAAATCAAGTCAAAAGTTTTACATACGGTGCCAACAATTGAAAGCAATATTTATAGACAATAAGTTTCCTTATGTCATGGCACCTGCAGTATACTCATCCAGTCCCATAACCTTTTCTGACATGCATGGCAATTCATCTTATATATACACGTAGACATACATTTATATGCCTTAACACATGCCGTTTTTCTCTTTGTTGGGTTTCAATCATCAAAAAAAGAGATTATTAAAAGAAACTTATATAGTCATTTGTAAATCTTTATTTATTTGTAACTGAGCATCCCAATAAGTTAAATATACTAATATGACAACTTTTAATGTCAATGAGATGTTTACCTTCCGCAAAAATACTGTGTACACTAAGAAAAATATGCTGTGAATGTCGGCGATTCTGAAATGTTTGTAGATAAATGATTTGTAAGTGACCGTTCTGCTCATTTTTTCCCCAAATACCAAGGGTAAGCACTTTTACTATGGAAAATGGGTAATGCTTGCTAGCAAGTTAAGTCATCTTGCAATGCAAGATGACATAAGTCCACATGGGCTGGTAGCACATAGGTTGAATAATTTTTTATTCGGGTGACTCAGACAGACATTAAATGCAGATACAAGGTTCTGGATATGACAAATATATGTAAGCATGACAAATATTTTGTGAGCATGACAAATAATGACATGATAAATATCCATGAATTATTTATCATGTTCGAAAATATTTATCACGTCCATAAATCTATAGACATATATGTAGGGATGACAAATACTTTTAGGCATAATAAATATTTCGTAGGCATGATAAATAATATTTATCATACCTAAAAAATATTTGTCACGCTAAAAAATCTGTACACAAATGCGTTGAGATGATAAATATTTTTTAAACATGACTCTTTTGTGGACATGACATGCCCACATGTATTTATCATATCTAGAATATGTAGCCGCATTTAATGCTTATCTAACTCCTCCGAATAAAAAATTATCCAATCCATGTGTCACCAACCCATGCTAACTAATGTCATCTTGCATAGATAACTCAACTTACGGCTCTGACCTTTACTGCAGCAAGTATTACTCATGAAAAATTTATCATGTTGTAACACAAGTTAGTAGTTAACTTGGCTTACTTTCATGTGGTACCAAATGACATGTCATAACGGCACGGATGTATGCATGAGTGGCACTATGCATATTTACATTCTCCTTTATACCAAAATAGTTCTAGCAGGAGTATTTATGTACGAATTCTGAACTTATAAAACCCCATGCATATACTACCATCTTATGAGGCGATTTAGATTAACCATAGCTGCTTCAACCCTTGGATCTTTAGAAACCCACCATAAGAAGAGTAAAGAAGTGATCGTGGAATGGTGGGTAAATCCGATTCATAAAAAAATGATGCACATATTCGTTACTTCTACAAACTAAGTATGCTGAAAAAATTGAGATATCAAGTGATGACTCACGAGGGCGTTGGAAGACGATGGAGGCAGCGCCGTTAAAGTTGCACGTCCCCGGCCCACGGTTGTGCTGCTGGTAGTAGCTGTTGAAGGCATATGTGGCGTGGGCCTCCAACGTGTTGGGCTCAAAGCAAGGCCCGCCGGGCCGTACCGGCCCACAATCCGCCTTCCCTTCCCCACATGCCCAATCCAGTGCTGCTTGCAACCTGTCCCTCCCCACTTGTGAGTTTGCCGCACACCAAGTTGGGCCATTGCAGTCGCGTGTAAGCAGGCCTACGTACACCAAACATAATTTTTTATTTATTTAAATGAAGATATATATGTTGAAGAAATTCCATTCCAATTGCAAGAATGTAGCATATGCAAATGTGAGGTAAGCCCATTAGGTCCATAGAAGAAGAGAGAGAGAGATAAGAATGATGACATGGATTTAAACCAATGGACACTTTATGTGGTTAGACCATTAATGATTAAACCTATTACTCAGCTTAGAATTATTGACGGCAATCCATTTCCCTTATCTGAGAATAAAGTTGGTTTAGATGTTCTACTACCTCACAGTTGGAGAATAAGGCCGTATATTTTCGCCAGATTGAGGGATAAATCCCCTTTCTACGCAATGTAGATGGTAAGATTTACTGTCTAGATCTTCCCCTTTGAAGAGATGTCTGTGCGCAGCCGTCTGAGTGATTTTTTTTTTCTTCCGGGGAGGAGGTGAGGGAGACAATCCTAAAACATCAGCCCATATTGTCCAATCTTTGGTGGGATGACTGCAAGAATTTTAAAAAATTATATTTTTTATGGGCCATGTTTGGCATAGTTTCCATTTAGAAGAACTTTTGCACTTCTATTTAATTATTTTTTACGGAAGCACTTAGGTTTTGAAAGTTAATTATATAGTATTTTAGCTTTCAACTAAAAAGTACAAAGTGAAACTTCCAAAATTGAAAAAAAAGTGATGGTATTATGAAAGCGTTAACTTTGTAATTAATAATATATATCTCTCCTTCAAGTAAGTCAAAGCTAACTTTCAAATAAAAATTTTGCCAAACATATCTTTAGAGTAGTCCCCTCCCCTCAGTTTTTTGAGTTGTCCCCTCCAATCAGCCCTCCATCCGATCAGAGCTGATCGGACAACTCAGCGCCAGCGTTACAGCAGTGCCGCAATGCCCGCGTTGCAGCAAGTGTTACTCTAACAGTGCTTATATATGTATTTATTTCAAAGAAACATATCACTCTTACCTACATATTATCATGTGCATTCTTCCAAATAAAACATCCATCAGATGTCATTTGAGTGGCACATGTAAAATATAATTTCAAAATGTTAGACGTATTAAGAGGATAGACAAGATAGTATGCAAGTAAGCATCATATTTCTTAAAATTAAGTAGCATATATAACGGTATTTAATATGAAATTATAGCATAATTAACCAAGAATTCCACAAAGATAAAACGATTGAGAAAAGATGGACATGAACAAGTGGAGGAGTGGCTCACTGGGGGTTTGGGTGACGATCCTGCCGGTGCCCTGGAAGTCGCAGGCGCCCGGATTGCGCCCCTGCTTCTGATAGTAGCTGTTGAAGGCGAAGGTGGCGTGCGCCTCCACCGTGTCGGGCTCGAAGCACGCTGCCCCCGGCTGTATCGGCCCGCAGTCCGCCTTCCCCGGCCCACACGCCCAGTCCAGCGCTGCCTGCAGCCTCTCTCTCCCCACCGCCCCGTTCGCCTCGCACCACGTGTTCCCCGCCGGCGGCCCCACCGGCGTCGGCGTGTACCCTGTCGCCTGGAACGAGAACTGGTACACCTTGCTCCCGTCCGGGTAGAACAGCCCGTAGCTCCTCTCCGTGGGGTCCCCTCCCTTCTGGTTCTCGTCGAACAGTGAGAAGATGTACACGTCCATGTCGGCGTCCGGGTGCAGCGGCGTGCCCGTGGCCCTCGCCAGTGCCCGCTGGATGAGGTTCGCGTTGTACGCCTGCGCGTTCTCCACCGTGGCAGCGCCGCTTCCTTCTGCGAGCGAAGCGTTCAGGTTACTGCCACCTTGCTGCAGCCTTCTTCCGAGGCGGCCTGCAGTTCTTCTCGGCCTCGGGGGACCGTGCGGCCACCCCGTCTCCTTGAGGGCTACCCTCCTCCTGCGGGGGGGTCCTGCTTGCATGGTGGTGGCGACGGCGTTGCGGCCGGGGCCGAGGCGGTCCATGGCGGAGTAGACGGCGTCGACCTGGGCATCGAGGAGGCTGTAGTAGCTGCGCCCGGTGTTGGAGTCGACTACGGGGTTCTTGGCGCGGCCCAGGGCGTAATCGAGGGGGATGTTGCTGGGATCTCCTATGTAGGCTTGGTAGGTGTAGATGTTGATCATGAGGAAGGACCCCGTGCGGTCGAGCAGGTCCAGGATCTGCCGCATCACGGGCTGGAGTTCCTGGCGGAAGACGCCGTCCGAGGGGGGGAAGGAGTTGGTGATGGCGTCGAAGGCGATGGGGGTGGAGACCTTGACGGCGTTGGCGAGGCCCTGGCGGGCGAGGGCATCGGCGATGTTCTGCATGGCGGGGACGAGGAAGCGGTTCAGGTCCGCGCAGCAGTGGAAGACCTCGTTGCCGACGGCGATGGACTCGATCTGGGTGGACGGGACGTAGGCGGCCACATTGTTGCGCACCCAGTCGGAGGCGAAGTCCGGGTTGGCAGCTGCTTGAGAGAGGAGCTCGTTGGGGAGGGCGACGGAGAGCTTGATGCCGGTGCCGGAGAAGGAGCGGAGGACTGTTGCGTCGGCGTCGTAGATGTTGACGGCGTCAATGTGGTTGTCCTTGAGGAGCTGCACCACCTGGTCTGGCGGCTTCAGGTTGTCGGCCACTCGGCCGTAGTTCACTCCGGTGACACCTCCAATGGCTGCAGATCATTAGCAAGAGAGATGGGGTTACGGATCACCTTGATGTATGAGACTTGAATCTGATAATTTTAATTCTATGTGAAGAATTTTTATACGAATAGTGCTCCTCCTCTCTACATTTATCGATTCTAATTAGTAAATATACTTGAACTTGGATTGTTTTTAATTCGACATTTTTTTTAGGAAATAATCAATTCGGTGATCATGGCGACCGGCAGGAGAACTGGTTGCTTTTCTTTTATTTTCTTTCTGATCAGGCTCACTTGTAGACTTCAAAATGCCCAGACTGACACAAGAGATCAAAAGTCTCTTTTTCTTTCTACAAAGTCTTATCTATTTCAAGATTCAAAAGTCTCTCTTTGTTAATTACTATGAAAGAGATCAAACATGCAATTGATGATGGAGACATGGGGAGCTACATTAAAGAGGTCTTCTTAAGCCCACTTTTAACACTTCAGCTGACCGAGTAGAATAGACAACAATCAAAGTTAAGGTGTTCAAGTATGAGTAATTCTTGTTGCAATGTTTCATAAATCTTCTAGTTACAACTGTTGTTTTTTATTGCAAACTAAGATCATGGGAACATTTGACTTCAGTTGCCTTTTATTCTGACGCCAAAAAGGTACTAATTAATGATGATACTATTTTGTATTACAGATGTTTGGCGGATTTGATGCGCAATGATCAACTCATATATAGTGTCAAAGAAAGATGGTAAGTTTCTTTTGAATGATGCTATGCTTACTGTTCTAAATTATTCTTTCATGTATCCCTCATATCATCGTTATTTGTTGAATTGATCTCTAAAATTAACATGAGAATAAAGTTCATTATAATAAATACAAATGATTACTCGGAACACGAGTACTATGGTACGCAAGTAGACGTCTTAAGGGACTATGCTTCGTACTTAATTACCTTCTTCCTAAAAGCTAGTATCCAAATCTTTCACACACCCGATCATGTAGCTGAATTTGAGAAAAGGTAGAGGGATGGAGAGGAAGTAGATTGTCTTCCCTCTCGTTCATTAGTTCTAACTTAGTCGATGTCACATGTCTATACTCAATTATAAAATTATTAAAAAAGATATGTACTCATGTGGACAAAAAATGTGGTGGCGCCTCTATATTAATTAAGGATAATTTCATATTAATCACTCTTGTATATCCTCTTAATATGTATAATCTTTCACAATTGTCATGGCAATGACTTTGTTGATCCGTATAAATATTTCACGTATGCCATCGAAAGGACATATATATTTGATATGTGCATATTATTTTTTAAGAATATATAAAATAATATGCAACTAAGCATATTATTTTTAAAATTTAACATACAAGAGTGATTAACATAAACTTATCTCTATTAATTATCTAGTAAGTCAGAACTAATAGAAAGGGCAGATGATCTCTGCTTATGGCCTGTGAAGGCTCATCCAATACTTACCTGAGGATATGAACGAGAAGGAGGATAGGAGGAAGAGGAGGGGGAAGGCGTGAGAGCAGGGAAGTGCCATCCTGATCTCTTCCTCTAGGTTCTCCGAATGCTTGTGTGGGGGTTCAGCTGAGGGAGGTGGCCTTTATTTATAATTGGAGTGATGCACCTACATACATATGTGGACAGAGTGGGAGAGATCAGATGGTGGCAAACATAACCACGTTTTGTCAGTTAGAGGAACTAGATTTTTTAGAATGTTTGTGGTAAAAAAATATTATTAGGGGAATAAAGGTGACTGATAATCTTATTATATATATGTGACCATTCTTTAGCTTAAAAGATGGTTTAGTATCTATGAAACAATATACAAATGGATATAATAGTCACTCTGATATTCTTTAATAAATGCAGAAAAAAAAACGGTGCCTTTTTCAGACCCACTATGTGTTATTAATATGAACTCTACGACTAAAATCCAAGGGCCTAATTCTTAGACTATGATTAAATGTTTATATATGATGAGGCAAATTTGGCTTTAAGTGTATGATTAATTTTATCGATGGTAGTCTAAATTTGAGTTTTAGCACAGTAAATTTACAAGTTAGATTATGCTTCAAGTTTGAGTTTCATAGCTAGATCCTCGTATTTATCGGCAACCATCCGTCTCTGCGTCCAGTTCAACAGTACTGAGAAGGAGAGGGAGGCCAAACGCGTACTCCTCTCATTTATTAGAAGCCAAAATAACTTTCAACTAAAAATATTGCCAAACATGAACCTACTGGTGAAAACACTATGACCATGTTCGGCATAGCTTCCAATTAAAAATATTTTTCGACTTCTACCTAACTAGTTTAAGAGAGAAAAATTAAATATAGGAAGTGATCTATGCAGTGTTCTAGTAGTTTTATATATATGGACTTCCAACCAAATATTCAAAGTCGACTATTCTAATTAACATTGTAGAAAAAAAAAAGATTGGTAGGGCCGATCTGACTTTCATGACTACGCAAAATTAATTATAATGGCTTCGACTCGACATTTTTCTCACTAAAGAAGAAAGCCAAAACTAATTTCTAACTAAAAATTGCATCAATATATATATATATATATTTTAATGTGGATAGCCAGCTAAGAATGAAACCTAACAAATCCTACGTTGACCGGTCAAGTTAAATAGTCAACATGTGCGAAGATTTTCTTGGATCCGACTAGCTAAGTTGCAGTTCCAACACGGCAAATTTATTTTTGTGGATCGAACCAGCGGAGCACGATGGACTTATTAGCTCAACCGTGGTCAACTTAGGAGAATTTCTACGTACGTGGAAGCCAATAGAAGTGTAGAGCCGGCGTTGTGCACTGCTGTGGAATTTTCCACTTGAAGTCTCCTGGTTGACCTGTCGTTATTGGCAGCTTTGATGGTGCTGATGAATGTGCTACCCCCATGATGACCAATTCCAATTAAGTTGGATGTGACCCAATGTGTGTGTATGTGGATTAAGTCAGAATTGGTTGATATCAAGTTTGAAAAAATCCCGTCACTCACAGGAAAGATCTCAAATTGGCTAAGTATTATAAGAAAGTTTCATGAAAAATTAGTAAAGAAACACAAACTTTTTAATGTATGGAGATTTTGGTTCAAAATATGATATAAACCTTAAAAATAAATAATATGGTTAAGTTACGTTTAAAAGACTTTTATTTCTTTTGTGAAAGTATGCGATTGAATTGCAACCTTTTAAATTTGCGAAGATTTTTTTAAAGGTTCTTTTTATAAATCACGTTTTATTTGTAAAAAAAATGAGAAAAATACGACTCTTTCTCTCTCTTGCACAAAATGGGATGAACCCCTCCTCCCTCCAGCGACCTCCATTAATAATGACACACTTTCCTTGCCATTGAAAAGTAAGCCATTTGTTAATATATAAAAATTGAATTAAATGACCCCTCCCCCCTCTAGCGATCTCCATTGATGACACACACCCTCTTTTTAAGCTAAACGTATATCTTATTAATATATGCAAATAAATTTAAATTAAGCTTAGGATAGTTTGAGATACGAGATAAATATATATGGAAGCACCATTTTCTTACTACTTTAAAAGTAAGTAAATAACTTTTTGTAGATTTAACATTAAATAATGAAGGATAGTTATACTGAAAATTTCAACATGATAAATACCATATATTTAATATCATGATCCTATAATAATCAAACTAACTAAAAATTACATATAAAACTGAACTGGCATGAAGATCAAATCAAATAGAACAATAAAGATTCTACTGACAAAACTAGTCAATTTTTTCTAGGAAACTAGTCGACCGATTCAATCCACCATCCAAATAAGTTGCAAGGACAAATCGGTTGGCCAATCGATCTATCATTGTTTAGGATTTGTCAACTGTTTCATGATTCATGATTCAAAGTTTATAATTTGCTTACCCTTTTGGCAAAGAGATCTTTTCTAGGATTCTTATTTGTTCTACAAAATTTCACTCATTCCCTGTCCTGTTGGTCTCTCCTCTCATCTATGGCCTCTCATGGGACAAAGCTCCAAGTAAGTGAGGCCTTCCTTCTTGCAGGAGGTCCTCTCCCATGAATTTGCTCTCTCTATCTCACACACATAAAAGCCATCTCAATAACAAAGAGATCATGGACGAAATCTTAATTTATTTATAGTGAATTCCCATAGAACACCGAATCAAACTCCTAAATCTTTCTTCCATGTCTTCGAATCATAGGTTTCCTAGAATTAGACTTTTTCTACATGTTACTAATTTCAAATCTTAATGCTATCAGAACTGTTCTTCGTCCTATGTATAACACGTCCAAATCATTATATACTAGATCTTTTAAACATAAAAAATAGTAAAAATAATATTCTACAAAGTGATTTTTCAGTCTTCTTTTTCATTGAACTAGTTTTGCCTCAATTCAAATTGTATATAAACAGTTATGATTAAAACATCAAGACAACGTCATGTGAACTTGTGAATAGGGATTGGGCTAACTTAATAGATCATTTTTGATAGGCTGAACCAACAAAATAAAACTACACACGGGCTTAATAAAATGTAGGGTATAACATGATGAACCCTACTTTATTCAAAATCTTACAACGAATGTTAATTTTAAGAAAGAATAAGTCGTTGAGTACTTGATGGGAACACTTACCCTTTGAGGAGTCATCCTTGAGACGGCTAATACGACGATAGTGTTCAGTATGTAAGGTCTTGTTTGGTATCGGGATAGAAAAAGGGAAGAATAGGGATAAATTAACTTAGATTAATTTATCCCTATCCTTATTCTGTGATGTGTTTGATATGTGAGGGGATAAGAAAAAAGTTAATCCTATTCTCTATTTGGTGAAAATGAGCACAGTATGGAAGATAAGTTGTGAAAAAGACATTGCTACCCTTCTAATCTAAAGTAACATGGGTATTATATTATTTTATGTAATATAACTATATATTCAATGTATATGTAGTATATTAAGTGTAAATATTTTTTTATTTTTTATTACTCGTATCATGATACACTAAACATACTTAATTCAAGTTATTAAATTTAATTATATTTTAAAGACACTCAATTTATACTACACATAATTAACATATAATTAGAATATAATAATATATTAAATATACTTAATAGTATTATTCAATATAGTAAATGAACTATTATTAAAGTTAATTATATTATTATTTTATAAATCCGATGTAATACTAATGTCTATTAATACTAATACTAGTATGTAAGTACTAATACTAATCTAAGATAATAATATATGTATTATATTATATAATAATCTATTAAAATATTTATTAGTGTTATTTAAAATAATAATGTATATTATTATATTACATATAAAATATATTAAAGATGCTTATAGATTTATTTAAGTATTATATATATTATTTTAAGTATTATTGAATTTAAGTATATATTAAAGTACACATTATTTCATTAGCTAGTAATGAAGCCGTTATTGAATTTAAGTATATTATTTTATAAATCCAATGTAGTA